>AP028243.1:1200000-2400000 GCA_030864385.1 Cutaneotrichosporon sp. HIS471 | reverse complement strand
GGTCGTATCGCGAGCGCAAGCGGAGGAGGGACGAGGGCGAGGATGAGGAGGATGAGGAGGGGAGTGAGGCCAGCGACGAGGGGAGTGACGACGAGGAGGAGGGGGAGGAGGACAACGACCTCGAGGTCGACGGCGACGAGTCCGGGGACGAAGGGATGGAGGTTGACTTTGATGAGGACGATGAGGATGGCCAGGACGAGGATGAGGATGAGGAGGAGGATGATGAGGATGATGGGGACGACATGGATGGCGGCTCGTCATCTGACGAAGAGGAGGAGAGCGCCGCCGAGAAGGCGCGCAAGGACGCGTTCTTCGCAGCCGACCCGACAGCCGAGCAGACCGACCTGCCCACTTCGTTCTCTTCGATGAACCTCTCGCGGCCGATGCTTCGTGCCATCACCTCGCTGGGCTTCACTGCGCCAACTCCGATTCAGTCGCGTGCAGTCCCTCTCGCGCTGCTGGGCCGCGACATCCTCGGTTCGGCAGTGACAGGTTCCGGTAAGACAGCAGCGTTCATGATCCCCATCCTGGAGCGCCTAAGCTACCGTGACCGTGGGCGAGGTGGACAGGCATGCCGTGTGCTTGTGCTGTGTCCTACCCGCGAATTGGCAGTGCAGTGCGAGCAGGTCGGTAAGGCACTGGCAGAGCGCGGCGGCTTCGACGTCCGCTTCGCCCTGCTCGTTGGTGGCCTCTCCCTCTCCGTGCAGGCGCACGCTCTCCGCACCCTCCCCGACATTCTGATCGCCACGCCCGGTCGTCTCATTGACCACCTGACCAACACGCCCTCGTTCACCCTCTCGGCGCTGGACATTCTCGTCATCGACGAGGCGGACCGCATGCTCGAGGCCGGGTTCACAGACGAGCTCGAGGAGATTGTGCGCCAGTGCCCGCGCGGTCGGCAGACCATGCTCTTCTCGGCTACCATGGATGACTCAGTCGACGAGCTGGTCAAGCTCTCGCTCGACAAGCCTGTGCGCGTCTTTGTCGACAAGGAGCGTAACACGGCTGCGGGACTCACGCAGGAGTTTGTGCGTATCCGTGATGACGACCTGCGCTCGCCAGCACTCCTCACACTATGCCGCCGCACAGTGCGCGAGCGGTGTATCATCTTCTTCCGCTCCAAAGCGCTTGCGCACCAGATGCGTGTCGTCTTTGGTCTCTGTGGCCTCAAGGCCGCCGAGCTCCACGGCAACCTCACTCAGGAGCAGCGTCTGATTGCTCTCAAGGAGTTCAAGGAGGGCCACGTCGACTACCTCCTCGCGACGGACCTTGCATCGCGTGGTCTTGACATCAAGGGTGTTGAGACCGTCATCAACTACGACATGCCCTCCCAGCTCGCGCAATACACGCATCGCGTGGGTCGTACTGCACGCGCGGGGCGCAAGGGTCGGTCTATTACGCTCGTGGGTGAGGCGGACCGCAAGATGCTCAAGGCTGTCATCAAGCAGAGTCGTGAGGACCAGATCCGCCATCGCATCATCCCTGGTGATGCGATTGCCGAGCAGGCTGCGCGGCTCGACGAGTTGCGCGACGACGTCACCGAGGTGCTCAAGGAGGAGAAGGAGGAGAAGGTAATGCGCCAGGCGGACATGGAGCTGCGCAAGGGCCAGAACATGGTCGAGCACGAGAAGGAAATCTTCTCGCGTCCCGCGCGTACATGGTTCCAGAGCGAGAAGGATAAGGCGGTTGCCAAGGGTGAGTCGAAGATGCGAGCTCCAATGGACCAAGCCCACAAGCGGAGCCCGATGGAACTGGGATACGAAAGGAGAAACGTGGCTGGAAGCTAACAACGCAGAGGCTGGCAAGGCTGTTCACACTGGCGAGGCCAAGGCCGCTGCTCGTGCCGCCAAGGCGGACGCGAACGGCAAGAAGGAGAAGCATGGGCGATACGACGGTCTCTCGCGTCGGCAAAAGCGACGCAAGATGGCCAACGACGAGGAGGTACGCGAGAATGCGGCCGTCAAGGTCTCTGCGGCGATCCGGAGCGCCAAGAAGGCATCTCGACCGGTCAAGATCACCGAGCCGCTCAAGGCCAAGTCTGCGGCGGCGGCGGGCAAGGGCAAGAAGAAGAAGACGTCGCGGATTGGCAAGGGAAGCGCTTTTGGTGAGAGTCACGAGGGCATGCGCTCCAAGCCGGTCAAGGTCAACCTACAGAAGAAGGGGGGAAAGGTCAAGGGCAAGGGTAAGGGCAAGGTTGGCAAGCGGTAGAGAGGCAGGCCAGGCTCTACCGAGTGGGGGAAGGTGGGGGAAGGAGGAGGGATGTAAGGGGCTAGAGATGTATTGCATTTGCTTTGCTTTGGCCTTCAACCAGACCTTTGAATTCCAACGTCATCCATTCCATTAAACTAACTTGGCCGTTGGACAAGGGTGGCAAGAACTTCCAGCGGAACGGATTCGGTCATTGTAACTTGAACATCATGAGGGCCAATACTCGGTTTCCTGGGCCGGGTTTTAGGCACAGATTTCTGGCTTTTGGTGTCGTCACCGCTGCCTATGATTATATGATTTGTCAAGCCTTGTTTACAGTAAAGGTGGATCTAACAAATTAAACATATTACTCATTGGGCAGTACATTTTCTACTTTAACTCTCATGCTCTCATACTCTCTCATTCTCATCAGTTTCAGGGGTTTGAATATTGAAGCTTGGAGCTCGGGCCTGGGGCCTGGGGACTGGGGGGAATAATCAAGGAGTAAAAGGGTTGGAGTATTGGAGTAAAAAGGGGGCATCCTGAGCAACCCAGACCCTACCAAGACTCTTCAAGACCCTTCAATACCCTTCAATACCCCACAAAACCCCTTGATTCATTCCCCAAGATGCTAAACTTGGAACGACCAAAGCAAGACATTTGATCAGTTGACGGCATGGCGCGCTTCCCTGTAGAGTGCATGGAACCCTTTACCCGTTGTTTGTCTGGTCTTGGTTCCAATCTCAACTCAAACTTACACTCCCGATCCAATAAAACAGCCTGATATTTTTCGATCCTACACAGCATCACAGCACTTGTACACACATGACGTCTGTAGAACTGGACCATCTAGAGATATAGAGATCAGAGTTCTGTGACTGGGAAGAGGAGGAGTGAGATAGGGAAGCTGTTTAGGTGAGAGCGGGCCGACGGAAGCACGGCGCCTGATTCCCTACCCAACGTATGACGCGCCCAAACTCCCTGGAAAAGTGGTTCACCAGTTGGTCTGAATCTAGGGATCTGTTGAGCATCCGTCAAACTGAAGAGCTCTATGAATGAATACACCTTTCATCGGAAGTCTAATGATTCTCAAAAGACCCTATCATCCCGGAATAGTTTCTATACTAATAAGCCGTTTACAGCTTACGGCTTAGTTAGGAGTTGGTTGACAATTGGACAACTCACAGCTCACAGCTCACAGACGCCCGACTCCGACTCTCTCCTTCCTCAAATACCCTTCACCTTCCCCATTCTCATCTTGTCTCTCTAACCATCAACAACTCTACTAACTCCGACCGCCACCTCCTCCTCCTCCATCTTCAACACTAAATCACCATCGGGCCACGACACCCCCTGTCGCTTCACTTCTAATATCTACCACTTCACCCTGCTTTATCAACTCCACCTACTTCATTCACACATTCTAATATGTTCGCCAAGCTCTTCGCCATCGTCCTCGCCATTGCGTCTGTCGCCCAGGCCGCCCCCTGCAACGGTGCTGCCCGCGTGATCGTAAGCACCAAACTAGACGTCACTGACAGGCAGCAAAACTGCGAGGCTTCTGGCACCGTCGCCCTTACTTTTGACGGTGCGTACTACTGAGGGGAGAGAAAGTGGCGGGCGAGTGGCGGATGGTCCGTTTGATCTGCGCGGGCAAGCGATCCCCGTGCAACGGGATGCGAGAGTTCCAGTCCAAGCGTTTTACATTGATTGCGATCAACAAGGGCAGAGCCATCGGGGCCTGACGGCTCGTGCTGCTCGGTCATATGAGTGTGCCCGCGCGAGACCCGAAAAGCTCGTCCACCAGGACCGTGCTCCCAGTCCAAGCGCCTAGACCGTGCGCTGACCCCAGATGGACCCGCCGGTTACGACCTTCAGATCGCCAACAGCCTCAAGGGCGGCAAGGGTACCTTCTTCGTCAACGGCAACAACTGGGACTGTATCTACGACAAGGCCGACGAGCTTAAGGGCCTCTACGCTGGCGGCCACACGATCGGCTCGCACACGTGGTCGCACGCCGATCTCGCGCGTCTCAACTACAACCAGATCAACGACGAGCTCGCCAAGGTCGAGGACGCCATGATCAAGATTCTCGGCGTTCGCCCCATCTACTTCCGCCCCCCCTTCGGAAGCTACAACAACCTCGTGATCCAGGTCCTCAAGGACCGCGGGTACAGCAAGCTGTTCATGTGGACCGACGACACCGAGGACGGGAACCGCAACGGTCAGGACGTGCCGTTCGCCAAGAGTGTCTACGACCGCATTGCGCGTGACTTCCCCAAGCCCCACCTGGTTCTTAACCACTCGCCGTACTCGAGCACTGCCAACCAGGTCGTCCCCTACGCCGTTGGAAAGCTCCAGGGCGCTGGGTACAAGCTCCAGACCGTCGACCAGTGCCTCGGCAGCGCCGGCGAGTGGCCTTACATCTACGTTGGCCAGGCCGGCAACCGCGACTCGTCGTGGCACTGCTAAGCTCACCTTTCTATTCTCCCGCATTCTCCAGCTGTGCAAACAGGACACTGGAACCCTTCTCCATGAACATTGAAACGGACATTTAGTAAACCAAACCAGTAATAGTAAAGCATTATGACACATGTGCACTACGAGGTGGGGTGCTCGATTTTGCCATGTCTTTTTACTCTGACGCCGGCGCTGTTCAGGCTGGGGGAACTCTGGCATGTGGCCCAGGAATCAGATATGCATGGCCAGATCATAGATCTAGGTGATACAGTATGTGAATGCCTCTTGCCGCTTGGTGGACTGGCATGTCAGGCGTACTATACTGTATGTACAGTAAACAGCAACGCAGTAGAGCGCTGCATCCCGTCCCAGTCAGCAGTCAATCGGAAATGTTGGGGTTGGCTGTCCATGCTGTCCAATTGTCAAACTGAAACGTTGTCACGATTCAGGCACGCCCTTCTACGTCCCGCATGCTTCCTACGCAGGCTCCCCTTCCACGAACAAAGTGCCTTGGTGTCGACTGTTCCATTGGTGTTGACTGAGGCACGGTTACCCTTTACTGTTGACCGTTGGTTGGTTTAATGAACACGACATGCCGAGCATGCCGAGTTTCTCCACGAGTTCCCCATAAATGATACCAACGGAACGTGGAGGGAGGGCGCATTTAGTATGTATGGTCTATAACATGGTCCTTGCAGTATGTAGAGTCACTAACGAACAGCCTAGTACTCGAGACGATCTTGCTGCTTCTGTCAACCTGTGAACGGCGCTGTGCCACAACACATGGATGGATTATGATTTCCTAACATTTTGCCCATCATTTTGCCCATCCAACATACAATGTGGACTACGCTGTGACCTACTATCAACGTATATCCGTGACAGCGCAGTTCACCAACCTCCACCGCGTCTCTGACGTATGTAGGTTAACTCGCTCCTCACCTTCAACTCCTAACAAGACGCCTCACTACCAGCACCTCTGACCCCACTTCCTCGCGACTCGTCATTATCAAACTCCTTTCTCTCTAGCTCTTCGCTCCGGCCCTGCCTGTCAAAAGAGCTCATTCCTCAGCTCCTCAGCATCTCCAAACCTCCCAAAGGACCTAGGTCGCGAAACGACCATGACCGACTACCGCCTTCCCACATCTGTGCGGCCGACGCACTACGAGCTGGCTGTCCGCACCGACCTGGCTACATCACCCCCGCGTTTTGAGGCCGAGGTGGCCATCACCCTCGACGTGTTGGAAGACACGTCCAATGTCGTGTTCCACATGCACCCCTCGCTCTCGGTCACCCACCTCGCCCTGAACAACGGCGTGACGCAGGAGCTGCCCACCTCTGCACTCTCTACCGACGCGGAGAAGGAAAGGGCTACTGTCGCCCTAGTTGAGCCGCTCAAGAAGGGTTCCGCAAAGCTCTTCGTGCGCTATGAGGCCGAGCTCAACGGCAACATGATGGGGTACTACCGCTCCAACTCGGACCCCGACGAGAATGGGAATAGCCTTGTGTGAGTGATTCAACAATGGCGGCAAGGACGAAAGTGCTGATCCCAGCTATGCGCTCACCCAGTTCGAGCCCACCAGTGCTCGCCGTGCGCTGCCCTGTTGGGATGAGCCGCTCTTCAAGGCGACTTTCGGTGTCACCCTGATCGCGCGCGAGCACGAGGTCGTGCTGGCGAACATGGACGCCGAAAGCAGCTCGCCATTCTTCCCGGCCACCGTTAAGGTCATTGACGTCTTCACTGACGGGTACGTGGCCGGCTCGACGCTCGCACCTGCCTTCTCCGGCACTGCCAACCCGGCCGGATGGGTTGCGACTTGCTTTACCCGCACGCCGTTCATGTCCACGTATCTTGCTGCGTGGGCGTGTGGTGAGTTCAAGCACATCGAGGCGATGCACACCTCTGCTCTTACTGGCAAGGCCATCCCACTGCGCGTTTATGCGACGAACAGCATCGACCAGGCGCGCATGGCCCTCGACGCCACGGCCTCCGCGCTCAAGGTGTACGAGGAGCTGTTTGGCATCGCGTACCCACTCCCGAAGCTCGACACTCTGGTTGCGCACGACTTTGACATGGGCGCAATGGAGAACTGGGGCCTCATCACTGGCCGCACCGCAGCCTATTTCGTCAACGAGCGCAGCAGCCTGGCATCCCTCAAGCGCTGTGGCACGATCCAGTGTCATGAGGTCGCGCACATGTGGTTCGGCAACATTGTTACCATGAAGTGGTGGGACAACCTGTGGCTAAACGAGGCGTTCGCGACACTCATGGGCTCGCTTGTACTCCCAGAGCGCATTTGGCCCGAGTGGAAGATGTCCGGCGAGTTCCTCGAGGCGCACTGGGAGCGCGCTCTGAGCCTCGACGCCAAGCGTTCTAGCCACCCGATCCAGGTCGAGTGCCCGGACTCGAACAAAATCGCGACTATCTTTGACGCGATCAGCTACTCGAAGGGCGCGTCAGTTCTGCGCATGCTCATGAGCGTCGTTGGTGAGGAGAAGTTCTTCCAGGGCGTGGCAGCGTACCTCAACAAGCACCTCTACGGGAACGCCGAGATGCAGGACCTGTGGGACGGCATTTCGACCGCTGTCGGCAAGGATGTCAGTGAGATGATGAACTCCTGGACAATGCGCGTGGGATTCCCCGTTGTGCGTGTCGAGGAGCTCGGAGGAGGCAAGGTCAAGCTGTCGCAGAACCGTTTCCTGTCCACAGGTGGCGTTAAGAACGACGAGGACGAGACCACCTGGTGGGTGCCGCTCGAGATCAAGAGCATCGGCAAGGATGGCGTTAAGGTCGACCACTCAGCCGTCCTCTCCGCCCGCAGCACGGAGTACACCATCACCAGCGATGCATTCAAGCTCAACGCGGAGACCGTCGGCGTGTACCGCGTCGCGTATTCCCCCGAACGCCTTGCCAAGCTCGGCTCCCAAGCCGCGAGCTTCAGCGCAGCGGACCGCCTTGGGCTCATGTCCGACGCTAGCGCGCTCGCACAGGCGGGGTACACACCCACGAGTGCCGCTCTGGCGCTCGCAGCCGCCCTCGCCAAGGGCGAGAAGGAATACCTGCCGCTGAGCCGGATCTCCAGCTTCCTCTCGGCTCTGGCGGGCGCGTGGTGGGAACACCCACTGCGCGAGACGATCGACAAGCTCCGCATCGAGATCTTCAAACCACTCGTCGAGCGTATGGGTTACGGGTTTGCCGCCACCGACCAGCCTGAGGTGCGCGAGCTCCGGAAGCTCGCGATCAGCGTTTGTGCCCGCGCTGGGGACGCCGATGTCGTCTCCGCCCTGCAGGAGCAATTCGCCTCGAAGGGCGGCGATATCGTGCCGGACCTGCGCCAGATCACGTTCCGCACGGTGTCAGCGCACGGCGGTGAGAAGGAATACGAGGCCATGCTCCGCGTGTACGAGCAGCCTCCCGTGCCGATGGCGCGCAACGACGCGATCTGGGCACTCACAGCTACACGTGACCCCACGCTCGTGCAGCGCGCGTTCGACATGATCCCCAGCGACGCGGACAAGGACCAGGACGTCTACCTCTTCTTCATGGGACTGGCCGCGAACCCCGCTGCGCGCCGCGACGGCGCCCAATACCTCATGGACCGGTGGGACGAGCTCAACAAGCGCTTCCATGCGAGCTACGGCCTTCGTAATGCCATTGCTGGAGCGCTCGGGGCGCTCTCGAGCAAGGAGGACCTCGCAAAGGTCGAGGCGTTTGTCAAGAACAATGGTGAGTACTCACATGCGTAGAGCTGATAGCAGACACGGCCAAGTATGCGACGATCCTCGACCAGGCTGTCGAGGGGATTCGCGCTCGTGCGGCGTGGGTTGAGCGCGACACCGACGACGTGTCTGCGTGGTTCGCGAAGCGCGGCTGATTGAGGCCGGTAGACGAAGTAGCGGCTGAAGGAGGGAGGTTTGTAGCATAAAGCGGAGATGTAGAAGTACACATCGCCTTGAGACACCGACTGATTCAACGTAGTTGGGCAGCAAGCCAAGTCCCCTTTCCTCCTTGTCATGTAGTCGCGGAGCATTCGCGGCCAGGTCAACCTCCCATTAGAACATATCAACCCCGAGAAATCGACCAACCTCATCAATCGGCGAGATGGCCGAGCGGTCTAAGGCGCTGTGTTAAGGTGGCTCCCAAACCTACGAGAGTAGGGTCTGGGTATGAGCATCTCCGCAGTCTTCGGACGTGGGTTCGAATCCCACTCTCGTCAACAGGGCATTCAGTTGCTCAGCCAACCCTTTTGCATGTACAGGAGTGTCGGGAGATGTTGGCGAAAGGGAGATATTTGTTGAGGAATGATTGGTGGTCTTGTTTGGTTCCGTGGGGTACCAAGTTTAGTGTGATGTTGCGTCGTCCTCATGCCATGGCTGAACTACTGAACCGAAAGTCGCACACGTCGACCCAACCGCTGTGCCGCGAGTCCCCCTCTCTCAGAGCGAGTGACGCCGACGCGTCATGAACCCAGCCTGGTCCCCCCCCCTGGGCCGGGGGGGTTGTGTGGCGGAAATGATACGACATGATATGGCTGCATTGTGCCGATCGCTCAGCTCCAAGCAAGTAGACATGCCACCGTCCAAAGTGTTCCGGCGCGGAAAACCTCCCACTCTAGTGGACCAGACTCCAGCCGTCGTAACTGCCCCTGCCATTAAACTGGACGTGTTAATCCCAGTGTCCCCAGCTACGGACCTGACTGACCAAGACGGCGCTCCCAACCGCCGCTCACCTTTGGTACTTGTTCAGAACGCAATTTCGACCGCGTCGCTTCTGCTAAACTACTGAATACCCAAAAGAATGCTTCCGGTGTTATCATCAATGCTACTGCAGAACTGCAGAATTAGTCATCGGCATGTCTTGCCGAGCCAAGGTTTACCAGTTCTACAGACACATCTGATAGTCACAAGATGTCTAACAGCAGATGATCCGGGGGGTGTGGGCCAAAAGGTGGGGCGGGGACGGGGGCGGGGGGGATGGGGGAGATCCATTTTGGACAAAGTAGGATGAACTGTGGCATGTTGTCTTGGTTGCCCACTAGATCAACGAGTGGGCGAGCCTGCACAAGACCATGGTGAAGCCCTGGTTTGGCCCCATCAAGATATGTCAAGGATCGACAGTGCCTCTGTTGTGGTTCAGCAGTTCAGGCGGACAGCTGTGCTGATGGTTGGCTTCTCATCAACATTTAGAAAGACCAAACTCATACATAAACGCGTGCAAAGATACTTGGGCCCCACAGAAACTCTGGACCTCTGGGTCGAATACTAATATGCCTTCCCTCGCCGTCTTCCTAGGTATCTTCGCCTCCTTTGGAGGTTTCCTGTGAGCCCTTTCCTCGGCCTTCCATCACTGATATCAGCTTCGGATATGACACGGGCTATATTGCGGGATGCAAGGAGATGCAGTCGTTCCTGCGCGTCTACGGAGACCTGCAGGCTGACGGGACGTTCAAGCTGTCGACGGGTACCGACTCGCTCATCACCTCGATCCTCAGTGCCGGCACGTTTGTGGGTGCGCTTGCGGCGAGCACGATCGGCGACTGGTTGGGCCGTCGCCTCGGTATTGCCATCTACGTGGCGGTGTTTTCGGTGGGCGTCGCCCTCCAAACTGGGGGAACTAGCCTGGGCGCTTTCGCTGCTGGGCGTGTTCTCGCCGGTCTTGGCGTTGGTGGCACCTCAGTCCTCGTGCCAGTATACCAAGCCGAGTGTGCACCGCGTCATATCCGCGGCATGATCGTCTCGGGATACCAGTGGTTCATTACTGTTGGTCTTCTTATTGCTGCCATTGTAGTCGACCAAACAAAGGACCACACGGGCAAGTCGGCGTATCAAATCCCGATCGGGATCCAGTTCGTTTGGGGCGCCATCCTCGCTTTCGGCCTGATTATCCTCCCCGAATCCCCTCGTTGGCTCCTCTTCAAGGGACGGGAAGAGGCGGCGCGTGCCAGCCTCGCTAGACTTGCTAGTGCCGACGTGTCTTCGGATGCGGTGAGCAAGGAATACGACGAGATCTTGGCGACGCTCGAGGAAGAGCGAAAGTCCGGCGGCGGTAGCTGGTCCGATTGCCTCCGCATGGGACCCCAGCGTACTTTCCAGCGTATTATCACCGGAATGATTCTTCAAGCATTCACCCAGCTCAGCGGTATCAACTTTATCTTCTACTACGGCACCTCGTTCTTCAGTACGTCAGGCCCATAGGAAGCGCTGACATTAGCCGCCAGTGGTATTTCGAACCCGTTCCTCATCACAATTGCGACCAATGTCGTCAATGTCGGCATGACCATTCCTGGCATCCTCCTGGTCGACCGCCTCGGTCGCCGCCCGATGCTATTGTATGGCAGCGCTGGAATGGCTATATCGCAGATTATCGTTGCGGCCGTCGGCGTCGCCCGCCCAATCACTGACCAAGCGGCGCAAAAGGTTCTCGTGGCCTTTGTGTGCATTTTCATCGCCCACTTTGCGAGCTGTATGGCCCCGCTAAGCTGGATTATCACCTCCGAGCTACCGCCATACGCCCTTCGCACAAAGAGCATGTCACTCAGCACAGCCAGTAATTGGATCTTGTGAGTGTTTCCAAGAGAAAAATAGCTGACAGAAAGCAACTTTGCCATCGGGTACGCGACGCCGTATCTCGTCAACACGGGGCCAGGGAACGTTGGTCTCAAGACTAACGTCTTCTGGATCTGGGGCGGGTGCTGCCTCGCCTGCTTCTTCTTCACATACTTTATGATCCCCGAGACAAAGCAGCTGTCGCTCGAGCAGATCGACTTGCTGTACCTCAACGCGACACCGCGCACGTCCAACTCGTACCGCAAGGAGCTCATCAACGGGGGTATCCACCGTATGCGCAGCGGGCGCCTGTCTGTTTCCGAGAAGGGGGCTGGTGCGGTCGTGCATGTCGACGAACCCACGTACACCAAGCCCGAGGAGGTGTAAGTTGTGTCGAGAGTTCGCCCACTCGATGTATATCCACGTCAGCGGGTGGCGCCATGTGCTTTGTTAAGTTTGTGATATAAGTAGCAGTTAAAGAACGATGATATGATGGTCCACGCCGCTCTTAGTTCCAGGACTCGAAGTTTCGATAACCTTGCTGTCCGCCCTGGCATGACTATTTTACGCTAATCTTGCTAGTGTAAGCCCCTATCGCACCCAAGATTATCTCGTCGACGTGCCTCGGACCCCCATCCCATCCTTCGGATCCGAGATAACTCGTGTGACTTTACCTCGCCACCATTCCACAACTTCCTCCATCGCATGCATCTCATTCACTCACTCACACCAACTGGCGATGCACCTCGACGCCTCGGGCCTCAAGCTGGTGGAGTATCGTGGCGGCCTAGCCCTGATCGGTCCATCTCTCAACGCGGCATTCGATCACTTCAACTGCGACACACCTCCATCGCACCCGCACATCACGCTCCTAACGGCCGCCGAACGTAACGCGACAACTGCAATCCCAGATATCCCCACGAGCCACGTATACGTCCTCGGCCCCTCCGGTAAGGATGGGGGATGGCTCGTCGTCCTCTGGAACCACGGTGATGTGTTCCGCTCTTCCCTGGGACTTGCCCGGAAAGCATACCATGTGACGCTTTCGGAGAACCAAGCCGACCATTCGCTGGATAAGAGTCTGGATGCGGCATTGCGATCCGGACTCGGACTCAGACTCGAGATTGACCTCCTCGACGCCATAGGGCTCGATCACGCAATCGTCGCCGCTTCAGGCCATTGGAAGACGCAGTTGGCCGAACGCCTCATCATCTCCCACCCAGAGTGTTATAGGGGGTACGCACGCCTTGCAGAGGCGACAGATATCCCGGCTCTCTCGGCGGCGTGCTATGCCCGAGCAGTATCCCTCTATCCGCCCCTACTCTCCGTCGCTGCGCGGGCACTCACGCGCCTCCGCGACGTACCTTACGGCATGCTTTCAGATATCGCCAACCCAGTCGGAGTACACCTCGTCCAACCCTGGCCTTTGGAGCTCGGCGACGCCCTCTCGCATCTCTTGTGGACCGGCCCCGTTGAGAAACGCATTCGCGTCCCTTTGCCCTCGACAACACTCCCGCGTTTCTTCTCATGGCTCTATCCCGCCCGCTTAGGGGAATGTCAACTCCCCGTCACGCGAATGACATCGACGCCCTCGTCTCCATTGGCGTAACCCACCTCCTCACATTGACAGAGGAGGAACCTCTTCCATCTGCATGGATCCCACCGACTATCACCCACCTCTTCGTCCCCCTGCCGAACTACGGGGCACCAACTCTAGCCGAGATGGACGTCATCTTGTCCCGTTTCATGGACGGTGGTCGATGGGTCGTGCATTGCGGCGGGGGGGTTGGGCGCGCCGGCACCGTGCTGGCCTGTCTCGTCGCCATGCTGGGCCGCGGGGACGAGGATCCCACCGACAGGCCAAAGATGGCCGCGCGTACTGCCATCGCACTGGTACGGACAGCGCGTCCGACGAGTATCGAAACGAGGCAACAGGAGGCCTTCGTCAGCGCATGGGTCAGCCATCGTTGGCGCCGGGCCGATACGCCGGTTATGGTTATTGAGCCAGTCACCCATCTGGTGAAGGAGGGGACACTAGCTCGAGCTGTTGTGATGATCGGCCGACCCGGGAGTGGGAAGAGCTGGCTCGCAGCCGCCATTTCGAAACGCACAAAAGCCGTCGTCGTGAGCGGCGACGTTGACGGACGCGCGGCGTGTGAGCGCGCCGCGGCACAAGCCGCTTCATTACCGGACGACACGCTGTTCCTTCTCGACCGGTGTAATCCTACCACTCAAGAGCGGCGTGAATGGCTCGCCCTCCTTCCCCCCGCCATGGCCGTGTACTTTGACTACACGCCAGCCCTCTGTTCCTCCCGCTTAGCCACGCGAATCGGACACCCAATCCGCGCCGGGCGAGGAGCGAATGCCCTGGCCCAGATGGACCGGTTGATGTCTCCCCCATCGATGGAGGAGGGGTGGACTGGCATCCTTCGAATCTCGAGTTTCGCCGCGTCCCGCGACGCAGCGCTGTTACTAGGCGGCATCCCGCCGCTTCTCAAGTTCCCTCGAACCCCACATCTTCTGGACCTCGGTGCGGCGGCAGCAGACGACCTTGTCTCGCCGGCGGATATCAAAGGACCCGCGAGCGTGGAGGAGAAGCTGGACGGTGCGAATATGGGGCTTTCGCTCGATTGGGACGGCAAGTTGGTCGCGCAAAACCGGAGTCATTGGGTATCCTCGGCCAGCGCGCCGCAGTTTCGGGCACTGGACACCTTGCTCGCCTCCCACGATTCGGCATTGCGCCGGATTCTGGGTCGGGACCAACACTTTCCAGAACGGTATATCCTCTATGGCGAGTGGATGGCTGCGCCGCATAGCGTTCATTACGCCTCCTTGCCAGCATTGTTCGTCGCTTTCGATCTGTATGACCGCGTCGAGAGCAGTTTTGTTTCGCGCACCGTTTTGGAGCGCACGTTGAGGGGAAGCGGTACTTCCAATGTGCCCCTCCTAAAAGAGATTCGGGAGGGAGAGATGTTGGCTAGGGACGAAATGATGCGCCTCCTACAGCAGACTAGCGTGTTTGGGACGGAGAGGCTGGAGGGCGTGTACGTCCGCTTTGAGCGGGACGGGCGGACGGTTGGGCGGGGGAAGGTCGTGCGCAGTGACTTTATCGCCAGTGATGCGCACTGGGGCCGCGCGCCGCTCGTGTTGAACCGCGTGGCGGAGAGTTAGCATAGACATGTTAGAGTTGTTACGTCGAGATTAGAATGCTGGTGTGGTATTGATGACGTCGCGTCAGAATCATCCCGAGCCGAGGGAGCTTGACAAGCCCAACAATGCAACGGGTATATGGTCTATCCTACATGCCAATGTGAGGTGGTTCTACGCGTCTCCTCGGGATGGGCTGTGGCGGCTTTGTCTCGTTCCGTGAGGATCTATCGTTCGAGTCATCCGGTAAAGTCGCCTCACGCCTTATTACGGCGCAGTGCCGCGGCGATTTGCTGCGCTTCGGTCGGCTTGATTGGGCTAGCGGGTCGAGGAGAAGAATACGATCCCGAGGGCGAGTACCGCGGCGGACGTGGCGACGGGGCAGGCACTTCGCGTTCGGCCTTTGTAGTTGCTTTACGAGGACGAGTGCGCGGCGCGTTCCACCACCTCATGGCGGACATGACAGGCTGTCCTGCGGCGACGAGGAGGAGGCCAACGAGGACAAAAGGCACAACGCCAAAAGCACAGACGGCGAACGCGGCCGACATGATGAAGCGGAGAGCCAGCGACGGCTGCGGGTTGGTGATCTTGGCGACGGTAGCGGTCACGGACATGATGAGTCTGAGTTAAGGAGGGTGTTGGAGGATGAATGAGTTGGAGATTGGATCACTTCCAACTCGTAAGGTGAAACTTGGCTCGGTTTGAATGGATGGGACGCCTTGAACGGCCCCTGTTCATGTTCCTGATTCCTGAAAGATCAAAGATTTGCCACGTGGGATACCTGTCTCTCAAAGCCCTATTGTCTGCTTCCGACGTGTGAGAGGCACCTCTCTTTGATCTTTGATCATTCGGGACGAATGAGGCCAAGACTAACTTGGCGGGGATCATGGAGTACAATATGAGTGTGAGTACTTGCGGTAGAGGAGACAGTTTGTGTGGTCGCCCGTCGGGGGTCCCGATTCCTTGACCAGCTGGTCAGCCCCGCGGTGAAACTATAGGCCTAAGATCAACGTCGACTGAGAATTGATAGAGTGAAATTGGTCTCAACTTAGGCAACTCACGGGCGCCGGCGATGACAATCGTGCTTGACCTCATGATGAGCTTTCAAGTTGCAGATCGTCGGATCAGCACTGTGACTACAGGAATAGCTAGCTTGTCGTCATGAGCAACCATTTCGGGCGGCCGAACTGTACCATTCCCCAGGTTTCCAGATTGGACCCCTTGAGCCTTAAAGATCCACTGCGATTCCAGCAAACCGCAGCCGTTGAAACTACTTGCCCAGCCATAAGTCCGAAGATACTTTCTCCAACCAACCTCGGCGCCCGCTGCCCACATTTCCATATCTAGGTTCGGAGTCAGAAGGCCCTTTGTTCCCTGGGCGGCCGACGCTCATTCGACATATCGCCGTGACTCAGCTTCTGACATGTAGCGTACATATTATTCTAGGCTTAGCGGTCAACGTCCATGCCCCTCTCCACCTTGACTTCCTCCTTGTCCTTGTCCTCGGACGCTGACGCCGATGCCTCGCGATCGCGCTTGGCCTCAGTAACCACCGTCCGTGCGGCCTTGGACGCCGGCTCGTCCTCCTCCCCACTGCTACCAGCGCGCGGGAAGAACATCGTATCGGGGTCCCGCGGGAACACTTGTGCGATGACGCCAGGCGGTGGCCAGACCTCTGGCACAGCGCGCGAGACGGCTGGCCAGCCACGTCCGTGCCCGCTCGGAGGGCGGTCCACGTACGGCTGAACTGGCGTGCTACTCGCCCATGCGGGTGCGACGCGCAGACTGCGTCCGCGCCCGACAACCGCCGCATTGGCGTGGTAGCGTGGGTCCGAAAATCCACCGAGCTTGTCAATGTGCCGGCGCACCGTACGGGCCGCGAGGCTGGGATTGGGCACGCGTTCCCGGTGGTCGCCGAGGGCTAACCGCGCAAGAGGACCCGAGAGGGGATTGGGGCCCGGCGCGTCGTGCCGCGGCGGCGTGGATGCCGACGAACTCGGCGCGCTCTCGGGGCCTGGGGCGGGCGCGTCGCGCGCACTGCTTGTTGGGAAGCCTGTGGGCGAGCCCGGGCGCGAGCGGCGGTGGCTGAGCGGCAGGCTGTGGCTGTGGATTGGTGCGTGGACTTGGGGCGGGGCTGATTTAACCGGCTGCGGGTGTACCAGCCCGTTAGTTGGGGCAGCATTCACAAGCGACGCGGGAAGAGGACACGCGATGCCGTCGCGTACCTCGCCGCGGAAACCCGTGGGCGTCGTCGGCCGCGAGCGCTTGCGCACGTCCCACAGTTCGCGCTCGGCGACGAACAGCGGCTCGGGCCACCCGGCCAGCGCGACCATGTAAGGCGCATGTCCGAGGCTGCCCGTGTGGCTTGAATTGGAATGGCTGTGGCCGTGACCGTGGCTATGACCATAACTCGACGCGCCATGGGAGAGGGTACGCGCCATTACCGAACCCAAGCTCGTGCCCGGCGACGTGCCCGCGCTCGGCGGGGTGCTTGCGAATGTCGAGGCCGACGAACTCAAAGGAGGCACGGGTGCGCCCGGAATCGGGACGGGGGCGGGACGCAACGGCGCAGGTGGCGAGTGTAGCACCGTGCGCCGCGGCGACGTGATGGGTGGCATATGAAGACCGGCTTAGCGCCGGTGGGATTGAGGTGGCCGGTGGCGAGGATGGCGCCGGCGAATACGAGCTCGCGCTCAAGATAGCAGGTTTTTGGTTTGCGCGCTCGAACACGCGGGGCTGAGCTGCGAGTGTTGTAAACAGAGGAAATTTTCGACTCAGACTCGCTGCCGGTCGAACAAGCAGGTTGAGGTGGGGGGGATAGCTGTGGGAGAGGTGTAGGTTATGTGCGAGTGGTTGTGGAGGGTTGAAGACGGAAGAGTGTGGATTGTATAGGAGGGAGGGAATGGCGACTGGCTCTTGGTGACTTGGTACCTTTGGAAATACCTCGTTGTTGGGGAAGAGTAGGAGGATCGGCTGAGAGGGTTGCCGGGCGGTAGGTTGTGGATGGATGGGAATGGTGAATGAGGGAGTGGGGGGTGGTCCAAGCGCTACGTAGGTGAGAGTACGAGTAGGCGATGACTGTAGGACTGTTTGATGTTGTTTGTTAGTGTGTTGATGATTTGAATGAGAAAGAGAAATGATGATGATGGGGCTAGAGTAGAAGGGAAGGGGGTTCAAGAGCAATTAAACAATGCAGTTAATGTGTCATTCTCAATTCTAGTCAAGAGTGTTAAAAGTGTCTTAAAGTATTATGAGACCAAGGCTACAAGGACAGAGGTGTAAGGTGTACAGGTTCCTACGGTTGAAATGGATGCCGGGTATCTACATTCGGACACCACCATACCCGCCATCCCCGTCACTCCCAGCCCGGTTGCACCCCTTTCCGGTCTCACTCGTCATTCTCCCCCATTGTAGCCTTGACACCTTGACACCGGCCCATGCATTCCCCCCTTGTGCCTTGTAAATCTACTATTCCTCGCGTATCTCAATGTAAAACAACATGTACATCTCAACAATACTGTACAAGACAATGATCATGTATAGAACAAGAAGAAAAAAAAATGGAGGTGCGGAACTGTCGGACAGAAAGTGGCGTTGCCCCAGATTAGCCCTAATCCGCTCTCAAACCCTCCTCTCTATTCGCTAACCCCTATGAATCCTTCGAGTTGATCAAGCCATCAGTCTTTGAGCAATCGACCTCCAATCTCCTCCTCGTCTCCAGAACTGTCCCTAGTTCCCGGCTAGACATAACATAACACTCCGCACTCGGGTATCATCGACCGGCATTCAACGTCATATCCCCTAATCACTCCGACACATGACCCCCCCTCCTCATCCAAGAGGCGCAGTGGACGCTCTACAATGATGAATTGTTTGCCGGCTACGTCCACTCTTACCACTCCAGCCCTTCAGTACAAGTCGACGTAGTAGAGCATGGGAACTTGCCGAGGTCGAGCCGATTAACCTGGGTGCTAGGGCACCTGTTGGAGTCGTTTTCGAATCCACCTGCTTGTGGATCTGACGCCACAGCCGCCGGCTATGCAACCCCTTACAAAACCCCTAACCCCCTTACTGATCAGCCCTGGCTCCACCTAGTCGTTTCCATAAACAACGCAATGCATATACGGATAGTTCCTCGCTTCAGTCGTCTTCCCTGCCCCTTTACTCCACACGCCCCCGGCGCGCCGCAGCCATACGCTCACGTCGGATCCCAGCAATCACACTCAGTATGAGGGCCAACACGCATGCCAACGCGCTGACGCGAATAGCGGTGGCGTAACATTCGCGGCCCACGAGGCATTCGTGGGCGTCGGTTGCGCCGGCAAGAGCCTGGACGGAATCTCCTGAGCGCTCGTTTATACGGCTAAACCGATGAACACCGATGCTCCTAGTTACCGACGCAGGTTCTAGCTCTGGTCGACCTATGCGACGGACAGAGTGCGCATCATAGACTTTCCCTTGCCGTTAGCATGCTCACACGATCCAGCCCACCAAAGAGCGTAAGGAAGATGTTACCGCCCACCGCAGGCGCCATGCTCGTAAAGCCCCAATTCTGCCCAAAGTGGGCTCCCGTCAGCGCCAACACTCGGCAATCAGTTCAACTTACACATCCCAAACCACTCGAGGACCAGCATGGGTAGGACATTGAAGAGTGCACCGTACGCTGTGCCAAGCGCTGCGGATACCATCCACAGCCGGTCCACATCGGTTGTTGCCAGCACTGCCATCTCGGTACCAATAAACATTAGCGCCACGAGCGGGAGGAACCATATCTGGCGTTAGTGTTTGTCAGCCTTGTTTTTGTAGAATTAAACGGCCGACCGTCCGACAACCCCACGGGGCGGTAGCCGTGCAGTACGAGCCGGTAATCAAGGTTGGTTCTTGCGATATTCCGCAGATGAAGCTACCACCCCACTCGTCTCAGAGCTTTGACCGGCACGCCAAGACGCCGGCCATGGAATGCCCCGACGCATAAGCTCAATCGGCGTCCCGTGCTCAATCTTTTGGCGATGGACCGAGGCACCAGCAATGCCGGAGGCTCGCTTGCACGAAACGTCATGGATGGCAGCTGACTGGAAGTTTTAGGCCACGTCCGAAGCCATCGCTTCAGATGGTTGCCGTGTTAAGCCTGGGCCTCTCCAATGAGATGGCTGGCTGCCAGTGGTATTGGGCACAGATCCTGCGGAAGAGGCCGATATGACTGCGGTGCTTTGGCCTGTTTGCTTGGCGGTCAAGTTGGGTGTTGAACGCCGATCAACACCGCCAAACCACCTCGCTGCATGTGACAGGATTTGAGTGGCGCTGAGTCGCACTGAGAACTCGCGCACCACCTGACGCGCTCAAGGTGGACGTGGACCCATGGACAGAGAGAGTCAAAACAGTCCGCCACGTCATGTGATGCTGAACATCCTGTCATGACCTCTCGAACAGCGCGCAGCGCTAACGCCGAATTGCGCCGTTCTCGCAAACAGACCTAGGACTGTCGCAGTTCCCAGCACGCATGACTCACCCTGCGCACACCAAAGCGATGTTTGATGAGGTCACTGAACGCGCCTCCCAGGATACGGCCAGCGCAGTTGAACACGGAGATGGTCGCGACCTGTGACGCCTGCATGGCGCCGACCTTGTGCTTGTCGTAGTCCCACCCATCTCGGGCGAGGGCGAGCGTGACGGCTGGTGTCAGACAAACTTCCAAAGCTTTCGCGACGCCTCTTCTCAACCCCCATCTCCACTAATTCACTGTGCGGTTCTCGACTCACCGCCGACATTGTTGATCCACTCCAGCCCTACCCCACACAGAATAGCCAGGATCGAGAACAGCAGCAGGAAGTCGGTCTTGCGGAACAGCGCCGGCGGGCCAATATGAATCTCGGTTGGCGGCAGACTCGCTGTCGAGCTGCGGCGCTTCCGTGACCCAGGGGTGCGGGTGCGCGGCGTGCGCGAAGGCGTCTGCAAGTCGCCCGGGAAGTCTGCTCGTGAGGGAGTGCGCGGAAGGAGCGGGTCAGACGGGCTGGGCTCGTCGGCCAGTTCGACGTCGGCACTGCGCTCGTGACTCCGGTAAGGGAGGTCCTGCCCCGGCTCGAGCAGGGCTGCCTGATGCACAAGGTCCTCGTCGTCGGTGTGGTCTTCGTCGGACGAGTCTTCGTGCGGAGGGTATGGGCGAATGACAAAGGTGCCGACGAGGTTGGGCAGCATCGTGCCCCACGCCAGGATAAGGAGGAGGCCGCCTGCCTCGTCGTGGTATAACGCGTGGCCTAGCGCAGAGAAGACCTGGTGTGAGCTGCAACTTGAAGACCTTGCTGCTGTCGCGCTCTGTCCGTTGGCCGGTGAGCCACTCACAAAAGCACTGAGCCCAAAGCCAGCGAGCACCGATCCCGTAGCGCTCGCGCGTGTCCTATCCGGAAAACTGCGGGCGACGGTATTCATCGCTCCTGCGAGCCCAGCACTCCCCCCAAACCCCGTGAAGAAGAGCGCCATCGCGAGCGCAGTCACGCCAAGGGAAGTCGGCCCGTCGTCGCCCCCAACCGGCAGTATGCCGTAGTAGAATGCGCGCGCGCCATGATACCCAACAAAGTTGAGGGCTGCAGCACTAGCGAGCGGGACTCTCGGACCGTAAACGTCGATAATGCGGCCCCAGACGGGCCCAGAGAGATAGACGCCGAGGTTGCCGCCAAGCCCGACGAGGTTGATCTGCGTACTGCTTAGACTGAGTTTGGAGGCGAGCTGGGGCGCGTAGCCTGCTGTCAGTGTCTGGGATCACGTTGGCGCTTCTCAGCTGCCACTGTCCGATACGCGCTCCGCTTGGCATCGGGCTGCCGTCCCTCGCCCACTTCTCCTCTCGGTCCCCTTCTGCCCCTCCCCCTTCTCCCTCCCATCCACTCCAAGCCCGGCGACACCAGACCTCGACGCACCTGAGTATCCATAGTTTGAACCGCTGGTGTCAGCCCGAACCACCGGCACACACCGCCAACTCACCTCGCAAGACCAACGAAGATGGCCGCAATCAGCATCCGTATCCGCGGAGATATTTCCATGGCGACCATGTTGTGGAGGTGTTGAGATAAGAGACAAGAGTGAAGAAGAAGAAGTGATGCGGTAATGGCGTATCGGTGATCAGTTGAAGGAAGGTGTCTATTCTAGTGTCTAGTGCTGAAACGAGATGGACATGCGGATGGGAAGACAACCGCGTCGTATCGAGGATCGAGCGCGTCGAGAAGGATGTGATGCAGATCAACGGGCGCGGGTGAGACAGACTAGCTGGCGGGCCGGAACGCTGCAAGCTGCAAGAATCTAGAATCGAGAATTGAGATGTGCGTCAAGTGGGGTTTGGTGAAAGTCGATCGCGGCCCTGTGTAGAGGTGGGGAGCCAAACACGCCCACCACGACATTGCCGTAAATGACACGGCACCACGGGACACCGTCAGCGGGTGCCCCACTCCGTTCCATCCTATTAATGGCACTTCGCACTTGAGCTCTTCTAGTCCAGCCCACTCACATTTGGCCGCAAGATCAAAACTCCATGCCATGAGATGCAATGCTACTAGGTGGTATAGTGTATATCGCCTCCTCCCAAGATCTCCCCCTCCTTCCCCTACTCCTATTGCCCAGGCCATCCCGTGCTGCCCTGCTTGCTGGGCGAAACCCTTGCAGCCGGCAGTGGGCCCGAGCTGTTCACCGCCGCATTGTTGGCGGCTTGCAACCGCGTCGGGCTGATGCCGCGCAACTTGCCCTTGATGAGCATCTCCTCGCGGATGGGGGTGATGCCACCGAACGGCGTAACGGCACCAGGAGTGACGGGCACGGAACGGTTGTGCTTCATGTGCGCCTGGATGAGGTGGCCAGCAGCCAGCGCCGACATGAGCGATAGCTCGCCGGCCATAACCGCCGAGCAGATGATGCGCGCGAGGCGCTGCGAGTTGGAACCTGGCGAAGTGGGGTGTGCGCCCGCAATGCCGAGCATCTCGAGCATCGCACGCTGGGGGCCGAGGATCGTGCCGCCGCCCACAGTGCCGACCTCAATCGCGGGCATCGAGCATGTGATGAGCAGGTCCTCGCCGTTGTTGATCGGCTCCATGAGCGTCATGCACATGGACGACTCGACGTTCTGGGCTGGGTCCTGGCCAGTCGCGAGGAAGATAGCCGTGAGGATGTTGGCGGCGTGCGCGTTGAAGCCACCAATGGAGCCGGCCATGGCTGAGCCGATAAGGTTCTTCTTCGAGTTGAGGTTGCAGAGCTCCTTGACAGTCGTCTTGAGGACGCTCTTGACGATAGCGCCAGGGACGATGCCCTCGGCGACGACGCTCTTGCCACGGCCCTCGATCCAGTTGATGGCAGCAGGCTTCTTGTCCGTGCAGTAGTTGCCCGAGAGCGCGAGGACGTCCATCTCCGGGTAGCGGCGCTGGAGCACCTCGAGCGCCTTCTCGGTACCCTTCGAGATCATGTTCATACCCATAGCGTCACCAGTCGAGGTGGCGAAGCGGACGTAGAGTGTGCGGCCAGCCATAGCAGGCTTGAGTTTCTGAAGACGGGCGAAGCGCGAGGTCGAGTTGAAGGCGTCACGAAGAGTGTTGAAGCCCTCCTCCGAGTCAATCCAGATCTTGGCCTCAGAGGCGAGCTTAACGCTGGGGAAGTCGATGGCCGGTCCGCGGGTCATGGCGTCCTGAGTAAGGACACTGGTGACACCGCCGCCAGCGTTCAGCGCCTTGCAACCACGCGAAGTGGAGGCGACAAGGGTACCCTCAGTAGTCGACATGGGAATGTGGAGCATCTGGCCGTCGACGTTGAGCGGGCCGGCAACACCGACAGGGATAGGCATGTAGCCGATGACGTTCTCGCAGCAGGCACCAATGATGGTCTTGTAGTCGTAGTCGTTCATGGGAAGGGCCGAGTGCTCAAGCGTCTGCGTGAGAGAGGCGCGGGAGACAACAGCACGGCGGATGCGAACGGCACGGTCGAGGTTCTTGAGCGACTTCTCGAGCGCATAAGGCGCAATCTTGCCCTTTTGCACGAGCATGATTACCTCCTCGTCGGACAGGTTGTTGGCGCCAACACCGCCGGCAAAGATCTCAACGCACTCCTCGATCGAGCGGCGGCCGACAAACGTCATGTGGCTAGGGGTAGTGGTGGCCTCGCCTGAGTCAGCCAGGAGGGGCTCCGAGATGACCGGAATGTTGGGGGTCTGGGGAACGACGAGGCCCGCTCCGAGGTTAGCGTGACCGTTGGCATGACCGTTGGCGTGCCCGTTGGTCTTGGGGGTCTTGTCGCCCTCGTTGATCGCAGTAACAGCCGGGCGGCCACTGGGGAGCTTGTTACGAGCCTCGGTGGCACGCTGAGCACGATACTTCTGGAGGTCCGAGGCGGAGCGAGGGCGCTTCTCCTTGGGCTGCTCAAGACCCTCAAAGACACCAACCAAGGCCTGGGCCGCAGCGGCAATAGGGCCCTTGCCACCGATCGAGTTGTGGGCAATGCCCTTGAGGAGGTAGCCGTTGAGGAGGACCGAGATGATGAGAAGAACGACAACCCACTTGGAGATGACGGGGTCACCAACAAGCGTCGACCACTCAGACATGAAGCTGTCGATCGAGTCGATGCGCGAGACAGCCGGCCCAGTCTTGGACATAAGGATCTGGGTGGGGGTGACAATTTGAACGATCATGTCCGTGTTGGCGGGCGATGCCGCATACAGAGCCTGAAGAAGCGGGGAAATATCGCCCGCCCGCGAGTCGACGCGAGGCGTAGGCGCTGTGTGGATGAGGTGGCGCTTGAGGGCAGTCTTCTCGGTGAGGGTAGTGCAGAGGTTGAGGACGTGGAGAACCAGGAACGAGGTAATGAGGATGAGCTTGAGGCGGGGAACGGGGTTGGACGGCTGGCCGTCCTCCTCGCGCGGGTCCTTGCCTTCCCCCCAGAACGATGCTTTGGAGGGGCTGGGCGAGTCGGTGGCGCTGGCAAGAGACACGCTCGACGCCGAGCGCTTGATCGAGGTCTTGCTCCTACGCTTACCGCGGATAAGCTTGATGCGGTGGACTTCGACCATGACGACGAGAATCGCGATGAAGAATGAGAAGAGGAAGAGGCAGTCGGTGGCCATGAGGATGGCAGCGAGGTAGCAGAATTCGCGGAGGCCGCCGATGCCGGACGTGGCGCCCATGGACAGGATCGCAATCTCGAGGGCGAAGTCGCGGACGATCGACATGCCGACCGACTTGACAGCGTTGATCACAACCTGATCGGCGGCGACGGGGACGACCCAGCGGATGCCACGGCCGTCAGCGAGCTTCTGGAGGCGCTCGAGGGGAGCAAGCTCTCGGTGGAGCGTCGAGAGGTCGAGGCCGTTCGCGTTGGGCTCTTCCGAGAAGTCAAAGGCGGGAGTCGCGTCAGGCGAGGCAGCAACAGGGGCAATGTCGGGGCTCTCGAAAACAGCGCGAGCGAGGCGGAATGGCTTGTCAAAGCCAACAGTGATTACGAGGAAGGGAAGGGCCTCAGAGAGACCGATAGGGTCAACTGGCACGCTGAAGATGTATGCGCAGAAGACGGCAGTAACAAAGGCAAAGGTAGATGAGACAAGCGTAGCAAGAGCTGGTTGTTAGAACAATGCAACGCGAAACACAGGCCGGAGTCGCGGAATGCGGGGGCGCCGCCACCACACGTGTCGCGCCCTTCGCACAAGAGTCCGGTGACTCGTCCGACGCTGCACTCACCAAGCCAAAAGTGGGAGCCAAGCTTGCGCATGTTCATGAAGAGCTTGACGAAGGAAACGTGCATGAGCACGTAACCAAGAAGCACGACAAACACATCGGCAGAGTCGGCATTCTAGAACGGTCAGATCGGTCTCATTTGTCGGCTCTCGTACGAGAGCTACTCACCTTGGCAAGCGTGTAGAAGCGCAGGACAAGTGCACGGACAGCATGGGCGAACCAGCGCACGTTGCGGACGACAGTAATCTGGTCCGCCGCGTCTGCGCCGCGCTTCTCAGCGAGGCCCGAGAAGAGGCCACCGCCGTCAATGTTGGGAAGAAGAGCCCAACGGGGCGGCTCAGTGGCGGCGGGAACCACACGGACGGTCGTGTTTGAGCTGGGCGCAGTGAAAGTGGGGAGACGGGCCAGGCGCTCGAGGTAGGTCATAGTAGGTGTGCCAGGGGCAGGTGCGCGAAGGACGAGGTTGAGCGTCATCTGGTCCGAGTGCAGCGGGTGTGCCTCGAGCTTGGGGGCAGCGGCGGCAGCGCAGCCTGCACCGTAGCACAGGTCCGCGTAGGTGTACGTCTTGTCGCGGACGGTCACAGTGAGGTCGTTGAGAAGCCACTGGCGCCACTCCTCGGCGGCCGAGTTCGCGCCATCCTCACGGAACACGGCGAACGGCTTGACGATAGCAATTGCAGCGCTCTCACCGGCCTTGTTGCCGCCCTCGTCCTTGGGGACAACATAGCCACCCTCGAGTGCATTGATCCTGATCGCACTCTGAAAGTCGGCAGAGGAGACGGGCGACCAGTGCTCATTGGTGGGGGACCACAGAGGCGTGTGCGCATACTCTGCACGGCCAAAGCCAGCAGTGGTACCATCGTCAGGGAGGCCATCGGCAAGTCGCACAAGCTGAACGGGGCGGACAGGCGGGGCGGCGACGGGAAGGTTGAAACTGTGCTGTTAGTATCACGTTCTCGGATGCCTCGGAGTGTGGCCTCGCTAAGAGTATTGTGGTGGGTATAGGGATACGAAGTGTGCGGTGATGACCGATCGATCTCCCGAATGGCACGCGTTTCGGGCCGGGATGGGAGTTAGGAGTTGGGAGACTCACAAGTCGGAACCGCGTATAGCCTGGAGGAGCTGGAAGTAGATTAAGGTAACGATGATAAAGGTGGCGGTGACGACCTCGATAGGCGCCGAGGCGCAGATGGTCGACAGCCCGATGAGCGTCGAGCGTACGGTTGAACGTATCATGCCGAAATAGCGGCGGGTCCTAGAGGCCCTGGTTGGACACGGGTGGAAGGAAGGGTACGAATGGGGAATGGAGAAAGGAAGAGCGTAGAGAAAGTGGCCACCGCTTGGAGAGAAGAAGACGGGTGGAGCGTCGGCGGCGGTGGTACGACTACCAGAGCAGTGTTGACGGTCGGACGATGTCGAAGGGTGGTTGTTAGAGAACCGCCCAGGCGCGACTTTTTCCAAAAGCTTGCGGCGCGCAGTTGTCCTTGGCGAGGATTGGCCGCTGCTAGTGTCGTCAGAGTCTGTGCCGCTACTTGCGCTTGCGCTGTCGAAAGAGCGAGGGGTTGGCGTCGAGTCGCCAGAGCAAGACGAATGCTCAGAGTCGGAAGAGCGAAGGGGAGAAGAATGAATGGGAGAGAATGGTTGGAGGTTCAGGACAGTTGGACGCGTGGAGCAAGTGGTCGTACTGATTGCAGCAGTAGTAGACCCGTTGGGTGGGGTGGGAGGAGGGGCCGGGGGCAAAGAGTGAGAGTGACCCACCACCGTAGTTGAGTGCCGCCAGTGACGGCGGGTAGAAGGATTAGACAATCCTGTATTGGGGAAATGGCCGTTCCTAGTCATGATTTCTAATGTGATTTGCGGGTGATTTGCGGGTGTAGGGTGGAACTAGGTGGTAACTATTAAAACTAGGCGACTACAAAAGGGCTATCGCGTGGCTTTCGAGGCGCGTTTGCCCATTCCTTTGGGGCAAAGGGAAAAGTTATTACAATGTACCCTGAATGATCCCCGACTGATGGGTAGATCCGGGCGCGAGATTAGGAAATTTGCTATGGCTTCTACTGTAATGTGCCCTGCGGTTACTGATCAGCGTGTGTTGCAGTGTTGGTGGTGACTGTGAGCGTGATGAGGTGGCGAAAAGAGCACCTCTCACGGATGGAGGTGTCGCGTACATTTATGCCACCATCCCCCTGCTTGCCGCAGCCATCGAGCCATCAGTAGTTTCGTTTGCCATCATAGGAGGGCGCGCCATGGCGTCAGCTGCGTATTGGTATGGTGGTGGATGGAACGATGGTTCTCTCAGGATGCATAGTTCAGGGCAAGTGAATAGGCCCAATGAGGCTATTGACCCCTGCCGTGTGTGGTTGTAATCTATACAGTTCAGGTTAAGAGTGGGGTTATGTCAGAGGGTCAAAATGCCAACCTAGCTCAAACTGATGGGACATGGCGCGACGCGGTGGCTCGTACGAGGGGTTAAGCCCATCATCAAGCTCTCATGAGACCGGTGAGATGGGGGTTCGGGGTCAAATCAGGGTTGAACACCGGTACGCTGGGTGAGGAAAGCTTGCCTAGTCCTACAAACACAATCCCAAAACCCCCCAACAGCTACAAACCTCCCAATGGCCCCCAGTTCCTGCCCAGAAACGCCATGCCGCAGTCGCTAATCGCCACCGCCACTCTTCTGAATCCCAACGTTATACATCTGCCACAACTTCTACACGCTCACGATGCATTCAAGCGTCTCTTCTACGCCACTCAAACACACATCAGCGGTGATGGACATTGAAAACACGGCCAACATGAGCTGCCAGCTGCCGTAACGTGCCTGGTGATGTGACATGGTACAATATCATATCGCAGTAGCATTCACCGACTCTCCAACTCCAGCATTCCAGCCACCGCGTCTCTCGACAACGCCAGCGAACTCGTCCTCCTCCACATCGCGGACAGAATTGCTGCCGAGCGGATAGTGCCTATTTATTTCTTGCCGGGATGTCGCGATAGACGGCTAGATCGATCGGCGTCGTCACACCCCGCCTTCTGCTGGAATGATTGATTACGCTCGACATCCTGATCCGCCGTTCCGCTGTTCCCTGTTGTTCTCTTGGCCCTACTGACTATAATTATGACGCTGCGATGGTCTCACTCGCCGGATCGCCGGACGTCAATACGAATCGTTCCCACCATCCCCATGGCGCATGCTGGCCCCACCGCTTACGCTGGCCACGCCATCTGTGCGGCCCCACTCACATGGGCCTCGTGTACTGACCACAGAGGTTTCCCCACGAAGTGTCCCTGTTGGATACATATTGACGCATCAACAGTGACCGACGCAGCCGAGCGAGTAAGCGATGTGCTAGAGGTCCGTGGTCGATCATAGATCGACGGGCACGTCTGCGTGGCGCAATGTTGCATTTATCTGGTTCTCGGAGGTATGGGCCGTGGAATCGTCCTGCACAGCACACGCGACTCTTGGGCGATGTGGAGTCCATCCCCCTCCCATTCATTCTGTGTCCTCCTATCCTCTCATCCTCTGATCTCCTATCGCTGCACCAGCATGGTGGTCCATGTGCCATTGAGGTGTGGCCCAGACTTACTCCAAATGCGGTTCGGCGGGTGATAGTAAGTCTTGCAACCACCAATTTCAAGATATTCCTTAGCTGCCTCGTTATATCAGTCGGTAGATTAAATGACTCTTAATGCGGTTAGTCCGGTTGATCATTCGGTCGTGGGTTCGAGCCCCACACGAGGCTTCTTTTTTGTTTCATGTTTCAGTCGTACGACCCCTCATCGCCTGATTATCTCCAAGCTCAAGCTAGGACCTTCTTGGCGCTTGAGAGATAGAGTTGCGAGGTACCGTCATAGAAGGTCTGGTGGCCAGCTCGGTCGGATCGTGGTCTCACTTGTATCCATGCTACCAGTGGCTTATCGACCTGATCGGATCGCGCTACATGGCTACGCACATGGGTACCTGCTTGGCATGATTGGGTTGGGCTGGCTCCATTGCCTGACTTATTAGAGCCAGTCGCCGGGTTTTAGGTCGGGTCCAGACCTCGGCACATACCCAGTTGGCTTGGACTTCGACATCCTCAATCCTAGAATAAGGTGACGACTGGGTCGCAGAGATTGTGGCCCGGCGTCGGCTGAGAATTCAAAGTCACGGCCGTGTGTTCACTCGGTCAATAGGCCCCATTCTACCAGGCATGACCTGATCAGTCTCGGACTTGGAGCCCATTCGTCTCTCAAGTGACTCGGGCCCTTCTTTCTTCGACCGCCAGGGTTCCTGTTCGGAGATCATGCTGTGGAACGAGCTCCGCATCGCGGTCGGCGGGCTCGGCTGCCACAGCTGCGGAGCATGGACTATGTCTCCATGCATCGGCCGGTGGAATCGCGCTCGTCAGGCGCATCCTCATCCTCGGGAATGACTCAGACCGGGCCATGCATACCTCAACCCCGTCAGTCAATCAGCGTTCGGCCTCCCGCCTGTTAGTCTCCTGAACACCTCGCTGTTCTACAGTACATGCATCATCTCTACTTCGGACTGGGCGTCCGAGATCCTAGCGCCGGCAGTTGAGCAACTAGAAGGCTCACGCAGCGGCCTTCTCGTAGTAGTGGATCTCGTCCTTGGTACGGCCGCGCATAAACGGCGGCTCGGTACCCTTGTAGTAGATGTCGGTCCAGAACTCGTGCAGGCCAGGCATGGGCGACTTCTTGGCCTCCTCGACGGCCTCGGCAATCGTGTCCTTTGCACGCTTGTCGATCGCCTTGAGCTCGTCCTCGGTCGCGACTCCCCAGTCGAGAATGTACTTCTTGAGGCCAGCGATGGGGTCGTGCGCGCTACGCATCTGCTGCACCTCGTCACGGGTACGGTACGTGGTACCGGGGTCGGACATCGAGTGGCCACCGTAGCGGTAGGTCACAAACTCGATGAGGAGAGGGCCCTTGCCCGAGACGGTCCAGTCCTTGGCCCACTCGCACGCCTTCTTGACAGCAAGCACGTCCATGCCGTTGACCTCGATACCGGGAATCTTGTCACCACGCGTAAAGTACGACGTGTTCTGCGACGACCGCTCGGCACTGGTGCCCATGCCGTACTTGTTGTTCTCGCACACAAAGACGGCTGGGATGTTCCACAGCTTGGCCATGTTGAACGCCTCAAACACCTGGCCCTGGTTGGACGCGCCGTCACCGTACAGCGCAAACGTCACCTGCGGCTTCTTGAGGTACTTTTGCGCAAACGCGATGCCGGCGCCGAGAGGAACCTGCGCACCGACAATACCGTTACCGCCGAAGAAGGAAGGTGTGAAGATGTGCATCGAGCCGCCCTTGCCGTGGCTCATACCCGCCTCGCGGCCCATAAGCTCGGCCAGCACGCCCTTGATCGTGCCGCCGCGCAGCACGGCAAAGGTGTGGCATCGGTAAGAGGTGATGACGTTGTCCTGCGGGGTGATCGCGTGCTCCATTCCGATCGAGACGGCCTCCTGTCCGATCGCGAGGTGGCAAAATCCGCGAATCAGCTTCTGCTTGTACAGCGCGTCAGCCGCCTGCTCCATGCGGCGCATGGTGGTCTAGGATTAGTTGTAGTTCTCTCGAGCTCTGAGCACGGCAGTTCCTGCTTCTGGCAGCCCGTGCTGCATGCCCTTCGAGGTCTCCAGCTTCCGCCACCTCTGCTACTCGCCGACTCACCATCTGGTCGTACATATGGATGAGCTCATCCTTGCTGGTCTCGACAAACGCCTGGGGCGGATCGCACAAGTATCCCTGGAACGTGTCCTCGTGAAGACGGATCTTGAACTGGCCGTCAGTCACTCCTTGTCACGTCGCCACAACTCACCTCCTCGTTACCCTTCTCGGGCACATCGTCGTGCGGCACACTCTTGTCCGCTGCAGTCTGGACGTAGCGAGCCAACGCGGCGACGCGGGGCTGGGGTCAATGTGTGCCTTGGTTAGTCGCCAACTCGCCATCATCGCATTTCTCATTAGAGATCGGGATGACAACTGCCGGCGGCAACAGTCAGATACTCACGAGGGCGCGTGGGGAGCGAACAGCGCGGGCGGCGCGGAGTGCTGACAACATCGCGCGAGATGGAAAGGAAAGTGAGATGGTGGGTGGAGTAGTGGTTGAGGAATTGATGATGTGGGTCGGTGACGACCTCCTTGTGGCACAGTGTGGAACTTGGTGGGCTGGGGGTCAGGTGTGTGCGGCACGGGTGACGGGCCACCGTCAACTGCCGCTCGTATTGGATTTGTTCACCCCACATTACCCATACGGTAAAGAGCGGCACGTGGGGTCCGCTGACCCCGCTCCACCCAAACTGTCCAACAAAACTCACTCCAGCACAAATACCCCACCTAAACATATTATTCTATTTGTATTGTTTGAATTTAATCCGGGCATTGCCGCCCAACTAGCCGCGGGCCGGATCTGCCGGCGGGGACCCGCGATGACGAGTTTCCAATCCAAGCCTGCTCAACGCATGCCCATCTTAAAAAGTAGCCAACATTTTGCATGTTGAAACCAGTAACCAGCCTCGAGGCATCAAGCATCGAGGCCTCCACGCTTGCAAACGCAATGTCTAACCCCGAACAGGTCGCATCTGACTTGCTTAACTCCTGCTCCTGACCTCCTGACATCCTGACCTCGCGGCGAAGGGTATCCAGATCACAAGGTCTGCTCCCGTAGGCCCGAGCGGGCCCCGCGAATGAGGAGTGGCGTACACACCCCCGCTAAGACCTCCTCCGATCAAGTCGGCCAAGTGGGTGTCGCGCCATCGCACTCACATCTACTTGTTTCGCCGTCGCCACCGCCTGCCCCTCGGGGTGGTGGCCTGTGCCACCGGCCTGAGTGGCGATGAGATGTCCTATGGGCGACTCCTCGGCACCGAAGGGTATAGCGCTGCGCGACATCTGGAGGCCTGGAGGCCTGAAACCGACAGGCAGGCAAAACTGCCATCATCTCCCATCGCCATGCTGGCACACTGACTGCTGACGGGGTTGCAGAAAAGTAGTGTTGTGATCGTCGTTATTCCCACCCTCGCCGTCCAGTCGCCCTCGATGCGTAGCGTGAACTCCTCGTAGCACAAGTCTGCCTCGGTACGAGCATCTGCACCACTGAGAGCGAAACAGCGAAACATTGCATCAGAGCGAGTGGGAGGGTTGAGTCAACCCCGACACCCCAAGTCAGCTTCCTCAAACCCCCTCACCCATTCACCGCTTCACATGACTCGCCTTGTTCTTCATCGCCACCATCACACAACGCTCCATCTACATTCTTCACTTGACTCCTTACATAAACCCCCCCCCACAGCCGCCCTGGTCTTCAATTCTTTCCCACATCCCGACATGATCACCCACCACTGCCCCTATCATTGCCAGCATGGGCGTCATGCGGACTACCCCAACCTTCCTCCTGCGTGCTACGCGGCGACCTTCCATCCGTACCACCAGCACTACGCGACCTACCCCCAACCCTACTGCAATATGACCTCGACGACATCCTACTTCCCAACAACGATCCAGCTCGACGTCGAGGACGCAGACTACGCCCGCACCTTCACCGAGACGATCACGCACCCATGGGGCGCATGGCCGTCCTCCGCCGACCTGGCCACACTGGACCGGCTTACTTCAGAGCCGTGAGTTACTCTGTTTCAGCTGACACCAGCGAGCGCCGCAAGGCCGTCGTTGACGTACTCAAGGAGCGTCTCGGGTCCGGCGGGGAATGCGCGGCGCGGGTGAGTCATCTACTGGCCTTGCGGGCCTTGACAGGATGGCGAAAGTCACCAATCTCTGTGCGCAAACATTGAGTCGATCCGAGCGAGGCAACACGCCTTCTTGCGCCCTCATTCCACCCCATTCTACCCAGCCCCGAAATCCGCGATCGCCACACGGTCCTTGCTGACACCAGGCCCTCAAGCTCATCACAGCGCTTCCTTTCTCAGCTCTAGCCGACCTCGAGGGCGAGATCACCAAAGTAGCCGACGGGACTCGCTGGGCCGACTACTCTACTCGCTCAGACGCCGCGTACTTCCTCCCCCAAGTAGCTGAGGCCAAAGCCGCGCGCGATGAGGCCAACAAAGAGCGTAACTGGGACGCCTGGCAGGCAATGTACGGTCGCAGCGGAGCGGCATGGGTTGCCCCGCCCATCGAGAGCGCGTACGCGTACCCCAAGATGCCCGAGGTCGAGTGTCCTACGAACCCGCCGGGATGGCGGTTCGTGATGTTCCCCGAGCCGTTTATGCGTCATTTGGAGACCGGCGGAGCTTACCCCTGGCACCGCTAGTCTCTGGCGTCACGACCATTTGGCAAAATTCCATCTCCCCGTAACATCGAACTGTGTTCAGATAAATTGAACAGTGTTGTCTGCATCGTATTCCTACACGTGTCTCCATCTGACCAGAAAGACTGCTGCCCGTGCGCTGTTGGGCTGCTACGTGCCCCCCTTATTCTCTCAGGAATTCAGTGGTCTCTGATTGCGTTCTTCCAGTTTCTGCCCTTGCGGTCTCTAGGGTTTCTGCTATATGTGTAAGGTTTTATTCACCACACGTGCGTCGCCTATTCTACTGTCAAGTTTCACGCGTTGCTCTGTCACTCATCAAACAAGTTTGCCTCCGTTGGCTCATGGTCACTCGGATACGACCCAGTCCGCCGGGTGGGGGCCCAGGAACGTCGAGTTTGAAGTTTAGTGCAAGTTACACCAGGCAAGAGCGGCACCAGGTACCAGGTCGCGTGAACGGAGATGGACTGGAGTGCGCAGCCCGTTCCTGTAGCGTGAAGAGTTGACCCAGACATCCGGCAGATCCGGACTATCAGTGAGGGTGACTCGTGGCAGATGGCGTGTGGCACTTGAGAAGCTCAAGCAACTGAGGTGGATATTAGCAACGGAGCAAGTGCAAGCTAAGGAAGGAAGACCGCAGCGACAACCAAGGGGCCGCCGTGTTCTTGTAGCTTGCAAGATACATATGTACAGCGGCCCAGTGCTCTCGCTGCGGAGGGTGGTCAGGGTTACAGGGCTACAGTTGACGAGTACACAGGGGGCTCAGCTACCAGGCTTTCTATTCCGGCGAGGGTGGGACTGCTCGCCGGCAAGATATTCACTCGCCGTCCATCAGTCGACCAGGTGGCCGAGGCCCATCCGGCCAGTGGGCTTTGCTTCTGGTGAGCCGGGCCGCTCGTTCGAGCGGTACGAGTGCGACCTGCGCGAATCCTGGCTCCAGCCAGACCCAGGGCGCGAGCCGTCCTCGCGGTCACGAGGGTCGCGATGGTATGTGCCAAGGCTGGGCGGCGCATCCATGCGCGACGACATAGAAGGCAGGCGCTGGGGCGGGGGAGGGCGATGGGGATGGTGGTACTGGTGCTCGCGGGGCGCGGGTGCCGTGGTGGGTCTATGCCGGTCGACTGGGGGTTGGTGGACAGGTGGGCGGATTGATCCGGCACTGCGAGGCGGATGATCGTGCTCCGGGGCACGGTAGTACGGGTCACGAGGGTCGAGCCCCCGAGGGTCCGCACGTGGGCCCAGACGTGGGTCTACGTTGGGGTCGAGACGCGGATCAGCGCGGGGTTCTGCACGCGGGTCATAGCGTGGATCCGCGCGTGGATCGACGCGAGGTTCAAGGCGCGGGTCAACTCGGGGGTCGACACGGGGATCGACTCGACGATCAACACGAGGATCAACACGAGGATCAACACGAGGGTCGACACGGGGATCGTAGCGAGGGTCCCCTCGAGGATCGACACGCGGGTCGCGCATGTCATGGGCGTACACCTCGCGCATGTCATGGGCGTACACCTCGCGCATGTCATGGGCGTACACCTCGCGCGGGTCGCGATAGTCGCGCGGCTGTAGCTCGCGGTGATCACGCGGAGGCATCTCTCGCTGGTCGCGGGGTTCTCGCGGTGTTAGTTCGCGGGGGTCTCGAGGAGGTACCTCGCGAAGAGGCACACTCAGCTCCCGAGGATCCCGAGGAACCGACGTTTCGCGCGGGTCTCTAGGCACCGACATCTCGCGAGGATCGCGGGGTACCGACATCTCCCGGGGGTCGCGCATCTCCTCGCGCGGATCGCGATGACGAGGAGGCGCGTCGCGAGGGTCACGGTCCGCCCAGCGAGGGTCGTACGGCGCGGCGTTGGGAGGAGGGGGGCCGGGGGGGTAGTTGCCGTATGATGCTTCCGGAGGATAGTTGGGAGGGAGCGAGTGGCGGCCAGCTTGCCTCTGGTACCCTGGGCCGTAATTAGGCGGGTACGAGTACGACGGACCTGGGTACGCGGTGGGAGGAGGAGGGGGAGGAGGAGGTGCGCCAGGCGGCATGTGATGAGGGGGAGGACCCCCAGACGAGCCAGGGCGGTACCCATCAAACGCCGGCGGAGGTGGGGGCGCCATGGGACCACCGCTACCGTGTCCGTACTGCGCATAGTAGCCGTTATTGGGGGGCGGTGGATAGCTGGCGTAGGGAGGGTCGCTGGGGTAACGGGGTCCCTCGAGACCGAGATAGGCCGCCTGGCTTCCGGGTCGGTGACGCTTCTGGTTGTACGGGTCCTCATCATCCGACATTCCTGCGCTCTTGGGTCGCTTGCCAGCTGGCTTGTTTCGGGCAGGACGTGGGTCCTTGCGGACACGGATCTTGAGCCCTTGTTCGGCGAATACTCTGGATAACTCTGTCGCCTCTGCGGACCTGTCAGCATCAACGTGACAGGCGCGACGCTGTGTGACGTACTCTGCATGCCGGGGAATTTCTTGGCCGAGTAGACGGAGAATGTCTGCGTGTGAACTGTCGTGCAGTAGTAGACCTCTTGACTGGGAGACGTCAGCCTGTCCCTGCACTTGGTATTTACTCGACAATCTCAAACAAGGTGAGCTTGAGTTTGTACCTTCCCTCTTTGCGAACACCCAAATCGGGGAAGACAAAGAACGCGGCGTCCTTGTTGTCAATGTCCTTGAGATGATAGAGTGATGATACCGGCGTGCCAGTTAGAAAGCGTGTGCGGCCGTCATCGATGACATGCAGCTCGGAGTCCTGGTCATCGCCACCCACGAGGCAGGCAAAGAGGAAGTAGTATGGGTCTAGACACGTTAGAACCGTGGCTGTCAGATCGGCCCGACTTACTCTGCATGTACAGCTGGCCGTTACTCCTTCCCTTGCCGTCATTGCCCATGGGCGTAATCTCCTCGCCCTTGTCCGTCTTGACCTTGAGTTGGATGATGGGAGTTGGGTCGACCGGCCGGCGATCCGCTATAGAGTCAGAACGAGAAGTATCATCAGCTGCGGCAGTACTCACACTTCTCTCCAACGCCACACATGCGTGCTTGTTGTGGTTCTTGGCGCATGATTAGTTCGTATTGACTAGTGTGTTCAGGAGAGGTGTGGGGGCGTGCGAGAGGTATGATGGAAGGCATTTGGAAAGTCGATCAAGGGCAAGGGGAGACAGTGTCAGCATGATCCGCGAAAGACTCAAACCCCCTTTCCATGCTTCAAGTGCGCCCTGACGCCACCTGAGTGTAACTTGTATACACTCATAGGGTGCCCTGCCTGCGCAATGACGATTGACGCGACGCCACTTTTGTTGGGGCCTCGGCCTCAAACAACTCACATGTTTTTGCGCCCCTCGCGCTTCTGGGTGACCGGCACATACTCGTACGCATAGTCGACACTCTCGACCCACTTGTTGTCGGCACTCCCACTCCCGCTCCCGCTGCTCTTGCCCGGCTGCTTGCCCTTGTCAACCGCTTCTGCGGGGCTCGAACTTGCGCTCGAGCTGACGCTACCCCGCTTGTCCTTTGACGGTGACGCTCGGTCGACTGGGGAGCGAGCCGCCGGCGACGTGGGTTGCCTTCGAGATGCGGGTTGGGTGGCCTGGCCGCGACGAGGAATGGTGTGATGGTCACTGTCGCGGTCGCGCTCACGATCCATGTCGGCAGGGCGCGACCGAGGGGATGATTGGGAAGGTGGTTGACAGAGTGCAACAGACATGGTGGAACGGGTGCGAACGGATATTGTTCCAAGTTATAGCTGTTGGCTGTCAGTTGACGATCTTAAGAACAGATGCAAAGCCCAGATTTGAGGCGATGCCTTTGCCATCGGCGTGGGACAGGGGGAGGTGCGTGTGCGTGTGTGTGTCATGCCAAAAGAGAGAGAGTGCGAGGGAGAGAAGGACGAGTGGATTCGATGCGCGTGAATGCGTGTATGCACGCGTGCGGATGGATCGTGTGTAAGGTGTGTGTGTATGTGTGAGAGAGAGAGGAGCACACTACCACAGATCGTCTGCTTCAATTCTCGGTTGCTCGGATGCTGGTGAATTGGAGAACGCAACCGAAGAAGAGACCAGCAATGAGTGATTGGCGAGGTAGGGTATTTCCGAGACACGGATCAACAGCCCAAAGACAACGGAATCAAGCGACGCAAACGACTCACGGTGTGACTTATATCCTAGTCGTCAATTGTGAATGAGCGACCGTAGGGTTGCAACCAGCGCACAGACGGTTGCCTAGCGAGGAACAGAAAAGGTGTTGATGACGGGGACAAAGCACAAGGTAGTGGTGGCGTCTGTCACTTCCATTCGTCTTGGGTGTGTAGCTGTGCAGTGCGAATTAAAGTGTAGGTTGGGGAATGTAGAGGAACCAAGGAAAGGTGTGTTGATCCAGACTAGTGTTGACGCCTCACGGACCACAGGGTCAAATAATTCAATTGCAAGTAGCGCAAGCACTTGAAGACGGGTGGTGATCGTGTGGGAGGTGGTGGGGATGGTGGTGGGTGCGAGACCAAGTGGTGCGAGGTGTATGTAGGGCAAGCGTGGTGCCACAAGAGACAGGAGTGGTTGAATGACAGTGGCGAGTGGTGGAGTAGTGTGAGAGTGTGAGAGTGTGAGAGTGTGAGACGAGGATGAGAGTGAGAGTGAAAGTGAGAGTGAGAATGATAATGAGAATGAGAGGAGAAGGATGTGGGATGGAAGGGAGAGAAGAGAAGAAACGTCAAGGCGGGAAGCGGGGTTGAAGGTTGCATACGTAGGATGAGGAAGGGGTTGGGTTGGTTTGGGTTGGTTTGATTGAGAGAGAATCAAGGCACCATCTAGATCTACTCGGATGAGGCAAGGCTTAAGGCGTTAAGGTAAGGCGTTAAAACGTTAGTCAGTGACCTTGGTAATCGTCTCCTCCTTTGCGTACTAGCTTTGTCTGTCTAGCTGTCTACCATTGATTGCCAGGGACCACCATACAAACTCATCCAATACTACAACAGGGTAAAAAAACCAAAGGGGGGATATTCAGGGAATTATCACTTGAACCCGGTCGGGGTAAAGAAGACAAAGGGTTAAAGGGGAATAAGGGACAACGGCGCAACGGAGGACACGGAGGGGTTAGATGTTAATGCACAGTTAGTCAGTGTCGATATGGCGGGGGGATTCAGGGGTGCGGGGGACCAAGTGGATCAAGCCAAAGGGAGGAATCAGGGATATTTCATGGTCTGCCGATGAAGTGTTAGGGCATTTAAGGGTAAGGAGGAACCACTGACAGGGATACAGCATAACTTCAGGGACAAGGGGGTTTGTCTGATCATTAGGATGTACTAAAAGTTACTAAAGAGAATCTGACAAAGTTTATTTAAATTCAAACCCAGATCAACGGCACGGATAATGTAATGGTTCCAGTTACGATCAAACCAAGGAGTAGCAAGGGGGGAAGAAACAAGGTTTGGGCCAGGGCCCTGTGTGGTGGCACATTCCCCTTGTGTATGGTGTCTGGTTGTCCATGGTGTGTGTACAGGACAGGTATACAGGTAGCAAACCTACAATACAAAAAAAGGATTGGTTCTATAGCATACCTGTTACCCAGTATATCCGGATTATTGAATAGACTACGTTGGCCTCTCTGTTGAATTATCTGTCTTCTTACTCTCAATTCTGTTTACGATCAACAATTCAACACATCATGTGCCCCAATACACACAAGCAATCGATTTAGTAAGAACCAGGGCGGCGCTTGAGACAGTTCTGTGGGGCATGTAGCAGTGCACTGCACCCAGATTGTGGCAGGCCCGAACCAGGGAGTCGGCAAAGCTGTAGACGCGTCCCAGCGAACCGAGTGTCGGGCCACCATTTTCACATGCAACCGATCTTGGAACTGGAACGCCCGAAGCTTTGTGCCCGCCCCAGTGACATTTACCTGTTCCTGAGGATTTGAGGCTTGCCGCTAGTCAACCCCTTGCTCCTAACGTTAAAATGAAAAGAGTGGGCGGTCCCATTCAGTATTGACGGGAGTCCCGGCCAAGGGGTATTCAAAAGGTGGCTGACCAGGGTGAATCAAGTATGGCGCGTGGCTGTGGCCGTAAAGCTTATCCTCAATCCCCTGTTGGTGTCCCAAAACTCATAAAATCTTGTTTCTAATTTGCCAAGAGGTCCCAGATCCAGAACCAAATGAGCTACAACTCGAATCCCACTCCCTCAAAAGTCCCCTGAAACCTGAGGACGCCCCTCTCTGCTTTTATCCTTGTTGGAGTTGCCACGTCTTATCAACGCCATCCAACCCAGCCACAAAATGTCAACGTTTGCCCGCCATATCCGCCATATCCGCCATCCAAGGGACTCGCATCAACCATGCCGACAGGGTGGGACGATCGTCGAAACAATCTTCCATGCAGCAGAGCTCCTGGAACAGAACGTTGCCAGTTTACTGGTCTGCTGGTCTGCTAAGTCTTGTTAGCCTGTTGGCCAGCTGACCTGGCTTGAGGAGAGGCTGGATCATGGGGCCGTTTGGAACCCGCAGCTGACCCGTCGTCGTACATATCCGGCCCTCAGGTGCTGTGGTTTACGCGACCGGCCGCGGCTTGTGGGCGGTCCATCAACCAAACTCCAACATGGCCTCGGCGCGCAAGAAGCCATACTCCCAATTCTGTGCCACTGCTCACTCGTTGCGACGTGACACCAGCCACCCGCGGCGTTATACACTTGGTCCTCCTGTTAGTTGCCGACGTCATGGTTGCCTCGTCAATGGTCGCTTCTCGTCCACTCATCAGGTCCAGACGAGCAGTCTGGGACGCTGTCCTTCGATCACAATGCGGGTAACCTTCATCCATCACGTTCCTAGCTGTCGAGAATCCAAGCGGCGTTCCCATCTGCCAGGGCTTCCGCTGGCCCCGGGCTGACCTTGTGCCCCAAAGTCGGACTTTACAAAGACTCTCGGCATACCACGCCACTCGGGGGTTAGTGCGTCAGACATTGCATGCCGACAGTCTGGGTTACGCTGCTGAAACAGGACCAGGCGTCGCACGTCCACCTCCCCACAAACGTCCCTCTCTCACCCCCTGGCCGGCCCAACTTTGGCAGAGCTGGGCGGCCAGCTCCCGACAACTTTACGCACACCTCGGTCCCCTGCTGACGGCATACACAAGGTTTGGTTGTCCCGGGAGTCTGGCACGCTGCAAGGGGTTATTGGGAGCGAGGCACGGCCACCGAGGACCAAGCCAAAAGCAGAAACGCCTTTAGCGCCTGCCGTTGTGCATGCCCATACGATGCGCAATGTTCTCCACACGTTCACCATGTGTGCAGACTTTGGAAGTTGAGATCGCAAGGGCGCACTCGAGCTTCTAGTGTGACGATAGCCTTTTGAGTGAGTTTCAAAAAGGTCGAGTGATAGTGCGTTACGCTGATCCCATACTGTGACATGATCATAAGCCAACTGAGCCGCTGTGTGACGTTTTTGAAATGATCGCCACTTCTGGGATATCACTCAATCTGCGTGGCACTCGGCCACGGCACGACGTGCCTGTTACCATTCCGTGGGAGGAACCGGAGGGGATGCTGAGTTTAAGATTTGCTCGCCCCATTAGCTGGTGCCTGCAGGAGGTCAGGACGGACAGGACTCCAAGGACTCTTCTGAAGGGCAAGCGGTGGAGAGGGGAGAGAGGGGAGAGGGGGAGGGGGGGACAATGCAACGCGTCCCGCAAATTGGACACTCTGGCCATCAAACTAAAGTAACGCACGAGGTTGACACGCGAGTTCATCTCCGCCACAACTTAGGATGAGGCCCAAACTCTAAACATCGTCCCATCTCCAACTTGTGATTCAAACTCCCGGGTGAATCACACGCGAGCATCGCCAATAACTGGGTCAGGGCCAGGGGTTTAGCGCAAAGTACCTCGGGCCACGTTTTTTGCCACCGAGCGTTCACGAGCTAACTTTCAATGTGCAGTGCAGCCACAGCCGACTGTCTGACGTCCGAGTTTGGTGTGAGGTTTCATGCATGGAGAGTTCGAAACCTACGTTCAACGCCCGCGACCGAGGTGGCGCCAAGCAAGTCGCTCCACCGGCCAAGTATTCTGACTTGGTGCCATCAATCCCGCCTGAAGGTTATTTACGTTGGCGACTGCTCGTTTGGACGTGGTCGCGACCTCTGGCACCGGTGTTTGCATGGTGGCTTGGCTACGAGCATGAGGCTTAAGGTAGGCAGGCACGCCACTGATCTCTTTCTAAGCCTAACCTTCTACTGTACTCCGCACTCGTAGGCTTTGTATACAAGCTAATCCTCATCCTTTGTCGCACTGACGCCAGACTCTTTGGCACGTATGTTACAGTATCAGCTTCCGTTTTATTTGGCGAGTATCGGTTGAATCGGATACACTGCCAAGGACCAAGCCATTGGCTCGCTTTGCCTTTCACAGGTTGGCCCAGATCTCCAGCCCCATCCGAACCACCCGACGTTCAGAAACTCAACCCAATGTCGTTCCGGAGAGTGGTCGACAACTGATAGGAGTTGACCGTCGACTCCATCTTGGTCGACTCTCTGGCGGAAACGAGGCTTCAAGTGAATTGGGCATGAGTCGCCATCGCGGCGGTGCAAACCTCCCACATTGTATTGCCAGATGGCTGTAGCGGTCCGACTGAGCCCAGTTCGCCGCCCCCCTTCGCATGGAACGATCGCCCTCCCTCCCGAACGTCGAAAGTAGAGATCGCGACACCGTTCTGGCGCTTGGTCCCCAATGCGAGGTCAAGCTGTCGACATTTCATACAGATTCGTCAAGCAGGACAACGACCATTTACGAAATTCTAGAACAGGCCTCTGGCAGGGGCAGTTCGCACTTGATTTCGTGTGATTGTGTCGCGCGGCAGAGAAAGCTGCTTGGCAGCGTCGCCAACGGACGAAGTATCAGGACGTCATCGAGAGGGACCTGGACCTCCCCAGTCTGGGCAAGGAGGAGGCCCTCGATGACCTCTCGATCCTCTCGAGTGGCAGCACAGCACTTTGACCAAGAGCGGGTTCTGGCCAGGCCGGAAGGCGCAAACTGGTTCTTCCGGCCTCTCGAGAGCGTTCCTGCTCTGCAATGATTCCGGAGCTGAAGGTACCTTCTCGAGCGACAGTTCGGAGTGCAGCGGAGCTGGGATAGTAAGCGATAACCCTTCAGACAATTGTTGGATGTGTTTTCTGGACGAGGGAAATCGGGTTAGAGAGGCGCGTGGCGGGGTTAGCTGAGCAGAAAAGCGGTATCGCGCGCCTTCTACGACGCTGATGTACGTGTGTGGGGTGTTGGGTGTGCCGCGTCCACCGCCTGCGCCCATCGATTCAGTATTTCCTCAGCTTCGTCTCTTCCCTTGCGCTCTTCGCTCCCTTCGCTCTCATGGCGCCCATTGCTCCCACCGCTCCCACCGTTGGTATGCGCCCACTGCGCCTACCGCTAGTACCTTCGCCGCTCTTCCCAAACGCCCAACCCCACGTTTTTGCGCTTCGACGCCCTTTCACTGTGTTCTCGAAACGATGGAGGGTCAGTGAGAGCGAGAACGCACCTGAAACGGTTCACAGAACCCAAGGGGACACGGTAATGAATTGAGCTCGCCGTTCCGAGGTCGAGCCACCTGCCATCCGGGGAGCCAACCGATAACCGCCCGGCAGGGTGCATAAGGAAGAAAGCAACACAGTACTCTTGAGCTCGCTGGGTCGTATAGTCGGGGCAGAGCTTTCCGCGGAAGGAGGGTCTTTCACTAGCACCCAGTTCGAGCTTACCCGCATAACGGGATTTAGGAAATATGCAGTGTCGTCCGAAAGTCCTTGTGCTACTGCCACCAGCGCTGGGGAAAGCAGATGGCTTCACCTTGTTCTACCCACCCAAGCCGACCCCAGTCGAGTAAGGTAGAAGGGAGTGTGGCAGCACAATAACTTTCTTGAGGACATTGTACATTCAAGGAATGAGCAGAAGTGAGAGCCATGCGACGGAGAACGATGTTAGGTTCATTCCATACGAGAACACAGCGGCGAGAGTGGCGTAGGTGAGGGATAAATTCGGGTGACGAGAGCAGAGGGGATGCGGGAGAGCGTGTGGGAGTGGCAGAAAGTTGGGATCTTCAGCGTGGTGCCACTCCAGACGCAGATTTACGCGCTCATCATGATCGAACACAAATTCAACCAAGAGCAACGAAACACCGATCTCTGCAAGACCAGCGAAACAGTGCGGATGAGTTGGCGCGAGATGAAATGTTTTGCGGCACAAGGAATAAGTTTGGGGGGTGGACGAGCGAAGTGGCTCACACTGTGGCAGTCGGGAACCTCGGCCTCACGAGCCCCATATCGTCAACCAACAGATCTCACAACGAAGAGAAACTGGGTGGCCAGAGTGGATTTCGCGGACATGACGTGCATGTTCTTGCGAGGTGGTACAGGGCCGGAGCGCGAGAGAGAGTGTGGCAGAAATGCGATCGTCGTCAAGGTGAACCCCCAAGGCTCCCAAACAGTGCTGGGGAGGATTGATGAGTCGATGCCCGTTCCGCAGTGGAGTGGATCACAGGATCCCAATTTGTCTCGATTGCTATTCCGAACACTGTCTCGTTCCGCGGCACTCACGACACGGAGCAAGGAGCCACGAAAGACGCCGACGTGCCCCATAATAGGGAGACGGAAACATCTACATGTCGGAGAAAACTTGACTTGTACGGCGAAGTCGGCGGGTTCCCAGTGATGACGGCGGAGATGACAGCTCCACTCTTGACACGCGACTGGATAGATACAGAGTTCAAGGGCAGATTAAGCCGCACCGATTGTCGGAGCCGGCGGGCCGGTGTTCCCAGATTCCCGGATCAAGACGAGCAGGGCCACTTACCGCGCCTCGGAACAGGGTGAGCAGCTCTTGGCGTCCGAGTTACTTTAGCCGGTTACCCGTGTGGTATTCCGAGCAGCCTTTGGCATTGCGAAGAGTGAAAGGGCCGTCTTCACAGCTAATACCGCCAGCGGCCAACAATCCCAAGGAGATGGAAGGTTATCGGCCATCGGAAACAGGGACGTTTCGTGGTTGCGCCACAGTCCCCAACAACCCATACATTCCCATTCAACGTGGCACGGATTGAAATACGTTTCAGAACACGGTTGTATAATACCGAAATGAGGGAGGCAACGGTCATGCCGCGCCGCTGATGAGCACCCTTGTGCAGCTCCCTGCGCGGTCTTCTGCGCGTAGCCGCCCACACCATCCCTTACCCACCAATGCACGCGACACATCATCCTCCATGTCTAGAGTGCGAGTGGGGGATTTGTATTGGGTTCTCGGAAGACAATCCCCATAACAGCTTCCTGATGACAGACCCAAGGTTTCATAACCAGGTGCCACACTCCAAGCGTTGACACCGGTAATCAACGAATTCGATTAAAATCAATGCTGCCCAAGAATGAATTCGTTTTGGTTGTTTGTAAATAAAATTATGTTCTGTTATCATGGGCAGTCCCTGCTGGCGGCAACGACCGCAGGACACATGACATGTCCGTTGGCGGATTCCAAAGCTTGCACACGTTGGTGATAGGCCGCCGAGCCGCCGACTTGGCCGAAGTCTCTAGCTGAGACTATCCGGCTGATCATTAACCCTACTTTAAAAATGGCTCATTCCCTTTCCAAACCTCCCCACCAAGACCACCAGGACGGCCTAATCCAGCCCCGAACAAGCGCCACCAAACGCCACCAAACGCCAGGCACGCATTCCCTGACAGCTCCAAAGTGGACTCGGGAGCTGCCAAGCAACGGAGCCTCCGTCACACCGAGTTGCTACCATCATCACATGGTCGTCGTACCATTATTACGAGAGTTCAAGCTCCACTCACAACTCAAGCATAAGACTAATGTAATTGAGCCATTGCGGCGTTTCGGTGCCGATAAATTAATTCCGTACCTGCACTGGTACGCAGGTTGCCTCGGTTCGTTTTTATCGGCCACTCCGGGTTGGGTTCCGATTAAAGGCCCCGACTAACTATTCCGCACCAAGTAGGCGCCACGCAGACACGTCAGCGGCGTAGGAGAACTGTGCGTATCCCCTCTATCGGGTTAGTTTGTGGGTGTGCAAACTCCGACCTTTTCCAACGTACTTTGTAAAGTGGAAATCATAATGCGAAAGGAGGTACGTAGAACAATAATATCTCCGGGTCTGTTCAGGTCCGTACATACGCCCCCCCCCCCCTCAGGTATGAATCAAACGTAGTATTGTACTTGGAAGGTATAGCTCGGCGGAGATGTGTTGGGTGCGAGTGAACGATGCGAAAAGCATTATCTTACCATGTGAAGAAGATTCTTGATAGAACCCGAAATTCTGGTTGTACCCTTGACCCTTGGCCAGGGTTGAGTTGAGATGAGAGAGAGGATGACAAGCCCGGTAAACAGGGCAAGTATGATTCCTCAAGGTCTAAACTGGAATCGAGATTCCAAGCATCGGAGCAGCGGCAGTTGGACTTTGCGGAAAAAATAGTCCATTTTGGTACCCGAGTCTCGTTTGACTAGATCATGAACAGAAATGTTACTCTGTTACTTTTGTTAGACTGACACGGTACAGATATCTTTAACTGTATTCTTTTGGTCTTTGCTTTGGGCATGTGGTCAGGTACCCTGGGGTTACCTGATTGACCCTGTTTAGCCGCACAAGGGCCCAAGTCTCGGCGTCTAACCTTCCGAATGTGGGTTTACAAGTCGGATGTACGCTCAAATGTTAAATCCGTAACCTTTCTTCGCGTCCTTGTGACGCGAGACGTTTTCGATAATCAAAGCCAAAGTTGTGCCAACAATGCTCGTTAGTTTCGCCAAATATTGTATGCAAAACCCCACCTTTCCCCATGTCAACAAACCCAGGTCCATCATCGCACCGGACCAAAGACCACGCACTCGGGATCGCTGCAGATCGACAATGATCGGTCAACCGTTGCCGTCTTGGCGTCGGGCAGAGGGAGCAAGGGTTGAACTGCAAAGAATCCTCGTAGAGAGCGCTGAACAGCAACATGTACATATGCGAGAGATTGTACGCGGCCGCGCTCATCAACCCCGCTGCCACAAATCCCGGTCGCCATTTCCCGAGCGCTCATCTACACCGTAACGGCCGAACTTGCAACGTCGTCTAACTCGCTCCGTGCTCGCTCCGTTATCTGTGCTCGTGTTGGTAGATGCACAATGACAGAGGAGCAGCAGCCGATCAACGCAGGTCCGAGTCACAACCCGCACCCACACACACGCCCACACCCACATCATCCTCAAGCACATGCCCTGCTAGCAGTAGGCCCAAGCCAACCGTCGCAGGTGGGGCCGTCCACCACAGTCTCACCCTCGATCCGCTCATATCGGTCCAAGAAGATCAGGTAGGTTTCCTCCGTCCCCTGACTCTGGTGCTGACGCAAGACCTTGCGATAACTGTCGTTCGCGTCGGCAAAGATGTGACATCCCGCGGGCCGGCGAGGCGTGCCGCCTCTGTGTCGTCACCAAGAAGCAGTGCACGTTTTTGCGTGAACGACGCAAGGCACCAAGTGACCTGAAGAAACTCGCGGAGCGCGAGGCAGAGCTCACGGCCCAGATGGGCAAGGAACGACCGCCGTTTGTTCAGAACAGCAGCACCGAGAGCGCAGCGACCAACGCGAGTACTGGCTCATCGCCTGAACCCGCCAACTCGGCGTGCCTGGCACATCTGACTGCCTATATCCTCAGCACGCGGGGCGCGCCGCTGCTCGTTGCCGAACCCGTGGCCCTAGATATCGAGGGTGACGCTGACGAGGAGCTCTACCTCGTCGGCACGGCGAGTGAACGTGACACTCTGATCGTCAACAACATGACCGAGAGTATCGGCCCGAGTCTGGTACAGACCCGCCAGATCCCCGGCGTCCGCTTACGCACCGTCGCGCCTGGCGTCCACTTTGTGTTTTACAAGAGCATGCCGTACACACAGGACGAGGGCACGTGGGCCGCCCTCCGAGACATGGTCACACCCGCACTCATCCCAACTGTCCTCCAGGCCTTTTTCTCCGTCGAGGCCCAGGCGCACCCCGTTCTCCGGCAGGATCAACAGCTCTCCTCCCCAATCCTGCGGTGCATGATCCTCACCGCGGGGCTCATGTACATTCCCCAGTTCCGGCGGTTACACAAGGAGGCATACATGCTGACCATGGGTGCGTTGCGCGCTCAGTCGCCCAAGGCCCGACTGTGGACTCTCCAGGTCTACCTCCTCGACCTGGATGGACGCGATGCCCTGGAGCCTAGCGGTAACTTTGTTACCCTCGGTCTGGCCATCTCTACCGCCCTCCTCCTCGGCCTGCACCAGGACTGTGGGGCGTGGAGTATCCCAGCGTGGGAAAAAGAACTGCGCACGCGCCTGTGGTGGAGCCTGCTCAACTACGACCGCTTCAGCAGCCTCACGTTCGGGCGACCAAGGAACATTGTTACTCCCAACGTCGTGCCCCTCCCGCCTCGAAGCGCCAGCGACACGCTGAGTTACGACGCCTTTGTGAGCGCATGTGAGCTCGGCCAGATCCTCGACGACCTCGACTCACCACACGTTTCGCTCGCCTCGTTGGCGGCCACAAGCATGCGCCTCGACGCATGGAAGAACGCGGCCGACACGCGCGGCCTCTTTGCCGTCGAGCCGGCTCCACCCGGCGTACGCTCCACCCAGCTCCTATACCTCGGCAGCTGTATCATGGTCGTGCGCGCAATCTTTGACGCGCTCGATCCGAGCGAGCTCGATGCCCTTGACGCTGCCCGCCACTCGTGCCTCATGGCATGCGAGGGCGTCGTCGACTTTGTCGCAACCCTCACCCCAGGCGACCTGTACGGCTACTGGACAGCACGTAAGCATCCATCTAAAGATCAAGCTGACCCCAGACTCGCCGTTCATGCTCAGCTTGACGCTGACTAAACTTGTGCGCATAATCGTGAACGCAGGCGAGGCCAGTGTGCGCGAGACTGCGCTCCACGCTCTGCGCCGCTTCACATCGGTCCTTACCGACCACCAAAACTCGGGATGGGACGTCGCGCAGCTCGCCGTCGCGCGCGGCAACTACTTTATTCCGCTGCTTACCCGGCGCAATCCCGAATTCGCGAGCGTCCTCGACTCGGTGCAAAACGGTATGCCCGAAGCAGCAGACCCCGCACTCGCCGACTTTCTCAACACCCTTGTGGACCCGAGCGGGATGCACGAGCTGTGAGTAGCCTTTGCCAGGCAAACATCATAAGTGTCAGATTCCATCGCTCACACCAGCAGCCTCGGGGGCCTGTTCTCGGTTCCGAACCTGTAGCCCGTCTCTGTAGCATCACCGGTATAATGTGGGTCGTCGCGCATGTACAGTATAGTAGCTCGTGAGGTGAGCCGTTAGTTTACAGCCCATCGCGGACCGCAGCACTAGCGTCGGCGACTTTCTCCCCCGGCTCGCGCTTTTTGACCGTCTTCATAAACTTGACGCCGGGGACGTTGACGATCGGCACGTGCTCGCACGTGCACCGCTCCTCGACGGGGACGTCGGCGAGGACCTTGGGTCAGTCGGGGTCTGCGCGCGTAAGGGTTGGCGCTGTGTCTACCCATCTTCAACTGTTGCGCATGTCGACTGCATGTTCCGTTGCCTTTGGACGTGGTGTCTCCACTTCCAGCCACCCAACTCACTGATTCGATGTGGTGTCCACATCCCCACCAGGTCGGCTTGCCGTCGTTGGGACAGGTCATACGGTGGCACATGATTGTAAACTGGAGCAGCAAAAGGAAGATGAGTGGCGAACGCATCGAGGATTAGTCACTGCATAATATTGGCAGAGAGTGTTCAAGTATCCACACCCAGATCCAAGATGGCAAACAGGGGCGGACCCAGAGTCGGCGGTATGACATCAGGCACGGCTCCCGGCGTTTGGTGCTGTAAGAGGTGACGCTTGCTAAATCGCATTTGTCGTACGACGGGTACGGGCTGTACGAAAGGGTGTTAGAGCGCATGGAGTCCATTTCGGGAGACCAGACATGGAACAGGAACCTCAATAGACAGAGGTTGTATGGAGAACGCTTCTGCAGGCCACTGATCACTTTGGATTTCTACCTAGCGGATGTCCAACCCCGATATCCGCTGATCTGCCAATCTCGCCATATCTTTGGTTGCCAGACCGCAAAAAGCTTGCCAACATCGCAACGCCCTCGTCTACCTCGCTAACGAGCCGTAGATACAGATACAGCTACAGGGCTACGACATCGGAACGGCCAAGACCTGTCAAGGTTCGCACCTCCTCCAGCCCTGCAGGCCCTGCACCAAACAAAAGAGACGGGCGCGATACTCCAGATCCCTCGCTTGCTTCCTCCTAGCCGACTCGAACGACTGACCTCGACATTACTAGTGTCGCGCTCTACCAACTGAGCTAAGGAGGAGATATTGTTTAGGAAAATGAGGAGGTATAGGATTCGAGGTGCTGATTAAACGGGCACCGGCCTCCCCTGGCCTGCGACGAGCAGCTCATAACGGGAGGGAGCCGTACACGGGAGTCCAAGGACGAGATGCCAGAGCAAGTATGGCGGTGACGTGAGCGTTGTATGACGGCTGTGTACTGATAGTGTGGATGGATGTGGCGCTCAAAGTCAGATCTCTATCTCCACGTCCGCTCATTTCCACCTGTTGTGCACAAAGCTCGCCCGGCTCGTCCATGCTACCCAGTTGTTCACGTGCACACACATATACCATGTGGAGAGTCCCGTCCATCCGGCGCCGCTCGGACATGTGAGGTGGAAAGGCAGTGCAGGGGACGTCCACTCTGTCATTCTTCGGTGTGGCCCTTTGAACCTTTGAAGCTGTACGTTAGTCCCACCTCGCCCGCTGCCTCACTTGCTCAACTAGCTTAATTTAGCACTTGGCCGTCACGACTGGTCATTAGACCTTAAGGACCCAGATCTGCTCGTTGTGACCCCCGAAGTCATGTTTGTCTTGACTTGCTGGGACTACCACTCCCGAGTCCAAAGGCGCTGTATTCCGCAATGTTGCCATGTTGTGCTCTCGTCATAACCCACGTACCTATGCCAAGTCAAGCCAAGTCAAGCAAGTAGGACGCAACTCGAGGCAGAGAGGCCACCCCGAAACTGGAAGGCCGAGGGCGGAACAGGCATCGGGGTTTCGTGGGTCAGGGACAGCAGGGCAGTCCCTGGAGTCGTTTCTTGATCGGGGACGTGAAACTGATAGCAGTGGAAGCTTGTCCACATTTACCTACCAGTGTCGTGTCTATTACTCAAGTCGATTCAAGCCTGTATTCATGATTTGGTCAGTGTTTGCTTCGTGGTGTTACTGACCTTGAGCGTGAGTGTGACGAGCATGACGAAGTCAGCTTTGTGGGTAACGTATCTGTGAGGTATTGCCTTCTTTGGTGGACAGGGTGTATATAGGGTTGTGCACGCGTTCCCTGCATCCCCTGTTTTCTTGCATGGATTGATTCCGTCATTCCCCCTCCCATCGCGTCTTACTTAGAGTCACTATGCATTTCAGGTGCAACAGGTGCAACGTCGTCCCGAGTCCCGTACTCCCCCTCCCCCCGCTGCCCCCAGCTGCTCTCCCTTCCTACCTTCCTATCCTTCCTCCTTCCTCATCTATCACTCTCGCCCCTTCACAACACTCACTCACTCACAACTCTCCTTTCAATCTCATCCTCATCATAGAGAAACGGCTGGCCGTTAACACTCGCTTCCTCCTCACGACGTCGACACGCCGACATCCCTCCCTCCCCCTCTTCCGAGAGCCCCGACCCCGCCCGCCCGACCTTGATCTCTTCACGACCTCCTTTGTTTGCCCTTCGGTTCGATTTCTCTTCATCCACCATGGCCCATGGACCTCGCGGCTGCTCCGGCGCCCACCGTCGCCAGGTCGGCATGAACCCCGACATCCTCAGCAAGATCCAAGCGTCGCTGTCGGCCGAGGTCAATGTGAGCTGGTTTGCGGAGGTGTTGCCAGAATGTTACCGGCGGTCCGGATGTGTATCGGTTGGGCGACTGTGGACGTGTGCGCCGTGGCCGCGCTGCGTAGTCTGGAGGCCGGGATGTTGCAGACAGCGCATGGGAGGCTCTGCAGTGCCTACTCTGCAGGTTCGGGTTGCTCAAACGGCAACGCGCACGAGCCGCCTGTTGTGTTATGTCGTCGGGGGATCGTGGGACTGGAATCTGCGTTCGCGAAATGAAACTGCGACTGCACGCCAGTTCGGAAGATTGGGCGTGCAGTTGAGTCGATGATAATAGCGGCGTTGACAGGGCCACCGAGGAAGGAAGAACCAGGAGCCGAACCGTCCAGTCCATTCTGAGCACATGTTTTCGTGTTCAACGCACATGTGAACACGCACTGACATTAGCCTAAACCCAGCCCGGTCGCAGCCCCGGACAAGCCCAAGGACACGCCGAAGCCTCCAGCTCCGACCCCTCCCGCTGCCCAGACCACCAAGCCGGCGCCAGCGCCGGCCGCATCGACTACCCCGAAGGCAGCGGCCCCGCCCCCGCCCCCGCCCTCGTCGGCCCCGCGGGCTCCCACCACCTCTCAGCCAGCTCCACAGGCCACAGGCAAGGTCGGGTCCCCCCTGCCGGCTCCACCGCCCTCTTCCTCGTCTGCTCGTGCAAGCTCATCCTCGGCGGTGCAGTCGTCGATAACCCTGTCATCGACTCGCTCCTCGTCATCTGCCGTGCAGGGCATTAGGACAGTCACACCAAATGTGTCAGCCGCCCCTACGGCTCCCGCTGCCGCTGCATCGTCTTCGTCGGGCCTCTCCGGTGGAAGCATTGCGGGCATCGCCATCGGTCTCATTGCAGGCATCATCGTCATTGGTGGCGTTGCTGGTTGGCTCTACCGCAAGTACAAGGAACGCAACTACGACAACAACGCGAGCGCGTGGACCAACATGAACGACGACAATGGTATCACGCCGTACCGCAATGATCCCAAGACAAATGCCTCGGACGAGGAATTCTACAGCGGCCTGCCACCGGCCGGTTCTATGCAAAGTCAAGGTTTCCAGCCGCCTCCCCAACACGGTTACTATGCCGACAACGGCATGCGGCCCGACTCGATGGCGGTTATGGAGAGCAACATGGCTGGCTACGGCTCTGGCGTCCGCAGTGGGCCGTACCCTGACCCCGCTCCCGTTGCTGTGGCGTACGACGCCAACGGGCGCCCGTACACCCCGACGCAGCAGAACGGACAGTGGGGTTATGATCATCACCAGCAGGAGCAGTATGCGCCCAACCCCTTTGACGACGCCAACCGCATGTCTCCTCCGGGGTCGCTGCACTCGCCCAACTCGCCTCAGCACCAGCAGAACTTCGGCGGTCCGCGCCAGCTGGTTGGCCCTGGACAAAACTTCGCTGGTGTTGCGGCCGTTCCTGCACTTGCTCCGGCTCCCGTCCCGCTGGGCCGTCCTCAGCCTCCCCAGTCCTATGACGACATTGCTGCTGCCGAGATGTACGCCGACGACCGTTACGCCGACGACCACATGGCTGCTCCCCCTCATCTTGGCCACTTCGCTCAGCAGCAGCCAGGCAACTTCTCACCTGAATCGTTTGCTACGGCTGAGGCCCGCCACTCTGGTTCCGGCATGCCCCAGGACCTGCGTGCCATCTCGCCCGTCACGTCCATGCCCGCGTCGATCATCTACCCGCCTCAGCCTCTCCCGACCATGCAGCCCATGAGTCCGCTCATGAGTCCTGTTGCGCTCAGCAATGACGACGACTCGAACCACATGTACGATGAGGTCGCGCGTGCCGCCGGTGTTCCCAATCCCTCGGCAACTGTTCCTCTCTCTCCGGATTCGCCGCAGCAGCAGCAGGCCTTCCTCCCGCCGGTCATGTCCTACCAGCATGGCGTCCCTCTGTCGCCCCTTGTCGAGGTGCCGACGCCTGCGTCGTCGACCATGCCGCTCATGCCTGACGGTCCCGCTTCCGCCGAGACTTCGTTTGCCCAACGCGTCACAGTCCCTACGGCCTCGCCTTCGATCGTCACAGCCGCTCCTGTTATCGTTCCTGCAGCCGCGCTAGTGGCCCGTCCTCTCCCAGCGATCCCGCAGCAGCAGACTGCCCCTTCTCTGGCGCCCGCTTCCGCGCCTGTGGCCCCCATCAGCGCCCCCAACCAGGCCCATGCTCGGACAGACAGCCTGGACGACGCTTATGGTGGGATTTAATGTTTGTACGAGTCTAGTACGCGCGTCGCGCAGGCGCGTCCGTGTTTATTGGTTTGATGAACCCTTGTCGATATATCGACGTGTTGTGCAAGAGTGTGGCCGTGACAAGTGTGGCCAGTGAGGACGAGTGTTCGAGCTTGTTAGTGTGGATGACGTGGTTGTTGTTTGTTTTGATGATGAGCTTTGAGCCATCGGATGAGAAGGAGCAGGGTAAAAGACGCGACCCAGGGTTGTAAAATACGCGTTGGTGGAGCGCGACGCGAAGCGAAGCATGTTGGACATTTCAACTCGTTACTGGGCCTTGGAAGACCGAACACAAATCTGTCTTGGAACACAATTTGCATGAAGCTAGACTGCGTTGATACCGATGTCGAGCGAGAGACATCGAAGGTTCTTTTGACTTTGCGACAAGTTAGTAGTGGTGCATGTGAAAATTGCCCAAAGCGGACAAATGGAGGTTCGGAAAGCAATTGAAGCAAATGAGGTAATAGCGGGATCAAATCAAGCCAAGTACGCGCCTCTCCTTGAATCCTGTTGGAGGCGCGTAGGGTAGGGAAGGGGTGTGGAGGGAGGACATGGCAATGAGCGGGCTGAACACGACTGACGACAAGACAACCCCGCGTCCCGCCCCAATCGCCCTCATCCCCTCCCTCTCATTCTCACTACCCACTCATTACACCTAACCACATCCACATCCACGAATACTCAGCACAGTACTCGATTTATTAAGCGCGTCTACGCACTTTTCCCAACACTCCCACGCATCTTGACCTCCTCCCGCGCTTGCGAACGCGCACCACGACGGGCGATACCGCCTCTCAATCACGATGGAGGCAAAGCCCAAGTAAGTATCACATTAAATGCTTTGGTCTGTCGCGCGACGCGCCAAATAGCGCCGATGGGCGCGATGGATGCGTTGACGCAGTGGATGAGTGGATGGGAATGGTCACGCGCAGGCGCGACGGTGGAGGGCGGCGGACATGGCGCACATGGCGTAAGCGCGTTGGTGGATATGAGCCGGGCCGTGCGTGAGACCCGGTGGAGGCGTGTTCCCTCCTTGCCACCTTGCACCAGTGGCCGCGTCGCGCTTCATTGCGTGGGGGGCGAAGGGGAAGTGGAGTTGACGAGGCGCACATTAGTCGCTCTCAAGTCGTCGCGTTACTGTTTACACTGTTCATCATGTCGCGACGGATCTACATGTTTCGTCCCGCTCACACCAGCTTCCAAGGCCAGCTGGGACAACAGCACGGGCAAGGCCAACCGGGCCACCCGAACCCATCGATGTCCAACTCCGGCCCCGCAGGCGCCTCGCCTGCCCCAGGCCTCCTCCCCGCCCTTTCCCCCGAGATGTCCAACCACCCGTACCCGCAAATGCAGCAGATCCGAACCCCCATGCCACCGGGTGGGATGCACGGCGGCCCTCCCCCGCCCCAGCAGCAACAACAACAACCTGGCAGGCGCGGGTCGCGCACACACACGCCGCAGAGCTCGCAGCATAACGTGTTTCAGGCAGTCATGGGCCAACGACCTGGCGAGGTGCCCCAGGGCGAGATTGGTGGACCTGGTAGCGTCAAAGTGTACGCGTCGGCGTACTCGCAGATCCCGGTCTACGAGGCCATGATCCGCAACATCAGCGTCATGCGGCGCATGGCGGACAGTTGGGTCAACGCGACGCAGATCCTCAAGGTCGCGGGCATCTCTAAGAGTGTGCGCACCAAGATGCTCGAGAAGCAAGTGCAGTCGCAGCAGCACGAGAAGGTACAGGGTGGATGTGAGTTGCAAACAGCATGTTGAGCTAACAACAGACGGCAAGTACCAGGGGACATGGATCCCGCTCGACCGCGGGCGCGCTCTCGCTGAGCAGGTCGGCGTGTTACAGTATCTTGCGCCAATTTTCGACTTTGTGCCGTCGCCGAGTGGCCCGCCGGCGCTGCCGATGCGTGGCAACACTCCTAACAAAGCGGCCGCCGGTAGGCACCCTGGCATGATGCCGCCCGGTTCGACCAGGTCGGGCGGCCGCATGATGTCGCCTTTCCAGCACACTGGCAACGTCCCCCTTCCTCCTCAGTTTGCTCAGCCACACATGGGGCCAGGGGGACCTGAGATGATGGGTCCCGGCGGTCCGCAGATGCTCTACCCGCCTCCGCAAGGCCAGCACATGCAGCAAGGCCCGATGTTCTTCCACCCAGGCCAACAGCCGCCGCCGCACCCCGGTATGCAGCCTCTCCACCAGCAGCATCCTGGCCACCCAGGACCACCGCATCCCCACCACCCAATGCACCAGATGGGCTTTGATCAGGGTCCACCGCAACCGCAGCAGCAGCAGATGCGTCTCGAGGGTCCCATCGAGATGCAACAGCGGCAACAGCCACCGCAACAGCAACAACAGCAACAACAGGGGCCGCTTCCTCCACAGTTGCAGCCACCAGCGATCATCAACGGACACGGCGGGCCGGGCCCAATGCAGGGTCTGCCACCACCCCCATCCACCGACGTGTACGTCGACCAGTTCGGACAGCCGCAACCGATTAGTGGTGCTCCCCGACCAGCTGTTGTCGGTGAGCAAGGAGAAAACGGAGAACCACCTGTCAAGCGCCAACGAACTGGTGACGCTGCTCCTTCGACAGGTAAGGAGGAGGCTACGTCAAACGACGACGACGATGACGACGACGAGATGCGTGACAAGCCACCTCTGCCTCCCAACTTGCGCCTGAGCACAAAGCCGTTCAAGCCACGCCTCAGCGCCGAGTCGCACCGACGCAGACAGCAGTTGCTGTCGCTGTTCTCGAGCGGCAAGGTCGACGTGCGGCAGGTCTTCGAGATGGCGCCAGACGCCACGCTGGACTGGGACATTGACATGGTGATCGACGAACAGGGCCACACGGCGCTGCATTGGGCGTGCGCGCTGGGACACATGAACATTATCAAGCAGTTGGTCGAGCTTGGCGCCGATATCCACCGCGGCAACTATGCAGGCGAGACCCCCCTTATCCGGTCGGTGCTCACGACGAACCATGCCGACGCAGGCACTTTCGGCGAGCTTCTTTCGGAGCACCTCGGCGCAAGCGTGCGTACTCTCGACCACGCATATTGCTCTGTCATCCACCACATTGCCTTTTCATCCGGCCTCAAAGGCCGCCAGGCCCCAGCAAGGGGATACATGGCCGAGGTGTTGGGGTACGTCGCGCGCGAGCAGAGCAAGGACAAGGAGAAGCGGCTCAACGGCGGGTCGCCTGCCGAGGGTATCAGCCTTAAGCTCCTCGTGGATCTCCAGGACCTGCGCGGGGACACGGCGCTCAACGTTGCTGCGCGAATGGGGTCCAAGCCGCTTGTGAATCTACTGCTCGACGCAGGTGCGGACAAGATCAAGACGAACAAGTTGGGCCTCAGACCCGTCGACTTTGGCGTCGAGGTCGACGCACTCACGGTTGCGACAAAGGACGCGGCCGTAGGACAACTCAAGAGCGAGGTCAAGCGGCCGGAGAAACGGAGCCAGGATGTTCTGAAGAGTGAGTACTAGGACCTCTACCGAGCTGACCGCAGACATTGCTGGCATCTTCGAGGCCATGAACAACACTTTCGGCAACGAGATGGAGCAGCACGTGGTTGCGCTTTCTGAGGTGGAGAAGAACGTGCGCATTGCGACTCGCTCCCTCGCCGAGAAGAGGCAGCAGGTCGACGCGGCGCGGGAAAAGCTCGCGACGTTGGAGCAGCAGTCTGAACGCGCGGCCAACGCGAAACGCGCCCTCGACGCGCCGGACGCCGACTGGACGGGACGCACGGTGCTCAAGGGCGAGACGGCGCCACCGCCAGCGTTCGGGATTGGGCTGCCGCTCCTCCCCGGCGCGGGCCCCAAAGCTGACGAGGAGGAGAAGATCGAGGACCTCCCGCTCCCGGCCAAGGACAAGGAGGGTGCGCTGGTCGCGCTCCGTCGCATCGCTGCGTGGGAGGAACGGGCAGCCAAGCTCCTCGAAGAACGAGCGGCCGAGTTGGAGGGCGATGGCGCGGACCGCGCGATCAAGTACCGAAAGGTCATTGCTTTGTGTGCGAAGGTCTCGGTGGACCAGGTTGATGATGTGAGTTGGCATGGACACCAGTGTTGTGACAAACGGGGCGGAGTAGTCCGCAGGGATGTCGACAGATCAGCGCGAATGACGCAACGTGGCATCGCCGCGACGCGCGTCGAGTCCGCTCGTTCGGCCCGCCGACGACTATGACGTATCTCCTACCAGTCCCTAACCTTACCTCTGCTAACTATAGATGCTCGACGGCTTGACCACGGCGGTGGAGTCGGACGGACGGGCTATCGACCTCTCGCGCATTTCGGGACTGGTTAACAGACTACGGCGTGCCCCTGTTTCCTAGGCGGCGGGCTCGTCGTGATTGGTCAACCATGGCCCTCTACGACGCCAAGTCTGCTTTGAACGGAAACGGGGCGCGCTGCTGCGGAGTTGGTGGTGCGATCGGACAGGGTTGTCACGATTGTCTTAAAGTGCTTGTATGACGTATGGACTGTGACGTGCGGAATCACTGCGGGCCGAGTTGGGAATGTACAAGGTGGTGTCCGCGCACGCTGTGGAGGATGACGGAACGGGACCTGTTGGTGGGCATGGCCATGACGTGCACTGTGGAGCGGGGAGAGCGTCCAAGCCATGGACCTCGGATCATTCACCTCTCCACGCTCTCACTGTCGGCCAAGCAAGTAGGCACGGCGTGGACGGGGGTAGGTGAGCTAAAGCATGTGGGAAATGGAAAGGGTATGACGTTGTGCTGGTTGTGACCTTGACGTCATCCACCACTAAACAATGCCACGTTTGTGAGTGGCAGCACGTTGGAGGCAGAAGCAAGCCGACACTACCAACTTCTGGGACATATAAGCAGAGCAGCACGCTCTCAACTCTCCATTCTCTACGCCTCAAAGCTCTCTCTACTCTCTCATCTCATTCTCTACTACACCCCTCTCTACTCTACACTCCAACAATGTCTGACATCGGCCGCCAGGGACTCGGTGACAAGGTGAGTCGAGTGTGGCACCTCTTCTCATTCCTCGAATCATCAACTCACACAAGCTCGCCTCGGCTGTCAAGCCCGACTCGCAGAAGTCTGTGCTCGAGCAGGCGGGTGACTTTGTCAAGGGCAAGGCGGACGCTGTTGCCTCGGCCGTCCAGCCTCAGCAGGAGAAGTCTACCACGCAGAAGATTGGCGATGCTCTCTCGTCCGACAACACGAACCGCAAACTTGCCTAGGCGCGAGCTCCAACAGCGAAGAGGAGCAGATATTTAGTTTGGACAGATTCAGATGCAGAAGCAGTTTGACAAGTACATATACTTGGTCGTCACTGACGCCTGTAATTTAGGACAGCTTGAGGTGTGCTCACTAACGCTCTCATCATTTAGTTTACTTGTCTAGAAATGTCAATCCGACACGCTGTTGAGTTGGGAGAAGTTGCCCTGACACCGAGACTCTTAAGATATATCGTTGCATCCGCGAGGTCTTTGCATCCGCGAGGTCGTTGCATCCGCGAGGTCGTTGCATCCGCGAGATACGTTATCAATAATATTCTACGTCACAACCCGCGAAGCAGTAACGTACGCCTCCCACTCGCTCACCCCAAACCGCTCATAAAAGCCCCGCATACTAACCCAATCAATGAACACGCCGTCGGCGCCGCGGCGACCAAGCTCAACCATAGCAGAGGCCGTCAACCCAACTCCAGCGCCAGTACCCCGCGCGGCAGAACTGACACCAACGCATGCGATGGCGCCGCACGCCGTTCCTGATATTAGCCCAATTTGCAGGGGGACATACCGAGGGTATCGGGCCACGCGAGGCGTTCATGTGCCGGACTTGCTGGCATAGCGGCGATCGTCGCTCCAATGACCCGGCCCTCGCGTAATGCGAGATGGATGTCTGCTTCTCGGCCGGCTTCGAAGAAAATAAGGAAGAGGTCTGGCCAGCCACAAAACGCCCCAAACTCGGCATACTCCATATCCATTACCTCTTCCCTATCCTCCGCCGTGGCTGGACGGAAAGAGGCGCCCCTCTCCTCTGCCGGAGTGATGAAGCGTCCAAGTCCAAGTTCCACTGTCGGCGAGAGAGCCCCGAACAGGTCTATCGCGCGTTCGCCGAAGTTCCAGCCTCTCTTTTGGAAGAAGCCAGCCTCATGTTGGAGGCTCTCCGGGACGCCGGGGAAGATACGTGGAAACGCCGAACCGAGTTGGATCGCCCCCTCTTTCGCTGGTGGCGAAGAGAGAGTAAAGCTCCCCCGTACTGCGGTTTCCAAGTACTCGATGGCGGCGGAATGGATCGTCGAACCAATCCCCCGATTCTGGTGGTTGGGATGAACGAGTAGGACCGCGAGGCCGCCGCGGAGGTGTTGAGATTTGGGGTCGGGCACGCATCCCGAGCGGATAGTGTAGGTTAGCGCCCAGCCTACTACCTCTTCCGAGAGGGAGGCGACGAAGACGCGCCGTTGGATAGTTCAGTAGCGCGTGGAGTTTGGGGTGCGGGAGGACGTAGGGGGGGTTCGTCCCCAGCGTGGCCTGCCAGATTGAGTGCAGTGCCTCTGTGGGTGCCCCGGGAGTGTACGACGTTATGTCTACCATGTTAGATGTCAGTGAGTAGTGAAGAGATGCAGAACAGAGCAGAGATGAGGTGGAAGTGTCAACATCGGCCCGATCGCCGAAATCACAACTGAGTTCCGGAGCCGGCAAACTCGTATCGAGCCGACACCTACTTGACAAACTGACTTTAGTCCACAGTTCAACTACCTCTGTCACCTCTCTCGTCTTCTGTAACCCTTCTAAGACGTAGCAATGCGCAAAAAGCAGGCGCTGAACGCGCTCTCGACCCCTGCCCGACTTGAACGGACGACCTCCAGGACGCTCTCGACGAGAAGCTGTATTCCGCATTGGAATCTGACACTCTACCAACTGAGTTAAGGGGTCGTTGATGTCAAACTGTCTGGCGGGGTGTGGTGATTCTGAGTGGTGCCTGGAGAATGAAGCTGGATGAAGGAATGGGCCGTTGGACGGCGTGGAGGGGTGCAGAAGGCTGTGGATGCAGATTCGTTGGCCCCGGTCCAATTTTGAGCTCCTGCGCGGGCAGTACGTGTATGGTTGAGCAGAGTGTAGGTTGAGTTGTTTGGGTGGGTTCGTTGGGGTTTGTGATTATGGTTGGTGCGAGGCAAGGTAGTGTGGCGCAGTGGCAACTCCAACCGTTCCGCATTGGGCTTCTGGCAACTGAGGTCTGAATCCACAGGCGGTGTTCTGAACGGTCGCCCAATTCGTTGCCACTCGGGCAGCCACCATCCTTCTCACCACAAACGCGCGCAGATGCTATGCTATACATGTTTACTTCTAGGCTAGCCGCTGTCGCTCGCTACGCCGTCCAACCCCTCAACCGCCCGACGTTGACCCAGGCACCCTTGCCATCGCTCCGTCTCCGCCACTCCCCTTCGTCCTTGCACTCGGCCGCCTCGCGCCACCGCTCCAGATCCTCCCACTCGACATCGAGCGCTCTAACCGCGTTGGAGAGGTACGCGAGGTCGCTCGTGAGCTGTGCCGCTCCGGGCGCAGTGAGCGTGCGGATGGCGGGAAGGGTTGTGCGTGTAAGGCTGGATAGCAGGGAGAGGGCGAGCGAAGATACCCAGGTCGAGAGGACCGCTTCGGGCGTGAGTGTCGGCTCTGTGGCCGCCGCGAGTGAGGTGACGGCGGTGGTCGGTCCGGGTGAGGCCTGTCCACTTCCCACTGCGCTTGATGGACGCTCATCCTCCTTCGGAGCAAGGAGCTCCCGCAGCGAGTCGACGTCAACGAAGGGGAGGGTCTCAATGGAGAATGCCAGGGCGTCGTCCGCCGCGTATACTTCAAACACGCGCAGGAGGTTGAGCAGGCCCTCCGACACCCGGAGGATGGTGTCAGTCGGCGAGAGAGAGAAAGACGGGATGGCGAGCTCGCCGCGCCGCGCGGGCTTCTCAGGCTGCGCCCATACGCTAAGTGCGGGATACGCGTCGAGGTGGCTTTGGAGAGGCCGCAGGATGATGCTCTGGAGGAACACCTGGGCGGAGCTGGTAAATGACGAGAGCGCCTCGTGTGCGGCGGGCAGGGGGTAGGCGTCGCCGCTGAGGCCAGAGATGAGCGAGTGCAGCTCGAAGCTATTAAGCGTGCTCTGTTGGATGAGGGTGATCGCGCCGAGGGTCGTGTCTGTTCGCTGGAACATAAGGCCGTCGGCGGGCGTCAGTGCCAATGTCGGGCCGATGCCCGCTAGCGCGGTATGCAGCCTGCGCTCGAACGACTCGAGACGGTCGCGCACGTCCCGGCACGCCTCGAGGACATGCATCCCTAGTTGGAACGCGCCCCAGTCCTGCGGGGAATAGTCGAGCCCCTCGAGGTCGAGAGTGTCATGTCCCGCCCCACGGCGTGCAGCGGCGCGCGCCGATTCAATGATCCCCTTATTGTCGCCCAGGAAAGCCGCGACGGTACCGGCCAACGCATCGAGGAGCCCGAGCGCGCCGTACCCGTGCGTGAACGCGACGCAGCGTCCTACAGCGTCCTCGGCCAGGGCGAAGAGCGTCGTCGCGCGGCTCGTAAGAGTGCGCGCTGGATTCTCCTCACTGATCTCGCCGTTGAGGGGCGGGTCGTTCGCAAGCAGATAACCAAGGTACTTCTTCTCCATGGATGGATAGGACACCTGGAGGTCAAGGAAAGGCTCGTAGAGGCTGCTCTCCCATCCCGTTGGCGAAGAGACCTCCGGCGCAAACGAGAAAGTGCGGGAGAACCGATGCGAGACACTCATATGACGCGGGTGCGGCGAGGCGAAGGACGGACTAGATAAGCTGGGTTCGCGCCGCGAGCGCGCGGCTGGGGATGCAGGCCCTGCTGGAGAGAGGCTGCCACTGACATGCGAGACGCGGCGGTCGAGGCCCGAGAGCTTGTCCATAACACCTTGAACGGAGTGCCCAAACTCCTCGGTCGCCTTGAAGGTGCGGATGAGTTCAGGCAGCGCCTGCGCGCCGTGGTACTCGGCGATTGCGGAGAGGCGAGAATCCATCGACGGCGAAAGGTCGTCGAGAGCAGCCTGGAAGAACGAGCCGAGCACGTTGGCGGTCGACTCTGCGGGGAAGATGGCTGCAATCTGCGCCTTCTCAGCATTCAATGTGCTCAGGACAGTAGCGTAGAAACGTGGTAGGAAAGTGGCGAACAGCACACCATCCTCCTCTGAGGAGGGCTCCTCGGCGTCGGAGAGCACGGCCTCGGCCCATGCCTTGGAGATCGGCGCACGCCGTGCGGCAAAGTAGTAGTTCTGGAACTCGCTGCCGCGGTCCATCATGCGGAACACGTCGTGGAAGCTTGCACACTCGCGTGTGTCAACGCGAGCGATAGCGTCCTTGAGAGCAGCACTGAGAGCGGTCTCGAGCTCGTTCTGCAACGACACAAGCAGGGAAGACTTGCTCTCGTACTCGCCCTCGGCGGACTGGAAGACGCGCAGGCTCTTTGCGGCCTCGGCGAGCCGCTCGCCAGCCTTGGTCCAGCTTTTCTCGGCAACGAGACTCGTGATCTCGCCCTCGAGCGTGCTCCAGCTCTCGGCCTCGGCGAGGATATCGCGCGCGCTCTCCATGCGCGTCTTCAGCTTGTCGAGGTGGCCTAGTCGTTCCAGGGCGCGATGGGTTCGAGCCTCGTCGCCCTCCGCCTCCGCCGGTGCCGCCTGCCGCGCCACTCTGTCCTGCACAAGGTGCAGGGAGGACTGGAGGGATACGGCACTCTCGCGCATGAACTGCAGGTCGTACGTCAGGCGCGGGACGTTCCGGCTGATGTCGTGGATGCTCTGCTCGAGGGCGCTGGACGTGTCCTGTGAAAGGAGGGAGAGGCGGGTCAGCAACTCGGTTAGCTGCCTGTCTATTGGGCCGAGGTCAGGCGCCATCTGCCCCGACGGCAGAGCTGGGGTCAGGTGCGGCGCGAGGATGGTGTTTAGGAACGCCGGGACATCGTCGTCGTAACAGTCGAGAGCGGAGGCGAGGGCGCCGAGCGAGGTAAGAGGATCGGGCGTCTCGGACAGCAGTGGTGGGTCGGTAAGGTCGACGACGGCTGGCTCGCCAGCTGCTGCGCTCGCCATGCTCTAGGATCTAATGTGAGATTGTTGAACGGCGCGTCGACATTGACCAGCGTGGAGGGGTGAGTGTGGAGGTCGATGCGGCACCAAATCCACGTGGCCGTGGGAGCCACTCGCTCGCGAACCAAATAACCAGTCGCGCTTGCTTTCTCACTCCCCACCTTCCCCGATCCGAGTCATGTCGACGTACAACGAGGTGAGTAGCGAGAGCTCACGCGCATTTTTATAACGTAACGCACTTCAACGTGGCCCCAGCGTAGCACCTGCCAACTTGATCAGTTTCATCGGCCAGCTGACACCAGCGCTACGACGACGCGCTTTCCAAGGCCCCCTGGGTGGCCAAGACTTCCAACGGCCGCACGCTTCTCTTCGTAAGCTCTCGCCACTCTGATCGCAGCTAACGCAGAAATACGCTCCATACCCCGAACGCAAAGGGTATCTCTTCGCGGCAACCGATCTCGAGACCGTCTACTTCGAGGCGCTGCTCGGCGCGTCGGTAGCAACGCGTCTCGGCCAGGTCTCTGAGAGGGAAGGAAAGGAAGCTGATGCTGGAATGGAGCAAGCTGAAGCCGCGTTGAGGTCGCTGACCGACGCGTTTGAGGGGGGTTGGGGGGACGCAAGCGTGGAAGCCGAAACGGACGACTATTTCGTGAGTCGGAGCGTTCCTTCCCGCCCACACCAGGGCGATGCAGCTAACGAAAAGCAAGACGGGGCTGACTGCAGGACGCCGTCTACTTCCTCCGCTCTGGAGGTTTCGCGTGGCAGTTCAATATGACCGAGATGCGGGGGAGGCAGCCGCTCACTTTCATCGCCAAGCACCTTCTCTCGCCCTTCAGCGTGCTCATGGCCCAGGACCGCGGTGTAGAGGTACGTAAGCTTGAGCGGGGCACTGAATCTGACAGCAGCCGGCCGACTCCGAGCGCCCAGTGGACGCTGTCGCGGCTGTGCTCTCCGACTGCGGAGTTGCCCGTGCATTACGACGCGTGACAGGTGCGCCGCCGCCGGCATTGGGCAAGGCTACACCCGCCGTCCCAGAATCACATCGACTCACTCCGGTGCCGAAGCGGGAGCGCATGGTCTCGCCAGCTACGCCGTCCGTGGCTACGCCGGCAATCACCCCGTCACCTGAGCGGACGCCTTTAGCCCGCCCACCTACCCCGCCTAGAGCATCTGCCTCCCAGGCATTACCACCCATGATCCCGCCCTCCTCCCCGACTCCGGCAGCCAAACGCACACGTGCTTACGACTATGCTGCAGGTATCCTTCCCTCTTCCGGACCTGTCTCGCGTGGGGCTAGCACCGAACCGGGACGGTCGCGCAGCACGTCCCCGCTGAAGCGCGTCCTAGTTGCTGAGAGCACGGGCCTGCCTCCCAGTGTGCCGCCCATCCCGCCGTCTGACCCGCCGTCATCGGCCTCCGACCTGCCTTCGAGCACGCAGGATCCGCTAATCCCGACCCAGAAGAAGAAGAAGAAGAAAGACAAGAAGGCCGAGGAGGCTGAGGAGGAGGCTGAAGCGGATAAGCGACGTGCCGAGATGAAGCGGCGGATGGCCGCAGGTGGAGGTGGGCGGCTGGGACGCCGGCGGTAGCACCAAGATGTTGAGGTTGTATGTTGTAGGCATAGGATTGGATAGCATAAACTTCGCTTGGGGAGGACATCATTCACCGCATGAATGACTTGACTGGATTGCTCTCAGGACCAAGGCCCATCTCCGGTTCATGCAGATGGCGTGCTCCTCTGAGTCTTAAGCTGGAGGACCTTGCGGTACTACAACCCATCCATCAGCCCATTGTCCTTTGGTGACAGAAGCAGGCTGGGTTTCAAAGCTTGGCGGCCGCCCGCCAGCTGCTTCTCGATGGATCGATGTGGAGTCTTGGACATGGGACCATCGTTCACTGGGCTACTGAGGTACCGAGGCGCATCGATAGCTACTCGCCCACGTTTGTCCGTTGTCCTATGAGACGATTGTCAGTTGCAGACGTAGTTCCGCTGGCTCACTAAGCCTTCGGCGCACAGACCAGCCCAGCTGGCCCTTTGCGCCGGGTTGGGCCGTATCCTGTGCCCCTCAGTAATCTCCAATCTGGACACTCTTGCATCGCTGTTCTGTCTTTCGAGCAGCAGAGACGATGCTGTGGCGGACGAGGATGTGTAGACAGGCAGAATGTCGAGCTTGTATGTATGGTAGCTAGCACCCGTTACCACATTCCACCGTGAGTAAGTTGGGCGAAACCTCCACCTTCAGCGGCAAACCATCACCATCATCGTCTCAACCGACTTACCAACATCATCAATTACTATGACGACTCTCCAGCCGGCCCTGCAGCCCTGCAGCGTCAAGGCGCTGTCTCCGCCACCTGTCCTTGTGCCGCCAATCAACTTTGCGCTCGTAGCGCCAGGAGTGTACCGCTCTGGGCACCCAAACCGGCGCAACTTTAGCTTTCTCGCAAGGCTGGGGCTCAAGGCCGTGGTGTGAGTGGTCGAGTCTCTGGTGTGCCCTGCCGACGCTCGCTCGGAGGTGCCTGTGGTATCCATCCGGGCACGCTTGGCGTTCGGCAGCCGGCGTGCCTTCCCTCTAGCTTCCTTCGCTAACTCCCAGATACGTCGAGAACGCGGACGAGTACCGCCGCGACGGTGCAGACTTTGTTCAACAACACGGCCTAGCACTGTACCGCTTCGATTTGAGTGATGAAGAGGTAACTAGCCCTGCGCGCGCTTGACCTGACTCGCAGGCTTTGTTTTCGCCGTCCGGTCGCAAGAAGCTGTTCGAGGCACTGAGTGTCCTGCTCGACACGCGCAACCACCCGTTGCTCGTCCACGACGACACGGGCAAGGCTGTGGTGACGCTCGTGTGCGCACTCATGCGCTGTTTCCAGCGATGGGCGCTGGCGGCTGTGTACGCGGAGGGTGACATGTTTGCTGGGGCTGGCGGGAGTGAGGGTGGCGGTGTGGGAAATGCAGGGCGCGAAGTACGTTTCAACCATCGGCTGTCCTGACATCAGTTCATCGCCATGTTTGATCCAGCAAGAGTCGAGCTTGACCCCGCGCACACCCCGTCTTGGGTCGTGATGGGGTGACGATCTCTCTTGGTTTCGCGCGGGGGTTAACCCCGCTCGGGGCGGGGTTATGGGCTGAGCGAAGGAGGCGAGGTGAGGGCGACACGTCGTCTTCCCCACCGTTGCCCATCGGTTCCGCCCTGTGCACTACGCACGGACCACGGTACATGGCGTGTGGTGTCACATCGCGCGTCCGAGCGGTTGGCTGGCTGCAAGTTTTACATTGTTCACATGTTATCTGGCACATCTCACCCTGGGGGCTAGTCACGCTCGGTCCTCTGCAACGCCTCTCCCCTCCCATCGGCTCACCCCTGTCGAGGCCACGAGCAAACGTCTTGCGAGCTTGCGACAAAGCATCGGGGAATCTCGTTAGCTCGGTGACTCGCGTGACTCGTCTCAGGCTGCGAAACTGCCAGCCACCTCGCTCTTAATCGCAGCTCAAACATTGCGGTCGCACCCGTCAACCCTCATACTCTCATCGCTCCGTTTAAGCCGGCTCTCGTGTGAGGAAGCCAAGTCTCTCACCTCATCTCCCACCATGGAACCCCTCACACTCCTCCCCATGCCCATGTCCATGTCCGTTCCCACAATTCACTATCCCGACTCGCCGAGGTCGCCAGCGCGGTCATCACGTATGCTCCGCTTCCCCAACAAGCGATCACTACCACTTCCCCAGCACCACGCCCATCGCAAGACGAGTGCGTTCAGCCGTCGCCAACACAACATCAGCGGGACACGACGCCAGCACAATGTCAGTGGGACGCGCCGCTGCAACAATGTCAGCGGGACGTATTCCCGCCACCGCAACGTCTCCGGTCCACCACCACTCTTGATCCACACCCACATTCAGCACCCTCGGGCACGACACTCGTCGTTCATCAAGCCGTTCCTCGTCCGCGCACCGCGCACTCCTCCCTCATCCCCACTCATCGCCCGCACTCCCATGCTCCCGCCACCACCACGGCCATGGACGCCGCTCTCGATTGCCGACGACGCCGCATCGTTCCTCTCAGCTCGCCCCTGCTCGCCAGCGTTTGCCAATGCGAACCCCAAATCGCAGCGGAGGACACTACGACACGCCGTCCGCTCGCTTCTTTCCAACATTATCCGGCGACAGCGCGAGGACATTGAGGATGAGGACGACGGTGAGCCCCCATTGCGCGGGCTCACGGGTGGCGCGCCGCTGCGTCCGCACCGCTCCCCTGGTGCGGAGAGTTTCCATGCTACCTCGGGACGTGTCGCGCTCGAGCCAACGCGCTCCTCGTCTCCGCCGGTACGCATGAGCGGAATGGCCGTCGAGGACCACGTCAACGACAGCCCGATCCCGCCGTATCTGATTCTGCGCCCGCGCACGCGCCGCCTACACGATCGACTTGAGAGCCGGTTCTCAGACTCGAGCGAGGATTCGGAGAGCGACAACGTGTCGATCTTCAGCCTGAGCAAGCACGCCAAGCAGATCCACCCGCTCATGCGCGGTCGTAAGTGGAGCTCGGCGCCGAGCCTCAATCTCGGGCCGCTGCGCGCACTTAGTGTATCCCAGGGACGGCGAGGAAAATCGCTCGATCTGTAGCTGTGACATTATCACTTCACGACCTTTACGATGTAGCGTGTGTACAATCGATGGGAGTTGGTCAGAGCGAAGCACTACTGCATCCAGCATGATCGCCACGGCGGATCGAGTGATATCTGCAACCGCATCGAAGCTTCGGGTCGCTGCGGCAGGCGCCAAACCACTGTTCATCGTCTTCGCCTCCCGTTGCTACGACAGTCCACCTCATTGCATTATCATTGCGGCACAACGAAGAGCCCGATAAGAAGACAGGCGCGTGATCAACGGGATCTGATCAGCCCGGGAATTCGGTGATCCGGGATTCCAGGTTAGTTCTTTCCCACACAGCCCCTCAGCCCACAGCCGATCGATCGTACAGTACCTCTGCATGCACAAAGCAAAAATGTGGTGGGATCTGGGTGAGAAATGGTAAACGACGCATGACCGCGTGGTATTAGATCACGTTGTTTGATCTTTGATCTTTGATCTTGTTTGGGTGTTGCACCTGGCACCAGCAGCCAGCGGAAGCGGGAGTGGGTGATGATAGTGTGAAGGTTAGATGGGCAGATGGCCATAGGGCAAAAGGGGAAGGTGAGGGCACATGAGGGGGGGGGATCAGCCGGGGGGGCAGTGTGTGAGAGAGGCCAGGCTACAAACTCCCTGAAATTATTACCCAATAGTTGTAAAGAAGGGTAAGAGACGAGAGGAATTTGAGTAATTTGAGTGCGCCACCCAAAACTGCCACTGCCGTTACACAGCCTGCAAGCTCCATATACCCGCCTAGTGTGTTATTTGATTCCGCAAAGGGGGTCACCAAACAGAGCCGCCTGTTGGGATAGGGCAAACCCCAAAGCAACCTTCCCCCGGTCAGCCTATCCCACCCAACTGCACCCAGGCAGGTTGAAATTCAGTCAAACCCTCCTGCCATACAACAGGCTACAGTCACCCATCACCTCGTACTACTCAACTCCCTCTCTAGTACAACCACATCCTCACCCAACCGCATCCTTCACCCAGTGAACTCCCACCTACCACCACCTACAAACTACCACCCACCAACACCCAACAACAACAAACACTAGCAACGTGAGTAACACATCCAACCACACTTCCCACACCCTGGTCATCATCAGTACACCCCTCCTCACTGCTCAAAAACTCTCATTCTCGCCCCGTTCACAATCCATCATCCACCTTCCTTCCCACCACCCAACCGCACTGTTGTTGTTGTAACCCAGGCCCCGACTCGTGGCGACTGATTTCGTCCGGTGGAGGCCTGCATCCAGCACAACCATCAACCCCTCCAATCCACTTGTCTGCACTCTCCCAGCACTCTGAGCAGTCCAGGGAGTGCAGGATAGACTCCCGCCGCCACAGCGGTATCCACCACAGGCAGCGACGCGCACCTTCCTTGCCATCCATCCACCTCATACATCATCCCACACACTTATCTCTGGCACCTGACGCGTTCCCCCACCCTCTCAGTGTGCTGGGACGGTTCTACATGTGCAAGAGGCGTGGATGCACCGCTTGGCGCGCCCGCGTGATCCTCGAGGGGATGCCCACAAGCAGAGTTCTCGGGTAGTCCTCCCTATGGCGCCCGCCTGCCAGAAACGTATTCCTGCCCCCCCAGTTGGGGGTGGCCACCTCCACCACCTTTCTCCACCCAAACAATTGTCAACAACAACAACAAATATCTCTCTCGCTCCCTGTCATTCGCGTTCCTCATCATCCACATCCACTCTCCATTCCACCGCGGTGCATAAACACTGACACGCGACTTCTCGCCTCATCCAACCCACCACTGCACATACTGCCCATTCAACCACCCTCATCCCCACTGCATCACTCTCTTTGCACCTTCTCCGAACCCACCTTCCTCGTTTACCTTCCTTTCACCACACAGAATGCCGAAGGTTTCCTCCAAGGCCGAGAAGAAGACCACCAAGACCACCCGCGTCAAGAAGGACAAGAACAAGCCCAAGCGCGCCCTTTCCGCGTACATGTTCTTCGTCCAGGACTGGCGTGAGCGTATCAAGTCCGAGAACCAGGACGCCGCCTTCGCCGACATTGGCCGCCTCCTCGGTGCCAAGTGGAAGGAGATGTCGCCCGCCGAGCGCAAGCCCTACGACGAGAAGGCTCACGCCGACAAGGACCGTGCTGCCAGAGAGAAGGCCGAGTACAACGCTGCCAACGGCAAGAAGACTAAGAAGTCGGCCCCGAAGGCCGTGAGGTGAGCTCCTCCTCTTGCTTCGTAGCTGACCGTTAGCGAGGACGATGACGACGACGAGAGCGACTAAGTGTCGCGGCCCGCGTCGAGTTTCTCTCATCTCCCCGCTCTACCTTTGATACCTGCCTCCACACCCCTTCGTTCTGAGCACAGCCGACCACCGCGGCGGCTCTGTTTTATAGTTGGCTTCGTTTGGTTTCTCTCCCTGCCCTTTTTCGACCGCGCCGTTGTTTGCCTCCGCAAGATTCCAGTCTTCGCGTGGCCTTATGCAGTGTATTCGAGCGTTCAGCGTTAGTGGTGCATGGGGCAGTGGGGGTTGTTGCTCCGTATAAACTCTTCAGATCACCGTCTGGAATCAATGCCGTCGTCAACTGAGGAGGCCCCAGGCCAAACGCGAATCCGTGACGTAATGTTTGTCGTTGAATTGGGCTTGATCATGGGTTTCAAAGCGAGTCAAAGGACGTTTGGTATGTCGGCCGTCGGCCATCTTGCGGGTCGGCTTGTATGGTGCATCGCGACTGAAATGCATGTCTCACGCGATCTCACGTCTGCATGTCTTCAATTGTCAAGACGTAGATATAGCCACTTGTCGGACTGTCGGCTTGTTGGGGGGCCCGGAACGCTCTACGCTCCCAGCCAAACGCTTGTTGAGCGGAACCAAAAAATGGGTTGGCGGATTCAGTGTATGGTGTATGGGGGGAACCTTAGGGTTGACAGAGGGAGAGTGGTGGAATGGGTGAATGGGTGAATGGATGGATGGGCGTGGCTGACATCTAGCAGAGACGTTCCTGCTGTTGCTCTTCATCTCTCGGACACGTCAACAGACGACTTTTGGCTTCATCGCCCACCGGCATACCCTCCGCCTCTGGCATTGCTTGCAGACGTTTGCACGCCCGCACGCTCGCACGATGCGCATCACTCCCGCCCAGTTCGAAGGACTCGACAAGTACAAGTACTCGAGCGTGGACAAGAGCATCCTCTCTCGCCGGGTGCTCACGCCATGGTGGAACTGGCTCATCACGCTCTTCCCATATACTCTCGCCCCCAACGCGGTGAGTGGTCCGCCGTCGGCGTTGCTCCAGTTTGCGAACCCATCACACAACTCTACTTTGCGCAGGCTCCACCGTCACGCGTAACGTTGGAGCCGAGTACTTTCTCTGCCTCGAATGCCCGCGCCAGTCTGTCCGCGCCCAGTCGTCTTGGACGAGTAAATCAGACTGAAAGGCGGGAAAGAACCACATCCTCGGTGTCAAGGTGTGACGTTGGGTCGCACGAGAGGTTGTAACCCCGGCCGCCTGGCTTCTTTGCGTCCGCGCTTCGTCTCTAACGCCAGATCACCTTCCTGGGCCTCTGCTTCGTGTTCGGCAATGTCCTCACATTGGCATATTTTGACATTGAGTATGAGGGCAAGGACCTGCCGCAGTGGGTATATGCGTCTTGGGCGTTCGGCCTCTTTGCCTACCAGAGTGAGTGTAGCTGATAATCTCACAAACAACAGATGCTCATGCCAGGCATGGACGCGATCGACGGCAAGCAGGCGCGGCGTCTCAACATGGGCAGCGCCCTTGGTGAGATGTTCGACCACGGCTGTGACGCGATCAACACCTCGTTAGAAGTAGTGCTCGCATGCCATGCGCTCGGCCTTAACCGCTCGTGGTGGACCGTCGCGAGTGAGGTAGCCTCGCTCCTCAACTTCTACGCATCGACGTGAGTTATATTTTTGTCTCGCTTGCTAACTCGTGCAGCTGGGAGGAGTACCACACTGGTACGCTCTACCTGTCGGCGTTCTCCGGGCCAGTTGAGGGTATTGTCATGATCATCGTCATCTACATCATCACGGCCGTGCACCCGCTCCACCAGCACTTCTGGCAGCAGCCGCTCGTGTCGCTTCTTCCAGCGCACATCGGCGACAAGGCCGCGGCTGCGATCGACGCGGCCCTCAACCTCCCCGACAAGTACTCACTCGCGTCGCTGCCCATCAACGTCGCGTTCATGATCTTTGGCGCCTTCGGCACCGCTGGCAACATGCTCAACGCGTACTACAACGTCATCGCTGCGCGCCACAGGGACAAGAAGCCTATCATCACCCCGCTCTTGGGTCTCCTCCCGTTCGGCGCGCACACCCTCATCCTCTGCGCATGGCTCCACGCCGAGCGTGTCGACGGCGTGTCCATCGTCCACGACGCCCGTCTCCTCCCCTTCCTCGGGTACTGGGGAATGGCCGCCGCTTACCAGGTCTCACAGCTCATCCTCGCGCACGTTACCAAGTCGCCCTTCCCCTACTGGAACGGGATGATGGTGTACTCGCTTGCGTCCGCCATCGACGCCAACGCCCAGTGGCTTTTCGGAGTGTAAGTTATCGCGTAGCGATTCAGCTGACGTCAGCGAGCCGCTCGTGCAGTCGTCGCCAACTGCGTCCAACGTGTTCATCTGGATGTCCTTCTTTGTTGCGTTGTTCAACTACGTCCGCTTCGCCCGCGAGATCATCTGGCAGATCTGCGACTACACCGGCATGGCGTGCTTCACCGTTCGCCGCCGCGACAAGAGCGGGCGTTGGATTGAGGCCGCTGAGATGATCCACCAAATCGAGGAGCTCCGCAAGACGCAGTAAGCTCCTCAGCGCTGCTCCAGGGCAGAGGCTCGCCACTCGGACCGAGTGGTATACTTCTCTGGAGCGCGTCGGCGTCGAAGATCGAAGATCAGGCGCCTGCCCATGCGCCCGCCCGTGCGCCGGACGCCCTCCATATCTGTCCGTGCTGCGGTTATACCCGTAGACACTTTGCTATGCAACGTGGTGCAGCTGATGAGTGTAGAGGGTAAGAGCTGATTCATGCTGTCAGGAACGAGCGTTGGAGATGTTCGAGTCGGCTTAACGTGCGGCAGACAGGATCAATTCCGTGCTCCGTCAAGCAAATCGCTGTTCACCACCTCTGCGACATTATCACGATGAGACTAGGACAGATGCATACTACTATACAGGATGGAAACTTCTCTACCGCGCCTCGAACTGGACCTGGTCGTCAGGGTGTGCTTATGGATGCCAAATTGTGTCTACACGCAAGCTTCAACTTACAACTGCTCTGTCAGCTCATGTCATTCGAGATAGCTATCCAGAATAGACTCACTCTTGTGGGTACGCGGCTTGTACATGACACGATGTCCGCACTCGCGGCAACGGATAAGCTCGCCCATCTTGATCGACGTCTTGTGTCCGCAGTCTGGTGTGAGTCTGAGTTTGGAGGGGGTTGAGGTTCTGATACGGTGCACTGCGGCCAGAGCCGGCGCTAGCTGACGAGGATGGAGAATGAGCTATTGCGTTCGGAGCGCGCAACGAGGAGAAACAAGAGCGGATGGGTGCGAAGAGAAGACAGGTGACAACATGACGCATCATGAACGAGAGCGCAACTCACCGCCGCAGAGGTACTCGCTCGCCTCGGTGGGCTTGGGCGCATCGCGCTTGGGCATGTGCGACTCGTCGGGACGCGATGACTGGTACGGGTTGCTCATTTCTGTGGATGCGGATGAGGGTGAGGCCTGAGAGAGATGGGAAAGTAAGTGATGACAATGAGTTCGAGTTTGTTTGCGGGTCGTCAAGTCTTGGTATCTTCAAGGTGTTCGTTAGGTGGCAAATCTACCCAATTGGGGCATTACCTTTATACTCTAATACCTCTCCTAATACCTGTCCAAATTGCATTGGAAAAATATTCCGTGTGCACCCTTATCACCAAAAGTTGAGTATTGAGACCTCCACTGAGACTGAAATCTTCGATCCTGCTACTCACCACCACAAACACCTCCGAAGATGCCGCCCTCCACCGCTGCATCCAAGAAGATCAAGGCCAAGAAGGCCGCTGCGGCCCCGATTGACGCCGCTCCGACCGGCTCGTTGCCGGCGGGCTTCAAGACCGAGCAGGCGCGTAAGGCTGTCGATGCCCTGCTTGCGTACCAGGAGAAGGCGGCGGCTGAGCGTGAGCGGACAGAGCTTATTGAGCGCGACGAGCATGTTTGGCTCTCGATCAATACCAAGACGGGAAGCACGCGGAAGAAGCTCATGCCGGTCAAGATGTGAGTGGTTGTGGAGGGCCACAGGAGATGGCAGATGATGTCGGTGAGATGGGACGGGAGCGTGATGCCGAGCTCCACAGAGTCGTCCAAGAATGTTGGGCCCACAGCTCTCACGTTTCGAGGCATACCTGTTATTCTCGTCCGACACCAGCTCCTGGTGAGATGTACTCTCTCCTCTCGCGGGACCTCACACGACACGCTGACACCACAGCCAGCTCCCCTTCCCGCCCCTGCCCCCACCACCCGCAACCTCCGTCTGCCTTATCACCAAGGACCCGCAGCGCGAGTACAAGGATCTGCTGGAGGAGAAGGGGATCAAGTTTGTGGACCGTGTCGTTGGCGTCGAGAAGCTTCGCGGAAAGTTCAAGCCCTTTGAGCCCCGCCGGCAACTGCGTAACGACCACGACCTGTTCCTTGTCGACGACCGTGTGCTCCCCATGATGCCCAAGCTTCTCGGCAAGATGTTCTTCGAGGCCAAGAAGACGCCCATCCCCGTCAACGTCCTCCGCAAGGACCTCAAGGCCGAGCTTGGCCGCGCCATTGCCTGCACTTACTTCCACCCCTCGACCGGCACGTCTCAGTGAGTCCGCATTTCAATTCATTGAATGGAGTAATGGCTAACATGAGCTCCGTGCGGATAGCGACACCGAGCGTCACGACCGCCGAGGAGACCGTCGCCAACCTCCTCGCTGCCGCGCCTGCTGCGGCCGAGCTCGTCGGCGGATGGGACAACGTGCTGTCGGTCGGGATCAAGACGAGCACGTCGGTGCTCCTGCCTGTGTGGAGCGCGCCCTTGACGGGTCGGTTCAAGAACACCGAGGACGAGATGGAGATCGAGGAGCCCAAGCCCAAGGCTAAGGCTGTGGAGAAGCCCAAGGCCGCGGCGAAGGAGAAGGCCGCACCCGCGCTCAAGAAGAGCTCGACTGTCGGCTCGGGGGCCAAGAAGGCAAAGACCGCTGCCGTCGGCTCGGCCAAGCCCAAGAGCAAGGCCAAGGCCAAGTAGATACCCATCCGTATAGAGGCTCGTTTGGACCACCTATGTATGCATGCTTAGTGAGACGGCTGGAAGCAGTTGTTGTGTGGCGACTGACCAGTCATCCACGGGTTTCCAGGTCTGATACCATCACCCACAGTCCTTAGCCAAGCAACTGCTCTTATCGGGGGCAGAGGTACTTGGACGATGCGTTTCCAAGTGCTCCAGAGTGTTATTAACAATTCGCGACGCACAAAATGGAACCAGAAATCATCAGAATTGTAGATTAGTCCTCGTGGTGTAGTGGTTATCATACTCTCTTAGGGTTACATCAGTTTCTTATGGGAGTGGCCCCGCGTTCGAATCGCGGCGAGGACCGATGGGATTCAATTCCCAACGGTAATCAACCTTTTGTCGTTCGAAATGACGGTCAATGACTCACCTCCACCGGACATATCCACTATGATCCTTTCTGCCTTGTTTGGCTCCTCCTACTCATCCATCCGCAACAGACATGCCCGACACGGACCCAGACGCCGCCATGCCACTCCAGGAATGGCTTCAGCTCCTCCAGACCCACGGTGTTCCCATGCGCACGGCAATGGGACTGGCAGCCAAGGCGTGCGTCTCCCTCTCCACCTCCACCTCGCTTATGGCAGGTACAAAGAGCACAACTCGCGTGCGAAATTGGCCAAGCTCCCAGTAACCCAGTTCGTGTCCGACAAGGAAGGACGTAAGGCGGTAGAGGTAGCTCTACGTGCGCTGTCTAGTGGGCAGGTGAGACGCCTCATGAATAGGCTAACCCAGGCGACGAAGAGGAAGCGCACGCGAGACGACGACCTTCTCCTCCCCCTCGAGCCGGCCATACGGACGCTCCCCCAGAGTCTGGAATTCCACGAGATCCTCGACCCCGAGGTGCGCTCTGCCCATATTTGCAGCTGAAATTTATGGCTTTGTGGCCAGCTGACTCCAGCAACTGATCCCCGTGACGGTCACGGTCAACCGCGCGCCTGTCAAGACGGCGTGGGCGTACACCGTAGCCCGGCGGCTCGGTTTCGATGCACAGGAAAGCCTGAGCCTCGCGCACGTGTACGTGCATATTGGGAGTATGAAGCATGCTCTCAACCTCGGGAATATCTACGATGCCGCGCAGACGCGGGACGCAGAAGACGAGATTCGCGAGTTGCCCGGCGAGGCGGGGTATCGGCGTCCCGGGGTTCCTGGGCCCTCTCCGAAGAAGAGGGGTTGGAGAGAGACGATTGATAAGCCGGTCGGGAGTAGCCAGCCGTGGGTCATGTTGCTCGGGACAAAGTGGGTGCTACGTCTCTGTTGATTGGAAGGAAAGCTTACGCTAGAATGTATGCCAGCTGAAGAAGGAAAGAGGAGAGCTTACGACAGCCCCGTCATCGAGCGACCGAACGGCACTTGGCGCGCTATCCAGAAGGGCGTGCCGGTCGAACCTAGCGTTGTGCGTCGTCGGACTTGATTTCACCAGCAAATCTGAGCTGACCCCAGGGATATCTCTACATCACGCGGGCGCTCAAGGACTGCGCGCCCCACGTGCTGTGCGCAATGCAGCTTGTCGCCGACTCTTACGAACCCGAGGAACTCAACATTGCTGGCACTGCGATCTACGTTAGCCAGGAGTCGGAAGTAAAGCTAATGGCAGAGTGCGTTCAAACCTGATGTCGTGGAGTGGGGACAGCGTGGAGGCGTTGCGGTCGCGGATATCTTGGACCAGATCAAGACCAAGGCGGGGGATGGAGAGGAGTCGGGCAAGGAGGCAGAGGAAGAGACAGAGGCGAATGACGACGCCGAGGTCAAGCCGCCAGCAACGAAGATCCAGGCTTCTCCTGGCTCGTCCCTCTCCCCAGCACCTAGTGAGAAGGAGGTAGCACTCCACGCAGACCAACCACCGGCCAAGCGGCAGAAGGAGATGACGCTCGAGGAGTACGAGGCCATGCTCGACGAGGACTTTGACGCAGACCTGTACAACATCCCTTAGCCGCGGCCGCTTCGATCTAACCTGATCTCGACTCTGTTCCTATCTCGCACCTGTATCTGGCACCTGTAGATTGTGTATAATGTTCATCATCTAATATGTGTGGTGCGGAACGAACCTCCGCCCTGCACAGAACGGCCGAGGCCAGCAGGCGGGGTCAGAAATGCACCGCTCATTATCCCGAGATTGGCTTGACCGCGCGCCGTGACATCCGGAAGGGAGGCGCGAGGGAGGTTGGCTCAGACACAAGTGCGAACACGAGCGCCCACGCCGCCATTCTCGGTGGAGGGGGAAGGGGATAGACGTGGGTTCGGTGGGATTAGTGGCAGTGTCAGTAGGGCCGCGCCCGGTGCTATAGCTACATGCATCAATGTTACCTCCCCGTCTGTAGGAACTGGACGAGGTTTGGCGGCAAGTCCTTTGCCACCGCGAGGACCTTTGCGCCCATCTCGTCGCCACCACCCTCGGACCACGTCTTGGCAAGCATAGGTCGGAGCGTAAGGCTGACTACCCGCGCCGTGAGGTCTTTGACGTCAAGGGCGAGGCGTCGCCACTGCCCGAGGTTGGCAAGCAGCTTGATTCGTCGGCGCACAAAGCGCTGCATCGCGCTCCGTGCGGCGGGGTTGTACGGCGGAGCGCGTGTCGCTATCGGCCCCGCCGCACCAGCAACTGCTGTGGCCAGTGAGGCTATGTGGGTTGAGTAGACGCCAATCACGCCGCGCACGAGGTCCTGGTATTTCCTGTGGTCCTCACCTAGAAGCATTCCGACAAAGTCGACGACGTCGCGGAGCTTGCGTGTCTGCCTCGCTGAGTAGGGGTCGTACTTCTCGAGGGCACTGAGCAGGTTCGGGACAACGAGCTTCGAGACCATCTCGACAGCTTGGTCGCCCTCGGATGCGACGTCGGGCTCGAGATCCATCGCGTCATCGTCATCGTCGGCTTCCACTCTCGGTCGCGAGTACTCGTACAACCCGCGGTACCACCTGAACGAATCGAGCGTCGCGTCACTCTGGATGTCAGCTGGATCACGTCCACCAGCCAGCAGACTTACTAGTACTGGATCCCAGCCAACCATCTCACCGCGCGCCCAAAACTCCCAAGCCTGCACGAGCGACAGGCCGCCGAACGCGCCCTCGTACTCCTCCGGATACCGCTTGCGCCAGTCGGCGAAGCGCACAGCGGCGCCAACCTCGGGATCGCGCAAGTCTTCCGCCTTGACGTCCTCGAGCAGCCCATGGACGCGGCGTTCGATTTCATGCTGCGCGGCCTCGTAGTCATCCGCAAGGTCGCCGTCAAGCTCGTCGTCGGTCGAGAGACCGTCGTCGTCTGGCGCAGCTACAATACCTCGCCTCCTGGCGCGGCGATCGGCGTGGGCTTGCCTACGGATCTTGCGCGCATCCGAATTCGGTGCACTCTCGCTCGCACTCTGCTCCTCTGGCCGCGTCTGGTTCGCAGGTACACCGAGCACGAGCGCGAGATCGTCCGAGTCGTCGCCGGCCCGCCTGACGGAGATGCGTTCGGCGCGTTCCTGCGCGAACCGGTTCGCATCCTTCTCGATCGCGTCCAGCAGCGGCACCTTCTCCCCGAGGAAGTGGCCCAGCGTCTCGACCCAACCCTGGAATTCTTCGACCCAGGCGCGCTTGCCCTCTGTGCTCTCGACCTGCTTGCGGATGTCGCGCTCCTGTTCTTCGAGAAGAACAAGTTCCCTAGTCGCGTTCTCCAGGATGCGTTCGTGTTCCTCCGTTGTCGCCTTAAGCGCCGCCATGCGCTGCTCTATCCGACCGACGGCAGAGCTGATGGTTGGTACTGGTCTGGACACGGGGATCGGTGTTGGGATGTACCCAGCAGTCTTGACCTTCTGAGGCTTCGGGGCGTCCTGCTGCACGCCACCGCGCTCAACGAGGCTGCGTTCCCACTCGCGCGTCTCCTCATCCGACTCGCTCTCCATCTCGCTGGTGTCAGCAAAGGACATCTGCCCCTGGTAGACTCACTGGTCCTCGATCAGCTCTCCGATCTCGCCTTTCAACCGCTGCGCCGCCCGCTTGTTCGCGTTCTTGCCGATGTATAACCGGTCGTTGGCGCCCGTGTAGTCCGCCAGGTCCTCATCCCCGTCCTCGCCCTCGTCCTCCTCGCGCATCAGGCGGGATTCGGGATGCGGCTCCTTCCCGAGCGAGATAAAGTCCTCGCCGGGTTCGATGCCGTGACGCTTTGCTTCGACCGCCGCTTTGCGTCTATTGTTAGCGGTCGCGATGGCCACTGGGTCGGGGATCCCCGCGGCGCTGTCTGCGTCGATGACCGACGCGTACTTGTCCCGCGCAGCTCGGCTGAGGTTCCCCGAGTCGTCGTCGTCCGCCGCCGGCGCACGCGTAGGTGTTGCGGCCTTCAATTCCGAGAGGTACTCGGCTGAGTAGGATTGGGAGGAAGACGCGGCAGCAGCTTGTGATGACGCGATCGGCGTGCTCGCGCGCAGCGCCTGCGAGAGCAGCGACTTCTTCTGCTTGAACGCGGTTGAGGAGTCGCCAGACTATTGTTAGCCAGAAACTCGGAAGGCCTAACTCACGTCAACATCTCCAGCGAAGCTCAATCTCCCACCTTTCCCCTTCATGCCCTTCTTCTTCGCTTTGACGCGGTTCAGGACGGAGCCGGCCTCGTCTTCGCCGCCTTCTTCGGCCGCAGCCGCGCCAGATTCAGCGAGCGGCGAGCTCGCAGCCGGCTCCTCATCCTCAACGTCCCGCGTCCTCGCCCTGGCGGATGGGCGTGGCCGCGCCCTTTTGATAAACATGGTGGTGAAGGGGAGATGATGATGGTTTTGTTTTGAGGTGAGTGACTTTGACGTTTCGGTGGCCAGCGGAAGCAAATTTGGGTGGCAACATGGCTATGGGCTACATGAAATCAGCCGCTCCCTTCCGGCCGCCTCGCACAGGCGAAGGGTTGCGGGCTGCGGCTTCTTGCTGCCCGGGAGGTGCTGGGGTAGCGCCTCCTCGGGCAGCCGAGAGGGGAGTTGGAGCAGGTTCAGGCTGCTGGCCAGGGGCAACCTTCTCTACCCACTCTCCGGCATCGTCATCGCTACGCGAGGGTTTATATTTCTTCTTGGGTTTGACCGAGATTCCTTCGTCTCCGTCGTCCCCTACATCAAAGGACAACACGCCCTTGCGCTTCTTCTTCTTGTCTTTCTTCTTTTTCCTCTCATCGTCCTTCCTGTCATCACCGGCGCGACGGAACACTGGCTTGAAGGTGTTGTAGTCGAGCGGCCCTTCATCGACAGGGAATGGGTCCTTGGGCTTTTCATCCACAATCGCGACAGCTTTCGAGGCCGGTTCGTCCTCATCCTCGTCCTCGTCGTCGCTGGCGAAGATAGCTTTGAAGATGTCGATGCTGGGCTTGGTGTACGTGAGGATGTCGCGGCCCTGGTTTGCGTCATCTGCCATACCGACCTCAGCCAAACTGGTTGGGACGTGCTCTCCGTCCTCCCGTGAAGGCGGGGTTGGTACATCGTTCTCCGCCTCTGTCCCTGCCTGGTGAGTGAACTGCGATTCGAACGACATGGGCTCGACGCTTTGGAACGTGGTAGGGGTGGCTGTCCCGCTCTTCTTCCCCTCAGGCGGGCCATCGGGATGAGGATCGGTAACGTGGAAGCGGCGACACACAAGCTTGACAGGATAGAAGTTCTTGACAACGCGCGTCAGTGGCCCATAGTTTCCGTCATGTGCCGCCTGTTCCCTTGGGGTGAGGTTCTGCTTCACTTCCACCTCCGTGTTCTGTGGCTTCGCGAACTCGACCGCTGCCTTGGATGGGTCGTAGAGGTGCAGTCCCGGCCGGGGCACTTTAGAGTCGCTGTTGGAGAGAGACGTGCTACCAGACGCGAATCGCGACGACAAGGCGTACGACATCGGGCGGAAGATGCGCGCCGACTGTGCGAACGTCTCGAGCTCCTGGTTGATATCATCGACACTGGCGGACGGAAGAAGGGTGGGAAACGGCGTCTTGGTGTTGTATGTCTGTGACCGCAGGTATGACCTGTATCGCTCTTGCTTCTGCTCGTCGTCCGTGTATGGCATGAACCCTTGCAAGGCTGCAGAGGCCGTCCTTGGGGAGAGTGGCGGGATGACCACGTCCGTAGCTCGTTCTGGTGGGAGCTCAGGCTCCGGCGCCATCGACAAGGGTGGCAGTGGCACTGCCTTCGATTTAGCGGCCGCAGCAAATGCTTGAAGTCGTTCGCGATCCTTCTCCGAGATGTACTCCCACACCGATTTGGCGGCAGAAACTCGAGGCTCTTCTCCAAGGGCTTCGCCGCGCTGAATGTCAGCTCCAACCTCATTCTCTGTCCCTCACCTGCGCGTGCGAGAGCGGCCGTCCTGGTGCCCCGCGGGTTGTCTCGCCGTTCACTGTTCCCTGCAAAGGTTGTTGGTCCGACTTCTTCGCCGCGATCGCCGCGTCCCACACGGTAGCGGGGCTGGGCTTCCAATCACTCGCAATGTCAGGGGAAGCCCACCTATCTGTCAGCGTAGCTCCACCACTGCCACTCACCATGTTTCCTTGGGCACGCCCTTGGGATCCAACACGAAGCCAGTCAACACAGGTCGGCCATCGTGCCATCTGGCCGTGTTCGAACCAGAGCGCGCCTCATCTCCCCCGGATTCAGGCGCACCCGGCTGCCCAAGAACAATCGTTTCATCGCCGACATCCTCGTTATCGAAGACGTAGTGCGTCCGGTCCGTCGCGTCTGCACTGTACGGGTCGTCATCGTCCTCTCCCGCTCCCCATGCTGCTTGTCAGCTTACAACCGCAACAAAACTCACTTGGTCGCTTTCGCGGAATCGCGCCCATCCCTCGTCCCTTCTGGTACCCCAGTCCCTCCTTGTCGTCCTTTGCGCCGTAGACAAGCAATCTCGTATCGCGAGGCGCGTACATGTGCTTGCTCGCCTCGATTGAGTCGTCGGTCTCCGTCTCGAGGCCGGCACGCACACGCCCCAGCTTCCCCTGCTGTATCCTAAGCTTGCGCAGCGTCACACGGGGCCCGATGCCCTGGCCCGGTCGCCAGCCCAGCTTCTGCAGGATCGAGTGCCCGATTGAGGACTTGGCCGGGACAACGAGCGACTCGAGCGCCGAAGACAGACTGCAAGTAAGAATCAAGACACCTCCAAACTTACCTCTTATCGCCTAGCTCGCGCTCCCCCGCAAACGCGTCATGCTGGAACGTTTCGGTGTTCTGCAGCTGCCGGTCCTCGTTCATCTGCTGCCGGTCTTCCTCGTCCATGAAGTCATCAGCGCTTTGCTGGTAATTGGAGCGGTTCGAACGAGACGACTTGAAGGTGGACGGAGTCCATCCTGACTGTTAGTTCTGACTTGGGATCCTCGCGGTCTCACCTTCCTTCGAGCCCACAGAGTTGAAGTATCCCGCGGACCAGCCGCCAGTGAACGCGCCGTGGAAGCGCCGCCGGCCCTTCTCATCTCGGACCTAATGTTAGGTAGCCATCAAAATAATCGTCTATCTGCTTACCTCTTGTTCCCATGCTGGCAAGAACTCCTGCTTGTCCTTCTTGTGTTCGCCGAGCGCTGGTAGTGGTGTTCCAATCTGGTCGTCAGCTGCAGCAAGAAGCGTTGGACTCACCTTAACGAAAGACTCGTTCAAATACGCCCTCTTGAGGTTGACATTCTCGAGCTCGAGTTTGTGCTTGAGCCGCGAAGTCATCGCGAGCAGAGTGAGTTGACGGTTACATTCATGTTGAGTAGCTGGGCAGTCAGACTTCTGCTTGAGCGGCAAAACACCTCCACTTCGAGCCACGTGGTTTTGGTACCGCGTTCCTGGGCGCTCGGTGGAGACCGGCTTGACCGGATATTTCAAGAGCCGAAGTTGATCACCATCGTCGATGCGCCGCCCACCATCTGGCATCTTGCATCTTGCACATCGTTATCAGCATATCCACACTCATTTAATCACAAATGTCGCGTCTCATGCCGCAACGGGGAGGGAACCGCGAGACACTCGAGATCCTAAACCCCTTCCTGCAGGTCCTCCGCTCCGATGGGCCGATTCCTATTCCCATCAACACTCTCAAGGGCGCGCTGGGTCACTTCCTCGCCACGCTAGAAGACGAGCAGCTGGACGGATTCGTGACCGACTTCCTGAACTCCAAGAGCTTGTGGCGCACACTCTCACCGTCAGGGATTATCGAGGCGGTGCGGCCAGCTCCCTTGGTCAAGGTGCGGAACCTCAGGCCGGATCTCAAGGATGGATGGTTCACCCGCGACAAGCTCGGCAAGGCGTGTCGCACCTGGTTGGAGCAGGTCTTCACCGCGAGCAAGAAGGTCAGGAGTGACAACGCCGTGTATTTCTACGTCGGCTTGCTCGCTGGTACCGACGACGCGGAGGACATGAAGTGGGGCCAGCCGCGCCAGGACATCGAAGAGGAGGTCGTCGTTGCGCTCTCGGAGCGCCTATACCCCAAGACCTCGGAGGAGAAGAGGAAGCAGGAAGAGGAGCTCGAGCCTGCACTCAAGACCTACTGTCAGGCTGCGGGACATGTCGACGCCGCGCGTCTGCGCGTTCTCGACCTGAGGGTGGGTAGGGTGGTTTCCGCGCTGACAGTCAGAAAGTTGCGCCACAGCTCCACGACGCAATCTTCCAGTCGCTTGGGTATCCTCCAGTAGCCGGTGGCCGGCCGAAGTTGGACCTCCAGCTCACGAAGGAGCTGTCGCGCGGCCTGTCACAAACGATCATCGCACTGTCGCAGGGTGGCGACCGGAATCAGGTTTTCGCGTGGGACACAGCGACGGCGTACGTGGCGCGCATGCTTGACTGCGGAGAAGGATTCCAGAAGGAGTGGAGTAGACGTACCGCCCCTGCTTCTGGAAGTATCGGTACGTCACACGGCGATCGTTGTCCTCGCTGACTAGCAGAGTGGGAGAGGCAGAAGGTGGCGCTCGCGTCCTTCACGCAGGTTACCTGGCCTGTCGTCGAGACCATGCTGGAGCCACATAGCTATGGGAGCAAGCGGGAACGTGTCGACCTCGCATCACATATCGTCCTCACGATGGGCAAGTTCGCGTCGCCCGCACAGGAGGATTTGCAATCAGCAGCCTTCGAGAACGTGCTCTACGGGTGTCTGGACCTCATCGCTGCGGACGGCAAGTCGGTGGCAGTGCGCCAGCTGCTCGAGGACCTCAACAAGCCGAAGGTGTCTGACTTGTTGGCTGGGTTCATCCTCATCGTCGCCGAGCAGCTCATCCGCCTCATCGACGCGCAGAGCATGCGTGACATCATCTTCCCTCTGGCTCAGAAGTGAGCTACCCTTTGTGGACACTAGCTGACAGCAGGTATATCGTGCGGCCGATACACCGGGCGAGCTTTGAGGCGGCGAACGCGTTCATGCTCACTCTTCTCGATACGGCAAGTAGTACGCTGGTGACGGACATGACGCAGGGGCCCTTCGTCGACGCCCTCACGGTCATCCTAGCGCACAGCCTGCTGCGACACGCGCGCGACGGGTCAGTCAAGGCCGAGCAGCTCGGCGCGGCGTACCCCCTCGTCGTTAAGGCTGCTGGGCGGCGGAGCACCGACCTGGTGGCTCAGTGTATATCGATGCTTGACGAGGCGACGTTCTCGAGCAAAGAGTACGAGTTTGCAGTCAAGAAGATTCGGATTATGATTGCCTCCAATATCCCGCGCTCACTCATGCCGGCGTACCTCGACAGCATCGCCAAGATGATTATCAACACGCCGCGTGAGAGTGAGGCGCGCTTGGAGCTGTCTGGGCTCGCGTTCAAGGTCGTCATGGGGGATATTCCGGACGAGAGCAAGCAGTTGGCCGTTGACTGGTGGCTGCAGTGGCGCCGACGCTTTGAGGGTGGGACTGACGCGCCTCAGGCGAGGTTGTAGCGTAGTGTGGAGGTTTGTAGACACCGTCATTATGCATCATACTGGAGTAGCGCCAACGATGGCTATTCCGTTCCGTCCTTGATGCTGATGATGCCATTGGAAGTGAGCGTTGAGGCGAGGGCAAAGTCAAGGCCCTCAAGGCTCCAGGTGAGGAGGACGCACTAAGGGCACGACCTAGACATTAGCAACCTCGAATTGGCACGACACTTTGGCTCTGAACCTGGAAGCTGGAAGATTCGGAACGATGTTCCCACTCGAGCCAGCTTCCAGCGATCAGCAGCAGATTGACCCCAACCACGTTCACACTGGTCCAAGAGTCCAGCCACCTGGACACTGCATCTCACTCCATACGATCTGGCGACGATACAAAGAATACTCGGCTTATCACATCAACTGCCTACACTACTTGCGACGGGGCGGGGTGTCGCGGGGATCGCGACGGGGAGGCGGCGAGCGCGAGACAGCACGGCGACGGGGCGGGGAATCGTCACGAGAATCGCGGCGGCGAGGTGGAGGCGACGGGGACCTCGAGTCGGCACGACGGCGGGGTGGAGGGGAGCGTGAGTCTCGGCCGCGGCGTGGCGGAGAAAGCGAGTCCGAGTAACGCCTGCGCGGCGGCGGAGAGCGCGAGTCAGACTTGGACGAGTCACGACGACGGCGGGGTGGCGGAGAACGCGAGTCCGACTCGGACGAGTAGCGGCGACGCCGGCGACGCGAGTAACGCGAGTCGTCGGACGAATAGTCCGAACTCGACAACGACGAGCTCGACAGGTCCGACGACGAGTCAGAGTCCGAGCTGTCGTGCGCCTGGGCGGCGAGGCGCTCCGGTGCCGTCTCGAGCCAGGTGCGCATGTCGTCGGTGGCCGCGCCGAGACCAATCATCGTCCAGAAGTTGATGGCAAAACGCGTGTTCCGCGGGTTGTCCGTAGGGAAGATGCCGGCGAAAGCTGGCTGCAGGTCCGGGATTTTGAGACGCTCGACAAGCTTCTTCAACCCCAACTCCTCCTTCATCTCGTTGAACACGAACTTGACGAAGATACGCGAGGATGACGTCGTCTCCTCTTCGTTCATGTGCACCGTGTGCAGCACGGCCCACGAGATGCCGTCCGACGCGAGCAGGTGTCCAAAGAGGCGCCCGATATTACGCAGCTTGTTCGTCTCGTACCGATGGATCGTGTCATAGTACTTGGTAAACGCCTCCTGGAAGAGGTCCGTCCACTGACGGTTCAGCTTGCAGAAGCGCTCGCCGATCAGACCGAAGAAGTTCGAGTACGAACGCTCTTGCGAGCAACATTCGACAATCATGTTAACGAGCTCCATCTCGCGGCCCTCGGGAATGTTGACCTTGAGGAGCTTGTGGACCGCTTCCTCAAAGTTGAGCGAGTTCATAATCGTCAGGTAGATCGTCCTCCTCAGGTTGATGAGGTTCTGCTCAGTCATGTCCTGAATACCCTCCTTATCGGGAGCCACGTCGTCGTCATCGTCGTCGTCAGAGTACTCGTCGTCTCCACTCGTGCCCGACTCATCGTCTGAGTCGCCGATGATCTCCTTCTTGATTTCGTCGTACCGCGCCTCATTCTCGAGGAAGTTGGGGTCTGGCTTGAACAGGTTAAGGCCCTGCTGCACCTGCAACTCGTCTTCCAGCTTGAGCTTGTGCGTGATCTGCTCTTCCTCCTCCACAAGATCCAGACCTTCGGGGATCATCGGGTTGTCCTTGTACTTGTCCTTGCGCACCTGGAACAACACCTCAATCATGTACTGGCAACGCTTCGACACCTTGCCGTCGTGAAGAACAGCGCGGAACCGCTCGAAGACCATCGTGTTGGCCTTGGGAGCGTGCTCAGCGAGGAAGAGACCGACTTCGCGGGTAAACGCGACGGCGACCTCGATCGAGTCGTCGGTTGGGCGCTCGAGACAGAGAAGGAGGATCTGGAGGGCGACAATCTCGTGCGCGACATACTGGTTCACGAGGTGGGCGATGAATGTCGATGTCGCGGTGCACACCGACTTGTCGTTACGCTTGTACGCCCGACGGAACTGTGAGATGAGGCGAGTGAGCACCAGCTCGCCGACGGTGGGCAGCTTGGTGTTGACAATCGCGACGAGCGACGCGAAGATAGGAGTGAATGGGAGCGAGGCGGCCTGGGCCCGCATAATCGACTGCGCAAACAGTCCGCGACCGCGAATCAGGTTCTCGCCAAACAGCTCGGGGACGACATGCTTGATGTTGGTGACGTTGACCTTGTTGATCATACCGTTGATCGACTTGCGCAATGCGTCCCAGCTCAGGCGCTGATACTCGGGACTCGTCTTGTCCTTCGCCGCTTCCGCCTGCATCGCGCGCAGGCGCGCGGGGGGAATGTACGCCCCCCCGGAACGCGAACCGAGGAGCTTGGCGAACTCTGCGCGCGCAGCACCGTCAACCGTTGTCACCGCCCCGTTGCCGTTCTCCGTCTCATCTGGTCGCGATTCGGGTGAGCGCGACCGTCGACGGCGTGGAGGAGGGGATGGGGAACGCCCGCGAGGAGAGGCGGACAGAGACCTAAAGTGTGTCAGTATTGTGTATACCTCAGCGGGAATCATATCGCACCTCTTACGCTTCGAGGGCGGTCCCTCGTCGTCCGAGAAGCTTCTCCCGCGGGAGCGAGAAGGTGGCGAACGTGAAGCAGACGGCGAGCGAGGCATCCTGGCTGTCTTGATACAGAGGATGTCGCGTCTGCGGTTTTGAGAGGGGAGAGAGGTGGATGGGGTAGAAGGTTGTTAAGTTGGCTGAAAACAGTCAACGCTCGTGGTGGCGACTTGAGAGTGGGCCGGTTGCACCTGTTAATAGTTTACACGTGTCATTGATCCTATGCCTTGCCTTTTGTTTCCATGATTTCCTGTGGGGCCCCTGAAGTGGCAGGTGACACGACAAGCAACAAGGATGGATGCTGTACAGACGCGTTCACCCCACGTACCCTCTCAAAACCCCATTGTATCTATCTATCTCTGTTCTCTCTCGCCCTTTATCCATCTCCCTCTCTTCCCCTTCAACTCCCATAAAATGGCTTCCCAGAACCATCAGCTCCTCCAGGCTATCGCCAAGGCTGCGGACCAGTACCCGAAGCCCCCCGTGACGTTCGCCTACGGAACCGCCGGGTTCCGCACCCTGTGAGTACGAACGTGGCTGTGCAACTCCGCTGACGCGACAGTGGCGAGCGTCTGCCGTCGGTCATCTTTCGCGTTGGCATGTTGGCGGTACTCCGCTCGCAGCGCCTCAACGGTGCGACGATTGGCGTGATGGTCACCGCGTCCCACAACCCCGAGCCCGTAAGCTATTTCCAGACCCTTGCAGCTGACATCAGGACAACGGTGTTAAGCTTGTGGACCCTGCGGGCGAGATGCTCGAGCAGTCTTGGGAGGCCCACGCTACCGCGCTGGCCAACTGTGAGACGACACAGCACCTGGTCTCAACGTATGAGGACATCGCAGCACAGTTGCGTATCGACATCAATGCCCCCGCGTCCGTGGTTTACGCGTATGACACGCGCCCCTCGGGCCCAGCACTGATCCAGGCGCTGGAGGCTGGCCTTGGTGCTTTCGGGGACCGCGTCAACACTGTCAACGTTGGCATCACCACCACCCCGGTTCTCCACTACGTCGTCAAGGCCACCAACGACAAGTCTGGCACGTACGGCAAGCCCACGATCGAGGGGTACTACGAGAAGCTCGCGACCGCGCTCAAGACTCTCATTGGCAATCGCGCACCCTTGGCCCCCCTGTATGTCGACTGCGCAAATGGCGTCGGAGCTGTCGCACTGGAGGAGTTCGGCAAGTACGTCGAGGACATTATCACGCTCAAGGCTCTCAACACGGACACCAAGACCAAGGGCGCGCTCAACTACCAGTGCGGCGCCGACTTCGTCAAGACCAAGCAGCAGCTCCCGCCATCGGTGGCAGAGGCTGGCGTCCTCGCGAAGCCCGACACGCGCGGCGCTTCCTTCGACGGTGACGCTGACCGCATCGTTTACTACTACCTCCGCGACGGCAAGACCTTCCGCCTCCTCGACGGCGACAAGATTGCTGTGCTTGCTGCTCTCTTCATCGAGGACCTCGTCAAGCGTGCCAAGCTCCACGATGACATCAAGGTCGGCGTTGTTCAGACCGCATATGCCAACGGATCGTCGACCAAGTTCATCAAGGAGGTACGTCAGCGGCGTTTTGGACTTGCCGCATGGTTTAGCAGATCTGACACCAGCGCAACATCCCAGTGACCTGCACTGCTACTGGTGTGAAGCACCTGCACCACGCGGCGCTCAAGTATGACGTCGGTGTCTACTTTGAGGCCAACGGGCATGGCACCGTCCTCTTCTCGTCTGGCGCGCTCGAGACGCTGCACAAGGCCAAGCCGAACTCGCCGGACGAGGTCAAGGCGATCAAGAACCTCCTTGCCCTCTCCGAGCTCATCAACCAGGCCGTTGGTGATGCGCTGTCGGATCTCCTCCTGGTCGAGGTAGTCCTCGCGCACCGCGCGTGGGGTGCGGCCGAGTGGGACGCCGGGTACGAGGACCTCCCCAACCGCCTGGTGAAGGTCGAGGTCCCCGACCGCACCATCTTCCTTACCACCGACGCCGAGCGCAAACTCACTTCGCCGGGTGGGCTGCAGAAGCTCATCGACGAGGCAGTCTCCAAGGTCGAGCAGGGCCGCTCGTTCGTCCGGCCTTCGGGGACGGAGGACTGCGTGCGTGTATACGCCGAGGCCTCGACGACGTCCAGTACTGACCAGCTTGCCGCTATCGTTACCGACCTGGTCAAGCAGGCCGCTGCAGCTGCGGCGACTGCGTAGAGAGGAATTGCCTGGGATTAGGATGCAATATAGATCTATATGTATGTGCGTTTGCACTCTGGGGTGGCATGGGTTTGGAATAGTGCTGTGAGAGAGTGAAGGAGTCCCAGATGCTAGGCTGGTGGGTCACCGAACTCAAAGAGGATTGTCTGTGCGGGCTTCGCCTGTCATGCATTCCAGTCCAGGATACTATTCCATTCCGTCCCCACTGTCGCTCTCTTGCTGTCTGGCTCACGGGCTTACGGCTTGTTGTTGGCGCGCTTCATGACCAGCCTGGTGGCGCAGATGGTAGAACTGGCTGGAGGGCAGAGTGAACTATAGTGGCAGGGTTGGGTGGCAACTGCTGACGTCGATCTGTGGGCCCCGCAAGGGCAAGCGTCAGCGCCTCCTCCAGCCGCCAGCACCGTCCTTCCCACCTCACAATCACAGTTACTCTCTCGTCAACTCTATTAAGCAGCAGCAGTCATGTCCGGGTAAGTATCGCGCATGGCCGTGCTGACTTAGCGTGCGCGAGGCTACCCACGCTGGCAGCTGGTATACCAACAACGGTAAGTACCCTTGACTTGATGATCGTATTGCGGCTCTTCCCACTCTCCGTCACAGTCACACCTATAGCCTGATAGCCTACTGCGGCTCAATTACTGCCCACACGGCGATGTGCACAGCTGTAACGCCTGGATGCTCCACGAGCTTGTAGCTATGTTGGCAGCTAACGTCAACCGATGCCCGCCCTCCGCCTATCTGCCCACTGACGACAGGCTCACGCCTCCGTGCCGAGCTGGAGGGATACCTTTCCAAGGTCACGCCAATTTCCGCCCTCTCATTCATCCCGCCAGTGAAGGATGCCAAGGCCATCATTGCGCCGTAAGCCGCCCGATGGTCCAAAGGTCCAACTGACACCAGCCACGCGGGCTACTCGTATTCCGGGCCCGCGGCCGCGTGGGCATACGCCTCAATACCCACCGACAAGATGTGAGCTAGGTCAGCGTCGGGAGCTGACAACAGCAAGCGCGTGTTCCTTCTCGGGCCCAGCCACCACGTATACCTCTCCGGTATTGCGCTGAGCGGCTTCGCGGCGTACGGCACGCCGCTCGGTGACATCCCCCTCGACCTCGAGAGTGAGTGCTTCCACGACTCACCTATCCCCCGCGCACCCAACCCCCCATCCAGACCCGCCGACCTCGCTCTTCCGGCTGACCGCAGCCATCGCTGAGCTTCGCCACACCAAGCTCTTTTCAGAGATGAAGCCCAGCGTCGACGAGGACGAGCACAGCCTCGAGATGCACCTCCCCTACATTCGCCAGGTGTTTGGGTGCGTCTCACCAAGGTTGCGCTGATGCAGCTCTAACGACGTCAAGCTCGTGCCTCTTCTTGTAGGCCACCCTCCGGTGAACCAGACGGAGGCTATTAACGCCGCACTCGCCAAGTACTTGGACGACCCCGACACCTTCTTCATCATCAGCAGCGACTTCTGCCACTGGTGCGTTTGTGCTGTGGACGGCGGAGTCTAAAGCATTACCTATCGTCTCCTGCTCAGTTCTTAGGCTTTCGCGGACAACTGACAACAGGGGCACGCGCTTCTCGTGCACGCCGTACTACCCGAGGGCGCCGGACCCGCCCAACCCTGTCCCGCCCGTCGAGGGGCGCTCGACTCCAGCCCAATCTCCGCCCGAGATGGTCAAGCGCTTTGCGAATCCTGGCGCAACGCCCATCTGGAAGTCGATCCAGTACATGGATCACGAGGGGATGGACCTGCTCCGCAAGCCGGCACTCAAGGGCACCGTCGACGCTTGGGAAGGCTACCTCGCGCGCACAAAGGTGAAGCCGCTAGCGAACGCGCTGACGCCAGAACACAATCTGTGGGCGCAACCCCATCACAGTGCTGCTCAACCTCGTGCAGTATCGTTACGCGGGTAAGGCTGGTGCCGAGGATGTGCACTTCAACTTTGTCCGCTACGAGCAGAGCTCGCGCTGCATGACCGGGCGTGACAGCAGCGTGAGCTACGTGAGCGGCGTCCTTCGCCCCAACGCGTAGCGCCATCCCTTCGTTGTACTCTGTTTATCCGAGTCGATGCATTGCTACAGAAGTTTACTCCTGGTCGATGACCTTGTAGCCCTTGACCTGCGTGTCAGCTGGTCCGCACGATCAAACCCGGCTTGGAGAGCAGGGGCAGCATACCCGCACCGCACTCACCTTGTTGTCGCGGATCATCGCGAGGTACTTCTGGGCGAGGTCGTAGCAGACCTCGATGTTGTTGACGCCCTCGGTATTGTAGCAGTCCTGGAGCTCGCGGCGGACGATACGCGCCTCCATCGCCTTGACCCAAGACTCGCGGATGTGCTCCTCACGCTGCTTGAGGGTTTCTGTGCAGCCAATCGAACCAAGGAAGATATGCCGGAGAGACAGAGAGAGGGGTGGAGGAAGGGGAAGGCGCGAGCGATCATCGTTCGCGAACAGTCGGAAGAGCCGGAGCAAAGAGAAGAGCGTCAGCCTCATATTAAGTCGCGGCGCATAGCGCGCATGTTACTCACGCCTGTACTCATCCACGGAAGGGCGGTACTCGGGCATGATGGGCGATGTATGTGGTGGTGGGGGTGGATGGAGAGATGGAGGTCGCTGCCGCCCATGTCCCACATACACGGCTCGCAGCGAGGACAGCCCAATGAGCAACGGCGGCTTTGCGACGGACTTGGGAGATTTGATCCCGCCTCCATGTGGGTTTGGCATGGCTGTTTCGAATCATGGCGGTTGACTTCTTTCATGGTCCGAGTTTTGGTGGTCTGGAGAAGTTGACGATGACCACCGTACTTCAACAGACAATGTATAGACAGCATGTTTGAGAAACAGGGGAAGAAGACGAATGGAGGTTGATTGCTGGGATCCAAGGTATGCCCAGTCTCTGGTATTGGCGGGTGCTGCCATCTGCCCATGAGCACTAGACGTTGTCCGCGAATTCCGCTAACTCATTGGGCTACAGGCAGGAAGCATTGTTGACGCGGTATCACCTTCCTCGCACCCACTGCACCAGTGCTCCGGTGCTCCGGTACCGGAAACGTCTCCAGTCCGGGTCCGGTTTGCATGAGGGAATGAGCTAGGCAGCAATTGTTTGTTTGTACAGACTAACTGACGATTACTACTATTGATAGTGTTCTGCAGATTAGAGCACGGCCCAGTCAATCGTCCTCATCATCTACACCATCCTCGCAACTTGAATCTTCTACTACCTCTCATTCTCCGTGTCTCTATCTCTCTCTTGACTTCTCACTCTCTTCTTCAAGTCTTCACTCTTCCATCCCAACCTTCCTCTCCCCTTCATCACCACCGCATCTCACAACCACGACCGTATACGTATTCTCATCTACTTCATCTCCCCAAGCTCTATCCCGATCTTGCTCCCACCCACATTCCTCAACTTCCCTCATCCTTAAACCCACAACACATCCACCCACCCTTCCAGGCTGCTGCTCATCTTTGAACGAGAAATGGGCCTCAGCAGTTCTCCTATGGAGGAGGGACCTCTGTCCACCATGGTACCAACAGCCTTCCTTTCCGACCTTGGCCTCATATCCCACATGGCTTCCCCAGAGATGTCCTGCACCGCTTCGGAAGCGACTCCACTACCATCCCTCATCAATGATATCGACCTTCCGAAGAACCAGGAAATCGATGCCGTCTTCGACTCGTGGCACAGCAGTAACCCAGAACGACGGCAGTCAAATGATACCCAAATTTCTCTCTCTTGCACCGAATCTACCTCACTGTCCTACGACAGTGAGGGCGGCCCCGTTAGTAAACTGCATGCTCTTACTGACCACCAGTCGCGGTCCGTCCTTCCTCCTATTCGGGGGGCAGGCAGTTGGTCACGCTCCTGGACCTCACCGCCCGCAATGTTCCCTCCGTTCAATGGGGGGATCTGGTCTCCACGTCAGTGGTCCGCCTCATCTGGGGACAGTAACACAGGTGACGTGAGTGATTTCTGTCTTACGTCCCTGATGAACAGAATCACGCTGAGATACTTGCTCTTCGTAAGGATAACCAGCTCCTCGTTGCCGAGCGCGATATGGCCGTTCAGAAGATTCAACAGCTCACTGCTATGGTGAGACTCTTCGTTGCTCGACTCCGAAACTAGCCCACTCATAACAGCTTGCGAATTGTTTATTAGCTCCAGCATCGACCCTCGCCCAGCGAGTCGCCGTTCCCCTTCTCCCACCCTACCTGACCGACAGCCTCTACCAGAGTGCTGGTAACTCTCAGCAACAGGTATTCCAGCAGCAATCTACCTTCCCCGGACGAGGAAGGGTTGACGTAAGATTCACTCCTTGATGTCATTGATAACATAACAGCCCCTTACAACTGTGGACCTCATCATTAAGGGCAAGGTCGACTATCTCCGGATGAACAAGCGTAGCGACTTTGAGCTTGTTAACTGCCTTGTGTCAACCATCTCACAGGAACAGTTCAACCTCAACATACCACCGTGAGCTCCACTGTGATTCTTAGCTGACAATCTAGTAAGGGACTCAAGGAAGCTACAATCACCCTGGGGGTAGGTTGTGTTCGGCTCGCATTGGGTCACTGAACAGTAGAAATCGCTTGGGCAGCCAAAGTTCGCCGTCTACACCCAGTACATGGTCAAGATGATCACTGAACTGGCCAAGTCCCTGTGCCTAACGTCGAACGGTAACCACCTCTGCCAGCAGCTCCTGGAAAAGTGCGACAGCGAGGACAAGCTCAATTTCATCAAGCAGATAGAGTCCGTTCAACGGTTCCGCTCTTGAACCAAGCAGCGAGTGCTAACGAACAGGGAAGACATGTTCGCCATCGCCAACGATATGTTCGGAGTCCACGTTCTCGTCAAGGCTATCGGTGTTAGGGAGCTCGAGGTACAACTCATCAATACCGTGCTGATGATGAGGCTCGTATCGTCGACAGACTTGTCTCGTATGGTATTTTCAAGTCCATGCAGACGGGAGCTCGCAAAGTATGGCGTCCAGTGGGTCAACCTTCGGTACAAGAGTGTTGATCCAAGTACCTCAGCAAGTGTCGCACCTCTGGCGATACGGAGATCTTCGATAAGTACGCATGGGTTCTGCGGGCACTCACTTCAGAATCAAGGCAGACATGACGGGCTCCTGGGCCGATCTAGCTGTCTCTAGCCAGGTAAGCAATACAGGTAGCGTCCAATCTTACCCAGCACGGTACGATTTCGTTACAGCAGATGTTTGAAGGTTGTGCCACCCAGGATCTGGTGGTAGGTTTGTTGTCAAAGTGAAACTGATCCCCAGGAAGCCTGTTTCAATGAGGCAGGTGTGCAGGAGGAGTGCCACTAACAGTAGATCCTTGAGGACCTTCCCCGTGTGGCTACGAACGAATTCGGACAGTGAATGAAAAGGCTCTTGAGGTTGGACCTAACATAGCAGCTATCTCATTAAAAGATTTCTCGGCCTGGAGCCGATGTTCCATGCCGCGATCTTCACGGCTTCTATGTTCAATGCTCTCGCCCACTCCATCCTCACCTCCTACCCTCCTCTTGCCACCAACTACTACGGTGTTCGTTTCGTTGAGACGGTCATTGACTCAAACCGGTTGCTGCAACGCGCCAATGCCATCAAGTATCTCAACTCTCTCTGCTCTCAGAAGGACGGGTAAGGGCTAAGAATGAGCGCACGCTCACTTTTCAGACGTATTCCGGCAATAGTCGATGTCGCCAACTCGTCTGTTGGTCGTGGTCATCTTCGTGCGTCAACCAGGGCTCGGGAAGCAGCTTATCCGCAGAGTTTGTCCTTCGCCACATGCCGCGTCACGGTGACGGCGGCCTTATGAGCCGGGTCCGCAGCACCTGTCGCCAGTTCCAGACGACCCTACGCAACTCTCAGAGTGGAAACGAGCTCCTGCGTAGACTGTGAGTAGGTACAGCTGAGAAGACTAACGTCAGTGGCGTCATCAATACGCCTGCTCGCCGTTTCTAAGCGCTCAATCCCTATGATCACAACCCTCGTCACCCATCTCAATGCCCGTCCGCGTAACCATTCAGTCTTTGTTCCGAGTCACGACCGCGTTGTTCCATCAGTGTCTTGGACACCAGAGTAGAGGTGCTCCTGAAGGAATCGTTGTATATCATGTCAATGAATGGCCGTCGTTGTACCTTGGGAAGCGATTCATGGCCGCCGGGATGAGTGTGAGTGAACAATGCAGGATGTGCATGACGGTGGTGGTGGTGGTGGTGGTGGTGGTGGTGGTGGTGGTAGTGTACAACAGAGATGCGGAGTGAAGGATCCGTTAGTCTAGAGCTGGTTGCGCTTCTTGGAGGTGCGCATGTAGGGCCGAAGGAGCCATTCGACGTCGGCTGCAGTCTGGTCGACAGTACCCTGGCGGATCTCGTACGCTGACGTGAGTTTGTTTCTCAACACATCTCAACTCACGCTTGGCCTCGAAGCGCGGTCCGACCTCGGCAAGTTGGACGTCCTTGTGGCTCGTCTTGGCGAACACGTGGTGACGGAACGAGATGAAGTCACGGTCATTGGCAAACGTCATGACACGCTTGGCGTCGTCCTTGGGCACGGGGAACAGGGCCTTGAGGATACCTGCGACACGCTCGCCGAGCTTGGTGCCGAAACCATCAAAGATGAGGTGGGGGTACTGCTCAGATACGGTGGAGTCGGAGGAAGCGACATCGTGGCGAAGCGTAACGTTGTGAAGGGTCATACTAAGTGTAGGCCCGTGTGGCAGGTGGCTAATAACCATAGCGTCGGGTACGCCGCGGTGTTCGTGAACGAGCACGAGATCCGTAATCCCCTGGGCGAGACAAGTCTGCACGAGATCCTTCATAACCGTGTTTCCGCGATTCAGGCGCACCGCATTAGGAAACACAAGCCGCATCTCCTTGGCGAACTGGGTAAGCCTGGAGCTGGGGTCGCGCGACGTCGTGACCACCACCTTGGGATCGTAGGTGCCGACCTTGGCGTACTCGTCGTCAATGTGGCTCTTTGGGTCGGATTGCGCCTCGTCCAGCACTAGGTCCTTGCCGATGCTGCGGGCCTCGTTCCTTAGTTCCGTAGGGAGGGAGCGGCCAGAGGCGAGCGCATCCTTGATCGCTTGCTTGCGCTCGTAGATTGCGCGTTCGGTGGATTCGTGACTCTTCTTGAAGACATATTCCCGGCGCTCGCGGGCTTGGCGGCGGAGCTGGGGTTAGTTGCGTCGGAGGGGTTGTTGGAGCATCAGGAGAGGTAGGCCAAGTCGTTGGTCTACTGGCAGAAGCGAAGCGTAGCGTATAAGAGTGGGAGCCCAGAGGCCATTGGCTCCAAAACTATGGAGCCAGATGCCAAGTAACCATATGCCATGTCATGAAGAAGCGACAGAGATGGAGCGAGATTCCGACTGCTAAGGAAGAGCTCCCGTCAAGAAGATAAGCCAGCTCCACGCCGAAGGCGGGGGAGCAGGTGGTGAAGCATGGCACACAATAGAGGCACCATAGGTATCGAGAATGATCAAGTGACTTACCATGATGGATGAACTGTGGAGTAATGCGGATGGAGATGGAGATGTTGACAAGTACTGGAATGGACACAAGACTGAATTCGAAGCTGGAAAGTGGAGGTATCCAAAATCTATGGCGGAGGTGGAGGTGGGAGGCCTATCCTTCTGATAGCCAGGCACCAAATTGTATTGGCATGCCTAAAAGTGCCGAACCCACGTGCGCTTGATGATCTCTGGACTGATCACTGATCAGCGCGGATTGTTGAAAGGACAAGAGCACCGTGCGGTACATAAAGCCTTGGCTTGCTTGGCTCTTAAGGGACATAAGGAGAGGATTGTATTATTCAAAACCTTTCAAGCTTCCAATTGCTCAAAAGTCGGCACGTTCGGCACACTACCGCTCCATAACGCTCCATATCGTGTACTCTACTGTACTCGTGTATCAGCATCTCTTTGCACACATTCTGAGCGTCGCAAAGAAGGTATTATTAATGTCTCACGAGAGTCGTCTCAACCAATCCCGGTGCTGCTATTTGGCCCATACTGTGTGTAAGAGGGTGGTATAAGTGTGTGATGTGTGACGTTCTGTCGGTCGAGTACACAAGCATCCCGAGGGAGATGGTGCCTGGCTAAGTTGGCGAGCTCCACAACAACCAAGATGGCGAGACTGAACCAAAGCTGAAAATACACAACCGTGTCAGAGTTGAGTGTCTGTCGCCAACATTGCCACTATTGCTCCAGCATACAGTAAATCTTTGAGATGCAAGATTGCGATTCCTCGGATTCCCGGGTTGTCTGTTGGCAGGACGAGTGGGGCGCTGGAAAATTACATGCCACAACTTGCTTTGTGCGGTTGGCCCCCTGGTCAGTGGCAAAATGGGTTAATGGGAGGTGGGGGAGAGAATCGAGGAACGGCAAGAGTACGTAACCTTACCTAAGTTGGTTGTGTTTTGGATGCGCAGTAGAGTTAGGACCGGCGGCAACATGGGGAACACGGGTATGCCTACAGTATCAGACAGCGCTTGACCCTCGACCGAGGCACAGAGCTGCCCGAGTGTTCAGCATTTCCAGTAATGACGTCGCGCACGTGCGTGAGTGGGTTGCTACCTTCCTTCTCCACTGGTGACCCGAGTCTTTCTCCACAACCCCATACACCCCATACCCCTTGCAAGTGCGTGAGAGATATTCAATCTTTTGAAGTGGCTCCAACTCTCGCGTCTGGTTCCCGCTACTCTTGGCTTATACTTAAGCTATCACTCGCTCTAATTCACAAGGCTTAGTCGTCTGATAATCGCGCACAGGCCCAGCGCCACCACTCGCCTACTACCCCTGGATCCAATTCCCTCATCTCTACCCACAACCGGACCACCCACTCCCCCGCCAGTATTCAACCAACCAGCAAGTCGCAACAACTACCCACTCACCCCGGCCATCTCTGTTTCAGTTTCACTCCATCACGCCCAAACGTCTATCACGCGCGCCCAACACTTGCACACAGCCTAGCCTAGTCTAGCGCACAACGCGTTGACCTCCTAAAACTACATCTTTGGTCGACGCGTCTCTCCAATCGACACTTCCCCTCCCCATCCCTCCCCACTCTTCCTCCTCATCACCACTTCATCATGCTTGCGCCCGCGACAGCGACCGCGGCTGTCGCCGCCCTCGCCCTCTTTGCGGGCGTGGCTGCGGACAACCAAGTCCCTCTGCAAGTTGAGATGGTCAAGCCCAAGCGACGTTAGTATCCCTTGTAATCGCAAGGCGTCTGTCTTCACCACTAATGTCCAGAGCTCACAGGGCGGTTCATGCATGTCACTGATTTCCACCCCGATCCATACTACAAGGTCAAGGCAACGCTCGAGTCGGGCTGCCATCGCCTCAAGGGCGAGCAAGACCCCGAGGAAGACTATAAGCGTAGACGCAAGAACAGGGGCAAGAATCGCATGGACCGAGACGACGAAGACATTGAGGCCGGAGAATGGGGCACGCCCATCTCGTGAGTAACCTAACCTTCATCGCTGGCATGTTGAACGCGCGTCGCGTGTATCTATGGCCCTAACAGCCATACCCGCATACCGCCAAAGTATCACGCTCACACCTTCCCGCAGTGACTGCGACTCGCCTATCACCCTTGTTGACCTTGCGTTCGACTGGCTCAAGAAGGAGTGGATCGAGCAGGTTGACTTTGTCGTCTGGACTGGCGATAGCGCCCGGTGAGTGTCCGCATTGCGTCGATCAATTACCTCGTCGCGCGACGCCCCTACTGACCGTGCCAGTCATGACATCGACCGCTTCCTTCCTCGTTCAGGTAAAGAGATCTTTGACCTCAACCGCATGATGGCCCAACGCATGGTCAACACGTTTGGCAAGAAGGTGCCCATCATCCCCTCGCTCGGCAACAATGACGTCTACCCTCACAACATTATGGAGCCCGGGCCGAATCGCGTGACCCAGGAATTTCTGACGTATGTTGGAACGCCTCCCATTCAATGTGAGCCACACTGACGACATAGAATATGGAAACACTTCATCCCCGAGGAGTACCGTCACGTGTTTGAGCGTGGCGGCTATTTTGCGGTCGAGGTCATTCCCGACCAGCTCGCCGTCATCTCACTCAACACGATTTACTTCTTCGTGTCCAACTCAGCCGTCGACGGCTGCCGCCCGGGCTCGGGCGAGCCGGGTGATCTTGAGATGGAGTGGCTCGAGGTCCAACTCCAGGGTTACCGTGCCCGCGGCATGCAGGTCCACCTCATCGGCCACGTCGCGCCGCACGAGGGGCTATACTACGACGACTGCTGTATGTTTATCCTCTGACGAGTTGATCAACTGGCTAACCTTATCCAGATCTCCGCTACGGTGACCTCGCTCTCCGGTACCAGGACACTCTCGTTGGCCACCACTACGGTCACCAGTAAGCCCCTGTCTCCTGAGCGACACTGACACTTTACAGGAACATCGACCACTTCTTCTTCATGGACGTCCCCGAGCTCGAGGCCATCTCCCGGGGCGAGTCGGCTGCGCTCAACGGCACCCGCTACCTCGAGATCGAGCCCAAGGACCAGCTTCTCCAGCCTACAGTCGACGACTACTCGTACCCCGGCCCCGAGATCCACGGTTCCCACTTCCTGGAGAGCGGGCGGTTCAAGATCTTCGGAAGGAAGAAGTCTGCGCTGCTCATGGAGCAGCTGAAGAAATCGTTCGGCGGACTTCCAGGCCCAACGGAGCTCAAGTACAAGGACTACGCCGTCATCAATGTCGCGCCGAGCATCATTCCGACGTACCAACCCGCGGCCCGCATCTACTCGTACAACATCTCGGGTGTCACTCTTAATTCTGAGGTCCGCCAGCAGGTGGTGCACGCGGAGCCCGACGACCCCATGGACGCGATGTGGAAGGCGGTCAAGGGTGACTGCAAGAAGCCTGAGAACATGTACAAGCCCCACTGCTCGTTCAAGACTCGACCACGATACGCGTCTCCCGAGTCTCCGTCACGCTCGAACAAGCCATTCACCACCCTGGGCTACACACAGTTCTACATCCCCAACCTCGACCAGCCGAAGAAGTCCCAGGCGTTGCCCGGGTGGGAGATCGAGTACACTACGTTCTCGGCGCGCTCGCTCCTCCCTGAGTCGCTAACGAACGGCATACATAAGGCGTACGGTCAGCCCCCGCCTGTGCCGTACCACCTCCTACCGGCGTTCGACCCCGACATTGTCGACCTCGTGACGGCCGACGAAGTCGCGCTCCTCGATGCCGAGGATGACGTCCCGAGGGCTGGCACCGACGCGGACCACAAGAAGGAGGAATTCTTACGCGCCATCAAGCGCATCACGCCGTGGAAGCTCAAGGACCTCACCATCAACAGCTACGTCAAGTTTGCGCGTCGGCTCGCCAACGACAAGAAGGCGTTCAAGAAGTTCCTCGTCTACATGTTTGTCTCCAGCTGCCCTGGAAACACATGCTAGTGCACATACGTTCTCGAGCACGTTAGAGCCGCCATGGCGATACACATCATACCATCTGTATGTATCAGTAGTTTTATTCATGAGGGTCGCATGCATTGGATCAGATGAGCGAGCCTTTGACGAATATAGTAGCAACGCAGGGTTAGTGGTGTTGCTCAGGACTGCACATTGCGTCAGGGTTATGTGAAACCGCCCAGCATTTGCTTCCAACTCCCGTCGGCAGAACAAGAAACGGGTTCTACGGACAGCTACACGTGCCGAGCCGTGGGCCGTGGGTTGGTCGCGCCGAACTGCACCCCTATTCATTCAGGGGGGCCTGCGCTATCAACTTTGGGCCAGGGAAAAGAGTGGGGCGGAACACGTTCAACTCCGTGTCCGATAAGCCCTAGAGCCACTGTCAATTGCTACGACGTTGGGCTCACCGACCATCAATCATCTCGCTACAAGTTCTGTCCAGTACTATCATTATTGCGGTTTAGAATCAGCGTCACATGTCGAAGGTGTAGTCGGCGGGGAGGATACAAGTCTGCTTGGAGGCGTTGAGAAACGCGATGACCTGGTTGTCGCAAGTAGTGCATCCAGTTTCCGGGGTGTAGAAGTCGGTGTGGTGAATGAGTTTCGGGTACGCATTCAATATCTTCCTGGCTTTCATCAGATGATGCTTCGCGAAGGATTGGGTGCCTTCAGGGGTGTCCCATTCCCGGCATACCGTGCACTGAGGGCGCCGGACGCACCTGTCCACGGGCGGATCGTAGTACTCCGTGATCCGTTTGCAAACTGGGTTGAACTGGAACACGCAAGGGGCCTGAACGAAGCGGTCGAGAGCGTCGTTGAAACGAGAGAAAAATCTGCGGAGATCAAGGAGGGCGAACGGGACCCTCGTGCTGAGGGTGGACTCGTTCCATTCTTCCATTCCCAAGATGGGAGTCCCCAGGAGATCAAGCGAAAGGTCCTTGACCTCATCGGTGCTATCGGAGAGGGCAGCCAGAGTATAGAGAGTAAACGCCGAAGGAGGAGGTTTGGTGGCCTTGACTGTACGAAACAAGGCGCGGAGGACCACTGGGAGATCGTACTTGTTCGTGACTTCAATGATTTCGTCGAAGAAGTCAGATTCGTTGCCTGTCGTTGGGAGGGGTGGCGGACGGCTACCGCGAACCACCGAGACAATTGCCCAAAACGAGTACGCAAGGCTTCGGGCGGTTGCAAAGGGAAGGTGGATCATGTTGGCCGAGTTGGACCCGCCGGCCTGGTGAACAGGCGTTCGGATGTGGTTGAACCACGTCGAGAACAGACTGAGTATCTCATGCGGGAAGCGGAAGGCGGTACCGTCGTTCGCTTGGAATATCTGTGAACTAGTGGGCTGGTTGAAACCTGGGTGGAAGATGAGTTCGTGGTGTAGGGGGAGTTGAACGAGCGACATGGTATGGATGTTGGCACAAGGAAGGTTCAACGGAGGGGTTGTAAACTATGTACCAAGGCCAGGTGATATCTCAGAAGTTGAGAGGGAGGTGGAGTAGTGATGGCAGTAGGAGTTGAACAGAAAACCGGAGGGAGAGTTAGGTAATTGGGGAAGTGAAGAATGGATAGAAGAAGGAAGGAACAGATGTTGACGATGCGATATTAAAAATAAGATGGAGTGAAGGAAGCTCGCATGGATACGCACCGTCGGGGCAATTCCGTCCCGTAGGGTGTGGAAGTGGCAGAGCGACCGCCTTCTACATACAAGGCCAGATGGCAGTCCTTCAGCTAAACCGGCCAAGTTCAATGGATAGCACCCTTGATGCCGACGTTGAACTTGGAGCATTCGAAGTCATCATCTTAAGAGGGAAAGCAGGAAGGAGACATAATATCAACAGTAACTTGTCCCGAGGTGGCTTGCTTAGCTACTGACGATACGTTTCGCGTCAAATCATAGTCTGCAAAGTTACATAGGTGAGATCCACAAAAGAAGCAAATCCACCACTCAGATACTGTAGTTCAAAGGGATGCCACCAGGGCCTCCCAGCTCGTAGAATCGTTACAAAATCAGAGTGTAGTCATTTGAGGAGAAGGAACAAAGGGCGCGACTAATATTCGGCTGGACGCGACGGTTGCACTCATCGCAGCCGAGGTTTGGAGTGTAATAATCATCCCTAAAAACAAGCGGGGGCTGAGCCATTAGGAGTTGTGTAACGTTCTTGAGCTCGTTTTTGACAAGGTTAAAGAAACTCTGATACTGGTGAGTGTTCTTGCAGTGCCGGTTGCAGGTCCGTGCGAAGTTGCCATGGATGGGGAACGACGAGAAATGGATTGCTTTGCGCCAGCGTCTGTGGAGGTCGTAAATGGCGATCAGGGAGAGTGGCGCACGGCGCTTAAGGCTCTCCAGGCTCCACGTCGACATGTGATCGACGGGGTGAGCCAGCAGAGCGAGGGAGAGGTCGCGAAAGTCACTGGTGTCTTGAGCAAGGATTGAAAGTACGACCACAATGCAGGGGGTCATCTGGGCTGCCTTGGCTGTGCGGAGGAGAACATGCGTGACCATAGGGAGTTCCAAGCTGTCAGCGAGAGTGAGGACGTCGTTGAAGTGGACGAGCTCCAGCTCTGGAGGAGGGGAGCCGCGTAACGTGGTGTTGATCGCACCGAGGGCGTAGGCCAGTGCGGCCGAAGTTGTAGGAAGAGGGATGACCGCTTCTTTCTCGGTGTGAACGGCCTCTCGTGAGACGTTGTTAATGGACTTGAGGTCTTCGAAGAACGAGGAGAAGACAGCGAGGCGGTCCCAGTCGTAATAGAAGCTGATGCCGTCGGACGACTCGAAGATAGTGTCCGAGTGCTTCTCGGTAGCGAAGAGAGGGTGGAATGCGGTGTCGGACTTGGACCCTCGGTCGTTTGCGGCCATGGCGAAGGGGGTGGTAGGTGGTAAGAGGAGGAAGCGAGGAGAGGTAGTGGAGAGGGGGAGAGTTAGGCAGGTGCGCAGAAAGGAGGATGTAGGCTAGTCTATCGTTCAACGATTAACAGAGCCACTGGACAGATAGTGCCGATACAGTAGTACGATGGGAGGTGAGTAGGGAGATAATGAGCGGTGATAGAAACTTAGAGAGAAACCGTTCTCATGCAAGCCTTATATGTTGGCGACAGCAGAGGGGCCTCTAGCCCCAGTCATACTTCACAGAATATTCCAAATTGAAGCATGTTTTGAACGGATCCTTACGTCTTCACCAATACTCCACAACCCCTTGGGGCACACCTCAACGAGGGCGTGATTGAGGGCAGAAGCTTTGCGAAGGCGCCCTAGTTTGCATTTCAGGCTCCTCTGCACGCGGTCGTCACATTCGCCACAGTTGAGATCGGCACTGTAGAAGCGGTGCAGAATGAGAGACGGGCTGTGCGAGAGCGCCTCGCGGGCGTTATCCAGCTAACTGCGGACCAGGTTGTCGAAATTGCCATCGTACTTGACGACCTGGGAACATTCGCCTTTACAGGAGGGGGATAAATTGTTGTAATTGTTACGGAAGTTGGAGATGGAATCGAGGGCGTCGCGCCAGCGAGAGCGTTGGTCGAAGAGCGCGGTCAGGGCCAGCGGGGCGCGCTTCTTGAGTTGCTCGTGCCCCCTTGCCGACAACCCCGAGCCGGGTCGAGCGAGGATGGAAGTGGCCATAATCTCGATAATTGAGAGTGTGATTAGAACACACGGCTCGTGTTTCGCGATCTTGGCTGCCTGGAAAAGCGCGCGCATCGCGAGGGGAAGGTCGAGTTTATAGGAGAGGCTGATGACTTCGTCAAAGCTGCTGAAACTGTCGGGAGTTCGCAGAGCGGGAGGGGCCGCGCCCCGTACTGTTGAGTTGAATGCACCAAGGGTGTAGGCGAGGGCACTCGACGTGACTGGTAGATGGAGAGATCGGGGCTCTGAACATCCCGCCGAGTTGAGTCCGAGCTTGTCGACCGACTTGAGGTCCTTTAAGAAGCTGGAGAGGAAGGTGAGGAGAATGGTGAATGAAAGCTTCTAGCATGTCAAAGGCGGGCGGGGGGACGACAGCCGTTTCGAGCTGCGGCGAGGATGTGCAGCTGGGGGTTTGGAGATCATTCTGTTGATCAGTCACCGTTCTGCCGATCGCTAAATTGCAGAGCTGGTCCTTTTCCAGAATGAGGAGAAATGGCCACCGCTACGTTCTAACCTTCATCGTTCACCACTATCTACAAATGTGTCGTTACCTCGCCCTATACTGTCCTGTCTATGCTTTACAACTATCCCGAGAGAAACTGCCGCTTATGGTACAGAAACCTTCCCCCCTGTCTACAGCGTCGTCACCACCTTCATCTTGCCCGAGAGCGTCCAACTCATGTAGTCGAACAGCATGTCGGCCATGTCACGGTTGAGGTTCCCGAGCCGCCAGCTCGAGGGTGTAATGTTCCAGTCGTACTGACGAAGAATGGCTTCGATCATGGCTGTGCCACACGTCTTGCAGAAGGAGTCCTGAAACTTGCTCTCCAGAGCGACGAGCAGGACCTCGAGGCAGACGCACTGCGGGTATGCCTCGATTGTCTCCCAGATGCAAATCGCGGCATGGATGTAGTACGCCGCCTCCAACCCGCACTCGGCAGCGTATGTCGGGCAGTGATGGGTCGAGCATGTGTCGGAGAACTTGAAATCGGTGTAAGAGCATGAACCGACAAACTCGGTTATCTCGGTGTCCCAGCGACCGATCATGATCCCAACCTCTTCGAACCGGTCAGGCGCCTTGGCCATTAGGGTCCGAGTCCACCAGAAGCGCTTGGGTTGATAGATGTACTGGTACTGGTGGACGGGGGAGAGGAGGAAGGTAGAGTAACGGGCGACAACCGTGATGAACTTTCCGAGGGTGGCGAAAACGAAGATGGTTTGGCTCTTGGCGTGGCCATAGTTGAGCTCCAGGCGGCGGATGACGGCCTGGAAGAAGATCTGCGGATTGACGTCAAACTTGTCCTGGAGTTCGACGAGGTCGGTCAGGAGCGCGTCGTTGTCGGCCTCGGTTCCATTGAGAGCGAGATCTGGCGGATGATGATACGCGTCAGGACACGTTAAGACGCCGGCCAGGAACGCCACGGCTGCGGTCGAGACGTCGGTGATAGGGAAGTCGGGGACGGGCTGCTCGTCATTGGGTGACGGGGTGGGGATCGTCAGAGCAGACTTGAAGGCAGCGCTTGCCTTGGCAAGGGCTTGGGCAGGCAGGAGGAAGGTGGTTCCGTCGTCCGCAACGAGGTTGGCATGAAAGATGGCAGGCTTGATAGGAACACCGAGCGCCGGGAAGTCAAGCGCATCGCGGATGGAGTCTTTGGAACTGTCTGAGCTGGAAGTCCCTGGGGATGACTTGAGAACTGTGCCTGCCCACGCCTTGACCTTCTTGGAGGAAGGCGGGGTGGCCCAGAGCTTGGGGAAATCACTGTGCGGCGCAACCGGGCGCTTGGGAAGAGGATGTTTGTTGTGTCCCATGTTGTTAACGGGGTTCAGTTTGAAAGGCAGTGATGAAGAGATGGAAGGATGAGAAGATGAAGAACTACTCGGACGAGATTAAGGACCGAAAGAAGGAAAGTTGTAGAGCGGTTTACGATTTTACGACCAGTTGAAAGGCAAAGCAAACCCAGCTGTATCCCTCGGCCCCTCGTGGCTCGTGGAGTAATTCTGACCCATCACCAAAGGTAGATCGCCCTATTGTAGAGTACTCCAGGGTGGACATGGACGCCCTCGTACCTGTGCGTTTAAAGGAGGGTTCCCGTGAGTACGGACTGGTGCGAGGTGGTCGTGGGAAAGAGGGCGAGAACGATATGTGTCAGTGGGATCAGTTGGCGAGGACTCGTGCCATCGGGCGACATTGCGATGTTTAGCTACATTGACGTAGTCTTACCCCAATTACCCTTTTAAACGATCTAAGTGGTCTGTCTGCTGTCTGCTGGATCTGCTGGGGGTAAAGTTATCAGCCCGGTTGGCTGCATGGCTGTTAGTTGTCTGGATGTATTTTGTAACTCAATAGTGCAGAGTGTGGAAACGTCAGACTCACCCGGCGCACCCCTTGATGACGTGCAGATCGGTTGTCTGATCGGCGTTTAAAAGCAGGGCCAATCTCTGGGGGATCAAATCCGATGTCGAGTTCGAACCACCATCAACGGATTCTTGTTGATGATTTATATATCCTGCGTGTGAGCTATGACCACCCAATAGACACAACAGTGCACCACTTCCTTACTCCTCACATATTGTGAGTCAACACGATAGACAGTCCATACTCACTCACTCTCTCACTCTCTCACTCTCTCACTCTCTCACTCTTACTCCTTCTTTCTCACTCTTCACCACCATCTCAACCTTCCTCTCACAACTCCTCACTGCCTAAAATGACCCTCACATTTCATCCCGACTTTGCGACACCTTGCAAAGACGCGATCCATCATGCAATCTTGCAGTCATCAGATGACATCTGCTTCCATTACGACCTGGACGTGAGTACCCAGCGGTCACCTTCCTCAACAGACGACTCACCCACTGACTCCAGATCCTCGCCACCAAGTCCGACTTCTTCGCGGGCCTGCAGACTCTCCCGTCCGGAAACAACACTCCCTCCAGTGAAGGCGCTGCGGAGAACTTGATCCCCATCACGAAAGCGTCTGGGCCGGCTCTGGCGTTCGTCCTCCTCGCTCTGACGTGGAATCCGAAGGCGAAGATCGCCAAGTCCAGCCTCCCCTCCGCTCAGCCGAAGCCGATGGTAACAGCGACGGCCCAGGCCACACAAACCAAAAAGACCACCCTGCTTCTTCCCACTGCCCCGCCGACACCTCCACTCACTGCATCTGACCCGCTTCCACCACCAAGTTCCCCCGATCTTCCAGGGCCCTTGTTGGCAGGTCCGGTTGCCGCCTCTCCGACAACCTCCAAACCCGGCCCTATCTCTCGCAAGGACGAGCGCGAAGCCCCACCGGAAATCGGACGCTCCTCCCCAGAGGACAGCGGAACCACTCTCATTGAAGAGATCATCGACACCGCAAACTGCTACCCATTCAACTGCGTGTACGACGTGTTATACGCTAGTCTCGTCCACTATCGCTGGCCGCCAAGCATCATCTTCGCAGTGGCAGTCCTCCTCGACCGCGGAAATGCCCAGTACTGGTCGCAGAAGCTCCTCGCCGACGGAGAGCAGGGCTTGCACCCATGGGCTGTCCGCCGGCTCAGAGAGGACGCGCCCAAAGTCTACGATGCTCTCCGCGAGCTCTTCCTCCGCTGGAACTCGGCCTTCGCACTCTTTAAGAAGTCGTCCTCGACAACGTTTCTTGCCGACAACAACCGGGTCTTTGGCGCGCGCTGCCAGCGGAAAGGCGGGGCTGGCGTTGCAAAGGAGACCTTCAAGAGCCTGGATCAGAAGGGCCCATGCCCCGTCTACCGCGCGTACCAGGGAGACTTTGACAAGTTCCACGGGGCTATTCTGAAGAAGATATACGCGTTCGCCGTGGAGACACCCGGGCTCGTAGGCTGCAACGGGTCGCTCGAACGCTTCTGCGCTGTTCACGTGTCTTGCCAGAACTGTGTGCGCCGTGTTGAGGCTTCAGCTCGCGCCTCTTGGCTGCGCACTATGACCCATGACGACTGGTCACTCGCGAGGAAGCATGGTGCCATGGGCCCATGGCAGGATGGGAAGAAGAGGAAGGGCAAGCACACTTAAGGCTGAGGCCGCGGTAACAGGCATTGTAGAATTGTAAAGCGGACCTTGTTTGTATCATCGCGTGTCCCAATCATTGCTGTACATATCCGAGATGGGTGACATATCAGCTTAGACGTCTGAAAAAGTACCCGGTCTTTCGTAGCAGCTCACGAGTTCAGCTCCCAAGGGAGGCAGAGAAACGGCACCCGCTTTAGAGACTCGGATGTTGGCCATGTTATTATTGGCTATGACCAAAAATATTACGTATTCGCTGTGAGTTTCGAACTCACGGCCTTTCGCGTGTGAAGCGAACGCTCTCCCACTGAGCTAAGCGAACCGGATTTGCTCATATTTGTGGTGCCTGTCCCACCACCTAGTTCTGATATCGGCAGCCCATCCCAACTTCCCGCGCTGTTTCCCGCAAATGTGTTCCACCTTTCTGTAGCCACTTGCCTGTCTCCTGATGAATATTTACATCACCGCATAAAGTCAACCAGGCCGAGGAGTAACGTAGTCAAATAACATCTCCGCCCGGAGGGAATGCCGCCAGGAGGTTGCGAGGGTGATGGACGCCAGCGGGAGAGAGGAATAGGTCACCTAAGTGGCAATTCTCGACGTTTGGGAACAGGCCGGGAAGGTGTGGCTCCCAGGCCCCGCAGAAGCAAGGCTCGTGTGAATTGAGTGTCAAAACGCGTGTGTGCTGAAGAAGTGATGTCTTGAAGTTGATCGTGTAAGGATCCCCATTCCCATCGACTAGGCCAAGGAACTGGTCGAGGGAGAAGACACCCCTCGCGAGGGCGTCTGTGTCGACGGGCCCACAAGCTTCCAAGATATCAGCGCGAAAATCCTCGAGTCGAGAGGCAAAAGCGATCTCGTTTGTGACTTGGAGTTTGGAAAGGACGTTGACAATCGCGCATCCCTTCCCGCTAGAGGAGCAGCGATACAAGTGCCGGAACATTTCGATTGAGCGACGGACAGTGTGATCCCTGCTAATGAGGGATCCCCGTAGGACCATCCACGGCCAATCAAACTCCCCTAGGATCAGACTCTTGTAGAGTGCCTCCCCGGCGATCTCGAACAAGGTCTTGTTGACTCGAAGGAGGGTGGCGCGGGTCGCACGATCGGCGTACTTGACGATTGCCTCTAGGATGTGGTGGCTGGCGTTGAGGAGTGCGAGAGTGTCGTTGCCAGAAATACGTGGCGCCCCTCTGGCAGGTGGGAGGTTCGCGGTAGTGGGGAGGACCATGGTCGAGGTACCGAACCGACTGGGACGCGTCGGGGTGGGAGAGCTCGGCTGAGATTAGTACTGGCAAAGAAGTATGGCTCACCGGTGAGTTGTAAAGGCCCAAGTTCCAGGTAGACGGACTGCCGCGGAGCTTGGGTGTGAGCCCTATGGTGGGGGAGTAAGGGGGAAGTCCGGGGCTCTGTAGCCCGATCGAGGTAGGTGCGCTCATGAAGAGCTGACAAGGTGAGGATGTGTGATTAGAGGGTTAGCGATGGAGAAAGAGTTAGAAGTGAATGTTTGGATCAAGAAGGGCGTCAAGGTAAGGTGAGTAAGGCGTGCATGGAAGTATGGACAAAGAATAGAAGAGAAGCGGGGACGGACGATGGGCGATCTGCCACTCGCGTTTGGCCAGGACGAGGAATTCGGTCTATTGGCGGCTGTAGAAAGCGACACTACGAGAAGGGTGGAGCAACCAAGCTACTGGGACTTTGTCGAGGCATCACATCCACCATGGAATCCTCTTCCAGTCCCCAAACCCCCTCACACCACAGCCGGATCGAAAAGTACATGAGATATCACAATGCGATATGCACGCTCTATAAGCCTCCCCCTGATACCAGCCTCTACGCGCGAGACCCCTTCTTCTTGTTTGTGAGGTTGACGCGGTGTCCAACCCGGTCCTTGCGCTGCGCCGCCTGCCCAATAGGCACGTACGAGAACGGGTCGGGCCCGTCGCTGCGCTTAACGTCTCCCTTGCCGCGCTTGGAGCGGAACTCCTCGCCGAGCTTGACAGCCCTCTTCTTGGCCTTCTTCGGCTTCTTGTCGCCGATCAGCTCGTCGAGGTCCATCATCGCCTCGTCCTCCCGCTCGGCCTCGCGGGCCCTCTTCGTGTTCTTGTTGAACTTGAGGCCGCCGCGAGCATCGCGAGTCGCACCGTCGACGCTCCGCATCGCCGCCATGTACGCGGTGCCCTCGCCGGCCCCACGCTTCATGTCCATCTCCTCGTCCTCGTCACCAGACTCCTCGATAACAAGCTTGCCCGACCGGTCCGTCTTGAAGTGTGCGGCATCCTGCCCTGGCTTGCGCTTGCGGGACGCGGCGGACGGGTCGGCACTGGTGACTCCACCCGCGATCGATCGCGAGAGCAAGTCCATCGGTTCGTCACCCTCGTTGCGGATGAAAGTCTGGCCAGCGGCTGCCGCTGCCGCTGCAGCCTTGCGCTGGCGCTTCGAGAGCGGCTTGACTGGCCGCGCCTCCTCCTCGCCATCCGACTCAAGGTCCGAGTCCGAGTTGTAGAGGATGTCATCGAACGCGTTTCCTGACGACTGCTTGGGCTTGCCCTCGTCGTCGTCATCGCCATTCTCAGCCGCAGCCTTCTTGCGCTTGGCACGGTCCTTGCGCCGCTTGATATTCTCCAGCACCTTGCGCTCACCACCTGCGGGTGCGTTCTTGTACACTACGTCGTAGCCAAACTTCCGGATCATGCGCTCGAAGATGTGGACCGTCTTCGACTTGAAGTGGTTCTTGTGGTCGTGGACCCAGCCAAGGAGAGCGGGGACGAGCGCGTCCAGGTGGGGCTCGACGGTGTCAATAGGCAACGCAACGACAGCGACCTTGACAAAGCCGAGCGCCGACTTGACGATCTCGCGGTTCTTGGAACCGACGAAAACGACAATGGTGGCGACGAGCTCCGAGATGAGATCGTTAGAGACGTCGTCCTTGAACTCGAAGAGGAGACGCGACAGCGCGTTGATACTGGCCGAGATCATGTGCGGAGTGTCGGCAGTGAGACCAGCAGCCACCATGGTAATGTACTCCTGGACGTTGGCAGCGACCGTGTTCTCCTCCATCTCCTCGCTGTCCTCGTCGACGGGGACCTGCTGCTTGACCTCGCCACCCTTGGACATCTTGTGCGCCATGAGGACGAGTAGGTCGTAACCGGCGTCACGGGCCTTCTCGTTAGTCTCCTTCGTGCCAAGGACAGCCTCAGAGAGCAGCTCGGGGATGAGGTGGAGGCGGTCTGTGGGGAGCGCCTCGACAACCGTGCCGAGAAGCTGGAGGCGGTCGCGCTGGGCACCGGCGCCAACACCAGTGGCGACCTCATTGAGCTTCTGGACGAGGAGCTCGAGGTTGTCGCCGTTGACAGCCGCGCCGAGCTTGCCGGCTTCGATGAGACGGGTGAGGAGACGATACGCCTTCTTCTGAACCGTCGCATCCGAGTGAAGCAGCAGAGCCTGAGTGGACGTCGCATCGAACAGCGCCACTGATTGAGCAGGAGCAAGGCTCGGGACGAAGATGATGAGCAAGTCCATCATGGTGTGCGAGATGGGTGATGCGCCGGGACCAGGGATCTTGGATGACCCGAGATTCTCTCCGAGGTGCTTGGTGACTGTGTTGTACGTCTCAACGATATCCGAAGTGTCCATGATGCGGACCCACGCGGCGATGACGTCGCCGACCATGCCGCGCTGCTCGCGAGGAGTGGAGCTGAAGACGTTGAGGAGCACACCGACCATGTCCTTGGCCAGGGCCTTGAGCGCAACAAGGTCCTGCTTCGCACGCTCCTGGTCGACACCGAACTGCTTGCGCAGCTCAGATGGGTCAGTTGTCGAGCCAAGCAGACGCTCGGTCGAGGTGACGAGGGCTGTCAATGAGCGGAGCAGTGGCGAGAGAAGAAGCGGTTGGGAGTAGAGGAGGTTGGTGATGAGGCTGAGGAACTGGTTGGTGAGGCCCTGGGGTTAGTCTCGTTCCAATATAGCCACTCACGTCCTTGAGGTCGCGAGGCATGTCGCAAAAGCCGGGGAGGCATGCCCAAATCTGGCTGACAATGGTCTCCCAGACCTTGGCCTCGGTGTCCTTGCCAGCGTCCTCAGCCTTGACCTTGCGCTCGAAGATGCGCTCGGACAATGGGCGGAAGTACTCGGCGAAGTACGCAAGCGAGTCGTTGGTCGTGCGCGCGCGGATGAGGGGCAGGAGGTGGGCACGGCCAGGCTGAGGCGGACGGCCTGAGGCATCCGGCTCGATGTTGAGTGGGAGCGCCTTAAGCACGCCCTCGACACCGATAACCTCGATAGCCATGCCGAGCACGTCGTCGACCTTGTCCTTGTGGTCGAAGCCCTGCTGACTGCGGAGGTCTCCCACGTCCTGGATAAGGGGGAGGAGGAGCTCCTCAGCGGCAGTCTGGGCGCGCCCCGCGGGGTCGATCTTCGCCTCGCCCAGCGCAATACGGAGACGCAAACGCGAGATGAGTGCGGCGAGGATGGTGAGAAGGTACTTGATGCGGATAGCGTGCGAGTCGAGGGCCTCGGTGAGCGCTGCAAGCAGGCGAGTGAGGAACGGCGTCTTCTGCTTCTTGCGGGCGCCTGGCATGTGCGAACCGCGGCGCATGAAGTCGATCGCGGCGACGATACCGTCATCCGTGATGCAGTACCTCACGATGCCGTTCGCGACGGCATCGGCCGCGGCAGTGCAGACGGTTGCCGATGCGGATGGCGCCAGGAGCGTTTCGTTGAAGATGAGGTTGAAGGCCTTGGGGAGGTACGTGCCGAGGTTTGCGGGGTCCTGGAGCACCATTTTGATAAGCGCGGAGCTCAGCGCCGACAAGTACGACGTCATGTCCGACGAGCCGAGCTCAGGTGGCGACTGGAGGAGCGAGTCAACGATCTTGGGCAGGTTTGTCATGACAGCGGGCTTGGCAGCGTGCTGGTCTGCCGGAGGAGGCGAGAGGAGGTGGGCAAGGAGCGAGTACACCTGCGTGGTGAGGTGGGGGTGGGGAGGGAGGGCGAGGAGGAGACCGCAGAGCTTGCTGAGCTCATCGTCGCCCCATACAGCCACCCAACCTCGCAATCCCTGCACGACCCAGATCGCCTTCTTCCCCTCCGAGTCCTCCGAGTCGGCGAACCGCGTCTTCTTGCCCTTGAAAGTTGGCTTGCTCGAGCCACCTGACCGGATGTCCTCTTCCAGCACATTGGTGACCCAGTCGCGTGCGCGGGGCAGGTAAGGGTGGGCGCCAGGCGTGACGCGCGGAGGCACGGGGGTGATGAGGATCTTGCGGACACCCTCCTGCGCCAGATGCCGGACCTTGGGACGCGGGTCGAGGTTGAGCTCGAGGAGGTAGTTCCATGCGCGCTTGAGGAGCGGAGATGAGCCCATTAGGCCCGGCGTCGCGAAGAGGATGGCGCTGGTGCAGATCTGGATGAGGGAGCGGAGGGGAGGAGGGTGTTCAAGCGCTGTGGGGTACAGCGGGATGAGGGACTCCAGGAGCGGGGAGATCTTGGAGAGCACCACCTGAGCTGGTGTCTCCGGCACCACAATCGCAAGGAGGTAGAGCGTGGCGGGAATCAACGCGCCGCTGCTCATGTTCTCCGTCTCTGCCATCTCCTCGCCCGTCTCTCCAGGGAGGATCTCATCCGCGCACGCCTTCTCGAGGCACTGGAGGAGCGCGGTGAAGTATGCAGTGGAGGAGTGGGGGAGGCTTGAGCCGGGAAGCGTGGATGAGATGGTGGCCTCGATCGCGGTGAGGAGCTGCGCTGGCTTGGCTTGGTGCGCTTGGGCGGACGACGTCAGTCGCCGCACATTGGCGAGCTGCGTCCCGAAGTCTGGCGTTACTGACGCCATGTCGGGGGATGTAATGTGGGATAGGAGGTGGATGTTGATGACGGCCGGGTGAGAACTTGGACGTTCACCTGGGGCCAAAGTTCAAAATCTCAGCTCGGTCACGTGATCCAGGCACGCCCCGCGTGGCTGTTGCCACCCGGTGGAGGCCGTCCATCCCCCCTGTTGAGAGCTACAACATATGTTTTTGCCGTGATGCATGCATCGACAGCCCGAGTGATCTTACCGCTGTAATAATAGCATGGACTTCCACTTGGGTACTTTCTTGTTTTTCTCCTGTGACAAGATGTTGTGTATTTTGTGAGTTCTCGAGCAAGTGATCGCAACGGAGCGAGGATAACGGGTTCATTGTCCCAGCTCGAAACGTACACATCTCTGGGAGCGAAGCACTCTCTCAGCTACTCTCAAAAAATCGTTATAAACGATAGCCTGGCAACTTCAGTGGCCTCATCCTTTCTCGCCGCCGCCACTTCCTGTCTCATCTCCACCCCAACACAATCTGACTCCAAGCAACCACAATGGGCAGCTGCACCAGCCGCCAGCTCTACCTCGACGACTTAATCCCTGGCAACCGCCGTCACCATGAGATCTATTTCGCCCACCCCTACGAGTACCCAGAGGGTCAGGCCAAGAACTATAAGTACTACCAGCGCGACATCCCGACAATGGGCCACGCGCCATGCAGTTACTACAACAACACCCGTGAGTGCCAGACCCCACCACACTGACGGTAGTTCGGTGCGACATAATCCGCTCAAACGTGGGCGTTAACCCCCACAATGGATTACCGCACCATTACTGCCACAATTGTGGTAAGAGCTACGACAACGTCTGGCAGTGGGACCTCTGTTTCAAGTGGTAGACCCTACTCTACGGATCAATTTCCAGAACACCCTCCTTCCATTTCGTTTTCCTCCAGCAATATATCTCGCGTCCTCCATAGACCTGCATGCTACCATTGCGACTTTCTCCGGACGTCCTGCTCAGCCCAGATGCCTCTGGGAAACTGGTGGCGCAAAAGCAACTTTCACGCACAGGATGTACATGTGTGTATTTGTGTCTCTCACCGGTGCATCTCGTCCTTGTGTTCCGCCGTAAGTGGCGGCGTCGAGTGACGAGGGGTACGTCCTTCAAAGACAAGTGAAAAAAGTTGGGTCAGCCGGTCTGTGTTCGCCAAGCGTTCTGTTCTGCGTTGCAGTGACTTTACGCACCGCATAGTTATGCGTTTTCCAGCTGTTGTAGTAGGGAAATGATGCCATTTCCAGCCTGTATCCAACCTAATCGGGACTAACAATGGCGAAGCAGCCCAATCGCGTTTGCAGGAGAATGCCGTGAGAGCCTCTGTTCTTCGTGACGTCGGTTCGTGGCAAGTGATCCGTCACTAATATGGCGACTCAGTGTGGAGGTGCGTCCTACGGCGTCATTTCTTGTTGCTTCCAACCTCCCTTCCACTCCGTCATCCTGTGCTACTCGCACCCTCCAACCTGCTATGAATGAGACAAAAGCCCCCAATCCTGCTTCCTCGTTGTCCACTCATCCACCACTACTATCATGGGCTCCTGCACCAGTGCCCCCCGCAACCCCCAAGCCCCCACGCCCCTTTCCAAGATGTACGTGATCGAGGGCCTGGAGAAACTCCCTCTCTGTCGCATCAAACGTGGTGGTGAGTGATCTCGAGGGCCCCTCTGATAGAAGGTCTGCCAAGCCCCTGTCCTCTCGAACTTGACGTCAAGGGTGTAGGGTACTACTGGTGTACACGATGTTGCAACCTATACACTCTTCCCGGCGTCAGCCAGAATATCTACCCCATGTACCCCGGCCCCTTCTACGAACCCCAGAGTAGCAGCGAGTAGAGCGATCCCGGTAGCTATGGCAATACAAATTATGGAATCAGATTGTGACATGATACTGGCCGAAGAGTTGAACGGGCGGACCTAACTGCGGAAGAGAAATGGGCTCCGCCACTGATATCCACGACCGACTTAGAAATCGAGGATACTTATGTACGGGCTCCAGAATCGTGTGTGAGTTCACGTGCGCCACCCTATCTCGCCTCTTAGCTGTCTCGCACTCTCTACTCCCACCCTCGGCGGGGAGCGTTATATACTGGTTTCTTCACGGTTTTCATCATTCACTCTCCATTACTCTCATCGCCTCGATACCTACTCCTCTTTATTATGGGCAACATTCTCTCCCGCACACCCGACATCATCCATCCCTCCAACGAGGAGATTTACCATTTGTGTGGCATCCAGTTCTTCGGCCTCTCAGGTTTTGACCGGGCGCCGCTCTGCACGTCCCGCTGGATCACCGCACGTGAGTCATCTGAAGTGCTTGACGCTAGAACTGACAGCAGGCCCGTGCAAGTTGCAAGACCTCAGTGACTATCCCTCAGGGCGGAGGCATTGCCCACAGTGCAACAAGGTGTTCCTCATGAAAGGCACCCCAGCGTGGGAGGACAATAGGGACCAGAACTACCCCAAGTACGAGGGGCCGTGGTTCGGCAAGGAAAAGGACAAGGACGGAGGACTTGTGGCAGTTAGTGTAGAGGTTTCGATCCGCTATAGTTAAGACATTGGATGCCCCAAGAAGGACTCTGAAATCACTGAGAAGCTGTTAATATCGGTAGCTAGTCGCAACGTGGCAGCGCTACCCTACATCCAGATCTCGAGAACGTGAGAAGTCCAGCATGGGTCTGGTGACACAAACACAGTTTGGGGCTACGCTCTGGGCAGCTACGGCCTCTTCCACTTCCATTATCCTTCCGGTTTACGGCTCGTATGAACGGCCGCCACGTGGGACAGTAATGGACCTCTCGCTGTACAGCTGTGCTTCCAACACCAAGGCAGTGATCTTGATCTGCGTCGCAAAACAACGCAAATGGCTCGACATCGCGGCCGAACCCAAACACCTCGTTACTGTACCAGCTTCCCCGCCCCACAAAATTACTATATTAACGTGCTTCTCTCGTCGTCTCATGGTTTCGCCACCAATCCACCATGGGCACCTGCTTCAGCTCGCACACATTCAACCTGCCTCCCATTGCCTGGGAAGACCTCCCTCCTCGCCAGCGCCTCGGCCTTGAACGTGAGTACAAACCTGACAGAGCTGACCCAGCCGTTGACGAGCCCGAGTCGCAGATCTGGATGTTCCGCCAGCGGCTCTTCGTCCCTAAGCCGAAGCCGTACCAGTGGCCAAAGGAGTCTCGTTTATAGTGATACAACAACACTCATACAGCAGAGCAATTGTGGTGAGGAGAGAGGGATATGAGGATGCATCTGATGTCCTGAAGTCCGTGTGCCACCTCGCGCTTCGTACTCTCCAGCAAGAGTGACTTCCTTTGTCTGGGTCAGACAACCCCATCCTCTGCTGACAATACCGCCTGGTCCGTGCGATGCGCACCTGTGATGAAGGTGAAGCGTTGTGCCTTGTTGGCATCCTTGCTTCTCCCCATCATTCTCGCTTATCCGAAGGGGTTCGGCATGTGCGGAAGTCTTGAGCCAGCGTTGTTCTAGCGACGACCCCCGACTGGCTCACTCCGCTCCTTTGACCGCCTTCATCATATAAACCCTTCTGCGCAGCACAGCCTTTTCCTTACCTTTACTCTCAACCCGTTCCTTCATCTTCATTCCTCACATCATGGGCTGCTGCATGAGTGTTCCTGAGGACGGTCCCGCCCCCAGCCCTGCGCCTGTCATGATCGACAACCTCTACCCTGCCCCAACCTGCCCTTCCATGTTCTGTGAGCCACACCAATACTTCCAAAGTTGACGCCAGATGTGTGCAACCTGGTCCATGAGAATGGCCTTTATCGCTGTACCCACTGCCGCGCCATATATCAGCTCATCCGCTGAGTTAGTTTAATGGAGCTTTGGGAAGAGAAGTCATAGACAGCTGGGGTGATATGAAAGTGTGCTCGGAGTTTCGGGGGTTAATCAGAGCTGGGGTTAGTCAGCGAGTTGTCTTGGTGCGAAGTTTCAGCGGTGTGGAATTAGAACGAATGGTAACTGATGCCGTTGATCACTGCTTACCAGACCATTCACCCGCCCCGTTCGGCGCGAATCGGCGGGTCACCTGATGCAGCGGTTGTGAACAAAGTGTCCTCCTTGGCTTGCAGCCCGGCTTCTTCTTCTTTCACCCTCTAATGGGACCATTCGGTAACCAGAGGCGTCGGGCTTGGCAGACTGATCAAAACGTGGCGAACGCACTCGCAACGGGGACGTCGCGATATACTGTACAAACCCCACAACTTCTCCTTTCGTTTTTCTACTCACGAACACCTCATCAAGATGGTTCGTGCCTAAGCTCCAAATGGGGGACAATCGGCCAGTTACAGTGGGATACTACCCCCAGCAGCAGTACAACCAGGTCAATAGGGCCATTACACTCACGCCATCCCCCAAGCCTACGCGTACCCCCAGCCTCAAGCCTACACCTACCCCCAGCCGCAACAGAAAATCTACTCCAACCCCACACCTACGAGCGGGCTCAGCGCCCTCTCGTCATCAGCGCCCGCGCCTCCAGCCATATCTCTTCACAGTAATCGTTGCCCTCTCTCTCGGCGGCGATCGACAACGAGCAACACCATCCGGTCCGTCCCCACTGTTGCTATACATCGGACTGTCTCTGGAACCCTGGATGACCACACGTCCAGCCATGCCCCTATGACCCCACCACGCCTCCACGCATCCCGGGGTCGTATTTGCAGAATGTAGATTATCAGCATGACATGTTGTGTTAGTTGAATGGTTCTGGGTTTAGCTTGTGGGAGGAACGCAGTGCGATCCGCAGCGCGGTCGAAAGTGGCAGGCTCCCTCCAGGTCAAGCTTGGTTCCAAGGTTTGCGGCCCAGCGTCAGCGCCATCTGAGAAGCAGCTCTGTCCTCGCCATTGATATATCACTGATCTACCTCAGTGAGGTGAGTGTCCAGCAGTTGATCGCGTTCTCCATTGTTTAAGCGCTATGCGGTGTGGCTCATACCTCGTCCACCCTCAGAGTACTTAAAACTACGACTGAGCTACCCAAGATGCTGCCTGCCTCCCCCAAGCTCAAAAAGCGGCGGCCAACTGCATGAGAGCTCCACAACCCCGATGGGCCAGGTCTTCAGCCACCTCCGCACCAAGTCCGACAACAAGCCTGTCAAGGGCGGTCAATCGGACAGGTGCCTCCCAGAAGATGGTACTGTAAATCCCATCCCAACCCAGCTTAAACAGGTCCCTGCGTCCTGTAGTGGGAGGACGAGACCGCCCACGTGTTCCAGTGCGTGCGCTGCAGTTTCAGTATCCACCTGCTCAATCCCACCAAGGTGGTCAGTGGCGGCGTGGAGAGTGGCGATCCGTAGAGTGTAGAGCTAAGGTCTGGGGGGGAGAAGCCATGCATATCTGCCGCGGGCCCGAGGCGGTGGCAAGAGTTGCGTACATTCCACCCGCACCGATTGACACGAGTGTCGATCAGCGCGATCACACTGTGCCCCTTTGTCCGTCATCCTCTGAAGCGCGTTGTAGATTGTTCTCGTCACCCCTTTAAAGCACAATGCACCGCGCTGTCCGTCGACGCAAGCCGTCATAAAGGCCGTTCATTACATCATCACCACCCTGTCGCACCTCTAATCCCAACCCCACCTCTCACTGGTCAACCATATCCGCCACCACATCCTAGCCATGGGCAGCCTCTCCAGCAAGTGCACCGCCAGCGCACCTGACCAGTCTGTTATCCGTGGTCCGTACGATGTCAAGGACACGACGACGCTCCCGCCGTGCGGTGGGCGCTTGTGGCAGTGTACGCCCTGAAGTGGCGAGGGCTGATGGCAGGGCCTTGCGTCCTTACGCGCTGCGGGACGCGCACGGGCATGTGTATCTGCTACAAGTGCTGGACCGCGTACCGCGTCCACAGCCTGTGCGACTACCCTCCAGACTCGGAACGGTATGAGTGGCCCCACAAGCATGTTAAATGGCCTGAGCTGCCAGACGGGTTGTATATGCACTTCTAGTTTGGTTAGCGCCTGCAGTTAGCCTGTGTGACGGACCCGTGTGGCCGGGCCTTGCTGTTAGTGTGTTTATTGGTGGGCAGTGGTCAGCGGTTCGTTAGGTCTGTGTCAACTATGAGTGGCAAATGCATCCAAAACTCTAAAGCATCACCACGCCGACACCAGAGCTCTTGCGCTGCGCCGTCGTGGACATGCCACCGTCGATCGGTGCTGTGGACCAGTTGTACAGATAGTCTGTGATCAGCTCTGTCCTATGAATCCTGCGGCTTACAGTTCTGCAGGCGAGGGAAAAGACGGCGTCAGTATTAAGGTTAGACTACTGCGGAAGGCACGTACGAGGGCACCATCACCACGGCCAAACTGCTGTCAGCAACGCCAGCCTATCTGTACGAACCATCTGCTCGTCCAAGAACGCGTTGTTGTCCAGGAGCGTGAGCGCGTTGACAACGTCAAAGTCGTGCTTCTTCGCCATGACGAGGAGGTCCGTGACGAGCGCGTTCAAGCGACGGTCGAGCAGGTTCTGCGTTTTGAGGTCGTGAGTGAACGCGTCGTCCGACGACGCGCCGGGCGCGAACACAGCGTCACTCGCATAGTAGAACATGTACGCCGCGTTCAAGCAGTCGTACTTGGGGTGCTGCATGATCGTCGAAGGGAGCGTGTAGAACGACACCACGTCTGTGATGAGGTTTGTCGTTGGGTCCTAGGTGTCAGCGTGCCCTGCAGCGAACTCACTTCGACGACATAGGCCCACACGACCTGGTTCTCGCGCTTGCCGTTGACCTCCTTGCCCATGCCAGAGATGAACCAGTGCTCGACGTCCTCGTCCGTGTTGAACAGCTGTGCGCAGTCAAAGCGGCCGAGGTACCGCCGCAACAGCGCCGCAACCTGCGACACGTCGGCGGGCACCATCTCGCGGAAGCCAGGCGTCTTCGTCTGCTCTCCCGGGTTGTACTTGCGTACGAGGCGCGCGATTGTCTCGCCCTTTCGCAACGGCGAGAAGCCAATGTCGACGAGCTTGGTCGGGTTTAGCGACCGGTGGTAGTATCGACAAGTGCTGAATGGGGTAGGGATGCGCACACCTGCGGTGTATATCGCCTGCCAGATGTTCGCGAGGTTGACCCGGCGCGTCACCTCCTTGATGAGGACGGGCGCGAGGCGCTTCGAGCGCAGCTTCTTATGCACGCAAAGGAAGTTAATCTCAGCGTTCATGAAGGTGTTGTTCCGCACCCGCAGCTCGACGGGGATGCCCGAGATGAAGCCGACCAGCTTGCCCGTCTTCTGCACACGAACTCCGATGTGCCACTCCTTGTAGTATCCTGGTGGGGTGAGGGCCCTGGTGTGAGCTCTGGCATAGAAGTCGCTATTCACCAGAGCAGGAACTCGCGCGAGTAGCGGAAGCGGAACATGGCGTCATCGTCCTCGACATAGTTCTCCGTCAGAAGGTTGTGCACCTCGTCGATCTGGCATAAGCTCGGCGCGTGACACTCCCCACGAACCTCTTCGTCCTTTTTGATGTCGACGATACTCCACTCGAAGCCTGCTGGTAACGCAATGGGGTGCTGCTGCACGTCTGCCGGCGTCTTGTGCTCGTCGATCGGGCCCTCCGTCTCCTGCTCCCCCTCCTTTTGAGGAACAGGCTGCGTCTTCCAGAACTGGTGTTAGCGACTTCGACGCCGTCCTACCTTGTGATCGGCAGCGGCTTGGGGTCCACCAAGATGACCCTCGAGGAGCTTCATCAGGTCCGCAGCTTGCAGCGCCTTTCTGATATCGTCTGTCATCAATATGGCTGCCCAGGTGCCGTCGGTCGTACCATTGCTAGCTCCGGCCGACTGCGACGAGTTCATGTTGCCCCGCACGATGTTTACGAGCTCATCCGCGGTCACCTCCCTGCCGTCAGCTTCGCCCGTTGCCGTGCGCACTTGACGACAGTCGCCTTGGCTTTGGCCTTCTTCTTCTTCTTCTTTTTCTTCTTCTTCGCGCCGCCATCCTCGCCGCCTGCGCCACCCGCTGCCCCTGGCCCCGTCGCGGCGTCAGCTTCCTCGCCGTCCGACTCGTCGTCGTCGTCGATGTGCGTCTCCTCGAGTTGGGGGACGAGAGTGTCGTTGAGAAGTTCGGCTATAGGCTTGACACCCGATCGGGCTTGGTCACCCCCGGTTGCGCCCGCGTCGCCTGTCATCGTGAATGAGATGGAGATGAGAAGAAACAACACAAGACGAGACGCGTTACAACACGTCGCTCTCCATAATCGCGGAAACATTAAATTACGTAAGGAGAGTGGAGGTCTCAAATGAAGGACGCCATTAGAAGCATCCTAATGGAATTTGCTTCCGTGCTGCTAATTGCGGTTGACAGTGACGAAGAGTCAATGTCGTAACCATAACGTCCCTTGTTGGTGGTTGCTTCATCACTGTCCACTCTCCATCCTTCCTTGTTCTCGTGAATCCAATCATCCGCAATGTCGGCAGACCCTCCTCCCGACATAGCAACCCCCCCAGAAGCTGCTGCGGCTCCAGCAATGGGTGCAGCCTCTTCATCCTCTGCTCTGCCATCGGATGTCCTGGCAGACGTTGAGAGAGAGCAACAAGTCGCCGATCTCCAGGCTGCCCTCTCGAAGTCTGAAGGCCTCGTCGAGCAACTGAGGAAGGAGGAGGATACTCTCGTCAACGAGCGCGATGCTTCCGGCAGGTTGTCCTGCGCGTGACATGCTAACGCGTTAGTTTCCACTTCGTCGCAGCTGCGCGACCAGCTCGCCAAGGTCCAGTCAGCGCTTCACCAGGTCTCGGCCGATCTTAGCGTTACCTCTAGCCGCGTCACTGTAAGCTATCAAGCGTTCACGAATCTGACAACAGGCTGTAGAGGCTGAGAAGACTGAGCTCGCCGAGGATATGCAGAGAATGAAGGAGCGCGCCTCCGAGACAAATCGTGCGTTGTTCTCCGATCACTTCAGCTGACAGCTCAGAGGAGCTCTACAGGCTGCGCCTGCAGAAGAACGAAGCATCGCAAACAGTTGCCACCCTTCGCGTCGAGGTCTCCGAGCTCAAGATGGCTACCGACTCTGCCAAGGTAACGAACGCCTTCCTCGACAGCTGCTGACTCGCAGTTCAACGAACAGCGTTCCGTCCAAGCACTGAAGAGCAGCCGCAACGAGGTCATGAGCTTGACCTCGCAGAACACAGAGCTCGAAGAGCGGTTCGCCAAGTACCGCGCGTCATCTGTGAGTTGCACACCTTGAGATGGGTGCTAACATCCCAGCAATCACAATACTCGGAGCTGCAGCAGGAGCGCGACCGCCTCGAGTCCGAGGCCATGACGACCAGGTCATCCTACAACGCCCTACAACGCACGTACGAGGACCAAACCACTAGGCTCGCCGAAGCGCACGCGAACGTGCGGACGCTCACGAACACTCTCGCCAGGCAAAAGGCCGAGAACCGCCTGGAGCTTGAACGCGTGATCGCCCAAAATGCGCTGCTGGAGAAGTACTCGACCGAGGCGCGAGACACTGTTCAGGATCGTGAGGCAGAGCTCGAGGAGACGGCAGGTCGGTTCTCTGAGAAGGAGCGAGCGCTCGAGGAAACGATCAACCGCTTGGAGGGCGAAGTCGCGAGCTCCAAGAAGCGTGCGGACGACTTCAAGTTCGCACTTGACCGCTTGACCTCCGCCAACGAAGCCAGCCTCGACTACAGCCCAACTGCCACCATTGCTGCCCAACAGCGTGCCAACGGGCAGTCGTATACCCATGTCTGGACGCAGAACGTCCTCCTCCAAGAGCAATTGAGCGAGGCAAACACCAAGAACGAGCGCTTGGAAGACATGATCAGGCAGATCCAGGAGGAGATCATGGAGAAGGTGCTTACAGATGCCCAGACGCTGGCTGACATCAGAAACCGATCTTTGACCAGCAACGCAAGGATCACGAGCTGGCCAAGGAGCGTGCCAACACCCTTGCTGGCGAGCTCTCTGGAGCCATTACCGCTCGCGACGTCGCGCAGCAGCAGGCACGCGGTGCTGAGGCTGAGGCCAAGCGCCTTGCCGAAGAGGTGGCTTCTCACCAGACCACCGTCGAGGACCTCGGATATCAAGTCCGCGAGCTCATGCGGCAAATCGCACTTCGCGACAACCCCAGCCTAGCGCGCTCGACCTCACCGCCTCAGGGAGTGTCGGACGGGGACATGATCACCGACCACTTCGTTGCGTTCGCATCACTCGACGCGCTCCTGAAGCGGAACCGCCAACTACTGACCCTCACGCGAAGCCTGGCGTCCAAACTCAGTGACAGAGAGACCACCCGGGCCGAGGGCGAGGCTATGACTGGTCTGGAAATTGACCAGGCGGCCGAGATCATCGAGCAGCAACGCGAGCAGCTCGAGCAGACCTCCACCAAGCTCTCTGAGGTGACCCATGAACGCGACCTTTTCTCCAAGCTCCTGTCGAAGGGTGAGGGCCTGCACTGGCCTGGGACCGGCTCCAACTCGATACACGATGACTCCAACGAGCACGCCGTTGCGTCGCTCCAGGCCGAGCTCGCTGCTGTTCGCTCTCGTGCCGATAACGAAGTAGAAGAAGCGAAGGCTCGGGCGCGCGAACAGAGTGAGAAGGCTGGCAAGGCGGAAGTGGCCCAGGCCAAGGCAGACGCTATGACTGCCCATCTGCAAGGTGAGTTAAACACTGCTCTGTAGGCTAACAGGGCTAGAGCAAGTGCGCAGTATCAATTCGACTCTGGAGCTGCAGAAGACCAACTACTCCAATCTCGAGTCCCAGCTGTATCAGGCGCAGTCCCAGCTCAACTCATCGCATCTCGACCTCCGTCGTTCTCGCGAGGACGTCGCGTCACACCAGGCAGCCGAGAAGCGCCTGCGCGACGAGGCAACCCAACTCCGCGCCGAGAAGGAGCTCTGGGAGAGCCGACAGGCTCGCCTCGAGTCCGACTTGGCCGCTGTGCAGCAGGACCGCGCGAAGCTCACGTACGCTATCGAGAACTTTAGCAATGTTTCGACTGCCAACGAGCGCACGCGTGCCGAGGAACACACACGGTTCCGGAAGCGCAACGAGGAGCTCCAGGCCCAGACGTGAGTCGTGATACCCCGGCTACCACTGACCTTCAGCGCCACACTTCGGTCTCAGGTCGACCAGGCGCGTGAGCACGCCTCTCAGGCGCAGAAGAAGGCCGACGATGCCGACGCTCGCATCGCCTCGGAGACGGCCGCCATCCGCGCGGAGAAGGAGGCGGCGGTGGCTAGCAAGACCGCAGAGGTCGAGACCCAGCTTGCCGAGGTGGAGAAGGCGACCCAGCAGATCAACGAGTCGAAACGAATCGGCTTGAATTGGCAGCGCCGTTCGAGGGAGCTGCAGGGCCAGGTCGATGAGCTCACGGCTGCCAACAACAGCATGGCCGAGAAGGAAGCGGCAATCACAAAGCTGACAGCCGAGCTCGAGGAAGCTAAGGCGAAGATCATCGCGCTCGAGGCCAAGATCTCCGAGTTGGAGGGCAAGGTCACGAAGGGCGAAGAGTCACACAGAACGAAGGACGCCAAGGTGTTTAAGTTGGAGGCCGACCTTGCTGCTGCCCAGGCTGCTGGAGCTGCTGCTGGAGCGGTGGCAAGCGCGACTGCTGATGCTGCTGAATTGGTGAGTTGGACTACATGCGTGGAGCTGTATCTAACAGCAGACGGCTCTCAAAGACGAGCGCGACTCGCTTCAACAGCGCCTTACCCAGGCCGAGAAGGATCTCGAAGCTGCCAAGTCAGCGGGTTCGTCCGCTCTTGCTGCCGCGGAACCTGCCACAGGCAGTGTAAGCGAGCTGCAAGCCAAGATCGACGAGATGACCAAGAGACTCGAGGAGAAGGAGACACAATACGAGAACGACGTCCGCAAGGTCAACAAGGCCAACCTGAGCATGAAGGCACGCATCGGCACCTTGAACGTCGAGCGTGCAAGCCTCGACCAGAAGATCGCCGCACTCGAGAAGGAGGTCACTGAGCTGAAAACCAAGCTCGCCACCGCCGAAGCCACCGCCGCGTCCGCCGGGCCTGAGAGCGCGACACCCAGCCAGGAGGCGATCGCGGAAGCTGTCAAGGCCGCTGTGTCGAAGCGCGAGGCCGAGCTTAGCGCAGAGCACGAAGCGGCGCTCTCTAAGGCGTCTTCCGGTGGACCTGCCGGGTCTGACGTGGCTGCTGTCAAGGCCGCTGTCGACGCCAAGGAGGCCGAGCTCAAGGCCGCGTACGAGGCGAAGCTCGCCCAGGCCAAGGCTGAGGTTGCTGCCGCTGGCGGCAGCGGCGACGCAGCATCGACAGCCAATGCCGCGGAGCTCGAGAAGAAGGTGGAGGAGTTGGAGAAGAAGGTCAAGGCGCTGGAGCGAAGTGCACGTACGGCCGACATTTCGCGAAAGACGCTCGAGCGCCAGAAGAACGACCTCGAGTCCAAGCTGGCCGCCGCCATTGCCACGAACGGCGCGCCTTCATCAGCGGCCGCGTTGTCCGCTGTTGCGACACCCTTCAAGCCCGCCACGCCCGTGACGCGCTCAGCAACCGCAGCTGCTGCAACACCTGCCACTCCCACCGCGGCTGCTACCACCACGCCGGCTGCTGAACCCTCTGTGACCGTAACAACGTCGGGCGACTCGACCCCTGTCCGTGGCGGAATGGCGGTCCGCGGTATCCGGGGTCGCGGCACAGCTATCCGCGGACGCGGCGCTGCGCCCGGTCCACGCGCCAACATTCTTGGTAGTAAGTGCCTTGCCAACGGCAAGTGGTGCCCTAATGCCGGGTACCCGGTGCCTTTCCTTGCTGACACGACAGACGTCAATGCCACACTTGCTGGCTCAACAGAGGGCGGGATGAAGAGGCCAGCGCCTGATGACGAGCCCGCGAACATCGGGGCTGGGGCTGGCAGCGCAATCCTCCAGCGCCTCAATAAGCCGCCGGCGGAAGCTGCTGCGCGGCCAGCCAAGAAGGCGCGTGGCGGTGCAGCAGCCCGTGGCGGACGAGGGACAGGCCGAAGGCAAAGTGCCGCAGGGCAGCAGGAGGGGACGGGAGGTGCCGGAGGAGCATAGTCAGTAGAACAGCAGCATTTGCCTAGATATGTATACATTATCTGTGCGTCAGATGTGGTGACTGAATGGTTTACAGGCCGCTTGCATCGATTATTATGGGGTATCTACCTGCACGCGCGGAGGGACGCAGTTCTCAGACAGTCTTGGTTGGTCGAGGGGTATGCCCGAGATGACGACGGTGTTGAGATTAAGGCGCAAACTATATACATGGAGGGCAGGTAATGTGACACAGCGGAAGACGAACGGGGATGCGGAGAGAAGAGGTAAATCGATACTCGGTAGTGCTGGCCAAGGGTATCGGTGGGATGAGAGGTTGAGATGCACGCTCACATGCCCATGTTACTCATGCTGCTGCCCTCGCTCGGGGGCATCATGCGGCGAGGCTCAGTTGAAGGATGCGGCGGCTGGTGCTGTTGCTGGTACATGCCGGGATGCGATATAAAAGGAGCATGCTGGCCTGGTGGTGGAGGGTATCCGTACGCCATCTGTGGTGGCGCGCCACCATACTCCATTGCCGGACCAGTGGGCGTTGCAGGGTAGCCGTAGGTCGGTGAGGGTACCCCAGGAGCGTGGTGAGGCGGAGCGTACTCGGGCGGCATGTGGTAGCCGCCACTGAGAGGAGAGTGCATGGGGTTTGGTTGAGGATGGCCGTGCGACATCATGTGCTGTGACGATGGCGACTGGCGGTGCATGTCAGGAATCGGAGGCACGGGGGGTATAATCTCGGGCTGTTGAGGCATGTCGCCGTGTTGAGCGGAGCGCTTACGCGAGGGCAACCGCTTCTTGGGACGTTGAGATACTGGCGTGCCGTTTCCGAGAGCCTGCGTCGCCTGTGCCTGAGCCGCAGCGTGGTTGGCACGGGCCTGCGCCTCGCCTGGTGTTGCGCCGGCGACCTGAGCTGCCGTCGCGAGCATCTTCTTGGACGCCTCGGCCGACAGTTTGTGGGGCCGGATCGACAGCCCTCCACTCTTGCCCCCTTTAGTGGCCTGCATTGGAGCACCTGTAGGTTCGCCATCGGGGTCATAGCCATCGGGGGCGTTCAAGCAGGCCTTGCTGTCAGAGGTATAAAGGTACTAGCAACTCACTTGGATCAAACTCTTGCCCTCTGGCTTGGTAACTAGGGGCTGCAACTTGGAAGTGGTGAACGTGTACACAAGGCCAGTCTCTGAGACGACAAGGAGGAGCACCTGTGTGCCGGTCAAGATGGAGAGTTCGTACGCCTAGAGTGTCAACAGCCAGTCGACGGACAGGACTCACCTTCTTCATGATTCCAGCCTTGCGCTTGCTGAAAGTGATGTGCCGCCTCGGCCGGTCGGTGATGTACTCGATGCGAATTCTGCGACGGCTGCTCTCTTCGCCGTCCTTGTCACGATAGGTAAAGCCACCAGGCACATCCTGCGTCTGACGCGGGCGCTTCAGGTGAGGGGCAGGAGATTCTAACCGTCAACGTGCGCTCCCGTCACCACCGACTCACCATCATCGTCGTCGTCTGATCCCTCCATACCCGTCTCTGCCTGGAACTGGACGGGGTTTACTTGTGGAGGCCCGTGGGAGGATGATGGAGGGTAGAGGGGATCGTGCTGTGGCTGGTGCGTCATTCCGGGGCCTGGTGGCGAGTCAGCACAGGTCAGGTTGAGACACACCTGTTGCCCGTCCCTCGTCACTTGGGCCGCCATAGTTGACCATTCCTTCCAAACCGGTAGGCATCTCCATACCAAGGCCTTCCTGGCTGCTGCCGTAGTCGGGCATGCCGTCCATATTGATGGAGACAGATGGCGACATGATAGGGTATGGCGTTGGCGAGCTCGGTGCCATGCCAAGCGGACTCGCGTCGTTTATACGGTGCGCGTACGGTGAAGCAGTGAGAGCCATACACCTGTTGAAAAAGGAGGTAGGGCGAGCGTGGCGAGGGTGGGGCCCGTTGGGGTACGTTGACAGGGGGAAGGCGAGAGGGAAAGGTGGGTTGATCAATGTTCTTGCTGCCTCTTGAATGTATGTGAGAGTCAAGTGCGGAACAAGACAGAGAAACCTCGCAGGAGCCTGTGCGACTGCGGAAGTGTCAGCGCTCGATCCCAGACTCCAATAAATGATCAGCAGGATGTGGACAAGTGCAAAACCTCGGCGCGCACACCTGAGCCCATCATCTCTACGGTGACAGAAGTGCGCCCCTCGGCCTTCTCAACGATTGTCGCCATCGACGAGCTCATCGTAGTAACAGTCGCTGCCGCAATGAAGTGCCGCCATCCTGGCTGATACAACTGGTGCGTATGGGAAGCCAGTTCGTACGGCAGACAATGCAGAAAGAGATGTGTGGAGAATGAAGAACAGGGAGCCACACAATCGTGTCGAGACGACAGAAGCTGCAATCTGCCCAGGTACCTCCCTAGGCAACAAGGTTTGAGACTTGAGACAATAGAGGTGCCAGAACGCTGGATAGGTGTTACTCACAGTCACGATCTCGTGGAACGCCACAAGCTCAAGCGCAGGTTGTACGAGGTCGGAAGAGATACTCGAAAGGAGTCAAGTGGCGCTCCTGCAGTGTATGTGGACGTAGCTTGACTACGCGCGAGGGCAGTTGGTGGGACGCCGGTTCGTACACCGAAGAGGGGTTGTGGTGCAAGGGGCGTACACGCGAGGTTTTGCTGGCTGGAGGGGGGGCGGTGTGGATGGAGAAGAGCAGCGGGAAGGTGTACGAGAAGGGAGCAGGGACCGAGGAAACGACGCAGGCCGACCAGAAGAGGAAGGAGGGGACGAATGCGGAAGGTGCAAGTGTCGAAGAAGGTTAGAGGAGCAAGATTGAAACGGTGTCAAGTGGAGAGATAAGAAAGAAGGAAGAATGATCGTGTTTGTTGTTGACGCAATCAAGGAGTAAAGTCGAGTCGAGATAATGATCAAAGCAAAGACAATGTCAGCGTAAAGGCTTTGGGTAGCAAGAGATGATCCAGAGTCGAAGGAAGGTGGTCAAGGACCAAAAGCGGGGGGACCGGGGGGGGGGGGGGGGGGAGGGGGGGAGGGGAGGAGAAGGGGGGAGGAGGAGGAGGAGGAGGAGGAGGAGGAGGAGGAGGAGGAGCGGGGGTAGTATGGATGGGTGGGTGGGTTGAAGGGTGGTTGTATGGTGGGCGGGATGCGGATGGTCAGACCCAAACCAAACCACAGAACAGTACCATTCTCCAGGAACAGCCCTGCGCGCGCACACACGTCTGTCGCGTGTTGAGGCGTCCAGATGTCGCCTGATCAGATGTCTCAGTGAGGGACGCGTTGCATACACAGGTTGTGCACGCGCGCCATCCCGCACACTGGACACAGGCCTCCGGCGACTGTGAGGGGCAGGAACGGTTGTGACCCGCACGTTTCCGTCACCAGCCGCCGTAAAGGTTGGAGCGCACTACTGGCGCTGGAGCCGCTTTCATCCATCCATGGCTTGGAAAGTACCCTGCCTAGATACCTAGCAGTGCAGTCTCCTTCTAGGTTACCTGTGGGGGTGGATGAACAACCTTTCCCTCTTCTGGTATTGGGGTAAACCTCAAACGAGGTATGGTTGCCTCTTATGGGTTGTATTGAATTGTCCTCAAGCAGTAACTGGTCTAGGGATTCGACCACCTTTGGATTCCATGTCTCCTCCCCCCCTTCTTCCGTTTTTATTACTGTCCACATTCATTTCGTGTCGGCTGACACACTCGACATCTTTACCGCGTTTCGTAGGTTGACGCATGCTCAATCGCTCAAAAAGGAATGAGTGATTGGGCATGGATGCGACAACACCACGTAACCGGCGGTAACATTTCTTTGCCAAACAGCAACACACAACAACAACATGACGACGTCACCACAACAAACATCCCAACTCTGATTTTGGCCACACGATACTTACTAGTGATTGCAAGAACCAAAGCCGTCGATCGCGAGACGAATGTTGAGAGTAGGTGGTGGATGCGGTCGAAACAATTGTCACGGAGAAGGATTGAGACCAAGAGAGTGGAGGAAAGACGAGTTGAATATGTGGAGGGAAGGCGGTTGTTGATTCCAAATGTCTGGCTGGGAGGTGGAGGTTTGGCGGCTGACACAGAGGTTGAAGAGGATCAAGGGTGATAAGAGTAAAAGCAAGCTAGTAGCTAGCAGATATCAGGAGGGAGGTATGATGGATGGAAGGGTTGCAAGTTTGTGTAGATGACGCTGTAATGTGGGTGTAGGATGTTGGTTGATTGTGGATCGGACAAAGTGGTGGAGGGGGGGATGCAAGTACTGTATACTGTAGTTTGTGTACACAGAGAGAGGTCGGGTCGGGGGCCTTTGGCTGTTGAGCCTTTTGTCGATTGGTTACGGTGAGTGAAAGAGAGACAGGTAAAAGTGGGCTGTGTATGTGTGGGCGTGTGGGGAAGGCCAAGGTCAAGGCGGTTTGTGTATGATGATGGCGTCAATGGTAATAGTAATGGTAATGGGTTCAAGAGTCTTGGCCAAGTTACTAGTTAGTTACCTACTATAGTATGGTGATGATTGGGAGGATGGTGAGCAGCTAGTGAGTGGCGGCGGAGACTGAGAGACTGAGGAGACCTTTGAGACCTGAGACTCTTAGGATCAAAACCACCTCTAGGCCCACAATATTCACTATCTCACCCAGGGACCTTTACCATTTTCAGGGTCCAAGTGTTTGTTTCCTTATGGGGTATACGTAGGGTTGACGAAATATGCAAAAACTTGCCAGATATGGCAAATCGGGAAAAGTTACCCTGACCTCCCTTTTGATCCCTCATGTTGAATGGACGGACTTGATGTGTCTCCAATGACCCAGGGTCGGAAAGGGTCCCTTCTAACCTTTTAAACCAACCAACCCATCCTTTGGCCTTTGGGCTTTTTGCCAGACTTTGACTTGACTGGTGCCATTGTGCCTGGTTAAATACAAATGACTCTTACAGTTGGGCGCCCTAAACTCGGCCATGACTGTAGTCAAACCTCCAATTCCTCCAACTTGAATCCATTTCGTACCTCGCCGGCGTAGCCAAGCCTACGCCATCCCGGTGCGCCGGTGCCCCAGTTCCCCGGTTCTTAGGCCATCCACACCCTCTCTCTCTCTCTCTCCTACTACCTAGTATAAACCTACGGCATCAACCACGTCCATCTCGTCCAATCTCGCGACTGATACCGGCATCCACACGGCCAATCGGACTAGACAGGCACCCTTGGCCCAAACCCATGGTCAACCATAACCTCATGCTCACCACCCCAGAGTCGCCCTAGCACGCGTCGCCTGCTCTCTTGACCGCCGCCCCCCCCCCCCCCCTCCCCGCATAGCCCAGACGCCGGCAGACGCGGCACGGTTCATGTCCCCCCTTGCCCTGTCTGGACATGGCAAGGTACAGACGCGGGCATTTACCTGCCTACCATACCCACGAGCCCTGCGCCAGCTTACAAGGTGGGGACCGTTAAGCTCTCACTTAATGATGGCTAGCATCGTAAGCAACCCGGCCGATCATCGGTACTTGAAATGCTGCCGGTAGTCCACGTCCATAGTCCATAGTGGGGGAAGAGTCGCGATTATTCTAACGGCAGGACATCCCAAGTAAAAGGCTAAGAAGTATTCTAGTTTGGCGTGGCAACGACCCTGTGATTCTGGTTGAAATGCCCTACACGCGAGCACGACGTGTTCCATACCACGAACATGAGCGCTGGTACTCCTAGGATCAGCGGAGATTGACAAGATAAGCTCAGACTGGCGCGGATCGTCATCCCGTTGGTCTATGTCTGACCATCGGGAACTGTAAGGGGTAAGTCTTAACAACCCCGTAAGTCCGAACGTTTGCTTGATGTTAGGGCTAGGTACAGCCCCGGGATTCAAAGACACCTCTGTCAAAGCTTTGGTTTTTGAACAAGCTCCAGCATTCAGTACCAGTTAAACGGCATGGTGCGGCACCATATGACGACTCTGTTGACACCCAACTGTCGGATGGGACACGCAAGGGGGCAATCCACTCCCGATGTCATTTCCGAGGCGGTTCAGTGGTGCCTGGCCCTTTAGCACGCGTTGTCGGCGCGTCGGCAATTGACGCTGGCGGATGGTGTAAGCTGTACAGGTGTCTCATCTCCAATACTCCAAGAACAAGACGTACTCTGAATCTGAGTGAGTCATAATATTACCGTGTTATTTGTGGCTCTTTTGTTTGAGTAACTAGTACGATCACGTGAGTATAGAGAGGGGCAAACCTAATTGGTGGCGACATGGAACAATGTCAACTCCGGGACGTGATGAGGAGATATACTTACGCGATATGGACCCAGAAAGTAACAAGCTTGACAGTATTGGAGCTGGGTACATAGTTGGGAAAATGGAGAGTTTCCTGGAATCGGGGGGGAAAGGGGTTTAACTGAGATGAGAGCGTGACAGGTGTGACAGTTATCAACGTTACAAAGTGTGACAATGTCATTTCAGTTAGTTCCAGTTGTAATAATTGTAATGTTGTTCATGACCATTTTATGGAATAGAATATACGGGGAATAAATTAATCCCCTTATACCGCCTTATAGCCATTCAATGTCCTTATCAAGAGGGTAACAAGAAGGTTGCGGGTGACTTTAAAACCGCCAATCGCAAAAGACTTCAAGACGTCGTATGTTCAATCTCAACCTGAAAGAGCCTAGAATCATCCTGTGACCTCTGTTCGAGGTTCTTTGTTCTTCGATGCCAGATCGGGACAATTTTGTTGACTAGAGTTCAACAGAACCGTGGGACAAAGCCTCAACGTACTCCTGCTCACATGCTCTCACCCGATCAGATCTCTCGCTCACCGCCTCTCTCAGCGCTCAATCATCTCAACCCAGAGACACTGTAACCAATGCATCTCCCTGTGGCTCCAAGCACATGATATTCAATTCACGGTTCCATGGTTCCACAACCCACCAACCACCAGATGACCTCCACAGCCATGGTAGCCACCTCCACCTCCACCTCCACCCCACCTCCCCCGCACCGACCTCCACCGACCAGAAATTTCGTCATAGCTGCCACTTCCCACACCAAACTCAACTCGACATAACACACAATGGCATCCTCATCCACCGACAAGGGCAAATCGGTAGAATACGAGCCGGTCCATGAAGCCCATCACAGTCTGGAGGAGACCTCAATCGCATGGCCCGTTGTCCGGTCCGAGGAAATCGACGATGCAATGGAACACCGCGTCCACTTTCTCGACGAGAACAAGGGACGTACCCAAGCGTGTCTGAGCGAGATGGGTAGGTTCTTGTCCTTTTTTTTTACTTTTTCCTAATATCAGCGGGTATCGAGAGCATGGGTATTCACAAAGTCACCCTTTCGCCACACACCGAGTCTACCGTCTTGCACTCGCACCTGAGCGAGAGTGAGTGGGTCTACATCCTCTCTGGTAATGTCACACTCCGCCTCGCACGGTCTATTGGAGATGTGGAGGATCTACGCCCAGGTCCCGATAATGGGGTTGAGGTGCAGGAGACACTTCTGCATGCTGGCGACTTTGCAGGATTCCCGGCTGGTAATCCCAAAGAACGGTGGGCGCATTCTCTGCGCGCAGGAGACGAGGCTGTCACTTATATCCTTGGAGGGGAGAGGAAGAGTGTTGACGTCATCACGTATCCTACGCTTGGAAGGACGCTTGTTAGCCATGAGGAGAGCGGCGCCGAGGCCATGTTTACGGGGCGGAGCGATTAGGGTAGGCGTAGGCGTACGCTATGTATCGGTCTGCAACTAGACTATGAGGTCATAAAGGTGTCGACATTAACCGTTACTCACTCACTGACACGTCCATCAACTATGCCATTCAATCCCCTCATCAAGGCCGCCGATATCAGTGCGGGCCTCAAGAACTCGTCTCACTTCCTCAACCCCGACGTGTCGAGGAACACGCTCTGCCTTTCTGACATGGGTGCGAAATGGGCCGAGGGCCAAACTGACGCCAGTGGGGATGGGCAAGGACATGGGGGTCCACTTTATATCCCTCCCGCCCAACAAGTCTGGCAGTGTGAGATTTTGGACTCTCACTTAATCTCAGACGATCCTCCGCATTTCTTCTGACGGCAGGAACTGCACCACCACTACGTCGACAGCGAATGGTTCTACATTCTCCGCGGGCATGGTGTCCTCGTCCTAGCCCCATGCGTCATGGAATCAACTTGCGAAACATCTGGTATGGCGCCGATCCCCGCCCCCGCCGAGGTGGAACAAGTAGCCGTCGCTCCCGGCGACTTTATGGGTTTCCCGGGTGCGACTGGTGGCGGTGGGTCTCGCGCGCAAGGGGAGACGCCACTCGCGCATACTTTGGTCGCGGGGGATGAGGGGATGGAGTACCTCGTCGGCAGGACGCGGAAGGAGTTTGACGTGTGTGTGTATCCCCTGTGAGTCGACTTGGAGGAGGGGGAAGAGAGCGGGACGAGAGCTGGCACACAAACGAGAGAATGAGAGTGAGGCACTGATGACAGCAAGGGCAAGATTCTGCTTCGCGATATTGGCGGCGCGAGGGCGCTGGGCGAGTATGGTGCGTTTCATGATGTTCCTCCTTCGGCGGTGGTGGTCGCGGAGAAGCCCAAGTAGAGTTGTACATGTGATGCAAGAGAGTGTCAGTTACGCCGATGCCGTTCTCAACCACCTGGTGGTTCCGTCATGCCATGTATCGCATGGCCTCCGACATCTCCGAAGGCTGGGGATTTCCTGTTGCATCCTGGTGAGCGTACGACTGCAACCAAGCCTCCATCTTGCGCCTCTCATTGTCAGTACCCAGTGCCTCGTCAGTCCGCCCACAACCCGCAAGCCGCTCTGCCCCGAAAACTGCAATCACTTCATACTCTACGCCTTGCCGGCCTGCTGGCGCGCCTCGTCGCCGTGAACAAGCACACAAGGGCCGCCGATCACAATCTCGTCAGAGAGGTTGTGCTCCTTGATAAAGGCCTCGATCTCATCGTTCTCAGCGCCGGGCTGGAACCACATGCTGTGCGGCTTCTTGGCCGGGTCGGCATACAGCTGCTTCAGGAAGTCGTAGCCGAGCTTCGGCGAGATGATCATGGAGAGCGACGTGTTGCGGAGGTCGGGGAGGGCGAGCTGGTATTAGCTCGGCTCCGATAGCGAGACATTTGGGGCATTGCGGCGAGCTTCCTCTGACCGCTTCAGAGGATCAAGCACTAGCTGCCCCACCCCACTCACCGGCGACTCGACGACCTGGACGCCCTCGACGGGCTTCGAGTTGTCGAACCGGTCCGATGCGGGACGCACGGGCGTCACGTTCATCTTACGCTCCTGGTACCAACGGATGAGCTGGGGTTAGCGGTTGCGTTCCGAGAGCAGTGGAGGCATACGACTGGTTGGGCAACTCCAGCCTTGCCTCCACCTTAAGCCACACCTTGTTGTCAAACTTGGCCGGGTCCTGGAGCACACGGCCGACAACAGCGTACCGCGGCGCGCTCATGAAGCGCTTGGCGGCAGCGGGGATGATCTTGATGGTGTGGGGGTCGACGTGGCCCATTGTGAGTGCTAGTGGAGTAGAGATGAGAAGGGTGGAATGAGATGAGTAACCGGTGGATTGCGTCGGCCTCGCCTAAATCCCGGAAAGTCAAGTCGTCATTAATTAGCATTCCGAATCCATTAGGCCAGCCTTAATTGGCTTGATTAATGAAGAGTTGTGGGCCGTGGGAGAGTTGGCTCGTACTGCACAGTCAAGTAATTTGAGGATCTCGGTTCAACACCGTACATACTTTCTGGCAGGCGGTACTCGTGGAAGACTGACATGACGTGTATGGAGTTGGCGGCTGTGTTCGCAGATGCTGATACACCTACTGAACACTCATGCGCTGGGTATGTCCCACCCACAAGGTTGGAGCTGGCGAGCTCGCAACCAGTCAACATCGTAACCCGGTGCCCATCTGACACAAGCATCTGACATCATCGTTCTCTATCAACAGACCTTCTCAGACCTTCTCTGGCGTCGCAACCAGGTCCCAAAGCCTCCGAGGAACGATGCGCAAACTTGTTCTGGACTAATGCCGGAACACGAGTCATATGGTGACAGAAGGCGGTATTACTTCGGGATAGTCAAGGCCTACCTGAACCTGACGTATCTGATACATCAAGCTGTGCCTCAGAGCTAACCTTGACTGATGGCCAGAATCAACTTTCCATGTATGATGGATTGGGGATCTTTAACCTGGTAAGATTTCGCAGACTACAAGAAACAGTAGCTGCCATTCCATGGTTATGGTTGGGCTTAACTGTACGTGCCAAGCCAAGACATGACGGAAGACGCAAGACTGGCAGCATGACGCAAGACCATGAGGGCTCTGGTCTTGGATGGAGGCGATTGCAATCATGCAGCCATGGCAGTGGCTGACAGCCGGTGGATGGCCGTGGTCGGTCTGGGCGGCGGACCTGCTACAGTGGCCTTCACGGCTGCGCTACCGTTTTTGGCTCTGGGATCCTGGCTGCTCGCTGGTCACACTCACTCCCAGGTACCCCGCAGGTCCACCCATCCATCTGGCCCCATTTTGACTTGACGGACATAAAAGTCCTGCTCTCCCACTGCTCTCCCATCCTCTCGTCCCGCTAATAGCCTCGCTTACTTTGCCCTCCTCAAGGTTGCCGCGCATGCCGCACGTACGCTGGTAGAGCGTGCCCTCTCCGCTCCCGTTGAACATCCTCACGCCACACGACGTTGCCCTCCTCCAACGCGGCAACCCCCATCCCAGACTGTGGCGTCCGACGCGAGCGGCAGACACAGTCGTCATCGGTCAGAGCACCGACAGCGGACCCAATCTCCTCTCAGGCTCCGGGCTGACGACTAGCCTCGAAGCCATCCTCCCAGCTATGAGCGAGAGCGCGGGCACGGGGACCGACGGTGATCCAGCCAAGGTCATCTTCACTGGGGTTGGGAAGGTGTCGGCGGAAACACTAGCGCTTCAGGCGTCGCTCAGCTAGGATCGCAAATGTCGCAGTCATGCTTCCGGTCGACGAGGTGCTCCAAGCCAGCCGAGAGCTTCACTCGGAGCACGCTTTCAATGTGTACAAGACGAATATCGGTCAGCGAGATGGTCAAACCCGCCGACATTGGGAACAAAGCAGCCGGGCTTGCGAAACACGTCAAGGCGTCGCGAGCCCAGCAACTTGGAAGCGACCTGTATCCCGAGACGATGGCCGTCAAGGCTGAAGGCCACGTATCTGTTTACGGGTGGGATGTGCGCGTCGAGAGGCCGACGTTGTGTGTCGGGCAGGGTTCGGCCCGCGCCTCATCACAGTCTCCTACAACCCCGAGACTCTTGAAAGGGATCACGTTCGACTCGGGGTCTATCCCCCACCAGTGGGATCTGAAGGGCGACATGAGTGGCAGTGCTTTACGCCGTTCTTGCCGCGGTATTCCAACTCGCGTGACCGCATGGATTTGCATGGCGGAGAACAACGATGCGTATTGGCGACATCCTTGTGCTATATCGGCAAGACGCCGAATATGGATATGGAGTACGATGCCGAGGGACCCCTAGTTGACGGTCTGGCGTTTGTTGTTAGTTGTTAGTTGTTAGCTGTATGCAAAGAGAGAGAGAATCGCAAATACGCCGGCTGGCATGCTCGCTCGGACTCGAGCTTTTTGGTTCTCCATTTGTCCGCTAACAGTACGAACAGTACCAACACCGAGTGCGAGTCGCCCTTGGACCCAGCGCCAAACGTCATGTTAGTCGACGCCGCGTGCCTGTGGTCTCGTCCACTCCATTCCTCGCACCGCATAAGTTTAGCTCCGACTTTCTCGGGTTCCTGACGACCTCTGCCTACAGGATTGAAGAGATGGACGCGGCCATTTGGGGCGCTGGTCAATGGATTGACACGCACAAGTGCGCCATTCTTCGCTGCCAGGGGGAAGGAAGCCCCGATAGATCACTCCAGATATCCTTGACACGTAAGAGGTACGATAAGATGGTACATTCCTCCCGTAGTCATGTCTGTTCGCGATCGGCCAGCCGCTATTGTCTACGGCGTGTCGCTGCTCTCATTCCATCACTTTACGCTTTTCCCAGCCTGACAGACCGGATCACCCAAATAACCCACTCCATCTCGGCTCAGTTCAGTTCAGTTCGAAAAAGCAGATGCTCTGAGACACCGCTGTCTTATCAGGTCGAACTGGGAGTCGAACCCAGGCTACAAGAACGAGTGAATCAGAATCTTGTGTACTGACCGTTATACGATTCAACCGATGTTGATCCGTGCATGGAGATCGACATGGCTCGCGAGGCAGAGGATGGTTGGGCAGGAGAGCCTAGAGGCTCATTCAGAGACACGGAGGGCTCGATGGTTGGGCTGGAGAGCCTAGGGGCTCATTTAGAGACACGGAGGGCTCGTTGTGGTCATAACCCGTGTAAGGAGATCGAGATGGCTTGCGAGGCCGAGGATGGTTAGGCTGGAGATCCTAGAGGCTCATCCACGGATACGGAGGGCCCGTTGAGGTCATCACTCACTCCTGTGCCGAAGAAAAAGCAGATGCTCCGAGACACCGCTGTCTTATCAGGTCGAACTGGGAGTCGAACCCAGGCTACAAGAACTAATGAATCAGAATCTTGTGTACTGACCGTTATACGATTCAACCGATGTTCATTTGTGCATGGGGATCGAGATGGCCCGCGGCGCCTAGGACGGCTGGGCGGGAAAGACTGAGTAAGACATCCCGAGGGCTGGTGGTGGTCGTAACACTCGAGCTGGAACCAAGGCTCGTGGTGAGGCGCGATCGATTCGCGGTGGTAGTAGGTGGCGGTGTGGAATGGTTCGCCCCCAACCGTATGTGAGGCAGCGCCCCGCCAAGTCGACCCGGTCCGCGTCAACACTACGTTCCTCTGCGGTGTGACTGACACCTGGTGACCAAGCAGACTGTCTCCGTCAATATCCTGCAAGTCATCCGCCATAAGCAACCAAAGACCTAGCCATGATCTACCGCGGCTGATACTCTGACGATGACATGCCATCGCCGAGTTGCGCATATTGGATTGATCCCTCATCCCCACGAGCTCGCGCCGAAGCCACTGGCACGTTTCAGAACACGGCGGCTCTCATGCAATTCAAGATTCGGGCAGCTCCCGCAATATGGCGGCTCGGCCCTCGCCATGGACGGCTCCTGGTGTTTCGGGACCCTATGTAATCACTGTATAATAGATCGGCCGCGGCATGTCGTTGTCCGTGCCGTTGCTTACGCCACCATGACCGGTCACTGCGGCTTGACATTCGGGTGGCGCGGGATTCCGCGTTGTTACCACCTTGGTATCCTGCTTATGCCGTGTTGCTGCCGTGCAGGCTGCCGCGTCAACGGGTTTCGCTCCGTTTGGACTGTCAGTATAGTTGCCACTTTTGGCGCCGCTCGAGCCTAAGTCGGGCTTTTGCGGAGAGGGGACTCTTTGCTCAAGAAGTTCAGAGGACGACGGATGAGACCGATGCACGTTCCGTAGAGGACAGGTACTGGTCAGCACGTTCTCTGCGGTCCTTTCGATCGCATCGGCCTAGCCGAACCTTGTTACCCTGGTAGCGAGTACGACACGCCCAACAGTCAAACAATTGTGTTGGTCCAGGGAATCGGAACGCTCCGGTGCCGAGTCGCGTCGCGTTCATGTATGTACCTTTGTGGTTCATTCCAGGCAAACCCTCCCAATATCAGGCTGTCACAGGATCTTGCAGGCTTAATGGAATCTTGTATACTGCCAGCCTCTCCACTCAATTACCTCCCTTATCCAATCCTAGAGTGCCCGCAGTCCCGTTCACCGCACGAGCCATCTGCATCTCGCTCGCACTCGCGCCACTCCCTGCACTCGCCATTTGCTGACTGTCACGCGAGCGAGCCATTCCTGGCTGGGAACAAGTCCAGCCGTTCCAAGTCGGAACTGGGCCACAAGGACCCCTCATTCCGCTATTGCGAGCATGTGACCTGTTGCAGACAACCCCATTTCTCGTTGTCATGGAGAGGTTTGGAGTTTCGCAGTCTGCAGTACTGTTATAATAAAGTTGACGTTGAAGAGAGTCGCACATGACTGTTAGTATGGATAAGTTGAGGCTCAGAGTGGAAGTTGAATGTGGAGCTCAAGAGCTGGAAGTTTGAAGAACGCTTCTTCTGTTGTGATGATCGAGGGGAGGAGGGGGGGATCCAGGGGGGGGGGGGGTAACATGTATCCTGAAGTGGTAATTGCAGTGCCTTCAAGTGACACATTGGATGGAATATAAAGAGTGGGCGGGTGGAACCAAACAATTTCACAAAACAACCACTTTAGCCCAAAAAGTCAAAAAATCCAATCAGTTTCACCTTGCAACCAACCAATTACCCTTTAAACCCTGACAGCATATGTCACCCTCAGGGTTAACAAAATGAAATAAATGCGTGGGACCTACAAGGTCACTGTTAACGCGCCTGCTTTTACTTTTTCTCATCTACGTCTACAATCTGCGGCCCCTGTCGACGTAGTTTGCCCCATGGGATAGACGAGCAAGCCTCATCGGCTCTGTGATTTACCCTTTACTTAGTCGTCAGTGGCTCACTGAGTTCCCCATTTGAACCCCCATTTGACCTTGTACCTCCAGTACCTATAGCTATAGACCCGGGACCATTGCGGAAGGCTCGGTTGTACGTCGAGTGAGAATGGATGGATCATGTTCACTGTTCAAGGTGGAAGAATGTCACGGTACGACCAACCCCTGACCTTGTCACTTTGACATTGTCACTCAGCAACCGTTGACAAATAGACACCTTTCACACACCTAAACCACTAACGCTCATAACTTGCCCCATCGCTGTACATATTCATCTTGCCACCATCTTTCGTCGTCTCTTTCGCCCAATTCGCCCCTTGGTTGCTCATTTCAACACAAATATCCCCCCCCCCCCCCCCCACATTCCACTCCAGTGTTGATCCTTGGAGCGTGGAGCGAGCGCACGGTTCTCTGGGCCCCACCACCCACACACACACACCTTGATACCCCACACTTAACACGCCCAACAGCTCAACGCCACCTTCCTCACACACCCTTATCCTAAATCCTCAACCCCAAACCTCAACTCTCTTGTTGTCGATCAGCGCTGGCCGCGTCGTCAAGTAAACTCATCATCTCATCTTCCTTCCTTCATCTCAAATCTTCTACTCCACAAGCCGCAAGTCCCTGTTCCCATTGCGCTCGGTTCTGGAAACGCCTCCCTCCGCCACTCCTGCCAGGTTGTCCCTCCCGGGGTCCGTGATAACCACACAGACCTACAGTGACGACCAATCTCTCCGCCAGCGCAAGGACTTTGCTTCTCCCTCCTTCCTTGACTCCTCGCTCTTTGCTTCGCACCGCTTCATCGATACCAAGCAAAAAGTTTCTTGTCGTCTCTCGTCACCGCTCCACACACCTTCCTCGCCTCGGACCACGGAAACCACGATTACCATAAAGCCTGGCTGCAACGAGGCCACCACGACCCACCGCTCTGACCCAAAGGACCAGTGCCAAACATCACCACCATGGTCGGCAGGTTCTCGCTTCCGAGCCTGCCGAGCATCCCGGCATTGTCGGACCTGCTCGACACCTCGCCCCAAGTCTTCTATCCCCCCTCGCGCCCAGCCTCGCGCTCCTCGACCACCGCAACATCTGCTGTCTCCTCGTCTAACGTCTCCTCATGCCCGTCCTCACCTCGCCGGCGTCCCGTAGCGTTCCCCGATGACCGTGGACCTTCTCCCCTTCCCCTGCCACCATTCTGGGCAGGCACAGCACATCCGCATATCGAGGCGCCGCTAGGCGCCCGCGAGAAGCCGTTGAGTCAACTGCCCCGGCGGCAATCGTCGCTCGGACCCCCAGCAGACCCGCAATGGCGCTCTACCCGTCCAAGTCACAGAAGAAGCCACAGCGCCGCTCCTACATCCTTCACCTTTGCGCCTTCCACCGCCCCACCACTACGCGTTGAGGCGCGTAACCTGCACCCCTCTTCTTCTGCGATCTCTCTCCCTCCTCTGGCGGAGAACGACGCACTCAACGCCAGCCCCAGCCGGTTCATGCCACCACCACCACCCGTCGACCTGGAGCGACGAACACACAACAGGCGATGGTCGTTAATCGAGCCGGCACCGGCGGAGCGCTCACGTCGCCGAGCCCAGTCAAGCGTGACCATGACGTCGGTTCCCGGTATCGGTACTTTCGTCGAGCCACCCCTCCCAGAACGCCTACGGCGACGACACTCGCAGATTGTCGGCCTCCCCAGCGCACCCGTGCTATCCAAGCCACCAACTCCCGTGTGCCCAACCACGCCGCGCTCGCGTCGCAGCTCTATCGTCTCAATCGCCTTTTCAGATGGCATGACGGCCTCTCCCTCCCGCGCGCACTCGTCCGTCAGTGTCAGTGACGTCGCTGCTCTTGCGACCTGGTCCGAGGAGCCCTCGTCGCCCTCGCCGACCCGGCGGCGCGACTCGGTCTCCAGCCCCAGCGAGGCCTTGCGTGCCCGCCTGCGCACCCTCAGCAAGCTCGAGGGCCGCGAGTGTCCTTCGACTCCACCACGGCGGCGCAACACAGTCACATCGCCGCACAGCACCAACGTCACACCCGGTCACGGCACACCTGCGACACCAGGCAGCTCCACACCAACGACGAGCTCTCACTCGCACTTGCCTCCGCCCTCGCCAACGCCAACGCGCCGGCGTATCATGCACAGGCACTCCCTCTCGCTTCCATTCGCGGAGGAGTCGCGGCCCACGACCAGCCGTCTCCGCCTGCCCGCGCAGCTGTCCATGGCGCCAGGCATCGAGGACCTGCCACACCGGCCCCGCCCGCGCCCGTTGAGCATGCTCGGCCCGCCCTCGCCCCTCTTAGCCTCATCTCCAGGCAGCTTAGTCAGCGACACGGGCTCGTCCTCGCCTACCGCGAGCATCGAGAGCCTCACTCTCTCCCCCGCCTGGCTCAACTTGAACCTCACATTATCGGCGCAGCAGAAGCGCTCCAGCATCAGCTCGGAACGCAGCCGCGAGCGCGATCGCAACGACCGCAAGCGTAACTCGATCAGCAGCATTGCATCCGTGCCCGTCTCGCGCAGAGGCTCGCACGCCAGCAATTACGACTGGCGCCGGCCTCCGGCCACACTCTCCACCTCGCGCCCCTCTGTGTCCATATCAGATGACACGGACGGCGAGCGTTTCCTCGACTTTGACGACATTTAATACCCTGTCCGCTTCACAAGTGTTCCCTGTCCATTTCTTCTTGTTTACACCCACGTCACGCTGTTGTACATGACCCACACGACCGATGCATGTTTGCCACGCCTTGGTGCCTAGTCGCTGTACTCGTCTCAGCACTCGTCTCAACGGACAGGTGATGACCCCTGGCGAATGTCGGCGACGAGAAGTGGCTCTGGTCCGCGATGCAGCTCGAGGTAGGTGTAGAGTTGGGCTGGGGCAGACCCTGCTGATCCGGTATCAGCGCTCGGGCATGAAACGACTTGACCAGCGGCAGAGAGCAAGGACTGGCCGCTCCCTTGGTTAATCCACACCCTCATCGCGGAGAACTCACGAATCACAAGTACACTCAACCAGGTCGCCGGCGACCCTGCGCCCGTTGAGTACACAATTTCATGCTGATGAGTAAGCCGTGCCACGATGTGAGCGTCAAGTATCCTGACATCCAACATCCAGAAGGGAGTGAGACGGCGATGGGTACATGTATATCGGGGACCACTGGAACAGAACAACCGCAGGGCCATTGCCGAGTCAATTAAGCGTCACTCCACGCCCCTATCGAGCCGCAACTTGGCCTGAGACACAACATGTACACTACACACATCAAAAATACAGTTACAGTTACTTCCTGGGCGACTTGAAGAAGGACGTGATGGATTTCTGTCCGCTCTTGTCCGGAGCCGGGCGCATGACTTTAGTCTGCCGTCCGCGATGGTCTGGTTGACGTTTACGCTTTTGCGGGGGCTCGGCGTCGACGTCGATGATCTCTGAGGGAATAGGTGGTTCGGGCTTGGCTTGGTCGTGGAGTTCTTCCTTGACTTGCGGCTTGGCCTCGTCCTCGACCTTGGGCTTGATTTCCTTGTCATCTTCGTCCTTGACCTCGTCCTTGACGTCCCTCATCAGCTCCACCTTGGATCTGGGCTTCGGTGGATTCTGCCCAGCCGGTGCACCAACTTTCTTCGGCGACTGCTTGGCGAAGAAACTCCTGATCCCGTCCTTGCGCTCCGCCACGGGCAGGATGTACGACGGATCACTCTTCCCGATCTTGCCGACCTCTGGCACGACTGGAAACCTGTCGTCAGCTTTACAAACTGGATCACTCACGCCGTGATGCCTTGGTAGCTAACAAGCAAGTCTGCTGTACCCCCTTTACCTTCCTTCCAACCCTGTGGCTCAACCCCGAGATCCAACCATCGAGCGACGTCTTCTTCGCTTGTGAGAATACACGGCATCCTATCGTGTAGCCATGCAATATCTGCCGCGGGCACAGTTGTGAGGATCGTGAACGTCGTCAATGGTATCGGGTTTCCAGTTGGGTACGGTTCCCTATCATCGTCTGGTCCAGGGATGAATTTTGACTTGACTGGGTCGACGTATGTGACTGTATCCCAAAGACCTGCGAAGAAGAGGATTGGGGGTTCGCTCGCCTCACCTCCTTCCGGAAGAGAGAGACGAGCAAAATGTGCGATTTTCAAACTTCCCTTCTTCTGCCATTCAAAGTATCCCTGCGCCGGCACGACACATCGCTTATACCCCTTGAGTGCGTGCCACATCCCTCCACTTGACGGGTCGATGAGAGCCTCTGAACGAGCATTAATAGTGTTCAATGGTCCGGATGGAGGGTGTTTCGTCCAGTGAGGAACGAGACCCCACTGCATCGTCTCGATCATTGCGCTTCCTGTAGAAGGGTCACGGCGGAGAATCGGGGCACGTTGGCGTGGAGCAATATTATAACTGCGTCAGATAGAGGAGTAAGTAAAAACTCACCTGGGCCAGAAATCGCCTTCACGCTCCCACTTGATCCCACATTGACACGCCATTAGATGTTCGGGTGCGCCGCCACGAAGGCGCATCGGGTCTTGCGATTCGTCGTTTTCGAACCGGTGGGCACGGAAGAGACCAGCGTACTGGCCCTGTAAGTCGTTGAGGAAGGCTAGGTGCGCTGCACCCATGGCGTAGCGTCCACACATCGTAATTGAAGTCAGTCGAAGATGAAGAAGAGAACATTCCTTGGAACGCGTCACGAACATGATGACAGTACAGTCACCGAGAGCGGAGAGTGGACATGTCCGTAGTGACTCACGTGGTACACATGGCATTGACGTCACTGACGTCACTTGGTATGATGGAGCTCCACAGCCGCAGTTTCGATCACCTCCATGTACAGTACTCATCTCCGACATGCACCACAAGTTCCACAGGTAGCGCGACTCCGCCTGCTCCGCCTGCTCCGCCAGCAGCGACCTCGGGCAGGCAAGCTGTGCAACGAGGTGGCAAACTCTCCTCTCGCTACATATATAGACCGTCCCAACTTGACTTACTCATTCAACTCTCTCTACTCTAGTCTACTCATCAACAATGTCCGACCACGGCCGCCGCGACTTTACCGACAAGGTATCTGTCTCCGTTTCCTTAGACCACGCTAACTCAGATCGCTGCCAAGCTCAAGCCCGAGAGCCGCAAGACTGTTGCCGAGGGCACTGGCGACAAGATTGCCGGCAAGCTTGATGCGGTTGCAAGCCGGATGCAGCCGCAACACCACAAGAGCGTCGGTCAGAAGATCAGTGATGCGTTCTCCAAGGACACGTCGAACCGGCGCATCGTTTAAGATTGGGTGGAAGTGTTTACGTCTAGGAGAAGGAGATATGCAGTTCAAAGGAAGAAGATGGAGTGCGGGACTTGTGTGCGGGGTTGTGGAAGATTGCCGGCGCTTTGCCGGGATGATTACCGCTTGTGGCTTGAAAGAAAGTAAGGGTAAATACAAGGTACCGTATAGTGTTTGCCCACTTTTACAGATCCGTCTTCATGTTTGAAGATTGCCCGCAAATAAGCCGCGCAAACTACCGTGCATCTCCCGCATTTACAACCCGCAGTCAATGTAGGTGCAGAGGATACAGAAGAACGTACGGGACTTTTGTGCGGGAATTCTCATTGTTCCATGATAATCCTAAAAGTGACAGCCGACTGCTTTGACAAACCCTTTGATGACCGGTGTTTAACGCTGATCACTAAGGAACCAAACCCGTCCACCGTCCATCTCCCCATCGTCCCTCTCCAAAGAACTCCCAAGACTTTGATCAACTGACGCCATCTCCGTTCACAACGGCAAACAAGCCACCCCACACTTGACTCAAATCACAAACTGGGGTTTGACAAGATCCAAAGCGCTTATCCGATGGCTGTTAGGTATAAACCTACCTACATTCCTGGGCTCTCATAGGCATTCCATTATCGTTCCGCACCCTTGCTCCACTCAGACCACTTTGACCCATAAGTAGTCCTACCCCACTAAACGTTTTCTCCACATCTACACTTTCTCCTCTTTCATCATGGAGTATACAACTGCCGAGATTGCTTCACACACAAAGCCCGCACTCATCAATTATGTCGCGGCCATCTTTGCCGCAATTGGTTCTTTCCTCTTTGGATATGTAAGTTGTCATAAAGGTCCAAAGGCTAACAAAACAGGACTCTGGCATTGTCGGTAGTGTCATCAGTGACGGATACGTCCATTTCTGGAGCTACTTCAACCCAAGTGATAGTGTCAAAGGCGCCATTGTTAGCGTTTTCGCTGGCGGTGCTTTCTGTGAGTTTGGACAAAGCCGAGAGAAACTAACAATAGTCGGAGCACTCGTGGCCGGTCAGACGGCCGACCGCTTTGGTCGCAAACGTACCATTCAACTCGGATCCCTTATCGCTGTCATTGGATGTACTATCCAAACCGCTGCCGTCAATAGCGCTATGCTCATCGTTGGCCGACTCATCGCTGGTCTCTCCATTGGAGTCTTGTCCATGATTGTACCACTGTACCAAGCCGAACTTTCGCCACCTCACGCTCGCGGCCTCCTTTCCGGATGGACACAACTCATGATTTCCGCAGGCTTCTTCACTGCCAACTGGGTCGGCTACGGCTGTGAGAAGATCAACGGCCAAGCCCAATTCCGCGTTCCCCTCGGCCTCCAAATTGTTCCCGCCGTCCTACTTCTTGTGTATGTTTTTACTTCTTTTTTCGCTGATGACAAAGGGGCATGTTTGTCCTTCCCTACTCGCCGCGATGGCTTGCATCGGTCGGGCGCACTGACGAGGCTCGCGAGACCCTCATTCGCTTACATGGAGGGCGTAAGAATGCTCGTTTGGACGTTGTCGAGGCCGAGATTCAGAAGATGCTCGTCCAGATCGAGTGGGAACGCGATAACGTCAGCACAAACTATCTCGACCTCGTACGCACTCGCCCCAATCTTCACCGCACACTTTGTGGTGTTCTCGTCCAAGCCATGTGTCAATGGACTGGTGTGAATGTCAACAACTACTACTTTTCGACTATCTACGGTATGCTCGGTTTCAGTGGACGCCAGCAGCTCATGATCTCGGGCATCTCGGGTGCTTGGGGCATGTTTGTCACTTGGATCTTCATTACGTTCCTCGTCGACCGTATTGGGTGAGTTATCATCCGATGTTCCAAGCTGACAATAGTCGTCGCAAGCCTTTGATTATCGGTTCGGCCCTCCTCGCCGTCTGTATGGCTTTACAGACTGGTACGAATGCGCCATTCTCCGAAGCCGCATCGCGCGGTGACAAGTACTCGAACAAGAGCATGGGCATTGCTGGTATTTGGGCCGTCTTCATGTTCTCATGGTGCTTCTCATGGAGTTTCGGCCCAGTGTCCTGGATCTACCAATCTGAAATCTTCCCAATGCACATGCGCGCATTGGGTGCCAGTGTGTCGACCGCATCCAACTGGCTAAACAACGTCATCATCGCCCAGATCACACCCATCGCATTCAGCGCCATCGGTTACAGGTACTTTATTGTTTACGTCGCCACTTGCCTCAGCAACACGGTCATCTGTTACTTCCTCTTCCCCGAGACTAAGAACAAGACGCTCGAGGAGATCGGATTGCTCTTTGTGAGTGTGGAGGAACGACAAAGCTAACAATAGGGCGACAAGGACGTGTCCACCCACCTCCCGCCGACCGAGTTGGAGAAGCAGGAGAGCAAGCACTCTGTCCAGCACTCTGAGCTCGCCTGATTGTGCAGACGGACAGTATGTGTAATTATGTTATGTTTTGTTTTTCCTGGCCTCGGTCGCGACTGACTCAACTCTGCCCTCGGAGCAGCTTATTCATAATCCTTATTACAGAGCGGCCTCGACGTCGGCCACCTTGGTCGACCGAGCCGGGAACCACGTAATCTTGCCTCCGGGCTTGACGAGGAACTTGGAAAAGTTCTACTATCAGTTTTTTCTTTTTCTTTTATCTCACCCAGTCAATATCATGCACAGGCGGCTCGGCGTGACTCTTGAGGTACTTATAAAGCGGTGTCGCCTCTGGACCATTCACGTCCCCTTTACGCGCAATAGGGAACGTGACTCCATAATTCGCCTGGCAGAACTGAAGGATCTCGTCGTCCGTTCCCGGCTCCTGTGCTTTGAACTCGCTATCAGTTTGCTGACAGTCAACATACCTGGTTACAAGGCTGGCCAACAATCTCTAGCTCGGCATACTTGTCGCTAAGGGCTTGCAGGTCCTTGTATTGCGGAGTGAGACCGCATCGGCTCGCGACATTGACGATTAGAATGTTTTTGTCCTTGTAATCGGTGAGTTTGAGCTCGCCCTTGGACGTTTGGAGCTGGTGTTAGGGGTTGGGGGGTTGGGGGGGTGGGGCTTGGGAAGGGTGGGGTTTGGGAAGGAGGACGTCACACTCACAGAGTAAGAGTACACGTCGGCCATGGTATGGTGAGCGCGTACGAGTCTGACGAGGCGAGATGGAGATAGACGAAGAATGGCGACTAGGTTAGACAGTCAAGTCAGAGGTGATGCCTTTCCGTGGGAGGTGGGCTATATATCTCAACCTCTGCACGTCATCCTCTATGAGTAACCAAAGTGGAGGCCCACACAGAAGAGGTGATCTGATTCCGACCTACGCGACATTATTCGACCCCCCCAACCATCCAGCCACGTCCCTACATCTCCATCAACTAACTATTCAACCTCACACTCAACCATAATGGTAAGTTGAAGAGAGAGAGAGATATCTGACACTAGGCCGACGTTAAGCGCCCCACTTCGCCGCCCACCGCGTCCGGCTCGGCATTCGCCGTCGCTAGGCCCCATGGCGCCAATGCTGTCCGGTGAGTTTTGTTGGTGTGGTGTTTCTCTTGGTGTTGGTGTTTGTTTGGTCGTGGTTGGTCTGGTCGTGGTTGTGGTTGTCTTTCGTGGTTGTCGTGGTCGTCGTTGTCGTGTGCTTGTGCTGATGCTCTACTCCGCGCCATTCTGTCTCAATGCTCTCCTCCACGCCCTGTTCCAGTCGCCGCGCACCAGCCGCACCCCGCCCAACGTCGGCGCGTGCCGCCGGCGCAGGTGGTTCCAGCAACACCATGCTCAAGCTCTACACCGACTCTGGCGACGTCGGCCTCAAGGTGTGAGTAGATTGTCTCCTCGTCCAACTCTAACCCCAGCGACCCCTTCGTCGTCATTGTCCTCGCACTCTCGTTTATCGCCTCCATCTTCTTCCTGCACATCGCCGCCAAGATTGTGCGCGTCTTCACCAGCTAGATATGGGTTGTACATGCATTCGTTTCGATACTAGGTTACGTGTACACATTCGTTCGATAGTAGGTTACGTGTACAACGTTCAAAACACTGCTTCCGAGACTTCACTTCTACTTACTCTAACCGACAAAGCTAACGGTTCATCACCTGCTGCAAAAGGATGCCGGCGCCGCGCAGCAGTCCTCGGTCGCCCTCTGGCACGCTGTCGTCGACCTCCACACGGCGGTTCCAGCCCATGGCTTCGGCCTCGCCGTCATCTTCGTTGCTCTCCGCCATCGTCGCCAGTGGCATAGGAGGTTGCACAACACCAGGGAGAGAGTGCCACCTTTTCTCGGGAGATCTCGAGGGCGGTGAGCGGAGTATCTTGCTCGGATGCGCCCCCAGCCCCAGCCCCCTGCCGCCGTGGTACATCGAACCACCAGCACGGGGTGCGGGCTGGCCTCCGTGTGGGTCAGCTGCCATAAGACGGTCCAGGAAGACAGACGAGGCCGGGTCACTGGGCTGCCAGTCTGGGTTCGTCGCCTTGAAGTGTAAGAAGCTCTTCTCCATCTTGTAATCGTTTACGTTGCGGGTAGATGGGGGCGGGGCCGAGGTTGCAGGGCGTGCACTCAAACGCCGCGCGAGCCCCGCAGCTGGAGCCTCCTCAATCGCCGCTGCGGCCGCGGCCGCCTCAGGCCCAATGTTGCCAGGCCGATGGAAATCGAAGACCGCAAACGAGCAGACAAAGCCCAGGTCCTCGACGTGCACGGTGAACTCGCGGAAAAAGTCGATGATCGCGCCGCTCGATGGTGCCAAGCTGAACCACAGGATGAAGGGTGTGAGGAGCACCGAGACTATCTCCTGTACGAATATCATGACCTTGAGCGCAAAGAGCTGGCCAAAGTCCACCAGGACCGTCGGTGAGTGCAGTTTGCCCTCCCACTCTTGCGGAAGGTAGTGCGTATACCGCACCACCTCGCGCATAAGGTACTCAGGGTCAAAGACCAGCGTGTCCTCTGGAATCATGCCCCGCGCGACGGCCATGATGATCCCGAAGATACCGAGGTAGAAGACAATCGAGCGGTGCGGCGTGATCTCAAAGTTGAGTGCCAAGTCGGTGTCGAGGATGGACACGACAGCGAGAACGGCAGCAAACGCGCCAGCAATGAAGGCAACGAAACTGGTGTCAGCTGAGCATGAGCCGTGGTCAGCTCACCGCATGATCAGCGCTGTGCGTTCCTTGGGGAACTGGTCGATGTATTCCTTGGCAATGGGATAGCTCTGGTTAAGGCGGCGTTCGAAGAGGTGAGGGAGCTCGTTGAACTCGCGGAACTTCCACTGTGCGTAGAGGGTGTACTGTCGTCCTCCCATTGATGACGGGTTCTTGTGGTACTCCTGAACGTTAGCGCAATGGATACAGCAAAGTGCTCACCTCAAAGTACCGGAAGAATGAGTAGACTAAGATGTACAGCACGATCACTGGCGCGAAGAGGAGGTTGAGCAGGCCCGCGAGGACGAAGCGACGCTGGAGGCTGGTGTCAGCTGAGAAGAAATCGCACAAGGTCACCTTGTCACAAGATCCCTGCGGCCTTTGCCGTGTACGACCTCCTTGCGCACCTCCCCAGTGGGCCCGAAGACGAACGAGAACAAGGACACGCGGAGGTTGTGCTCGAGCGCGAGCGTGAGAACGTTGCCCCCGAAGGTGAGGTGCTGCATCTCCTCAGTGCCCGTAGTCTTGGGGAGGGTGGCCTGCGGTGGCCCACTGAGGAATGAAGGCGGAATGATCTTTCGCACCGACGCAGGGACGGGGATGCGGACGCGTAAGTCTAACAGGTCTTTGTTGAAGAGCGCGATGAGGTAGTTCTCCTGCCGCATGACGCGGCTGCTGTTAGCGTCGGACAACCACGGGAGCTTACTTGGCGATGTCGTGAGCGTCGAGCTTGGCCTTGGGCTCGGCGCGGCCAACCATCGTGGCGAGCGCATTCGCACCACCGTTCGACAGAGACGTAACCGGGTTGTCCTTCTTGACCTCGTTTACGAGGTGCACAATTGTGGGCCATGGCATGGTCTGGATATCGGACTGGTGTTAGCTGGAGCGAGTCATCTATGAGCTCACATCTTGAACGCCCAGGAGGTGAGTGTAGAAGCGCCAGAGTGCGTTGAGGCGTGGGATGTTCCGGATGAAGAAGAGGAGGCGGAGAACGAAGAACGCACATCCCGAGATGAAGAAGACCCAGTGGAAGAAGCCGCCGCTAGCTGTCAGCTGGTCAACGCATTGTCAGCTCACCGGCCCATACACTGGTTCACGAGCACGTCGTTGAGTCGCCCGTGCTCGCCAAAGTCGGAATGAAAGCTGAGCAGCTTGCCGTAGTCGACACAGCTCGTGAGGAACTTGAAGAAGCCGATCACAAATCCGATCGTGCTGCCGTCAGCTTACCGAGCCACTACTACCTTACATGAGATTGAGCACCTGAGCGAGCACGATGCACCAGTACCCCTTGTTCTTATAATACTCGTATACTTCCTGGAGGAACGCATCCAAGTTGACGACATTCGCCCATGCCCACAGCGCCTGGTTGTAATCGCTCAACCCAGCCTTGCGGGGGTTCGCCGGCCGCGCGCGGTCAGGCTCGCCAGACGGCACGGCGTGGTACTTGTGTTTCCCCCTTCCTTTAGTCCGTCGGCTAGGACCTGGTGTGGGTGGAGTCTTTGGAGGCGCTGGGGGGTCCGAGGTGGTACTTGGCGTCGGGGTTTCGGTGGATGGGCTCTCGGTAGACGCGGTGGCGGTGGATGCAGTCGACTCGACGCGTTTCAAATCCTCTAAAGGAACCTTGACCACCTTGGCCCGGTCAGGCGACGACTTGCGGCTTGGACTCGAAGAACTATTACTCGGTCGTCGTCTCCATGGTCCTGGGCTTGGACTCGTAACCCGGCCCTTCCCCTTGATAGCGTTGGTCTGGAAGAGGAGTGAGGGCGGTGGTTCGTCGTCGCTACTCGTGTCGTCGGCGGGGTTGCGGCCAAAAGGCGACCGAGGTGTAGGGGTCGGCGAGGTGGGTGGCGACCTAACAGTGTCACTCTGCAGTTCGCGGAGGAGCTCGTTGCTGGGCGAGTCGAGCGGGTCGCGGGACCGTTCACGCGATTGAGACCTATCGCGAGGGTAGGATGACTGCGCGACGGACGCGTACGGGTTGAGGAGGTTGAGGAGGGAGTTTGCAGGTGGGCTTGGCATTGTCGCCGCGTTGCCGTGCGGCGGTGAGTATGAATGTGGCGATAGGAGAGATAAACGCGGAGACGTACGAGACACCGAGGGTGGTTTGGTGGTGAGTGTCACCCCGCGGGGTGGTGGGTGGCAAATGACGCACCAAGAGGTGACGAATAGGCGTGCTAGAATGTCATTTTTCGCGAGCCTGCTAAAATAGGCCTCCGACGCGTCGAGATGAGCTTAGAGTAGGTGACTGTACGCGTTGGATTGATTTCGCCTTGCCTATTCCCAATCAATCATGACTGACGCAATGGACATTGACGAGCCTGCTCCCGCGCCACGTCCAGTAAACGCAATGGCGGCACTCATGGCTGGCGCCAAGGCCAAGGGCAAGCAGAAGGAGGAGGCGGTCGACCCGCGCGAGGGCTTGCCATGGTACGTCCTATCTTCCCTCAGCTGGAACTGACAACAGGGTGGAGAAGTACCGGCCCGAGAGCTTGGACGACGTCGTATCTCACCATGACATTACCGCTACTCGTGAGCTATACCACCCATACCAGCTGACGACAGTGGACAAGTTCATTGAGACCGGACGACTGCCGCACCTCCTCCTCTACGGGCCTCCAGGTATTCCTCTAATCAAAGGAGAGCTGACGGCAGGAACGGGCAAGACGTCCACTGTGCTGGCCCTCGCGCGGCGGTTGTACGGACCAATGTTTAGGAAGCATATCCTCGAGTTGAATGCGTCAGACGACCGTGGTATCGACGTCGTGCGTGACCAGATCAAGAGCTTTGCCGCTACCAAGGTGTTGTTCTCGTAAGTCAGAGGCCACCTCTTGCTCGATCTGTCACTCTAATCCCCAGGAAAGGCGGGTTCAAGCTCATCATCCTCGACGAGGCGGACATGATGACGCAGGCAGCGCAGGGCGCCCTCCGCCGTGTGATTGAGCAACATACCAAGAATGTACGGTTTGCGATTCTGTGCAACTACGTGAACAAGATCACGCCGGCGATCCAGAGTCGATGCACGCGATTCCGGTTCAGCCCGCTGCCGGAAAGCGAGGTCGCGCGCAAGGTCGATGACGTGGTGGAGAAGGAGGGGTGAGCTAGACTTCTCTGTCAAGCTGACTGCAGTGTGACAATTACGGCGGACGGACGAGCGGCGCTACTCAAGCTCGCACGCGGAGATATGCGCCGCGCGCTGAATGTGCTTCAGGCGTGTCATGCCGCGTACGACAACGTAGACGAGACGGCTGTGTACAACTGTACAGGCCATCCTCACCCAGAGGACATCCGGGCCGTTGTGGAGAGTATGATGTCTGACGAGTTCGGGACGGCGTTTACTCGTCAGTTGATAAATAAGACACAACTGACGACAGGTATCACCGCTCTCAAGGCAGAGAAGGGGCTTGCGCTACAGGACCTCGTTGCGGGCGCATACGACTTCCTCGAAACTGTCGAGCTACCAGTCCAGTCGCGCGTGTACCTTCTCGATCACCTGGGCCAAGCAGAGTGAGTTGCTGCTCGGTTACGCTGATGCAGACATCGCCTGTCGCTCGGCGGCTCGGAGAAGATGCAGCTCTCGGCGATCCTCGGCGCGTTCAAGGTCGCTGTCGAGCTGTCGCAGAAGAAGTCGCTCAAGTAGATTTACTGTATATCCATGCACACTGTAACGTACACTCACATCATTACACTATTAAGTTAGAACACATCATCATCATCGGTGACCGGTGCTAAGAGAGTCGGCACGCTGTCGTCGCGGAACAGACCGCCGCCTCGTGGCGGGGCAGGACCAAGCGAACCCACACCACCGAGCGAGCCGCGGAACTTTGAAAACTCGTTCTGGAGGTCGCGGTTGCTGCCGCGCATGCTCATGCTGAGCTTGCCAAGGCGCGAGACCTTGGGGCCAAAGTCGGCATCGAGGGACTCTCGTGCCCCGTTGGGGAACGGGACAGAGGTTAACGTCGGCACCTCGTCGTACTCGCCCTCCTCCTCCGACTCGAGCGCGGCCGAGATCCACTGGATAACCGCCTGGAGTTTGGTCTCGGCGTCATTGCACCGCACCGCGAGCACCTTATTCTCCTCGGAGAGTAGACGGCAGTTCTCGTCGAGACGCAACGCGTAGGCCGACTTGACACGCATCTTCTCCTCAAGCCGCTTGTGCTTGTCTGCCCACTCGCGTTCCACGTCTTGCTTGACCTTGCGTGACGGCTCGCGCAGATGGCGTTCGTAGTCGGCTGCGATCATGCGTAGCTGGCTGACCTCGTCTTGCAGCTCGAGGATCTTGGCGTTGGGCTCCTTGGGACGGGCGTCAAGAGCAGCCTTGAGGAGCTCAATCTCCTCGGCCTGCTCCTGAGCCTTCATCTCCACCTCGTGCAGTTGCTCGCGGAGGAGCGCTTCGGGCCGGACCATATCGACGTGGTACTTCAGCTTGTTGGGGCTTAAAGGTCGTGCAGCTGGTGTGCCTGGGACTGCTAAAGTGCCGACCGAGGACGAGGTGAGGATGAGACTCTTGAGCTCATTGAGACGCGATTCCATCTCCTGGCTCTTCACCCGATCGCTCTTGCTCGACATCGAGGGGTTGTCGAACTCCTTCTCCCGCAGCTGGGCCTTGAGGTCGGCAATCTCGTTCTGGTACTGCTGGATGAGGGCCTCCGGGTCGACGACCTCCTTGCGCTGGGCCGAGAGCAGGACACGCTTGAGGCCCTGTGCAAAGCTGAGGGTCGAGTTCGACTCAGGCATGTTGATAACGGCCGGCGAGATGGTGCAAATGACCGAGATGAGCGCGTCACCCGAGAGTGAGGGTTGGAGCAGGCGTGTGCTGCCGTTAGCTTCTCAAAGTGCCTCACAACTTACAGCTTGCTGTCGCGGTAGGGTACGTGTTTGACATCGCGGTTCGACGCCATGTCTGCAAGCTTGGAGATGACGAGCTTGAGGGTGAGGAGGCTGATGTCAGCGACACCAGAGGTTTACGAGCTACTCACGACTGGTTGATATGCTTTCCCTCGACATTGCGTTCCTTCGAGCTCGTATGCTTCTCCGAACCCGCCAAATCTGCTGTCAGCACTTGGCACTTGGCTTACTTACCAATGATCGACAGCGTGCTGATGCGCGTCGCCTTGTCGCGGCCTGGTGTTCTAGTTCCGTCGGCGGCCGTGCGTGACTCGATCGTCATCCGGAACACACAGTGGGAGCGGGAGGAACGCGCGTTCCAGTCCGTGCCGCCGACCTTGCGACGTTCCTCACCCATGCGCAAAAGTCTACGCACTTCGTCCTCGGTACGCACGCCGCACTCAGTGAGCCCGTTGATGACCACCTCGCCCTTGCGTCGGCCCTCGCTGAGGGTGAGTTCGCGGCCGTCGGGCGAAAGAAGGTCTATGATGGTCTCGTTGTACAGCTCGAGGTACGACGCGCGGAGGAGGAACTCGCGGTCTGGGGACGCGCGGATCTGCTGGAACAGGTCTGCGATGGCGAGTGGGATGATGCCGGGGCTCTGCGGTGCACCAGTCAGAGTGAATGTCTTTCCCGACGCCGTCTGGCCATATGCGAAGATGACAGCGTTGTAACCCTCCATCGCCGCTGATGTTAGCTAAAGCACAGTTCCTAGCTCACATAGGACGTGCGCTCGGGCCGACGTAGCGTACGTGCGCGCGTTATCGGTTTCAGGATCGATGATGCGGTCTGTGGTCAGCGTGACACCAAACAACAGCCACAGCCTCACCAAAGAACCACTCCTTCTTGTCGCGTGTGCCGTCTCGCACAACAGCGGGTTTGATCATGCGCAAGTCGTACGCGGGCGTGACCCAGGCAATCTGGGAGCCTACCCGCAGCTCCGACTCTGATGGTGGCCGCACGCTGGAGTCAGTAACCTTCCCTGAGACAAACATACCGGATCGAGACGAGGACACGCTCGCTCTTTGCGAGACTCGGGGTAGGCTCCAGGTTCTCGAGCACGTAGGCGGTGTGGTTGGCCTCGTTTGTCCACACGTCCTTGGTGTCAATGGGGAAGGGCGTTGGGCGGCCGTTGGATGATCCGAACCCCGGCCCCGCCTTGGGTTTGACGAGGACTCGCGGGCGAGCCTCTGGAGTTGTGGGAGCCTTGACCTTTATTTTGGGCCGGTCGGGCATGGGAAGCATGGATGTGGGCGACTCGGGAAGGTTGTCATTGTGAGAGCCTAAGGCGGCGCGGGTTGCGCCTAGGACTCTGGCGGCAATGGCTGACTTTGGACGAGAGGACATCTTGACTTTTGGTGATGATGTTGGTGTTGCGCGTGCCGAGACGATTGTCGATGACATCGACATGATTGTGTTGTGTATCGATTAAGAGGTGCGAGATGTGAGGATGTGAGGAAGGGAGGAAAGTGGAGGAAGTTTGTGTATGCGGGTAAGCTAGGATGAGGGGCTAATGTTGTGACCAGCCACCTTGTGGTTGAGGTTGTAATTAACAAGTACAACAAGGCACTTGTTATACTTTCCAGTAAAGTTGAAGTTTGAGAGAGTAGAAATGTAATGTTGAAAGTAACAATGTTGATGTAACAAACCTCAACCCCAGATCCCCAGAGTAATTGTAAACAGAGTTTGACTTGAGTCTTATGGATGAGACGCGAAGACGTCAAAAGGATTACGGCAATCCCCAACCCCAATGTTTACGTCTTCCTGCCATCCCTCCCGCCTTGATCTTTGTTTTGTTTTTGATCCCGCCAAATCATTCGCGTCCAACCTAATATTCTCATTCCTCATTAGTAATGCTCCTAATGACAATGAAAGAAGCGCGGTCCAAGCTCGAGGCACGAGCGTCTAAATGGATCGGATCTGATCTGTGAACAGGATGTTGAAGTGAACAAGATCTTTCGGCTTTATGAAACCTCCATCACACGCGCTGACCGGAAAGGGAAGAATCGCGTCAGACTAAAGTGGCAATTGGGCTAGTATAATGAGCTGTCCCGCGACTTAGGGCAATGAGCTCTTGGCTAATACTTAGTCTAAAAGAGTGGAACCAATAGCGAGCGCGACATCCCCCGTTCTGGGATCCAGGACCGAATAACCCGGCCCACACGTCTTGCTTGCCTTGCACTGCAATGTTAGGGGTTGGAGTATTACCATTAGGATTTGAGCTAATGATGATTCTGGAGAAGCTAATGGTGGCCAGTCAGGGTGGGCCGGGTGGGGTGGGGGCATTGGGGGAACAATGAAGCCGTGGCCACCCTGGCTGGCCGTGGCAGAGGCCAACCCTGCCCCACTCCACCTGTCCCGGTGATCCATGACCCTGGACAACAAGTCCAGTGATTGACCTTGAAACGCTCCGCCCCACTCTGACCATACTGAGCCATTAGGCTTTGAGTATTAGGTTTACACGAATCCCAATCCTAATAGTCAAACATAGAGTGGGCCAGTCTTGAGTGGCCTTCGACCTTGAGTCTCTCAGCCAAGATGGTTGACCACCTGATTCACCCTCTGTCTATGACCAGATAGACCTCATCCCACTTGCGCTGCAGTAACCAGTGATGCGTAATATCCTATTGCCTCTCCTCTGAAGAGAAGAGCAATGTAGGCATACAACTACGACTCTTAGCAATACAATGGATCTAAACATCACGCTGTCACGCTGTCACGCATCGTCATGGCCTTGTTCTCGGATAGCGGAATCGTACCGATCTATCCTTTGCAAGTCACTATCTAACCTCTGGATGGCCGTGACAGGAACCCGCCGGGCCGCGGGCCGGACAGCCGAAGGTGTCCAATTGAGCCCAATTGCGCTAACAGGACATGGACTCACTGGTCCGAATAAGTCAGACTTTGACATTGCCAGCGATATGGGAGAGGCAGAGTGGATCCCCCACGGCACGAGCGCTCAGCTTGCTTGGGGACTGTCAAAGCTGACTACCGTTGAGTTTGCAGCCTAATTAGTCCAGTGATACGAATGTTGATGCCCACGATCCGGATCTTGCGGGGATACGACTCTGGTGGGGACCCAAGAGCATAGAATGCCCGAAACGATAAGAGGTCGTCTTTTGAAGAACCCCACAATCGTAGAGTTGACAACTGCCACTCTGGGCAGGCGTCCTCCCCACCTGAAAAAGTAATGTCCCCACAGCCGAGCGAACGGTACGGTCCTTGGACCTGTTCCTCTTCTTCTTCCTCTGTAGTACGTTGGTATTGACGCCCAATGTGGTATCAGCACGGTCATTAAACTTGTCTATCCCCAAGCCCTAGTCTTCGCCCAGCGTGCCAGCGTGTCAGCGTGCCAGCGTGCGATTCTTGATCGGCAATGAGCCAGCCATCCGGATCTTCCTCCAGGCCTCCAATGAAGCCGCATTGTAGAGTCTGCCACACCGTTTACAGTCTATAAATGGTACAAACGCTTTACACCCGGCGAACCGGCGATTAGTGACTCGGGCCATTATCGGTTCATCCAATCTCCGTTAGAACAGAATGCCTCCGCTGACGATTTGGGGTGGGTCGGATATTGGCTTGCCCAACTGCCCTACGTACCCCACCTGCCCACCTCACAGGGACAAGCTTTAAGCCCGATTGGGATGATAACGTTGGCCATGACGCTCCACTTGGTCCGAGGATTACGACTGGTTTACGGATTACGACAATTATGACCATTACGCGAGAGAAGAATTACTCCAAGGATCAATACAAACTTCAAGCCGAGCCGAGATGTTGGAGTCGGATATCGGGGGGCAACAAACTTGACTACGACCGTACAGTATGGCAAGAATGTATTTAGGAGACTGCAAGTTTCTGGGGGAGCACATTGTGGATGCTGTGTTGATCCTGTTGCAGAACAAAGTCACATAGTCACATATGGAGTAGGGGGACGCCTTGTGTGCATAGCGCGAAGCCACCTGTGCGTGAAAGTGTCAATCTGAGGTGAATGGCTGCGCATACTCTGTATAGTCACTAGATCTATTCGAGGCTAATCCCTATATCCCTATCAGGCCATAAGCCATGGTTCACGAGGGTTACCCGCTCGGAACCACTTTGAATTAAGCAAGGACCTCTTTCGATACGGCGGTACTATCTTTGTCCAGACTTACATCCTCAATCATAGACCTTTAATTCCTTTCGCCTTAACCGCCGCGGTTAAAGCCCACCAACAAATTCAATAGTTGATAAAGTTGTTTGAATGTCCGGTTCAGGCCCCAGGGTCAATCAGGTCCAGGTCCAGGATCTACTCCCCTAATCACCCCCGTTCCTTATCCATCAATGCATCAATCCACCATTTCATCTTTTCAGTGCCCTTTAGAGTTCTGGATCGGGTCACTTTTACTGTTTTTCGGGGACAAACCTTTCGGGGTTTAGATCATTAAAGGATTAAGCCACGGGTTACACTTTCGGGGGCCTAGACACAAAGTCAAGGGAAATAAGGAATAAGGGGAGAGGGACGGGCACAGAAAAGTCCATTTACTATCACAATCATCCCGAACACCCCAATCAGCACAGAAACAACAACGCCTACGTGTCGATACTTTGTTAACACCCCCGAAAATTATGAGTGTTGACCTCTCCTTTCGTACCGAAACGCATGCGGATGTGTGGAGAATGATGACCTTCCGGATGGACATATAAACCCACATCGAAAGTGTCGAGAAGAGCATCCAACAATCTCTTCAACTTCCGACTTCACCACCGCTTGACGCGACCACAGTCTCTACAACCAACACACAAAAAGCTTTACAGCAACCACCACCAAACCACCAAAACAACAAAATGTTCGCTATCATCTTTGCTACTCTCGCTGCCGTCGCCACCGCCGCTCCCGTTTGCGGCCCCGCCGCCGCCGCTCAGGCCTCGCCTTCGGCCATTGCGCCCGTCCTGGCTGCTGCCCCTGCTGCGGCCCCGGTCGACGCCGCCACCACCAACGGTGACGCTACCTACTACGCAACCGGCCTCGGTGCTTGTGGCTGGACCAACTCGGACTCGGAGGATGTCGTCGCCATCAACGCCCCCATGTGGGATGCTGGCAAGCACTGCGGCGCTTACGTCACCATCACTGGTCCTGCCGGTACCGCCCAGGCCAAGGTCGTTGACCTTTGCCCCGGCTGCGCTTCGGGTGACCTCGACATGTCGCCTACCCTCTTCACAAAGGTTATTGGTGACCAGGGCATCGGCCGTGCCAAGATGGACTGGTCATTTACTGGCGCCGTTGACTCCGCCCCTGCTCCCAACGCCCACGCCCTCGCTGGCCTCCAGTAAGCGCTGAGCGCTACAACTACACCTAGATCTAGATCTACATTCGCGCTGGACGCATCATACCGCATAAGGCCTAGCGCCTTCATCATCTCATCTCGCTGTGCTGAGCATAGACGTTAGAAAGCGCAGAGCGCTACACCACACTCGTTGTACCCATGCATTTATGACTGTATTCGCACAATCAGAGGGATAGTCAGTTAGTGGAAGAACAAGGAGACTGAGTGGGTAACAGAAAGGTCATGGACTTTCAAGGTTGTGGGCAACCTCAGATTCGCTAAGTATTCTTCACCCCATTCTCTCTTCCCAGGCTGTCTTACCATGGCAAGATCTGGTTGAGGGGTAGTAGCATTCTATGATTGTTGTAAAGCTATAAGGCTATCGACGGAGACAAACGAGATGATCAAGGTCAGCTGTTAGTGTAAAGCTCAAAACGTTTACTGAAACAATATCAAGGCACGGGCCGTAGGTGTCTATCCCCGTGATATTGTATATCTAATCACTTTAAGCGGCCCACATTTAAATATCCCAACCGACGTACACTTTGCCTCATGTCATCATGTTAAAAACGCGTTTAAACTAGAAAAGTACAAAGTGAGAATATATGTTTACGCAATTTAATACCAGGACAGGGGCTTATCCGCCATATACGCCATGTTAAAACTTCACCCTGGTTTTCTACTCTTCCCACATCACAATCACCCTTGATTACCACCTTTTAGCGCTGTAGAAGTCGCACATGCTTCAAGATTGACAGAATCCGGATTGCGATTCTATCAAACCCCAATCCCGAACGAGCTCAATTTCGACAGCCGGCTCAACCGTGAACCGCGGTATGGAAGACGCGTCGGCGTCGCGTTAAAACAGCATTCTGGAATGCGTGCCCTGTCTGGCGCTTTTAGGCTTAGGTACGTTGTACGGTACATCGACATGTCACCGACTCATATGGCGTAACCCAAGAGGCAAGGTCGGTTCTCATGGTGGAGGCTGGCTGATGTGGTGGTCTGCTATTTAGGCACGCATCAGTTGATCTCGGTTGCAATGTCCAACCGGCTATCGATACAGTGCATATGGATGATAATGCAAGGTGGTTGAGCTGAGTGGTGATGTTCTGTGCTTCCATAATGTTCGCCCAAGCAGGAGTAGGCAACCGACCATGACCGACGTGCCTTGCCTACTCCTCCCTACTCCTCTGGGCCTACTTTGTCTCCTTCCTCGCGTCAATCTCGTTCTTCGTCTTGTCGGTGCATTCCCACAGCTTCTTGAGCTTGTCTCCACACTCGGCCTCAACCACGTCGTCCGGCTTGGACCCGTGAGTGTCCAGGCAGGTACGATATGCCTCGATGTGGGTGAAGCATGCACGCTTCATCTCAGCGAGGTATGGGACGCTGCTGTCAGCTTCCTTATGAGGTATAGCTGAACAACTTACCTCTCGTCAGCACACCTGGTCAGTGCACGGCCCTGTTCGCGGCAGATGGCACTCCAGTCACCGTTCACGTTTGCCTGTACGCACTGCGGTGAGCGAACAAGGTGAGGAAAGTTAGAGCTCACGTTCTGGTACTGCGCCATCTGGTGAGCGCACTCTATTTATCAGCCATCAGTTTCAGCCGTTATCCTTACTGGAAGCGACTGCGTCAAAGGAAAAGTCCATGGCTGCTGATTTTGTGTGCACAAGAGGTGGGTTAGGTGGGATGAATAGGAGTGAGGTTGGGATGCAATAGTGCTTGAAACAATCGCGAGTGTCAAAGGTGGAGGTGGAAGACGGAATCAAATAAGTTAGGCATGCTGTCACGTGGAAAATTGATCAACTTTGAAAAGAAAAGGCGTGTAATGACCCTGAAGAATGTTGGCATGTTGGCATGTAGTGGGTGTTGTTGACCCTGAATGTGGGGAAAGGCATGAATGAGGTCCAACAACTGACTTGTTAGCGTAGTAATACAGTCTCTCCTCCCCCAAACTACCACTGAGTTCCACTCCCATCCCATCCCATCCTATCCTATCCCACTTAATCCTCAATCACCCTCAAATCATCCATCATCCACACACTTCTCACTCTCTCACTCACTCTCTCTCTCTCTCTCTCATTCTCTCAAAGACTCAATTCCCCATTACACATATCACACTCCATCTCTGTACACATTGCCATCATATCGTCCCTGTCCTTTCCCACTTCACAAAGTTAACTCTCGCCCTCCTTCAAACTCTGAGCTGTGAGCGCTGGGCCGCCGCTTCATCATGAGTGCTACTTCACCTATCGTGTGCCCCCGAAGTGATCCCACTGCGACATCCGGTCCTGTTCAAAGCATGGCCGTCCTCAAAAGCTCTCGTGCCCGCCCTAACAAGAATCAGCGCGGCTGGGGCAACCTACCTTCCCATCTACTCAAGTAAGCATCGCCCTGTACCTGAGCTGGATCGCCACCACAACGACTGACACCTAGCCTCATTTTCACCAATGTCCTTAATGACTTGACACTGGACATCTGGCGTCCCTTTCCCGACAGCAGCCACTCTGTTGCCCTCGCTATCGCCCGCCGCAACTGGCTGTCGGGAATGCGCGCCACGTCAAGTGGATGGTACACAGCAGGTGCGTCGAGTCGACCAACACACCACCATTCAACGATACAACCAGCTAACTCTGCAGTCCATTCACATCCATTCTGGGCCGAGCTCATTACCACCATTCGTCCAGACATCGTCGGCATCCCACGCGGGCCCACGTTTTACGCCGCACGTGCGATGACATCGGATGTCTGCGTCCCCTGCAGGCTCTCGTTTCCCATGCGGCCACCGCAGAGTGCATCGTATACTATGCCGACGGACAGCTTGGGGCGCATCCGTACGTGTCAACTCCACTGGGCCCAAATCTGCTCCCATTGCCTGCGCGTGCAACCCGTGGACGTGCGCACCGAACCCACCCTATTCCTCCGTCGTCCAGTCAATGGAGATGTCGACGAGCGCGGTAGGCCCCGCAACAATCAGGGTCTACTTTGCGGCTCATGTCGAGAAGTCGCCTTCAATGCGATGCTCCGGCGCGGCCTTGAGACCTCTGCCCGGGGGGGTGAAATTCGCGGGTTTGACAACGCATGGCAGCATACCATCTCCTACAAGGAGTATGTCTACTTTGGCCAAGGTCGCTCCGACGAGATGGCGCTGCAGGCCATCGAAGACTGGTTCCTGATGCACCACACCAATTACTACCAACTACTCACTGAAATCGGCAACGTTCAAGCGTTACTTCGCCAGTTCAAGATGCACGTCTTTGAGCATCATTCGCTCCAACCTCCACCCTACGAGGCAAGTGAAATCGCGAGGATTATCTACAGCACGTTCGACGAGGACGACCAGAGTGATTTCGATCTGTCCCGGTTGTATCGCCGGTGGTGCCACGAGATCGACAACAATGAGTACACAGAGGCTGAGTACCGTCTCGACATTGAGCGCGTCCGTGCCAACCTGAGCGCCGCATCATTGTGGCCCTGGATCCGAAACAAGGTGGTCCTTCGTACTCTCGACCTCTGGGCCGCGGAACGCTTCAACAATGGCTACTGGGTCATGCCGTCGGACGAAATCGCGCAGATGCGCGACCCGAACAAGCAGATCCATACGCCCCTACATGAGATTGCGTTTCACGGCTCACGTGCTTCTGAATACGGCAAGGCTTATGTCGTGGACCGCTGGCGGAATGGCGGCGGTCGATTCCGGTTCAACGTCGGTCCGCACGAGCTGCGGTCCCGCGAACAGCGCAACGTGGATCAATTCCTCCCTCCCGAGCGCCTGCTCGGAATGAAAGACATGCGCTTCACAGAGGTGTTGAGTCTGCGGTTGGAGGCTGCGTTCGGCGAGATCATGAGGTCCTACACTCGTCTTCCCCTCAAAGAGTATGACCGCATCGAAGCGCACCTCGCCACCTTGAATGTGGAGAACATCCTTGCGCTGCTCCAGGACATGTACCCTTGGCATGAGATGGAGGACCCGAGCGGCCGGTGGCCCCTTACTCTCTTTCCTCTACCTCCAGCTTCCGACGCAACCGCAACGTCTTCGATCTCAGAGGAGGAAGACCCTGCGGAGCAAAGCTTAGCGCAGCTTGACAACGAGCCGCATAGTGCGCAGAACAAGCGCGACGCCATAGACGATGACAACAATGGAGACGACTGCGGTAACGATTCCAGCGAGCCACGCGAGCCCCGGATCGAGCTTGTCTCCACGAACGACAATCATCCGTCCTCGTATGGGATCATGGACGGCTGGAGCACGACATCCGACGAACCTGACGAGTTTGAGGATGCGGAGCAGCACGAGGATCGCGTGAGCGAACGTAGCGACTGGGACTCGACCGCCGACTCGAGCAGCCCGTCGCCCAAGCTGGGCAAGCGCAAGGTAGCGGACGATGAGGAGCAGCCCAACGTCGAGCGCACCCCGCGCAGCAGACTTGGATCCGGACAAACATCGACCTCTGGCGACTCGGCCAACACGGTGTTAGTCACTCCGGACGAGAGTCCGTCGTTGCTCGCTGAGGAACGCATCCAAGTCGCTGAGGTGCACGATGAGGCGTCGGATACGACGCCTGTCGCGATGATGGCGAATAGCACCACCTCTCCAAGCGCGTCACCAGCCCTCGGCAAGCGCAAGTCACCTGACGACGACGATCTGATCCGCCCGCCCCGTCGTGCGGCTTCGATACCCGCATCGACTCGCACCGCAGCCAGCGAGACGACCGACGATGACATGGGAGAAGGACACGTGAAGGCAGACAAAATCGAGCGTCGCACGCACCCCGCCGTCGAGATAGAGGAAGGTCACCCCAAACTGGGCTTGACTGTCGAAGATGGCATGGGAATTGACAATGCGCCGATGGACGACGACATGCAGGAAAGCGAGACGAAGCCTAGCAAGGGCTCAGGCAGACCGCCATCGGGCTCCTCAAACAGCGATGGAAGGGTGTCTGGCCGGACGCCTTCGCCTGACCCGAAACAGAAGCCGGATGTCGACCAGGCTGTCGATCCGACGGCAGTTGCGGACGCGACTTGGGACGGGGCGGCGTCGGAGTACTCGGACCTTCTGTACGACTCGCAGTCGGAGGCGTCCATCGACTCGGAGAAACTGGCTGAAGTGCCGTCCGTCCCGGCATCGTCGGACCTCCTTGGCCCAAGCGTGCGCGAACTGATCTTAAGCTGTTTCTACGGCTCACGGGTGAATCTGCGCGCCTGCTATTGTTCGATCTGCGTGCGCTCGAGGAAGGACGCGGCAGAGGCGGAGCGGCGCAGGTACCTGGAGGAGGATGACAATGTCATCGTCGCTTCTGTTCTTCGCATTGCGTAGGGTCGGTAGGCTGTACTCTTAGGTAGTGTGCGTTGTTGATATTGTACTTATCCTTGTGAAATGTACAAGCATAGGTGTTGGCCGCGTCTGATCAGTGAACTGGAGCGAGCCATAGGCTAGGTTGCTTGAGTTGGTCGCGTGGGTGGAGGTTTTTGCCACTGGGGTATGGGAGGGGTAGGGTGGAGGAGCGGGTCCAAAATTCAATAGGCTGAAATGATTTTGTTTTCGCACAAAGTCAACCAGGTGAATGTTACGAAGAATCCAACAACGGCCACAATTAGAGTCTCAGCACACCATTCATAACGCCTCCGCTTCCATCCAACTGACCATGTCCGACTCTGAAGGGCCCGCCAAGCGCCCCCGCACCGAGGAGGATTCCATGAACGACGCGAGGGGCTCGAGAGGACCCAACACGCGCGGCAAGTTCCAGGGTCGTGGCGGCCGCGGAAAGAGCTACGGCCAGCGCGGAGGCGGCTACAAGGGCCAGAACCGGGGAGAGCGGATGAAGGACAAGGGCCGCGACCGCGGGCGGTTCCCCACCAAGCCGGCGAAGAAGGTGCGTTTCTACTGAGGAAGGAATTGACAGCAGGAAATGAACGAGGAGGACATGATGAACGCCGAGACGGAGACCATCAAGAAGGAAGAGGTCGAGGACGGCGAGCCCAAGGAGAAGCGCCTGCCAAAGAAGCGCGCTGCCGTGCTCGTCGGATACTGCGGCACCGGGTACCACGGGATGCAGATGTGAGTCGCGGGGGTGAGAGCCGGGCTGTCACCGCCGCACAGTCTGAACGCGTACACTTACAGCTGCTAACTATCAGCCAGCCCCACGACCCGCTCACGATCGAGGGCGACATCTTCGCGGCCCTGGCAAAAGCTGGCGCCGTGTCGCCCGAGAACGCCGTCGACCACAAGAAGGTCGACGTGCAGCGTTCTGCGCGCACGGACGCGGGCGTGCATGCCGCCGGTAACTGGTGAGTCGTCGCGAGTGTGTGCGCCGGGATCCTAGCGCGGTGTGTGCTGCTCCGTAGCTTGGGAACAGTCCAAGCATGGCGACCGCCCAGCCTTCTCAGGCTTCCTCGCTCACACCCAGCATCTCCCTTAAGATGATCCTCGACCCCCCCGTCCCTCCCGAGTTCCCAAACCTCACGGCCTACGTCAACTCGTTCCTCCCCGCCCAGATCAGGATGTGGGGCTTTGTGCGCGCCATGAAGTCCTTCCAGGCTCGCACGGCCTGCGACTCGCGCGTGTACGAGTATCTCCTCCCGTCGTACTGCCTCCTGCCTCCGGCGTCCAGCGACCCCTTCGCCAAGGTGCTCGACGAGACCTCGCCGGGGTGGCGCGACATTGTCAAGTCTGGCCTCGAGTTTGTTGATGCTGCTCCTCCTATGGAGGAGCCTGCCGAGGGCGAGGACTACGACCCCAAGCAGCGCGGCGAGTTTGAGCGCCGTCGTGGATGGCGCGTCGACGAGGACACGCTTAAGCGCTTCGACGACCTCATCCAGCAGTACAAGGGCACTCACAACTTCCACAACTACACGGTCTACAAGCCATTCAACGACGTATCCGTCAAGCGGTACATGATCAGGCTGGACGTGCGCCCGCCCGCGGTGTACGGCGAGATCGAGTGGATCTCGGTGCAGATCCACGGTCAGAGCTTCATGCTACACCAGATTGTGAGTGAAGCGGCCATTTTGAGCAGCGCTCTGAAGCTGACGGCAGCGTAAAATGATCTCGATGGCCATCCTCGCCTGTCGCAGTGGCACGCCGCCCTCGCTCCTCCCTGAGACGTTTGGTCCAAAGCGCATCCACATTCCCAAGGCGCCACCTCTTGGTCTGCTGCTCGAGCAGCCCCAGTTCAAGGTGTACAACGAGCGCACGCGCTCGATCCCCAACCCGGACGGCGAGCCGCGCGAGTTGGTCGACTTCAAGAAGCACGCCGACGAGATGCACGCCTTCAAGGTCAAGTGGATCTACGACGCGCTGCGCCAGACCGAGCTCGAGACCAACACGTACCACAAGTGGCTCAAGCAGATCGACCACGGCAGCTCACGTGACTTTACGTACCTCAACACGCGGGGTGTGATTCCGGACGAGGCGTTGCAGAACCTCACGAGCAAGAAGTATGGCGGGCCCGGCGGGCAGCCGAACAAGCGAGAGCGTGCCGGTGAAGAGGGCGAGGGCGAGGGCGAGGAGGAGGAGGTGGATGAGTTGGATGACAGCGATGACGAGGACAAGGCGATTGATCGCAAGGCTCTACAGAAGGGCGAGTTTGACAGCTGAGTGTATGCACTATTGGTTGGTAGGATCCGCTCTTTGATGTGGTGAGGGATTAGGACGTGGGGCTCATCGTGCTCATCTCTGCTTGCAAGCTTGGATACACAGTCTACTTCTATCTATTGTGAATCACAGCGACGCCATACTTGACATTACATGGTGAGAGCCAGGATAAGGATGGTGACACGAGCGGATAAGTGTCGGTAGGTTTGCATGTTTGCATCCTTTGTCAAGGTAACGGAAGAGTGTGGCATTTGACAACGGCACATCTCACACAATGCTCAACCTTGATTCCCTGCCTTGGACGGCTTGATTCCCGACCTCGGACGTAATTTCTCGATCCCCTCATTCCAGTGCGCCCGTTCAACTTGGGAATTGCGATGTTGATCGTCGAAGAATAGCTGGGATCAGTTCCTTTTCCTCTGATGCAATTCCGGTTGGGCTGTGATTTGGAGCTGGGTACATCTCCATCTACCAGACCGGAAAAGGTAGCTAACTATTCAAGGTTCTGTACAAGCAGGAGTATTCGGGTTGGAACGAGGGCCTCACTAGTTCAGCTCTGATGTAGCTTGGCCAAGAGGGAGTTTGGGGTAGAAACTTGGAGTTGATCAGAGGAAGGCTTACCTGTCTGTCAAGTTGTTCAGCTAACCAAGACACCCCACAGTGTTATGCTTGCCAACGTTAGCACTTGAAGCTCTGAACAATTCAAGCTCAGACCTCCTCGAGGTCGAAAACGACCGCGAGGGGGTAGGCGTTCGGGTCGTCGAGGCAGAGTATCTCCCAGCTGCCGGGTGGAGATGCCAGCTCCATTAGCTCCACTAGTTCCTTTCGACGCTTTGGCATGATGGGTTGTTGAGACGTTAGAGGCAAGTAGGAGGCACAGGACACAGGTTGACCACCTCCACCTTCCTTTTGGCTTTTGGGTTGTCACTGAAATCGATGATTGATGACGTACTTTGCTGCCACGTGATATATTACGTGTGTGATTATTCTCGGAGATAAGCGGATTTCTTATCATTTGTATGTAATTGCGTGCCGACTCGATTCTAATATTACTGATAATCCCTGAAAACCTCGTACCTGGGCGAATTAACTCTTTAGTAATTGATAGTAGTAGTAGTAGTAGGACCTCTTACGCACCAACCTCTTTGAATTATTAAAGTCTTAATAAAAGTCAACAGCGACTACCTCATTCTCTTCATTCCCCCCCCCTTGTCAAAACCCCCCACTCTTTCAACCACCATGGGGGATCAGCCAGACACTAAGGCCAAGCTCCAGAGATGGGCCAAGCGCCTCGGCACGCTGCCCAGCCTCGCCCTGCCCACCGACTACCCTCGGCCCAGTGAGCACGTCCAAACAAGTAGCAACTAACCCCAGCCCCGGCACGTTTGGTCGAATCGGCCCAGACCGTGTCGCTGCCGCCTAGTCTTGCCCCGGCCCTCATGCACCTCACCTACGAGTTCTCCGAGCTCTTCCCCTCCTCGGCCCTCCCTACCCCGTATCACCTCCTCCTCACGGCCTTTGTGATCCTCTTGTTCAGGTACACGCCCGACCCGTCCATGGTCATTTGCACGTCCGTGCCCGGGACCAGCACGCCGATCCTCCTCAAGCTCGACATTACGCCCGAGATGACCTTCTTCGACGTCCTGCGTCAGGTCATGGAGCGCGAGGCTGAGGCTGCGGCCGACGTTGTCCCTCTCTCCCAGCTCATTGACCACCTCAGGCCCGAGGGCCCTCTCTACCGCGTCCGCTTCTTCGACTCGACCCAGGTCGAGAGCGACCCCACTGCCGGTCTCTCGACTGACATTACCCTCTTCCTGCTCGCCGAGCACACGGACGTCCAGGCTACCCGCATGGCCATGCCCAAGCTCTATCTCCGCCTCGTGTACAACTCGCTCCTCTTCACCCAGAACCGCGTTAAGAGCACGATCGACTCGCTCCTCCAGCTCCTCAAGTCGGCCTCGAGCAACGACCCTACGCACCCCATCGGCTCGCTACCCCTCCGCACCGACTCGCAGGCTGCCGTCCTCCCGGACCCCTCGTCCGACCTCGACTGGTGCGGCTTTGTGGGCGCCATCCCGGACATCTTCTCGGCCAACGCCAAGGCTCACCCTGACCGCACCTGTGTCGTCCAGTGCGAGCAGGACGACGACCACGATGACGGACCTTCGAAGGGAAGGAGGACATTCACATACCGCCAGATTGACGAGGCGTCCAACGTCCTCGCCCACTCGCTCCTCAAGAGCGGCCTGCAGCGCGGTGAGGTCGTCATGGTCTATGCCGCGCGTAGCGTCGAGCTCGTCGTGTGTGTCATGGGTATCCTCAAGGCCGGCGGTGTCTTCTCGGTTGTTGGTGAGTCGCCATCGGCCGCATCGGCTAATTTGCACAGACCCCGCATACCCCCCCAACCGCCAGGTTGTCTACCTGCAAGTCTCAATGCCCCGTGCCCTCCTCGTTATCTCGAGCGCCGGTGTGCTTGCGCCCCTCGTCTCGGACTACATCAAGGAGAAGCTCGACCTCCGCGTCCAGATCCCCGCTATCTCGGTGTCCGAGAACGGCATCTCTGGCTCACCAGCTGGCGCCACCGAGGACATCCTCGCGCAGTACCAGCAGTATGCGCAGACGCCCGCTGGCGTCGTCCTCGGCCCTGACTCGAACGCCACTCTGTCGTTCACCTCGGGCTCGACCGGTATCCCCAAGGGTGTCAAGGGACGGCACTACTCGCTCACCCACTTCTTCCCGTGGATGGCCCAGAAGTTCGGCCTCGGATCTCAGTCGCGGTACACCATGCTGAGCGGTATCGCACACGACCCGATCCAGCGCGACATCTTCACTCCCCTCTTCCTCGGCGCGTCGCTGTTTGTGCCCACCGCCGACGACATTGGCACGCCAGGTCGTCTTGCCGAGTGGATGGACGACAACAAGGTGACCGTGACTCACCTTACCCCTGCCATGGGTCAGCTCCTCTCCGCGCAGGCCTCGCGCCAGATTCCATCACTCGAGAACGCGTTCTTCGTCGGTGACGTCCTCACCAAGCGCGACTGCCACCGTCTCCAGTCGCTCGCCAAGAACGTCTGCATCATCAACATGTACGGCACGACTGAGACGCAGCGCGCCGTCTCGTACTTTGCCATCCCCTCCGTCAACAAGGACATGACTTTCCTCTCGACCCAGAAGGACCTCATCCCAGCCGGCCAGGGCATGATCGACGTGCAGCTCCTCGTCGTCAACCGCACCGACCGCAACATCCCCTGTGCTGTCGGCGAGATGGGTGAGATCTACGTCCGTTCGGGTGGTCTCTCTGAGGGCTACCTCGACCCCACCGCGACGGCCGAGAAGTTTGTCACGAACTGGTTCACCGAGGGTGTCGAGCGCAAGGACACGCTTGTCGAGACCAACCCGGCTGCTGCCCAGTACTGGTTCGGTGTCCGTGACCGCATGTACCGCTCGGGTGACCTCGGTCGCTACCTGCCCGACGGCAGGGTCGAGTGCACTGGCCGTGCCGACGACCAGATTAAGATCCGTGGCTTCCGTATCGAGCTTGGCGAGATCGACACCCATCTCTCGCGTCACCCGCTTGTGCGCGAGAACGTTACTCTTGTTCGTCGTGACAAGGACGAGGAGAAGGTCCTCGTGTCGTACTTTGTACCCAACGACGTGCCCGAGCTCGCTGGCATGGCGAGTGCCAGCGAGGGCGACCACGACGAGGACGAGGTCGACCTCAAGTCGGAGATGCTCCGTGGTGTGCGCCGCTACAGGCGCTTGATTCGTGACATCCGCGAGCACCTCAAGAAGAAGCTGCCGTCGTACGCTATCCCAGCTGTCTACTTCCCCCTGCGCAAGCTGCCGCTCAACCCCAACGGCAAGATCGACAAGCCTGCTCTGCCCTTCCCCGACACCGCGCTCGCCGCCGGGCCGGCCAAGACGTCGGCGACCAACCTCACGCCCGTGCAGAAGACGATTCACGACATTTGGCTCAAGCTCCTCCCGTCGCCGCCGCCTACAATCGCCATCGACGAGAACTTCTTCGACCTTGGCGGCCACTCGATCCTCGCCACGCGTCTCATCTTTGAGCTGCGCAAGACCTTTGTCGTCAACGCTCCCCTCGGCCTCGTGTTCGAGAAGCCGACCATCGAGCTTCAGGCCGCGGCCATCGAGGATCTCTCCTCGGGCGGTGTCACCGTCGCGGAGGGCACGCCAGCCAAGGAGGCAGTTGCTGAGGTGCCGTACGCTGAGGACGTTGCCAAGCTCGCGGCCAAGCTGCCCACCAAGTTTGCGCCCCTCCCGGCCGACTTTGCGACCAAGAAGCTCACCGTGTTCCTCACCGGTGCTACTGGCTTCCTCGGTGCCTTCATCCTGCGCGACCTCCTGTCGCGCCGCACGGCCAAGGTCATCTGCCTTGTACGCGCCAAGACTCCTGAGGAGGGCCTCAAGCGCCTGCGCGACTCGGGTGAGGGCCGCGGCGTGTGGGACGAGAACTGGGTCAAGGAGGGCCGTGTCGAAGCCGTCGTCGGTGACCTTGCGTCCGAGCACTTCGGCCTTGACCAGGCCACCTGGGACCGTGTCGCCACCGAGGCTGACGCTGTGCTCCACAACGGTGCCGTGGTGCACTGGGTTTACCCGTACGCCAAGATGCGCGACACCAACGTGCTCTCCACGTTCACCTGTCTCGAGCTGTGTGCACAGACCAAGCCCAAGCTGTTCAGCTTCATCTCGTCGACCGCGACACTGGACAACGAACGCTTCGTGCAGAAGTCGGATGAGCTGCTTGCGGACGGCAAGGCTGGCCTGAGCGAAAGTGACGACCTCGAGGACTCTCGCACGGGCCTCGACACGGGTTACGGGCAGAGCAAGTGGGTGGCGGAGAAGCTCATCATGGAGGCGGGCAAGCGCGGCCTCTCGGGCTGGACGCTGCGTCCCGGCTACGTGCTCGGCGACACCAAGAGCGCTGTTACCAACACGGACGACTTCCTGTGGCGCATGGTCAAGGGATGCCTGCAGCTTGGGCTCACACCTGACATCAACAACACGATCAACATGTGCCCCGTCGACCACGTCGCGCTCCTCGCCTCGCTCTCGACGCAGAGCTCGGACGGCTTCAAGGTCATGCATGTGACGGGCCACCCGCGCATGCGCTTCAACGACTTCCTTGGTGCCCTCGCGACCTACGGCTACCCCGTCAAGCGCACCGAGTACATCCAGTGGCGCACCAAACTCGAGCAGCACGTCCTTGAGACGCAAGACAATGCGCTCTTCCCACTGCTCCACTTCGTCCTCGACGACCTCCCGACTAGCACCAAGGCCGTCGAGCTCGACGATGCCAACGCACAGGCACTCGCGTCGGCAGCAGGCGCCAACCGGACCGCTGGCATCACGGAGGACCTGTGCGGGTTGTACCTCGCATGGCTCATCCGCGCAGGATGGATGGAGGCGCCGCCTTCGGGACAGGGCAAGCCGCTGCCGGCGCTCCAGGGGGGCGTGTCGCGTGCGATTGGGCGTACGACGGCTGGCGCGGCGTAGATTGGACAGAAGACAAAAGCGGACTTGTCGTGTGTTAGGATTAGAGGGATGAATTGTTTCAGCTACGCTCGTCGATGCTCGTCCAACGACAACCAGAGGCGTCGTAACCTGTCGCGCCTGTGGCACTTGAGGTTGTATTTGAGTATCGTGCACTGGTTATCTTTGTCCCTCATATCCGCCTCACCTGTCCTTGGTCATACTGACGCAACCCTTTCTTGGCCATCCGCCGTCTGCCACCTGCCACGCTCCATTCAGGCCCCCGGAGAGGCGCAATGTCGCGTAGGGGAGAGCAAGAAGAGCCGGCTTTTCACAGTATCACCATGAGTGGCCCTTTCACAATACATACCACCCTTGCTGGCGACCCAGGCCGTCTGTAACCGGCCCCCGCTCAAGTCCATGGTCCAGCAAGGGTGGGCCAGGACGCCAACCCACGCTTACAAGGCCCCACCGGCAAGGCAGCGGCTTTTCGTAGTTGGGTGGCGGCACCACTTGCGATCTTGCGATCTCGATCGCCCTGTGCGGCGACCCTTTTCTTGTATTGTAGCGGGACTTTAATGTAGCAACTACCCTACAACGCCGCAGACTCTGTGGTGTAGTAAGATACTATTAGGATATCTCGTGACCATGCAAGCTGCAAGCCCCATGGCCACATGTGCATCCCTACCCGGCTGCCAAGGTCAGGTAGTCACCTTTCCTGGAGGCTTGAGATTCGGCTGTGTGTAGATGAATGGGGGCGTATGGAAGCAGCCAGACGTGAGATTCTACAAAGTGCTCCACACTGTATACTCTTGTCCCTTAATTTCAAGAGTTCAGGCGGCTGGGCGGTTAGAATGATGGATGGGATGGGCTTTGCTTCGCATCGCATTGTTCTGGCTTTGCTTGCATTCTACGTGAGGCGTGGCGTGGGAGATATTAGCACGGTAGCCATTGTATTAATTGAGGCATGTGTTAACGAGGTGAGAACCAAGACGCTCTCCAACGTGAACGTGGCCCCACCACAGCGGAGAGCATTCCCGCTATGCTGACAATGCCACATCAGATCTGATTGAGAGGAGAAGAGAGGGGGTGCCCGTATTGTGTGATGGGTGAGCCCCTGCTGACCACATCGAATGTGCGCTTGTCTTGTGAGCCTTTTGTTCTTGTCTTGTCATGAGATTTTGAGTTGAGACGATGCTTATGCAACGTGTTTATGTGCGTTACAACACCGTACACGTGAGCAGCTGACTCGCCGGTCATCGCCGCATCCGAGCTGTGGGAATCACACAGTATGACACGAGGGCGATTATCTACGGCACGAGAGTACGACAGTGAAGTAGGAAGAAGCAGAAGTCACCTGAGCTGGTTGAGCGTTTCGTGACAAAGGTGTTTCATGATAAACTTTGAGGCACCGCGGTGTGGACCTCGCCGCTACTAGTCGAGATCGTCAATGATCGTCCCGCCTTTTGTGGTCGTACTCCGGCTCTGTACCGAACATTTCCACGTCCACTTTTATTACGACGCCCGGCACTCACTTGGTACGTCAGGCCAGTCACCCGGGCCTGGCCCTAGTTAGTCTCAGGTCCCAATCTCACGCGAGCTAGCGCGTCCACATACAGCGATGACGTCCAAAATACAACAAAGAGGCCAGCGCAAGCGGTGGCCAGCTCCAAGCGCATCCTGGTGGAGAAAGGAGGGGGTGGGGGCGGGGAGGGGCCCGCGCGTACGATCCATACATTCCACAAAGGAGCGACTAACAAAGAGCGGGGATGAGGTTGTGGGGCCGGGAGACAAGGAGACGAACAGACCGTGAGACAAGGAGACGAACAGACCGGGAGACCAAACCAGGAGAAAACATGAGTCTGTGAGATGGGAGATGCGTACGGAAGTCCTGTACTGGATAGGTGTATAACAAAAGGCACTCGGCGTCGGGTCGGGGTATGGCGGCGCCATCAGTGGGACCCTAATGCCTGAGAATGCTTCGACCAGGGATACTTGTGTGTGGCTTCGGCGAGCTTGCCTATTACTTCTTTGCAACGCAGGCTTACCTTGTCACTGGTCCAGAGAGCGGGGCCACAGAAGCAGTAGGGGAAACTAAGCCCTGCCCAGAGCGGGGTAGGTGGATCATGCACCTTGCGCATGTATCTTTGTTGACGTGAGAACAAAATCCTACAAAGGTAGGTAGGCACTTGGACACGCACGCCCAGATTGCTTTGTGACTGGCGCCTTCTGCACATGGCTGTGGACGGCAAATGGGAACACGCCACTTGTTGTTACAGAAGACCAGGAGAGCAGGGGAGCAGAGGAACTGAGACAAGTCGCAAAAGAGGAGAACAATATGTGGCGGCTTGGCATTTACCCATTGTCCCTTAGGAGCCGATTTTTCTTTTGTTCTCACGACAAGTTTGGCTCAATTTACCCTGGCAAAACCGGCGTGCCGCCATTCTGCCAAGATGACTTGTAGGCCACAGGCATGCGCAGCAATAAGCAACGCAATCAACCGCGTCAGCTGACACCTCCTGGCTCGAACCCAGTCACTCACTTGCATGTCACTTCCGCATTCTGTCATCGGCATCGGCGTGTCCCGACGAACCGTCGGGTTTTGGCCAGATACGTAGCCAAAGGCCATCATCCAACCTGTTGTTCAAGCATGCATTACATGCCAACCAAAGCATCAACGGACAAGGCAGCCTTGGCTCGTGCTCGTGCTCAGGAGTGAGCAAGCGCTCCAAGATGACCGCATGCTGGTTGGTCGGATCCAGATACAATCAGGATTCGACTTTGGTGCTCGAGCACCTACTGCCTTTTGTTCTCTCTGGCGCATCTGGCACACCCGCTCCACCTTGCTTTTTATCCCTTCCTGCCCTCCTTGACATCCTTTCATGGGCCTTACCCTGATGACGCGTATACAGGAATAAAGGATTTTTTTGCTCTCTGGGCCCTCTGGGACCTCGAATTGCGATTGCATGCGTAAGAGCATCTCAGCTGGGGTCCAGGATCTTGATCAAATAGGAAAATAGGAACAGAGCAAGAAATATAGGTAGGCAAGCGCCCGGATGCAGGAAGCAAAAATGGGTCAGTACAGTTATTGTTACCTTGATAATAATCAAACGTCCTGAGAAAAGTAGCTTATTCCTGTCTGTGCGTATAATGGCGCCTCTGCTCTCATGCCTATATGACTCCCTGTGACGCATTGGTCGATGGATTCTCAACCTTTTCATAGTCAACAATAGTGGAGACGGGTGCTCGAATCGTGGGAGAGAGGGTCAACGTTCAGGCGGTGACTCACTCGTCACAGAGTCAATCAATAGCTATCCCTCACAGCCCTGTCGTAGCCTTGTTACTGTCCCTTCGTACCCCTGCAACGCCAACAACCCCCGGGGTCCTCGAGCCTCCAGCCCCAGCTTAGCCCACACCCAACAAAGCCATTGCTTGCCGGGGTGTCGTGTCGTCCGTGTCCGTGTGGTTGGTGTGCGAGCAGTGCGCAAGCAGGTTTTATGAGCAGGCATCCTCGTGCCGTCCTTGTTCTGTATTACCCTCCCCTCTGTCTACGACGACGATCGTTCGCGAGAGCGCACCCGCTCCCCGCCCCGCCTCGCCTCGCCTACCTTGGGTCCGCCCAAAGCTCAAGTCGCGACTACTAGCCTCTCAAGTGGCGAGCAGTGCTCGTTGTTCTTGTCATCGTTCTCTCTTACTCTTTCTTCATTCTTATTTCGCCGACTTGTCCCTCACTTGGGCCCCCCTCCTTCTCTCTCAAGCACCACTCTTAGTACACTACCCATTGTGCTCGACTTTGACAATCATCACATCAACAATAAGCTACACGACATCGCGACGGCCAAACAAGCGCAGACACGAACGCGACTAAACGCTAGCTGTGTGGAGGAATGGCCAGTGGGGGAGCCTCCAATTGGTAACAGCAATCAACAGCAGTAGTAATCCGCCAGCGTCGACTCCCCCCTTGTCGCTTGGCTCCTCGGTACCTGTCTGTGGTCAACCTCCGGTCTTCCGGCCTTAGCCCTCGGTCAGCCCGATCTTATCCTCCCAAACTCCCCGCCCCTCACCAAACCAACACATTCACGCTCTCGATCTCTCATCCTGTAATCCTGCAATCCTGGCATCCTGCGATCCTCTCTCCCCCCTGGTACCCTCCCCACTTTACGTATCCAGCCTGCCGGCCATACGCCTCATCGGATCTCACACCTGACACTAATCGACACACATCACGGCCTACGGCTTTAAGCTAGTCTAGTCCCTCTCTCCAATCTTTCGGCCTCTGCTGGTTTGCCCTTTAGCCTCATTCTCTCCCCGGGCCCCCCCAAGCCCGCCAACCAGCCAGCCAGCCAGCTCAGCCCGCCCACATTCATTGATTGATCGGATGCTGGTTCAAGACATGCTCTGTACCCAGTCATCATCCAACACTTTGAGCGAGCCAGAATACTCATCGGTCTCATCATCATCCCTTGCATCCACATTCGACCGCATCCATCCCCAGACCACGCCCTCGTCTCCCGCGTTTCACTACCAAATCGAACTAAACGCACACGCCCTCGACCCCGAAGACTCGCAGTGGCCCGGGCGCGCGCCCCTCGGCTCCCTCTCCCAATCTGCGCGCCAACCCCCGCCCGACTTTCCACCTCGCCGCGTCGTGTCCGCCGCGAGTTTGACTCCTGCTCACACTCCAATCGTTACCCCTTCCCACGAACGCTCCTCGCTTCCGGCGACGTCGTCGACGTCGTCCAGCGCTTCGTCCCTTCGCAGCACAACGACATCCACCTCTACCTCTACCTCAGCCTCGTATTCGTCCGGCTTGAGCTCTTTGCAATTTCCCATGTCGCGTATTCCGCAGGTTGGGCATGCGCCCGTGAGCGCAGCACTTCATGCACAGGCGCTCGAAGCAATGTACGAGCGTCCCTCTGAACGTACCTCGTCTGCTTCACCGCCACCAGAGGGAGCGGGCGCTGGATCGGGCTATGGATCCGCGGGGCCCACGAACAATGGTGTCAGCAGCCGGAGAGCAGGCGCATCCCATCGGCGTAGATCGCACGGGCACGGCCCGATGCGCACGCCGGCTCGTCCTCACACCCCCGCCATGTCCCATCACGGTGGACCCACACCACCTACCCGAAAGTCCGGCGCAAACGCCGGCGCCGGAATGTATAACCAGCCTACACGAGCATTTGTGCTCGAGCGCCTCCACGAGTATGCCTCGGCGGCGCTTTCAAACCCACGCACAAGCGACGTGCGCATAGGTGAGTGCAAGCGCAAGGCGCTTTAGAGTGGCGCACGAGTGAGCTCGGGCTTTTGCCCGCTTTGTCTGGCATGACTTGTCTTTGTGGTGGCATGGCACGCGCCTTGGGTTCCCGCCTGATTGCGTGGGTCCGGGCCACCAAACAGCTCGTCGAGGCAAGGTGTAACAACAATGGATGGCTTTTCTCTCTCCCTGAAACAGTGGCTGACGCCACACAGTCGTCCCCAGTAGGCCCAAGAGGCAAGACCAGCCCCCAGAATCGCGGCGCGGCACGCATCCACCGACGCCCGAGTCGGCTTCGGTGTCGGATCCACAGAGTGGTCAAGTCACACCCAACGGCGCTGCCCCCGCACCCGCAGCGGCGCAGGCGCAGGCAACTGTGCCAGTGCGATTTTACGCTCTGCATCGCGACTATCTCATGCCGCAAAGTGCGCTGTTCCGCGCAATCCTAACCGGCGGGTTCAAGGATGGTTCGCCAGAGGCAAAGGGATGCAAGTTGCTCCCATACACGTCGCTGCACGGGCCGAGGCCCGTGTTTGTGCCGCTACCGGACCCGGACAGCTTTGACGCCCTCGTGCACTGGCTGTACTTTGGCGACGTGGCCAAGCTCGAGAGCCAGCTCTCGAGCGGCGAGGTCAACTGGCGCGGCCTCATCCGCAACATCCAGTACCTGGGGTGCGATGACCGTACAAGGGCAGTCGTCGCCAAGTGGTGGCAGCGGTGGGCGCAGTCGGACCGGCGCATCGGCAGGCCCAAGCAGGACAAGAAGAACAAGGAGGAGGATTCGGACGACGAACATGCCGAGGGCGTTCCTGTGCCTCGGCGGAGAGAACCACGGCCAGTCGTCGACGATGAGGATGACGACGACGAGCGCGAGAGCAGCTATGACAATGTCGACGACAAGCTCAGCTCGCCGTGGCGCTCCTCGGACAATCTCAGCTACTCGGTCGACGCGGACGAGATGACCCGCCGCTTGGGCGGCCTTTAGGGACGTGTTTGCTTACTGTTGTACACTCAGTACCATATGCACTGCTTGAGTTAGAGTTAATGGCGGCGCGGCGCGGCGCAGCGCAGATGCTGGCGCCACTTGTAGGGGCTGAAGGTGTAGATCTGCACATAGATCTGCTGGACCCCATCATCAAACCCAGCATACCGCAAGCCAGTGAGCGTGGCGCTATTTCAAAAGATTGTATTGCTGTAACATCGATCTAATCACTATATTACAATACCTATCCTGAACCTTGTCCTGTGCCCATACCCAGACCCATACCATCCTGGAGCAGCGCCATGAGGTCGACGTCGCTGCCGAGTGGCATTGTGTTCTGGCTAAACAGGCTCTGGATGAAGTCGTCTAGGGTAGCATCTGACGCGCTCCACGGATGATCAAGTGTGGTTGGTGAGGGGTTTGGATGATCACGCGCCAGTGGTACCGTCCATAACTGTCCCGCTTGAACCGGCGCATCCGTCGAGTTCGTATACTCCGCCACGAGTTCTTCTAGAATGAGCGCCTTCTGCGCGGCCGCATGCCACGTCTCGCTGATCTCGCGCAGCATTGCCAACATCTCATTACAATGCGCAAGTGCCGCAGCCGCATGTTCCTTATCTGCAGCCTGAGCTGCGGCGAGAAGGAACGACGTGCCGGCAGTATAAATCGTTTGGGCAATGGTGGGCGGGACGAACTTGAGCTTATGTTGAGCACGATAGAGTTGTGCCAATCGATGAACTTTGAGAGCTGCGCGATGACACCTCTAAATTTGTCAGTAGCTCAAAAAGAGGAGACTCACAGTCATGGCATACTTGCCAAAATCTACATCTTCCTTATTCGCCACCTGTGAGAATGGTTGGAAGAGTAGAATGGCAATCCACGAACATCCTAAATGGAGGAGAACGACATGGGGCAGCGTGAGGTCAGTGTCGTTCCCACTTAACTGGAGGGGTGGCGGTAAACTCTGGAGCCAAGCGGTGAGCTGGTCACTGAATCGTTTGACTGTGCCATCGTGCACCAGGTCACTCTTCTGGTATCGACCCGTGTATCTGGTGTGAAAATCCAACTTTCTCCGCGCAACTTACATGGTGGTAGTGATTTCAGTTGCGATGCGCATCAATGCCGTCGTATATACGAAACAAGTGGAGAGGTACATTTTCTGAGGAGGGGCGCGTGAATCGGGCCAAGTCCATTCCCAATTATCCGTACCCTCATCGGCGGTTGGGTATGGTACGCTGTGCCATTGACTCATGAGAGGCGTGCGACCCATGTAAATTGCCCACATCTCCTCCTGGACATAACATGTCCAGTACGTGACGCATCGCTGGGTATTCTGTTCCGCCAAAAGTTTACCGCGCTCCACGAGAGGCGTAGTATCGACATGTAGGCCAAGCGCGTAACACATCCGAGTAGCCAATCCGTTATTGATCCATCCGACCGAGTAATCGCCTTCTGTGCTTGAGAATGAACTCCTCAAAGCTAAACCTTGGACGGTAGCGAGGGATGGGTTTCCAATTTCGGCATCGAGCCGTCGGTTGGCCTCTTCATGGAACGCTCGACGCGTCGTTACTGCCCTCAAATATCCTTCGTCGGCATATGCCAGACCGAGACAGAGGATGACATTGTGTAAGAGTGGGCTGTAATTTGGTGCGGCGACCGAGATTTCCGCCTCGGGAAGATCGAGAGCGAGTTCCATGTCTCGGTAGAAGAGGTGGGGAGTGACGCGTTGTCCAAATGCCGAAAAGTAGCGAAAGAAACGGTCGACAGCCGTGTCGTGAGCGTCACGAGTGATGTAGATGTCCGGGAGGAAACGAGCCCATTTCATCTCTTCGCCACGGGTGTGGAATGGTTCGCGTGATGGAGGATGGGAGGGTTTGGCGCGGTGGAAAGCACTCGTGGGCCCAAAGAAACGCAGCGTACCGTCGTCGTCATGGAGCTAGAGTGAGCACAACCGACTAGTCTGGCTTTTTTCGCCGACATGCCACACGTCTCCCACACCATCTGGCCTGGGAGATACGTCCTCTGATCAAAGCCGACGCTTAGTACGACTCACAACATCCTCGACGTCGTCTCGGTGTCGTGGCGGCGCAAGCTTCTGCAGCATTGGCGACCGCGTACTACTCTCAACACTTGGTATGGAGCGTTGGATCGACACGAGCTCCAACCGCGTCTTATAGTCGCGCACGAGCGCCTCGAGTTCTTCCACGCGCCCACGCAGCGCATTCGTCTCGCTCCGAGACAACGGTTTGCGCCAATCATCTTTACCGCCCCAAACACATTCGTCCTTCCGTTAGTCACACCATAAAGCAAGTCTACCTTGTACGCAAGACATGTCGCACACGGCTGGTTGCCGTCACACTTCTTCTTCCTGGCATTAGTGTCAGTCAACATACATCCGGGGTCCCCATTCTTGTTCTTGGCCAACAGAGGACGGAAGATGGAAACGGCGCTCGGAAGTCGCGCGGCCAGAATGATGATAGACTCACCTCTGTCGACAGTTGACGCAGGCCTGGCTCACGTTCTGCCGTGAGCGCTTGTGTGCGCGCTCATCGCCTGAGCCCGACATTGAGGGGAGTGGATTGGTGGATGAAGTAGTGTAGAGTTGTGTTGTTGTGGAGGTGGAGGTGAGTATCCGCCTACTTCCGACTCGATTTTGAACACTTCCCCATTCTTTCCTACTTGGGCGAAGCGTCCCCCCAAACACCACACAAACCGTGAGAGGTTCCAACCCATGCCATTTTACCCACTGCCGCCGCAGCTTCGTTGCGGAATAGATACGCATCCTCTCCATCTTGCATATATATATTTTCCATTGTCGCCATTACTACATATCGGCTATCGGTGACGCCGAAGGGCGGAACCAAACCCCAAAGTGCCGTGCGTCGAATCACCAGGAACCATCCTCCACCATCCACATTTGGCGACGGCATCAAATCGGGTGGCACTTGTCACTCGTCACTTCATCAACCATCTGCATCGCTCATTCGTGCATCCATCTTGCTCCTCTGGCTTCAAGAAACCGTCAACAGGCTGCAGATGGCCAAAAAGATGTCAGTTCTTACCCGGGATCGAACCAGGGACCTTGCGATAATGATGCTTATGCATTGCAATCGCACGCTCTAGCCACTGAGCTATAAGAACGGCTGATGGCGACATTTAAAGCTTTCATCAACTCCCTTTTGAATGGAGACAACCGTCTGGGGTTGTATAACGAAAGCACTCCAGCCCCCGCTGCATTCTGGGGTTCCATCAAGGTAAACCAACAACAGCAAAAGAGAGATGGTGATTGGCTGTTGAAACACAAGATGTGCGATTCCGGTGTTTGTTTGGCCATTTATGATGGGTGCCCATCACGTGAGCTGCCGTTTGATCCGCAGTCGTTAAGCGCGTCCATTCCAGGAACTGTGGCATTTCATTCAGGTATTCAGATCTCTCCTAATGGAATCATGCCTTGCATCTCGCTAACAACGCAGCCTGTCTACGCAAGTTGGTTTACCCGGCAAATGCCGCCTTGCTAACCCTACGATGGAGGGTAGGGCATACTCTAGTGCGGAAGAAGATCTCCTGGCCCATTTCGCCAGTACTTGTCAAGCCTGTTAATGGCTAAATCTAAGATGATGAAATGGGCGCTCAACCTTGATACAAGTCCGCTCAACCTCCCAACGACCAGCACGTTATCAGGAAGGCTGGAGATTCTGACACATTGGGTGGTCATGATGGCTGAGCCGAATATCAAAAAAAAAACAATCTCGTGTATTTCGCTGCTCTCTGAAGACGAAGACGAAGATTTGTTTCATGTTTACTATGTGGCGAATGATTGCTCGAGCTAATAGTCGGCGTTGACGAAGCTTGGCGAAATCGTGTTCGCTCTCCTGGCCTTCAAGCCTCAAAGCTTGCCACTGTGCTTTAAGCTGCCGGAAACCTAGGCAGAGCCTCGTGCCTCTCCCGCCTCTGGAATGCCGGCGCCACGCGGTTCCCAACAGCAGAGCCACTATTTCACGCCACGGCACCGCGGATGGCTGGAACAGAACATACCTTCTCAGAACCAGGCAGGTGTTCTTCCAGAGGTGCCAGGCATTGGCCGCATGGGTTTGTACCGGACTTATGGAATCGTCCGGTACCGGTATCGACTCCGAACTATTCCATACCTCAGGCCGGCCCCCGTATTTGGTTATTTGGTCCCAGATATTGTTCGGCACGGTCGGACGGCAGCGCACAGTCGTGGAGTAACCGCCACCACCCCCGATCATTAGGTTCGGAGATATGAGATGATTCTCGTCACACCAGATTCCGCACAAAGGCTTTTCGTGTATGGGCTCTGATACATTTCTGCACCCAAATTTACTTCGGACATATAGACATTAAATTACATTCGAGTCATGGACCAAGAGCTGGGATGTTGGGGAATGTGCGGTCCAAATAGGACAGTTCCCATGACGCCACGTTGTGGCACTCCGCTATGTACATACCACCCCCTAAACTTTCGTCCCATCGGCTGTGCTCGCTAGGCAGGGTCACACCCATGAATCTCCTGCCAGTATCCCCAGAATTACATTGCTGCATACTGAGGATAACCTGGAGGACAGGGTCCAGCGTTTCGAGAGCCGTCGGAGTCGACCCTCATGTCTTCGCCACTTTATAGCCGCCCGCTCTCTTGATGCAAAAATAACTACAAACACTCCCACGCCACTCGAGCTAAACAATGACATATACAAACACGAACAGATTGAACACAGGCGGTGGGGTTATGGCATGGCTCTATGGAGGATGCTGGAAGGTTCCAGGAGTAATCGGCCCCCGGGTCTAATCTTGCCGCATGGGTTGTTCTTTGTTGCTCAGAGTTCGGCCGTTTAGAATAGCGGCGGACTTGGTATCGTCGTACTCGTTGTTCTCGTTTTGTCGGATTCGTGGCCACGGATAGGATGGGCGGTCCCACTTGCCGTCGCCACTTTCGCGCGGAGTGATTGGCGTCTCTGTTGGCGAGGAACCTGCCCGTGTACCGGTGGAAGTGTCTCCAGAATTACGGCCGCATTGCCTCATTGTATATGCTTCGTAGAAGGCGGTCCGTGGCAGGTTGGGCTCACGGGACTCACGGGACTCACGGGACGTAGGCGGTGATTGGCTTGATACTGCAGATCCCGAGGTATCTCTGAGCAGGTCCTTGACCGATAGACGAGCGCCACATGACGCACGAGAAGGGGGGATTAAACGAGAGCCGACAGGCGGTGACTCGGTAGCCTGAGGGCGAGGAGGGGAAGGCGAGTCACGAGGTAACGGCCGGGATTCGGGGTATGTCGGGCGAATTACGGAATGGTATGCTAGTGATAAATGCACCGGGAATGGCGGGAAGGCGGACAATGAGGAGCGAGGAGATGAATGAAAGTATTGAGAGGCGTGATCTGTTGTGGACAAAGCTTCATGGCGGGGCAAATCGGGACGAGTGAGGAGAGGTGGTGGGCCATGAGAAAACGTGGAAAAAGTCGGCTGCGCGTCGGGGATGGGATATTCGGTCCCGACGTTGGCATCGTGGTGGTCAAAGTGTTTACGTTTAGAAGGAGATACGAAGCTGTCGGGACGGGGGAGATAACGACAGTGAAGCGCTGTTACATGGTCTGGAGCATGGCTCGTGTCCGACATCGGGGCACAACGTGCTGTGTTCGGATCAACAGGGCTTTCGAGTCTCGCGACATCCGACATTTGAGCACGACCAGGCCACTGAGAAGCTGATGTTGATTCGGAAGAGTCAGGCCTAGGGTTTGGAAAGGTCGGGTCGCCAGGGGATGAGAAATTGCTCAACGGACTGGCGTGTGGTAGGCTAGAGCGACGGCGCTTCAAAGCGCGCTTGGCGTTACCCACCTCCTGCTTGTTAGCCACGAAGAACAAACCAAGACAGCGATTGTGATGAGGAGAATATAATAAAAAGGAGAGGTTGTTAACCCACCTTAGCTAGAAGATCAACCTCATGAAGCAACTCTAGAACGATGGGCCATGGTGGGCCTTCGCCACCGATTCCACAAGGCGCGATGATTCGATATGTATGCTTGACAGCCTGCCCAAGCTGGTCGCGAATCGGGAAGAGGTCTTGGTCCTTTTCGTTCTGTTATTGTAAGCAAAGAAAAAAAAAGTTGACAGTGAGAAGAGGATAAGATTTCTTTCCTCGTTCTTTACCAGGGCACGACCAACCTCACCGTCTGGAATACCTCTGCCAGCTCATACAGGTCGCGGAGGTCGGAGAATGAAGCCGCTTTCCGCAGTTTGCGCGCGATCCGCCGGATGCTTGTAATGAACCGCGTGACTAGCTCGAGCTTGTCGTCTTGCCGTGCTGGGTACTCCATCTGTTTGTAGAATTTGTGAACAGAGCAACACCAAATCGATTCTGGGATAAATAGTCGGTGCGTGTTGTGAGTAAGTGACTGTGAGTCCGCGCAGCAGATGACGCCGAGCATCCCTTCGCGTCCATTCGCCTCCACAATTCTATGAAAGCCGATGTACCCAATACGAGGTGAGTGGTGTGTCGCGCGGCATCTGCCCAGACATCGCGCGCCAATTTAGACCAACATTCCGTCGCCACCGCCACAGCCACGGGTGGCGCTGGGCAACAACATGACAGCTCCTCAGCTTCTTCACAGCCAAGTATGCACAAACACAACGTGAAGAACAGAATAGGCTATCTGGGACAACAAGCTTGATGGGGGTTTGTCGATCATCAATTGAGCAACCAGTCTCTGGCTACAGCGATCGGACAAGTTGCACATGTCGGTCGAGGCTTTGATGGCTTGGCTTGTCTGATGGGTGGGTGCTCGCGTGCGGTTTAACCGCCCGCCTTGACCCCGCCAGGGTCAACCGCTAAAGAGGAATGTTGAGGACAAACTCTGGCAAGCTCTTTTGCAGCCTAATCCGGGTCCCCAGTTCCATATGGAACAAGGGATGGTTGGTGCGAGCTTGGCATGTCTTATTTGGTACCGTGAGGTTGCTTTGTCTTCGGGCCCCGGTCATCGAACTTTCGCCCAATACGTCAAATGAACGAATCGATGACTTGCAGTCCGACAAGGGGTCGCCCACTGCAAGTTTGAGGTACAGTATGATACATGGGTGAGTGGTCCTTGAACGACAATAACATTAAGGACGAGCTGCATGCTCTCCTGTCAGACGACGAAATGCATGCTCTTCTGCCAGACCTCCAACCTCCCTAAGAGCAAGTAAGCTGCTGTGGAAAGTCATGAGAGGGTGAGTGAGGGTCCAGAGTTGTGCACGGACTGACGAAAATCGTACGCCACAAGCATGATGACGACAGGGGAAAGAAGTCAAAAGATGGATGCTCGCACGGTGAGTCGAACAGCCGTTAGGTCGGGAATTCGGGAACTGTGAAACTACAACAACATGTGAAAACTACCTCTAGTCGCATCCTCAACTTGACCACGTGGTTTTGCTTCCGGTGGACTTATGCATTTGATTCCGACATCGTCATCGCACGAGCCGCCACACTCGCAGTCAATCTAACCTCCATCGTTCCGTGCATATAATCACTGCTCAACTGGGGACCGCAAGACGACCCCTGCCGCACCCCCCGGACCTCCAGCCCGAATCTACCTCCAACTACAACATATACCAGCTACGCTGATCCCTGTTTTGTTTTTTTCCCATGGGTTACTACAAAAGGGCATCCATGCTCAAAAGAACTCTGGATTCTTCTGGCGTTTTATGTAACATCAAGATCTGCATGGTGCGGAATCCGGATATGGGAGTAGGCGAAGCCGCACAAGATGACTCTCCCACGGTGTAAGAAATTGGCGTGCCTGTGCACTTTTTGACCCACCGCTGGCCCATGAGCTCGAGTTTGCGAATTTGTTGAATTGCTGAGGATTGGAATATATTTGTATAACGGCACGGGGAGGCTAAGCCGCGTATCTGCCTATATTCAATGATCGGGACCTAGAGTCATTCAAACCGGCCGGCGATGAGGTCACACCGTCACCGGCCGAGGGACCCGGAGCTAGATGTGTCTTAAACTACCCCTCTGGCCTCCACCCAACGATCCAACGAGGCTCTAGCAACAAGGCACATCCTTGACTGGATATCGAACCAAAAGCAAGCACTGTAGCGCGTCACCCATTTCCGCCTCTCATCCCGGCTATCTGACACGTATCCAACCCGGCGCGCTCTCGTTGCCGCTCCATTTTATGGCTCTTATAGCTTGACACCATACTCTCTACCACCCACTTCACGCCTTAGACAATATACTAGCACCTAGACAACATGGCATTTCCAAGGCCCAAGCCCACTACGGTGAGCTCTACGGTGATGAGTTGAACTGACGCCAGATGGAGACGCTCGCAGCTGTGAGCTCCACACCACTGACGGCACTGACGAACAGGAGCGTCACGACCCGCCTTTCAATGTCCGCAAGATGGCTGTTGCTCTCCACGGCTCCGAGGAGGCTCTCCAGCTCAAGGAGAAGTTCATGGCTGAGGTAAGTTGAGCGGTGTTAAGACAGCCTGGGATGAGTGACTGCGGCCAGTGGTAGTACTGAGCAGTGGCTTGTCGGCGGCCCGTCAAGTACGGAGCCATGGCGCGGGCATCCATACCGCCTGGCTTGGTCCTTCTAGCGCCCCTTGGGGTGGCGTCGAGTCTATCCCGAGGTTGCCACTTGGACAACAAGCCCCACTTCTGTGGCGGTAAGGAATGGGACCACCTTGCTCGTCTATCTCGCAGGCATCGACTACGATCAATAACTAACAGCAGCTCGCGAGAAACCCTGCGTTCAAGAACAACGACATCCATGATATCTCCAAGGATGAGATCCGTGAGCGGACAATGGAGAAGGTGAGTGGCTGAAACATTTTCGGCTGTGACTCTCCCCGGCCCGAGCTCATGCCAGTTCGGCGCAATGGTCGAGTTTGTGACGAGCGAGAGCATCGAGGTCTTCACTCAGCGCATGGCGCTCGTTGGCATTGCCGACCCGGCCTTTTGGACGCGCTTTGGTGTCCACTACGGCCTCTTCTTGGGGGCCCTTCGTAGTGGCGCCACTCCTAACCAGATGAGTGAGTGGCGGATCGGCGGATCGTAAATCGCCGAGGCATGTCGATCGGCATGTTGTATGGAAATCCGGCTAACGCACAGGCTACTGGATTGACAAAGGCGTACTCGGCCTCAACGGCGTTATCGGCTGCTTTGCCATGACTGAGCTGGGCCACGGCTCAAACGTCGCTGGTCTCGAGACTACCGCTACATTTGACCGCGAGAGCGACACGTTTGTCATCAACACGCCCCACCTCCGTGCCACCAAGTGGTGGATCGGTGGTGCCGCGAGCTCAGCAACTCACGCGGCGGTCTTTGCCCGTCTCATCATTGACGGCAAGGACCACGGCGTCCAGACTTTTATCACTCAACTGCGCGACCCCAAGACGTTCCGAACCATGCCTGGCATTACGATCGGCGACATTGGCAAGAAGGTGAGCTGCTTCCTTGACACTGTCAGCTGACGCACAGATGGGTCGCGACGGTATCGACAACGGCTACATCCAATTCACTTATGTCAACGTACCTCGCGCACACATGCTCATGAAGAACACGCAGGTGTCCCGTGACGGCAAGGTCACCAAGCCGCCTCTTGCGCAGCTCGCGTACGGCGCGCTTCTCGGTGGCCGCACCTCAATGGTCGCCGACTCGTCCAACTCTGCCAAGAAGGCTCTCACCATTGCGGTGCGATACGCTGCGGTCCGCCGCCAGTTCGCATCGGGCGGTAACAAGCTCGAGACTCAGCTTCTCGACTACCCCATCCACCAGCGCCGCCTCATGCCCCTCGTCGCTCAGGCAGTCGCGATCGGGTTTACCGCCACCAAGCTCCAGGCCATGTACGAGGACATGACACAGTCGCTCGACCGCCTCAAGCCGACCGACCCCAACCTTATGGAGACGCTTGCCAAGCTCAAGGAGACGCACGCCACGTCTGCAGGCCTCAAGGCGTTCTGCACATGGTCGACGCTCGACACGATCGAAAAGTGCCGTCAGTCCTGCGGTGGCCACGGCTACTCGTCGTACTCGAACCTCCCCGCGCAGTTCAACGACTTTGCTGTCCAGTGCACTTGGGAGGGTGACAACACCATTCTCGCTCTCCAGGCCGGTCGTGCCCTTGTGGCCTCTTACATCGGTGCGACGCAGGGTGCCAAGCTCCCTTCGGGAGTTGCGTACCTGTCCAATGAGGCCAACCTCACTGCCAAGTCGGACGGCACTCTCTCGCTCGATGACATGGAGTGTGGTTGGGACTGCGTCGCCGCCAACGCTGCCAAGAAGGCCGCGTACGAGTACGCCGATTTCCGGAAGCAGGGCAAGAAGAAGGACGAGGCGTACGAGCTTTGCTCGCAGTCACGCTTCATCGCCGCAAAGCTCCACACGACCGGCTACATCTTCAAGATGTTCAAGGCCGCGCTCGCCGACATCGCCGACAGTTCTGAGAAGACTGCCCTCACCACTGTCGCCAAGCTTTATGGAGCGTGGCAGATCGAGCAGAACGAAGGCGTCTTCCTCAAGTACGGCTTCCTCCAGCCCTCCCACACGGACGAGGTACAGCGCCAGGTCGACGCGTTCTGCGCCGAGACGCGCAAGTACGCCGTGCCCCTAATCGACTCGTTTGCGCTCTCGGACCACATCATCAACTCGCCACTCGGCAAGTGGGACGGCTCGGTGTACGAGTCGTACTTTGCCCAGGTGCGGGCGCAGAACCCTCTGCCAAAGGAGCACCCGTACTTCAAGCGTCTTATCAAGCCGCTTCTTGAGCGCCAGCCCTTCACACACGTGGATGTCGAGGCTGACATGGACCTCGACAACGAGTTGACCGAGATGCACGCCAGGATGGCAAAGAGCAAGAGCAAGAAGCCTCGGGACCAGAAGAAGGAGTAGTGTATTACCACTGTAGATAATAAAATGTATACTCTCCCGGATCCGCGTGTGAGGCGTGCGGTGTAGACTGATCCTCACCACCGACAGACTTGCTCTCGTACGCCGCAATTGAGCCGAACGCCAGGCGCCAGGCATCTTATCCGCCAAGAGATGCATAGGCACCGTTCTTCCTTAACCTCATAAGCATGCTTGGCGTCAGCGTACTCACAGCTGCAACAGGTCCATCCGCATTAGGCACAGCAGTTTGCTGATCCCCACTGGGCACATTGTTCGACAAGGTGGCTAGGCTAGCACAGTATCGAGACGCTCGACTCGGAGACCAACCAGGCGAGCTAGGCTATCGGGATCGACCTCGTGCCGACTCACCTACACCTTCATCCTCGCCATCCTCGCCAGACTCCCCGCCAAGCACGGCCGTTTTCCAGGGCAACTGAGGCGTCGGTGCTGGTCAGTGTACCCCCAGGCCGGGGATACATCGTGCCTATCCAGTCTTATCTTCCATCTTCAAGGCATTCCGGCAGCTTATCCAGGACGCCATACATTGACGCTCCGCGCTACTTGTGCCTAGCTCAGCAGCCAAGCGGTGATGGCTCCCACTCCACCACCGACGCCGCACAAGTCGCCGGCGCCACCGTTGATCCCCTCCAGCGGCCACTTGGCGCCAGCACGTAGGGCATATAGGGTCCACACGCTGCCCGCGCCCACGAGGGCACCGAACCGCTACTGTTAGTGCTTCTCCTCCATCTACGTACCGCGACTATTAAACCGCGTCTACTGGACAAAAGGAGTATTGCGAGTATGGCTTCAGCCACCGCGGCTAGCGTCAGCGTTAGGCTCTAATGAGAGAGCTTGACTCTCATAAGGAGCGCCACCCTCCCAACACCTGAGCGCCACCTTTCCACCATCTTCAGTTCGGAGGGCACGGGCCAGACGCACCCATCGGTAGCAGCATGAGGTAGCGCTGGCTCCCATCCAGTAATGGGGATCGGTAAGGCCATAACGTCGTGCATCCGTCCGGCATGCAGAAGCCGAAGACGCCGAATCGCACCCACGTGTCCCCTGAAAAGAGGGTGAGCAACGAAAGGGTCGTGTACGGCGCCGAGAGGGACGCGGCAGTGCTGCTGTCAACCTCATCATCGGATGACAGAGACGTACAGAAGAACGGCGCTGAGCGTAGCTGCGAGTAGTGCTGGTGAAGGCATGATGATATGGCTAGTGAGGAACGGGAAGATAGTGACGTCTTCAGGTCCCAAGGATTCCATACAGTCGCGCCTGCTTTCCTTGAGTCATCCCGCTTATCCACTGATCCCGTTGACCTTTCCTTGTCCATCTCTCTGTTCGTGAACTGATATTGTTGAGAATTATTCGACTATCGAACTGTTGTACACCTGATATTCCGAAATCACAATCAAAACCAGTTCTGGTCTAATTATCATACACAAAGCTCAAGAATCTATCATGTCTCAGCTATCATGCAATACCTCAAGCTCAGGGTCAATTGCTATCTTCATCGGATCATTGGAGCGGGAAGCAGATACCAACAAAGTCTTGGCCCCTTGCTTAATCCTGCCTGAAACTGACTATTTTGCCGGGCACTCGCAGTCGGATTCCCCGACGCCCAAAGTTGATCCACAGTGGCGTTGTCAAGAAGTGACACACTATGCTTGGTCCGCGTGCCATCAACTGGGGTAAGTATGGGCCTGAGGACTAAGGTATGGGCAAGTGTATATCTGCATATCTCCCTATCACTCTTCACTCCATCAATCGCTCTCTTTCATAACGGCGTCTGGTACGCCCCACTCTTCCTCAATCCCTTATCTCTCCTCCATCTTCCTACCTCAACCTCGTCCTTCCACACCATGCCTTGCCCCGGTGACTCTGACGGCGATGGCGCTGGCGGTAAGCCACCTCGAGGTTGGGCTGACAGCAGCCGAGTGCGCGTGGCGCAGTATCGGCCTTGACGAGTGGGCCTGCGCCTACTGTCGTCGCCCTTACTCTGTCGAATAATCCACACCTCAAATCTTCGTCCCACGCTGCCGCGTACTCGTACAGTAGCTGGTCTACACATTTTTACCATGTTCTCGCTCGAGCGCGAGTCTTTACAGTATCCCCTATGGCACATCTCTCTATGGCACACGCACACCCCTGCATATCCTTATCCCTGCACCTGACGGACGTGCGCCTTGACACACATCATTGTGACATGAGGGTAGAAGCGAACCGTGCCACGTCTTGGTTGTGCCTACCCACAAAGGATTCAAGGGCAGCGTTTGAACCGCTTCCCCAGTCGAGCTCGTCGAGTAGGAAACGCCAAAGGGCGCGGAGGGACGCGTCGATGCGTGTCGCTTCGGGAGTGGAGATGGTATCCGAGAGCCAGATCAGCTGGTCGTAATATGCACCAACGTTGATCAGTGTTGGGTCGGTGGGCGGGGTGGCGGGTGAGAGCCCAAAGGATGAGTTGGGAGAGGTGGAGGTCGACGAGGATCTCGAAGAGGATGACGACGACTTTGGTCAGCGGGGCGAGTTGGAGCTCACTTGAGGGTGAATCTGGAGCTCGAGAGGCATCGCAAGTTGAGGTGGAGTCCAAGAGGAAAGGGTTATGGAGTAGATGTAGTTGTCATGGTTGCATTGGAGACCCAGCAGAGAGGCGAGAGTTGTGAGTCGCCCTATCGGAAGTGTGAGTTGTAGCGCTCTCGGCGCACCGTGAAGTAGCAGATATCCGTGCGGAGGACTGACTATCATACAAATGGGTGTGTAGCGGGACACCGCACTCTGTTCCGTGTAGGTATCGGAAGCCGTGAAAACGGAGCATAGCGTGTGAAGAGATGGGATGGACCGTGCGCCGCCAACTTGACATGAAAACGGCATGCCATTGTGCTTGGCAACCGAGCACCGTGCACAAGTTTGGACTTCATTTAAGTTTAATGGATGTGAACTATATCATGGTAACCCTTCATCTGACGGAATGCTTGGATGGCTGTCGGATGAGATAATGACACGCGGACAAGGTGTAGGTCTTGGTATGATCAGCATGAGCCTCGTGATCAAGCCGTCATTAAACGCCACTAACCAGCCTCTTACGTCAAGAGTTTAAGAACCTTGGGATAGGTTATTTGGGGTGATTCAGTTTCAATATCAATGATACTTTTATAAAGTGGACCTCTTGTTGCATTCAATTTGCATTCGATGCCTCATTCAATTCGATGGCGAATGTTCTGATACAGGGAAGGTCCAGTCACCTACTGTAGCAGTCGCCACCTTCCTCTCAACCTCGCACTCACCTCAGTGTACTCCTTGCTCACAACCTTCCTTCCATTACCGATTATATATTGGACTGAACTCACTCTTCACTCTCTTTGTCAACACTCACTCACCCTCCATCTCGCGAACTCCTTCCTCTCTCAACCTTGATTCTTGATTGTGGTCCTCCTCCCGTTTCCTGACATCCTGTCCCATTCCTCCTCATGGATTCTTTCAACCTAAGTGAGAAGATGGTCGAGGAAATCGCTCTCTGGCCACTCCGCAAACGACTGCCCATTCCATTTGAATGGCGGAAGGACAATTCGGTCATTCCCGGCTTGCTCCACATCTCTCCCACCCCCGAGCCTGTTACACCTTTGATCCCAAGTCCTCCTCTAAGTGAATCTTCTTTGAGCACAGCAAACTCTTCTCCAAATTCGCCTCCCTCAAGCAATCTCTCTGCATACACTCTTGAACTCCGACCTGCCGAGACACCCGACACATTCTCTGACCCCACAGAGCCTCCCCCGCCAAAAACGACCTTCCCTCAGCCACTGGCCAACGACGAAATCCTCATCACATTTCCGTCGCTTACCCCAAACGGCGTCATTGGCGTGTCTCGGGTCACTGGGCCCTCCCGTTACCCGACCGCCAATGGGCTTGTCAACTCCATCGACCTTCACTCTTGCTTCTCGCCGCCTAACCCCGTCATGCGACCTTGGGTGCTACACCCCCTTCCTTACTCTATTCTTTACTCTGCTGCTTATGGGCCAGGACATCGTTTCATCCTCATTACCCAAGGAGCGGTAGACCTCTTTGCGTTTAACCAGATTCTGCCAACCCCCCCAGAAGCGCCACCAGTACGACCAAGCTCTGAAATAATGTCATTTCCAGGAGGCTCGATCTGGCCAAGACAACACGCTTCTGCTCATCGCCATGTCAACCTTAGATGGAACGATCTGTGGGCCGCGTGGCCATTTCTCACCCACATGGAAATTACCATGATGGAGCACGGCAGGTACTCACAGTCGGCTTTCACGGCCTGCACCCGACTGTCGGGCTCCACGAGCGCACAGATCTATTTCAATCAGGGAATGCAACTGCTCATGGTTCGTAAGATTTATGCTCTGAGATTCTGCCAAACAGGAGACCACTCGTTCGCGATGACTTGGGATCAGGTCCGCTCCATGGGGTCCCGGGACCCAGCACGTAGCAAGAGGATGATCGCCTTCATCGCCAACGCAGAGAGGTCTGCGAGCCGAGCTAGGCATCTGCTGACCCACAGGTACTATCTCGAGGACCGCTTCGTGGAGGCGCTCCATGAGTATGGTGCTGCTTGGCTCCACACTCTCCCCTGGTTCCCTCAAGGTGAGCTCAAGGGCACAAATGATCAGTATTGGGACGAGTGAGTACGTTCACGACGCGATATGTTGACGTATCAAGGCGTGGCCGAATCTGTGTCGGTATTGCCATGGCTGGGGCATTGGAGACCATGAAAGGTCCCGACACTGGACGGGTCGTGCTTTCTCAAATCGGCTGGATGGCGATCAAGGCCGTTCTTTGGCAGCCGGCCTTGCATTCAGTCGCCATCATCAAGAAAGCCTGTAGGTCTCTAAGACCCTCTCACGCTGACCAGCCACAGGTTTGGCTGCAGAGATCCTTTCTACCTTCATCCCTGACGAGACCGGGCACACTGCCCAGGTAGAGATGTGGAGGCAGCAGCGGACCCTCCTCAATACGTTGACCTGTGAGGCGTTTCGCGACGTTCCAAAAAACATTCACACTGCATTTTTCAGGAGTGACGCGTACCACAACCTGTGGAGCTGTGGAAGAGGGGATACATGACGTCTGAGTGGCTCATGGACTAGGAAATGGTAGCCTAGTGAGCCAGTAACTTGGTATTCTGTTTGTAGTTGCCAGCTGAGTTTTGCAATACGATTTACAAGAAGAGTTCCTCTGAGTGGCACTTTGAGTTAGAATTCTACCACACTTGTCAAAATGCCACGCATGTAATTCAACTCGCACCCCCAGTTGACTGAGCTGCGTTAAAACCCCGTTCTCGCACCAACTGACCCACCTTCCTCCTTGGTTCACCATATAAGCATTCTTCAACTCAAACTACCTTCTTAACCTCCAACTCCTTCATTTTTCCATCAACTCCCCTTTCCTTCCTCGCTTTCTTGAACCACCCACTTTTTGTTCCAGATGGGAAAAAGTAAACACCACAAGCCGGGGAGAAAGAACCGGCCGGTCAGCACCAACGGGAAGGTGACAGACTTGCTCAACCGCGTCCGCGAGGTTCTCCAACCCGCCGCCCCACCTTCCTCGGTCGACAAGCAACTCGCAGCGCTGGTAGTCGTGGCTAAGGTACCGAACGCGACGGCGACCCTGAACCCCAACGACCTGGGCCTCGAGACGGTCTGGGAGGAAGAGCCACCTACTACCAACCCGATGGCCGGTTTGGACAGTCCCATCATCCAGCCCAAGCCGTTTGATTCAATCGAGACGCTCCAGGACGACCTCGCTTCTGGAACCGACATCCCCACTTTCGCCCTTATTATTGACAAGGGGACGCACTCAACCTTCGGCCTTATTATTGATAAGGGGACCCACTCAACCTTCGAGAACGCCCATCCCAACAACGTAAAGTCAATCACTTCAATATCCCTTAAACCCACTTCGTCGGGCAGCCCTACCTCGAGTATCGACACGGATCCTTCGGTGAAGGTTGACAAGGCCCGTCTCGGTGACCGCCCCCTGGCGTGGAACGAACTTTGGGCTGCGTGGCCTATTCTCAGCCTTGAGGAGATCAAAGGAGCCAGGGAGAGCCGACAGCCGTTGGATGTTTTCGGGTGGCGGTAAGTGACCCTCGCAACCGCTACGTAAACTAAGCGCAGTGACTACTGGCACTTGTATGGATACTGCACCTCATCGTAAATCCGCTCCCCCATCAAACTGCACCAGATACACGCCTTTCTCACTCCACGTCAGGCCGGTTCAAGCCTTCCCCGATACTCCTTCCCTCACATTCCTTTTTTCTCGTATTTTTGCTCACCCTAGTGATGGCCTGCTATTGATCCACCCGCCTCAGCGCACGGCCTCTTACCGCATGTCACCGTGGCAGATTGCCAAGCTCTGGATGGACCGGGGGATGCACCTCCAGATTATCCGGCAAATCTATCAGTTGCGGTGGGAAAATGACGGGGCTCGGAGGTTCAACAACATTCTGGAACTTGTCAAGAGTCTCGAGGAACACAAAGTCGCCCAGCGGCTCAGTCTTGTGAGGCAGACTTTGGGCCGCGGCCGGGAGTACGTGTGATCCCCCGGGCGATGCTGATGCCCAGGAACAAGGAAAAGGAGGATTTCGTTCAAACTCTCGTCGAATACGCCAATGCGTTCATGTACACGCTGCCCTGGTTTGATGAGGCCGGCACCCTCAACTCCAGCATAAACAAGCTCATCGAGCTGTAGGTGATCCATCGAATACGATGCTAACCGGAGCCGGGGACTGTGTTTTGCTATGATCGCGAGGGCTGCTGGACAGTATAGCTGTCAGGTTACCACTGACGACCGCATCGTCAACATTGGATGGCTTGCGACTAAGGCAGTCCTCTGGAATGCCCAGCGGTTCCCAGTCTCCATCATTACGTCTACTTGTTAGTTCAACTTTTCCGGGCTGCTGACCCATCCAGGCCAAGCCTCTCTGATTCTAAATGACTCGTTTCCAACGGCCGAAAATTCAGCCCCCCGGAACATCCACGCCCAGTTCTTTGGCGAGCAAATGGATTTCCTCAAGCAAGCGACATGCGAACAGTTCATTGACGTTCCAGACCACTTGCGTGCCCCGTTCTTCCGGTTCAACATGTATAACGAACACTGCGAGAACTGTTGACAGACGGCGACCTGTAATAATCAAAGCGACTCGCACTGGTGCCCGTAAGGGTTACCTGACATGTAGATAGACTTGTTCCCGGTTCCTAATACGTAGTACTGTCATCCTGTAGCGACGAATGAAGATAGTGCACTTGTTCTACTTGGCCTAGCTTGCCACAACCCCTATTCTACCCGTCCATGTAATTAAGCCTCAATCTCCTGGTTCTCGCGCTTCTTGAGCACGAGCTTCTCGCCCTTGATGCGCTGCCACACGTCGGCAACGTCGTCTATACGTCAGCCACGTCGACGGGTCTGTGACTCACCAACAACAGTCTCGAAGTGCGAAGTCGCGTCATAAGACTTGGTGATGCTGTTATGTCAGTGCATGTCTTTAACCATGGTCTGTTCTCACAAGATGTTGTCGGTCGAGCCGTCGGCGGTAGGAGCGTACAGAGGCAGGATCGAGACAAACTTGTCCTCGACCTTGCCGAGGAGCTGGAGACCGGGGAGGATCTCGCGCTCAGGCACCGACGTCTCGACAATGGTTGAGACGATGGCAATGTAGACACCCTCGGCGGCAACGTTGTGAGACGACGAGACGGCGGCGATGTAGATGTCTGATGTCAGCTGCTTGTGGCTTTCCCTCCATACCGTTCTTGCGCCCGACCTGGTTCTGGGGAATGATGATCTGGCACGAGTCGGCGTTCTCAGTGCCCGGGATAGGGTGCTTGAGGATGCAGATGGCGCGGACAACCTTGCCGGTCTCCACAACGCGGATCTTGCCGCCCTCAACCTCCTGCCCGGCGCCAAAGTACGATGGGTCGCCAATGACGCGCTTGGCCTTGACGGTCTCGCCATCCGAGGTGACGCTCACAAACTTGCCGTCGTCGTCGATGTTGACCGAGTCGACCTTCTTCGAGAGCATGTAGGTGCCACCGTAGACAGCCGAGAGACGCGAGAAGGCCTGGGGCAGCTCGCCAAGACCGTAGAGTGGGTAGAGGTAGGGCGACTTGCCGTAGCGCGCCATCGACTCCGCATAGAGGCGGATGCGCTCCATGGTGGGCTTGGCGGGCTTGGTCTTGTAGCTGGAGGATCAGTTGTGCATCACACTGTAGCTCACTCGTCGTCGAGCCACAGGGCCATGGCGTGGCCGATGAAGTCCTGGGTGCCGGCCTCAAGGCCGAACTTGGTGAACAGGTCGTTCATGGTCTGAGTGTCCGCGTCAAAGCCTGTGTCGACGTCAGCGTTGATCCTACCACGCGGGACCGGCGCGCGCAAGGCCCCACCGCCCGGACCCAGACCCAAACCAAGACCTACCCTCGAGCGTGGCCGGGTCGTCCGGGTTCCACCTCTGGAGGTAGCCAAAGAACTTGCGGGCGCGGTTCTTCTCAAAGAGACCCATGAGTGACGAGCGGATAGCCTCGCTCTCGTTCGAGGGCACCTTGGCAATCTTGCCGTCACGGTACACGTACGAGCCCGCAATCTGCTTGAAGTCGAGGTAGCGAGTCACGTCGGTGTGCACGAGGATCTTGGTGAGCTCACCCGACGCAAGGATGAACTTGGGGATGAGGTCGACGGCGTAGGAGCGGTCCTTGCCGAGGTTGAGCTCCTCAGGCGGGGCACTGCCACGGAACTTCTGGTAGAGCTGGTGTCAGCACGGCATGCGATGTAACGCACCTGGGTGAGGTTCAACGAGGCGCTCTCGCCGCCGTAGTAGTCGTTGCGGTCCATGTGGAGGACCTTCTGGCCATCGACCGAGAGGAGGCCCGAGAGGATGCACTCGGTAAGGCCAGTGCCCTGTGCGCGCTGTCAGTACGTGTCATGTGCCGTGCACATGTGCGGCGCGCTGTCAACTTACGAGAACGATAACCTGGGATCGTCAGCATCGGTTTGGCAAGGGGGTGGGGAGGGAAGGTGATGTTGGCTAGGAGGGGTGCCGCAGCTGCCTGTGGCAACGGGAAGGGCGAATGGAGGTGATACTCACGTCATACTCCTCGTCCATGGTGAATTGGTGTTGATGGGTAGTGAATGTAAGTGATGTAAGGGGTTGCCGAGGCTCGAATGGGAATTAAAGGGGGGCGAAGAGTAGATGATAGTAGCGTTGAGGGAGAGAGAGAGAGAGAGAGATAGAGAGATGAGATGAGATGTAGATGTAAATGTAGTGTGAGAGGTTGTAGCAACTCCCTATCCAAACTGTCCAAGTGTTCAGATTGAGAGAGGTTGACGCGGCAGTAGCGCGCAGCCGTTCGCGCGCAACACCACCTCTACCAACTAGTTATCCTGACAGTTCCTAGAATCCTAGGGCTTGGGGAGCTGATACTAGAGACTTGAGAATGGGTCATTACCACGTGGCCAACTTGTAAAGTGATGTAACATGTAACAAACCTAGGTGCTAGGTGGTCTGGTGGCCTGGTGGAGGTCATTTCGTGCCTGAAATCAAGACTGTTACTCTAGGGTGATGGAAAGGAGCCCCTACGTACGGGTTAATGTACGGTGAGGTACGGAGTTACGATGTGTGGCAATCGTGGCTATTGCGCTATTGAGTGCGGCAAGTCATGTTGTGTGTTGGTAACAGTAACAACTAACAACTAACAGTACTCTATAGCTCTCTATTCCAACTTGTGTTACTTTACTTAGTAACCGGTATACCATCTTAGTAACCTACACAACTACCTACTCAACCGCCTCGTCATTGTAGAATCATCATCGACATACATCTCACACACCACAGAGACACATACTCTCTCCCCTCCCTCACTGGCAACAACCCCACCCGACTCTTACCGACCTCTTGCGGTCATCCATCTTGTTGAAAGCCCAGCTTCAGCGCAACACCAGGCTGTAACGCTTCACAACACCACTTCTCTCCCTCCACTCGCCTTCCTCCACCTTCATCCGTCCCACACACCCAACCATGCCACCCGCATACGAGTACGACCCTATGGGCCACCACCTTGTTGAGGGCGAAGAAGACGAGTTGGAACTCTGTACGTTGGACAGCGGGTGCTGTCGAGACAACCATTGTCCGAGGGCTGACCAACAGATTCGCCGTCAGAAGGCTCGTCAGAGGCCGACTCTCTCGGTTGGATTGTGAGCCTGTGAACGCGGAGAGGAGCTCATGTAGACTTGGTTCACCACTCACATCCCCGGACACGACTACTTCTGCGAGGTGCACGAGGACTTTATCGAGGACGACTTCAACCTGACGGGTGGGTGCGGCTGGCAGAAGGGAAGCTGACCAACAGGCCTGCAATCGTTGGTTCCCTTCTGGAAGGAGGCATTGGAGATGATTCTGGACGCCGAGTTAGGTGGGCTGGCACCTACAACCGCATCTGACAGGCAGAGGAGGACTCGGCCAAGATCCCGGACGTGTCCATTGTCGAGTCGTCTGCCGAGCTGCTATACGGCCTCGTCCACCAGCGCTTCATTCTCACCAAGCCAGGCCTGTCGATGATGGTGAGCAGGGCCGCCAGTCGTGACTAACCGCAGTTAGAGAAGTATGAGCAGGGCGACTTTGGCCTATGCCCACGCGTGTACTGCCACTCGACACACGTCCTGCCGTGTGGCCGGTCCGACATGCCTGGCATCGACACGGTCAAGCTGTACTGCCCTAACTGCAGTGACATCTACAGCCCACCGAGCAGCAAGTACTCGCAGGTGGACGGTTAGTTGGCAAGCCTGGAGCACCGCTAACGGCAGGTGCCTTCTTTGGAACGTCGTTTGCCCCGCTCTTCTTCCAGACATACCCCGAACTGCAGTCTGCGCCATTTGCTCCAACAGAGCAACCACCAACGTCGTCATCGACGCCCAGCAACCGCTCCTCGCCGTCCAGAATTGCCGAGTCGATCGTCAACCCGAACGCATACGGCGGACAGCGGCCCGCCCTGAACAAGGTGTACACCCCGCGCATATTCGGCTTCAAATTTTCGGAGCGCGCGCGCAGCGGGCCGCGCATGCGCTGGCTGCGCGAGCGGCCCGAGCGGTACGACGAGCTCGAGGACGTCGACTGGAAGGGACGGTGGAAGAAGGGCAAGGGCACGGCGGCCGACGACGAAGAAGGGATGAAGGCCGAGGGCCGCAACGGGCGCCTGTTTGACGACGATGACGATGAGGATGATGAGGAGGAAGAGGAAGAGGAGGAGGCAGCGGTCGCGCCAGCCGCCGGACGAGTCCGCTAGTGTACTCTACAGCGGCACTCATGCCGCGTTCGATCATAGATGCCTCTTTTTAGCATGAGAGTGCGCGTCGCGACTCTGTTCTGACCGGGTTTCTGTCGATGTGATTCTGCATGATGACGAGTTGTAAGTGGCAACTGGCAAGTGGAGGCGGAGGCGGAAGCTTTTTTTCCAGCTGGAAGTTCAAACTCTGGAGAAAGCGAGTTCACAACAACACACTAAAATGTTCCGCCTAGCACGACTCGCGCCAGATGTGCGGCAGCTCCAACTGCGTAGCTATACGACAGGTGCGCTCCATCCGACGGCGTTTGCACTGGCCGGTGCGCGCGGGCGTCCGTTCAAGCCGAGGCAAGATGCCGATAGCGACCGGCCGCCAAGGAGAGATGGAGGGCGTCCTCCGAGAGAAGGGGCCCGTCCTCTGAGGGATGGAGGACGCTACCCCAGAGATGGCGGCCGCGCTCCGGGAGATGGATGGCGGCCCCAGAGGGATGGTGGACGGAGCGGTCCGCCCCGTGGCGGCGCGACTGACCGCTCGCCAAGAGAATGGCAGCCTCGCGGCGGATCGTTCGCGCGCGGTGCAGCTGCAGGCGCAGTGGCTGGTGCTGCGACTGCCTTCCGCGGCCGCGACTCTCGTGGCTCTCGTGACTCTCGTGGCTCTCGTGACTCTCGTGGCTCTCGTGACTCTCGTGGCTCTCGTGACTCTCGTGACTCTCGTGACTCTCGCGGCTCCCACCGCCGCTCCGACCGCGACGATCGTACTGGGTATGACCGTTATGGTTCCGAGGGCAGCAAGCGCGAGTGGAAGGTACGGGGCATGACTCCCCCCACCTCGACGAACCCATACACCCTCTCGCAGCGGGTCAAGAAACACCTCGACCGTTACCCCGACAGGATGACGCGACCGCAAGTCGACGAGCTGCTCGCCATCGTGCGCGACGTACCTCCAGACATGGCGACTGCGCCAGTATGGAATTTGGTGCTCGCCCGCATGGGGCGGGACGGGTATTACTCGGCCATGTGGAAGGGTTTCAATGAGGTAAGGATATCAAGGCTATCTGATAACCTGGTTGGGCTAATGGAAGATGAAGAAGCGGGGCACGAACGCGAGCTCGCGTACGTTCACTGTCCTACTTAATGCGTTTGCTGGTGTTGCGCATTCTGGGATTGTCAATGATTCATTTGCGCCGGCATCCAAGCCGGAGCGATTGACACTCGAGCGTGTGCGTCGGGTATACGACCTTTCGCAGGCGCATATCCGGGCAATGCTCAAGGCCAAAACTAAGAACGAGGGGAGTAGGGATAACCTCGGCGTAGCGTATCCCGAAGACCACGATGAGATGCCTGCCCTCCTCCCATCCGAGGAAGTGAGCGTATGGCCCACTAATGCGTACCTCAAGTTCTTGGGTCGGTACGGTATGTGGAAGGAGATGGAGACGGTGTTTATGGCTATGGATCGAGAAGGGCCCCTCGCACCAGATGGAGCGACGTACTATACCATGCTCAACACGGCGAATAACGTCGACCATTACCACCGCTCAATGAAGGACGACATCCTCCCGGCTATCGAAGTAGGCAGTGTCGGGCGCGCATACTGGGACCAAGCGGTGCGATCTGGCGTGGAGATCGACGACCGTATGGCCCTCGCTGCGCTATCCTGTCTCGCAGCAGGAAGTCCTGCCGACCAGCGCGTGGCTGAAGAACTCATCCCGCGCCTTTGGGACCTATCTGCGCCCGGCCAACCGGCTTCAGCAACCGGTGCAAAGGGCAAATACTCCCTCCCTCGGGCGTGGGACAACCTTCCCACTTTCTCTCTCGACGTTCGCACAGCTACAACTCTCCTCTCAACCATGCGCCGAATGGGCAACAAGTCTCTCATCGCACACTATACTCGCCTCATTGCCGATGGTCCACTCGCGCGCAACGCAGACCTCGCCCTACTTAGGGTCTTGATCCACAACCTTGCCTTTGCCGGTGACGCCGACGGCGCATCGACCGTCCTTGAGACATTCCAACCTCCATCCGGCAGCGACGGATGGCCCATCGACGTCTATCTCTCAGTCATGGGGGCGGCCCGCTGGGCCGCCGACTGGGACATTGCCCTCTCGACTTTCCGGCGCATGGTCGCTCTCCCACCCACCGCAGAGGGTGGGATGGGCAAGTATATCTGGAAATCGCCCAATGGCCGGCCGCAAGACATGCGTGGTCGCCCGTGGATCCAGCCGCGCCCTTACCCAGTGAATCCCACTGCGATGGGTTTGTTGTTCAAGACGGCACTGGCCGCCGTCAAGTCGGGTATCAAGCCACTTCGCGCCGCGACTGATATTTACGAGTTTTACGGCCCAGACACGTTCTTCGAGGTGCGCACAAGCGCAGGAGTCGTGGATATGAACGCGGGCGAAGCTAAGCATTGGGATCTCAGTCGCCGGGATTACGGGTTTATTGGGGATGCGGTCGAGCTCGCGCGTGACCTCGAGGTCGCGGCTGAGCGGTTGGCCGAGACGCCACGTAACCCCGAGGATAGGGAGAAACACGAGGCCATGATGCGGGATGCGGCGCGGGTTGTGCGTATTTGGGGGAAGAAGGTTGAGGAACGGGGAGATAAAAAGCCCAAGCCGAGGTTCTTGCGTTCAGTCGAGTAGCGGCGAGAAAAGGCAACAGACACTCCTCATATCATTGCATTGTACCACCATTCATGCACTCATCATTCCAGCGAGGAACATCAGCTTACGAGAAGCGTTTTGCAGTAGACACACTACGCAACAGACAGAATGCACATATGCATGATGCCATCACCAACTCTACTTCAGATCTCAAGAAAAGTCCTGCGCGTCAAGCTCGCCTAGAAGCATGTTCGAGTCCTTGGACCCAGTAAGGATGATGGGTTCCCTGCTGTCAGTTGCGCCCAACCCCAAAGCTGAATCAGAGACGTACCGAGGATGCAAATCGACGCCGGTCACTGCGCCCTTGTGGCCGGGAAGTTTGTACAGGATCTTGCCGGTCTGCACATCCCACACCGTCACCGTACGGTCTCCGCCGCCTGCTGCTATCCGTTGTCCCCCGTCGTGCTTCGACCACGCACAGCGGATCAACGTCTGCTCAAAGCCCGACGGCGCGCCCGTCAGGCTGCGGTACACGCGCATCGGGTCAGACGAGAAGGGCCGCACGTCATAAATGATGAGCGCAGAGTCGAGTGAGTACGTCGCGAGGTAGTGGCCGTTGGGCGACAACGCGAGCGAGGTAATCAGAGGTCAGCTCAGGAACAACAAAACGAGCTGTGCGTCGCAGACAAGGTCTCGGGGTGTGTGGGCCAGCGGCGGTACGGCCTCAGCACCCGCCACTAGATTCCCCAACCCCACCTCGCCTCCTCAATCCACTCACAGTGTCCGTGTGTCCCTTCAACGAGTACAGCATCTTCTCTGTCCGCAGATCCCACACCTGTGGTCAGCTCGAGCGACGAGATTTGTTAGCTCACCTTCACCTCGTTATCGACACCACCCACGAAGCACTGATTCCCGTCCTGGCTCCACTCCACCGCCGTCACGGGACAGTCGCGCTCGTCGTCAAACTCCGCCACTGGGTCCTTGGTACCCAGCGACAAGTCCCACACGCGCGCAATCCCGTCATCCCCACCCGTCAACACCAGCTCGTGCCCTCCTGAGATCGCCACAGCAATCGAGTTGAGCGGACCAAAGTGCGCGGCGTACTTGGCCACGCGCGAGCCGTCCTCCAGGTCAGTCGCGATCAGGTACCCGTCCGCGCCGCCAGAGTAGAGCACCTTCGAGTCGAGTGAGAACGCAAGGTCAAGCACGGCCTGCTTGTGCACGTGCGAGATGAGACCATAGTTGTCATGTGGGGGGTACGTCTTCCACAACGCTGTGTGTCAGTGAGGACAGAGCTAGAATATGGCGAGACAAGCTCACAGATACCACGGTCAATGGAGCACGCTGCGATCGTTTCCCCTCTTGGGTCAAACTTGCACGCTGTGATCTCGCCCTGCACGTCAGCGAGTGTCAAGGGCGACTAGACCAAGCAGCGCAGTTGCCTTTCCTACTCACCCCGTGGGCCCCAGCCAAGGACACGATCGGCGCCTCCAGTCCACTCGTACGCTTAATCGTGCGCACCAGCGCATTCTTGCGCTGCCCCTCGCCCGACGACGCAACAGTCAGGGTCATCGTGTTCTCCTCGTCATCGTCCTCGACGCGCGCGCGCTTCGCAACAGCCATGCCAGGCCCCGAGGGCGGAGGGGACTTGCGGACCGACATGTTGGGCGAGGAAGGTGCAAAAACGCGAGGAAGGTGGGTGATGGAACGGCGAGAGTGGGGAGCTTAACGCGCGCGGCGTCACGGGGTTCACGTAGTAGCTATTGCGCTGCGAGTGGTGATGGCGAGGGACGGATCAAGTGATAGGGAAGATGTATGGATGTGATGTCGAGTGACCTTCCCGAGTTGTTGAGAGATGGATATTCTAATGGGGAATGTCAAATAAATAATTGTGTTTAACGGGACCAAATGTTGTTGTTTGAGTGAGATGCGCTAGCCCTTGTTGCTCCCTCCCTCCTTCCCTGCTTACTCCCTTCCCTGCACAGGCAACTAGTTGGGCGGCGACTTGGATCCACAGTCAGTCATTCATCCCCGACCCCCCCCTTGCATCATCCATCCTCGACCACATCAACCACATCTAGTATCATCAACTTAGATCAGCTGGCCCATTGTGGCCCGACGCGGCCATCCTCTCACCATTCACGCCCGCCGCCAATCCTTAAACGCCTCGGCGCAGCGTGAACATGGCCACGCCCACGCGGCGGACCGCGTCGCGTTCCGCTCCATCCTCGTCGCGTAGCGCCAGGACCCCAACGCGCGCCAGAGGCGCAACGGGACAGGGGTCAGTTACGCCGCGCAAAGGAGCCACAGACGATTTCGCCTTGGACCCGGCATTACTCGATGATCAGGACCGCGCTCTGCAGGACGACATCGACGCCGAAGGCGAGGTCGACGACGGGGTCGGGTACTATTACCCAGTGAGTCGCGCCGATCGCTCTGTGACACACGACCTGTCACAATTTTCTGACAGTCACCAGCCAGAGGGATACTATTACCCTCCTGCCGCAGACACCGCGCCTGATCCCGCCTTCGTCGCTGCTAGTGCGCCGCCCGCCGTCGAGACCCACTTCGCCGCGAGTGCCGACCCGTTCATGGAGCTCCATCTCGCGTCACCTTCAGCGCGTCATTCGCTCCCTCCCCTCCAGTATGGCCTCGACTCTTTGCGCAACTCGCTTGCCCCGTCACCACTACCGATGCCCTTGGGAAACGGCGTGGCCGCGAAGCGCAAGAGAAGCCGCCTCAGAAAGCAACCAATAGAGCCGCTTGCAAACGGTGGCGACCACACACCCAGAGCAAAGCCGAACGGCAAGCTCGCAAAGGAGGGCTCAGCTGCACCGCGCGCGAATGGCAAGACCTCCGGCAAGCCCGTCATAATCAGAGAGGAGGTCTGCGGCTTCTGCCAGCAGCCCGACTACAAGAACGACAGTGGGCCGAAGGAGAAGCTCGTCAGCTGCGCGATGTGCGGCCGGAGCGGGCACCCCATATGCCTCGGCTTCTCCCACCCCAAGATCAAGAAGAAGATCATGAGCTACCCGTGGTGCTGCATCGAGTGCAAGCCATGCGAGTCATGTCGTTCGCAAGGCGACGACGTGAGTCATCTTGTGCAGCCTGAACTGACACCAGAACCGCTTGCTCTTCTGTGATGGGTGTGACCGGGGCTGGCACAGCTATTGCCTTGTGCCGTATGTGTTTGGGTGTCTCACAGCTGACGCGAGCAGGCCATTGAAGGGACCGCCCCAAGGCGTGTGGTACTGCAATACTTGCGCCGTCGATTTCAAGGGCAACAACAAAGCCTCCACCTCCACCACTCCTGTACCGAAGACATCAACACCGGCTCCCAAACTTGCGGCGTCATCGAGGAAGGGCAAGGAGCGCGCCATGGACACACCTCTGCTTGAAGTGCAAGCGCCCACCCCGCGCGACCGGAAGCGCAAGGCCAACACGGCCTTATCCCGCGACGACACACCCCTCAGCGAACCGCCATCCAAGCTTCGTCTGAAGCCCAACGGTCACCCGAAAGACCGTGACAAATCACGACGCGCCCGCGACATATCCAACCCCGAAGCCTCCATTTCTACGTCACCGTCAGGAGGCCTGGTTCTCAAGCTGCGAGTCCCCAGTGCATCGAGACGAGACGTCGAGATCGAGGAGGAGCCGGAGGAGCAAGTGCCCTATGGTGGTGTTATCGAAGGAGATGATGCCGACACCTCGCGAACTTCGATCCTGGAGTCGGACAAAGTGCTCTTCGAGAAGAGCCGCAAGGCAGCCGAGAACAGGCTAGGAGGGCCACCGTTGCCGTTGTGGGACCCACAAGCAACACTATCATCCCCTGTGCCATCACGACCTTCAACACCGGGACCTTCGAAGCCGGGAAAGGCGCTTTTCAAGGTCAGTCCTGGGACGCCCACGCTCTCGACGCCAGGCTTCGCCACACCCACAGCTGTCTCTGTCGCAATGCGACCCTTACGTGACCGTGTGTTGCTCCAGCAGAGCGCGTCAACGAGCAACCTGCCAACGCTCGGCAATCTGGCGTCCCCAGTCAGCGCATCTGTCACTCCCAGCGGGCACCCCGAAAAGATCAACAAGATCCGTTTCGGCGTCTACGACATTGAAACCTGGTATCAGGCCCCTTATCCTGAGGAGTACGCCCAAGTGCCCGACGGACGCCTATGGCTGTGCGAGTTCTGCCTTAAATACATGAAGAGCGGATTCGTTGCTGGTCGGCATAGGGTGAGCTTGGCGAAGGTGCTTGAATGCTGACGAACAGATGAAGTGCAAGGCGCGGCATCCTCCTGGCGATGAGATCTATCGCGACGGGAACGTCTCAGTGTTCGAGGTCGACGGCCGCAAGAACAAGGTGAGTTGGACGCTTGACGTGCGCTAATCTGTGCAGATCTATTGCCAGAATCTATGCCTGCTGGCGAAGATGTTCCTCGACCACAAGACGCTGTACTACGACGTCGAGCCGTTCCTTTTCTACGTCATGACTGAGGTCGACGACCTCGGAGCGCGGTTCGTTGGGTACTTCTCCAAGGAGAAGCGGAGTCCGGACAACAACGTCAGCTGTATCATGACGCTGCCAGTGCGCCAGCGTAAGGGGTGGGGCCAGCTTCTCATCGACTTCAGTGGGTTAAGTAACGGCCGCTGAGCTGACTCCAGGCTACCTTCTCTCAAAGAAGGAGGGGCGTCGAGGGTCACCGGAGCGTCCGCTGTCTGGGCTGGGGTTGCTCAGTTACCAGAGTTACTGGCGCAACACCGTGTTCCAGTACCTGCGAACAACCACTGGCCGAATTCACCTGAAGGGTGAGTTGACATGTGATGCTTTTCCTAACCCGTCTAGACATTGCGAAGGCCACCTCGATGACATTGGCAGACATCTACACTACTCTTCTGGACAACAACATGATCAACGTGTTAGAGACTGTGCCACAGACGCCAGTCTCACGCCACAAGCCGCGTCGCGGACGGCCACCGAAGAAGCCGCGGCAACGTCCCGAACAGTGTCAGTTCGAGGGCAAGGACAACAAGATCGTAGTGCCGAAGCGGTACCAGATCGTCCCAAACCAAGTGGTCATCGAGACTGTCCTGCAGAAGTTTGAAGCCAAAGGATATCTCAAGCTCCGCCCAGAACGCCTGAAGTACACGCCTTTCCTCACAGCGCGCGGCCCCGCTCTTCGCTCGCTCCAAACCACAACCACAGCGGACGAAGACGACGACAGCGAGGACGAGGAGTCTCCAACGCCGTCATCCAACAAGGAGATCATTTCGACGCCGGCTGAGCTCGACCAAAGTGACACCGAGGACACTCCAGACAAGATTGCCGCTGGAGAGGACAAGGCGACTTTGCAGCTGGTTGCAGCTCTCACAGTTTCGCCAGTGCGCTCTTTGAGAAAGCGGTCGATCAACAGCAGCAACCCGAGCCCTGAGCACTCGACTCATGCTTTGCGCAGCACCATCTCAGCGAGCCCCGCGAACGGACGTCGGAGGAGCCAGCATGGAGAGAGTTCGAGAGGAGCGTCGCCGCTCAAGGCTGGCGCCGCTCCTGCACCGCCGCCGCGAAAGCGGCTGATCATCGAGAGTGACGACGACGATGAGTCGGCACAGGATGCGGGGGGTGACGAGTATGTGGAGGGAGAGGAGGATGCCGACGGAGAGGACGAGTACGTGGAGGAAGTGGGTTAACTATCTGTAGCATCATCAGCGAGTGTCTGATGCCATTCGTATCCTGTATTCTTGAGCTTGCTTGACATTGCGGAACAGAGATCAGTCGCGCCCTGTCATTAGGACAATCTACTAATGCTATTAGAAGCCAGCTTTAAGGTTCCGCTAATGCCGCAAATTTCCGCAGGTGGCAGGTCAGCGTGGTTTCACTTTTCAATTAAGTATGTCCTGTCAGCATTGTTCCGCCACGATACCCACACCCATACCATAATCACCATGACCGACCTGGATCTGTCTGGATTCACAGAAGAGGAGCGTTACGAGATCGAGGCGGAGCTCAATGACGGCTACGCTGACATTGAGAAGGAGTGAGTAGTTCGCCGGAACTGCTGGAGCAGTGACTTTGGAATCGATCCGAAGGTCAAGCGCTGACTCTCAGGCATTCCGTTGACTCGCAGAAGGGCTTCGAGAACGTGCTTGTCGTCGACAACGTCCCCATCGTCGACGAGGGCAGGAAGGAGAAGCTGATTCTGCGTCTCTGCCAGCTCTTCCAGAAGGCCGGTGCGCCGATTGACGAGGACCGTGTCGACATGCCATGGGATGACAAGGCTGCCACGTCCAAGGGCTTCATCTTCCTGTCGTACCCCGACGCTGCGCAGGCCGAGCACGCGCTCGGTGTGATCGACGGCTCCAAGTTCGGCAAGAGCGTGCTCTACGTCAACCGCTTTGGCGACATTGAGCGCTACGCTAACATGTCGGTCGGCGACGATGAGCTCCCGCCCGGATGGAAGGAGCGCCCGTACACAGAGAAGGACCACGCCCGTTCGTGGCTCGGCGACGCCCCTGGCCGCGACCAGTACCTCACCTTCCGCGACAACCTCGTCAGCATGTTCTGGAACGGCCGCAACTTCCAGGAGGAGCCCGTCCAGACCTCTGACGGCAAGAACCTCACAAACCCCCTTTGGGGCCAGTACTACGTCCAGTGGTCGCCTCTTGGCACGTACCTCGCGACGATCCACCTTCCCGGTGTTGCGCTGTGGTCGGGCCCCAAGCTCGACAACATGCTGCGTGTGACGCACCCCGATGTGCGGCTCATCCAGTTCTCGCCCTGCGAGAACTATCTCGTCACGTGGTCTCCCGAGCCGCTCAACGTCGCAAACCCCTCGCCCAAGGTCGAGAAGGCTGTGCGCGACACGTTCGGCCCCGAGGACGAGGGCTCTCAGTTTGTCATCTGGGACGTCAAGACGGCCCGCATGATGCGCACCTTTGCCGGCGAGAAGCCCGACGAGAACGGCCCGCGTGACCGCAAGTGGCCCGTGTTCAAGTGGTCGCCTGATGACGCGTACGTCGCGCGCTGCGTCCCCAACGAGGCGATCCAGGTTTACGAGCTGCCCAACATGGGCCTGCTCGACCGCAAGTCGATCAAGATTGAGGGCGTCCAGGACTTTGAGTGGTGCCCTATGGGCGACAAGGACTGGGAGGACCGCAAGGCCAACAGCCAGCCCAAGCGCGAGTGCATGCTCGCGTACTGGACGCCCGAGGCGCAGAACCAGCCGGCGCGTGTCAACCTCATGGCCATCCCCAGCCGTAACGTGCTCCGTTCGAAGAACCTCTTCAACGTCACCGACTGCAAGTTTGCGTTCCAGAACCAGGGCGACTACCTGTGCGTCAAGGTTGACCGCCACGCGCGCAAGGCCAAGAACAAGAAGGCCACCTTCTGCAACCTCGAGCTCTTCCGTTTGCGCGAGAAGGACTACCCCGTTGAGGTCATCGAGCACAAGGAGTACGTGACGTCGTTTGCGTGGGAGCCGAGTGGACAGCGCTTCGCCATTGTGTCCACGTCGGACCCCAACTTTGGCCAGAACATTCCCGGCGTTGTCATCAAGTACAACGTCTCGTTCTACGAGCCCGACCCGAAGAAGGGCGACTTTACTCCCTTCAAGGTCCTCGAGGGCAAGGTGTGCAACACGCTCATCTGGTCGCCTCGTGGCCGCAACGTCGTTCTCGCCACCGTCGGCAGCCCCACCAAGTTTGACATTGAGTTCCTCGACGTTGACTTTACTCTCGACGACACTCCGGGCAAGGTTATTAAGGACGTTGAGAACCGCGGTGACAACGTCCAGTCGCTCTCGACCGGCGAGCACTACGGCATCACCGACATTGCTTGGGACCCCAGTGGACGCTACCTTGCGTCGTGGGCGTCGTCGTGGAACTCGACCCCTGAGCCGGGCTTCATGCTCTGGGACTTCAAGGGCCAGAACCTCGGTCACCAGGGCCAGGACAAGTTCAAGCAGTTCCTCTGGCGTCCCCGCCCGCCCACCCTCCTCTCCAAGGCGGACCGCCGCAAGATCCGCAAGGACCTCAAGGAGTTCTCGCGCGTCTTTGAGGAGGAGGACGCTGCCGCCATCAACGCCGGCACGGCCGAGGTTCTCGCTGCACGCCAGCGCGCCATTGCCGAATGGGACGCTTGGCGTGCGCGCAACAACTCGCGCCTCCTTGCCGAGCGCAAGGCCCGCAACAAGACCATCACCAAACCCTGGGAGAAGGAGGGTGCGGCCGAGAAGGTCGAGGAGGTGTTCGAGGAGCTCATCGACGAGACCGAGACCATGGAGTAGGCGCGCCTGCTGGGGCGCCTGCTAAGGGAGCGCGTCAGCTAGCATATGATCTTGGTACAAAACGCATGGCATTCATAGGACATGTACACTTGCGGCCATAGGAGAGCGAGATTGGTTGTCGCAGCCAATGGTTAACACTGAAGGGTTACAAGAATTGAGGTTAGCACGCACTCTTATTGTCCGCAGCATACCACACGCCACAAGCCACACATCCAGCCATTCAGCATTGGAAGCTGCACTAAAAAAACGCAATTTTGTTCCATCTCTTCTCAGTTCATGACTTGCCTCGGATCCAGATCCCGATCCAGATCCCAAGACTTTCTAAGCCCTGTATCCTGAAGGCGAGTCTATCCTCTACCGCCACATGGCCAGTCGCCACACTCAAGTCTGAATCTGAATCTGAATCTGAATCTGAATCTGAATCTGAATGGAATAAACTTTCCGAGTGAACCACAACTACCTACCCGACTCGGACCCGATCACTCCTCCGGCCTACAGGCACTGTTATTTCGAAGTCCTCGTCTACCAGCGCTCAACAAATGGCCCGATACCACTGTAGGAAATGGTCCCGTCGCTCGTCCGGGATCCGGGCCGTCGTCCGTATATCCTTCAATACAAATGATTTCGGGATGTGGGCAGGGTTGGGAATATAACAGCGGGCAGCGGGCAGAGGACAGAGGGCAGAGGGTCAGGGGTTCATGTCCTGCAAGTGACAAGGGGTCATGTGAATCGATGCGCAGCAAGAAACATCGGGACAGCGGAACGAGACGGGACAATTGGGACACGCAGCTCGACAGTATTTACTGTACTCATACAGTACATGGTGTTACATTACAGACTGTCCGAAGTATCAAGTATGGATGATTTTGGGTTGGTAGGAGTTTGGATTGGGTTTGTGATGCAAAGTACTGTACTGTAGTTATGCAGGGTTTAATGCCAGTGCGCCTCTTTCGTCGTCGTCCTCGGCCTCGGCCACACCGTTACTCATGCCGGCTCGGCGTCTCCGCCGCCTCAGGACTGGCTTACGACAACTCCATGCTCAGTCCCTCCTGGCGCAGCTTATGAGGCGTGTTGTCGATAAGGTGGCGCAACAGCTCCGAGGAGACGTTGACGCTGTGCTCACCGCGGTCAAGGGCGAGGAGCAGACTCCACATGTTATTGACAGGCAGGTCAGAGTGGCCGTACAGCACCTGCAGAGGCTTATCGGTGGCCGAGAGGGTCGCAAAGCTGTTGGGTGATGAGCACTCGGCGGTCACCGGGAGATTCGCACTGGTGCTGGACGCAGAGCTTGTTGTCGAGGGCGGGACGCCGCCGACGCTCGCGAGCCAGTTCTCAAGAAGACCGTGGTCGGCCGCGTCGGAACCGGTGACGCCGTGCACGTGGTGGGCGGTCGAGATGGGAGCAAGGCCGGATAATGGCGCGTTCGCGACGTCAAAATTGAAGAGGTCGAGGGGAGGGTGAACGGCACCGAGATGAGGGAGGTGCCAATCGTGGTCTGGTGCGTGGCCAGTCGAGTTGTGGGACATGTGCTGGGGCTGGTTCTGGGCAGCCTGGGCGAGGAGCATGTCAACGTACTGCTCCTCCGGCGACGAGACGGACAGCGACGAGTGGCCGGCAGGTGTCGACGCGATGGAGAGCGGGGCGGCAGCGGTGGGGGGTTTACGGTACTTCCGGCTGCGGTTCCGGCAAGCAATCGGGGAGCGACCGGGGAGCTGCTCAGCAATGGAAGTCCACTTGGGTCCCTTCTCCTCGAGCAGTGCGAGGAGGAGCGCGTCCTCCTCGTCACTCCACGGCTTCTTGCTCGTGAGCTCTGGTGCGAGCACGTCGCGCCACCGCTTCGAGACTTGGTCGTCTTTGCGGCCGGGGATGCGGAGGGCTGTTGGGTGAAAGAATTGGATGAGTGAACGGGTGGCGTTGGCAAGCGAGGTGCGAAGAGAGAGGATAGCGTCAGCACAAGGTCCATGCGAGTATTGAAAGAGCAGAAATACGCACCAATAGCCTTCCACTGTGGGCCGAGCTCTGCGTAGAGCTTGCGAAGGAGATCGTCCTCGTCTGGCGACCATCGCCCCTTGCGCACACGGGGGTCGAGGCTGTGGAACCAGCGCTTGCGACAGTCCTGAGGTCAGCCAGTTGCAAAACGCGCAAGCGAGGGGATGATGAAACAGAGCGGCGCGAGAACGAGTGCAAGGAAGAGACCATCGAGCGGCATGGGCCCCAGATTGCCTGGGGGGTAGATGGCGTGGCTGACGCACACATTGCCACAAGCACATGCCATACCGATTCGGAACGCATTGGTCACCCTGCCCATGCCGCCATCTCCAGCGACCCTCTGGCCGTCTATCCTAGCTTGCCACCTTGTACTGGAGCTAGTCTAACTCACCTTATTTGTCCTGCCGGAAAGACCGACGGAGATCTTGGACCACTGGCTTCCGGGACCGCGCTGGGAACCGTACTTGTTGACGGCGGCGACGAGGCGGGCGTCCTCATCGGCAGTCCAGCGGCGTCGTGGGCGGTGACCCTCGGGCGCAGTGGGCTCCTCGATCGGGATGGCAGTCGGGGTAGGAGTGTGGGACAGCATGTCGCTTATGGGGTTGAAGATGGGGAGCGTGGTCGTCATCGTGATGGAGCAAGGTGGCTGGGGATGTGGGGAAGTGGTGGGGAAATGCGCTGGGGCGAAGGCTAGTGGGAACGTGGGGGAACTGGTTTGTTGAGACGAAGACGGGGCGTCTGCGTAAAAGCCATCACGGCGCTGGCTGTTGTAATGAGAATGTGGTTTCTTTGCTTCAGTCAAAGACGAAGAAAGATAAACGAGTAGATGAGTGATGTGGTGATGTAGTGATGGATGTGATGGATGTGGTGATATGAATGGGATGATTGGGTTGATGGATGTGGCACTTACGGAAAAGACCGAAGTTTATAAGGTAAATGACACGGCTCCATTAAAGGGCCGTGTCAATTTACTACTTTACCTCTTGAATACAAAGAGAATATTGGGACATGCCAAGACTTAGGTTGCCGACCGATCTATGCATAGCCCTTCCCTAAACTATACCAAGAAAGCCTCTCAAACTCTGATGCCACGCTCAAACAAACAATCAATCATCTTTTCGGGACCTCCGCATCAGAATGCCAAGACTTTCAAACCTTGAATAATCAGGGAATTCAAGTGGAGCTCACAAGGTGCAAGGAGGCCCCTTAACGCGTCCCTACCCAACAGCTTCCGGGCGTTGAAAGCGGAAAGCGGAAATGCTGCGCAATGGTGCGGAGGTGGCAAACATTTCAGGGAGCTTTTGACTGTTGTCAGATCAAACCAGGCATAATACCCAAGGGTTACCCAAATCCAGGCCTAACCGGGCCGCCGGAACCCTTTGTTGTTCACGCGGAGTTGAGCCTGATCTTCAACCTCATCCGTCATCTTCCCACCTGGCTACCTGGACGGAGCCTAGCAAGTCGTGCCTCTGGACGAACGTGGGCGTCGTCATCCCTCAATGCTAAGCATTTTAGAAAACCGAGTCTTGGCATCGACCGGCGACCTGAGGTACCCTGCTGTGACTGACCGGCTCCGGTATCTTCTCGCACTTGCGAGTCGAAACGTTGTCAAGGCGGGGCTCTCCATGTGATCGCTTGGCCTGTCTCCATGAGACTGCCACCTCCTTTCACGTCACGTTAGCCTGCTATTGCGGGGTCCTTGGCTCTACATCCGTTCCTTACTGAACGCCGGTTATAGCAGCCCGATCCGGACAATCTGGACTTTTAGCTTTGGTAATCTTTGAAAGAGCACATGTCGCCCGAGGCGGAAAAGAAATTTGCCGGTACTCCGGTTTTCCTTGATTTGTAGTCGGAGAGTGGCGGAAGTACCAACATCCGTCTCCGTCTCCGGCGCCCGGCGACTGGGAGCAGCTGAAAGCCGGTGAGAAAACGTGCGGCGATGGTCTATGACGCGTGGTGACAGTGTCCTCGAGAAAAAAATCACAAAAAAATTCTCCCGATCTCCAGCCCCGTTCTCACAAAGTCTTGTTGGGCAGCGAGGGGTTCCAGGGTGGCGGCATGCTGGTTCCTTGTTCAATTAGGAGGTATAGGCGGGGTGGTTGGAGGTTTGAGAGGGTTCAAGGTGGTTGTGTGTCGATGAGTGAGGAGCGTTGGTCTCTCTGCACGTCGTATTCTATGTCGGGGTGTTACAGACTTGACTCTTGTTCTTTAAATATCACGCAGCGATGCGCAGGAACATAGATAAGTGTGCACGTGAACAAGCATCGAGACACCGAGACGGACCTGTGTCACGACTAGATAAAACCATCTGCGACACCGGCCAGCGAGCTCACCCGAGATAAAGATCGACACCGGACGCTGCACCCGTGTCGACGATAAGCATCAGGGAGCGCTGTCAGTGGTTGGAGCGGAATCGCGAGTCGTCGGTGACTTTTTTCAGCTCGTCAAGGTCGTCTGATAACCGAGATGTGGACCGTGTGAAGAGTACAAGTACCAGGGCCGTGTAAGGTGGTATAGTGATGATATGCTTCGAAAGCTTCTGCCTATGATCGGCGGTGTAGATCTTCTGGATGGTCGGGATGAGGTGAGACCAAGGGATGAGGTGAGACAGTGTGACGTGAGATGTGAGACAGAATGTGATGAGACACACGGGTTACGATTAGTTGACCAGGGATGGGTCCGAGCGTTCAAAGTAGGAGAGGGTATGCATCCACAATGTTGGCCGTGATGGATACAACGATTCGACTAGTTTGAGAAGACAGTATGCATCTGCATGCATTGCAAGCAGTGGTGAAGATAACTTAGGGAGAAGGTCGACGTAGTCGAACTGGTGACAAGAGGTACGGTGCATGGTAACGTCTGCTTGTGGGCCATGTGAATGCCACGTGGTAGTCTATAACGTTTTTTACACGCTATACTCACATGACAACCACGTTGCGAGTTTGATTCCACCCCCCCTTCGGAATATCTTTTACCCTTGAAAAGCTATGGTGAGATGAATGATTATCGGTGGTGACCGAGCACGCCATTCCTCACTGAAACGATGAAATTGTGACCAAGACAATATCCTCAATAATCCTCTGGTCTCTCACCTTAGCAAGCACTTACAAAGCATCAGGTTGCGGCATCGCACAAAACCCAACACAACACTCTAGATTGCATCTATCCCAACTACCATCCGTGATCCGCCACCTCGTACCCTCTCCATTCATCCTACTCGTCGCCAAACCAGCTCCACTATACTCCAACTCCGAACGCGACTCCGATCCGGAACAGCCTCCACCATGTCTCTCCGCGCCGCCACTCTGACGCGCACTCTTTCGCGCGCCGTCCGGCCCCGTGTCGGTACGACTGCCGCTATTTCTACACCAGCCCGCCCATTCTCGACTTCTCTGTCCCTCCGCAAGACCTCGAGTCCCAACATGGCCGCTGCGACGTTGCTGAGCCACCACTCGCCCCTATCTGCGCCACTGTTCAAGGAGGCCCGCGACGCTTGGGCACAGGACCCTATCATCGGTTACAACGAGGTCAAGCACCTCTCCCAGCAGCCTACCGACTCTATTCTTCTTGTCGACGTGCGTGAGCCGGACGAGAATGCGCTCGGGAGCATTCCTAGCGCAGTCAACCTTCCCCTGTCGCGCATTGATGAGGCGCTCTCGGTCGGCTTCAACCCCGGAGCATTCCAGCAGGTGAGTAGAAGCTTAAGAGTATGGTCGAGGCACTCTGCATTGAGTTTGCCCGCCATCAAAGCCAACATCGTACCATAGAACATGGCTGACGTACAGGAGTTTGCGTTCCCCAAGCCTGCCAACAACCAGAACATCGTCTTCTACTGCCGGTCAGGCAAGCGTTCGGCGACTGCGTCCGAGGTCGCCAACCGCCACGGGTTCCTGAACACTCGTAACTATGTCGGGTCATGGCTCGAGTGGTGCGAGAAGGAGGACATCGACAACAACGAGGATTAGAAGTTGACCTGCATGCTCCCCGCACAACACCACAACAGCTATAGACTTTGCATAGACTTGTAACACGACGAGACCTTCATGTATTGATTACACTACACCGCCGTTGGAGTTGTGCCCTGCGCCACTGACGACGATGCATCGGATGCCCCGCTGCGCGCTGCGCCCGTTGACAGATAAGTTGTGTGCTTGCGTGATGTCTAGTCGTCGTCATGTGCCATGCATTCATGACCGACGGCAGTGAATTGAGTAGGAAGCATCCGAAAAGATAATCAGTGGCGTGCTCTGGTCGGCATCTTTACGAAGGCGTCGCGTCCCGTGGCCAAAGTGGGCACCGGCAACTAGAGCTAACGTCATCAAACTCTACTCTGGAATCGGAAGCGTTTCGATGGCGACGTTATGGTGCACTCTGGCTACATCGCCATGCACATTCACAGTACATATCATACAATGCAGTTGGGCACTCGCTATTCGGACACGGTCACGTATAGCTTATACAGCGCTCGCCATCGAAGGTGGAATGGGTTCCTGGGCCCCTGAGGCAGGCCCGTTCCTACGAATGCCACGCGATGTAACCAGCACGCACGCCTTATGCGAGGAACCTCTTGACGGTCTTGTCCACCTCAGCCTTGTCCGTAGCGTCGAGGGTCCCGGCGTCAACCGCCTCGATGATGCGCTGTAGCGCAATGGTTCCATCCACGCTTGCCGCCTTGAACCACACGCGCCCGTTCAGTCCAATCGCGGTCTCGAACGGGATGTGTGCGGCCAGGAGCTGGAGGAGGGGATACTTGGGACTCAGAAGTCTGGTGTGAGCACGTGGCGATCTTGGTTCAAGGGTGGACTGAGGTGCCTCCAAGTGTGGCATGTTTACATCCACACTCTCGCGATTGCCTGGAGTGGCACATCTCTCGTACGCTCAGGCTGGCTGTCGCTGTTCGGTGACCCATCCAGCTGAGGAGCAACCTCTACCCCCTTCCGCCCACTCACTTGCGACACAGCTGCAGCGAGCAGCACACCATCAAGCCGCCCTTGAGCTCGCCAAAGCCTTCAGACCGTCCCGTGGCGGGGTCAACACACTCGAGTTCAGGCTCCATATCGCGATTCGCAAGCGACACGCGTGCGTAAACAAGCGTCCCGACCTGGTGTCAGCACCAAAAGGGTATGCGCTAAGCCGCAAAGATCCAAGGAGATCCAAGGGGACGCAGCCTCGTCTCGACCCACCTTGAGATTCGGCTTACTCCGCTTCGTCGCGCCCTCGAACGCAAGTCCATCCAGTGCGGCAGGGTGCGCGCTCCCAATCTCGACTCGATACCCCTCCGCATGACGGGCGATGATGGAGCCCAGAACGATATCCCGCTGCGCCGCAACGTAGCGCTTGCTCACACCCTCGACCCAGAGGCTCTCGCCGCGGTCAGCGACCTTGCCCTTCGCCGCGGAGGAGAGGAGGCCTGCGCGTGTGGAAGAGTATGTGGGCTCAGAAGCGAGTGGGTCGGCGCGGGAGGGGGCGGGGGCGATGCCGGGGCCGAGGGTCACCCGCGAGGAGGAGGGAAGGGGGATGGTCGTGCCTGGGAGGACGAGCGACATTGTGGAGGGGCCAGGGAGTTGGAAGACGAGGACGTCGTTAGAGTAAATTGGATGTGTTTAGGAGAGGGATCGAGTGCGCTGCGACTGGCAGCTGGCGACCTGATGATGGATGATGATCGAGGTCAAAGTCGAGAACCGTTCTCGAAATGTTGACATGGATTTGATTCCGTTGAATAGCGCTGTCACGCTGGGATGGTTGGCCTCAGGCCACAGCACTCACTATTAGATTGCATTCTCAGGAACCCTAATGGCGCCATTAGGCCTAATATACTTCCAACAGAGCATCTGCGCAATTACAAGCTACAGGCTACAGGCCTCCCTCATGTCGCGGAGTACAAACGGGAAAGCCACTTCTCCTATCTTGATCCCCGCCGTGTTCCGTCTCTCGATCCTGTGGAACTTCTCCATCGCCCGTCGTTCCTCCGCCGTCCCGACCCCCAACCGTTCCATAATCTCCGCGACGGTGGCGTAGAGAATATCCATATTCCCATCCTCGACCTTGACCGCGATTCCAATCCCTTCCCCCCGAATTCCAACACCATAACAAGCATCGGCCCCAACCTTGCCAACGACGCCGGGAATCGAGGCTATAGCGGCACAAAACCGTCCCGTCCCAGAGACGAGGAAGGAGTGCTCGTGCATCGCCCCGAACACTCTGGCCATATGCCTCTCTCTTGCTTGAGGGGAAGAGGGGTCGGCAGACGCAAAGGAAGCGTACATTGTCGCGAGGGAGGTGAGGGGCATTGCTGGGGCTGGGAGGTTACACCCGTCCACCGCCCATTTCACTTCTCCGAGTCCGCCAACAAGGTCTTCAACCACCTCCTTGACCCGGACTTGGATCGGGTGGATGGGGAGATGGTACCCGTCCGAGGCGAGGGCTCGAGACGCTGCCAGCATGCCCGCATGTTTGCCCGAGCAGTTATTGTGGATTCCCTCCGGTACTATCCCTTCCCTAATCCACCTCTCATTAACGGCAGGAGAGATGGCGGGATGGCCTCCGCACTTTAGGTCAGAAGGCGAATTACCTCCTCGACGGAGGAGGGCGCCCGCGTGGTCCAAGTGCGCTTCTTCGGAAGAGTGGGACGCGGACATGAGCGCGACGTCTTCGTCCGAAAGGGTAAAGTCTGGAGGAAGTGATGAGTCCGGAGAAGGAGAGGCTAGCGCTTCGAGCACGGCCACGCTCTGAGCCGGCTTGGCGGCTGAGCGGATTAGGGTGAGGCGGGTGGGGTCGCCGACGGCATAGAGTAGCCTCCCCGAGGCGTCGGTGATCGCCGCATGGATCGCGTGCCGGTTCTCGATGATGAGGCCACGGTCTTGGGTCACGTAGTCTGGTGGAGATATTGCCATTGCTTGAGGTGTTGAGATTGAGGAGGGAGATGGAGGTGTGGAGGTGGGCGATGGGCAAAGCGATATTTATGGCTTCGTGGCCGGCAAGTCACGGCTCGGGCCGATCGGGGACGTCCGATGACGCGGTCGTCTTTTGATCTATCGACGGGTCTGGCCACGTGAAGTGCCTACAGAGGAAGAGGAGAGATAGACAGATAGAGAGAGGAAGAGAGCAAGGAGAGATGGTGGAAGTATGGAGTGCGTGGACAGATAATGTGTGGACGCATGGAGCTGTGATGCTCACGTCAGGTATTGGGTGAAAAAGGATTGACACCCCGCGGAGAGCTCTGGTAATGCTCAGCCATAGGCCCTGCTCGAGCAAACACTGCAAGTTGCAAAAGCGGAGACGTTACTCTTGTACACGATAGATAGGAGCGCGCCGGGCTCGTTCCGTTATGAGGATGGCTGTGACGGCCCAACCGAGGTCCACTGAGGGTCGGCTTGGCCCAACGGAAGAGTGGTCGGTAGGAGCAGTAGCTGTCGAGGAACAACCCGAGGCGCAGTCAGTTTCGTGGCAACTGGTTGGTTGATCCGTCAGTGTCAGTGTACCCAGAACCTGTCCTTCCCTCGCTGCAAACGCGCGAAAGCTACTTGGCAGACAACACGCCTCTTGGCCCCTCTCCACAGTTCCACACAACCGCACTGAAATCGTGCCGAGTCGTGATGGGTGATGCATGCAATCATGTAGTCTTCATAAAGTTGGCCGCCTTGATGCTTGCCCTGTTCCTGCGTGTCAGCTGAATCAGATCATGTGAGCTGCGGTGAGTTGGATGGATGACAGGAGGATGAGGTTGAGCCTGGCGCTTCTTCCGGTGTGACTGTTCCTCGAGATGGAGAGCAGCGCAGACTGCTTCTATGCCATGACTCCCCTCGGCATCCATTGCCTCGATAGTCATCACCGCGAGAACCATCTCCGCGCTCGATTTGTCCACCCAGAGTCTCAAGCCTCGCTCACTCTGTACTCCCCCACATCGCTCGACGCCGCACTCACCTGTCACGCATCTCCTTGCGCTCCGCCATAAAGTTGCGCTCTCCCGCCTTGGCAGCTGGGACCCCCTTGGGCTGGTCGAGCAGCGTCCACAGCCACTTCGGGTACTCGTCCTCGGGCAGCGCAATCGGGTCCGGTACGTCCTTGAACACTGACAGGCCGTCCATCTTGGCACCGGCCTGGAGCGACGAGACGACTGGGGTCAGCTCCCGTACGAATATGACAGCTGAAAGCAGTCGACAAAGCAGCTCAAGAAAGGAGGCAGCTGCCACAAGAGGGGAAGGCCAAGGGTGCGCATCTTGAACGAAAGCCGCCCCGTCGATCACGCCGACTCACTGGCCTTGCCGCTCTTTGGTGCTCCCCGCAACGCCGAGGTCGAGAACGCGCGGGCAGCGCTGGTTGATGGTGCGCGGAGGGCTGCGAACATGGTGTGTTGAGGCGAGATGAGGTGGGAGACGTCCAAGATGGACTTTTCCTTTGGTCACAGCACGTGGGAATTTGATCCCGCCGCCACCCAACTGAATGTTGTTAGCACCAGATGATCGGCCACTACCATCGCCCATAATCCCAACCAAAATCCAAGAACTATGCGAGTGAGCTAATACGTTGTGAGCAAGCTGACATCAGGTCGCCGTACAAGGCTGCAGCCATGGCAGCCTCTCGGCTATCTATGATACCGTGGGCGAGTACACGCGCCGCAAGGGGGAGGCAGTCGACCTTCTCTTGCTATGTGGCGACTTCCAGGCCCTGCGGAACAAGCACGACTTTGCTAGCTTGGCCGTACCTCCCAAATACCATGCCCTTGGCACGTTCCACGAATACTACTCTGGTGTTAGGGTTGCGCCCGTGCTCACCATCGTGATTGGCGGTAATCACGAGGCGAGCAATTACATGTGGGAGTTGTATCATGGAGGCTGGCTCGCACCCAACATCTACTACCTAGGATGCGCTGGGAGCGTCATGGTCAACGGACTCCGGATCGTCGGTTCGAGCGGAATCTACAAGGAGCACGATTACCGCAAGGGTGAGCATATCAAACCTAATGCGAGCTGACACCAGGCCACTTCGAGAAGGTGCCATATACGCCGTCGACGCTGCGAAGCGTGTACCATACGAGGAAATATGATGTGGAGAAGCTCTCACACCTTCCCTCGGACGTGCCGACAGTCTTCCTGAGCCACGACTGGCCCATCGGTATCGCGCATCACGGGAACACGCGCGCGCTGTTGCAGCGGAAGAAGTTCTTCCGCGCCGAGGTGAGCTGATGACAATCGTTGAGCTGACGACAGGTGGAGAATAACACACTCGGGTCGCCGCCACTGCTCGATCTCATGAAGAAGATACAGCCGGATTACTGGTTCGCGGCACACTTGCACGTCAAGTTTGCTGCGATGTACGAGCATGGCAAGGACTGGGAGGCAAAGGCGGTCAATGGGGATGTCAAGGAAGTGCGGAAGGAGTTGGAGAAGGTCGAGGTTACAGATGTTGTCGAGGTGGATCGCAGAGAGTCGGTGTACGACGATGTCGATGTGGGTGGGAGACACGCCAACCCCGATGAGATCGTAATCTCGGACGACGACGCCGCCGCATCACCAGCAAAACATGTGTCGAACCCTGATGAGATTGCCATCTCTGATGACGACGACGCACCGCCATCAAAAGCCGCGGCCAAGACTGTCGTCAACCCCGACGAGATTACCATTTCGGACGACGAGGAAGGCACCGCCAACCCAGACGGGATCGCGGTTTCCCTCTCGGACGACGAGTTGGAAGACGAATTGGACGCAGCCCTGGCAATGAGCCCAACCCCAAGTGAACCAGAACCTTCAGCACAGGGTTCTTCCACAGAATCTGCCGCTGCAGGGCCATCATCATCAGCCAAGCGAACAGGACCTATAACGACCCGCTTCCTCGCACTAGACAAATGTGGTCACGGCAAGGAGTTCATCCAAGTAAGCTACCTTGTGCTCATCGCAGCTGACCCAGTTCCTCGACATCCCCGCACCGCACGAACAGTCGCCGCCGCGCTTGACGTACGACCCGCACTGGCTGGCCATTACGCGCGCTCTCCACCCCTACCTCAGCCTGGAAGTGTATGGGGCTGCCCTGCCGCCAAGAGAGGAGCAGGAGGCCCTTGTGGCGGATGAGCTCGTGCGGATTAACGAGGAGGGCGTGCTTGTGCCCGAAGAGCTGGTCGAGGACGACTTCATGGCGGACATGAACGCCGAATTTGACGCGCTCGAGCGGCGTGAGAGTGCGGCTGAGCGCGCTGCAGCCGGACTGCCGGAGGAGGAGGAGGAGCCCAACGGGGATCCGAAAAGCGAGTCGGATCCATTGCCGCACTGCGCACCACTCGACTGGGAGAGTGCTGCCAATATCGAGGTCGGCCGCGTGCAGCAGTTCTGGCCAACAGCACCGCCGTACCCAGGCGGCGACCCGGGGCAGTGGTACACCAACCCCCAGACGGAGGCGTTCTGTGGTATGTTGGGGATACAGAACAAGGTTAATCCACGGCCTGTGTTACGATAGGGGATGTAGTGTTTAGTAGTGAGGACAAGTTGGTAACTGATAAGGCCGTTTGTGGGGTACAACTTTTCGACACCCGCTCCCGTGCATAGCATGCATATGCCTTCAGATACATTGTTTTGTTGTCTACACCAAGCGGCGGTTGCCCGAATGCACCTGCTCCGTGAAAGCGTCCTTTGGTTTGGAGGGCTCCACCTTGTCGGCCTTGTCGGCCACGACCACCGTTGGCGTAGCTGTCTGGTCGGCAGGCGCGGCGACGACAACAGCAGCCACAACAATAGGAGCAGCCTCGACGGCCTCGACAACATCGACACCCGCGGGCGTCTCAACGACGGCGAGCTGCGCGAGCCCACGCACAGCGTCAATAGGGAGGCTTGTGCCGTCAGCAGCCAGGGTGGCAGCATTCACGGCAGCGAGGTGGTCGGGGTCCCTCTCGTGGAGGCGATGCGTGTGCATCTTGTCCCTGATCTCACTCAGTACGTTGCCGAGCTCGTGTGCCTCGGCGCGCAGCTTGGCGCCCTCAGCAGCCACTCGCGACGCATCCCACCGCATGCCCGCTGCACCTCCGTAGTCGGCGCCAACCTGCTTCTCCCAGCTTGCACCCGGCACAAGGTCGTGCTTGATCTCATCCTTGAGCAGGCGCGGCGTGCCCACCCCACGGTATCCGAAAGCCGTGTAGACCTGAACCATGGCGGCACCGGCGCGGGCCATGGCGAGCGCATCCTCTCCGTCCCACACGCCGCCGGCGCCGATGATCGGCACGTTGGGCGGGAGGAGAGGCCGGAGCGTCTTGAGCGCCGCAAGCGCGTACGGGAACAGCGGGCGGCCTGAGAGACCACCGACCTCGCCAGCATTTTCTGCCGTCAGCAAAGATTTACGTCTGACCCACCGGACTGCAGGCCGAGCTCCTCGCGGCGGATGGTCGTGTTGGAGACAATGACGCCGTCGACGCCAGTCGTGCGCACTGCGCTGGCGACGTCGGCGAGCTCGTCCTCGCTCAGGTCGCAGGTGACCTTGACGGCGACCTTGGGAAGACCGTTGACAGCGATAGCGTCGCGCTCAGCCACAACCCCACGGAGGAGGCGCTCGAGCGGCTCGCGGCTCTGCAGGGCACGCAGGCCCGGTGTGTTCGGCGACGAGATGTTGATCACGACGACGTCGGCGTAGGGACCCAGCGTGCGCACGCCGCGGATGTAGTCGTCGTCCGAGTCGGCAGGCGACGTCTTGTTCTTGCCGAGGTTGACGGCGAGGATGTGCCCAGGACGCAGCGAGCGGGGGAGGCCGGCGGGCGGGGTGAGCGAGCCATTGGGGAAGAGGTCGGGATGGTCGCCCGCGAACGAGACGAGACGCTTGCGGAGCTGTCCGAGAGCCTGTCCGTGACCGAGCGAGTTGAAGCCGTACCGGTTAATAGCGGCGTCGTCCTCCTCGAGTCGGAAGAAGCGGGGGAGCGGGTTTCCACTCTGAGGCTGAGGGCAAATACTCCCCACCTCAACGTACGCGAATCCAATGTCGAACAATCCGTCAATGCACTGCGCATCCTTGTCGAACCCAGCAGCAATACCGATGGGGTTGACGAGCGGCATGCCCATCAGCTCGGCCTTGAGGGCTGGCCCATCCACGCCCATGTCCATGGGCCGCGCCCACGACGGCGCAGAGAGCACCTTGACCGCGAGCTTGTGGCCTTGCTCAGGGTCGGCGATGGCGCGCACAACAGGCATGACGACATGCTCGTGGGCGACACTCCGCGAGTCGTAATAGTACACTGAGCCGAGGAGGGCGACTGTCCCAATGATGACGGACGAGGCAATCCAGCGCCCGGGATGCGTCGTGCCGCTGCTCGCGTGCCGCACCCCTCCGAGGGCGGGGGCGCGGGCAGTCGTCCGCAAGGGCGCCGCGAGAGGGCGCGAGAGTCCTGGGAGCCGGCGGAGCATGTCTCGGGATATGTTAGGTGAGTCGTTTTGCGGCCTCCGTCGCCGTCATTCAACCCTCGACATTGGATGGGCGGAGATTAATCCAATGTCCATGCTCAAGTGCCTGGTTGCCGACGACGCTTCTGACTGCCCCACTCTTTTAATCAGTAACCCTGTCACGATAGTGACCGCCAAGAACACTTCCCGCGTTCCTCACAACCGCACATACCACCTCCTTCCACAATGTCGTACCGCGACAAGCCAGAGGACGTGGTCGCCGCCGAAGAGTACGAGCTCGGTGCGCGCGACAACGAGCCCCTCCTTCCTCGGTATGAGGACCAGGAGCGCCAGCCTTCCCCGTCCCCCGCCAACTCTAAGCGGCGGCAGCAGCGCCAGCGCCGTTTCCCGTTCCTCTGCATCGGCGTCAGCGTCGCGTTCGTGCTCCTCTGCTTCGTCGGCAGTGCCGTGTACTATAAGAAGAATGGGGGCGACCTGAGTGCGATCGAGGACAAGATTCCTGGACCAGTCAAGAGCTGGGCAGACACAGTGTTCGGCGACGTGGTTGGCCTCAACGACAACAAGCACTTCCCAACTGAGTGAGCTTGGTTCCCGAGTTGATGAGCTGACAGCAGTATCGGATACGCTGGACCGACGCCGACCGGCGTGGAGTGAGTACCCATTCCATCCCTCGGCGCCACCGCCACAGGCTCCTGAAACACGCTGACCTCCAGGGCGGCGCTCGTCGTCACGGCGCCGGCGTTCCCGCTGTACAGTGGCGTGGCACCTCTCATTAGGCCTTCCACGGACCGCGAGGAGTTCGACATGATGCGCCACTGGGGAAACTTGAGCCCGTACCGCTCTGTCAAGAGCCACGGGCTCAAGAAGTCGAGCCAGGCCATCCCGGACCACTGCGAGCTCGAGGAGATGCACTGGCTGCAGCGCCACGGTGCGCGCTACCCTACGTCTAACCCTATGGGCCCCGCTGGCCTGTCGCAGCGCCTGAAGAAGGGGGGCAAGTGGAGTGCGTCTGGTGCGCTCTCCTTCCTCAACGACTGGGACTACAAGCTCGGCGCTGAGCTGCTCACCCCCTTCGGCCGTAGCCAGCTCTGTGAGCTTGCGAATGTGTATGGTAACTGACAGTAGACAACCTCGGTGTCGCCGCGCGCGTCAAGTATGGCTTCCTGCTCGACCGGATGAAGGACCGCCTCCCCGTGTTCCGCACCGAGACCCAGGACCGCATGCTGCGCTCTGCCCAGAACTTCGCTGCCGGTAAGCTTGGCTTGAAAATGAAGCGCTGACAGCAGGCTTCTTTGGTATCCCCACCGAGGACCAGTACAACCTCGAGGTCATGATTGAGTGGCCCGGGTTCAACTCGTCACTCGCGCCATACCACTCCTGCCCTAACGACCTCAAGGTCTACCCCCTTGTGCGCGCAAAGATCGCCGAGTGGGACAAGGTGTTCCTCAAGAGCGCGCACAAGCGCCTCCAGGAGTACATGAAGGGCTACGAGCTCTCGCTGCACGACGTCATCAACATGGTGAGTACCTTACATTTCGTGACTAACCGCAGATGGACATGTGCCCGTACGAGACGGTCGCGCTGGGCCACTCGGCGTTCTGCTCGCTCTTCACCGAGAAGGAGTGGCACGGATACCAGTACCGCAACGATATCTACTGGTGGTACGCGGCGTCGTTCGGCGCACCCGTCGCGCGTGCCGAGGGCCTGGGCTGGATGCAGGAGCTCACGGCACGCCTGACGCACACGCCGCTCACGCAGTTCAACTCGTCGGTCAACTCGACGCTGCACAACGACATCCACTTCTCCGTTAGCGACCCGCTCTACGTCGACTTTACCCACGACACGACTTTCGCGCAGCGTGAGCTAAATGAGCCCTGTCGAAGCTGACCGCAGTGCTCCCCACGCTGAACCTGACAACCTTTGCCTCGCAAGGACCGCCTCCTCTCGACCACATCCCCAAGGACTGGCCCTTTGTGTCTTCCAAGTTTGCTCCGTTCGCCACCAACTTGCAAGTGCAGGTGCTCTCGTGTGCGGCGCATAGAAAGGCGTCGGCGGACGAAGACGACAAGCCGAGCTGGTGGCCGTTCAAGCCTGCCGATGAGGAAGAGACCGTCGAGACTCGGTTCGACAAGCGCGACGATGACGACGACGACGGCGATGACGAAACGCCCGAGCCGACTGACAAGGGTCGCTTCGTGCGCATCATCCTCAACGACGCACCTGTCCCGTTGACCGGTATCAATGGGTGCAACAAGGACCGCGACGGACTGTGCGAGATCGAGGCGTTCGTGTCGAGCATGCACGCGCTCATTGGTGAGACGGACTTTGCGCAGGCCTGCCACGACGACTATGACTTCCACGCCGAGGTCATGGACGGGCGGCCGCTGTAGGTTGAGCCGCCTGGGACAATTTAAGCTGTCTGGCCTCCTTCACCATATCCACCCTTGCGCCATAGGCTTGACCTTTGGTTTTGTACCATGCATTGTTGCCATCCTGCGGTTTTCTACTTGCATTTGTGCGGGCGCCAAGCAATCCATCACTTAATGACGATGTTGGAATGTTGGTCACCTCCGGCCCGACCTTGCCGGATAGCCACGAGCGCCTCCTCGCAGCGTCATGTGCGCGACGCGCAGACCTCTACACTGCTCGGTACTCGGTGCCTTCCATCCCCCTCCCTCCTCTTAGCCTCTTAACCTCGTCATCATCATCCAACCCTCTGCCAGCACATAATGAAGACTGAAGAAGTAGTGATCCAGCTCTTCGCGCGTGACCTCCCTCCTCTCGAGCCAAAGAACGTATGGGACGCAACACTGAAGCAACACATCGCAGCCCTTCCAGAACACCGTTACGTCGTGGCCGGTAAGCTCGTTGTCTTGTCGTTAAACCCAGCCCTCCACCTTGCCAACGACGACATTTATGCCTGCCACGAAATCGTGCAGGTCGACGAAGGGGAGCCGACCGCAGACCTGATGCACGCCCTCGTACACAGGCGCGAGGGAGACCCATTCAACTCCAAGTAGTGCGTCTTTCCCCCTCCCCCCCTCTCCTCCTCCACCTCCATCACAAACCACCGCAACCCCCCCCCCACCCACCCCACCCCTTAACGCCAGCTGGTTCAGCCGGATGAGGCGGCACGCGCTGTGCCCGAAACCCATCGAGGCGAAGAAGTTTGTCGACGCCTGCTCACAAGGTGATAAGGGCACGGTGGAGAGGCAGTGGGATGAGTTGCGCGAGCTTGTGCGCTGGACGCGAGCGACGTTTACTTCGGCGTAGGAGAGTACAGTTGTATCGTCTGCGCAATATAGAGATGCGCTATAGGGATGGGACACGGACATTCTAGAGATGCTGGAACACATTGATGAGACAAGGGATGGATACATGATGCGCAGACACACAGCGAATCAGGTGGGGTTAAAGTAAGTCAAATAGCATCGGAAGAAATAGGCACTCGCGAAGTCCTAGCCTCGCTAGCTCAGTCGGTTTAGAGCTTCGGTCTTTTAGAAATCCTCGGGTTATGAAGAACCGACGGTCGCGGGTTCGACCCCCGCGCGAGGCTACTTCGATTCGTTTTTGATTCTTGTTATCACTTTGGCGAATTTTGGCCTGGGTTGACTAACGCATGTAGGGATGACTCGTTGCGGATGCAGGTTAAAGGGAAGAGAGGAAGAAGGAAGGACAGCGGCTCGGCAAGATCGGTGCCCTTGGTCTGGGTCAGTAGAAGTTGATGGGACGTCGATCCGGACGTTGGAAGCGAAAGGAGATCGTCATTTGCATGGGCTGGCGTCTGGACGAGGTTGATGAAGTGGAGACCGCCACTGGGGTGTACGCAAGCCAAGGCAAGTAGGAGTAACCTGGCCAAGCAAGTGCGGCTGCAGAGCTGCAAAGAAGATCGAGGTCACGCGTGACGACTGCGCCAGCTGCGATTGAGGTAATATTCGGGTGACTTGAATAGCAGTTGCGGCCGACGTCAGTCCTCGCACAGTTACGCCCAGTTGGAGGGGAGGGTGGTGTCCAAACGAGACGTTGTGGTTTTGGGGTAGGTGACAGTATGAATGGACAGTTGTGTGATGGCGCGTGGTGGCAGTGGCGCGATTGAAGGAGGGTCGTGGCGGACATTGGATGGCGCCACAGCACCGCCATCCCACTCCACCTCAAGCCTGAAGCTCTTTGAGCTGCGAGAATGCCAGACAAGGAGGCAGAGGAAGGGAGGAGAGGAAGGGAGGAGAGGAGAGAGGGATGAAAGACGGGAGAGAGGGAGAAGATATAAAGGTTTGAGAGGGGAGTTGTTAATGAAGGGGGGATCCGGAGGAAGGATGAGAGTAAACCCACAAGACAGAGAGTGGGGAGTGAGGCGTATGACTTGAGAGATGTAGAGATGTAACAAGGGGAGAGTGAAGGCTTCTGAAAGACACTGCAAGAAGACATGAGGAGGGCGTGGCATGTCGGAACCATATGGACGGTCAAAGATCTACGTCGGCATCCAAGCCAAGAGGACTACCTACCAATTCAAAGTGATCTGCTCTCTTCTGTCCAAGTGGTGATGAGGAGTGAAGACGTTGGCATTGGATTAACATTCTGACAGTCAAGGTGCGCTGACGTTCTCAAGAAACACGACGAGACATGAAACGGGGTTTCAAGTGGAGATGGATATGACAAGTTGACATGAGCGACACAGGGATCCAATTGCGTCATGCTACTCAACAGGCTTTGTCTGGAACTAAAGTGGTTGGCGCGTGCGTGAGAAGATTGACTTTGTTTATCAAGGGACCATTTGTAGACTAAAGTAATTGGGTACTGAACGTGACTGCTTTTTGGGGTTTGGTGGTGGGGTGGGGTGTGCGGAGGCAAACATTGAAAAGGAGGTCGGTTACCTTTGAGTGGAAACAAGCTAGACCAGTTACCCTGGCCCTGACCAAAGCGCCCATCCATCAACACATCCTTCTAACCCCTCTCTCATCAACACGCTCATACGCCAAGCTACACTCATCTCCTCTCATCTTATTCATCTTCACGAGTTCCCCATCGATCAACGAACATAGCAGACACCCGAACCCGACTCTTATTCCCACCATCCTCCTCTGTAACCTGTCTCTGGCGCAATGTCGGTAAGTTGTTGAGTTGTTTGGCCCCTCCTACCAGTCGGCATCGCTATCTCCCCGTCCTCTGCCACTCCATATCTAACTCCAGATCGACACAACCCGCCGCCCCGACCTGAAGCGCAAACTCGTCGTCGTCGGCGATGGAGGTGAGTCCCCCTTACCACCCGCTATCGCGCGTTATCACTCACACCAGGCTGTGGCAAGACGTGTCTCCTGACCGTGTACGCCGAGAACCGCTTCCCCGAGGTGCGCCGTCTCTTTATCCAGCTGATAGTAGGAATACGTGCCTACCGTCTTCGAGAACCTCGTCACAATGGTGCCACATCCTACCGACCCGGGAAAGACGATTGAGATGGCGTTGTGGGACACGGCTGGACAGGAAGACTTTGACCGTCTCCGGCCGCTGTCGTACAATGACACGGACGTGATTCTCGTCGTGTTCGCGTGCAACCACCGGCCAAGTCTGGAGAACGTGTATGACAAAGTGAGTGGGGTGTGTAGCGCCACAGCGCTGGGCAGGTTCGGCCTCTTCACACTCACCCGTCGTTGCTGCACATGACCAGAGGCCCCTCTATCCTCCCCTCCGTTGGTCGCCCTCGAGGGTTAGCGTCAATTCGTGACGCGACGCTTGTTGCTCCCGACCCAGGCTGCCTTTTCCCCTTCAAAGGCCCCTACTTCCCATCACACTTCCCTGCTAACACCCAGTGGTACCCCGAGATGTCGCACTTCTGCGAAGGCGTTCCCCTCCTCCTCATCTGCACGAAAATTGACCTGCGAAATGACCCGACGACAAAGAGCCTCATGGCCGCGCAGGGCGTGACGCCAGTGACCTCTGCCGAGGGCGAGAAGGTGGCCAAGGAGATTGGAGCGCGACGCTATCTCGAGTGCTCAGCCAAGGAGGGCCAGGGCGTCAAGGAAGTGTTTGACACGGCCATCCGCGAGAGCCTGCGCAAGGGAGCCGCTGTGACGCGCATGGTCAAGAAGAATAGCAAGAAGTGTGTCGTGCTATAGCGGGGTTCCTTGATGTGGGAGCGAGCGGCTGTTGTTCATTTAGCATTATGGCATCCGGATTCTATTAGAGAGCAAGCAAGTAGTTCCAACTGAATGGCTGAGCGTAAGCACCTGCTTAGAAGGGAGAGATGAGAGATGGAGGGAATGGGGGAATGGCGCTGGGTAGAAGTCAGGCGCGTGGACGAATTTGCTTCCGCTCCATCTTACAGAACTACCTCATCGCCGCCAACAAGATTAGCATTACACAACAACACACTCATCCACCTTTTCCTTTTACCGCATCGCGGCTCCTATCATCTCCTTCCGACTGCGACAGTCCGCGCCAGACATCTGGTGCCATGTCGGCCCTCGACGGCTTCCGTGACCGTGAGTGCTTCACGTCTCCCCAGCGACCGTCTTACTTCCATGAGCTGACCGCAGAACTCGTCCAGGTCGTCCTCTTCGACGGGCGCGTTATTGTCGTGAGTCGGTGCCGGGAGATGGTATCCTTTTCTATGTTTCTGGTGCAGCACGTGAGCTACAATGTTGTCAAAACTAGCTCGGAACATCGCTTCGTCCGCAGACCTTTCTCGCTGCCGCCGGGTGTGTTACGCGCGTCCTGGGTCATCTGCACCTGTGTTGGGAACTGCTGGCGGATCACTCGGTGCCTACGCTTGCGTAATCATACTTGTGCTGTCCTCTTTCCTTCTCTCTTCTTCGCCTCCTGCTGGCCCAACCTCTACCCCTCCTTCCTCGAACACATCCCCCTCAATCCCCCTCGTCCCATCCCCATCCACATCTCCCTCCTCCTCCTGCTCATGCCATCTCTCCCATACTAGCTCGATCCGTCTTACAAGAGCTAACCGCAGGGCAAGCTCAAGGGCAACGACAACCACAGCAACATCATCCTCTCGGATAGTGTTGAGCGCGAGTATGCCCCGGACCGTGGCGTCGAGATGGTCCCCCTCGGCCTCTACATGATCAAGGGGGATAACATGTGAGTAGCGTCTCTGCATGGGTACGAACCGCGCCCTGTGTGACTAGCGACTGCGCTCGCTGCAGACAAACTGCAGCAGCGTTGCTCGTCTGTTTATCTGCTTGTTGTCCGATTGCCCTCGCTCTTGTCCGCTCCCCTTGCGCCCCACTGATCCCAGCGTGTTCGTCGGCGAGGTAGACGAAGATAAGGATAGCAGCCTCGATTACTTGGAGATCAAGGCTGAGCCGTTGCGCGAGGTGCAATTTTAAGTGCAATTTTAGGAGAGGCGCGGCCATAGACCCGCCGGCAATATGAAGAGCTCAGTTGCAGGCTTATGTATCGGGTATTTGTGTGTCCTGGGGTGGGAGTGTTTGCACAGAGTGGCAACAGCACACTGGCTGCTGACTGCCGAGGGTTGGGCGCCAAGGGGCCAGAGAGAAAGTAGAGCAGCTTCTTCAAGCAATGCTTCACCAGCTATGAGGCTTAGTATTCTAGCACAGTACGCTCCGCACTCCTTTCCATCAACCAAGCAATCCGACAAACTGGTGCATACATGTTGCTGTGACAGCATGCTTGGCAGTTGCTCTGGCAGTTGGTCCCCGACCCCGACCCGCTCTGATGGCTCTTGGAGGCCGAGGACAGAACCTCCACCGCCGCCGAAACCAGCCCGGATTTTTCCATTTTGCTCCCGCTCTTGCCATCCAACTTCGAGATCACGACCACTCCTCATCTCAACACCATCAACCATGTCCGCAACAAGGGGAAAGGTGGGTACTGCGTCGTCACTGAGGCACGACGGTCCGGGGGAGGAGGAGGCGACAGCGGCTCGGAGAGCGTGCGGATCATCGGGAATGGGGATGGAGAGCACGCGACTTCGACTTCGATTTTGATTTCGACCTCGAGACATGACATGACATGACCGACATGGCCGAACGATATCCTGGAAACGAGCGGCGTGCAGTCACGTACGACGATGGGGATTAGTTGCAGCGGTTGGGAAGCCTCTTCCCAGGGGCTTTCCAGACCAGCCGCAGCCGCCATCTTCTTGCTCGTCAATGTTGCCTTGCTTCAACCTTCCTTCGGTCTTGTTCCAACTGTCAACTGTCCTGCTGCGTTGGACAGCTCGACCTGTCGAATACCGCGCCCCTCCCCCTCCCCCATTCGCCATTTTCTGCCTTTACCGCCTCTTCTTCCTACTTTACCGTCTCGCTACGTCTCTCCATTTCTCCGTCACTCCATCCTCTCCCTCCTCTTCACCCTCTCCCCTTATCTCATGGTAGCTGACACCAGACCGCGCTCGCCCTCTCGCGCGTGTGGCACCACACGAGTGCCCAGGACCGTATCCTTGGTAACCTTGCCAGCCGCATCGCTTGGGTCCTCATGGGCAAGCACAAGCCGACTTACGACCCAGCTGGTGAGTCGACGGAATTATGAGAATGTGATCTGACACCAGTCGACGCGGGAGACTATGTCGTCGTTTCCAATGCCCTAGGCGTCCGCCTTACCGGTAACAAGGCGACGGACAAGACGTATTTCCAGCATTCGGGGTTTATGGGCGGCGAGAAGTTTGTTCCTATCACTAGAGTCCGCGAGCGGCGGCCTGAGGAGGTGAGTTTAGGATCTAGGAAAGGACGGACTGATATTAGATTATTCGTAAAGCCGTGTCGGGCATGTTGCCAAAGAACACGTTTCGGGACCGCCGTCTGGAGCGTCTTAAGATTTACGCAGAGGACGCACCGGTAACCGTTATGGGTAATGTGCTCACGACGTGGCGGGACGCCGAGGTGAAGGAGCCAAAGGAGTAGAGGAGGATAGACACATCTCATCTCATGCATACCCATTGACAGACGGGTGGGAAGGACTGCGAGGCAAAGGTCGGGTTGAGGAACAAGGTGACTTGTACAAGTGAACTATTGTCGCATACAGAGGCCATGGCCGAGATATTGCCTGCCATGGTTGGCTGGGGTACAGACTACTTGGTTTGCCTGTGTCTCCCTCGTCACTCATCCCTGTCTCACTCTTCATCTCTCTTCCCGCTTCGCTCCTCAAAGGTGGCGGATAAGAGCCTCTCATACAGTCTAAAGTCCATTCCACCATCACCCAGGTCGGCTTCACGATTGTGCAAGCGGGAGGTCCATCGACGACCATATCACCTCCTCGAGCCCTACCCCAGCGTACCCTCGGTGACTACCTTTCCCGAACAGCCAGATCATTCAGGCAGATTGGGATAGCGCGATTGAAGCCCAGCCCTGCTCTCTGTCGGTTCAATGCCTCGTTGGATGCGCTGAACAATCGTCTGGTGCTGACTTGCGCTCATGATCCCTGGCACTCCCACGCCGAGGCCCACACAAGCCAACGCCTGCGCCCCGGCCCATCTTCCCCTCGTTGACCACCACAGTACTTCAACATTTCACATCAGATTCCTTATCAGATACGGACGGATAACATCTAGGCGTCTGAGATGCCGCTGTCCGTTAGCTTTCACTCTAGCGTGTCTAGTAGCAGTAGCTCTGAATACTCACATGACACCGCAGGCAGCACGGCCGCCGGCGTTACCAGTCTTGAGCGAGTCGGGGTGGCCGCCCTTGCCGAGGTCGTCCTCGCCGGCGTGGACGACGAGCGAGCGGCCAAGGATCGAGTAGGGGCCGAGGAGCGAGATCTCAGAGTCCTGGATGTTGACGTTGACATTGCCCGAGCCGTCAGTCTTGACGTTGCCGAGGTCACCGACGTGGCGCTCAGTGTCGGTGGGGCCACCGTGGTTCTTGCCGTGGGGGTTGAAGTGGGCGCCGGCCGAGGTGCAGCCCGACGAGAGGTCACCGAACTGGTGGATGTGGAAACCACGCTGGGCGTTGGCGTCGAGGCCCGTGATCTGGGATTAGTGAGCAGAAGCAAGGACGAAGACATGCTCGCCCGACCAGCTTTGGCCAGTTGTCAATGTTGATTGGAGCTGGCGCCGAATAGACGGACCCAGGCTGCCAGCCTGGCGAGCACGTCATGCTTCCCACCAACTCACGGTGCCAGTGACGGAGACGGGTCCACCCTCGGCGGCCTGGGTGAAGGTGATGGTGCCAGTGACCTTGGAGTCACCCTTGAGGACAGCGATAGCCTGGATGATACAAAGGGGAATAGAGGCATATATCGCAGTATGAGGCATTAAGTCGCATGGCGTCAGCACCCAATCTGAGGATCTGATGAACGAGTACCCGTCCGGCAACGTGGACTGAACAGTCCCGTGCGACCCAAGGAGTGTGGATGGGGGTTGGAGGGAGTGACGTACCTTAACCATTTTGATTGTTGTTGAGAGTTGTTGTTGTGGTGGCGAGCAAGAGGAGAGTAATGGAGAGAGACTTCAGCGAGATAGGAGGGATGGAACACTTGAGGGGAGGGGAGGGGAGGGGGGCGAGGAAGGTTAAGGAAGGTTGGCTCGGGGACAGTTGGACCAGTCGCGTCATTTCTCACCCACTCACCACCCCATGCCACCCATTCCACCCAAACTAACCATCAACCGGATTCCTCACACCCGAATTTGCTTCCGCCTTACTCAGAATCGGCCTCATCCATACCGCTCATGACCGAGGGTGCCAAACAGAGAGTGGTTTAGCCGTGGGCTCAATCAACCACAAAGTTGATCAACTCTCCTTCATGCTGATGTTGCTATGCACGTATGGCCTACATTGACAGATGCAAGTATACAGACAAACTACTCATCCTCCGCCTCGTCCATCCCCTTGCGACGCCGGATCGCCCCAAACATACCCTGCAGCTCCTGCACCATCTCTCCGCTCACCACCCGCAGCCGCTCCGCCTCGAGTTGCCGCTGGATTTCGGCCGCCCGCGCTGGGTCCTTGGAGCCCTCGAGCTGCGCCATCGTCATGCCCCGCGCCCGGGCCTCTCTCTGCAGTCGAATACGCTCCTCACGAGAGAGGGCGGAGCGCGCACGTGGCGCTGCGGCGGGGATGTGCGCCTCGAACACTTCGTCGACCCCAGCAGGCGGGAGTTCAGCCACAGTGTCTGCCTCGTCCTCCTCCTCGACGAGACGCTCAATCTCCTCGGGGCCCCGACCGGGTTCTGGCTCAGCCCATGAACGTGCAAACTCCGGGATGTGCGACGGGACGGGCGTCTCCTCTCGCTCGCGGTCATCAACGTCCGTCTCCGCCTCAAGGCGTAGTCGGTTCCGGTCGACGTGGCGGAGCATGTTGCCGATGTCATTGCGCATCTCGGCCCATACCATCGAGAAGTCCGTCTCACCGTCGACCACGAGGGCACGTACCTCGTCGGTCCGTGCCCATACACGCGCGAGCAGGCGCTGCAGGTCGTCCATGCTGCTGAGGAGCGTTTGCTCCGCGCTATCGCGAGGTGCAAAGTCGGGATTCCTGAGGAGGGAGGGGAGTGCACGCTTTGGTGGTGGCGTGGCTGGGAACGCCCGCGACGCTGCGGCAGCGATTGCCTGGATCGCGGCAGTGTCGCGTTCCGCGTCCGCACGTAACACCTCGAGGCGGGCTAATGCCTCAGACATTGTGTCCATGATGCCTCGCAACACGAGATCCACCTCGTCCCAGTACCCACTCTCTTCGGGCTCGCGGAAACGCAGCCCCAGTAAGCAACACGCCATTCGCCGCCGCTTGAGGTGCACGCCCAGGCGCGAGGCCCGCAACCCGCCGAGTGTGAGCGGCGAGACGGAAGCGACTCTCTGGACAGGTGGTGGACGAAGCGGCGAGCGGCCATACCCGAGGGTGGACGCGTCCCGCGCCATTGCATCGGGGAAGAGGAGAGAGCTCCGCTTTGACCCAGGCGAGCTCGATATACTGGGTCGGGCCCGGTCCGAGAGCAGGGACAGACGCTTCAGGCCGCTTGGACTATCAGGGCGTGTGGTGTTACTCCCAGGTGACGAGCGCAAAGAAGACGCGCCAGATCGCACTCGGGCCGTGTCAGAGTGGGGGAGCGATCGCGCGCGCGTGAGGTTCGAGCTGACGGCTAACGAAACGTCGTCTCGTGTATAGTCGGTGGTGGGGTACGAGTTCAGTGGGGATTGTAATGACCGGCGCTTGTCACTGGACATGGAGGTCGTCGCCCGAGCCACTGCCAGACTCTGTGCCTTCTCGTGGCTCGACACTGGTGGAGATGGTATGTAAGCAATATCCTGCAGTGACCGACGGAAAGGCGACTGGCTGGGGTTCATGCTCATGGGCGGGAACTGGGGAGTAGGCGGCTGTCTTGACCATTCGGGCATCTCTAACCTCGCGAGCGTCTGGACGAGCGGCGAAGCGCGCTTGTGTGTAAAGGGAAGTCCCTTTGACGTCAAGGGCGGCGAGAGCACACCAGTAAGCAGCCTGTCGTCGGGTATCGACGCCGGCATGCAGCTACTCTCGGTTGACGTGCCTGACCGCACGCTGTCGCTTCCCTCCTCACCGTCCGAGCGTATCTCCGCCTCTGGCCTGAAGTTCCGTGGGCGAGGATTCCAATCCTGGCTGAAGCTCGTGCGGCCTAACCTCGGGGACGCGCGGCTGGGCAGCTTTGTGAACCTGTCGTTCGCGTCGAGAGGTGATGCCCCGAGGCCGCGGAGCGGAGTCCTCATGCGCAGTGCAGTCGGCGACAGCATGGACAGAGGGAGCGGTGCAGGCGGCGAGATGGGGCCAGACGATCCCGCTCTTGGGCGGTTGTGCTTGTGTACTGCTGACGGACTTGTACCGTCGTCGTCGCTGCTTGACCCGCGCCGCCTCCGCTGCCCACCTACCAGCTGCACACCGTACATGTCGCTCAGGGCAGCCAGCTTGGTGCGGTCGCACATGGTTGTCAATGACGACGTCGCCGTCGCGAGGCTGTCCGTCATGTCCTCGAACAGTCGGTGCAGCGCAATGCGCAGCTCGTGTGCGTGGTCGGTATCATCAGGGCGCGGCGCAAGGATCTGGAGCGCCGCGAGAACTGCCTGGTCGAGTGCCTTGGACTCATCAAGCAGGCCCTCCAACCCCCGCATCACACGGGCGCGCCCAGTTGTGTCTTCGCTGAGGCGCTCGGGTGGGATTTCGCGACCTGCGCCTTCTTCCTCGTCTTCCTCTTCGGATTCAGAGGGCGTTTCGGCCTTTGACGTCAGAGAGAGAGATGCGCGGAACCACTCACGAGCTTCCGGGCGTACAGCGCAATACCTGTGGCCATCGCTGTGCCAGGAATGAGGCTGGCCGACGGCCCCAATATGTACACGAGACCAGCCATGACGGCTGCGAGGGCAGCGATTATGTCCCACCGCAGCAGCCCTTGTGACCCGGCGGCCAGGCGCGTGTCTGCGTCCGAACGTGATGGGGAAGGCGCTTTGGAGGGTGTGACATCGATGTCCGCTGTTCCCAGACTCGCGATCTGTGTCCGCTCCATGAGTCCGCTCGATGCAACGAGGTACTTGAAGCGCTCGGCAAACTCGTCTCGCGGCGGCGAGTCTATCCTCGCGGGTGGAGCAAGGCGGCTCGGACCGGCCTCGGCGTTCTCATTGTCGGACATGGGTTGTTGCGATTCTGGCAAGCGCCAACGGTCAGTGGCAAGTGGCGAGATGCGTTCCCGGGACAGGGGTCTTCTCCGCCTGATCGTGATGTCGATGGGTGATGGGGCGTCAAACGACCGCTCCGCCTCTACAGCGTCAGTGGATGGAGGGTGGGCAAAAAGGGGAGAGACCCCTTTGTGGATAAAGGGGTGCGATGGCACGAGCGGCAGTGGACGCACCGGCCAAGTAGTCGCCGAGTGGGGAGGCGTCTGCTGCGCCGAAGGTTGGGGATGCTGGTGGTGATGGGAGAGGGAAATGGGTTGTCATGTTGAGGATGTGAGCATGATCGAGTGGAAGGAGACAATAGAATAGATGTTGAAGAGTGTTACTGTACTGTACTGTATGGGTATGAGGAAGGCAGGATGTGTGAGCGTGGAATGGGGGTAGGATGGCCTAAGTTGGGTCGAGGCGTTAATAACAAACGTCTAGGCGCAGGGTAACCTTTGGTAACGCCACCCAAACAGCACAAGTAACACATTGCAAACTACTACCGGATAGTATATGAGTACAGTAGTATACAATGAGTTTCCACCCAAAACGCTTACAACCCACGTGTGAAGGTTACGTAAGCTATCTATTATTGTCTTGGCAGTGTCGATCACCAACCCCAAACGCCGTCCATCAGTCCATCAGAATCTTTATTCTTGTCCATTTGTCCATTTGCCCACTTTCCCACTTGCCCAGTTTGTCCTTGACAATTACTTACATTGAGATCGTTAATTCTCAGCAATCTCAACAAGACATCTCCTTGTCAGCTTGTCAACACGTTAACCCTGCTCTCCCTCTGCATCTGCACACTTCTGAACAAATTCAGAGTCCATTGTCGATATATATCCGATCTGCATCCTATTTCAATCGGAGTTCGAGCCAGGCGGTGGCTGGACTCGCCGTATTGACTGCGTTCGATAACCGAGCTGCATGCTCCTCACAAGCTCAAAAGCGTCGTACTGCACAAATCGGGCTTGCACAAGGGAACGTTACTCACCGCTGCACCGCCTTATCTTCCCAAGGCACCGGGTCGAACTCAATGGCAGCATACCTAGGATAGGTCCGGATACCAGGTACGGTAATCAAGGTGCGTCTGTCGCTCGACGCTCGAGAAGATGGAACACGGCCATTGTCAATCATCGGCGTCACGCACTCTCCATTCAACCCCCGTTGTGGCGTTGTGGACAACAAGAATTGTCAGCGCCACCCCGATCACGCTCAACGGAGGCGACATCCGTTCCTCTCACCATCCCAGTAGTCCACGCCCGACTGCTCCTATGTCAGAGGACACTGACGACGAGTACCGCGTCAAGCTTCTCCTTCGCGGATCGCCGCGACTCCCCACCTCGTCTGTGAGCGACAATGAGGCACCCACTAATCTACACCGAGGGCCACGCCTTCCCATATTGCCATTACTCACAAGACTCACAAATGACGTTGGATCAATGGCAGAGTCGAACTTGACAATAGCTTACAAAGGCGGACGACCAAGGAAGGTCGCAAACCTTCTCCGGCAGACGGGGCGCGACCCTCTCGACAGGCAGGTGCAGCCCTGCAAGGCACCAAGCCTCGTTTTGTTGAATATTTGTCATGCAACGCAACTCGCCCACAATTCGTATCCGAGGCAGCACATGTCCGTCGTGACAGGCCAACGGAGGGTGCCAACGGAGGGTGCCATCGGCGAATGAACAGCTGAGGAGACAACGTGCATTGTTGCGAAGCACGATGAGGAATGCGCGACAACCTTGGTGTGCTTCCCGTATGGCACTTGTCCTTCGGTGCTCACCTCCGCACCTCCCGTTCGAGTCGCTTTCGAACGCGGCACAAATGAAGGTGCCTTCGGCGAGTGGCTCAACCTGTTCCCTTGCGCTGTCCGAACTTCGCGGAGAAATGGTGTAAGGTGTAGCGGGGACCGATCTGACCCGTCTTATCTTTCCCACGCCACCTCCACCACTACCGCTTCGGAACCCATCCCAAGGGCGGACCAGATTCTCGGCGGCTTCTTCCCGAGGCCATTAGGTAAGAAGGTGGCGCTCACTTGACACATTCGAAGGTGTGTGGCGTGCGACAAGAACGGTGTGAGCTTCGGACACGTGTTCGCTCGCGGTGGCAGGAATGGGCGATCTTCGGGAACGTGTTCATTCGCTGCCACTCCGAGTTATTCTCAGCTGGGAGCACGAAGCAGTAGGTCGCGAAACAGGCGATTGACCCACGTATGTGGATGCCTCGAAAGACTGTCTGCAGCAGGCGAGGACGGTGCGCGTACTCCCCTTGCCATCACTGCGACTCTCGCGTCCAGCGTCAGACGTGGGTAGAGGCGTCTTGCTCGTCCACCAAAGGGACCCTGTGTCCAGTGCGACAGGAATGGCCTGACTCTCGTTGGCCCCGTTTTCTCAACACGAGGCATCCACTCACCGGCTCGCGGGACGGACGAGCGCCGCAACAACGACCCCTGGCGTACAGATCTAGTGCCACGGCACCTTCTCGAGCGTGTGAATGCCGACCGGTGCACCGGTGTTAACGCTCATGCAGACGAGGTGGCTATTGGCGTGGTGCGAGGGGCAGCGTGAGGCGAGGAGTGAAGAGGCACGAGGCAAGGTGATTGACTTTGGGTCCGTAAGTGACCTTCCGCGGAGCTTAAGAACCCCCAACGTTGGACGTTTTTGTTCACCACCACCTCTCATTTACAATCCACTTCCTGTCCAGCTTCCGGTCGCCCTCCTCCCCCCTCCCCCCCTCTTTTGCACAACGACATCCCCACTCTTTCTCTCCTTCACCACTTCCACACCTAGCCAGCCTCGTTTCTCGTTCAGGACAGTGAGCCTTGCGGGGAGTGTAGGTAGGGGACGGGGCCCACTGGAGGGGTCCCGTCGGCAGCCGTCGATGTGCCGCAAGTATCCAGGTGCGGGGCTCGGCCTTGTCCGGTGTTATCTAGTTGTGGTCGTAAGCTGGCAGCTGGTCCACCGGAGGGCTAGTCTCAGCCCAGCTCGGTTAACGTGCTCTGGACTTTCCGGGAGCTCGCCACCTTTTCCTGTCCCATTTTCTCTGTTCCCTCTCACCGCCGTCACTTCACCGTCACTTCGATATGCGTGTCCTCGAGACAGTGAGTTCCTATGTTGATTGCGGTTCCCTCCAGGTGCTAACGAACGTGACCAGGCCGTCCAATACCATGGTCTTGTGCGCCGACGAACACCCACACAGGCATAGCTCTCCAGCTTCTCGCGTTCGCGTCCAGCTGGTGCGCAATCTCTATTCGGAAGCGATTCATTACGCCTGGGACATTACCTCCTCACTGATGTACCTCGCCCACCATCTTATCGACTACTCGCTCTTCAGAGTTTGCTTCTCGACTTCACGACCAACGAGGGCCGGCGGCGAAGTAATCATGCCTGTTGCGATGGCAGCGCGGTATCTGGCACTGTCTAGCCACCCGATGCCGTCATCGTCGTCCCCGTTGTCGTCGATACTTGGGTCAAGACTCTCGTTGATAGAAATTTGGCTCGTGCGGCCGCCAACAACATCATCAACATGCGCGCGCTTCCTTGATGGCCACTGCAGTTGGTCGCGGGCGCTGCCTCTAGGCCTCCGTCGTCGGTTGGGATGGGGCTATGATCCTCCTGCTGGGAAGTGGATGTTGTTGTCTACCACGACTTGGTGGTGGTCTTCTTAGGCTGCCCCGACGAGATGGTACTGAGCCGTCTTTCCCTTCCCGGACAACGGCTCTCGAGGAGCTGGATGCCCTCAAGGAAGCCAGCCATCTTATCGGCGATAACATGGCGGTCACCTACACAGGTAGCAGCTACGTTGAAGGAAAAAAGTCCGCGGGGGACTTTGACTGGAGCTGGGAGCGGTGTACGATCGCTGTAGTACGCCGCTCTCGACGCGATTTTTCCCACTGGTCTCCTACTCAAAGTCGCTTTCCCACCTGCGCCGCGATCGAGGACGTTGCCAGACGCACCCTCAACCGTCAAAACAAGCCATGCACTGGGGCGTTTGGCGGGTCGACCTTGAACCAGGGAGGTGTTGTATCCGACAGGCTCAACGGCATGGACAACAAGGCGTGGACGCATAGTGAGTTAGAGAACAGAGAAGGAGCTGACGACGCAGGTACCAACGCGAGGGGGAAGTGGGCGGCGGGGATGGGACGTGGACCGACGACGCAGGTGGGAGCCAAGGCCGTGGGGTTGCTGGTCGTAAGGGCGACGTTTTTAACATGCGCCAGCAACCTGGCGATGCTCAGCTCGGGGCCCACACACGGTCGCAGATCGTGTACGAGACCCACGCTCTGCGTAGGGTAATGTACACGAACGGGATGTTCGTGGGGTATCTTAGTACTGCTATTCCAATCTTGTTTGCGCCCAGCGAGTCCGAGTCCCAGCCTACCAGGCCTTCGGCATCGACCCATATCCCAAGCCGCCCGGGATGCTCGCCATGAAGCCTCTCACAATCGTCCCTATCTTCCCAACAGCCCACACTCATTCCAGTCTGGTCAGCCCCTGCATTTCGGCTTACGGCTCTGCGGCCTGGGACATCCAGCTACGCAACATGGAAACATTCCTTCCATTGCACCAGAACACCAGCGGTCGCGCGATTCTGCGCGGCTGGGTGGATGGTATCTACGGCATCGTCCACCTTGTGGGACATGAGCCACTCCTCCCCCCCAACTGCCAACCTCGAGCTCACAGCAAGTTCTCTGTTAACCCAAGACCACCTCCTGAGCACCCACGCTCCTCTAGCCGCAGCATCTCTGGCACCTTGGACTCCCCACCGCCATACACGGCTCTTGGTGAGGACACGAAAGTGTTCATATAGGAAGAACTGGGCTTTTGCACATTCCCGACTGCCGTCACGGCCTGGGAACTACATGGAAGAAATCGCCAAGGCCCATGGTCGCGTTTGGTGCAGCATTATCCTCGTCGCGAGCGCATCGCGGAGCATATCGACTTGGATTACCTCGTTAGCGTTCGCACATTGAAGGTGTCGGGATTGGGGTGTGAGAGCGTTCTGAGAACAGCTCCTGTCCCGGCAGCTCTCTTCATCGTGAGCCAACCGAGTAGGTATAGGTAAGTCGTGAGGTGAGTGGAAGACCAGTCTGCGCAAGCGGGCTGGAACTTTTTTTTTTTTCCACACATACGGACATCCCTCAGCTGCGGCAAGGATCGTGGGTATGTGCGGTGAAACCTCAATGTTGCGAACGGGGATCAGCAGGGGAAGCGATAAGATGGCGACGAGGCTTGCGTGCGCGCTCACGACAGTTCGAAGGTCAGTGATGTGAGCCTCACCCACGCCCCACAGTCCAGTATTAGTCACATGGGAAGTATTGTACAGGTACAGATGTATGGTAGTGTCGATCGTGGTATGTCGTCTCTCCCCCTACGTCCCCTTGGGGAGCATGGCGTCCGGATGCCCATTGGGACTGACGCCGCGCCGGCGACTCGGTGCGCGGCGGTACAGGCGATCCCAGTAACGCTGGTCCTCGAGCTCCCACCACTCGCAGCCCATCTCGCCGAGCCAGGCTTCGCGCACTGCTTGTTCCCTGTAATTGCGCGCGTCGCCGAACTGGACCGACTGCTGTGCGCGCTTCATGCGCGCGGCCATCTTGCTGAGGCTCGCCGTGTCCTTGGCGTGGCCGACGAGGCGTGCCCACTGGTCATCGGCGAGGGCGTCGGCATCCTGGCTCGAATGGCGGGCAATGACGAGCTGTACCTCAGGCGGCAGCTCGAGGAGTGGGAAGTGGGGCGGTGGGGCGGTGTCAGGCGCGACATCGGCAAGAACCCGCTGCGCCGTCTCGGTATCGGTCGGTGCGCGCGCGTTCACGATCATGCGGAGGGGCGCGATAGCGCGGCTCGCAGCACCACGCACGCGCCGTCCGAGCTCGGCGTTACGGCTCTGCAACGTCGGCAGGCGGTTGTTGATCTGGTTGCTCATGGAGCGGGGGTCGTCAGGTTTCATCGCGACGTCGCTCTCCCACACCCCGTGTGTTTCGCGCCACACGTCTTCGTTCTCGCTGTCGCTTGGCGAGCTGGAACGCGCAGGCACAGGGTTGTTGGCGCTCAGGCCAATACGGTAGACCGAGTAGTTTGCCGACTCAACGGCGTCGAGGATGGCAGTGACGCCCAGACGACCCAGGGCGTTAGCGTTGAGTTCCAGCACGCCGAGTTTCTGGGAGCGCGGCGAGCGCAGGAACTCGACAATGGCTGGCACGCATGATGGCGGCAGGTCGCAGATGCTCAGATGCAGTTCGCGGAGATGGGGTGTGTTGAGCTGGGCGAAGAGCTTGTTCACCGCATTGGGGGAGAGGGGGTTGCTCGTGAGAGAGAGCTTGCGGAGGTTGGATGCGTTGATGCGCTCGACGATGGTGTCGGCAATAGCCTCGAGCTGGGTGAGGTCAGCCACTGATTTGGGGGGGAGTGGTGGGGCAGAATTGTTCCGGACGATATGACGTCGCAGTTGTTGTGCGTCACCGTCATCGACACAGCGTATGCCTGCCACGAACAACCCAGACAGACAGGAGTAGCGACACCCATACCCCAAGAGTCCCCAGACCCTGGCATGCATAGGCCGCATGGGCCTCGTCAGGCTGGCAGTTCCCAGCCTCAGTCTCCCCAGCTCCCCAACAAGAGACACTCACAGTAATCTCGTTGGCCTGCATTAACAGTGAGCGCATTGCCCGGTCCTTTGAGACATAGTACATTGCGCTTGCGAATCCGTCGTCTCCAATCTCGTTGCGCGCGACATTGATCTCCGTCATGCCCCACAGCTCTGCGCCAGGAAGACTCGAGAAGCGCCTGCGGGCACTCGCGAGGCCATCAAATAGCGAGACGGCGCCCCTCGTGCCGATAGTGTTATGGCTCGCGTCGAGGCGGTGGATCTGCGCCGTAATCTGGAGGAGGATGCGGTGTGCTTGTTGTCAGCCATGTAGAACTATGCAGGCGAGGCAACCGAGGCAACCGAAGGTCCAACTCAAGGTATTGTCCAAACTGTCAAACTCACCACCAGAGATGCCGTTATAGTCCTCGTCCGAGACTGAGATCATGTCGCTGCTGAGCGGGAAAGATTTGAACGTCATCGTGTCTGTTGCGATGGGGTTGAGGGGATGTATTTGGGCGGGATGTGCGTTGTGGGGTGTGGGGTGTGGGGTAGTGGTGGAGCGGAGTGGAGTGGCGCCGAACCTCAGAAAGGCTGTATCCTAAGGATCATGTATTTGTTGACAAGATGATGAGGCCAGATGGTGAGCTGTGAGCTGTGAGCTGTGAGCTGAAGCAACAAGGCAAGAAGGCAAGGACGAGGTTGGAGGTTCCAAGAAGTCTAGGTTTATAAACCTACATATTCCTATAACTGGAGATAGAAATGGCATTAGAGCTGGAAGAAGGAAAGGGCACATCACGCACTGAATCACGTACAATAGTCGTCACCGGCAATCAAAGGATCAAAGGATCGGGACGGATCAAGCACGTGGTTTCACATCCGGTCGGTTCTAATCCGGCCCTAATGTCCTTAGCCCCGACCATTTAGTATTAACTGATAATCTCAATTAACTCCTCGGCACTCCGCTCCACTTAAACTAATTCAGATTGCGCAAACTGGTCCCTTGGACTCTCGGAATACAGTACCGCGCTTACCTTGCTACCCGTCACCCATTATCACCTGACCACCATCCATCACAAAGCGACGCGGCCACTCGACAAGCACACGCGCAGCCCTGGCCGCTTCTCTCGCCTCGTTCTACGCCCTCTCGCCTTCTCAGCCGCTAAACAATAGCGTGACGAGTTGTGCCCAACCCGTCGTCCTTGGTAGCTAGCTTGGTTTCGTCTCACCCGATCACACAGGCCGCACGGACGCACCCAAGCCCCTTGCTTTGCATTCCGAGCACCGTCTCAGGCGTGTCCACGCGCTTCCCTCTAGCTCCATTAGCGAGCTTCAAGATGGAGCCGCATATGCAGCCGCAGCGTCGCGAGGCCGTCACCCTCCCCGTGTGGATCCCATTCGGCCTCCTCTTCCTCGTCATTCTTGGCGTCATAGTGATCCTCCTCGACCCCATTGAGACGATTGGCGAGCTCACCCATTTCCGAGAATGGGACTCGCGCGGACAGAAACTCCTGTTGGCATCGCTCCTCCTCCCAACCTTTGCCGTCTTCCTTCTGCTACTTAGGCGCATTACCCTCGTTCGGCCAGGAGCAAGCGCATGGTCGCCCCCGCCGAGGCGCAAGCTCGGCGAACGTGTCTCCCTCGGCGTGTTCATGGGGAGTGGGGGACATACTGCTGAGATGCGCCAACTGCTCAAGAGCGTCGATAGGAGACGGTATAGCCCGCGCGTATACGTCTACTGCCATGGAGACGAGATGAGCCTGCGCGCTGTCGCCGAGATCGAGGGCATCAAGCAGAAAGACGAACGGAAAGGAGGCGGGTACACTCTCATCGCAATGCCGCGCGCCAGGAAAGTTGGAGAGGGGCGTATCTCAACCCTCTTCTCAACAACCAAGACGGCACTCCACGCCTTCTTCCACACCTTTGTCCTGCCCCTCGCCGACGCGCCATTGCGCCCCTGGGTCGACGTACTCCTCGTAAACGGGCCCGGCACCGCCGTCGTCCTTGTGGCTGTCGCTTACATCCGCCGCGTATGTTTCTCACAACCTCCACAGAGTTTAGTTTTCCTGACATCAGGTCGTCGGCTTGTCCCACACGCGCATCGTATACGTCGAGTCGTTTGCCCGTGTCAACTCTCTCTCGTTGACTGGCAAGCTCCTGCGATACTTTGTTGACACATTCGTCGTCCAGTGGCCCGACGCTGCTGGAAATGAGCTCATGCCCATCGACGAGGACGCAGTCGAGAAGCCCAAGGGGGTCAATGACGAGCCGACACAAGAAGAGCTCAAGCGAGCCTTGGACGAGAAGGAGAGCAGAACCGTGTACCGCGGGTGGCTCGTTTAGCCGCCAGCTGTGACCCCATATCGTTTGCTCTCGTGGACTGACATCTGCATTTTACATCATTTCTACCATGCTCACGTATCGTCTCGATGCACAACTGTAATGATACACCTTAACGGCGGGCGAACCGCTGCTGCACCATCCTGAAGTCAGCTTGTAGCTCGTATTGTGACGGTGTCAATACCCACTCGTAACGTCTGACCATCTGCTTATCAGCTCCTTCGCAATGCGCACTCACGTCATTGTACTTGCCCCGCGCTCCTTCAATACGACTGGCAATGCTCAGCCCCAGCTCGCACCAGCGCCGAGCGCCGTCGCTATCGCCATTGCAGTCGGTCAGCATACGCGAACACCATCCTCACTTGAGCTTGCTCATGCCGCTGGAATACGCGACACTCGCGAACCATCTGTACTCCTCGTCTGGGAAGACGTGGTGTGTGTCGCTGCCCTGAACCTCGATGACTTGATACAGGTAGTGGTACGCTCTCTCCGTGTCTTCAGGCGTGCCGCGGTTCAGGAGAGTTACGACAAGGTGATGCGTCCAGCGAGCGAGCTTGAAACCCTCATCTTCCGATTCGGGCGAGAGCGTCTCGAGGAGGCGCTCGAGCATCTTGATCGAAACTGAGAATCAGCGCCGGACGCTGCTGGGCCTCACGACGGGTTGGGCATTGGGGATACTGCGCCTGGAGTCAGTTGTGTGACGACGCCAAACTGCGCACCAGCACCGTCACCATCGCTTCTAAGATGCTGCTTCTTCCTCTCGCGCCATTGTTACTGATTGCGATCTAATGTCAGCAGGTTCTGGGCCTCCAGACGCACCTCCATCACCTGTTCCAGTCGCTCCCAGTTGCGCTGCTCGCACAGAAGCTCGGATTCCAGAATCGACAGGGCGATTCCCATCTGCCCAATCTTCTCTCCCTTGTCGTCAACAGCATTCGCCGCTTCAATTGCCGTGCGGACTTGGAAAACGTAATCGATGAGATCGCCCAGAAGACCCGCCAGCCATTAGTGGGGATCAACTGTCCACAAACCTTCCCCTCGCCCTCGTTCATTCTCCGATACACCTCGACTGGATTGTCAGCTGATCAGCTGGATGCTGTTGGGCGCACCCTTGCCCGTGAAGCAAGCGAACATGGCAGTTGCGCGCTGAATGGGAAGCTCGACGTCTGCATCGATCTCAGGCATTCCCTGCACGATATCCATGATCTGGCCGTCAGTTTTGCGTAAAGCGGCACTTTCCTGGGACACGGTGTCAAAGATATCGGCGACGAGGCCAGGGCCCCAGGACATGGCACCTTGAACCCCAGCATTGTATGCTAGCGTTAGCAAAAATCCTCCCCTGCTAACGAACCTGTCTTGTAAACCCAAGCAATGGGCTTGACGTAGTCGGCCGCTTCGCCTCTCTGGTGGAGCTCGTCGATGACTTTGTGACCTTCGTGTGAGAGTTGACACTGGCGCCACGGACTCACCGATCTGGAGGTGATAAGAGAACGTGTCGAGGAGGCTGCCGCGCTCGCTGGTGGTTAATGAATGCGCGGAATGTTCGCGCCTCACCTGTCGTCGGCCTTGCGAATCTCTGCCAGATTCATATCCATGAGACAGCGAATAAGGGTCAGCGCGTGAACGCCGACCGTCCCTGTCCCATCCCCGCGAGTCATAGCAGTCAGAAGAGCGTTGAGAGCTGCGGAGAGTGCAACTTCCATGCCCTTCTCTTGCGCTGCCTGGCTGAAACGTCAGATCTGGCAGTGTGGAGCAGCAGCGTACCCCATCAGCAGAAGCTGCTTACCGTCCAGGTCTGGACAGTTGAGAATCTGCTCAATGGCAGTGGTGGCTATGGTTAGCGCCACAGCACAGCGTCGGACTAACCCGCGATCTCTCGGCTTGTGTTGATCGCGACGAGGAAGCTGAGGTACTGTGTCGAAGCCTCCCCGGCTGGACACTCTTGGAGCTGTTCTTTCGCCCGCTCTGAGTCACCGCCGTTGATATATGCTAGGACTGCTTTGCTGACCGACGTCAAAACCAAGACGGTAAATGTGCTCACCGGCGGAACTTGCTGAAGTTCTCAATTCCCCCTGGCCTGAAGGCAGAGTGCGCTCCAAGGACAACTGCTGTTCAGCAAGGGTGGAACCAAACCTGCACCCACTCACACCACTGTGCCGCCTGCTTGAAGTTGGCCGCCTTGTACAGCGTATCGCCTAGACTCCAAAGGATCTTCGAGGTCAACACGACGCGTCCTACGTCACCAAACTTACCGTCTGGCAGGCAATGGCTTCGGTCCTGTCAGGGATGCCTAGCTCAGCCACTGCGAGCTCTGCAGGTCAGTTCTGGGTACCCTCGAGGCTCACTATCCAGCGCCTGCGCAGCCACGCGATGCGCAGCCTGGAAGTCCTCACTCAGCTTCCGACAGGAGAGCAAGATGCTGAGAAGAATCTCGGATATAAAGTTAAAGCCAGCGTGGTTGGACACGGATTGCGTCAGGAGCTGCTGGCGTCCTAGGGATTGGAGGTCGTTGCTGCACGTTAGCTGATGCTGTGTTAAAACCTTCCTTGAGACAGAGGCGATTTCTGTGAGAACGCTGATGTCAGCAGTTGCGTACGCTTTGAAGTTACCCCTTGACACCATCCTCACTCCACTGGACGAGGCCGACAACGTCCTCGAGACCTTCGGTCAGCTGGAGATTGATGGTAGTGGCACTTGCATTCGCGGATGCTACCCTCCCTGGCCCCTTGGCATTGAAGCATGTGGAGCTTGAGGATCTTTATCTCTTGCACACTCGCTGGGTCCTGAAGTCTAAACAAATGCCCACGATGGTGACTTACCAAGGTGTTGGAAACAGCTCTCAGCTTCTCTAGAATGACACTCGTGCGCTCAAGGCTGTCAATATTGCTCTTTGCCAGCTCCACACGGGCTGTGGCCTGTTAGCTTCAACCCCATCCTCGGAACACACCAGCAGAACGAAGCAGGCCGACCTTCTATTAGCCATAGTGACGACCCAACTCACTTGGAGGTCCTGCAGTCCGGGAGTAGCACCCTTGGCCTCCGCTTTGGCCACCAGTTCGAGGCCTTTCTGAAGCCAGTCCGATGGCTGAGCCTCAGGAGCATCACTCTCGCGCAGCCTGTTACCGAATACCCAACATTGGTGAGCAACGATCTGAAGCTCGCCTGTCAGCAAGAGCTTCCTAGAGGGGATACTCACACTCTCGGAGTCCATGTCATGGTTCACGACTAGCTCTGTGGTTAGACTAGCTACCTCGATGACGCACCGGCAGCCTTTGCGAGCATGATAAAGCCCAGCGAGTCGTTGTTCTCCTCCATGGCCTTGGGTCAGAAGAGATCTTCAGCCTAGTCCTCACCGTCTCGCATCGGGAGGCGTAGTAACCGAGTAACGCTTGCAACCGCTCTTGAGTCTCAATCGAGTCGGGAGAAAGTGAAACCTCCATGATTTTCTGCTCAAGCTGATGATCAGCCGCTGGAGCACCCACTACTCGCCTTTGCAGCTGTGGAACAGAGGTTGTTGGCCTTAATCAAGTCTTTGGCCTCTAAAGGTCAGTAATAGAAGGAAGGTGCACTCGCCCAGGAGATCAGGTATGAGACTGGTGGCAAGGCTCAGGAGGCGAGTGAGGACTGAGGTGAGCGAAGAAACAGGTTGATATCATACATGGACCAACCACTGACGAGTCCGTCGCCACCTCGATGAACTTGAAAGCCGCATGCTTGACTGGCGGTTAGTCTCCCGATCTCCCATAGGCAGACAGACAGCTTACCGTGAGCCAGCAGGAGAAGGTCACTCGAGTCAGGGTCTGGGCCCATGCGGCCATGAGCGGCGAGGGCAAGGTTCCAGAGGTAGACGCCTGGATCAGCTTACGTGTACGCCTTCCTCACCTTCCTCGTCAAGCCAGTTGGAGCGCTTCTCCTCCTCGCCGCCCACCTTGCGTTTACGTGAGCGCGGCGCAAGTCTGTCGAGTGCGGAGTGTAAGGCAACGATCGCCTCCGTGACCCGGGAGCGGTCATTGGGTGACGTATGACGGGAGGTGGGAAGCAGATGCTTGGTCTTGGTAAAGGTGTTGAGGGCCTCTAGACATGAGTGGGAATGATGGCTTACGCAGAACGCACCCTTGACCGTTTGGAGGTTGCCCATGGTTTGTGAGCGATGTAAGCGATGTAGAGTGAGAATAGTGAGGGTCAACGATGATGGATCAGAGTAAGCAGGTGAGATAGAGGAATTGTCAGATCGAGAGCAAGGAAGGTACGAAGGAGAAGTAGATGGTAGCGATACAAGGCGAGGAAGGTGATGCAACCTCAAAATCGGGCTTGGCCAAATGAGGTCTCTGTAACAACCTGGTGTGCGTTGTTTCACCACCATACGACCGTGCCACTTTAGGGTGCGGAATGCTCATGTCATGTGAACCCTATCGGCCCAGGTCCTGTGGGAATCTGCAGGGTGAAGCCAGCGGGTCCCCAGCCGGCCCGGCGTACCTGGGTGGCAAATGAAATGGTGCTCGCGATAAGAAGTGAACTCTCTGCGTTCTCAACCGTCATAACTTCATAGCCGTCTACGCTCCGCGTCACTCTGATGCTGTAGTCTACTGTTCTGCGGCTGCGCTACCAGTAGATCGTATCCTGGTCCTAATGAAACAACTGATAGCGCTCCCAAGGCCAACTGTATGTGACGGAATCAGAACGGCCATGTGCGCTGACAGAGACGATACACTCATCTGACCCATCCCCTTCGTCTCGGGTTGCTCCCGTGCGCCTTGCAGTGTGCCGATTCGCAGACTGAACCCCGCCACCTTCATCGTCCGCACTCATCCTCATCCTCTCCTCTCTTCCTTCTTCACTCTTCCTCATCCCCTCTTCACATTTCTTCAACACCCTTGCCTCTTCGTCTTATCAGTAGCTCTATAGCTCTGTAACCTCTCGCGCGGCGCGCGTTCGCTACCTTCCGCCGGACCTCACCACCACCGGCCATTGTATTTGCCACCAGTATGCCTGGTGACGCTGGCCTCCTCCTGGGCGCTCCCGCCCTCCGTAATGACAGTGAGTCATCCCCTTCCATCGTCCTGCTCAGATGTAACCCCAGCCGTCTTCCTTCGTCTCGTCGAGGAGACCGAAGACTACGCCGTCACCGTTGTCCTCGGCGAGCTGCTGAGCAAGCTCTGTGCCCCTGTGACGTTCACCGGACGTGTCACCGCCTCTCACCCCGACATCCACAAGCATGACAGTTACTGCAACATTACTGGCGGATACTGCATCGGCCGTCACCCCAACAAGAAGGGCATTCCCAACCTTCCCTCTGTGAGTCGGCGACACTGGTCTTCGCTGACCCCAGGCCCTCACCTCACGTGTCCTCTCTCGCATACATATCAAGATCGTCGTCGACCGCACTGGCGCGCTGTGGCTGATGGATCTCAAGAGCCTCCACGGTACCACTGTCGGCCGTGGCGCTCGCGATATCCCGCTGAATGCGTACTCTCCTTTCTGCCTGGAGGAGGGTGACGTGCTGATTCTCGGCAAGGCCGTGAGCTCGCGTGACGGCGTGACTCACCTTCCGCTCCGCGTGCGTGTTCATTACACATTCACCCCGCCCATCAAGCCCGATATCGCCTTCCTTCCCGGCCCCAACTTGGCGGAGAACTTGAGCGACATCACTCTCCAACCGCGCTCTCCCACACGTGGGTGGGGCATACCCGTTACGTACGAATCGGAACTCGACGACGATGAGCTGGCGGGCGACGTTCGTCACGACGACACTGTCGATGACGACGGGGGCGACAGCATTGTCGACATGGGCTCGCCTAAGATTATCAAGCTCGTCATCCCGCCGGTGCATGACGACGCCGCTGACAGCGTCGCGTTCACCGGCTCGGGCCCCAATCATTCCCAGACCCAGACCTCCGTTTCTGCTCCTAGGATTGCCTACAACCCCATAACTGGTCACGACATGTACAGCCCCGAGGATGCTGCTGCTATCCGCCAGTCAATCCTCGCCATCCCACCTTCCCATGAAGAGATGGGTGACGACCACTCCGAGCGGTCGTACGGTGACGACGAGATGGATGACGACAGCTCCGAGCGCTCGTTTGACGAAGAGAGAGTCTCTGAGCACTCGTACGACGACGACAGAGTTTCCGTGCATTCGTTTGACGATGACGGAGTCTGCGAGCACCCGAATGACGAGGGCGACTCCATCAGCGATGTCGAGCACCGTCACAACGACTATCTCGGGAGCGACGAAGACGACATGAGCGACGAGGAGCACATGGGCGATGTCGAAGCCGAGGATTACGACGACGACATGTCGGAGAACATCGACTACAGTGATGACGACCTATCCGACCATGATGACGAGGGATCGGATGGCTCCGATAACAACATCTCCGTGCGTTCTGATGAAGTGGAGGGCGAGGCGATCGACGCTAGAGGCATCGACCTTCATTCGCAGCGTGCGAGCGACGAGGAGGGCGAGAATGAGAACAACAAGGAGCCCAGGGCGTACTCTCAGTTCGTCTATGACCCTCTCGCCGATCGCCAGTCTATACCGTTTTACCATTCGCTACCCCACGCCGACGTCGTTCCCAGTTCCGTGCCGGAGGAGACCGACTTCGTCCAGTCCGCTGATGACGCTGTTGTTCAAGTCGGTAATGAGTTCGAAGACGTCATGGCCGAGGCGTCTCGCTTTGAAGTTATCGAGGTCATCGACGACGGCCCCCACAAGGACGTGCTAAAGGACGTGGGTGATAATGGCGAAGTCATAGTGGCTTCCTCCGAGTGAGTCGACTTCCATGATGTGAAGCTGACGATCTAGGCAGGCTGCTACAAGAAGCACGGACGAGGAGTACGGCTTCACTGCCATCAACCGCGAGCACTCTCCGACCTACAGCCCGTCAAGCCCAGCGGAGTCGCGCTTGGGATCACCCGTCACCGTTGCCTGGAAGGCCCGTTCTAGTGCTACTTTCTCCGACGTGGCTAACTCCGGTCTCGGCAGCGTCTCTCCCCGTTACGTCCCGTTCTTCCCTCGGTCGTCAACTTCCAACTACAGCAGCGAGTTGGAGCACGACGAGGCACACGAAGACTCTTGGAACGAAGTGCTGCACCCCGAGTTGTCCAGCGTCGTCATGGTTCCCGATGAGATCGAGGAGCCCAGATACGACGAGGCTGATGAGAGCGACGCGGAGATGGGGACTGCAACCCCGAACCTGCGGGAGGTGATATACTCTATCCCTCCATCCCCTCCAGCCTCGACTGGCAGCTCTGTCACGGAGCGCGTCGAGTGCAAGGTCGAGGCGGTTCGCACGACTGTCCCCCCCACGCCGCCGTCTACGGCATACAAGGCTCTCGCACCCGAGGTCTCCACCTCGGACGCATCTTCAATTACCCTGTCCACCGCGACCATGGACGCTGCTACCAACACTAGCGCGCCAACTCCTCGCAAGCGCAAGCTCTCGATCGTCGAAGAGGAGGCTTCCACTGGGCACGCCAACTCGGGCGCTGTTGTCGTTCCCACAGACATTTCTACCCGCCCAACTCGCCGTCGTCGCATTGGGACGTTTGTGACGGGTGTTGCGCTTGGCGTCGGCATTGGCGTCGTCTCGACTTTTGGTGCGCTGTACCAGCTCGGCGCGGAGTAGTGTACATAACCGTTGTATGCTGGTCACTTTGGCCCATATCAGTCCATGTATGTATAGTTGTGAGAGTGGATGATGCGGTAGTGGGTCGGGCCAGAGGGACGCGATGGAGGGTAGAGGAGGGATAATGATATTAGCCAAGCTCGGCCCAATGCATCAGCATCTGTGGCAGGGAGTGGGGCCCTAGCTTGCTCGTGGTTCAGAGACGTCGATGTCCACTTGCAGCTGGCAGTCGGTTATCAGAGTTATCAGCCTCTTACAGCGCAGCAGGCCGATCGGATCAGCCCACATTGACATGGTTGGGGCCATGGGGCAAGTGGCCTGCGGTCTGCGGTCCACACCTCCCCTCCGCTTGCGCCCTCGCACATCACCCATGCGCCCATATCCCTCCACTCCACAACATCACACCACGCCATCTCGAGATCTCACCACTCCAACTCAATACCTCCAAACAGGTGGTGCGCGGAGCAAAAGGAATTATACCCCCGATGAGGATTGAACTCATGACCTTCCGCGTTAGGTATGTAAAGCGGACGCTCTAGCCAACTGAGCCACAGGAGTAACCGCTGAACCAAGGTATCAGCACGGAATCAAAATGTTAACAGCGTATATGTCACCAGACCCCAATCTGCCCCACTCCCAATCTGGCGAAACACTTCTAATCCGTCGTATCCTATTAGGCACAAGCAAGCCAAATCCTAATCCCACCCATTCCGGACACTGGTCGCGCGCCAGGTCATCGCGTCACGCCGCCACTTGAACTCTGAACACTCGTTCTCGTCCATCACTCGCTCTCCTACATCAATCCAACGCCTGTGGCAAGCGCTACGCAAACGCTCATCCCTCTACACTTCGCTACTGGCACCGACCGTCCCCCTCACACAACCTACGCATCCACGACGACATCATGGGCCAGGCAGAGTCCTCCGTCTTCTCCAACCTCGAGAAGAACTCGAACTGTACGTTGCCGCGGTGTAGAGATTAGATGCTGACGCGCTCTACGTCTCTGCCTCTGCCACTGCCTCCTCTTCCGCGTCTATCTCGTGCTCTGCGCTTCTTACACGCCTTCCCCCCGTGATGTCGTGTCATCACCTACACGCCGCGCTCGATTTGTTTCCTGTCGCCGTCCGCCGACTGATGGTTGTGTCGCTGTCCCCTCCTTCCTTGCTCACCGGGTTCTTTTACGATCTTTCCCCCCTTATTCGCCGATCTCGCTCTACACTCTCCACGCTCATCTCTTCTCCGACGCTCTACGCTCTACGCGCGCACACGCTCGCCGCCTCACCCCTTCGTCACCCCCACAGTCTCGGGGCCCGAGCTCCTGCGACTCAAGAAGCGCTTCATGAAGCTCGACAAGGATGGTTCGGGGTCGATTGACAAGGACGAGTTCCTCCAGATCCCCCAGATCGCGACGAACCCGCTGGCGCACCGCATGATCGCCATCTTTGACGAGGAGTGAGTCCCGCGAGTGTGAAGGTGGGGCATGGAGTGCAGCAAGGGGGCAAGGGAGATGGGTGGGATGGACGGAGGTGGGGACGGACGGCGCAGGGGCGGACCTGCTCTGCTGGCATGGATCCATGCCCTACTCGGCGACACCCCTGCTCAGCTCTTTTTGCCCTCGACAACGTCTCCAGATCCGAAGCGCAAATCACAGCTGACACCCAGCGGCTCTGGCACCGTCGACTTCCAGGAGTTTGTGGGCGGCTTAAGCGCGTTCTCGTCCAAGGGAGGGCGCGATGAGAAACTGCGTTGTGAGTCGCGCTGCGTCAACATGTGCTGCATGTTATCACATTCCGCATCCGCCGCTCGGACCCTCTAACACCAGTCGCGTTCAAGGTGTACGACATGGACCGCGACGGATACATTTCGAACGGCGAGCTGTATCTCGTGCTCAAGCAGATGGTCGGGAACAACCTCAAGGACCAGCAGTTACAGCAGATTGTCGACAAGACGATCATGGAGGCGGACAAGGACGGGTGAGCTAACTGGATTCTCCAACTGATGGCAGCGACGGCAAACTTTCGTTCGAGGAGTTTACCGACATGGTCGCCAACACAGACATTGTCAAGTGAGCTGCAGCACCACGACCCTAGCTGACATCAGGCAAATGACGCTCGAGGACTTGTTCTAAGTCTCTTCTCTTGTTCCTCATTGATACCCACGACCGCGATGCCACGTCCGCTATATGAACTGTGGTGCTGACTCGCGAACTAGCTGATGCGCTGACTGATGCTACTCCGATCGCTCACACCTGCGGCACTGCTCTAAACCGTTCATCGGTATACCCTTGACCCGTTCATACCTGGTATACTCTCCTCGAATTGTATACCCAATGTACTCCTCACGTGGTATACCCTATGCAGTGACAGAAAACATGAAGCAGTGTACCGGACATGCGATATGGTGACAACAAAATAACGTGCGAGACCGAGACGAGAGCTAGACGCTCTTGAGGCTGCTGACCTTGACGACGACATAGACAATAATAGCCGCCACGGCAATCAGAGTCTTTGGTCAGCGCGCCCTTTTATTGCAAACTCACGAGAATGAGGGGAACGACAAACATGGGGTTACGCCAGATGGTGCGGCGCCTCTCGGCGAGGAAGCTGCTCTCCTTATCGTGGCTCTTGGCGACGGTACTGAGGCGCTTCCAGAAGTCGACAGTCGAGTATATGCTCTTGCGCCCTGCCGCACGGGTACGTGGTCCAGCCTGACGGGCGCGGGGTGAGAACGGCGTAAACACCTCCTCCTCTCCTTCGCGGAACGTGGCGTTCTTCTCGCGAAGATAGTCGTGTCCGCGAATACTGGCATTATCGTTGGACGGGCTGGGCGACGGCGCCATTGGCGAAAAGTGGGCGCGAGGGGGCGCGGCAAGCATTGGCGAAACGGGGGCAGCACCGGCGAAAACGGGGAGGGCGACCTGGACGGCGGAGCGTTGGGCCGGGTGTTGGGGCGTGGGCTGGAGGATACTGGCCGGCTGGGTGGGGAATGGCCGCTGCTGCTGGGGGAGGGGCACCTGATTTGCGTGCGGACTGGGCGCCGGCATTGGAAAGTTGACTCCGTTAGGCTTTGGGAGCGAGTCACCACGAGGCGGAGGACCGGGAGTCACGCGGGGCGGATTAGCGCCGACGCGGGCCGGGGCGATATCGCTCACATCCGAGAAGAAGGAGCGGTGGTTGTCTTCCATCTCGTCCCCGTCGAAACTCTGGACGCGCGCATGAAGGGTCATGCTGCTATACTCTTGCGATTGGGGTTGGACGATTGTACTACTGCGCGCACGGTTGCGGGGCTTTGGCTCGTCACGCTCCCAGTCATCGGCGCTCATGAGTAGGCCGCCGATGGAGCTTAGGTTTGTCGAGTTGCGGTCGCCGTTTGTGGCGGGTGCGGCGAGGTTTGTGACGGATGCATTGGGGGTTGCGAAGGGGTTCGTGTTGGGCGAGTGAGGAGAGGGAGGAGAGGGCGGGGCGGGAGACGGGGCGTGCGCGCGCCGAACCTCGTACATCTGGGGGATACGAGCTGCCATGACGGATTAGGAGATAAAGGACGTAGATACACGTGGGTGAAGCGTAGAATGATAGGGTACTGGACCTAGATGCGATGGACGATGGCGATGGGGTTGGGGCCCAGGTGACGATGCGATGAGGCGGAAGACCGAGGCCGAGAAGCACAAGTCTGGAAGTCTGGAAAGAGTGTGGTAAACGAGTGTGTCGCGGTGCGCTGTAGCTGCAAGCAAACAAGCTGACACCTTGGTATTGGGTACGGTTAAGGAATCGATGAGAAAATGGGAAGAAGAACGATACGCTCATTTCATCCTTGTCAGTCGTGGTCTGTGGCATGGAGTTGAGGTGGTGTGGTGGGTCCAAGCTGTAGCTGTGATTGTGGCTGTGGCTGTTGGCTGTGGCTGACGCACATGTCGCCTTCTTATCCTCCATCCAAGTCTGCCCGATGGAGGGTGGCGCTTCATCCCTCGTCCCTGTTCTTTTTCCTTATCCTGCGTCACAGACCGTTCCAAAAATCCTGCCCATGTCCTGTGATCCTGCTTCAGGACATTGCTACGCGCCGAATAATACGCGCCGTGTTCGACTTGAAACGCACTCTGAGGATTTGAGGTGCCGGGTTGCTCTTGTTGGTGTTGCTGGTGTTGGCCTTTTGTATTCCATCTCTCCCGTGCGACCTGCCGTGGTAGTGTAAGTCAACTCTTGGCTGTCACCACGATCATTCCAACTCCATGTGATACTGGGGCTTGATTGCAGCGATTGAACTCGAATTGAGAAGCGATCCAGACCTAGACTTTGACTTTGCAACATGGCTCACGTTCAACGCGTCACGGAGCGACGAGGTCCGAGTGGCAGAGTCACAATGGCCGCTGAGGTCGACCCAAGTCGATGCCGCAGACCTTGTTGAGAGATCATACAGTAAGACATGGGAATCTGCGGGTCGCGTGCACACCGGGAGCAGGGTAACACTCAGTGTCACTCAAGCCAAGTCAAGCCTGGGCTCGGTGTGGCCGTGTGATCGGGTACGTATTTCTCGGAGAGTAGATAGCAGTGCAGAGGAGCAGAGATGACACTCGATTTGATTCAGGTTAATGGCAAAAAGGTGGCAAATGTCAACAGTAGACCGGACTGAACAAGACCCTGCCCTATCATCCCTGTCGTTTAACACGACCACGTTGCGTCTGAGTCTAGTCACGTGAATGACTTGTCGCGTGGATTTGTTTATGTGAAACTTCCTTTAGCGTTGTTCAGATTTGGGTTGGAGGTGAGGAGGTAGAACGGGGTTCTGGTCTCGTTGATGATGACTAACCTGTTCTTTTCCATTGCCTTTTTGCCCTTTCTATATTTTTACCCCTTTACGCCCATCCTCCTTTTTGCTCCAGAAATATCTACTGTCCAAGAACCCAAGCCACCCACCCCACAAACATGCACCACGCGCTCACAATAGTCCTCGCATCCCCCCTTCCCTGGACACTTGGAGGCCTGGATACATTCTATCGAATCGACGCTCCTCTAACAAAAGACGAGTGGCAAAATCGTTCGTTATTGTTCTGACCCAGTCGTCGGGGTTGAGAGGAAGGGATTGGTCAACGAGTAGAAAATGACGACAGAGTGAGGATTGCCTTGTTGGGGGAAGCGGAAGGAGATCTGATCAAGTTGGATTAGACTACTAGACTACGTTAGATTGCATTCTGTGGTATGTTATTTATATTAGTATGAACAGTAAGGGGAAAACTGTACGGCAGATAGAAGACTATAAACTAACAAGTCGCAAATGGGTAGATGGCCAAAGGGGTTTAAGTTGGGGTTCCCTTAAAGGACTCGGGGGAATCCTTGCCCAGTTACTTGGCATTAATACCCAGTAAACTACCAATGGATCAGCCTAACGCAAGAGGTAAACTGTAAGTGTTACTAGTTCCCTCCTTTTTATCCAGCTTTTCCCCTGAGATTAACTTCACCACTTGGTGGTTTAATGTGGCCCTAACCCTTATTCCCCTTTGTTACCCTTTGATGCTTGGGCCATTATGCCCTAAGTGCTCCACTTGGTTTTGAACCAACTGATGTCACCCCTTCCTCTCCTCGACACCTTTCGACTTTTCTTCCCCTCATACAATCCCCTGATCCATTCCCTTCGGGATCCTCAACAGCTCGGCAGCCTGGGCATCGTTTACTTTGAGCACAAACCCACCTTTCAGAGTCTTGTGGCGGAAGTGGCGTGTCGTTTACGCTTGGGCAACTGGGTCAGTGCAACCTACGACCTACATACGTACACGACAACACACTGGATGCATCGATTAGCACTTTGCTCCCTATCATAAGGTACCAAAGAGTGCATGGACCTTTTGACCTTTGGAGACGAGGAGAGGGAAAAAGCTGGGTTGCAAAGGCAGTTCCGAAGTACCTATGTACCTCGTGATGCGATGCAGCTGACTTGTCATAAGCACCATCTTTACACTTATATCGCTCTCAACCTAATCCTTCATTACCTTTGATTAACTTCCCCAGTTAGGCCCAGTTATTAAGTTAACTAGTGGTCATAGTAAACGGTTACACCTTGACATTGCCCTCTCGCCCTCTCCTTTACTCATTGTTGTTGGCGACTGGAACGCCACACACTACCTCACACCTTTGAACATCACCCACGATCCCCACGATCCACGGATTCACCCTACATACAGACGCCCACACGCATATCACAACCTAAACGACAAGTTGAACCAACGCCCCTTGGAATTCCTACCCTTATCCACACCAACGACACCCTCTCCTCCCTTCTACCTCTTAACCCTCTCCCTCTCTCCCTCTCAATCTCCTCCAACTTTGGGCAAAAGGTTGATTACTAGCCGCAGCCCACAGCATCGGTCCGGTTCAAAGTCAAGCCACAAAACCCCGTCATTCCCGTTCCCTTTGCGACCTTGCATCTGGACTCACCCCCGCCACCACCGCACCCCATCTCGTTGCCCTAGAGCTTGGAGCTTGGAGCCTGAAGCCTAGAGCCTAGAGTCTAGAGCGCGGATTTCATCCCTCCTCACCTGGACCATTACAACCTTCTGATTTGCACACTCCCTGGGCTCAATCGCCACTGGCCACCCAACCAACCCAAACCCCACACCACACAACGTCCACACCACATCCACCTGCACGACACGTTCCAACCCAACCTTCTCATTCATTCAATTCCTCCCTCCTGCCGCCTAGCTGCCCTCAATCGATCACTCGGAGCCAAGCCCGAGATCGCTCGCAACTCAGTTCCGCAGTCCCAACAGAGGCTGAAAAGAGATTCAACCCTTGGTCATCCTTTTGGTGCTGCGCCTGTCACCATACACACACCTACACACACACTCACACACACACACTCTCTTCCATAAGCACACACATCGGCACATCGGCACGGTAGTTGCTATTGCCGCCCCCGCAAAGTCACTCTGACAACTTTGTGTCACTAGTCGTCATCCACAATCTCACTTCTTGATAATGTTTGGCCAAAGGAACAGGAAGAGCTTCTCGGCACCAAAGATTGTGAGTTGTCATTTGCTCGTCTCTGAGATGTGTGCAACTGTGGAACTTTGGTCGGTTGGTTGCAAGGGGTAGACTGAATAGTGTGCATCTCCAGGTTGTGGATCAATGTGCCAAGGCCATCCAACCCCCCATAACCCCCAAGTGCCAAGTGCCGCCCCCTCCGCAGTCACCCAATGCACTCAACAAGTTTACTTTACGCTGCATCCTTCCTTATCTCTGCTCTTCATCATCCCATTCTCCTCCTCTTGACATCGTCGCTGACACTCGTACTCTCATTCTATCCATTTTTCATCAACTGCCAACACCACGCTATCACTCCACTCTACCCTCCATCACTCGCTCGGATTCTTCTGACACTCCATCATACACCCGGGGCGTTCACTTTCATTCCTCTCTCTTTCGTCACTGTCTTGTTACCCTCGGCGCCCTCTCACGCCCTCTTACACTACGCCTGCCATGTCCATACGACGCCTCTCGTCACAGTTTGGTGGTGCTGGCACCAGCGGCTCCGGCACGTCCCCTCTCCTTGCATCGGCACAGACACCAGCCGGCCAATACGCACGGCTCTCTGAAACATCTCTCGCAGGTAACGACAGCCCAAGTTCCAGCATGCGCGGCCCGGGAGGTGCACGCTACGGACCCCAAGCGACCGTCTCGTCGTTCACGAGTGCCCGCTACGGCCCCACGGCTGACTCACCGTCCTCGTCCAGCCATGGACATTACGCTGTGCAGGTCGAGCCAGTGGCGTTACGAACGGCAGGTTCTGGCGCTGGAACGGGGCCGATGTCTGGTATCGACGAGGCCGACCTTGACGACCAGTTGCACACCTTCACCGCCGCGGAGAAGAAGGATCTTACCGCACCCTTCACGCTCAGGTCGTGGCGTGGATGGGCCAACGCCCTGACCCTGCTCGTCATGCTCTCCGGCTTTGTCGTCCTCTTCGCCGGTTACCCCATCCTCAGCTGGTACTACTCTGACGAGAAAGCTCTCGGCGCCGGCACACCTGGGTTCAACCTTGGCGGTGTCAACGCTTCCGGCCAGTACCCAGAAATCCCTGGCTTCCCCAGGATGATTGACCCAGACACACCCAAGGATGCTTACACCCACAAGAGCTTTGAGGGAGAAACCTGGGATCTGGTATTCTCGGACGAGTTTGAGAAGGACGGCCGCACCTTCTTTGAGGGAGACGACCCATTCTTCACTGCCATGGACATCCACTACTGGCCCACCAAGTAAGTACACCGACGGCAATGGCGCTCACACCAGCGACTTTGAATGGTACGACCCTTCGGTTCCGACAACGCGCAATGGTCACCTCGTCCTCACCCTCACGCAAGAGCCCGTCAACGGCCTCATGTTCAAGTCAGGTATGATCCAGACTTGGAACAAGCTCTGCTTCAACAAGAATGCCTACTTTGAGGTGTCGGCTTCACTCCCCGGTACCCCTAAGATTGGTGGCTTCTGGCCGGGTATTTGGACGATGGGCAACCTCGGCCGTGCAGGTTACGGTGGCACCAACGATGGCATGTGGCCGTACTCGTACTCGTCTTGTGACATTGGCATCATGCCCAACCAGTCCAACCTCGAGCAGACCGAGCCCTTAGTCGCATTCACTACTGGTGATCGGAACTACAACAACACTCTGTCGTATCTCCCTGGCCAGCGTTTGTCGTCCTGCAACTGCCCAGGTTACGACCACCCTGGACCAGAGGGTGTCGGCCGTGGTGCTGTTGAGATTGACATGATCGAGGCCCAGATGGACCTCAACGTCGGACGTGGTATGGTCTCGCAGTCGGCTCAGGTCGCCCCCTACGACGACTATTACCAGTTCGACAACAGCTCTGACGCTGCCGTCATTTACGACAAGTCGATTACGCGCTTCAACACGTACCTCGGCAGTGTGTACCAGCAGGCCGTCTCCGGACTGTCGTACACAGAATCAAGGATCTACTCGAACGAGAGCGCCGAGTTTGGTGTGTTCGGTTTCGAGTACTCGTCCGACTACAACGACCCAAGCCATGGTTACATCCACTGGACCAACATGGGCAAGCCTGCCTGGACGATGTGGGCCAAGTCTGTTGGGCCCAACCCTCGCTCCGGCGTTGGGCAGCGCCTGATCTCGCAGGAGCCCATGTACATGATCTTCAACCTCGGCATGTCCAACAATTTCGAATACGTGGACTTTGCCAACATTATGTTGCCGAACGAGATGCGCATCGACTACGTCCGCGTCTACCAGAGGCCCGGCGAGGGTAGTGTTGGGTGCGACCCAGCTGGTGAGTCTTGTATGAATTCGCCCAAGTTAACCGTAGATCGCCCCACCGCCGCGTACATCGAAAAGTACGCCGAGTTGTACAACAACCCGAACATCACCGTCTTCCCCGACGCTTGTGAGTCTCCTTTTCTCCGTTTGAGAAGCCGCGCTGACGCTTCAGCCAAGGGGCGCGAGTTCCCCAAAAACAGGATGACCCACCCCAACTGCTAGACGCCATCTCATACCGCGTGCACCGCGATAGCCCTGCGCTGTGCGCCCCATCACGTATCACGGATTGTAACGACGGACTCCTTTCGCTCTTCTCATTCACATGCACGCGCGCCCGCGCACGCACCACCGCCTCTCGTTGCCAAGCACATCACACAACCCATTCTCGTTCATAGATTGATAAACGCTCCTATCGACATTGGCTGCGCCATCCGGGGGCTGTCGTCTGGGGAGGACGCACCTCCCACTACAATGCATCGCTTTCTATCAGATGGGGCAGCACCCTCGATCTCAGACGGACTATCAGAACGCGACTTTACACCATGACGTATGACTGCGCACTCCTCTGGACCAAAGAACTGAGTGTCACCCTCGACCTCTTTAGCTCCTGAGTTCTGAAACCAGGCTCGTGCAATGTGAAAGCGTGGAAGGTTTGGGGGGTCCCGATCCCTGGCAGGTAATCTGCCATCATTCCGAGCTAATAGGACCTCTTTCCATCTCGGCACGGCGTGCGCAATCGTGCGAATAGCCTGTGCGGCCCGATCACCGACAACTCGGCACCCGCGGCAAGCCCCGCCCCTCCACTACAACATGGCTGGTCGTATTACATTTCAACGCTACTCAATCCGACTGCAAGCTACTGCGACGCATAGCAGGAATGGAACAGCGGGTCACTTTATGAGGCACAGGACTGTTCTGGCGGGAAGCGAGTCATACTGTACATTGTGCAGCCGTCTGCCATCACATTTATCGCCCAACTACAACCTGACACAACTGGCACAGCTCACCATGCATACCCACCCCCCACGGCCGAGGATCGGTATACGTGAAAAAAAAAGTGCCAGCCCACAGAGCAGACTGGTCTTGCCGAACAACCATCGTTGATCGCTTAAAACTGCTAGTTTCCGCATCTACTTTGAGCGATTGCGGGTACTCACAAAGTGGTCATTGCCTTGCTGGGCAACCAGTGGATTTTGAAGTCATTACGCGAGCAGATCGTGTAACCAGGTTTTGGCGGGTTCCATGCTCGCGGCATCATGAAGTATTGCAGGTTGCGATGATCCGAGTAGATGTTGATCGGATACTTGGTGAAGGCGAGGTAATGGTACCAATGGCGGAGGGCGGCGACGATGGCGAGCATCTCTTTGTCCGACGTGTCGTTGAGCTTGGTGCTGGTTACGCAGACAATGTCGTTGTTGATATGGAAGCGAGCGAGCGACATGTAAGCAACCCATGTCTTGCCCATGCCGACCTCGTCGGCAAGGATGGTTGCCCACTGGCGGAGGGTCCAGGGGTTTTGCAAGTAACCCCGATCAACGAGGTTGGCTACAGCCACCTGGGGTCACTTGGGCACGATGCGACAGTGCATGTCTTCGCTGGCAGCAGGGGCTTTGCAAAGCCTTGCCCTTGCCCTTGCCGCTGGACTCTGCCTGGGAGTCTCGCGCGGCAGCCCGGTCTTCTCGGCCCAGAGGTCAGAGTTGTTCCCACTTGCGGAAGTAAGGCCAGGTGATGTTCATCCTGGCCGCATGCCACTGGGGATGGACACGGATGGGCTCGCGGACATCCTCCACAAGTCGGTCAAGTAATTTCTCGTTGACTGGTTCGTGCTGAGGTACATCCGTAAGAGGAGGGACAGAGTCGAAAGGGTTGTTCGGGTCAAGTCCTTTGTTGGCACTTGAGGGGTGAGTATCGTCACTGCGGGTAGACTCGACTGAGGCTGCGCACTGGAGGTACGGCCTGGTCTAGGAGGGGATGTGGGAGAAGCGTTTGAAGAAGTGTGTCCAGTATGGACTGATCCCTCCCGACAGGTTGGGGTTCAGAAGTGCCTCAAACTGGAATCAGTACAGACATGAAGTGACTCACCCGCTGGCCCTCGGTAGACTTCTAGAATGCCTTCTGGACGTCCGGCTTGCGAACGACCGGGTCCTCCAAAGGATAGGACGTCAGGAAATGCTGGAACGCGGTTCGCATCTTCTTGTCCTTCTGCTTGGGGTTCTGGCAGCCCGCGGTGGAGTCAGAGTTCGCCGGCCCAGCTGGGTCTTGAAGCGCGTTTGGTATGCTGGCGTTCTCAAGATCGCAGTATGCTTTCTGTCATCAGCGCCGCCGAGAAGGTCAAGATGACCGACGTACTGGGCGGGGTTGTTGTGTCTGTTTGCAGAACGCACGTCGGAAGTTCCGGACAACGAAGAATACGTTGCCAACGTCCGCTTCACACTCGAGCTGGGATGCACCTTCCTGAGCGTCGGATGATCCGCCCCTTCCAATACAAGTTCAGCAGCATCGGAGACGCCATTGCCATCGTGTTGAAGCGCATGGACCCCGATCCAGAGGCTTGGTCCAAGCGCTCTTCCCGTACTTCTTCTCGACAGCGAACGACACGTTGTTCTGAGGGTGGCCGGGGCCCACAAGTCTGCGGTCCATGGATTCGCAATCTGGAATGTCCAACGCCGTGTCGCGCGAGAACTGCGAGGTACGGCCGAAGGAGGGTTATGGCCAGGCGCTCCCTCGCTGTTGTCGGCGGCCGTGAACTTAGTACGGGTCGATCCACTGCTCTTCCGCCGCTGACATGATGAGGTGGTTCACGAACAGGTCGTAGTCCTGAAAGCTGTCTGTCCGGACCAACGACTGCAGCGTTGCAGTGAGAGTCGGGTGGAGGAGGCTGATCCGGTCCGTAGGCCTGAGCGCCATCCCCTCCACGAGGGTCAATCTTACCACAATCGACGACCGCAGTGATCGTCTGGGTCGCGGAGGCAGTGGACAAGCTAACCGAACGTATGTGTTGAGTGTAGCTGAACCGCAACCGCATATCTGGAAGCGGCTGGAGCTGTACTCCCCGCCTCACAAAGCCTGGATGTGCGCTCAGCACCCCACTTTTTGTGCTCGGAAACCAGCAGGCTGGAGGGACTCACAGGCTCTTGGCCCATGCATGTGGTTTGGACGCCCACGGCGTCGACTGTGGCGATGAGGCTGGCAGTGGAACTAGTCAGAGTTGTCCATTTACTCCGGGTGCCCTCAAGTGTTGGGTCCTATCGCATCAGTGTGGGGCGGGTGTGTGGCCACGACGTCGCCAAGCGGTCGCCAAGCGACGGAGACACTGTGCGACCCCCAGCACAAGCACCGAAGAGCCCGCGGGCACGGGCTCGCACTCGGAGCAGATGCCGACACGGAAGCAAGCGCCATGTCCTGCGACAGCGCGCCGACGGACGTGTAGGCTGTGTGGCATGTCAGGGAGAACGTGTAATCAAGTCATAGTGTGGAGCGGCTGAGGTCAGCTGAGGAGCAGAGGACGCACATGTAGTTCCCGTTTGGGGGACGTCGCCTTGGGCTGCAAAGAGCATGTCCATGGGTCGATGCTGCGTCCGCGTCGGGCGTTCTGTCCTCGGAGCAGGAGGAGAGGAAGCAAAGGGGAATTGGGAAGGTAAAGATGGTGAAGAGGATGAAGAGGATGAGGGAGAATGGGCGAGTCGCGAGAATTTATGATGCTGGCACTTGAACTGGTCCTCTCCCATACCTCGCCCAGTCGCTCGCTTCGTGCCAGCCGCGCAGTAGTAGCAGTGTCTGTCAGTTCAGCGCCTCCCTTCGGATCTTCACTCCCTTCAGCCACATTCACTCGTCCCGAGCTTCAAGCCATCCGCCACATCCGCCACATCCGTTCCTCGACACCGAGCGCTGTGCCGTGGCGCCGAGATCTGGGGGATTGGTGGCCGTCGGGCATATTGGTCCAGTGTCAGAGAGGATGGTTGGGCGGAGGCGAGTATTCGCGGTGCCATCGAAGGAGGTGGGCAAACTCAGCCGGTGCGAGCGCACTGGCCTGTTACTTCCAACCACAGATATGTCAGTTCTCCGGCATGTCCGGATGAACAAAGTGCGCCAGTGCTCGGGCTTCCAAGATCGGCCCATTTAGCTCCAGCGCGTTCCTTTGGAACAATAGCACTTTTGGTGAGCAGCTCTTTGGATCTGTATCAGTTGCTTCTTGGGCACGGTGGTGCGACCATGGTTTGTAAGTTGGGTTCTTGACAACGGAGCCTGGGACCGTGGGAAATCCTTTGTTCAGTCGCTGGATGTGGTGCCAGCATGGGCCTCGAGGGTTGCTGGTTGCACAAAGTTATACATGGTCTGCCGGCGCTCCGCGTCGACGATTAGCTAGTGGTGGGGCATGTACTGAAAGGCAGGGACGTACGCGCGGCGCGTGGGCGCATTTGCAACGCTCGCGCCGCTGTTGGTGCGGGTGAACGCGCTTGGTGGCGCACCAGACGGCATCGAGCTACCCGTGACGCTCTTCTTGTCGTCCGTGAGGTTCTCGAACTCGCGCAGCGCCTCACGTAAGCGCGCGTACCCTGCGGCCATTCCGGCGCCTGCCACACCGCTCATGGCGCTCAATCTGTGGCCTGCGCGCCGGGCGTTAGCTCCCACACTCCCCGCCAGCGGGGTGGAGGTGCCACTTGGCGTGGGGGAGTCCTCTGGAGCGTCGTCGAACACCAGGCGAGCCGAGAAGGACGACCAGTCGCTCCGCTGCTGGAGATAGGGGCGGAGGAGGCGGGCGTCGATACGCCCGAGATGCGACTCCGTCATGTAGCTCCGCAACACGTCAGGCTGCACGATGAACGAATTGCCCAGCTGACGCAACATGTCGAACCGGTCGTTCAGAGCTGGTATACTGTACGCCGCGATCGCTTCCTGGTAGGAAGCGAGGTCCTTTGTGAGCATCAACCCGCCGGTCGGGTTCACTGGGAACTTCTTGTAGTGGTCTAGAAGTAGTGAGTGGAATGCGACGCCGACCTCGAGGAGGAACGCCTCCCTGTTCTTGCCAGACAGCGCAGTTGACGTTGCTTGTAAGTTGCCGAGGAAGTCGCAGATGAGATCGCATGGCTCAGTGTTTGTGCGCGCAAAGCTCAGGTCGTCGTTCTTGGGCTTGTAGTCGTTCTTGCGCTGCTTGAGGAGCAGCTGCGCGAGCCACGAGACGATGACGTCCACCGCCTTCTGCACCAGCGTGTTGATCTTGCCCTCGAGGAGCACGACGTTGTGCTGGTTGAACGTCGTCATCTCACGGCGCACGACTGGAGAAGAGCTCGTGAGGGGAACGAGCGCGGTTGAGCTGTACCGCTGCCAAAGCTGGCACACGAGGTTGGCGTTCTTAAGTACGGTCAGCATGCCGAGATCCGGCTCGGCGCGCGGGTCACCCTGCTCGAGCTTGGCGACGCGGCTTTCCAGCGCTGTCTCGGTGAAGCTGCGTCCAAAGGCCTCAGAGAGCACCTTACTTAACGCCATGACGTTCTTCGCCACCTCTGCAGACGGCGAGAGTTCGACAACGCGGCCAATCGCCTCGGCATGCCACCGCAGCATCCGCTCCGCCATCGGGATGGCGAGAACACCGTCTGCCGGGTCGACGCGCTCCACGGGGCTCTCGGTGCTGCTCCGCAGGCTATCGTGCCGCGATAAACTCGGACGCGGCGTCGCGAGCCCTTGTAGCCCCTGCACACTAAGACGAGAGACGGAACGTGCGGGTTTCTCCGGGCCCGGAACCTTCGTCTTGTCGGACGAGAACGCCGACGTCGCGCTCGACGTGATAGTGTTCGTGAACAAGTTGGCATACTTTGAGATTGCCGCTGTCGCCTGGACGGTGGGGACCTGTCCGACGACGCGGTCGAGGAGCGAGTTGGGCTTCGCTTTGAGCACCGTCTCATGGTACCGCGTGAAGCGGGAGAGGAGGCCACCGTACAGCTCAACGAGGTTCTTGCTCTCGCTATCGAGGTAGCGCGGCCCTTCGAGCCAGGGCACGTAAATCTCGTCGAGCGCCTGCTCGAGCATCGCCGCAAGCGGCCCAGTCCCAGCGTCCGTGAGCTTGGCTGGGCCGACACCTAGAATCCCTTCATACCCCTTGAGATCCTCGACCAATGACACGCACATCGCGTGCGTTAAGTGGAGCACACGGAGGAACGCGAGCGTCGAGACCCCCGATGCGCGGTTGACTAACGTCTCGATATGCTGCTGGATGACCTGCGCAAAAGTCCGCTGTAGGAACACCTGTAACACGGCGCTGGGGTTCGGGAACACGGCCTTGACGATCTGCGCTTCTTGGTTCACGGTGTCGCGGATCGACTTGAACATCACAGCCAGACCCGGCTCACTGTCTGGCGGCAACGTATCTGGATCGCCGATGGAGCGCCAGAAGTCGGTACCGTTGCTTGCGCCAGCTTCTTCCAGCATCAACTCCCTCTTGATGAAGAAGTCGTGCTGATTAACGTACACCTGCACGCAGGACATGCCGCCGTTGAAGTCTTGCAGCACGCGCGCGCAGTGCGCCATCATTCTCGGGTCACCCTTGCGGTACGCGCGGTCGAACAGCTTGAGCATCTCGCGCTCAAACTTCTCGCAGTACTTCTCGACCTCGGAGCTAACGCGGTCTGCTCTTTCCTTCTCGGATCTGCGGTGAAGCACGTTGCGGTGTGCCGGTGACGCGCCATCGCCAATCGTCATGTGTCCGTCCTTCGCAGCGGCGACCTCCGCATCTGAGACCGCCGTTGACGCGCTATCTGCTACGTCTTTTGCCACAGCCATCAACCGCCGCAGTACCAGTGCCAAGCGGATACGTCCCTCGCGAGTGCCCTTCTCCGCGTACAGCTGCTCGAGGGGCGATGTAGAGTCATCCGTGGTTCCAGTCTGGTGCACCAACGAGAGATAGTACGAGAGGAGGAGAGAGACGGCCTGCGCAGTCGAACGCGTCTGATGCAGACTCTCAAGCTGTTCACCCACACGTGTTGCTGTGCGGCGCACGTCGCTCATCTTGCTCTCGAGGTGGGAGAACGACCCGCCGACAGCCTCAAAGCCGCTGTCAAGCTCGCGAAGGCGCTTCCCGTACTCGCGATTCGCGCGGCGCACGTCGCTCTCCATCTTCTTCGTCCGTTCAGCGACCTGTGATCGGAGAGCAAGGAGCGAGTCTAGCGCAGGCGAGAACGCCTGCATGAAGGGGACAGGGTCGAAGGCTATGGTCAGCTACGCAGCAACCACGTTAGCTGGACTTACGCCCGGTGCTGGCCTTGCTCTCGGCAATCAGCTTCTCGCTGAGCGTCGACACAAATTCCTCAGTAGAGTACGCGTCCTGCTCAAATGTCGAGAGTTGGAGTGCCTTAGCAATGGCTGGGTCGTGGCGCGGGGGCGTCTGCGGCGTGCCATTCTCCGACCGCGATGGTGGGAGGCGCACGCTCCTCTGCGGACGCCGTGGCGGCGGCGTATCTGGCGCCGGGGAGGGCATGGGATGGGGTGGTACTGCCGGGGCCGAGGGAGGTTGGGAAGTGGATTGGAGCTGGATGTGGTGGATGCTTCGTTGCGGAGTGCGGCGTTGAGATGGAACTCGAGGCCGTCATAGCGTAAGGGCCCACGTGGTATTGGGACCAGTTTGTAATCCTCCTAATGAATATTAGTAAAGCGTTGTTGTTCCTTCCAGGGTGATCGAAGCCACGTCGCGTCCTTGCTCATCTGGCTTCCTCCACTCTCTTCGCCAAACCCCGCTCGACAACAGCCACACGCAAAGCATGCTGCACCGCGTCGTGCTTCTCGCCGCCCTCCTCCCCTTCGCGTTGGCGTTCGGAAAGTTCTTCAACTTTCCCTTCGGCCAGCAGCAGCAGCAGCAGCAACAACAACAGCAGCGACCTCGTCGCGAGTACCCTGGCTGGGACCTGTTGCATGACGGTGAGCCTCCCAGCTTTCCTCCGGCGGACAGCTAACCTCAGTGCACTGCCGCGCAGGTTACGTATGTACCGGTAGCCTCGTTTGCGTGCCCACGCCAGCTGACTGCCCATGCCCCTACCCGTGAGCTTCCCGAATGCGGCCGGAGCTGACACTAGCGAGGACACCAAGTGCGTGGTCCCCGATAACAGGGAACGCGACGAGGGAGAAGGTCCACCGTTCGTGTGCGTCCGCGGGGATTGCGACGACGTTGTCCGCTTTTCGCGTGCGATATAATCGCTTCAACCATGTCTTTACATGTATAGAGTACTAGTACAATGGGAAGTGTGGGTCGATCTCGTGGCTCCAGGCAACCAAGCCGCCACGCACGTCTGTCGCCTCGCGACCCGACTGCCTGAAGGCAGCAGCTGCAACCTGTGAGTCGTTCCCCCGCCGACAGAGGAAGATCGCGCGACCTGGGGGTACATCCGCGGGTGAGGCAAGGATGGAGGCGAGGGGAATGTCTGCTGTCAGCTGGTAAAGAGGACCAAAACTCACTCTTGGTGTGGGGGAGGCTGCAGATGCCATACTCATGTGGTGGCCTTGTGTCGACTACGACCACCTCCGGGGAGCCAACAACTGCACGAAGGTCCTGGCGTCAGCTCACAATGAAAAGCTCCTAGCTTACCCCAACGCTCATCCTGTCAGGAACCTCCGGGACAGCCGGAGTCTCTCCGCAAAGGGCAACATAATCGTGGCTCTCAAGGTCATCTGTAATCGTAGCGTTTGGTCCGCACGCCACGCACTTGACACTGCGTGGACGCATACCGACTGTCCGCACCATGGGACTTCCTCCCATGTGGAGGATGTGCAACGACCCCTTGCCTCCGCCACCGCTGGCGAGTAGCCGGAGGGCCTCGGCAGCCATCCCGCTCCCGACCATGCCGGTCACAGGACCCCAGACACCTGCCTCGTCGCACCTGCCGCTAGGTCCCGGCTTCGGCCACAGACACCGGTAGCAAGCGCGCTTGGTGTCATCATATGACCCGCCGTAAACTGCCCACTGCCCTGCGGCACCGAGGGCAGCCCCGCTCACGAGCGGAAGCGAGAGACGGACACATGCGTCGTTGATTAGGTAGCGAGTGTACGGGCGATCCGTGCAGTCTAGGACCAGGTCGTGGTCCCGAAGAATGGTCAGGGCGTTGGCGGGGGTGAGGGGTTCAGTGACTGGGTTGAGCGTCGGATGCGGGTTGATGCTGCCATTAGCATGAACTTCAGAAGCCCCGCCAACGGATTTGTAAAGAAGGTAGTAGATCGACTCACGCCTTCAGGGCTATACACGCTGACAGCGTTTTGTTCATCCCCACGCGCTCGGTGGTGTGCAGCACTTGCCTGTGTAGGTTGGATGCCGAGACTGTGTCATGGTCGATGATGGTAACCTCGCCTGCCGTTAGTTAGGGTTGAAGAGACGTCAACTCACCAACTCCTGCGCCTATAATATACTGAAGTGCTGGACATCCCAGTCCACCGGCGCCAACGACGGCCACACGTGCCTTCCTCACCGCTAGCTGGCCTGATGTCAGCTATCGGGTGCCGCCTCAACTGTTTACCGTCCAACCCCCACTCGGGCATTATCATCTGCCGCCCGTATCGCGCATACTCGTCGAGGCTCAGAGGCCACTCATGTTCGTCTTGCTGTGCCATGGTGGATAGTGCAACTTCATAACAAGAAGTGGTCAACCTCCACTCTTCAAACCTCGAGATTTTCCTTATTCGACCCTCCACTTGCCACCAAGCCATGTCGAAAGGGATCGATAGCACAACTCTCGAGTTGTCACCAACTTGTCTATCCATTCCACCACCATGTCCGACGTACAAAAACGCAAGCTCCGTCCAGCGAGGAAGCAGGTCAAAGTCGGTGACGTCGACCTCACGGAGAAGGTCCAGCCAGGGAAGGAGTACAGTGAGTCCCGCTTCGACGTTGACCGTAAGCTGACCCCAGACTTCTGGTACAACAAATGGGCAGGCGGTGACAAGGAGGACGCGTTGGCCAAGTGAGCTTCTGGGCCCCTCGACCCGACTGACAACAGCCAAACTCTTTCGCAGACGCGCTGTGTGATCACGCGCGATGAAGGATACACGCGCGCGGACACGACCGGCAACCGCTTCTGCTGCGTGTACTTTGCGCGCGGGTGCTGCCCATACGGAGCCGAGTGCAGCTACCTGCACCGCCTCCCTGCAGCGAACCAGGTCATCGAGCACTCGCGCGACTGCTTCGGGCGCGAGAAGCACGCCGAGTACCGCGACGACATGGGAGGCGTGGGGAGCTTCAACCGCACCAACCGCACGCTGTATGTGGGCAAGATCCACGAGAGTCCCGACCGCGACCAGGGCAAGGAGACGCTGTTGCGACACTTTGGCGAGTGGGGCAAGATCGAGCGGTGTAAGTTGTCCCAGGAGCCAGCTGTGCGACAGCCAGGGTTGAAGCTGACAGCAGGGAACATCTTACACAACCGCGGGCTCGCGTTCGTGACGTACAAGTACGAGGCCAACGCGCAGTTTGCCAAGGAGGCGATGCAGCACCAGAGCATGGACATGGACGAGATCCTCAACGTGCGATGGGCAACGGAGGACCCGAACCCCGGCGAGAAGAAGCTCGAGGACAAGCGGATAGCCATCGAGGGCAAGAAGGTCATTGCCGCCAAGCTCGATCCACAGCTTGTGGAAGCCAGCCAAAGCCTTCGCGCGCTGGAAGAGGGCAACGAGGCTGATTACTACCCGATCGAGGCACCTGAGGAGCTATATGATGTTGACGAGCGGCCAGCGAAGCGCGCACGCGCAGACGAACCACAAGGCGGGATTCTGGGAGGCGACGCTCTCGAGAACATCAAGTTCTACGCTGAGATGGCGCGCAAGAATGCTGTCGAGGAGAGGAGTCGCAAGGTGCCGGTCAAGGCGACGGGCGTGGCGTTGCTCGGTGGGTACAGCAGCGGTGACGAGAGCGACTAGATTTGATAGTGTAATGTGTTACCTCTAGATGCATACACGGATGTACTACAAGCTTACAACCCCTCGGAGCTTACCGGGTTCACGAGCGTCATCTTGACCTTGCCGCGCTGTGTGTTGGCGTCCTTCTCGATCGAGATGTCAACAGTGACTCTGTCGAACACGCCGATGGTCGCTGTCCCACCGTTCGGCTTCGGCACGTGGATGAGGTAGTTCTCGGGGTCGAACTCATGCGTGTCCTTGGTGAAGGTGATGAGGCCCTCGAGACCGAGCTTGGACACGAACACAGCCAGTCCGTTGCGGAACGTGCGGATCACGAACGCCTCCTCACGCACAGAGGTGACTCCCGAGCTCTCGGTACGACCCTTGAGTGCTAACCCTACGTAGAACTCGACGGACGCGCGCGACGCCATTTGCGCAAGACGATGCCGCTTGTTGACAACGTTGAGCAGGCGCTCGACGTGCTGCTTCGACTGGAGCGACGGATGCAGCGGCGTGTAGTTGATCGCGGCGGCGAGCTGGCGGTGCGCAAGAACGTCGGCGTAGCGACGAATGGGGGAGGTGAAGTGCGTATAGATGTCACTCGCGAGACCGTAGTGCCCGTACGACTCTTTGGACACGCTCCCCGAGCCAAAGTACTCGGCCGAGAGCATGCAGCGCGTTGCCATAATGCGCACCAACGTGTTGAACTCCGGCAAGTTAGGGTCCTTTGTGTCAGCTGTAATCGAAGGGATCAGGCTATACTCACGACACAGAGGTCGAGGGAGTCGGCAAGCGCCTTTGAGCTCGACACATCCAAGGTCATACCCTTGCGCTTCTGCAGGATGTCCTGCAGCGCCTCGAAGTTAGTCTTCGGAGGCGGCGGATGGCGACTGACGTCAGTTGGTAACAGGTATGTCATAAGCTCACCGGAGGACGGCAGTCGCAGGGTACGCGTCCTGGATCTTGCGCGCAACGCTGATATTGGCGAGCAGCATGAACTCCTCGACGAGTGAGTTGGTCTCGAGCTGCTCCTTCTGCTCGACGTCGATTGGGCCAGTCGTCTCAGACGAGTTCAAGTGGATCTTGAGCTCGGGCGATGACAGTGACAGCGCGCCAGCGGCGACACGCTTGGCCTTGAGGTTGATTGCAAGCGAGTTGAGGAGGCGAATCGCCATGGTGAGAGGGTCGTTTAAAGACCTGTTCCGTCAGTAGGAGTTTCAGATTACAGGAGCAGACTCACTTGTCGTCCTTGCGCTGCTGGGCAGCGGCGTAGGTGAAAGCCTCCTTGGACGCGATGACCGATTTGGTGAAGCGCACGTCAACGATGTCCCCGGCAGGAGTGAGCTCCCAAATAACGGAGAACGCGAGGCGCTCGACGAAGGGCCGCAACGAGCAGAGGTTGGTGCCCAGCAGCTCGGGAAGCATGTCGATACGCTTGTCGACGAGGTAGACGGTCGTGCCACGCGACGCGGCCTCCGAGTCCATCGGGTTGTCCGAGAGCACGAAGTGGCCAACGTCGGCAATGTGCACACCCGCCTCGATGTTGCCGTTGGGCAGCTTGCGTGCGTGTAGCGCGTCGTCGATATCCTGGCATCCTGGGGGGTCGATACTGCACACGACGAGGTCTCGCAGGTCCTCACGATCGCGCCACTCGAACGAGTCCTCCGACTTGGGCGGCACCTTCCAGCTGTCGCCCTCCTTCGGCAAGCAGTTGAGGATAGCCTTGCCGAACGGCCGGTACGGTACCTCGTACTCGAGGAGGAGCGATTCCTGCTCGGCCTCCTTGCTCTCGACCTTGCCGAGCGCACGGACGAAGTGACCATCTGGGTAGCGCGAGTTGACTGTCCAGTTGTCAATGCTGACGAGGATCTTCTGGTCGATGAGTGCCGGTGCCTGGCGCGTGCGTAAGCGGATACGCGGCAAAGCTCGCGACAACGGCGTGGCAAACACGGTCTGCTGCGAGAGCGACGTGAGGGCGGCTTCGGAGAGCGAAGAACGGTCGATGTGGCAGACATATCTGTCATTAGTTCGGGTTTCCTACAGCAGAACTCACGGCCGCCAGTTGCGCTTGGCGATGCCGACGACGCGACCTGTTGGCAGGATCTCCTTCGGTGCCTTCTTAGTGATCTCGTCGACGTCCATGGTCTCCTTCGACTCCTCGTTTTCCTCAGAGCCCTCGTCACCCTCCGCATCATCGTCCTTGAGCGCGACTGGACCCGTCAGCTAGTTCAGGCTAAGCAGTCTAACTCACCATCCTGGTCCAGAACTTCATCTCCGGGTGCCTTCCACTCAGACTTCGGCAGTAGCTCGACAATGACCTGGTCGCCGTCCACAGAGCGGTTCATGGCCTTCCGTCCCACAAGCAGGACCGGCTTGGTCATGCCCATCACGCGAACCGTACCCTGTCTGTCAGCTCTGTACGCTCAGGATAAGCTCACCTCCAGATAGTTGTACTGGCTGGCGTTGAAGTACCCTTGGACATACCGCCCACTCTTGACTCCAGCAGTCAACGTATCTTGGGGAAGGTACTGGAGTCAGCTTATACGTGGATCGCCAAAGCTCACGTCATCGTAGACTCTCCTGCTCCTGCGCTCTCCAGGCTCAAGGTCATCCACGCCACCCGCAACGAGGTCGACGAGGCGGTCGCGAACGTCACCCTGCAGCCCATCGACGTAGTCACGTGTGCTGACAGACACCAAGCCCTCCTGCGCTGCGAGCTCGCGGTTCCGCTTGTCGTCCGTGAGGAGGATGAGCTGCGGTGCAGCGGCGACTGACTTCTCAATGTGCTCAGGGTAGAAGCGCAGTGTCTCGCGGATCGCTGTCGTCAGCTTTGCTACTTTGGAGCTAACCTCGGTCATTGCGGTCGTTGACGACCTCGTCCTCGACCTCGACAGCGGCCGTTGCGGTCTCCCGGCACTCCTCGTTCCACCAGACCCACACGCAGCGGTCCTCGTCCTGCACGAGCTGCTGCAGGCGGTTGTGCAGGGGCAGTGAGCGATGGCGCACCTCCCGTATGGTCGTGGAGGGAACGATAAGCGGGAGCTGCGCGGGAAGCGCCGTCAGGAGGTCCATCTGCATGTCAGCTGCGATATCGGCCTGTAGATAAGCTGCGTACCTGGTGGAGCACGATATTCGTGTCAACCACGAGCCAGTGCCCGGAGGGGTACGTGAACTTGGAGTGCTTGGTGTACCCCCGCTGCGGGAGAACGGGCCGGAATCCGGGGAACTCGGAGCAGATATGGCACGCCTCAAAGCCACAAGGAATGTCATCGCGCACATACTTCTCGCGCAGGACTGGGGTCAGCTGAGGAACAGTCGTAACAGCAGACGCACACTGGAGGACCTTGCCGCGTGCAGTCTTCTTGAGGAACTTGTTCTGCGAAACAGACGCATCCTCACGCTGCCGCTTGAGAATAGTAATCTTGGGCCTCTCATTCGGGGCACTTTGTGCCATTGTCGCTGCCATGATTGCAGCTAGAGGAAGTGTTGAGTGTTGATGTCAGTGTAGTCAGCAATCAGCATCCTCCCACGAAATCTCGATCCAAGTAATGCTGAGTGGGGTTTATCCAATCCCTCCATATAAAGCCTCGTGCCTCCACTTGACCTCCACCGACGCGATCGACATGGACGTGCGGAGAGCATCTGTGAGGTGTCCAGTTGACTTTTTGTCGTCTCGTACATTCTTGCACCATGGCCAACCTGGCGAGCTCCAAGAAGCTCCGCATCGGCTTTATCCACCCAGATCTGGGAATTGGTGAGCTTATTAACCCACAATGACAACTAACCGGAGGCGGTGCGGAGCGTCTCGTCGTAGATGCGGCCGTGGCACTCCAGAACCTCGGCCACGAGGTCGTCATGTTCACCTCGCGACACGACCCTGCGCGGTGTTTCGAGGAGACACGTAACGGTTAGCCGCCGGTCAAGTTGCGAGCTGACAGCAGGAACTCTCCCCGTGCATGTCCTCGGCTCGTCACTGCCGCGCAGCCTGCACCCCAAGCTGCCCATGACAATCGTGTTCTCCATCCTCCGCTCCCTCCTCCTGACGATCCTTCTCTTCTTGTCGCAGGTCATTCCGCCACCAGCAGGATTTATTAACCCCCTCGCCCCACTGGACAAGTTCGATGTCTTCTTCGTCGACCAGCAGTCCGTCTGCGTGCCCTTCCTCCGCATGCTCACGGGGACGCCGGTCGTGTTCTACTGTCATTTCCCCGACAAGTTGCTCAGTGGCGGGTGGGAGATTAGTGCGGGAGACGGGCCGGTTGACCTCTCGCAGCGGGGTGCGGGACGGCAGAGTCTCCTCAAGCGCGTGTATCGCTGGCCCATCGACCGCCTCGAGGAATACACTACTGGTTAGCTTCATACCGTCCTCACAAGCTGACCTCAGGCCAAGCTGACGTTATCCTCGCCAACTCCAAATTCTCGTCTCGCGTGTATGCCGCCGCGTTCCCTTCGCTCTCCAAGAACCCACCCAAGGTGGTGTATCCCTGCATCGACGTCGATGCGTACCAGAGCACCAAAGCGCGCAAGGGCAAGGGCCGAGCGAATGCCACCGACGGAGTTGCTCTGATTTCCTCGTGAGCTTCTACGAGTAAGCCAAGCTGACATCAGCGACCGACCTACGCTCGTCTCATTCAACCGCTTCGAGGCGAAGAAGAACGTCGCACTCGCGATCGAGTCATTTGCAGAGATCAAGCGCCGCGGCCTTGTTCCTATGAGCGTTGCACAGAAGCTGCGCCTGGTCGTTGGTGGCGGGTACGACGACGCACAGGCGGACAACCGTGACACTTTGGCGGCGAATCAGGCGCTGTGCGAACGGCTGGGCCTGAGTTACTACGTCCTCCAGAACACGAGCTCGGCGCCACAACCAGAGGACGTCGACGTTCTGTTCATCCTGAACTTCACCACTGAGCAGCGCTCCGCCCTGCTCCTATCGCCGCACACGTTGGCGCTGCTGTACACACCGACGAACGAGCATTTTGGCATTGTGCCGATCGAAGCAATGGCGTGCGGCCTCCCCGTGCTGGCGTGCAACACCGGCGGGCCAACGGAGACGGTCGTCGAGGGTACCACGGGGTACCTCCGCCCACCAATGGCGGAGGAGTGGGCACCGGCCCTCGCGGCGCTGATTAACTTGTCAGATGAGGAGCGTGCGCGTTTCGCTAAGAACGGCAAGATGCGTGTACGGGAGCAGTTCTCGAGCGCCACCCTCGGACGCGAGCTCGACACCGCATGCCGCCAGGCTGCCGGTTCACCAGACCCACAGACGACTATTGGCGACAAGTTCATCCGCTTCGGCACCATCATGATCGCCATCTCTGGCGGTATGCTCGTTATAGCGCTCGTCATGGGACGAGAGTAGACACACCTAGACCATGTGATACATTGTGCGAAGTAGTACATCTATTGTTGCCCAAATGACCAAACTGCCAGGCGGGAGTCCTTGGCACCCGTCTTGACGTGGACTGTGCTCTGCTCGACGACGTCATCGTCATCGTCGTCGTCGGAATCGGAATCGGAATCGGAATCGGTGTCCTCATCGCTGGAGAACTCGATGTCTGGCGACTGAAGATGTGCGCGGGAGCCAGCGCACGTGAGGAGGAGTGGCTGGTACGCGTGAAACTGCACACTGTTCATGGCGTCTGATGTCAGCTTAGAACGGACCCGGTCCAGCTCACCTCCATGGAGCTTCTGCTCAAAGAGCACGTCATGTGTCGACCCGATGTCCCATACTCTCATTGTCCCGAACTGGACTAGTTAGCGAGCACGGACAGTCCAACTCACCTCATCGCCAGACGCCAGCCACCGGCCCCACGGATCGACGTCGAACGCGAGTCGCTGGTTTGTCGAACCGCTCCGCGCCAGTCTCCCAACAGGCGCAGACGTGTCGCGCAGGTCGAATGGCTGGATCGCCTCTGAGCGGCGCGACGCGACGAAGAAAACGTTGGGATCAAGTGGGTGGAACGCGATCTGCGTGACCCCACCGCCCTCAACGCCCTCGACGTGGGCTATCGCACTTCTCGTGTCCTCGTCGTATAACACCACCGAGCCGGCAAACGACCCTGCCGCAAAAGTGGGATGGTGGGCGCTGAACGCCAAGGCGGAAATGATGCCTCTCATCAGTCACGCAAACAATAAGTACCGCACCTCGTTGTCCTCCCTTCTCCTTGCGGGTGAGACCGAGCTTGAGGCGCTCCCCAGTGTCGTAGCCGGGGCTCGCGATGTCGAAGACCTCGATCGCGTTCTCAAAACCGCAGTACAGCCTATCGTCAGCTTCGAGGCACTCCTTTCATAAGCTCACTTGTCAGCAGCGGTGTTGAACGCAAAAGAATGCGGCGCGATGAAGCGTTCCCGGTGGTCCACGATGGGGTAGGACGCGCGTATTCTCCCGTCCGACGCGTCGATCAAGCGCACTGGCGCGTCACGCACGCTTGCGACAAAGCAGAACGTCTCGGGTACGAGTCGTGACGCAGACGGATACCATTGTGCTGCGCTGACCGAGTCAGGCTGCGGGAAGGTGCGCGGCTGGGCTAATCCGATACCTCCGCTTTCCTCATGCGTTCTGCCGTCAGTTCTGTGGAGAATCGGCAAGCGGACAGGTCATGCACGCGGAGCAGGCGATCTTCACCAGCCGTGAGGATCGCCGTCCCGTCCGGGGTCCTGTAGTCAGCGGCGTATGTGGGCAGGATTCGCACCACCTCGCGCTGCGGAAGAAGGACGGCCCGGCATCGGTCGACGCCACGGAGCGCGGGCCAGCGAAGTCATACGCCGGCGCCGACCAGGTTGGCTGTGCATCCATCCGCCTCCCTTCCTCGATCCTTGGGACGGCGTGAAGAGCAGTGGAGAAGTGGAGGGAAGGGTTGGAAAGGAGGTGGTGTTGACGGTGGCAAATTGGAGGAATCTGACCCGATCCAGTCCAGTTAAACACGCAATCTTGGGATTATAGTGGACAGTCGCGCTCGCCTTCTACCTTTCCTTATCACTACCTCCTCTTTCTCTAACATCACACCCCTCTCTTCCTGTTGCCCACTCCCCATCTCTTCATACCTGCCTCCCCTCATCCCAAAATCACCAAAGCCGCTGACCTCAACACCGCTCTTCGGGTCTGCTGTGCCTCCCTCCACCTTGACGCCAAACCTGACCTCCGTCGACTGGTGACATCCTCGTCATACTCCTTCATTTCGCACGACTACCGCCCCGCGGCCACGGAACGGCCATGCCTTCAAGCTCCTAACACAGCGCATCGCTTACTGTGCCGTTTGGGCGCTTCATCATCTTCTTTCGTCAATACCACTAGGCGGAATGGAGAACATGATGGTGGAGGGGCAGTCCGACAACGAGATCGAGGTCGTGGACCCTCCCGTCACTGAACCAGCGCGCTTACGGCGGGGAACCCCTGCTGTTGGCATTGAAGAGTAGGTACCCTCGTCGATCAGACTGACTCGCAACAGCATGGCTGCTCAGCAGAAACAGCGCCGGACGGGCGAGCGCGTAAGCAAGCCTCCACTGTTCAGTACCAGGCGTTCCAGATCGCCTGATGAGTGAGTCGTCTCGTTGCGGGTCTAATGGAAGACATTCAGCCCAGTCTCGCAGTGACCGGCGAGGCAGCAGCGTGCGCAATTCCGCGTCGATCCCAGCCAAGAAAGACAAGCCTGGAAAGGCTAAGGGAAACGAGTCGCCGTTCAACATTGCCGGACCCTCGCGCCCTCTTAGGGGGACTTCAAAGAAGGTCAGCTACTCTTCCCCTGTGAAGCGTAGCGACGACCACGATGGCCAGCAGCCAAACGCTGCGACCGAACCTCGCAGACGGACTCTGGACACTCAACCACAACGCCACAACGGAGAGCCGAGCTCGCCTACCTCCGCTCCCCAGCGCCAACACAAGCTCGGCGACGAGAACGCCCTACCCTCCAATGCACGTTCCCAAATGAATTTCACCAGGTCGCGGAATGCGGAAGCGTCGAGTTCGCGCATCCGCCCCACTGCTAGCCCGTCTCGTGGCGGGCGCAGCCTAGACTTAATCCATATTGGCGATTCGGATGACGGTGTCGACAACGACGAGAACCGCCCGCCGCGCCCACAGTTCAATACCAGCAAGCAATTCCGGTCGACAGTGTCTCTCGGTGCTACCGGCCCAGCAACCGCTGCCAAAGGGAACGCGGTCGCGTCGTCTAGCCGAGGCACAGCTCGAGAACAACAGACCAACGGCCATCCACCAGACCGCGAGCACCACCCATCACGGCCCTCTCACGATGCCTCCAGCCAGGAGGAAATTGAGCAGTTCTCGTCTCTCGATTCTAGACTAACTCCACCCAAGGCCAAGGAGAAGGAGAAGGCTCTTCCAGAACCACATGCTCCGCGCGCTCGGAAGCAGATGCAGGACAAGAATGGCAACACTCCCATGCAGAAGGTAAGCCAGATGGATACCACTGGAAGCTCACGCAGAACCTCACTCGACGTCCGCAATCGAAGCCTGTCTCGAAGACTCAGCAACTCCCTTCTTCGAAACTGCGTCGACAAGTGCTGGTACGAGAGTGTTACCTCGAATCTTCGGAGCATACGCTGCCCGTCACCAAACTTGAACTCGATTCCAGTCAAAAGATCCTTGTACTCACCAACGCTTCTCTAAGTGGGAGCATCAGCCTGCAGTCCATCCTCGCTGTTTATGTACGGCGCAGCTGACTTGGGACAGAGCTAACACCTAGAAATGCAGCGACGACAACTTCGTCCTGGACCTCTCTCTCGACCGCCAAGGACTGAAGCAGTTGCAGCCCTTACTTGACGACTTTGATGGTTTATCAAAGTCCGCCACAGAAGCCAGCGGGTCCGGCTACACAGACATCCGCGTTCTTTTCGTTATGGAGGACGACCAAGAGCCCAGGCGATTTCTCACTGCAATGGCGGAATCTGCGCCAGGCCTTGAGCACAAGATTGAGAACAAACTGTGAGAGCCTCGTGGCCTGCCGCTCACAAGACAGGCGTTCTGGGATCGATTTCCTCCCCCACGGGAACTCGGATATGCGCCAGACGAAGGAGACGTCCGCTCAATCTGCTCCTATGGTGAAAGCTGCGGACGCTGCCATGCGCCGACAAGGAATGCTCTCGACTGGACGTCCCAAACCAGTCGGTGCCGTAGTCAAAAAACCAGCTCAGGTGGATTCACGGCAGACCACTTTAAAGCTACAAGGAACCCGCAAGAGCTCGAGGCTTGCGAACTCGGATCGACCGGCCAACAGGTACAACGAATCTTCGCCGACGCCAGAGCAAGACGGGGTCGTTACGATCCCGGTTCCTCCACCCGTCGACAAGAAGGAGTTGTGCGTCATAAAAGGGGATTGATGATCTGACGCCAGCCTCTTCCATCTCCATGGCCTGGACATCACAGCTGGAGAACGGCATCGGCTTGTGTCCAACGATTTTCTCAATGATACGTTCTTGGAGTTTGGGCTCCGGTGAGAACACTGCTCGAGTTGATGTTAACAACAGATATGTCCTCGACCAGCTGCCACCGGAGACGAGGGACGAGGTCCACTGCTTTAACTCGTTTTTTTACTCCAAGCTGTCGGAAAAGTCGTCGAGGTGAGGAGAGAAGTGGCGTTTTGCACTGACTTCTAGGAAATCTGCACCTTCAGACGTCTCATGGGCGGGCTACGACGCTGTGAAGCGTTGGACAAGGAAGGTCGACGTCTTCAGCAAGAAGTTCATCCTCGTCCCCGTCAACGAGTCGTATCACTGGTACCTCGCTGTCATTTATAACCCACGAGCAGCTCTCGACTTCGCGCGTGCCTCCAGGCCTTCGCTCACAGATGCCCTGAGAGACGATCTTGAGAGTCGGAGTTCGTCAACGCCTGCTGGAGGAGTGGCCTCAGACGATAACCTCGAAAGCGTCACGAGAGATGCGAGTCGGTCATCCACGGCATGTACGCCTGACGGAGCACGCGCGGTTCCCACGCACAACGAGTACAGTTCAGACACCGATCCGCTCAACATCATCGACCAGCCGGACGATGAGCTCGAGGGCAAAGAGGAACGTGATGTTGGAGATGTGCGAGCTGGTGTCAACAAGTTGCAACTGGAGGCCGCTGTCCCGCAGCCGATACAGTCGGCAACATTCGATCTCTTCACCGAACAGTCGTTGGGTGACATGGGGACTGGTGCCAATGCCAAGGAATCCACGTTGTCATTGTCATCGCCTCCGCCTGCCAAGAAGGGGAAGAAGCCTCACCGCCCGGATTACGACATCCTGGGCACTCACGAGTGAGCTATTCAAGAATCGCGAAACTGACGTGCAGGACATGGATCTTCACACTCGATTCCATGGGTAACAGCAGGCACCCATCTGTGGGTAAGGACCTCATGAGGTGGCTCCGCTTTGAGGCGCGGGACAAGCTCAATGAAGACGTGGACTTGGCGACAGTCCACTACTTCGAGGGCAAGTGCCTGGACCAGCCCAACTTCTTCGACTGTGGCCTCTATCTCATCCACTTTGCAAAGCAGCTTCTACTCAAGAGCGACGACGTCCTTCGCTTCATCGGCGTGAGTCTTGGTGTGCGCGTCCTGTGCAGGCGCTAACCCCGGCAGGGTGCGCCGAGGCCTGCTGGAATCGAGGGTCACGTGGAATGGGAGCTGAAGAAGAATGAAGTATGGGCCGCACATGAGCCGAGCACATTGCGGCGGGATTGGATTGAGATCATCGATGTCCAGACTCAGACGTATCGCAGTCTCCACGACACGGCGACGACTGGCCAGGCTGTACAGGACCCCGGCCCACCCGCGTCTCAGCTCTCCGTCCAAGCCCTCTCCCAGGTACCACCGCCGCATGAAGCACCCGCAACATCGGTAGCGCCGACTCAGACTCTTGACCCTGGGACCTCGGCGGGCCACACAGGCAGTTCTGCGCCTGCCTCAACTTCTGTCTACACGCGGCTGCCAGCGCCTTTGTCTCCGTCACCCGTGAGGGAAGGGAATGAGGTGGCCGCGCACGGCGACAGCTTTCAAGGCCCAAGCTCGCCAGCCGACATCCTTTGCGTTGGGGCGCAGGACAAACCCGATCCGAGGCCTCGCGTGTCGCACTGCTTAAGCAACTCCGACGAAGAGGAGGAGGAGATCGAGGAACGCCAGGGCGGCGACGGCCTCGAGGGCCATGGCCGCCCCAGTCCCAAGAATGACGAGGACGACGAATCTGAGCATGAGGAGATTGGCCGTAAGGCTCAAGCAGCAACAGATACTGCCAAGTTTCATGGTCGGTTTAAGCAAGCCGATGAGGAACCACCGAACCAGCTGCACGGCTGCGATGGTGGTGATGACGATGATCTCTGCCGCCGGGCCACAATCGACCCGAACATGCAGTCCCGCAAGAGAGATGGTACCCCTTCCATGTGGCCGGGCTGGGCCTCAAACTTTCCCGTCGCTTACCTCGATGAGGAGATGGACGTTGATCAAGCCAGAGACTCCGAAATCGATCCCTCGACCACACCAGCCTCTCACACCATCCTGTCTCCCAGCGCCTTCGACTCTTTTGCGGACTTGGGCACCTCCGAGCCTATCCACCGAGAATCGGGGGGAGGCGGCCGAGCGGACCCGAGACGCTCTTCAACTGTGTACGCTGAGCGCGGCACCACTTGGCAACCGCACCCGGCGGAGGCCGAAGTCCTCGTGGCGGCTTCGAGCTCACAGAGCAAGTCACCGCCTTCCGGAGCACATGATAGCGGGAGCTCGTTAACCACGGTGTCCGTCTCTCAGCTGGACGAAACGCCCACGTACACCCCCTACCGGATGAACTACAAGCGGCCCGAACAACCAGCTCCTTCTTCGGATGTCATCTCCGTCGACGATGATTCCCCAGACGACAGCCGTGCTGGCCCAGCAACCTCGCGCCGTCAGCTTACGGAGCGGCCGGACTCGCAGCGCGCCCTTCGCTTGCAACAGGTATCAAACGACAGCCCTAGACCTCGCCGCCCCGCAACTCGTCGCGCGAACCGCCGCCAAGTCCCGGCCTCATCTGACGAGGAGGTGCGAGCTCGATCCACCCCTTCTCGCGGCGCCAGCAAGCGGCGTGCCTCGACTGCGCCTGACGTTATCCTCAAGAGCGGCGACGGTGTGCTCGGTGACTCTGAGGGGTCCGACTACGAGCCGGTGCCGGCTCGAGCCGCCAAACCTCGGAGCAAGCCGAAGCCGACAGTTAAAGCGAACGGCAAGGCGATTGAGGCTCAGCCAGAGATGCGTGGGTCCGCGGCCTCGCCGGTTGTCGTCACCGACGAGGACGGCGAAGACGGGGAACCCGCTGCTGGTCCGTCTGACCGACCGGAGCGCGAGGTGTCACTCGAACCAATGAGGCCTAAGCGTCGGCCGACCAAGACATACGCACACAGTGCAGTAGGCAAGAACAAGAGGAGGAAGACAGTGCAAGATGAGACGGGCCAACAGAAGATCCTCAGCTTCTGGGCCCAAAACGAGGCTGGAATCCAAAGTGAGAAGCGAGGCAGGTCTGCCGAGGACCCGTACCTCCTCGACGACGAGTAGCATACCATCATTCATTAACCAATTTTTAGTTCGTGTAGCATTGCGTGTGGCCAGGTGAGCATGTGGAGTGGAATGCATGGATAGTGAAACAACAGTGTTAGTCGATGCTTGCTATACGCTAAACGCTCGGCCCCTCGCCGGGCTGGCCTCGGTCGGCCAGCTCCCACCACACCCGCCCGGCATCCGTCGTGGGCGCAAAGAAGGGACAGCGCTGGCGGAACACGTCGAGGGTGCGTTTCCGGATGATGGCTTCGATCATGACTTCAGAGTCGAGTTGCTCGGCGATGCGCTGCTCCTCGAGCGCACCACGGTGTGGTGACGGCGCCGACTCGCCGGCCTTCTTTGCGGCCGCGGACGCCTCGACCGTCTTCTGGCAGTACGTGAGGAGAGTTTGGCGGTGGGCCCAGCCGGCTGGTGTTAGTGAACACTGGTCTCGAAGCTGGGCACGCCACGCCTGGACTCTCATGCACCTGCGCTGCTAGCGTGATCTCGTCACCCAACTCCGTCCTCGCAGTCTCCATCTCTCCAACCCAACTTGTTCCTCTCTCATCGCATTCCAGCCTCGTCGCACTCTGGATCATCGCGCTCCGGTCGCTTCCCGCTCTGGCCTCATTCCGCCACCCAACCCTTCCCCGCCTCCACCAGTATGACTCACCCATCATTTCGCTCCACATCTGGGCACACATGCCCTCGTTCCCGCTTCCCTTGCCTTCGCGCGCCTCATCGCGGAGCTGGGCCTGCGCGCGGTTCAGGCGCGTGACCACCTGGTCGTCGAGCTTGCGATATTGCCGCACGAGGTCTGTGAGGGAACAGAATGAGTAGGCCGATGGAGGAAGGGTTGACGTTGAGAGGAGTGACCAACCGGGGGTGAATTCAAGGAGAGAGCACGAGACGACGGGATTCCAAGAACAGTGTCAGCATGGTCACCTAATATAGACGACGACGACTCACCCCGGAACACTGTCAGGTTGAAGCAAGTCTCAGCGCCGAGTGTGAGGGTCTTAGGCGGCGGAGCCGGGAAGGTGTCGGCATAAGCGCTCGCTGTGCCGAAGGGGGGTGTGTTCATAGTATAAATCGGTCAAGTTGAGTGGTGCTAATGCAAGTGCAAGTGGGAAGTAATCTAATCGCCATCTCGGGCAATGACGACGGCTCTCCGGCCGGCAGTGGTGGAGGTACGCCACACGCCGAAACGCCGAAGTTCCAGACCGCTCGCACCTTTACCTCCACCCGGTGCCATAATATTTGAACGGATCTTGCATCTACGTTGACCATCATCCCATCCAGTCCAGACACAACAACAACGCGTCCGCAAGGTTAGTCTCCTCCCTTCTCGTGACGTGTTCTGCATCGCGCTGCACGTCGCGCATCACCCGGATGACCTTCTATTCTCTCCCCGTCTTACCGACCATGTCGAACGAGATAGGGCTCCCCTTCGCGGGGGAGTCTGGAACCCCGCTATACGCGGGCTCTTGGCGCTTGCCAGTGCCTTTGTCTGATCCACCTTTCGCTCATTTCTTTCTTTGATCGCGAGCTGACAACAGGTCTTCATTGAAGTTGCCTTGCGGTGCGGATGTAATCATAAGAGTGAGTGTCTCGCCTGTCCCGGCTTGCTTCAAGCCTTTTTATGATGAACCAACACCAAAACCATACGCAGTTTCCACTGTAGCGTCCTCCCTGCCAGGAGTAGTTCGTTGTTGTGCGCTGCGCTCTGCGGGTTGAGTGCCCCGGCCGCGGATTGAACCTTCTTGCGGTCGGGCGCATTCCTTGCGGGCCCGAAAGGGCAGCCGGCAACGCGTGCGGCGGCGACGAGATGCTGTGAAGTTTTTTCTTCCTTGGATGTCTGATCCCTTTGCTCGACGCTTCGAGAATGATTGCTGACAGTAGTGGGAACTTGGGAACGTGAGAACACCTCGCGATTGTAGTGTATTGTAGTTGCCTATGTTGTTTGTTTCTTCATTGAATGGCGCGGGAGGTGAATGTAGCTTGTGTGTCGCTGCCCGTCGTGGTCTTTTTTTTTACTCTAATATCTCCGCTCTTGTGTATCTGAAACAATGGACATCAGCCATGCAGCACGGGGTCGAACTGTGAGCTGTGAGCAAGCGACGGAACCAAATACCTCCTAGCAGACGTGACATGACGTTCGCATCTCATTGAGCATTACAACAACCACCTCGCAATCACTATGACAGTCCACGCCCTCTGGGTCATCAACAAGGCCGGCGGCCTCGTCTTCAACCGATACTACAGTGGTGTGTACTTCGTATAGCGGTGGTGCAAGTGCTGACGCTATCTCCCTTCGTCTTCCCCTCACTGGACTCCCAACTCTGTCTCCTCCTCGTTCCGTATCCGGCCTTCCTTCCTCCCATACCTGAACTCCGCCCACAGACACACTTCCCAAACTCGAGCCCAACGCCCTCCTCATTCTCGCAGGCACGCTGCACGGCATCCACGCCATCACGGCGCGCCTGTCCCCCGCACCGCCGCCTGGTGCGCTGTCGGCGGGACTCCAGAGCTTTGAGGCTGAAGGATGGGGTGGGAGCGTGTATCTCACGCCGACTGGTGAGTGAAGTTGGAGACGCGGGGGGAGCAGGGCGGAGAGAAGGGATGGAAGAGAGGAGGAAGGAGGGTGAGGGGAGGCTGTGGCATTACCTTGATGGCCACCCACTTCACAAGTTGCGACGCAGATGCGCCGGCCCACGCATCACACAACAGGGATGTGTCGTCGCGACGCCTGGATGGCAGTTGTTGGAGGACCCAGCTACGTGCGTCGCATCCTTGAGCTGACTCCAGGTACCAAGTTCGTGCTCCTCCACTCGCTTGGGCACCCGGTCGATGACTTGCTCAAGCGCGTGTACGAGATCTGTAAGTGTCTGGCGTTCCCTGCCCTGGGACCTGTCCAGCTCGAAACGATACACGACCGAGCTAACGGCAGACTCGGATGCCGTGATGAAGAACCCGTTCCACACACCCGAGATGCCCATCAACTCGAGTCAGTTCGAGAGTCGGCTACAGACGCTCATCGGGACCGCGAATGCGTAAACCCCAGCGCCCCAGCTTGACCTGGAGTAAATCATACCCTGCATTGATACCGGCTTCCATAGCTCCTAGTACAGGATACGTGCATAGTCCAGACAACAGAATACAATATAGGAGCACTTAGTACTTGACAGTACCGTCCAGGTAGAATATCATGCCGTTGCTGGCGACCTTTGTGCCTACAACCTTGGCGTCGCCGGGTACCACGCGCATGTCGTCACCGGTCTTCTTAACGGTCACCGTGGTGCCACCAAGCGTCTCGGCTGGCTTGCCGTACTCGATGTCGCCGGGGACAATGTGGGCGGAGAGGAATGCCTCGACATTGTGCCTTGCTTCTTCGTCCGATGTGGTGCCGCTGGGGTTGTTGTGCGGCTTGTGCGGGAGGGCCATGATGGCCTCATCGGTCGGTACGAAAAGTGTCGTGTGACCAGAACGCGTGAGCCGCGCCGTCTGGTGTGAGCACGGCGAAAGCAATGCGCTTGGTAGCCAATGGTGCCCAAGCCACATCACGGCCTCCTGGTGGACGGCATACATGCGAAGTACGAGCTGAATAGCTGATCTTCCCACACAGGATAGGAACCCTTCGTCCAACCCGACTCACCACAGAAGAAACATCCCGCGCATATTCCCACCACAACGACGCCTGGCGCTCAAGCGTAAGCGCGTCGGCGAGACTAAGTCCTGACGCCCCAGAACCCGGAGTGACGGGGTTGAAGACGGCCTGGTCCTTGTCCGCAATAACCTCGACGAAGCCGTCAGCCGCATGCTTCGGTGGTACAGGCCGGACGGCAGCAGGAACAGCAGCCGCGTGGTGGGACGAAGCGAATGCGACGCCCATGATTGCGACGAGGGTGGTGAAGAATGTAATGTGCCGCATGGTGGAGTGGGTGGTGTGGATGATGATGGAGGTCGGGTCATGGAGAAGATGGGCCGAGATGGAGTGGCGAGATGGCCGGAAGATTTGGGTCCGTGCTGCCCCACTCTGTTGTGGGACTACATTTGTGGGAATTGGAAGAGGTAAGTGAAGGTTACTAACTGCTCTCATACCATTGTGCACGCGACTGCCTTGTATGCGATGTTAAGGATCTGACATTGTGCTAGCTAAACCTCGTTTGAGATACAGACTTTTAGAGCTGCTACGGAGGCCGGAGGGAGATGAAGACTCTCGCCTCCAAGTTGCGAGCAGCTGCTGATCGTTCATCTCATCTTAGGGGCTGATCCTCGGCTTGTACAGCGGCCCAAACGCACCGAGCGACATCCTCCGTCGGCTTTGCGGCGCCGACAGAATCTCACATGCACCGACGATCCCCACCTTAAGGAATCTAATCGTAGTGCCAGTCCTAGTCGGCGTCAAGCTGGGTACGCTGCTGAGCCCTCTCGAACCGCTTGCGGTCAAACTCGGAGCCCTCACTCCCCGGCTGCGTCGCTCCCATCATGGGCTCGTGGTGCACACGCGCTGGCTTTGACCTATTGACCAGTCCATTGAAAGACCACCTCATCATCGCATACCTTGCTTGTACGTTTGGGACCACATGGACACTCGGAACTTGGGCTTACTCTCCTCCGAGGGTCGAACGACGGCGCTCACCAGCGGCTCGTCCAGCGCTCGTCGACTCGCTCGCCTCCGAACAGTGCGTCCGCATCCTCAGAAATGTGGTCCATCGTGCTGACGACTCTGGTCACCGCCTCAATTAGTCGCACTTCAGCAGCGGGGTTCACATGACGCGCTCGCGGTAGCCCTTCGCTGCAAAGACCATAGCACTGGGGTGCAGCTCGCGAAGCTTGTCGTCCTGTGGACTGTAGTGGGGGCTTGCTAAAGTTGAGCGCTGGGCCAGGTTCCCAATGTAGGCTCCAGTCGGCTCCCGAAGAGCGGCCGAGCAGGATGCTGGCGGGGGGACTATCTATGTAAACATGCAAATATTCAGGTAAGTTTGGATGACGTGTACACGTAGTTGTGGGAACCATATGGACTGGCTGTACCTGGTCTGGTCGCACGACCGTCACAGCTCACAGGTTGTGGTGCATGTTGTCATCACGATTGTTGGTCAAATCGACCATCGACGAATCCTCTTGTGTATACAACTGTATGCATCCATCGTATTGGCGCTTTATCATCTGGGACTCGCTCGTGTCAACAGAGACACGTGTTTGTTATGAGCCGGCGGAGATGGATTGAGGCCCTTGCCGCGATTTTATGACGAGATCTGGTGGATTTGGTCGATCTTTTCAGTAGCAGCACAGTGTAAACGCCATGACGATCTTTGTCGATCTGCGATCACTACTGGATCTGGACCCGAGCGGAATGCGTTCCCATCCACATATCTGAGTGGGGGCGCTTTAAATGACTAAAAGGGCTGGAAGAGTGGGCATGCCAAGAAAGGGCTCACGTGCCGCCATCAGCTTCAGATAATCCAACGCTGATTCGTGTGAAGAGGGGGAGAGTCGGGGGAGTGTGAGTGGAGTGGGAGCGGAGCGGAAGGGATCAGAGAGCAAGGATGTCAGGACACAGGTAGGATAAGTTGTGATTAGTAGCATATTAACAATGAATACAATTAAAGTATAGTAAGTAGATAGGAATAGGATGGGGTCGGGCCTGGAATGCCGCTCAATAAGCCGAAGAGGGACTTAGTCAATCATGGGTCTCATTAACCCATTAACTCCCTCCCTCCCTCCCTCCCTCCCTCCCTCCTATACCTCCTATCATCAACCATATCCTCTTGTCTCTTCATCTTGAACTCTCCTTTCATCTTCTTAACCATCATCTCCATCTCGCCTTCGACATCAAATACTATTTGATAAGATCACACTCTCCTTCTTCTTGCCCCACCTTATCACCTGTATCACTTCGCCCCTACATTGCGGTCTTCCGCCGTCACCGCCCGCCGCGATCATTGACGTTGTCCTCCCTTCGGCACTCTACGCTCGCTGCCGACGCGAGTCACTCTCCACCTTCCTTGGCCCTCCGTGTGCCCAACAGATGGGCCATCTGGACCAACAACCCCACCCCTCAACTCCGCCCTCTGATCACCCACAACTACTGGCGACATGAGCGACTTGCACGCCGCGATGCAGAATGGCACTGACCGAGCTGCTCGCGTTCCCTCTTCCTCCTCAACCGCCAATGGTGAGCGACACCGATTGCATCGAAAGCTCACCTCAGGGTCGAACACCTCTCAGGAGTGAGGACTCACGCGAGGACCGACAACTAACAGCAGGCCCGAGACTCGACCCCAGTCCGAACGTGAGTCCCACCGCCTTTAGCCCACGAGTGGGCCCTCGCCGGCCGCTGAACCCAGTGTCTAAAAAGGTCGATGTGTCGCACTTTCCGCATTATGGACTCAAGAGGGGCATGTGCGTCGCGTTGCTCGGAGATTACCCTCACGACTACTAACTTCAGGGCGTGCACTTTCTGTCGGCGTCGGAAGTTGGTGAGTCTCAGGACACCGGCGCCCGATGGCACGCTAACTGCAGCGATGTTCTGGAGATCGCCCGCAGTGCACAAACTGTGTCAAGTACACCAAAGTGTGTGAATATGGACCGCCGGACAAGTCGGAGAAGAAGAAGCAGTCTCAGCAGAAGCAGCAACAACAACAACAACAACAACAACAACAACAACAACAACAACAACAACAGCAACAACAACAACAGCAGCAGCAGGAGCAACATGCTCAAACGCAGATTTACATCGCTCCACAGCAGCACCAACCAGCTTACAGCAACGCGTCATATGGCGACGGGATACCCGTGGGCGCTGCTGCTACGACTGAATTCACGCCGCTGCAGCAGCTGCATGCAGGCGCGATGTACAACAGCCTGCCGGTCGCCCCTTCCGTTTCGACCGACTACATGAACGACATGCTCATGGAGCCAAACATGATGGGCCCAGGAAGCTACTCTGCGAACATAGCGTCGTACGGTGCGGCGTCGTTCGGCCCACTTGGCTCCACCGACTTTAGCCAGCCCTCGCCATTTGTCAACTCGCCAATGTCGACAGCAACATCCGCAGGGACGGGCCAGCAACTGACGCAGACGCCGACCCCATCCATCCCTCAACAGCAGCATCTGGCGCAGCCAATCATTGGGATGCCTCCCTACGTCGCCCCGAATGGACCGGAGTCGTTCTCCTTCCCCAACGCCTCGGGGAACACCCTGCAGAACCCGTGGTCAACGGCAGCATCGGCGTCGTACCCAACCCCTCAAAACTCTACTGGTTACGAGACGGCTCCCAGTACACGGGGCCAGTCGCAGACCTCAACGTTTACAGACTCTTCCATGACCGCTGAGCCAATGTTTGACCCCGCCATGTCGGCAGTACCAGAGATGGCCGCCTCCATTACCCAAGTCACGTCCGATCCTTCAACGCCAGACGAGCGCATGCGATTCAAGCGGGGTTCCGGGACTGGGTCCTCTGGGCAAGGAACACCAGAACCGAGCAATCGCCTGGCGTCGAGAATGTACCATCAAACAAATCTACACTACGTCGCCAACCTAAATCCAGTTGACGGGCTGACAGAACGCCTCGGCGAGTTCCTGTTCAGCCCAAACGCGAGCGCCGTCAAGGACGAGGAGGGGGTCAAACGCGCGAGGCCGCACCGCGCTAGCAGTGGCGCGCAAAAAGCAGGCAGTATCCGGGGACAGGATACCTCATCCTCTGTCAACCGCATGCGTACCGAGTACGACGGCTTATCGGAGGCGGCACGTACGATCCTGCTCGACTGTTTCTTGGCGCACGCTACCCTGTTCTTTGAGATGAGCGTGCCCCGGTTCCGCTATCGCCTGTCGTTTACGGACAAGCGGCGGCCAAGCCTCGCGCTTCTGAACGTCATGTACCTGTGGGCGACGCGCATGTCCAACTCGCCGCAAATGGTTAACATGGAAAAGCACTTCTTCGAGGAGGCGTGCAAACACCTGGAGATCTCGACGTCGACGGTCGACCGCCTCATTGATGCGGTACGCGCGGCCATGCTCCTCTCCGCGTACTCGCACTCGTCGGGGCGGCATCACGAGGGTTGGTGCCTCGGCGGACTCGCGAATCGCCTCGTGTTGTCGTGTGGCCTGCACCGCATTCATTCCAACGTGCACCAGCCAGAGCCGAAGAGGAACCCCTTCCTCCGTAATCGTGTCTTCCTCCTTCCGCCACCTGTGGACGCGGTGGAGCTCGGCGAGAGGTTGCATCTCTTGTGAGTCGATATGTGAAGCGAAGCTTACGTGCAGCTGGGCCGTGCTGGCGATAGACCGTTGCAGCTCGTTGGCGACCGGCTACTCGTCCGGCCTGAAAGACGAGGACATCTCCACGCCATTTGCACGGCATCTTACAGACGTGGCCTCCGGAAGTGTGTCTGAGCGCGACGATTACACGATCAGGGACCTGTATCGAGGCCGCTCGATCGACTTCTCCAGCGACACAGCATACACCAAGTGGGTCAAGTGTGTGGTCATCCTCGAGCGCGCAAGCAAGTTGTCATTCCTGGAGCCTGCAGACGACTCGCCATACGCGCAGGCCTGGAATCAGTACCATCTCACGTTACACCGTGACCCAATGCAGGCGTCCCCGCCGGAGCATCTCAACCAGCCCCGGTTCCGCAACCCGCGCGACTACCGCGAGTGCCTTCTTGCGATCGATCAACTCGTGGCGGTGTTGGGTGTGGACGGCGTGTTCCCTGTGGATCGCAATGTGCAGGCGCAACAGAATGGCGCGCCTGAGCCCCAGATCACGACCAACATTCTGATGCTGCACCACATGATCGCGGCGGTCTACATGATGCTGCATGACATCAACTCGCTGGGCGTTGATAACATGGAGGCGCTCAAGGCCGCTCGCAAGAGTGTTATGCTGTTCCGCAACACGCCACAACTGGTGAGCTTCAAATTGTTGGTGAAACTAACAGCAGCCATTCACTGATGTCGACGCGTTCCTGGTGTTGATCTGGAGCCTAAACGCCAAGGTCCTCATCAAGGAGGCGCACCGCCTAATGAAGCTTGGCAAGGGGGATAGCGCGCGCGCAGTTGCCGCTGAAGCGGAGACGATAATCGGGGAGATGGCGCGTATCGGCGAGACAATGTACGTCGCGCGGACACAAGCCGAGGCTGTCAAGGAGCTCAAAGAGGCGGCACTGTCGCCTGCGGGCAACACCGACAGCATGCCACAGCTGGAGAGCTTCATGTTCCCACAAAATATGTAACATAACGGACAGTCACAACGCATAACCATCAAGCGCATCATGAACCACTCAATCATGGATAATTGAGATTCTAGGACCATCCGGACGATGATGCATAGCATCGTTGGTTGTGAGAGGGGACCAAAGAATGGCATGAGAAGCAGGGCTGTTTCGCGCTCGGCTGCAAGTCATCCATTACCTGCCACTACTATACGGAAGAGACAACACTATAGGTCCGTCCAGCGTCCACTGAGAATAAATATTCACTGCGCGACGATCAGCTACGTCCATTTCAATGCAGAAAACACAATAAGGAATGTCTAGGGAGCCGAGGTGGACGCCAGATCGGCTGGTGTCGAGGGTTGGTCTAGTGGAGGCCTGGCATCTACCTCCTTGCTTAGGACAGGTCCGACGCCAGAGTGTGAGGCGGCGCTCTCCTCTCCACGCTCCATCTTGTGGATCTCGGTGAGCACGTTGTTCTCACGCACGCGCCTGCGGATCTGGTCGCGCCGCTCCTTGCCGAAGAGTGCAGCCTCGTGACGCGCCTCAGCAAGCGCTTTGGATGCGCTGGCGTCAGCCCTCCATTTTCGTCTGTTATCTCTCAGCCACTCACTGAAGATGCCGGTCGACCATCACAGCCTTGAAATCGTTTGATGCGGTCCCTACCCGGTAATATTGGACGAATACGGCGACGCCGGCTAGTCCAGCGATGAAAGCCACAAACGCGCCGTTGCTCATGAAGATCACGTCACCATTCCCCTTGGGCGGCGCGTCGTGAAACGGGAAGTCCTCCCCGGGATGTGTGTGGTAATACCCCGAGTTGCCATCGGACGCACGGAAGCCGCGCGCCCGCGCCCCAGCCTCCCAGCTCGACGCGCCGTGCGCACGCGCCTGTCGCGCCCAGCTACGCATCGCTGCGTCCGCCGACGCATGCGGGTCCTCGGCGTCGGTGGGCCCTGTCCATCCGTACCCCGTTTGCAGGTAGGAGGTGCGCGACTGTTGTACTGAGAGAAGCTTGTACGCTCGGTTCAGGGTCGCAAAGTGCTCGGCTGAGGCTGAAGGGTGTGAGCTGTCGGGATGCAGCACCAGAGCAAGCTTATAATCTGCTGTCAGCATAGACTACGGCTTGAGCGACGGAACCCGTTCGCTCCCATGCCTGTTATCGATCGCGGAGGATCACGGACAATGATCCACGATATCGCACGACCCAAACCCCGTCTCCAACCTCCACCATTCCGAATGCGTTCGGAATACCTCCACCTCACCGAACTTCTTCACGTCTTCACTCACACTGCGCTTTGATCTCGCGCGGTTCAGCACCGCGCTTTAGAGCGAGCACTTCGTATGGGTCTGGTGGACCGCCGCGCTTCCCCTTGGTAGGGAACCGGTAGTCGTCCATACGCCGGCGTGGGCGGCTCGGCCCAGCCTCGGTCCCCTCGTTGATGAACGCCGCGGCGTGGGCACACCGATGCGATGGCCTATACCATGCAAAGTATGAGGGTCCACGAGAGAGCGCAAACAGGTGGCGAGGGGGGTGCATGGTGGATGAATGTGTGTTGAGTGAGCGAGGATGCGTAGGTAGAGTGTGATCTGTAAAGGAAGGTCCGGCACCAGCCGATGCACCACAGTTACTAAGGGGACGGGCTGATAAGACTCAATACTGGATGTGGGGCACCGAGATAACCCGCCGGTAACGACTCCATTGACAACAACTTGTTCGAGATGGCGCCAGTTCACTCCCTTCCCCTCCGCATACGGCCCGACTTGCGCGCTCCGGGCATCTGGCCAGCTGACACTGTCGCGCGCCTCCAGTCGCTGGCCAAGGTTGTCATCTACCCCCTCCTTCCCTTTTACGCGCTTCGATGGCTCTTCGCCCCACATGGCCAGAACCTCAAGACCTACCTCCTCTCCCGGATGGACGTGTGGCTAGGCTACCTTGTACCGCTCCTCACTCCGCCTGAAAGCGAAGAGTTATCAGCGCGACCTCTCCCCAAATCGCTGCAATACATTCCCTTCCCCCCTGATGCGTGGAACGGCGCGAGTTGGGAAGTGACCGACATTCCGCCCGCTCCAGTGGGCATGATGGGGTACCTGGTCGATGGACCGACATGCGTCAAGCCCGTCACGCGACCGGGGTTCATGCTCACACCGTCTGGTGCGCTAGGGAATGGGTTCGCCAAGGCCCAGCCAGGCGAGAAGATGATCCTCTTTATCCATGGCGGGTGAGATGAGGGAGAGGGCCCAGATGGCTAACGGCAGAGGATACATTAAGGGACACCCGCTGTGGACGCCATTCCCACTCAATATCGCAAAGGATCATAATTTGCGTACCTTTCGTGAGTGTCCTATTGGGTTGTGATATCTGGCCGATCGGGTATCCTGAGACATGTCTCGATGAGATCTGCTGATCATTAATCGGATCTCGTACGGGGAGGCCGTCCACCCATAATTTTCACCCCGGACTAACAGCAGTCTGCAGCTACCGCAAGACTCTTTCTGACCTCACGGCGTTCCCTGCTCCGCTCCTCGATGCTCTTGCGGCTTGGACGTACGTCACTCTAACTCTGGGTTTTGCACCCGCCCAAATCCTCTTGTTGGGCGACAGTGCAGGTGGACACCTCGCCCTTTCCCTCGTCCAACAGCTCGCGACCCTGGGTAGACCACAGGCCGGGGCCCTCGCTATGGTCTCGCCATGGGCCGATTTCACCACCAGTTTTCCGAGCTGGGCCAACGAGAGCGTCGACCACCTCTCTCGTCGTATGCTGCTTGTAGCAATCCGGGCTGCCGCACGACACTATGCGTCAGACGCGATTACGGATCCCCTGTTCTCTCCGGCCCTCGCGGGCCCCGGACACTGGACGTGTCTTTGTGCGACGAGGGTGCTCGTTAGTGTAGGCACGGACGAAGTCTTCGCGGACGAGGACTATGCGCTAGTCAAGGGTATGCGGCGCGACGGCGTCGACGTCACGCTCATCAAGGTAGGATTTGAATCAGGATCCGCAATGAATTCCTGCTTTCCGTTGGGGAGATGGGCTGTTGACCCCAGGATATTCATGGATTGCACGAAGGTCCAGTTACTCTCTGGTCGCCCGGTGCATATGACCATTTCAGTGCCGAAATCGGCACGATCCTAACCCATATGCCCAGACGGCCGATGAGACCGGAGGTTAGTAGAAGCTAGGGGTTGGAGGTAAGGGTCATCTATCATATTACATAGGCAACTAGGAGGTGGGGGGTGAGCTGATTAATGATTAATTCTTGGCGTGAGCGGCGGGTTGCTCAATCCGCTCGGGACTGATGCCCAATCCGTTTGCTTTGACATAGGACAACTGTGATATCTTAATGAGGTTGATGAAACAGTGGAGCCATAGCCGGCGGGAACTTGGGTGAGACACTATGAATAGCCTTGGAGTAGAGCGGGAGACGCCTTGATTGCTTATGTTCACAGAGGTAATTGGATTGGAAACAGTGACGAGTTGAAGCGTACCTGCGGATTTCCGGCTGCGGGTGTGTTGGTCGCGGGCAAGTGGCGGCAAGTGGCGGTGGAGACTAGTTCATGTGAAGTTTGAGGTATGTAAAAGTATGTCAGAGTGGGGGTAAAAGTATGTCAGAGTGGGGGAGGAAGGTGGACGAGGAGAAGGAAGAAGGTGGAAGGAAAAGGTTGCCACCCAAAGGGGGGGGACCCTGTCCTTTGGGGGGCTGTAAGGGGGGGTCTCAAAACGTGGTCAACCCTATCATGCCCCACATATCTACGGAGAAACCAAGATATATCTCACTATCGATTCTCACATTGCTCATCCCCCCATTCATTAATTGAGTCATTGAGACCCTATAAACTATACACACTCGCGCGCGCCATACATAGCCGCGGCGACGCCAACATTCACTCGAACCGCATTGACCATAGCGGCGACGCCGTCTCCGTTACCCCTCTCTTCACCAACCATTCACCAAAACGATCCACCACCGGCAGAACCAAGAGTGACATCCCGGAGTCAACATTCACCAGGATGTCAGAGAGCCGTACGCGTAGCACGCGCGCCTGCGTCGCGTGCAGTATCCGCAAGATCAAGTGCGACAGCAACGACCCGTGCGCTCACTGCGTCCGTTTCTTCAACGGCGAGTGTTTCTACACGACGCCGAAGAAGCGTGGGCCACCCAAGGGATGTCCGCCCCGTGGCGGACATAGGAAACGACAAGCGCTCGAACGCGCCGAAGCCGCCGCGTCAGAAGCGACAATACATGGAGCAAGTAGCGGAGCAGGAGGGAACGACGCCCACCTCATCGGCACTGGAAATATGGGAGTGGTGACTGCACCGTCTGCCGCGGCTCGAGCACCGCTTAACTCGGCCTTGATACCCGACACACCGAAGATCGACGAGATGATCAGCTTCGACCCCGAGCTACTTGCAATGCCGACGCCGCGTACCCTCCCATCGCCGCAGTTGATTGGCGCGTCGCCATCCTCTGGAGGCTCGAGCTGCCACGCGGCAGGGCTGAGCAGCGAAGCAATCGACGACCTGCTGCTGGTGTACGAGACTTTTATCCACCCGCACTGGCCAATGATATACGTACCGCAATTACGCTCACTGCGCTCGCTCGAGACGTACAGTCCGCTCGTGTTCGATGCCGTGCTGGCGATCAGCGCGGCCAACTCGGACCTGTGCGAAAACTTTGGCGTCAACGGAAGTCACAAGGCTGGGCGCAGCTTTGCCGTCGCGTGCGACCTGCTGACCGAGAGTGTACGCGCACGCGTTCTCAGTACAATGAACGGGCGCGACCACGCACCAACGCTCCAGAGCGTACAGGCCCTCCTAATGGTGTCTCTCGTGGACCAGGGAGTCGGCCGCACATCCCTAGCCTACCAGATGGGCGGGTTTGCGTGTCGCATGGCCCTGGACCTGGGGCTGCACACACATTCTGAGGACATGCGATCACGCGACAGCCAGGAACGCTGTCGTACGCTCTGGGCAACGTTCGTCCTGGACAAAATGCTCGCCGCCGTCTCGCAACGCCCTGTCAACCTCCGCGCAGTGGATATTGACGCCGCGCGCCCAAGTATCATGGAGCGCGACGAGTTCGACCTGTGGCTCAGCGGCGGCGCACAGGCCCTCCTCCAACCCAACGTCCGCGAGAAGATGGAGACGGTCAAGTCACATACCCTCAGCAGCTTCAACTCGTGGATTGACGTCATGGCGTCCCTCGAGATCATCCTTGACCAGGTGTACCGGCCCTCTACCCGACGCGCGCGCATGCACGGCCAGCATGTGGACGGGTACGATGAGGTGGTGGTCCACATCGACCAGCAGTTGCGCAAGTGGCGCTCCGAGCTACCCGCCCACTTGCAATGGGACGACGATTCGGATACAGCCCACATCAACACGGGCTTACACCTCCTCACCATGCGGGGATGGTATCACATCTCCATGCTTCTCCTACACCGTCCGCAGGTTCCGTTCCTGGATACGGCCGACTCTCCGGAAGGCTACCGCGTCGAAAGCGGCGACCGTGTCCCCGAGACGCCCATCAACTTCCGCCTGCCCAACGGCCTAGACGCAAGTCGGCACTCTGCGACCGCCGTGTGCAAAATAATGGAGCAGTACGAGCGTACCTTCCGCGTACGAAAGTTTGCCAGTTCGTGGGTCTACCTCGTCTTCCAGGCTGCGACCGTGCACGCGGGGTTGGCGGCCCACGGCCCAGGTCCTGGAGCGAACCACCTCTCCCCGACCAGAGCCGAGAGCTTCCGCCGCCTCGAGCAGTGTATACGCTGGCTCGACACGATTGCGATGCAGTGGTCCAGCGCCAGCCGACACGTCGAGATTTTACGCAAACTCAGCGCTGCTGGGGCACAGACACGCCCGCCATCCCCCTCCCCCGATCCGAATTACTTGGGAGTTACAGACTTCCAAGGCGGAGAGGGCGAGACAGGGATTCCAGGCATCTCGCAGCTCGACCTCAACGCGTGGATGCTGCTGTGGGCTAGCATGCCGACTGCTGGCGACGACATCAACCTCTGGCAGCAGTGTTTCCCAAATCTCCCATAGGCGTGTGTGGGATGACATTTTGTAGCAGGACAAATTGAATAGACATAGAGACGATTGTAGCATGTATCATTGAATAACGGACTAGACGGAGCATACATGCATACAGAGGCTGCTTGCTCTAATTATACAATGCGGTGATGGTGACGTGATGCAGCGAAAGCAAACTCTGTGCACCCAAAATCTGGCATTGAACAAGTTTAACTTGGGCCATAGACCATCATGAGCGCGGCGCCACCGGCCAGCAGGGCGATGCCAGGGACGGCAGTGCGGCATGACGCCGAGCTCACGCCTCTGAAATCGTGCTCGAAGCTGTTGCTACGGCACGGCATGCTGGCGTCAGCAAACCCTAAACAACCTAGCAGACTCACCCAAACTTGCGGTTGCCGCTGGCGAGGTCGCGCGGACGAGTAAGCCACCCGCCATCAAAGCCCGCCTCGAGGCTCCAGTCCAAGGCTTTCTCGGCCTTCCAGCACCACGCGACCCAGCCCTGCGCCTTCTCGTACACCCACGTCTGCGTCTCCCACGATCGAGTGAGGTAGTCGCGGTATGCGGGCGTCCATGTCTCGGGCTTACCCGATATGGCAGCGCACTCGTTCGGGTTGGCCATCTGCTGTCCCATACCTGGGTTCCACCTGATCGGCGAGCCTTTGTACGCCCAGCCTCCACAGTCGGTTGGCGCGGCTGCTGTCAGCTGTTACAAGCCAGATCAGCTTACCAGTGAACTCGCCGACTATGGTCCAGAGGTTGTCGTCGCTGTTGACGAGCTGGGGAACGAGGGCGCAGTACTCGGCAATGTGGTCGTCGAAAGAGAGGGCGAGCTTGCGGTCCTCGAATACGTGGTACGAGTGCTGATGTCAGCTGATTCTTACACTATAGCAGCTCGTGAAAGTCTCACCCAGTCGAGCGCGACGCGCGTGTACTGCGGGGAGCGCATGAAGCCCTTCCAGTAGTCGAGGCTCTGGTATGCCTCGGAGATGATGACCACGATACCCCCTCCGGCCGGGGTGGTTGGGCTCTGGTCTCGGATAAGGCTGTAGGCGGCGCGGTAGAATGTCTTGAGGAAGTCGATCGGGGCAGGCGTCTTGGACAGGTGCGGGTTCGGCTCGTTGAGTACGCACACGCTGGTCACGGTGCCGGCCCACTCGGCACGGTTGAACTCGCGCATAAGGACGTTGAGGGCCGCGTTCGTGCGGTCCATGTTAACGTTGTTGTCGTACCACTTGATTGCCGCGAACTGGCCCGAGTTGTCCCACGTGTTCTGTCCGCCTGGCACGCCGTGTAGGTCGAGCATAACCTGATGTCAGGTCCAATATGGGAGTTTAACTCACCTGTAGGCCGACGGACTTGGCCCACCCGACTGCCTTCTTTAGGTGGTCGAGCGCGCCGACCATGAACACCTCGCCTTCGACAAGGGGAACAAGCGACCAGACTGACGTTAGCGCAGAAAGAGGGGTCCTCACAGCCAACGGGGATGCGGACGGTGTTGAGGCCCGAGTCGGCGATCTTGGCAAAGTCGTCATACGTGATCCATGTGTCCCAGTGCCGTCTGATTTCTCCATACGGCTGAGGCTGGCCAAGCTGGTGGCGGGCGTACGTCGTCTCGTCCTTGACCCAGTCGGGCTTTCCAGTGAAGAGAGACGGGGTGATCCACGGCTGGTGTTAGTCATGGCAAGGGTGTAGAAGTGGGGTAGCACAAACGCGCCACCTTTCCTGCCATCTTCTCGCACCAGGACTCACCTCGAGCACGAGCCTGCTGTCAGCCGCCACCTTGCTTTCAACCTACCATCCGCCAATGTTTACGCCGCGCACAGGGTCGTTGCCCCACGATTGCGGGGGTGCGCGGTCTAACCCACGTTGTGGGGCCGCATTCGCAAGGCATGCAACTAGGAGTAGTATGGGGGCGAACATTGTTAGGTGAGGTGAGAAGGAAGGTTGGAGCAGGGAGAAGTGGGTCTCTTTATACGCAATGAGGCCAGCGACGCGTCGCGCCGTCGGTGGCTTGGCGGGCGGAGATGTTCTTGTTTATCGTAGGAACACCGTCAGGACACTGTGAGTGTATGTTGTCCGAACGCCACACCGCTACGTGTTGGTAAAGGAAGATTGGGAGTTTGAGTCGTTAGTTGGAGACGATGGAATCAATAAGAAGCTCTGTGTGGTACATGTAGTTTTCTCAGTAATCGTGAGTAGAAGCAATGCCAAGGTACTGAGCGTGACTGGTGTTGTATTACCATGGTCGGTGCGGGTGCGAGTAAACGTTGTTGATTGAGCAATTGACAATGAAAGGAGACCAAGTTGAAGGGTGACAAGGTGAGGAATGACTACTGGGTGCGAGTAAGGCACGAGGATTCTGGAGTTTGTGGGGGAGATTGGGGGTAACCTGGTATATCCATTATACTAATCAGGTTTCTTCTTGGAGCGAGCAAAACATAGGGGTCAAAATCTGATACACCGTGCACTCTTTCCAACCAACTCTGACCACTCATCACCCCGCAACATGGCGTGGCGCAATCCGTGGCACCTCAAAGAGGGTGCTGAGGATCTATTAACAGCGGTTACCTCGCACGTCGCAGGGCTATGGCGGAGGATTTGGGGCACTGCTGATTCCTGACACTGGGTGAACGACATGTCAGTGGGCCTTCCGGATCGAAGAAGCCGGTCGACGTACAGTACAATGCAGCCCCGAGCGCAACGGAAGAATCGGAAGTCTGTTGGGGTACGACAATGGGATGCGACAAACTTGGCGACTTGAACTATGGCGACTTTGATGGGGACTTGAATGGCATCTGGCACCCAGCCAGTAAGCTGTCTTCCTCATGCACAGCAAGCCAAACACTGGTTTCTGGGTTGGGAAGCGCACCTTTGCCGTCTTGGATTTCCCGTATCGCCCATCAAGCAGCCAGTAGCCAGCAGGATGTGGATTAACTGATCGTTGAGGAGCTATCCATGCGTTTCCAGACACCGCCACGTTATACGTCCCCAACTTGGCCAACTTGATCTCAATCCACGATAACACATGTGCACAACGAAGTGCGGGTATGCTCCACGGAGCATACTAACAGAAAACCATGTGGTTCAGAACAGTTAAACAGGCTCCGTGGAACCTGCCGACTGCCTGGGCTCAACTAGGCACAGCTTTGAGGCCTGGTTAGTACCTTGATCGAATCGCCATGCCGCGGAACATTGATCAAGTTTGAACAGCTGATCACCGAGCTTCCGCTCCACCAACGAGTCACTGTCAGCTTGCACCTCCAGATATGTGCGTGTAAATAAATGTCCCACGCATCTCTCTCCAAGTCAGCATCAACAACATGCACCCTCGCGCACTCATGGCAACCTTCGCGACGCTCTCGACCGCCGCCGCATGGAGTATGCCCGACGAGGGCGAGCCTCACCAGCGCACGTGGATGGCATTCGCCTGGAATGCTACGTTGTGGCAAGACCTCCTTCCCGTTGTGCAGCAGAACCTTGCCAATGTCGCTGTGGCCATTTCCCAATTCGAGTCAGTGAGCATGCTCGTACGACCGCAGGATAAGTCAAAACTCCAAGGCCTCATCAAGGGTGCCTCGAACGTAACTCTGGTCGAGGGCGAGCTGGACGACCTGTGGATGCGGGACACCGGGCCCATATTCGTCCGCAATGACAGCGGCGTCGCTGCCGTCAGCTTCAACTTTAACGGATGGGGCAACAAGCAGTGGCACGCCGCCGACTCAAAGGTCGCGGCAGAAGTTGCGTCCAGCGCTGGAGTCGAACTCCTCAGTACCGAACTCGTACTCGAGGGCGGCGCTCTCGAGGTCGATGGTGTTGGTACCGCGATCATCACGGAGAGCTGCGTGCTCAACAACAACCGTAACCCTGGGTGGAGCAAGGCGCAGGTGGAGGCCGAGCTCGAGCGCCTCCTCGGCATCACCAAGGTCATCTGGCTCCCTGGAATTGCGGGCAAGGATATTACAGACGGCCACACCGACTTCTACGCCCGCTTCGTCGGTGAGGGGCATGTCGTCGCTGGCTTCGAACCCGATACCACGAGTTTCGATCATAACGTTACCACAACTCACCTCGACATTCTCCGCTCCGCCACGGACGCAAAGGGCAACCCTCTCAACGTGACGGTCCTCAACGCCCCCACCACCGTACGGAGGGAGTACCGTAATGACGAGGATTTCGCGGCCGGCTACATCAACTTTTACCTGTGCCGGGGAGGCGTCATCGCTCCCCAGTTTGGAGACAGCGAGGCGGATGCTGCGGCACTCCAGACGCTCCAGGACGCGTTCCCCGACCGCCAGGTTGTGCAGCTCAACATTGACGGTATTGCAGCCGGTGGAGGCGGCATCCACTGTGCCACGCAGCAGGAGATCGCACGCGATCCGGCTAACCCTCCAGCCGTACCGTCGGCCCAGCCGTCAGCGTTCAAGGAGAGCTCAGGCGTTCGTCGACACGCGCGCAAGTGGCTCGGCGCTGTTGTTGCAGGTGTCGTTGGAGCGTCAGCTGCGTAGTGAAGCGCGTTGCGGGGGAAAGGTATTGGGTCGACAAGTCGGTTCTTAGAAGACGACTGGGGTACTGCTGGACCGACATTCCAACAGTGGTGCGTAATGACCGCCCCAGCGCCACAGGAATCAGGGTGATCCCCCTCGCGTCCAGCATCTAACTGCCCTCCTTCTGCCCTCTGCATAGGTCGTGGCGCGTCCCGCACTATGTAACTGTCTTCTCCCTGACTCGACCTACCTCGGTCTAACAGAATAGCAGTGGTATGTAGAGCAACATCAGGGCGTTGGATGGTTGCGGGATACTCTGCTGCTCTGTGCGGAAGTTGGTAGCACAAAAGCACAAGAGGAAATGTCCATAGTCCGGTAAAACGAAGAGCTCCAACCGGTGAAGCTGAAGGGGAGAAGAGGAGAACAGAGATATTCCTTTCAAAGCGGTAGAGCGCTCGGGAAAAAACGCTAGATAACGAGTCCAAGCGCTAGTCTGGCAAGAGTGGGGTAGCCGATGATTTTGAGACCATCCCGCTTTGTTTTTCAGGTGTCCTTTGCGGACTTGGCCGCCGGGTTTAGGAACTCATATTATATTCAGAATGTCACGAGGGTGAAGAACAGTGTGCATGTGATGAGCTTGTGGCAGCTTGGCAGCTTGGCAGAGATCTAGATATAAAAGACTGGGTCATCTGTCATATTGAACGGGATGTGCCTGAGATGAGGGGTATTTGTGTATCGGCTACTTGGCCCTCTACCTCCACATGTCTCGAACCCTAAACTGGGGCCACGCAACCCGATGAGACCTATAACGCCTTTTCAATTTTGCTTCCGTTATTCACAAGTGAGACTCTTTGAAAAGGAATGACCAATCAGAGATAACGGCTTTTGCTATTATCGCGAGAAACCGGTCAAGTCGCGTGGCAATAGGAAGGGGGATCACGGCTACGGCTATGGTGCTGGGATGTCATGCGGTGGTCGAACCAAGGGATAAAGGTTATACAGGGCAAGAAACCAGAGTAAGGAGACTGAGTACTGGGAGATTGAGCCATGAGTGTCATGAGTCATGATTCATGAGCAAGGGAACAGTGGCGCAGTGGCGGGATGGTAGCATGAACCGCGTGTCGCGACAGGCATAATCCGGGGCCTCCGCGTTCAACCCGGTTATGGCCAGGAGTAGGAGGATCCAGATGTGAGACCTTGGGGAGAGGGTTAGAGGGATAAGGCTATAGCGCCGGGTGGTCGGCGGATGAGAAAGAGGCCGGGACGGAGGCCGATGATGTGAATCTAATTCATCACGACGACACATCAACTCTGTTCCAACTACTAGGCACTCTATAGTCTACTGTACTATACTCCATCTCTCAATCTCTCAATCCAACATACACATTGACACCCACTTCTTTCCCTTCACAAGTGACCTTCCACCTTATTCATACAACCTCTATTGTCCATCACTCACATTCACCTTGCTTCATCATGGACAGCGACGATGCAATGGACGAGAATGGATTCGACCAGGGCCTCGCTTTCACTGAAGCCAACGAGTCACCTTCCTCTGGCAAAGGTGAGTAAACCGGCCCTCTGTTGCGTGGCCGAGGAATGTTTGCTAACAACAGCAACACTCAAGCGGTGTGTATATTCTCTTCCCATCCATCGCCACTGGGATGTTTGCTAACATGTAGTGGAGATGCTTGCTTGGCGTGCCGCCGGCGTCGAATTGTGAGTGCTCCCTGCCCAACAGCCGACCTTACCTCGCTCACACCAGCGCTGCAATGCCGCTAAGCCCTCCTGTGCGACTTGCGTGCGCCTTAAGAAGGAGTGTGTATACGAGACTGGGAAGAGCACATCGCGCATAGCACAGCTCAAGGCGCGGATCGGTGAGTCTTTGGCGATACCTCCTCACCTTCCTTCAACTGGTGGGGCTCGCCAACCGTTGCTGACCGGCAGCCGAGCTCGAGTCGCAGCTCTCCTCTCGCTCTCCCGAACAGACATCCAGCGGCGGCGAGCAGGGCATGCAACCTGGACCTGTTTTGCCTGCAGGAGCGTCTGTTCAACAATCGAGCCCGGGCCTCCAATCCGGGTCAGGATCCCCCCATGTTCCGACCCATCAGCTCGCCCAGCCGCAGCAACAACAGCAGCATTCGGAGAACCCCTTCCGGACGTCTGGCGGCCCCACAAGCCAGACCATCTCCCCATCGGCGCTCGGATTCTCAGGCCACCGCGTGGATGGAATGTTACCGCTGCCGGCTGAGGGCCACTCGGCGCATGGCTCCCGGCCGACTACGACTTCAGCTCGGACCTCACAACCACAGCTACAGGTGCACCACAACCCGTTCTTCCCCCAGCAGCGCCAGCAGGACGGACGTCACGAGTCTACGCCGCAACATCACCAACCCCAGCAACATTCTCACCACAATCACCAGCCGCGGCCGGCGACAGCACCGTCTTACCACTCGAATTCGGCGCCGATGACCTCTGGGCATCATCCGCAGGCCGATACGCTCGGCGCGGTGCTTGGTGCGGCTCCCCGCTCAGGACGGATGCCTTACCCGCAGAGTACGGGCCCGAGGCCACTCGGTGTGCCGGACGAGCACTTTGACTTTGACCTCTCTTTCCTCGATCAGCCTGTCTATGACCTGAGCGCAGCGATGATGACCGCATCTATGGCTCAGAACGATCAGATCGACATTGGCGCACTCAATCGCCGGTACCACGGTCTCAGTGCGAGGTCCGAAGTCACCGGAGTGCCGATGAGGTCGCCAAGAGCAGGAACCCGAGGTACCTCACTACCAGAGACGGCAGCAAGTCCTCTTGGACGGGCGAGGCCTGGAGAGGCACCGGCCGTCCTCAACAAGATGATGGGCCAGTTCCTGAAGCAACAACAGCAGCAGAGTGTCTCGTACTTTGAGGAAAACGAGGATGCTGAAATGGCGTTCCTCCCGTCGCTGGGCGACATCGAGATCCTCCCGTCGCTGCCGCAGGGTCGTGAGCTGATGGGCGGCTGGTTCGACCCTAACGACATCCCACCCGCTGTGCGTGACCATCTGTGAGTTGCGTTGCTGGTACAAGACCTGACGGCAGCCTGGACCTGTTCTTCTCCAAGACGAATGCTGGGAACCTATTCCACGTTGTTTTCCACTTGCCGCGTCTCTACACGCGCTTGACTATGCCGCCCAACAAGCGCCCGCACCCGTGCCTCATGTACGCGATGTACTCGTGTGCGGCGCGTCTCTCGTCCCAGCCGGCAATCAAGCAGCTTGAGGGCCAGTTCTACAGTATCGCCGAGAAGCAGATCCGGCTGGCCATCAAGAACCACGACCGCCTCCTCGACGTCGTGCGTGCCATGGCACTGCTCGTGTCGTACCTCTTCTCCAAGGAACAGTACTCTCTCGGCTACCATATGACTGGGACAGCCGTACGACTCGCCATTTCGTGTGGCCTTGACCGCATCCCAACGTCCGTGTGGTCACCGCAACCACCATTCAACGCGGCTATTCACTGCACATTACGCATGGGAGGGTATGCTCTTCCTCCACCAGAGGACCCGATCGACTTGGCGGAACGCATCTACGCCTTGTAAGTCGTGCAATGCGAAGGTCACTAACATTCAGCTGGGCTGTGTATGAAACCGACCTCTGCACAGCTGTGGCGTATCTCTGGCACCCTGGTTTTCCGATCGACGAGATCCGCACCCCACTCCCACGGCCCATGATCGAGTACGAGCTGGGCATTGTGTCGGAGAAGGACGATATTCCAATCAGCTCCGTGTTCGACGCCACGCCTTATCCGTACAGCTCGGACACGTCTTTCATGGTTCTCCGCATCAAGGCTGTCACATTCCTCTCAAGAGTTCTCAAGTTGCGGCAAGACAAGCCCGAGTTAGAGCAGCCGCAGGTGGCACCTGCAACGCCGGAACCGCACGGCTGCTCGTACCCGGGCTCACCGTTCCCTGCTCACATCACCCACCCTAAGGGCTTCGCCAGCCTCAAGGCGGGTATGGACAGATTCATCGCCTCGCTTCCCGAGCAGATGCAACCCCCATGGCAGTGGGACTCGGAGGACGACAGCGACTTGGGCCTGCCGCGTGTGCAGATGGGCCGCGACACCTCGATCCTTCACTTCCTTATCGGCAACGCGTACATGCAATTGTGGAACGTGCGCGCCTTGGACGCCGAGAACACTATCGCTATCCTTATCGCACGCCGCCTCGTCAATGTCATGTACCTCTTCCAGACGGACCCCATGAGCACAGGCTACGACATCTTCATGATCACCATCTGGAACGAGGTGGCCATGATTCTGCTCCGCGAAGCCAAGCGCCTGCAGTATGTCGGCAACGCCAAGAAGGCTGCGCTCATCGACGCCGACCTGGATGTCGCCATCACTGCGCTCAAGAAGTGGGGCGACGTCGATCTCGCCAACGAGCACGATGGTGCCGATATTGCCGCGATGAACGGCAAGATGCTCGATCAACTGCGCGCGATGAGCGAGCAGGACTGGGCTGAGTCGATCGCCGAGAGCCAGCGGCGGTACGGCGGAGGCGGGCCAGGAAGCCCCGGAGTAAATCCTGTGTCCGTGGCTGGGTTGGCAGACATGGTATGTCCCGAACGGGCCAGTTCGGGTGCAGGGCTAGCTGCTGCGCAGTTACACTCGACTGGGCTCTATTAGTATGTCAAATTGTTTGTAACATGCAGTATTGTGTTTCACTTCTGCCGCACTACCAATATCTAATCACGGTGGGTATCCAGCAAGGGGTGACTGCCGACTCGCTTCCACACTGCTGCGTTTTTGGCTAAGGTATTACTGATGGCCGCTGAGCCGTTACAGCTGGAACTTGCCCGACTTGCTGTCGATGACACCCTCGCTGAAGTCGAAGACCTTGTGGCCGCGGAGATAAGTCTGCTCGACGCGTCCGCGGACGGTCTTGCCGAGGTAGGGCGAGACCTTGTTGCGGAAGAGGAGGTGGTTCTTTGTGATGACCTCTGTGGCCTCTGGGTCAAAGATGACAAAGTCGGCGTCGCAACCCTCCTTGAGCTCGCCCTTGATGCCCTCGAGGCCGACCTGGCGGGCCTGGTTAATGCCGAGCCACTCGACGATGCGCGGAACGCCAACATCAATTTCAGTGTTGAGGAGCTGGAGGCCGAGGCCGAGCGACGACACGCCTCCCCAAGCAGACATGAATCCTCCCTTCTTAAGTTCGGGCGTGCATGGCGAGTGGTCGGACACCACGTACTGGATCTCGCCGTTCTTTACTGCCTTGATGAGTTGGCGGCGGTTCTTTGCGTCGCGAATAGGCGGGCAGCACTTGTACTGTGCCGCGTCGCGGGGAACATCCTCGGCCTCGAGGCAGAGGTAGTGGAAGCAAGTCTCAACGGTGAGGTTCTTGACTGGGGCACCGCCGTCTGTACCGGCCCGTGCGGCGCGGAGGGCCGGTAGGGCGCTAGCGGCCGAGAGGTGGACAATGTGGAAGCGCAGATTGGGGTAAGCGCGGCAGATACGGAGGACGAGCTGGAGCGCATCCTCCTCCATCTTGGGCGGGCGGGTAGCCAGCCACGCAGCATATTCGCCCCCCGAGGCGAGGTATGAGCCTGCAAAGACGGCGCCGACGACTGGAATAGCGAGCGGCGCAAGGTTACGCGTCTGCTCCATGCCGAAGAAGTAGGCTCCTAAAGCGATACCGAGCGCGGGGCCAACCGTGAGTGCCATGGCGATCTGGTTTGGGCCCGGCGCCTGGTCGACCTCGAAGTGCCTTGGCTTCCATGGCGAGAGGTAGGTAGCGAGTGTGACGCTGAGGAAGCCGGCGATGCCAGTAGCGACTTTGCCTAGCATCTCCTGGCCCGTATTGCGGGCATGTACAATCGTCCCGAGGGCCACAACCAGTCCAATACTCAATGCGCTTCCCCAGCTCGTTGGGACGAGGTGACTCGTATCGCTGTGTCCGTGGGGATCGAGTTCGGCATGGAACATGACCAGCGCGTTCGTGTCTTTAAGCGCGTCGCATGCGTCACGGATGTCCTGCTCGCTGACGTGGGGGAACTCGTCAACCCCAGAGTTGAGGAGGAAACACTTGAACCCCTTCACGCCGGCTTTGACCAGCGGAGCGAGGTCTGGTGCATTACCAGGGATGATACCGCCCCAGAAACCAGTGTCACAGGCAATGCCTGCATCCTTTGCCGCCGCTTGTTTCTCCTCCAGATTGGCCACTGTGGTTGTAGGTGGGATAGAGTTGAGCGGCATGTCGACGAGCGTCGTCACGCCGCCGGAGACTGCCGCTTGAGTGCCCGTTGCGAAGCCCTCCCATTGAGTGCGGCCGGGCTGGTTGAGGTGGACGTGGGTGCTGATGTCAGCCAGAGGCGAGCGGGGTTTGTGTGGGAGTCACGCATTTGAGATGCGACGGGCCCGAGCCGGATAAAGAGTCCTGGATGACGGGTGTCGTTCGACTGGCATCTACATCACGGGCCTTGTGGTCATGCGTCAATGTCCTGGCGACTAACACTTCCGCACCGTAGACACAGAGTAGAAGTCACGACGATCCAAAGTTCACCACACACCCACCCTAAACAAACTCACTCGATCAGACCCGGCAGTAACACCTTGCCGTTGGGCACGCGGATAACCTCGGCACCTGGCGCGGGCTCGAGTGACGAGCGGACGGCCACGATGCGGCCATCGGCAATGTCGACCGCGACGGCGGAGTAGTCGAGGCGGCCGGGGAGCACTGCCTGCTCTGCAATGACAGTGGTGGTCGGCTTGGACATGTTTAGTGATGAGGAGGAGAAAAGTGGGGACGCGGCGTGTTGGCGCAGCAAGCCACAAGTTAAGTGCGATCTGAACGGAGCAAATGGTAGTGGTGGGCAGTGGCGGGAGTGTAGTTGTGGGAGTGGGGAGTGGAGGCGGGGTAGGGTATGTTAATGCGGGGAGCCGTGCCGTTGGCTATTCAGAAACATGAGAATAGCCAAATAACCATATTGCCATATTCCCATATAGAATAGCCAACTCGTGCCTGTGCAGAGATGATCGATATTCCCACGTGGTAGATAGGCTTGTCAAAATGTGCAAATTCAAAGCCTCAAGCCTGTCCTAGTAGGCGGGCGGAGTGATAAGGGGGAGGGGTAGATAGAAAATTGATCGAAAAGACCGAGAACGTTCCGTGTCGGGTTTATGGAGTTTACAGAGATTTGTATGACACGGGTGCTCAGACCTTGCTTTTATTAGGTAGAATACATTAACAAGAATAGGGCTAATAGGGGTAACGGAAGGAGAGGCACGAGGGATTCTCCGGTCTCCGGCAAATGAGTGACCCTTATGAAGAGGTCCGGCAGTTCCCGGGTGAGGTAGATCGGGTGGATGTTGGATTCAAACTGTGGCATATGCCCTCAGGTATCGGGTGTGTGTCCATGGTACAGTGTACCGCCGGCTGTCAAAGCCAACGTCACACCCCCCACCCAATCTGATTGGCCCCACGGGCGCTATTCACCCAGCCCACCACCTACATACATAGTCGTTTGTCCCCACCACATCTTCTCCTCCAAAAAACCCATCACCATGTTCGCTCTCCGTGCTGCCTCCAAGTCTACCCTCGTTCGCGGCTTCGCCTCGTCGGCTCGCGTCGACTACAAGGCTGTCGTTCTCGGCGCGGGAGGCGGCATTGGTGCGTCGTATCGAGATCCCGGCGTCATTTTTGAGTAGTTGAAGTAGTCGGAAAGGCCGAGGTGGTGGACGTGGAGGTGGTGGTGGTGGTGGGCAAGTGTGGCACCGATTTCACACCCTCCACCCCCTTACCCCGCTCAACCAGCCTCCTTCGCCGTCTCCAGCTACTCCAGCTGTTTCGATACACGCGCCTGCATCTCGTTGCATTGTTTGGGGCTCGCGCTAATCCCCAGGCCAGCCGCTCTCGCTCCTCATGAAGGAGAACCCCAAGGTGACCGAGCTTGCCCTCTACGATGTCCGTGGCGCCCCCGGTGTTGCCGCCGATGTCTCGCACATCAACACCAACTCCAAGGTGACTGGCCACGCCGCTGACGAGTGAGTTTTACGCGTGCGATGGCAATGTCAGGTTGCTACAAGGTCGGAAGAGAGCCGGGTGAAAACCCGGCCGAAGACGCCGATCTCGCACCCTGCCAAAATAGGCCTCTGCGTCATCGGCGATACTTCCGACTAAGCCTTCCCAGACTACTAGGTGTTTTGCAATCGCTGACCCGTAGCATCGCCGGTGCGCTCAAGGGTGCCGACGTCGTCATCATCCCCGCTGGTGTTCCCCGCAAGCCCGGCATGACCCGTGACGACCTGTTCAACACCAACGCCGGCATTGTCGCTACCCTCGCCGAGGCCGTTGCCAAGAACTGCCCCAAGGCGCTCGTTGGTATCATCTCCAACCCCGTCAACTCGACCGTCCCCATCTTCGCCGAGGTCCTCAAGAAGAACGGTGTCTACGACCCCAAGCGCCTCTTTGGTGTCACCACCCTCGACGTCGTCCGTTCCTCGCGCTTCGTTTCCGAGATCAAGGGCAACAACCCCAAGGACGTCCAGGTGACCGTTGTCGGTGGCCACTCGGGCCCCACCATTGTCCCCCTTCTCTCGCAGACCGCTTCGTCGGCCGACATCAAGGGCGAGACCTACGACAAGCTCGTCCACCGCATCCAGTTTGGCGGTGACGAGGTCGTCAAGGCCAAGGACGGTGCCGGTTCGGCTACCCTCTCGATGGCTTACGCCGGTGCCCGCTTCGCCAGCGCCCTCCTCCGTGGCCTCGACGGCGAGGCTGGCGTCATCGAGCCTACTTTCGTCGAGTCGCCCCTCTTCGCCGGTGAGGGCCTCGTCTACTTCTCGTCCAACGTCGAGCTCGGCCCCGAGGGTGTCAAGACCATCCACCCTCTCGGCAAGCTCACCGCTGAGGAGGAGACTCTCCTCAAGGCCTGCATCCCCGAGCTCAAGAAGAACATTGACAAGGGTGTCGCCTTTGTCAACACCCCCTAAGCTTGTAGTCATGGGAGCGTAGGAGCGTAGATGCATGTGTAGGCAGCAAGCAAAACGTGCAGCGCAACCAAGAGGACCACCAGTCTGGTAAGCACTGCAAAAATTCGACCTATCGACGGGGCGAGGGGAAGAGGCCTAAGGACCACTAACCAATGTCACTGACAACTCACCATTTGCATGGACAGCCAACAGCCCAACGATCATGGTGGGTTGGGTTACGTGCAAGGTGACCGTGCGCGAGACCTATGGGTAGGGAGAGGGTGACCGTCATCCAGCCATCCTCTCTTCACCCATTCCTCCTCACCCTCTTCTGCGCGTCACCGCCGTCACTTGTCTCTGTTCCCACTTCTCTAGTGCGTCTCGGAAACTTTTGTCACTAAGAGAGTGAGTGGAACTCGCAAAGTCAAGGTGGTTCACTTGGTTCCCGCGCAACTGGGTAGCACGTGAGGATTCACACGCTCCGCGTCCACGCGACGGGTCGCGCGCTTACGCTGGAGGATAGTTGGGAGAAGGTAACCGTCATCCTCATGTCTTTGCCCATTCCTCTTGAACCCTTCACCTCGTCTAGCTCGGACTCATCGCCCTGTACACTGGGCGCGTAGCCGTACCTGCCACACACACCGGTGGGCATTCGGCTCTACGTGAGGCTGGTGCTTCGTGACCTATCTCACCGAGGCTGGCGCTTCGTGCCCCATCTAACCCCGTTACCACACTACATGTTCGCTTATGCAATGCTCTCCTTCCCCGCCACACCCAGAGCAGGCTGGTGCATACGCCGAGATGGACCCGGTGTCTGACCGGGGTTGGAACCCGGAGATGGGTATGATCGCTAACCATTACTGGGAGGAACCCAAACGGAGCCCCAAACGGAGTGTGGATGCGCGACCTTGCCAAGGTTTTTCGGTGCGATGGAACTCAAAAGTTGGAACCAAAAGAACAGTACTGCTATCACAGTAACTACCTGCCGACGAAGACATGATTCGAACATGCGCTCCCGAAGGAAGTTGATCGGCGTCCCAAGGACATTCGAGTCAACCACGTTAACCACTCCGCCACTTCGCCTGATGATCTGGTACTTTTGGAGAAGAGGTAAGTCCGTTGACGGGGGTACGTCTGCGATTGTATCTCACGGACAGTACCCAATGCCCAAAGGGAGCTCAAGGACGCAGAGGTGCTCGAGGCCACCCTGCCGAGGAGAAGTAAGAGTTAGGATCACAGTTGTTGGGAGTGCCGCTAACACCGCACCTCATGTATGGGCGAAGTAGTACCGTGGGAAGGACGGGGATGGCGGAAGGCGTATCGGGGGTGGTGGCGGGGAGCCGAAGCGAGAGAGTGGGTAACGATGCCGGTCACCGTACCAATATGGGCCTGGAGAGGGTTACCATCATCCTGTCTTGATCCATTCCCCTTTGATCCTTTCGCGCCCGTCACCGCCGTCTCTTCCTCTAGCTCTCAGTGACGGTCAGCGACCATGACCATTTGGACCCCGGACTACCCTTCCCCAACTTGAATCCCTGGACTTGGACGCCTCGGATGGATCCATCCGGTTTAATCCACAGGTGGACCCCGAGATGGACACCGAGCATGATGAGATGTTGACTTCAGTAGACAGACGTATGTATGGTATGGCATGGGAGAGATGGCTGACATTCGGTCTTCTGTCTATACGTTCAGACAATTCCGTTCCCAGTTACAAAACGCAACCCCAGGGGCAAAAGCTCATTGCAGTAGCTACTGCCACTCTCGACGAAGACATGATTCGAACATGCGCTCCCAAAGGAAGTTGATCGGCGTCACAAGGACATTCGAGTCAACCGCGTTAACCACTCCGCCACTTCGCCTGTATTATGCTGGAAATGTGTATGCTGTGCATGTAAAAGTGCTGTGAGCGAGGGAACGAGTGTCTCCGGATCGTCTTGACGTCTTTCTCGCCTAAACAGACCAACTGAGGTGGAGTTGAGTCAGAAGTAGCGTGAGTTGACGAGGAGGCGGTGACTGGTTACCATAACCATCCTCTTGCCGAACTGTTAAATCGCTTGCTCTCTGTCGCTTTCCACCCTCGGTCTTGTTCATGCCTAGCTTGCTCCCCTCCACGCTCATACATGTACATGTGCGTCTCTCCTCACTCGTACATATTCACCGTGATTACAGGAGCAAGGCAACGCCGCAAGCTGTCCGCTACCAAGTTACTGGTTACCACCTCGAGACCCGTTGAGTATCTACTCCCATCACGCCAAGATGGACCCACTCTACGAGCCATTTGAGGTCGCACGTCACCCAGACAACAAAGGGTCATGACCATAATGGCCCTGTCCAACACCGTCAGTAGACGGTTCGCTGCTACGTCACGTGTTCCAACGACGTCTGAGGCAGAACGCAGCAATGTTGCCGTCCAAAAGAGGACTGGATCAGCCACTGCTGCCATCACCGACGAAGACCTGATTCGAACAGGCGCTCCCGAAGGAAATTGATTGAGAATGAGAACATTCTAGTCAATCGCGTTAACCACTCCGCCACTTCGCCTGGTGATTTAGTGTGGAAGGGGAATGGTTGAATCGCGCTCCCGTCAAGCAAGTCAGCGGAGGAATGTCTCGTGATCGTGGTCGGCCGCCTCTACCTGTTCTGGTTCGACTCTCAGCCCAACGGAGTTGGACATTGAACCAGATAGGCCGCCACGATAACGGGCTCCTTGACATGTCGATGCCAGTAAACGGTATTTTACCAGGCGTCCGTACCTCTGTGCACTCGAGATCTTGTTCGTCTTGGATCGCGTCATTTGAGTAAGCCCCCGCTCGTACAGTGTATGTCACATGGCTGACCCCTTGAATGCTCCAGTGTGCATGATATCTTTTGGATTCGGCACTGCATAGTTTTTGTGCGTATGTACTCCGCGCGTCTACGCTGTCAAGCTCCGCATCGCTGGCACACCTGCGACACCTGCACTGCCACTGTGGAAGCCAGTTCACCGTAGCTGGCCTCCAGTCTGTTCTATATGAATAGCTCTATGTAAACATAGTTGCATTCCAACGATGGACCAATCGTCATTCTTGCCTATCGTCATGCCCTAGTGGCCCAGTAAGTCTGATCTCAGCCTGTCCTCCACACTCGTAGTACGGCGGCCCTCTTCGTACGCGTGCTGTGCACGACGCTGTCTAGTGTGTTTTCACACTTTCACACTCGCCCGGAACAAGTTATGATACCCCTGCTCTTGTCGCCCGCCGCCTCGCGTCCTCTCGGTACGGGACTCTGAGCCTCTTGTTCATCCGTTAGGGACCAAGAGCTTGTTCCCAGGTCAGGTATCCCTCCGCATGGCTTGGATAAGCCTAATAACAAAACGTTCTAGCCTAGTTCCAGCCATGGAAAAAGGAAAGTGTAGCATCCGCTGCACTAGTCAACGAAGACATGATTCGAACATGCGCTCCCAAAGGAAGTTGATCGCTGTCTCAGGGACATTCGAGTCAACCGCGTTAACCACTCCGCCACTTCGCCTTCTGTTTTTCGGTAGTTAGGAGTATAGATGAGTCCACGCATTCGGTACCCTTTCGGCCTCAGTCTCTGCGAGGTGGATACGATGTTGCCAGGGCGCGTCGGTGATACCGGAGCCACCAGTGGGTATCGCTGGTGTGTCGCGGGCGGAGGGGTCACCGATGCAAGCGTGCACCAGGCCGCCAGGCGGTGTAGGTCTTCTGGAAGACTGGCAGTTGGTGTAATGGAGTGTTTAGGACACGGCAGGAAACGAATACAGTTCCTTTTCAGAGGGTTCGTCCCTACAGACCGACTGAGACCGGGCTCTCAACGAAGCGCTACCACGAGGCTTGGCGGAGATTGTCGTTTGTGGTTCGAGAGCAGACGAGTGTCACAATTGGCAGGTCCTGCGAGACTGACCTCGCACCTCTCCTACAGCGAGCTCCGCTCTTCCTTATTCTAACTGCATAGCCCATCTGTATAAATGTATCTGGTGACCGGTCAACCTCCACCAAACAAGGAATCAGCACATCTGTCCTAGATCACCACTTCATTTTACACCACTTAGAAGATGGTGACAACCTCCTCAGCGCTGGTGGGGTGGATGGCCACGGTGGCCTGGAAGTCCTTGCGCGTCGCGCCGCACTTGATGGCGACCGCGAAGCCCTGGAGGATCTCGTCCGAGCCGACGCCGATCTGGGGTCAGCACTTGTTTCGACGCGTGGTACGACTCAAACGCAGTGGTCACGACCCTACGGCCTCGCGCCGCGCGTACTTACCATGTGAAGACCAATGACGCGCTCGTTGGGCCCCTCGCAGATGACCTTGTACGCGGTAGGCTGCTTCTGGTGCTCGTCGAGCATGGCGCCGCTCATGTCACGGAAACGGGTGGTGTAGACCTTGATGCTGTCGCCGTACTGTTTGCGTGCGTCGGGCTCGCTGAGACCGACCGAACCGATGGGGGGGTGCGAGAAGACGACGGATGGAATGTCGTTGTAGTCGAGCTTGTCGTCCTTGAACTCGGGCGGGCCGAAGAGGCGGTTGCTGAGGCGGCGACCGGCGGCGATGGCGACCGGAGTGAGCTCGGCCTTGCCGCCAATGTCACCGAGGGCGTAGATATCCTCGACGTTGGTCTCCTGATACGCGTTGGCAATTACATTGCCCTTGCCGTCCTGCTTGACGCCCACCTTGTCGAGGGCAAGGCCGTTGTCGTTGGCCTGACGCCCAATCGCCCAGACGACCGTGTCGACGTCGATAGGCTCCCCGTTCTTCCGGTGCACACGGAGTCCGCCATCAATCTTCTCGACCTTGACCACACCAGTTTCCTTGTGGACGTTCATCCCGACGTGCTCCATCCATGGGAGGAGGACGTCCGAGAGCATAGGGTCGAATGTGCGGAGGACGGCGCTGTGTCGGATCAGGAGGTGGGTCTCGGATCCGAGACCGTTGAAGATGCCTGCGAGTTCGACGGCAATGTAGCCCGCACCGACGACAGCGACACGCTTCGGCTGCTCCTCGAGCTCAAAAAAACTGTCCGAGTCGATGCCAAGCGACGCACCGGGAACTTCCTCCTCTGTGGGGACGTGCGGCTTGCCCCCGACGGCGATGACAATCTTCTTGGCCTTGATGGTGTAGTTCTCGCCGTTCAAAGACTTGATGTTGAGCGTGTTCTTGTCGACGAACGAGGCGAAGCCCTCGTGGTAGTCGACACCGTCCTTGGTGAGGTTGCGGTCGCTGGGGTTAGCGCTTGTTGCGGCGGGGAGGGTCTGTTAGGCAGTCTCGGGTCCTTGGGCGAGCGAGCCGACACTAGCGTGCAAGCACGAGCGTACGGATCATCGCTTTCAGCCAAAGCCTGCCGGGCGCAGTTCGGTACCCAGTCTGCGTCACCCTTTTGACACTCACTAAATGCCATTAAGACGCTCAATGTATGCGTCGCGCTTCTTCTTGAGCTTGGGCCAGTTGAAGCTCGCGGCAATCTTGTCGTTCTCCTCGGCGTTGCCGAACCCGTACGCAGCAGCGTGGCGAAGCGAGCTCGCCTCCTCGGACGTGTACCACATGACCTCTGGGGGTTAGCCATGTGAGCTTAACAGGTGATTGTGGGCAAGATGAAGCTAACCACCCACAGCCCGGCAACGCATGACTCACTCTTCGGCACACAGCCAACGTTAACACACGTTCCGCCAAGGCGGTGCGATGCCTCGGCCAGGCCGACCTTTGCGCCATAAGAGGCCGCGCGGCGGGCGGTACCGAGACCGCCGGATCCGCCGCCAATCACGAACAGGTCGTACTCGCCGATCTCCTCGGCCTGCTTGACTGGAAGAGGAGGCATGGTGCGTGGAGTGGTGGTGCTGAAGCTGCGGTGGAGGGAGTGGGTTGGGAAGTTGGGGAGGGCTCGGAAAGTTGGGAGAAGGCGAGCCGCAGTGGAGAGAGTTGTATAAGTAGCGATGGAAGGGTATGCGCGAGTGACGCGAAGGGCGCGCGGACGGATGGTGGTAAGAGACTGCAGTTTGAATGTTTTGATGGAAGTGTAAGAGGGACTAGTTATATATAATTGTATTGTGGGCTGTGCGTTCACCGTTAAAGTGGGTATTTTCTATATCTAGGACTAGATAGGTTTAAACAATTGGAGCCTTTTGTCAACTCAAACTCAGACGCCGAAATGACAAAGCACGTATTCACCCCCGAGTTACAACCCCGATGACAACATTACACGTGGCGTTAGCCCAGCCGAACAATAATCATTGCATCATGCCTTGAACGTCACCCAACAGCTCCATGGCTCCAAGGCATTTCGCTTTGCACCCCAGATCAAGACATGTGAGCTTCAGGAACTCGCGCCTCGAACACGCCAGCATTTGATTACTCGAGGACGCCTGCTGCATCGCCGAGGCTGACCAAGATGCCCTTGGTATCGAGTAGCCCCTCAACGAGATACCGAACTCGGTCCATGTCCGTGCTGGCAGATTCGGAACGCACCGGTGATTGGTCAGCATCCGGCGACTGCTCTTTCTTTGATCGGCCGCACAGAGCCCACCCCAGACACCGTTGCCTCAACCTTCTTACGCCGCCATAAACACCCTACGAGCTGCCTCACATGCTGCATGATGAAGAAATGTACAGTGAAGAATAAATAGGTACTGTAGGTAGATAGACAGAAGGTAGGTAGACAGAATGTGGTCGTGCGTTCGTAACGAGAATGCCCAGTAAAGTGCGAATAATGAACGTATGAGGTCGTCAAGGCGGAAAGCGTGATCGTTCAACTTGTAGTTGCTGTGAGGGTATGCATGGAGTGCAGAGGTGGAAGGGCAAGTGGGTGGGAGAGAGGCGGGGGGGATAAGTGCGAGATGGGGGTAGTGGAATTCGTCTATTCGCGGTTGCCGAGCACCTTGCCCCATGCAATGGGCGGGGTCGGGTTGAGCTCGATGCGCGGCGCAGACGATCCGGGAGGAACAGGCGAGACCGTACCGGAGGTGTTCTCCTCGACTGTTGTCGCGCTCTCAATCGAGGAGCGAGACGCCGCACCCGAGCGGTCGCTTGGACGCTGACGACGAGCCTTCTGCCGCCCAAAGAGGGACTGGATGTCGCCCGAGCGGTTTGTCGGCCGCTTGCCTCCAGGAGTGAGTGCGGCGATCATCGAGGTTCGCCTAGTCGTTGTCGCATCGTCAGGGCTGAGCGTCTGGTTGTCGCGCATAGAAACGGCACGTGCTGTCGCGCGCGACGTGCTGGCAGCAGGAGTGGATGGGGGCGGAGGCATGCCACGGATGGAGTTCACTGGCGATGCGGCGACCGAGTTGGGCACCGACGGACGTAACGAGTCCCCAGGACGTCCAGCCGGAGCCGGGAACGCCTTGATCTTGGTGAACGCCCTCCTCGTGTTCTCAATGCCCCGCGAGGCAAAGAGTGGCGGACGAGTCTTGGACGGGCTCCGATCAGACGACGTGTCAGACGCCTCGGTGCTGGTAGGCTTGCGCAGCGAAGACGGCGTGCGGAACGTTGAGGTCCGACGGCTTCGGGTTGCCTGCGGCCGCCGGCTAAGCACGCGCGAAAACAGCGACGCGCGTCCGGACTCATTCGCGCCGTTTGGCAGCTCAGGAATGGCGTCGGCGTCCAACTGCTCCCAGTCTTCGTCGCCAAGCTGGCCAAAGGTACCGTTGATATCGACCGAGAGACGCGCGTGAGGGTACGAGTCGATGCTGGGGAGGTGACGGTGACGACGGATGATGAGGTTGGGGCTACCCTGGTGGTTTGGTGCGATGGAGATGACGTCCGACACTGAGAGACCGCTAAGCGGAGGGCCAGACGGCAGGCGCGGCATCTGGCCATCCGCCAACGGCTCGGGAGGCATCGAAATGTCGCCGCGAATCTCCTCGACATCGTCGACTTCGACGGTGGGGACTATATGGTTGCCCATGGAGTGTGTAGGAGAGGTAGGAGGGTCCGATGGATCAGGAAGACGAATAGAAGGAGCTTTAGGCGAGATGGGGCTCGATGCAAGCTTGGTGTCAATCGACGGAGCCTTTGTGCCAACAGACAGCGCTTTGCGGTTGGTCGAAGGAGACTTGGCCGCAATAATCGAAGGAGGCTTGGACACAACAGAGGCAGGACGCGTTGCAACCGACGACCGTTTTGTCGCAATGGACGATGGTCTGGTCGCATTGGTAGCAGACTGCGTGGGGATCGAGGGGATTGAGGGCGCAGTGGTTGCAACAGACGAGGCCTGACTCCTGATGGACGGAGCTTTGGCCTCCATCGCCGCCTTTGAATGCACAGGCGAGGGCGGTTCGTCGCGCTCAGAGGGCTGTGCAGATGGAGCGGTGGTCGCCTTAGGGGTGACCACATCTGCCTCAGTGTTCAGTGGTGGAGTGGCACCCATGTCGGCGTCCTTGCCTTCCTCGTTTGGTTCCTGCTCGAGGTGCAAGTCGCTGGCGTGGCTGCCCGACGGCGTCTGCAGGCGCTCGAGTTCCTGCGACGCCTCCTGCCGACTACCGTCGTGCGAGATGTCAGGCATCGAGATGTCGCGCATCTCCGAGACGTCGTCTGCAGACGGGGACGTGATCATCCGCTCGTGGAGGGCTGGCTCGCCAGACTCCTCCTGCACTTCGTCTTGTACAGGCTGGTCAGCTTCGATCTCGTCGGTGTGCTGCTCGTCGGTCTGGGAACCCTCGTCAAGGGGCTCGTCCGTGTCGTACATGCCCTGGCACGACCACTCAAACGTCTCGAGCTCGCGTGCAAACTGGGTCTGCAATGTCATGTAGATGTCGTCGTTGTTGAGGGCGTTCTTCTCGTGCTCGGTGTCCTTGCCGTAATCGTGGCCAGACATGTCGACAGTAGGAGTCTCCTCAAGGCAGAGTCGTGGGAAGAACTGGGTGTTGTACTCTGCGACTGGATCAATCTCCAACTGGAACGGGTCCTGGTAGTCGCCCTTGGCAACCGTTGCCCAGTCAACGTTCGTAAAGTAAGGGTGACTCTTGACGCTCGGTTCCGTGAGACGGAACATGGGCTCCTTCTGCAGCAGCTAGGAGGTTAGCGCGAGTTACAGGAAACAAACTCACGCCATCGATAAAGTCGTACGTGATCGAGTCAATTCTGTAGCGGTCCTTGAGGAAGGTGATCGGGTGAGTGTCGCCTCTATATATGGCATCCCAGCGAGCGTTAACAACGCGGTCGTACAACTGCGCATTGCTCTCGTCCTCGTGTCCACGGAAGGGGACGCGGCCAGTCAAACATTCGCAGACGATGCAGCCTAACGCCCACCAGTCGATGGCGTACGTGTAGTGGTTACGTTTGATGACTTCTGGTGCGAGATACTCCTGCGTGCCGACAAACGAGTACGCGCGATCCCACGTCAACTCGCCATTGCGGTACGAGCCAAAGCCCTTGCCGGCATAAATCGGAGGTGTTCCCTTACCCTCGATGTAGTCTGGAGGAAGCTTGACAGATATGGGATCTCCGCGATACCCGAAGCTCTTGGACAGCCCGAAGTCGGCGAGGACAGCGTGTCCGTGCCAGTTGAGCAGGATGTTTTCTGGCTTAAGATCCCGAACAAGAATTCCTTGGCGGTGCCTATGCTCGTCAGTTTGCTTGTCCACTCAACGTCGAGCCACGTACAATGCTTCGAGACCAGCAACAATGTCGCACGTGTAGAAGCGCGTGCGAAGCGGACCGAGGATGCCGTGGATCTCCATCTGCGTAGCGAGGTCGCCACCAGGGTAGAACTCCATGACGAGGTAGAAGTTCTCCTTGTCGCAGAACGAGTAATAGAGTCGCGAGACGAAGGCGTTCTTGCGTTCTGGACACGAAAAGTGTCGCAAGATCTCTTGTTCCGTCAATGTGTGGTCGAGCTCATCGTTGGCTAGAACAGCGCGCTTGGATATGGCCTTCATCGCGTGTACACGGGAAGTCGACGTGTGCTTCACAAGCAATACCTGGGAGGTGTCAGCGCAGTCACACTCAGCATCCAGGGCCAGCACTCACTCGCCCCGCGCATCCTTTCCCAAGCACGCGAATGAGCTGAAAGTCGTTGAGCTTGGGCATAGAGGCGGTACCGGCTAGAGCGGATGACGAATCGCTATTGCTCTTGGTGTCCGCGCCGTCCGCACCGTCCGCGCCATCTGTATTTGGGACGCGCGATGGTCCGGCAATGGCATTCTTGAGCGCGACAGCCGCCGCAACGTTGCTTGAAGGGGAGGAGGAGGAGGACGCAGCACTCGTCGTGCCAGCAGCCATCTGACCCATGCAACGGGGTGGGCTTGGCGGCGGCGACGCCGGCAGGGGAATCCTGTACGGTACAGAGACCATACGGGTTGTGATTAAGGGGATGGAAAGATCTGTGGATGTCAGCTGGCGCTCGAGAGAGACAGAGAGAGAGAGAGTCGGGCCGAAGAGTCGTATCACAACGCTGGGGAGGGATGTGTTGGCCCTGTTGGTCCACAACGCCCACCGCCCCTGCGCTCACTTGGATGCGATATCGCACTCACAGATGGAGTTCCAACGAGCTGCGGATGACAAGCCCGGTCGTCTGCACGGTGCGTTTGCGATGGGCAGTGATTAAGTGTGGTTGTAAAGTGGTGTTTGTTGAGTTGATGTGTTTGAGACAACGTAGTGGAGGTTGAATGTCGCACCAGTGATTGTCGAGTGGGTGATTCAACGTTGAAGATGTGGCGTGTTCAACGAAACAGGGAGTGGGCGTGCAAATGCTTTACACACTGCTGCTTGACAAGAATGGCCAAAAGGAACAATGAGGTCCGTGCTGGCGTGTGCTGGGGTCACTGGGGAGCAACTATCCCAATTGTGTGTTTATTCCAAGGACGGAGGTTGGGGTGGGGTATCTTGATGTGCGTGTGCAATGTGCTAGTGCAATGTTGGCCGATAGGGTTGGTCGAGTACGATATGATGATAGAGAAGACTTGGTGCCAAAGAGGGTGGGTGGTTGATGGATAAGAGACGAGGCTCCTTGGAAGGTAGTCGCCTAGCCTAGAGGTTGAATAGGGAAAAAGGCGGAGAGGAAGAGGAAGACGAGGTTGAGAGGGGGGAGGAGGGGGAAGGAAAAGAGGAAGAGGAAGAGGAAGAGGAAGAGGAAGAGGAAGAGGAAGAGGAAGAGGAAGAGGAAGAGGAAGAGGAAGAGGAAGAGGAAGAGGAAGAGGAAGAGGAAGAGGAAGAGGAAGAGGAAGAGGAAGAGGAAGAGGAAGAGGAAGAGGAAGAGGAAGAGGAAGAGGAAGAGGAAGAGGAAGAGGAAGAGGAAGAGGAAGAGGAAGAGGAAGAGGAAGAGGAAGAGGAAGAGGAAGAGGAAGAGGAAGAGGAAGAGGAAGAGGAAGAGGAAGAGGAAGAGGAAGAGGAAGAGGAGGGTTCGAGGTTGGAGAAAAGCAGAGGCCGAAGGGTAGAGGTAAAGAATGAGTGTGGAGTATGGAGTATGGGGTTGTAAGGGCAATGAATGATTGAATAGGTGAACAGGTGAACAGTGTGGCTCAATGATGACGGCGTCGTGACGGGTGTATCGGGCTACTATGGCTTACAACCTACACGGGGTGGTGGGGCGGCGGATCCAACTAGTGGATCTAAGGTGCAATCCCACTTGGGTCCAAATCGTCCTTACGTCCTAGTGTCCTGGTTCGTCCTGGATGCTTGGTCAGGTCCCTTGTCCGTTGCCGTAGTGGCTGTAGTGATAGGTAGGTGCGATGCTTGTGACTGCCTAGTTGCCTTTGCTTTGTCCAACACCAATACCTGGAGGGCGCTCGGACCAGCGTTACCTTTGATTGACTGGTACTGGCTGCTGCTAGGCTATATTCGAATGGGTGATGAGCCTGATATGGTAGAGTGAGATGAGCGAGTATGAGGAATGGTAATAGCCAGTCGAATGAGAGAGTGAGGAGAGAATTGCTGCTTGGTGAGGTGGTCGTGGTTGATGGGAGGAAAGGGGGGTTGAGGTACAGACGTTGAGGGGTGACCAGAAGGTTGCCCGTGCGTACTAGTTCAAGTTGTGTCGGATGTGTCTTCCTAAGGGCAATTTGGGGACAGCCGGGGACCAAGCCCGGAAACAGGGAGATAGTGAGAGAGAGCAGTGCGAGATGCGAAATAGGAAAATGCGTGATGGGTGAGACAACTAGTATTGCGTGTTCATAATGACTTACGTTGCTTGTTACATGTCTCAAAATGCTAACATCTTCTACATTTCGACCGGTCCGCAGTTTGTTTGATTGTACTGGATTGCACTAGGCTGGTGACTGCCTGGAATGCCTTGAATACCGGACCTGGAGGCGTTGGAGAGGTTCAGATGATCGGTGGCTCGCGGCTCTATGGATGTGGGGTTCAACCTGCACCCACACCAGCCGGCCCAAACGCCGCGACATCAGAAATGCACAAAACGCAAGCACAAACGGGTCGGGTCCTCAATCCCCAGTTCGGCGCCACCTTGATACATCAAGACTATCGGGGCGTCCAATATGGCATTAAGACGGCAGAAGCCTTATCTTTCCTTTACTGTTTGGCTTGAGGTTTCTAATGGCTTGGCTCTTCACGCTTTATGACGCGCCCAGTTTTCAGGAAATTCCCTTCCTCAGTCAGTCTCTTCCCTTCCTCACTCCGCCCCCCCCGTCGTCCCCGTTCTGGCCGTAATGATTGACGGCCCGCATCCGCCACCTAGGCCTACCTGGCCATCTGGAAAAGGGCGTCATGAAAGCCGCATGAATGCCACTGTCCATTCATGCCTCTGCTCTGAAAAACGCCACCCCGTCCCACGGAACCTCTTCCGGTCCCGAGAGGCAACGCGTCCCACGGTTGACGCGTCAAAGTTGTTGGGTGGATACAGAATTTGGGTGGGAGTTTGGGCAAACTAACGGGGGTGAGGAAGCGGGCACCAGCGGGGAGGGTCATTCCCTTGTATTCCTACACCCATCAACAGCTCAACAGGGGTCACGTCAGGTTTACCCTCAACTCTAGGATCAGGTTTCAACTCCATTCCGACTAAACCTTGTAATTTGAAACCTATAGGTATAGGTAGGTACTCAATCCACTACAAAGTGGGAGGAATAATTATGATCGGGAATCCCATGTGGTGAAGCCACGCGCCTTGGGATAGAGATTAGGCATGCTAGGTGTTAGGAGTTTCTCATGGTCAGGGTTAAAGTACGATTCAGGGGTGCAGGGTACATGGTTGAAGTTTCAGGGCTGAGGGTAAACATGGGCGCGTGCGCGTGGTTGTAGAAGAGCCAAGGGTCGTCCTAAAAGGTTAAGGGGTTTTGTCACGGGAGAAAGACAGGCACGGTAACCCACTGTTGTTTGGGGAATTTTGGGATGGAACGACTTATAGAGATCAGAGAGGGAAAAGAGGCAAAGTGACGCCACAAGAATCAGAATCAATGACTGCCCTCTACTTGCACTCTTCTTTCAGATCACCCACTGGATTCATGAATGCAAGAAATGGGGGCAGACGACTCGCGGGATCATGGGATCATGGGATTATGGGAGGTGATGGACGTGCGGTATTCAAAATCTCATCCAAGCTTTGCAGATGGAGAACAACCAGTCCAAAGAGGGAGTAGGAGCCAGAGGAAGAGAATAGAGATCAGTGCACCATCTGTGGGTCAGTGCGGTGGCTATCTTTTTGCGTGACCCGTGCTTGAAAGTGGCCCTTAACAGTTCAAACAGTTTGGATTAGGACCAACTTTGAATCTAATTCAAATCAAACCAAACTAGAAAATAGTGGAGGCACGTTACTCCCTCCACTTTTGTAGTAGTATCCATCACCGTACAAGTTGGTTCCTCCCAACTCACCGAGCTATTGCATCCGCCACCGAGACAACCCGCGTCTCTACCCCCCCCCCCCGACCGACCCACTAGCCACTCCCCCACTTGGACTGTGACCTTGGTCCTTGATTGCCTTCTACATCAAGCAACAACGACATTTGTTGTTGCCCGTCATCCTTTACCTCTTCTCAAGCTCTCTTTTCGTTTTCATCACTCTCACGACCTGCGATATTGTCATTTGCCATTCATCCCTTGAAAGCGACACGACCTCTGGGACGCCAAACCTCAATCATTCTTCCGTTTTGAATTGTCCTGCGTCCTTTCCCTTGAATCCTCACTCTTTCCAACCCTCCATCCCTCAATCTCCTCAGTCGCGTCCAAACTACCCATTCTTCTATCAATTCTCGACACCACCGTTAGACACGGCAAGGCCATTCACTCGTCAACATGGCCGCCGCAGTTCACGCGCCTCCAATGGGTGTCATGGGCCAACATCCCCACGCCATGCAACAGCAATACGACTATCAAAATGGCTACTCAGTCATGGAGGACTCGGACGACGGACATCCGCAGGACGTGATGGATGAAGACATGGAGGCATACTATCGCCGACACGAGTACGAGCAACACTTTCACCAGCAGCAGATGCTAGCACAGCAGAACGGCATGCAGTACCACCACGAGGATGCCGACCCCGACTTGGACGACGGGGACATGTACGACTCTGACAGCTCGGACGAGAGCATCTTACCAGACGAGAACATCGACTTCGGCCTCATTTACGCACTGTGAGTCATGCGCGCGTCGCGTTCAAGCGCGCCTTTTGTTCTGCGCATCGACGCGTCGCGCCTCCACGTGAACAAGTCCAGATGCTAACAGCACAGACACACCTTCCTCGCGACCGTCGAGGGCCAGGCGTCTGTCGTCAAGGGCGACTCGCTCCTCCTCCTGGACGACGCCAACTCGTATTGGTGGCTTGTACGCGTCCTCAAGACTGAGGACGTAGGTTACATTCCTGCCGAGAACGTCGAGACCCCGTACGAGCGCCTGGCGCGCCTGAACAAGCACCGCAATGTTGACATTTCGGCACCCACCGACCGGGAGAAGGCGGATGCCGAAGCCAAGGAACAAAAGCGACGCGCAGACGGCAAGCTCAAGAGCCTTATCGGCTGGCCACGAAGAGGTTCGACCCTGCCAGGAGCCGTCGATCCCTACGATGACGACCCGGAGACGCGTGAGGGACGACGTATCCAGTTTGGCCCATTGACGTTCGTCGACCACCCAGGTGTCACTTGGTCGAGCGATGAGGAGGATAGCGACGATGACGACGTGCACGACGGCGACGTAGAGGACGACGACCATGATGTCAACATGGATCACCACATCGACGAGCAGTTGGGGTACGACCCCGAGCCAGACGACGGTATCGAGTGGGCCCAGGACGCGGTCGAGGCCATGCGCAACGCTGACGGCACCTCGACGAGCATCGAGATGCGCAACTCGGACATGGCTCCCGAGGCTCACACCCACCCTCTCAACCATGGCGAGCGAACCGGCCATGGGGAGCTCGGTACCGAGGTTGCTGCCGGCGTTGGGGTGGCCACTGCTGTCGGCGCTGCTGGCCTTCTCGCTGTCGGCTCCTCGGCGGGCGCTCCTTCCGGCGGCCCCCAACCTTCGCCCGACCTCGCGGAGTCAGTCCCTGGCGCCTTCCCGCCGGCGCCGGAGCGCTCGCCTTCCCCGAGTTCAAGCCCAGTCCATGGACTAGCTGCTCGGGCTCTGCCTACACCTCCTCCTCACCGTGCGCCGCCCATCTCTCCGGCGAACGAGGCGAGCCCCGAGCCTCCTATTCGCGAGATGACTCCAGTCACTCCGCCCGCGACCACGTCATCCAGTGTTCCCACCGTGATGACGCCCGCGTCATCGGACTTCCACGGCGAGGAGGTCACCAGTCGCCACCAGCCGTCGGCATCCGTGGCATCCGCCGTGTCTGCGTTTTCCACCACTTCCGGCGAGACTCTCAACCAGACGCCACTACGCTCGTCGGTACAGTCCGAGGCCTCATCCTACTCCACCCCGACGACTGTCGGCATTCTGGCTGCGGGTGTTGGTGCTGCCACGGTGGCGGGCGTCGCCGCAGGCGCGGCCGCGCACTCTGCCAGCACACCAATGCCCCAGCCTCCTGTGTCTCCAACCGGAACAACACCTGCCTCCCCCGCGTCTGCAGGACCACCTGTTGGGTTTGTGCCGCCCACCCCAGAGCTGCAGCGGACATCAGAACTACAGCGTGCACCTCTGACGAGGGCACAGGATCACGTCCCGACTCCCAAGGCGCGTGGCCCCGTCGCGCCTCTGTGGTACTCGGACGCGTTCGACATTTCGCGCCTGTCCACGCTCGTGCGTGCGCGCGCAACCGACATCAAGCGCAATACTCCGGTTCCTCGGCCGCGGAAGCAGACCGAGCCGGCCGACACTGTGCAGCGCGTGCTGTATGGCAACCGGCCCGATGTCGAGCACATGCCACCCGACCTCCGCGCACCTTACGTCCACTTGCAGGCCAAGATGGACGCGTTTGACCGTGAGATTGACGACCTACTCGGCTCGCTTGTTGCCGCGTACTAGCCGAATGAACGTTTGAACGTTACGTCAAGCCCCGTTGTGGGCCACGCGCGATTGTATTGTACTCCTGGATGATGATGACGCCATATCCTGTATAACGCTAGTGTGGATGGACCAAGAGTCATCCGATGAATGCAGAACTATGCCAGCTGTGCAGGGAGGTGATCTCAACTGAGCTGAGAAGCTGATCCGAAGCGTGAGCGTGGATACCAATCTGTGAGCCACAGACGTGTACAGGGGACGTGGGCGAAGTGTGAACGCCCTTGCAAGTGCTCAACATCTGGCAGCGACCATTGGCGAACCGAGACTCAATCAATCACTACACATGCATGACAGGTGCGTATAACGCTGCACCCCACCCTCGGCATCAAGCGGCGCAATGTACAATCCCCTCTCCGAGTTAGAGCTCGCCCTTGGCCGGCTTGCGGTTCATGATGTCGACGAGCTCGACGTCAAAGATGAGGTTGGACCGGGGCGGGATGACGGGTGGGAAGCCCGACTCGCCTGGGGTCAGTGACGGAGCGGGTGATAGCGTAGTCGTTCCGGAAAAGGCCCGAATGCACGTATACAGCTGGCCAGCGCCTTTCAGTGCGCGCTTTAAAGCTCGAGCGTGGAATCCCTCTCCTTCCAGCCGCCCAAGATCGACACACCGCCCCACATCGTGGATCTCGACAGCAGCTTCGAGACGATTGGTATGAGATTCACGGCTCGAGTTCCCCACTTGCACGCTCACGCTCGGAGACGCGCCGCGTACGTCCATCAGCCTCGTTCTCGGCCGATTGCTGGGCCCCCTGCACTTCTTCCTCCCCCCCTTCCTTTCTCCCACACACAAGCACACCAGACACATCCCACGCACCATAGGCCATGTCGTAGGGGATGGTGAGAAGACGCTTCTCGCCAATGCACATGTCCTTGAGGCCCTCGTCCCAGCCGGCGATCACCTGTCCGGCACCGAGGGTAAAGTCGAGCGGCGAGTTGCGGTCGCGCGAGCTGTCAAACTTGGACCCATCTTCGAGCGTGCCGGTGTAGCTGGTGTTAGCTGCATGAACGACGTGGACAGTTTGGACCAAGCTATAGAGTCGCTTGCGCAGCCTCTATCTCGGCGCACATTGGCAGCTGGCTTGCCAGTGCTCGTCTCGGTCTCCGGACTCGGGGATCTTGGACTCGCCAAGCTCGGGGGTCTTGGACTCGCCAAGCCCTCGCCAAGCCCACGCCCAAGCCCACGCCTAACCCCAACCCCAACCCCAAGCCACAACCCGACTCACTGCATGGCGAGCTTGTCGCCCTTGCGCGTCTTGATGGGACAGCTGTCCGGCACCTCGACGACCTTGATGTCGAGCTCGGCCGCGGCGGCGTAGCCGACAAGCGCAAGAGTGAGAATTTGGGCAATGAAGCTGACCATGACTGTAAGAGATGCTAGTAGACTAGAATGTTTGAGTGAGTAGCCAAGTAGTCAGCGCGTACGCGCGACACGATTCATTGAAGCTTCCACGTGTTGGCTACGTCACGTCAGAGTGGCAACACGTGGCAAGGTAGCGTGGGGCGGAGTGGCAGAATTTGATCCCGTCCCCTCAATCAGAGTGGGGAGGATGGATGAGCAGTTTGAGTGAAACACGATCATCCACATCTAGATGAGCTCGGACATCGGACAGTAATATTGAGTTAACCAGATCAAGAGATCACAAGGACGGCCCCCACTTGTCATATTCTCATGTTGCTCGTGTCCACACGCGATAATGAAGCCTGGCTTGGCTTGACTTTGGTGCGCCATTCCCTAACCCACCGATTGCCCACCGGCGCTTATGTTCGCCGATCCTTGTCCGAAGCGGACGCCTTCTCGGACGAGGGGTACGCGCCGGCACTCAGTATGGCGCTTTTATTTCTGGCTAATGGGCTTGGCGACCGGTCCCGAAACCCGAGCGATTCCCGCATATCCGTAAATTGCGCCACTGTACTTGTACATTCCGTGACTGAGAATGGAGGTGAAGGCGGGAATGCTTCTCTGCTGAAGACGGTGAGGACTTTTCTCTCTTTTCTCGATCCGTCCCTTAGGGTGGATAATGATCGGGTGAGGGTGAGATGATGGAATTGGGGTGGGGATTGTGGGTGGGGAAATGGCAGGGTTTGTCAAGTTTGTTGCATAAGCCGTCGGCATGCAAGGATAACGTGAGCACAAGCTTGTGACCCTCGGCGCCAAGGTGGCGGTATGACTGGGGGCACGGACTGGGTGGCTGGTCGGCATGGTCGGCATGGTCGGTATGGGGAAGTGAATTGTTTGAGTGATGAACCTGCATACGTTGTGGAAGGCTGGGCCTGGCCTTGGACAATGGGCCATGGACCAACTGAGGCTGAGGTTAAGTCTGAGGCTGAGGATGTCGTGTTTGTCAGGGCAGAGTGTGAGTAAAAGGCCCACCTTACCCAGCTTACCCAGTGTATTGATTTCTTGGACGTAATCGATCCAATAACACGGCACGTGTCACACTTACTGTTACTATAGTTCCTCGCATCCACGCCTACTTGCCGACTAAAGAGCTTGCCCAAAAAGCGCAGCCCCCAACCCGCACGGCTCTCAATCCAGTCCCAAGGTATTCGACATTCCTCTGGCTAGCGGTAACCCGCGGCCGACAGCTCGCTGCCTTCGCTGATCCGGAGCCGGGGTCCCCCACCTGAATTGGTTTACATTTGCAGAGTGTCTCACCTTGGTTCTGCAGCCCGTGCGCTTGCCTTCCCTCGCATTCCCAAGACCAAAAGGGGTGCAAGTCGTGACTTTTGTATATCCCATCCTCTACCAGCCTAGTCAACCTCTAGCCGCAGTCTTGGAGCCTGGAAAAGCTGGAAAAGAAAGAGACAACGATACACCCACATATACATAGGCAACGACTTGGTAGGACCCTGCCTGTTTCTGATAACACCCTGGCAAGGCATCCCGCACCCACAGCCGTACTGTACTTAGAATACATTGCTCATCACTCGACATCACTTGCCGTTCGTTGTTGGACATACACACTACACCTTGTTTCCAGTATATCGGCAATGGATCTCGGTACACACGCTCACGGCCACGGCATCCAGTTTGTACAGAAGAAGGTGCCGATTCGGCGTCCTCGCAAGGCGTAAGTAAAATCACGGAATACGCCCCTGGCAGTCTTGTTGTTTGCTGATTCCCCCAAAGCTGTACCATATGCCGTGGTCTCAAGGTGCGTTTTTCATCCATTCCATGTCAGCCTTGTCACACCAGTCAATTCCCCCCTCCTCCAACCTCGTCTAGCATTCTAACATCCAGACTCGCTGCTTGCCTGATGGCGATGACAAGGACCCCCAGTCCTGTTGCTCGCGGTGTGCGCGACTCAGTCTCCAGTGCCAGTATTCGCGGGCCCGGCGAGGAAGGTGAGTGGCGTGGGTGGATTGAGATATTTTCAAGCTTGAGTTACTGACCAGTCTTAGGAAGACCAGCGACAATGAACACAATTCACCCCCCTCTGGCGAGTCGTTGAAGGAGTCGCATATGCCAAACAGACTGGGCCTGGGCAATAATGGCTTTGCTTCTCAGCGCGGCAAGTGGGACCTGATGTCGACCTACGACAACAACCCGGGTAGCGACGGGCGCATGTTTGCTTCTGGCATGCTCGACAACAAGGGTACCCAGTGGCCCCAGCCCCAGCCACGCAATAGCCTGATCCAGAATGGGGACGACCACTCACCCGCCATGTACCCTACGTCCAATGGCTCCGAGACACATCCATCTCCCCTTGCTCAGTACAACCTCCTCCCTAGTAGAAACTCGAACGGGTTCTCAGATTACCTCAACCCTCAAATCCAGCTGATCGATGGACCCCAAGTCCCGTTCAATGGACGGACTGTCGAGGGGAATGTTGATCGCTTGACTCACGATGGCTTCCCCAACGGTTACCCTACCCCCATCGACGCTGGGTTCATGTCCGACGCCGACGCTCACCAACTCTTCGCCTTGTGAGTAATCTCTTCAACCACACTAATAGGTGTTTAGGTTCATGACCCGTATCGCCCCCAGCTCAAGCATGTTTGATCCCTACTATCACACTTTTGAGCGGGTGAGGGGGTCACCTGTTCTGTTTACTGCGATCCTTTCGGCTTCTGCCTTGTTCTTCCGCCCTGATATGGCCGACCAGTTGTACAAACTCGCCGACACTTACGTCTCTCACAAAATGTCCAGTGGCACCTACGACTTGACTTTGGTCCAGGCTGTCTCAGTCCTAGTATATTGGAAACATCCAAATGACCGCACAACGTACCAAAAGATGGGGATGGCTGTGCGGCTTGTTCACGAGCTCCGCCTGACGAGTACCGCCAACCCAGCTCGTTCACTCAAAAACGGAGTGACCGACGAAGATGATCGTCGCAAGGCTGACATTGAGCGTACCGTGTTCTGTGAGTGTCAACTGGAAAGGATATATCTCTGACAGCTTCAGGGTGTTTTAGTGCGTTCTCATTCCCTCTCTCCTAACCACAGCCCATGACGTTGTGATCTCGCACTCTCTCCAGCTCCCTATTGCTCAACCCTCGTTAGCCCCCACAGCAGACCAGGTTCACGACTGGGCCGAGTCACACCGGCACTTGAACTTGCCGAGCGATTATTTTGCTGCGTTCAACGCTGGGTACGCAACTCTGTGTGATGATTTCTGACACTAGTCTGTGGGAGGCCCATTCGTCGTTCCGTGCCTATCCGCGCTTCTTGATTGAGGGGGCACTTGTCAGGTACACGCCTCAAGGTTACACAATCCTCACAAGCCGTCTGGAGCAGCACATGAACCGGTTCCGCAACCACCCTATGCTCACGCAGGAGCCGTTTGTTACACTCTGCAAGCTGATGGGCGACTCTGCCATCCTCAAGATGCGGACCCTTGGATGGCTGCAGAATCTCTCACCCGGAACGAGTTCAACCACGATTATCAAGCTATGCGAGGACTTTGTGGTCGTGATCAAGCGGATGGAAGACCTTGTTCTCTGTTCTGACATGATCGTTCGCCAGGTCGCAGTACCAGGCATTTTACTCACTCTGGCAAGTATTTCTGGGGGGCGTCTCTGACAGCAGGCGAGGAAGAACTTTACCCCAGACGAGTTGAGGCACTGCTCGAGGATCATGATCCAGATTGCAAATGCCGTTGGTGATTTCGCGAATCGTCGCGGGGCCGAGCTCCATATGCCAACTCTTGAACAGTTTTACCGCCATCTTGTGCAAAGTATTAACCGCCAACTTGATGGTAACGAGATGACACCGGCGACGGTAAGTCGCGTTGAAGAATCGGTGTGGCAATGCTGATGCCAGCCTCTGCAGAACTTTGGCCACAACCAGTGGCCCGGGTTGTCCACCGAGCTTGCCTCTGCCCCGGCTGCCCCTGTTGCGCTGGGGGGCCAGAATGAGTCCGGACAAGAGTGGCCGTGGACCAACGTGTTCAAAATGGTTCCATCCTGGGATGCGACTGTGCTTCAATAGTTCTGGACGAGTTGACTGGGTCCGTTTATCTCTTGGTTTTCCTATTTCTCATTGTTATTGCGGGCGATACCCATGCCCACCCGACTTGTAGCTCTGTAGTATTTATGCACGAGAGATAGTTGAAAGCCAGAGCAGAGTAGCCCCAGGCTTGGTTTGTTGTTGACCGTGCTGACAGCGGGTGTCTGACAGCGGATCAACGCCCTTGCTCAATAAGCTTCCAGCTATATCTAATCCGCAGCTAATGACTGAAATGGAATCCGGAACAGCGCTACCGCGGCACCCACCAGCCTCGTATCATCAGCCGGTGTAGCCTCGTATCTAATATACGCTAAATACAGACTGGATAGAATACGCTCAGGGCCCGTCCTGCACCAAGAGCGTGAATGTATTAAAGTACGCTACATGGTTCTGTACAACACTTTCTAAGTCTACAAAACCACATCTTTAGTGATGATATCCCCCAACTCGCAATATCTTCTTCTTCTACACTCTTTGACCAACTTCTTCTCTCTCCCCCCCCCCACCCCTCTTTCTACCCCCCTCTTAAACCCCTACGTCAACCACCCTAGCACCTAATGTGCATGCCGCGATTGTGGGAACCGGCCAGCTTGCCAAAGGCCAAGGCCAATCTAACCGAGACATAGTGGCTCTCCAGGGCTTAGGGGCTGGAGAGGAAAGGTAACAGCCGAGGTAAAGGAATGAGAATGAGAATGGGAATGGGAATGGGAATGGCATGATCGGGAATGACCAACTTGTCAATTAAGAAAGCAAGGAGCAAGGAGTTAGGAACGCCACATAGCCACCAGTCGTGATCGTGGGGATTGTGGGTGTCCTTGGGATGTTTCAGGGTTGGAACAGTGCCTGGCGCTTGGTCCACGTGTTTCCATTTGTAGGAGCACGTCATGTCCGATGTCGGCGGCGGAGAAAGTGTAGTTTGCGGCGGAACGTAGAGTAGTTGGGCTATCAGATGTGGGATGTGGGCTGGAGTTCGGGTGTGCCGAGGTCGCTTCGGGTTGTGTGTACATCTTTTGCTCCGAATTCCACTTTCCGAGACTCTGTACCGTCACAATCCAAAACAAATGCCATATGCTAGCTCCTACTGTACATTTGGGTTTAGTGGTGGAACTGGGAGTCAGTGGTTATGTTTCGGGCAGGAGTCTTGGATAGACTTACCAGACGCAGGTTGGTGTGGGCGTACACCATGCCGTACTCGTCGGCAGTCTTGACGCACTCGGCGTCCATGATCGAGCCCGACGGCGCGCCAATGTACTGAGCGCCCGAGCGGTGGGCGCGGTGCACATTGTCCGAGAATGGGAAGAAGGCGTCCGAGGCAATTGAGACATTCTTAAAGTTTGCAAAGTGGTTCTTCTTCTCGTCGTCGGTGAGGGGCTTGGGAGCCTCGTCAAACAGTGACTCCCACTGTGCGCGCTCCTGAGGCGAAGCGACAAAGGCCTCACCAGTAACAAAGAGGTCGATGGCGTTGGCCTTGTCGGCGCGCTTGGTACCCTTCTTGAAGGGGAGGGCGAGGACACGAGGGTGGTGGCGAAGCCACCAGTTGTCGGCCTTGTCACCGGCCAGACGGGTGCAGTGGATACGCGACTGCTGGCCAGCGCCGAGACCGATAACAGCACCGTTGAGGGCGTAACATACCGAGTTGGACTGGGTGTACTTGAGTGCGAGGGTGGCGACGATCAGGTCGGTCACGGCGTTGGAGGGCATGTCCTTGTTTTGCGAGACAATGTTGGTGAAGAGCGACGCGTCAATCTTGGCGTCGTTACGCTTCTGCTGAACCGACACGCCGTAGACTTGACGAGTCTCAACGTCACCAGGGACATAGTTGGGGTCCATCTGGAGGACACAGTACTTTCCGCCCTTCTTCTTCTTGAGGATCTCAAAGGCCTCGGGCTCGTAGCCGGGGGCAATGACACCGTCCGAAACCTCACGGCTGATGATCTTGGCCGTGGCGACGTCACAGGGGTGCGAGAGGGCGAGGAAGTCGCCGAACGACGACATGCGGTCAGCGCCACGGGCACGTGCGTAGGCAGTGGCAAGGGGCGAGAGGTCCTTGAGGTCATCAACACCAAACACCTTGGCCTCGACCTCGGAGAGGGGGACACCGACGGCGGCACCGGCGGGCGAGACGTGCTTGAACGACGCGGCGGCGGGGAGGCCAAGACCCTCAGAGAGTTCCTTGACGAGTGCCCACGAGTTGAGTGCGTCGAGGAGGTTGATGTAACCCGGCGAGCCACAGAGAGCTTTTGGTTAGCTAAACACAACAGGTTATCTCACCCTTAACGGGCATCTCTCCAGTCTCGACAAAGGCCTGGGCAGGCTTCTGGTGGGGGTTGGCGCCGTAACGGAGGGGAATGCGCTGGTAATCGACACCAGCTGCGGCCTTGAGAGTGGCGTCCGAGTCGGTTGACGAATACATCTTACGGAAGTAATCGGCAATTGCCTCGTCGTAATTCTTAGTAGCCTCGAATGCCTTGAGTGCAAGACCACGACGAGTCTCAGGCGAGACTTGACCCTTATCCTTCCACTCGGCGACAACTGCGTCGTAATCGGAAGGGCTGCAGACAATAGCCGTACGCTCGTGGTTCTTCGCAGCTGCGCGCAGAAGGGTCACTCCGCCAATATCAATTTCCTCAATGGCTCCAGCGAGAGTGCAGTCGGGCTTGGCCGTCTGCATGACGAACGGGTAGAGGTTACACACGACCATTGTGATTTTGTTGATACCATTCTCGGCAAGGTCCTTCTCGTCACTCTCGATCGAACGGGCGAGGATACCGCCATGCACCGCCGGGTGAAGAGTCTTGACACGGCCACCGAGCATCTCGGGCGCATTAGTGATTGAGCTCACATCCTCAATCTCAATACCGTTCTCGCGGATAAGGCGGGCAGTGCCACCCGAACCAAGGAGACGGAAACCCAGCTCCTTGAGAGACTTGGCGAAAGGTAACAGGCCATCCTTGTCGTAGACGGAGAGGAGCGCTGGGATGAGCACGGGAGGCTAGAGGGAGAGCCAGTGCGGAGCATAAGCTAGGCCAGGCCAGGCCGTGGTCAAAGCTCCTTAGGCGCACAGAGTGTCAACATCCACTGGCGAGCTGGCAGAAGCTCGCCAACAAGGTGAGCTTGGAGAATGCCAGCTCGCCAACAAGCAAGTACACCCGCCCGCGACACTCCGCGTACTCGTGCACTCACCGATAGGAGCAGCCATTTTTGGAATGTTTTACAACAAAACAAGACAAAGTAGCTACAGCCGATAAAGTTGACCAGGGGAGGGGGGGTGGAGGGGTAGGAAGGGGGAGCAAGGGGGGAGGATACCGGGGGACGACGGACCAAAATCCACAAGTATGCCGTCATTTGATTGGAGGATAAGGCACATACTGTATCAATTCCTGACGTGTCATTCCAATTTATAATGTTTGGTGACCATTCTCATCCGTTCATCCTAACCGAGGGTTACGGAGTCATCTTGGGTGAGAGTGAGAGCGACGAGCATGGACATGATCATCAGTTCTACTTCTTATCAACATCAGGCGGATCCCGTATTATCATCTTTCCAGAACTCGTAAGAGGTAACAGGCACTTGAGAGTTCACGACAGCTTAGCGTTTCAGAGATTCTCGCGCCTTGTCCGGACCTGATACAATGGCTACAGGATATAACCTAACATTATCTCGCAACTCATCACATTGCGACTCACTCAAACAGTGGTGCACTGATCTTTCAAACTTGGCATTGAAATACTCTCACACGAGGCTGGATCAGACCTTGCTGCGTTACAAATATTGTGTTAACTGGTTTAAAGTTTGCCTCGACAAGACTAATCGGCTCTGGCTCTGGTCTGCCTCCTTGACAACCCTTGTAACTCGGGCTCTGGAAGACACATTACCTCCTTCGAGCCCCAGGGGTCACCTAACACTCTACGTGCCAACTCTAACTATGACACTGGGAGCTTAATGATAACCGAGAATCAAGTGTTATCGGGCCAGTGAAGAGTCCGAGTCTGAGAGCGTGTTGTGATTCGAATGAGATACAAGTGGCTGAATGCATGAATTGCATTGCTTGTTTACACATGTTGATGATAACCTGTTGCAGTTGTCATGCTCCATTCTACGTGTTTTATGTTACAAATCCGATTGGGGGGACTAGGGGGGGTTAGGGGTTAACTTTGGTTTGATCTCTCGTTCCTAAGTCTCTTGACAACAAACTAACCTCTTTACTCACATCCCGTGCACCTTTAGTCATCAAACCTAATAAACCATCCCGTTCACGCTGGTCATGATGGTTACCAAACACTATAGTTTTCCTGCTCCTTCTCCTGTAGAGGCCTAATACAGCTACAGGTACCAGGATCGATGTAACCGGGACAAGTTTATCCATTCCAGTAATGCCTTGGTGCTAGCCCCCACAACAGATGTTCACACCACAAGGCCTCGTCCTTGCCCAACCCCCCAAATACCATTTCCCTAGACTTCTAGAGGTACAGCGCATTTGGGGAGACGAGTTGAAACCAGACAACATAACCAGTCTTGAACCCCTTTCTAAAGCTTTCTCATCGAGATCTCCATCGCACTGCACTCTCCTTACCATTCCATCACTCATTTACCAATGATTCGCAGAGGTAGCAGTGATGTCGAGCAGTCCGCCCCTCTGCTGGGCGCAGACGCCGAACAGGAGCTCGATCGACGGCCACGTCGCAAGCCAAGGACACGGTTTCTTCCCGGGTTGAACCGCTGGCTTCGGGGGTTGGGACGGTTGCCACTATTCATCGCTATTGCGGCGGTGTGGTTCCTCGCTGGTTTGGTGTTCTCGAAAGGATCACACAAACTACTCGTCAATACCGAGACATACCCCACGAACCCCAACCTCGACGTATCGGTTCGCGTTCGAGTCCTCAATGACCTTTTGCAGGAACGTTATCCCGACGCGTACGTCCCTCCAAGAATAAGAGAGGGCTGACATAAGGTCGGGGGAACGTAAAGCGCGTAACAGTAACTGGGACTCGTTGGACAGGTTGGCATCTTGTCTCGAGACAAATACGTGTACAGAGAATGAGCGCAAGGTTATCCTCCTTTCTAGCTTCCGTTTCGGTCGCTCCGAGGTTGGAATGAACAGTGGAGAGGAAGTGTGGGCGCGTTCCATGATCTCGGCATTCCGACACCTCAACTATACGATCCTCTTCGCTTGGGGAAGCATGGAGACGTTGTTGATGTATCAGAACATTCCCGAGATGGTCACGGCTGTTCTGTGGGAAGGGGTGGATAGGCGGCGATGCGTCGATCGCAACGAAACAAACTACCTCGAGTTTGACAAGCAGGAGAGGGAACTCACCCCTTGGCAGACGGGCAAACATGCTTGCGCTCAAAGTGAGGACTTTCCACATGGTATTCCACACTGGAAGAGCTTCCAATTCCACTTTTGGGCTCATACCAACGTGGCCCTTGGTGGACGATGGGTACTCTCACCCGAGGACTATGACTTGTGGCGGCCCGACAAGCCTGGACACACGTACATTGGTGAGTTTTGTGTTGCGAGTGGGGTTCTGTTTTATCAATGAAGAGTTGTAATCGCTGCTTGTAACAAACAATTAGTTCATCGTTAACACCAGGTTATTCGATTGAGAAGCGTTGCGACATGTTTCCGATGTTTTCCAACCGCGAACACAGGGCGCTCATCCTCGCCAAGAACGTCAATTACTTTACCGAGAAGCAAAACTTGTTCCATGGTCTCTTGGGACCTGCGCGAGATGGCGTAACTCCCGTCCTCAACCACGAGGCTCAACCAGTGAATTTCAAACTCATCTCAACAGCCGGCGATGCCGGCGACCCAATTGATGACGAGGAAGGAATCGAGACGGTTGGGCGTAAAGATCAACGCGAGTGGACCGAGATTCTTGCCCGAAGCAAAGCACTTGTTGGTATTGGTGATCCGGTATTATCTCCATCACCTTACTACGCCCTCTGTATGGGTGTACCATTCATCAACCCTATTAGGAGGTGGGATGAAAAGGACCCGGATAACAGGGATAAGTGGATGACTCAACAAGACGCACTACGATACACCAACGAGCCATACGTTTACCATGTTTATTCAAAAGATCAAGATGGGTTACGAAATGCTTTACAGCGTGCATCTGATAATCCCATCCCTCGATATATCCGTGAGTTTTATCAATTGCTCCCGTTGAGGGCCAGACCAAACTCGGGAACAATTAGGGTTGAAAGACTTAGCTGATATCCTTAGCTCCACAAATGCGCTTTGAAGCAATTGTTAATCGCGTACGCAAGTTTGTGGAAACTGATTGGCAAGCTGCGGCTAGTCAAGTCGTTATCGAACGATATAACAACTCTGCCCAATATCAGTACCTTGCAATGGATGAACCAACCGAGACCCTCCGACAACGGGGTAAGCATGTAAACTAGTTACCATCTGAATCTCTTTAATGTACTATAAAGTCTTGGCATTTGAATCTTGGCTCAAATGCTAGAGGTGGGTGTAGAGGCAAACGAACAATATTCCTTGGCTTGTGCACAATTTACCCTTAATTAACGGGCTACATCAGGTCACCATATATAACTACGCACTAGCCCTATTGTTCTTGAAAAGGTCCCGCCAATCTAACGATTTTTAGCTACGTTTAGCGAATTAGCGATACGCGGGGAGTTCTTAATTTCGTTACTGTTCAGGGTAAACCAGTCAAATTAGAACTTGTGCAGCTTTATTCAATACAAGCTCACAAGTTAAAACGTTAAAATAGTATCAATAGTTTACAAGGCTCTAACAATGTATATTTTCCAAATGCTGCAATCATTGTCATTGACATTGAATATAAATCAAAGACTCAAAAAGATGGTGAATAATGTATCAATGTTAACAAATCATACTCTACAGATCTACAATGGACAGGAATTGTACGTATCCTAGCTGATCATCGGATCAGCGGATGGGCGGATCCATCCCGTGACAGGTCTTTTCAGGGAGACTTGGGGACAAGACTTGAGTACTTCAACCTACTTGAATGCGCTTCATGTTGTAGGTGGGTGAATGTACGATGCATGAATACGGTTGAGCGTACGCGCAATTTAAGGGACGGGCCTACGGGCCTACGGGCCTACGGGCCTCAAGTACTACAACACTTCAGGGTATCTGTTTCTTGTATAGACAAACCAGACACTTGTTGCTCATTTGATACAAGATGATCCCTGTCAGAATAGCCGCCTCGGCAGACGGGTTGTTCAGGCCATTAGCCATCAGTTAACCCATTGTCGAACAATCTCTTCAATCTCACTATCATGGAGTTCGAGCGATCGACCAGCTCAGAGTCTGATACGACCCAATACGACGTTGGATCTCCTGGTCCCAAATTTGCCGTGGCCAGCAGATTCCGCCGGCGATGGTGGTGGAGACTGAGCGTGCTCGTCAACATTATCGCAGCCGTCATCTTTGCCCACAATTACATCGTTGGGTCACATGTCACCCTCGTCAAAGATGCCTTCTTCCCCATCACCTACCTCGATCCTCTTCCATCGCCAGCGCCGGCTTACATCCCTGGGATGGAGGGTGGCGAGTGCTCCCTCTGTGCTGTCAACCCGGCATTGTGTGAAGAGTTAGGGTGAGTTGTTTGGTTACCACTCCCAGTGCTGACGATAGGCCAAACAATGCGATTCGCGGACTTGGGTATCGGGGCGAGAATGCGCGCCTCAGACGTATGTTAGCCCGCGTGCGCGCCGGCAAGCCATTCAACGTCGCCGTCGTTGGCGGGTCTGGTGAGTCTACTCCAATAACCCACCTTACCCAGTATCCAAAGGATATTCGATTCGGGCACACCACCCCAGTATCGATCCACGCAACATGCATCGTATCGTGTTTGACCACCTCAACGCCCGGTTTCCCGGAAAGGGAGAGCCTGCAATCGAAGGCGAGTCGCAAAAGGCCGTGGGGCGGAACGGGATGACCAACGGTGCTCTTGGCGCCACCGGGACGGATTACTTTCAGTTCGTGACCACGTGACAGTTCTAATCTTAGATACTGCTTCACCGAGGACATTCCGCCTGACGTTGATCTCGTTCTTATCGAGGCTGGTATGTAGATCTTCATTCCGCGCTGACATTAGCGATCAACGACCAACGAGGCTTTAGCTTTTCCGAGAGTTACGAGCAACTCGTGCGCTCCCTCCTCCGACTTCCGGGCGAGCCAGCGATTATAAACATCCAGTAAGTAACACGCCTCGCCGAGATGGCGGCCATTAGGCCGCTATCGAGGCGAGGGGTGAAAATTCCCAAGCTGTGTGATGGCTTGTCGGTCAGTCACTTACCCAAGCGTCTTCGCGTTGGTGTTCCAGCATATCTCCTTGGGCGGAGATATGCATCTCGCCACGGCCGAGTATTACGATATCCCCACACTTTCTTTACGCAACATCTTCCTCCCCCATCTCCTCGAGAACCCCGAAGCGATCAAGGACCTTTTCTGCAAGGACAGCAAAGAAGTGCGCGACGATCTCGATGTATATGACCTACGTCATGTGTGTGTGCGCGGCCACCGTATCGCGGGTAACCTCACCAGCGCATACATCGACATGCAACTGTGCGAGATGGATCGCATCGAAGCTGCGGCTGGTCATAGCCGAATCGACGAGCTTTACCCCCTCCCCACGATACCTCGACAGGGGTTGAACGAGCGCTTCGAGCTTGGCAAGACACTGCCTCAATTCAAACCCAATTGCTTCACCATGAATGCTGTCAAGAACAAACTCGTTCCGTCCAAGAACGACGGGTGGCGCGAGTGGTTCCACCCCGATGTTCCCAGTAAGGTGAGTGGATTGTGAACCACATGTTGAAAGTTGGAAGACATGACGAGGGTGGTGACGACCGTGTCAAAGGGGAGAGTGTGGTTTTGAAGGATGAGTTGGTAAACACAACCTATCGAGTGGAGTGGGGTTCTGTTCTGAGCTCATACACGGACTGAATCCATTTCCTATACCCAACGATCCCTACTGACCCTAGAAATACATGGTGGCAGACAAACCAGGTTCATCAATTAGTGTCAAGTTTCGCACTGCTCTTGGACGCGTCGAGTTACATTACCTCACTTCAGGCACTTATGGACTTGGAAGCGTTGAGTGTAACGTCGACGGTGGGTCCAAAGCGCGCTTTGACGGGCACTCTGGTAACTTGAGAAAGGGTGTCAATGTTGGTCGTGCAAAAGTTGTCTCTAATGATCTCTCACCTGGAGATCATGAGCTCACATGTGTATTACTTGATCAAACACTTGACCCAGGTGGTGGGCTCGAGTTTCGATTAATATCAGTTCTAAGCGTTTAGAATGTAAATGTAAATTTGACTTTTAATTTTCTAATCAATGTTGATTCAAATCCGAAAATAAATTCAAAACGATTCAATAGGTTCAGGCACCAACCTTTTTTTTTCAAATGTCGCGTCAAAAGAGGAGTATAAGATGGTTTGACTAACTCTGTCTGTCAATTGACAACTTGTATCCCTTACTTGTTCAATTGAATTCAACCAAAAATACTTTCCTCCTGTAACCTTAATCTTCCTTTGATCCCGCTAACCCTCTGGCCTCTGGCTAACCTTGACATGTCACTTGTTGTTAACCCTGAAAAGAGTTGGCTTATGAAGAGAACTGGACTCCCTGTCAATTCAATTCAATTCAATTCAATTTCAACAAGAACAGAAACAACCTGAGTTGTATCTAAACCAAGTAAAGAGCGCTTCAAGTACCCTACTTCCTTTTGAGTTTGTACAATCTCTCAACTCTCAACTCTAAGCTCTCAGCTCTCAGCTCTCAGCTCTCAGCTCTCAGCTCTCAGCTCTCAGCTCTCAGCTCTCAGCTCTCAGCTCTCAGCTCTCAGCTCTCAGCTCTCAGCTCTCAGCTCTCAGCTCTCAGCTCTCAGCTCTCAGCTCTCAGCAGCATGACCAAACTCTCACACTCTCTTGGACACTAGGGATTGAAGAATTGGACAACAGCAAATCGCAACTTGGCTTGTCAAGAGGGGGAAGCCCTTGCTCTCAGCCCGTGCACTCATGCTCAAGATTAGGGAGTAGCCAAAGATGACATTGAGCTACTAGATAATCGCACAGTTACCCCTAAAGGTCAAGAGGGGCGCACAAGAGCGTTTTGGTTTCTCAATTCATCAACCGCTCACACTTGGCCTTGAGCTTCACTTATGGGGTAGGGAGTAAAGCTACCATGCGCGTTCAACCACGTACCACGTACCAACAACAACCACTCGTACACTCATCTACCAACTGAGAGTGGGCTCAGCTTGAATAAACTGACTGTTACATTTGTAGCGCTTGTTCATTTCTACATTACCCCACATTCCAGTCAACAACACTCGGGTTACCACCTATTCACATGCTCATCTGCTCATCAATTCATCGACTAGTCGCTTCCTGTCAATCCTTACGTTCCACCTCTTTGAACCTATTCCTTTTACCCCCTTGTCCTTCCTCCACCGGGTAACCCCCTTGAACCACAACTCTTGATCACTTGGCTTCTCAACCGTGCCTCTCTCCACCTTCACTTGACTTCTCAACCGTGCATCTCTCTCCACCTTCACTTGACTTCTCAGCCGTGCATCTCTCCACCTTCATTCCTCTATTAACACTCAAGATGGACCGCCGCATAGCTCTTCGCCTCTCGGTGCTCCTCAATGTCCTCCTCCTCCTCGCGCCCCTTTACGCAATCTTCCCCTTCACCTTCTCCAATGAGCCCGGGGTCATGGAGCACTCCGACTCCTTTTGGATCACCGAAGAGCTAGCCCAGGTACCTAGCACACCTCCCGAGCCCGTGTTCGAGTGCGGAATGGGCGAGGCCGGCCCTATCGGGCGTCGGTTGACAGACGAGTTAGGTGACGTCGCCATGCGCCGCAGCGTGGCATACTCTGGTAAGCTTGGCTACGAATGAGTAATCTGACGGTAGGTTCCAATCACCGTCTGCGCCGTGCGCTCGCCAAGATGCGGGCCGGCGAACCATTCTCAATGGGCGTCATTGGCGGCTCAGTTTCAGCCGGCCACGGGATGCACCGCACAAAGGAGCACGAGGCGTCCATCATGCACCGTGTCCTCTTCGATTACCTTGACTCTAAATTCCCCGCTGCCGAACCCGCAGTTGATGGTCGACACACGAAGAACGGCAACCGGAACGTCTACTGGAACGGCGCCCAACCTGCCCGTGGCTCCGACTACTTTTCTTTCTGCTCCTCCCTTCACCTCAACACTGACGTGGACCTGGTGATCGTCGAGCTCGCCGTCAACGACCCATTGGACGTTGTCAACGTCAAGCACTTTGAAAACCTCGTGCGCTATCTTCTCGAACTGCCTTCGGAGCCAGCCATCTTGGTTGTCAACACGTTTGCACTCTTGTTCTGGGCCATGGCCACGGGTGGCGACCTGAACTTTGGCAACTCGCAGTTCTACGACCTTCCCGTCGTGAGCGCCCGCAACGCCGTCCTCCCAAGTGTGCTCCAGAACTACACGCGCCTTACCCAAATCTTTAACACCAACGACTGGAAGCCCATGGAGCTCGACCTGTCCAACGCCGACCTGCGCCACTTTGGCAAGCCGATGCACATCATCACAGGCGAGCTCATGATCTCATACATCGAGAGCCAGCTGTGCGAGATGGACCGCCTCGAGTACCGCCGGCCCGAAGCCAGCGCCAACGAGTTGTATCCCATCGACCCCATCCCCCGGCTGCGCCTGCAGGACAAGTACGAGTACGACGCCGAGGACTTCCCCAAGCTCGAGCCCAAGTGCGTCACCACTAACAGCGACGAGTTCCCCCTCGTACCCGTCAAGCAGGACGGTTGGAGGTCTTGGGCGTGGAAGGAGAAGAAGAAGTATCTCATTGCCGACACGGTCGGCGCAAAGATTACCTTCGAGTTCACCACTGTCGTCGGCGTCGCCAGCATCTATTACCTGCGCAGTTGGGAGTTTCCTCTCGGCAAGCTCAGGTGCTGGGTCGACGGAATCCAGGGGACCGCACAGGTATCCAACGGCCGGTGGAACAGGAAGATGAACATTGGCGATACGACAAAGTGGTCGGGCCTCACGCCGGGCAGCCATACACTCGACTGCGAGATTATCGCATCCACAGACGACCCAACTGGCAAACACGAGTTCCGCCTCATGTCTCTCATGTCCCTGTAGATGGTAGATGCGTATCCCACAATCTGAGATTGCTGTACATTCACATACCATGCCATATAATGCAATTGTTTAGAGTTGGACAAAGTGGCGACTAAGGCGGCGACTAGATGGCGATGTGTTGAGGTGTGATCTAGAGTCAACGATGGTAGGCGACTAACATATGATAGTGTGTCAATGGGGACACATCTATAGACAAGTGTTCTACTTATATATGCAAGGACGATGTGATAAGGAATGCGCCAACAAAGCGAGCCGACGAAGCACGGCCGGCGAATGACAAGAGGGACTGAGTACCACATACCGCAAGTGTACAGTAAGCGAGGTGATGGCGACCAGAGGTCAGTGCACTAGCGATAGCCTAATATTATCATAGTTGCCCTGGACGCTATCCGTCCTTGTCCTTGGTACACCACCTCTTCTTCCAGCAGTTGACGCGGAGGTCGTCTGGCAGTCCAATGGGCCCGCCTCGTTCTTCTCTTTGACTACGATACTCGTCCTCGTAATCGTAATTCAAAACAGCCTCGAGGCTCTCATACAACCCGAGTGGCCCAAACTGGCGCGGTGTGCTTATGTCAGCTACAGTAATCCCAATAAAGCCGTACTGGGGAGTTTTTCCGCTCTCGAGAGCCTTCCACAATGCGTAAGCCAACTGCTCATCATTCCCCCACAAGTACTTGAACCCATACGGTTCCGGCTCGTCGACGAAATATTGTCCATGTTGAGTCCATGAAGGATCGAAGCGTTCCCATCCCTCGAGCATTCCCATCCCACTGAGGTCCCTCATCGATGGGAAAACAGTAGGCGTACCTCGACACATGGCGATATAAGGTGTAGTGGGAATATGTGGACCTCCAATACCCAGTAGAACGTCGACATCTCCAAGGAGATCGGGGTATGATTCGGGATGAATCGAGATAGCCTTTATCCATCCATTTCCGGGACCAGAGGGAATTGTAAAGGTGACATCATATCCTCTTTCGTGAAGGAACAACCATACGCGTCCCCAATTCGGTTTATCGAGATACAGCCCATCGCCGAGGATGAGCACGGTTCGTTTCGCCCCGCGGTGTTTTGGTTTCTGGACAATGTTGAATGTCGACGGATCGCAAGCCCGAGAATGGATGAACGGGACCCAAGCGTGGTCGGGAAATGCGTATGGTCTAGATTAGATTGGAAAGGCAAGTCTTACGAGATGATATGCCATCGGCCAAGAGGGTGGATGCTCCAGTTTTCTTCTCCACCTTTGGTTGCTACGCCCCAGTCAAGGGTTAGATCGTGTCCTGGTGACTGGGCGCGACTTGGTCGTGCGCCGAGCTTTGTGAGCTTTTTCAATAACGGACTCACCCAACTCGTCACCATCAAGCGCCATAAGTCGACTGGTCCCCTCTCGGCCTTGGATCCAGAGTTGGATACCATTTCTGGATCAAATGACTTGATGTAATCCTCACCAATGCAATGCGGATTCTGCATACATTCAATAGCGTCCTTCTCTCCCATCCAAACTTGGTGTATACTCGACTCGAGTGCCTTCACGAGATATAATGCTGTTTTCCGATCATAAACTGGAATAAAGACATACTTGAACACCTTGATTGCTTTGGCCTAACCTAAGTCAGCCCACTCGGAAGGGTGGTAATACGATATCATCCCGCCAAGCAAGTTGCGCCAGTCTCTCCACCTCGACGAAGAACGACTCGTCAGGAAGTATATCGGGCCATAAGGATACGATGAGTGGTCGGTCCAGACATTCCACCAGACCAAGCCCGCATGCTTCCAATCTCCGTAACCCGTTATATATCGTATCGTCATGAGGTTCGTCAAGTAGAGCCTGTACTTGCCGCAACCGGGTTGAAGCTGGGCATTTATGGTCCGTCGTTGGATCAATCGGTACCCAACCGACACAGTCCCTTTGCGAGAAGACCGTTTCCGTAGCTCGTGTAATCTTCACGAAAACGATCGCCGCAATTACGAGTACCGCGAATACGAGGACGCGCAGCGGCAGACGGGGGATGCGGAAGCGAAGGCGCAGGCGGAATATTGCCATCCTCCAGCCGAGGTTCGATTCCACAGCAAAACACTCAATGTCGATGAGTACCAAGAACGATGAGTACCAAGAACAGATGGGTGATCACAAGTACACCCCACGCCCCAAGTTGCCAAGCCTCCGCAGTTGAGTTTACGCAGCTATCTCAAAATCAGTCACAGTGCCTGTGCCTATTTCGTGCTCGGACCTCTGATTTGGAACTGCCGAGGACATGAAAACATGAACATGTGCCTAGAATTGAAACACAACAAGTCCGTCAAAGTCGGAGACGGACGTGACTCGGGGCGCGGTGTGCTTTCACAACTCTGTCTCTACGATTTAATTGAATGTACAAGTGTACTGCAGCAGAACACTTGACGTTTCCAGTTCTCGACTCAGGTGATCAGGTTTCGGACTGCGGAGCTGCGTGTCCGTGTCCGTGCAGACTTGCCAGAAGGACACTAATCTGTCAAGCTATCCCTTATATTCGGGTTAATGAACGACGCGCAGTTCTCGCACCGGCGTTGTCGACATGTTAGCGGTTGGGAACAAGAAGATTACTACTCGGTCTTGGTATAATGACTCGTGGTGGCAGTATGGAGTGTTGACGTTGAATAGCGTGTCGTAGTAAGAGTGTGCCTCCTCTCGCTTACATATCTCGGCCTCTCAAATCCCAGCCGGTTCACCGACTCTGCATTCAGCCCGGACTCCATCCAAATTGCCTCCGTCCAAATCGTGAAACTTTCTTAACACCGACACCCAACCCTCACCCAGGAACCTCACTTTGGTCCCGCCCAGCCCTCGCTGCTGAGTTAGGCGTTGATCGGGCAGCGTGCACACCATCCGTCAAGTCGGTACACTCTCAAAAATGGTGAGTACGAGCGCGAGCACGGCGCCATCGATCACACCGACGATGTGCGCAAGTGTCGAAAGTGTACATGGATCATGCTGACTTCAGGCGCCCACCCAGAAGGTTCGTTTCGCGCGCGTCCGAGTGTCACAGGAGGATTTGGGACTCGAGGGGGATGGGATTATGGAGGTGGAGACGGATCGCGGCGAGAGGTGCGAGGTGCGCACGGTGGGCGTAATTGGGGTGCGGCGTGAACAGAATCTGCGCAGAGGACGAGCGGAGGATTCGCGAAAGACTGGGCGGCGAGTTGAGGTGTGAGGTGCTGCGCAACCTGTGCCCAACTGGCGACAGCGGCTTGAGCATCCTTACCTTGCTATCCTCGCCGAGTAGTTTGCGCGTGCTCTGCTACTCTGTTGCGCGTATACCCAACCCGCTCCTCTGCTACTCTGTTGCGCGTATACCCAATCCGCTCCTCGACCTCGAGCGGCGATGCCCTCCCTCGACAACCCTCCCAATCCCTCCTTGGCCTCAACAACCCCCACGACCCCCACACTAACCCCAGACCCGCAAGCAGCGCTCGGCGCTCCAGGACGTTGTCACGCGCGAATACACCATCAACCTGCACAAGCGCGTGCACGACCTCGGCTTCAAGAAGAAGGCCCCCAAGGCCGTCAAGTCGGTCACCGAGTTTGCCCAGAAGACGATGGGTGTCAAGGACGTCCGTATCTCCCCCGGCCTCAACCAGGCCCTCTGGGCTCGTGGTGTTCGCTCGCCTCCCCGTCGCGTCCGCGTGCGCCTTGAGCGCAAGCGTAACGACGACGAGGGTGCCAAGGAGAAGCTCTACGTTGTCGCGTCGGTTGTCGAGGGCGTCACTTCGTTCAAGGGCCTCGAGACCGTCGTCGTCGAGGGCGACGAGTAATCTCGTCCTGGGACTCGGGATGGGTAGATGACGGGGGTGTAGGCTGTAGCCCGGCGTCATGACATTCTTCAGCCGCGTACGACTGATCTTTGGTGCAGCGTGTGGCGTGCGGAGAGAGTATGATGATGGTCGAAGAGACGAGTTGGGGCAACGTGAAATGTGCAGCAGGCATGAGGCAGCAGGCATTCAGACATGCAGAGGTGTAGAAAGAAACGAGGGGCTCCAAGGTGTCTCCGTAGAAAGAAACGAAGGGCTCCAAGGTGTCTCCGTCTCTCCTCAGATCCTCAGACCCTCAGACAACATGTACCATCTGCGTCTGCATCCATGTACAATTTGCGCCGCTGCACAACAATTCGGCGACGAGCGGCGTTGGTGCGGGAAGTACTGCTTTGTAGGGGTGTCATTTGGCCCCACTTTACTTCAGGCACGGGAAAATCTTTGGACCCAGCTAACCAGCCCCATTAACCCCCCATAACAAGTAACCCCTCACAAGCGGCAAATCCTAGAATCCTCTATCCACCCATCACACCAAAATGTCAGTCGACACAGAAATCAAGATTAGCAAGGAGGAGCGCCGCGCCGCCAAGGAGGCTAAGCGCGCACGCAAGGCTGCCAAGGCCGCCGCTGTCGCCGAGGCTGGCGAGGGTGCTCCCAAGAAGGACAAGAAGCGGTCGCGTGAGGACGACGGCGAGGAGAGCAGCAAGTCGAAGAAGGACAAGAAGGCCAAGAAGGTCACGTCGGGCGAGTCAACCCCGGCTCTCGCCACTGGCGCCTCGTCCCCCGTCGAGACTGCCCTCGCAACGCCCGCCGAGGCCGAGACCGGGACCACGCCGCTGTCGAAGAAGCAGCTCAAGAAGCTCAAGGCTGCCGCTGCGGCCGCTGAGTCTGCCGAGGCCACCGACGTCCCCGTCCCCGCCGACTTTACGGCCGCCGACAAGGCGTACCTCGCCGAGCAGAACATTACTCTCGACCCTGCGCTCTTCCCACCACACCTGAACATGGCCACGCTGCCAGTGACGGCCCCCATCGCTGCGTCCCTCAAGGCGTTCCCCAAGCCGACACCGATCCAGGCCGTCTCGTGGCCTGCTCTCCTCGCGAAGCGCGACGTCGTCGGCATTGCGGAGACAGGCTCGGGCAAGACCCTTGCGTTCGGCGTGCCGGGTATTCAGCACATCTCGTCGCTTCCCAAGCCGGGCAAGAACGGCAAGGGCAAGCTCGCGATGCTCGTGCTTGCGCCCACTCGTGAGCTCGCCCAGCAGAGCTTTGACACCCTCGTCAAGCTCGGCAAGGAGGCTGGCATCAAGGCCGTCGCGCTCTTTGGCGGCGTCGGCAAGTTTGACCAGATCCGCGACATTCGTGCTGAGGGCACCCGCATTGTTGTCGGCACGCCTGGCCGTACCCTCGACCTTGCCGACTCGGGCGACCTTGACCTCTCGTCCATCTCGTACCTCGTCCTCGACGAGGCGGACCGCATGCTCGACCAGGGTTTCGAGCAGGACATCCGCCGTATCATCGCCCACACTCCCAACCACCCCAAGCGCCAGACCGTCATGTTCTCCGCGACGTGGCCCGAGTCGGTGCGCCGCCTCGCTAGCACTTTCCTCACCAACTCGGTCAAGGTGACGGTTGGCTCTGACGAGCTCTCCGCCAACAAGCGCATCACCCAGGTTGTCGAGGTCTTTGACAACCCGCGCGACAAGGACCAGCGTCTCCTCTATCACCTCCGCCAGCACCAGAAGAGCCACCCCGGTGCTCGCGTGCTAGTGTTCGGGCTGTACAAGAAGGAGGCGCAGCGTCTCGAGTACACGATCCGCCGCGCCAACTTCAAGGTCGGTGCGCTGCACGGAGACATGTCGCAGGACGCGCGCTTCAAGGCGCTCGAGGCATTCAAGGACGCCTCGGTCAACGTTCTCGTCGCCACCGACGTCGCTGCCCGTGGTCTCGACATCCCCGACGTGGCTCTTGTCATCAACGTCACTTTCCCCCTCACGACCGAGGACTTTGTCCACCGCTGCGGACGGACGGGACGTGCCGGCAAGACTGGGCGTGCTGTCACGTTCTTCACTGGCGAGAACCACGAGAAGTCGCTCGCGGGCGAGTTCATGCGCGTTCTCCGCGACGCAGGCGCCGAGATCCCCAAGGAGATGGACCGTTTCCCATCTACCATCAAGAAGAAGGGTGAGTACTTGAGAACGAAACATTTGAGAACGAGAACTGATACTCTTCAGAGCACGGAGCGTACGGAGCATTCTTCCGTGACACTGCCGACGCACCTGCGGCGACCAAGATCACGTTCGACTAGAGCTCTAGACCACTAGACGACTAGGCGCGCGATGGACAATTGATAGATGGAGATGTCCACCACCACATTCACACAACCACACCTCCACAACCTTCCAGGTAGACTGCATAGAACCTGGTGTTGGGTTTATTGTCACTTGTCTGTAGTCATGTACTGTATGCATCGGGATACCAGAGAAATGGGGGTTAAAGGCGTGGTCCTGGTCCTTTGTCCTCATTCCGTTTCTGTCAAACTAACACAATGGAGACAAACTCAGGCACACAATGATCAGAATTTCAGGGGAACGCGTGGTTGGTAGCCGATCATACAAAGTTCCAAAAGGTGACTCAACCTCACATCAACCATTGTTGTTTCTTCTCTTTCCAATCCTCTAAACCCCCACCTTGCCCGCAGCCTATACACTGGAACCACAATGAGCAATCCACGCCGCTCGGCGCGCTCCCGCGGCCTCGCGACGCCCGCCACTAACGACTCCGTGTCCCCAGACGTCAAGGCGGAACAAGGGCTGCCAACCCCCGAGAGTATGGAGGATGACTCGCCAAGTCGACGTATGCGCGATCGTGAGTTGCGCCCTTGCACACACCTGCACCCACCACACCTGCACCCACCTCCCGAGCCCGCTGACACCAGCATCGCCTGGGCGCCCCGCTAAGCGCCAGATGCTTGAAGCCATTGTCATGCCTGGACGCCGATCCAAGCTCAGCACCGAGAAGACGACGAGCGCCGACAACCTCACGCTTGGCACGCCCATCAAGAGCGAGTTCAAAGGCGAGATGGACGGCGACACAACCGAGTCTGACCCCGATCGACCTCAGGAGAACGGACGTGCTGAACCCGAACCCCCTAAGAAGAACGATTCGAGTGATGAGGACATGCCCCTTGCCACTCGCCGCAAACCCAGAGCACTTGCAACACGCGCCGGTACATCGAAGCGGAAAGCCATTTCTATCTCGTCGAGCTCTGAGGATGAGGGCATTGACTACGCGTTAAACTCTGACGATGAGGCCAAGCAGCTGCAGCGTGCCATTGCTGCGTCCCAGAGCGAGAATGGACGCACCAAGAGGGCGTCGACCTCGCGCTCACGTAGCACGAGCTCGAGCTCCACCTCAACGGCCAAGTCTAGACCCAAGCGTGCGGGGAAGAGCGCGACCCCTCACCGCTCGGCCATCGCCCGTCTCGCCCAGCGTGAGTAGCTTCCGCCACCTTCCTTGCCTACACTGCTGACATCAGTCCGTATGCGCGCTTCGCGCGGCCAGTCGTCCACATCAGGCTCCACTCTCCCTACGCCCTTGGACAGTTCCGCTTCACCAGAGTACATCCCCGCGGACGACGACGAGTTTGAAGGCTCAGCCTCCGACTCGGCCCTCACTGCGCTATCGGCCGATGAGTCAGACGAGGCGTTTTCTGAGGAGGAGACCAAGAAGCCCCCGAAGAAGAAACAGAGGAAGACAAGGGCCCGTCGCTTGGACGGCCGTATCGTGGCGGACGAGTTACCTCCACAGTGGAAGAACAAGACGGTGGCGGAGCGCGACGACGAGCTTGACCGAATCAAGGAGGAGAAGGCTTTCATCAAGGACGAGGAGGACACGATGTCACGGCGTCTTGGACGAAAGCTCACGCAGGGCGAGAAGAATGGGATTCGTCTGGGTCTGGTGAGCTCAATCGGGTTCTCCCCTAGCTAACATCAGCATCACCCGGAGCTCGTAGACGCCTGGGGTGACCTCGAGGCGAACATCGAACCCGTCAAGCCCGTTCCTATGGAGGCGGACCCGTCGCTCAAGCTCACGCTCCTCCCGTTCCAGAAGGAGAGCCTGTACTGGATGAAAAAGCAGGAGGAGGGCGTGTGGCGCGGTGGCATGCTCGCGGATGAGATGGGCATGGGTAAGACGTGAGTTGTGACACTGATCAGGTCATCTGACAGCAGTATCCAGACCATTGCGCTGCTCCTCTCCGAGCCGCGACACAAGCCGTCGCTCGTCGTTGCGCCTGTCGTCGCACTCATGCAGTGGAAGAACGAGATCGAGACGCACGCTGAGGGCTTCAAGGTCTGCCTGTGGCACGGTGCTGGCCGCATGAAGGCTGATGACCTCAAAAAGTACGACGTCGTCCTCGTGTCGTACGGAACGCTCGAGACGTCGTTCCGCCGCCAGCAGAACGGGTTCAAGCGCGGCAACCTGATCGTTAAGGAAAAGTCTCCGATGCACACGTTCGAATGGTACCGGTGAGTCAACGTTCCTCGCACCTTCCTTCAACCGTCGTCTTCTCCATTCCCGGTCTGACGCCTACAGTGTCGTGCTCGATGAAGCCCATAACATCAAAGAGCGCTCCACCAACGCCGCCAAGGCTGCATTCGCCCTTCAGGCCAAGTACCGCTGGTGCCTGTCCGGCACACCTCTCCAGAACCGTGTCGGCGAGCTGTACTCGCTGGTCCGCTTCCTCGGAGCCGACCCCTTTAGGTGAGCTTGACGTAGAATCATCTGGAGCTCGCGTTAACCGCAGCTTCTATTTCTGCAAGAAGTGCGACTGCAAGTCGCTGCACTGGGCGTTCAAGGACCGCCGCCACTGCAACGACTGCGGCCACAAGCCGATGGACCACGTCTCGCTGTGGAACTCTGAGATTCTCACTCCCATCGCTCGTTACGGCATCGAGGAGGGCGGCCCAGGCAAGGTGGCTTTCAAGAAGCTCAAGATCCTCCTTGACCGCATGATGCTTCGGTGAGCTAAGGGTATCGCTGTATAGCTGACCACAGGCGTACCAAGCTCGAGCGTGCCGATGACCTCGGGCTTCCTCCGCGTACCATTGTTGTCCGCCGCGACTACTTCTCTCCCCAGGAGAAGGAGCTGTACATGAGCCTCTTCACCAACGCCAAGCGCCAGTTTGACACCTACGTCACGTCTGGCACCGTGCTGAACAGTGAGTGTGTGTTCAAGCCCAATCTAACTGTCGCAGACTATTCGAACATCTTCTCTCTCATTACTCGGAGTACGTCCAACTTGACGACTATAGCTCAGGCTGACATCCAGTGCGCCAGATGGCTTGCCACCCTGATCTTGTGCTACGCTCTAAGACCAGCACCTTGGGGCAGGCGTCACAGGAAGATACTGTGTGTCGTATCTGCAACGACACCGGCGAGGACGCGATCGTGTCGGCCTGCCACCACGTGTTTGACCGCGAGTGCATCCGCCAGTACTTGGAGGTGCAGCAGTTGAGGGGACACAGCGTGAGCTAGCACCCATTCAAGTAGCTGACAGCAGCCCGAGTGCCCGGTGTGCCATATCGAGATCTCGATCGACCTCGAGCAGGAAGCAATCGAGATCGACGACTCGTCCAGGAAGGCTCGCCAGGGCATCCTCTCGCGTCTTGACCTTACCAACTGGCGTTCGTCGTCAAAGCTGGAGGCGCTTGTCGAGGAGCTCGAGAAGCTGCGTAACGAGGACTGCACCGTCAAGTCGCTGGTCTTGTAAGCTGCGAGCCATTGACCGTCAGCTGACATCAGCTCGCAGTTTGTTTCGTTCTTGGACCTTATCGCTTTCCGCCTCCAGCGCGCAGGGTTCAATGTGAGCTCTCAGAGTTCAATCAGCTGATAACCAGATTTGTCGCCTTGAGGGTGGCATGACTCCCCAACAGCGTGATGCGACCATTCAACATTTCAGTGAGCTCGGCGACGTTTATGACAGCTGACATTGCAGTGAAGAACACGAGTGTCACCGTCTTCCTCATCTCACTCAAGGCCGGAGGCGTTGCACTTGTGAGGTCACTTGATCAGTCCAGAGCTCACACCAGAATCTCACCGAGGCAAGCATGGTCTTCATGATGGACTCGTGGTGGAACCCCTCCGTCGAATACCAGGCCATGGACCGCATCCACCGCCTGGGCCAGAAACGTCCTGTCAAGGTGGTCAAACTGGTTGTCGAGGACTCGATCGAGGACCAGATCGTACAGCTGCAGGCCAAGAAGCTCGCAATGACGGACGCCGCTCTCAGCCGCGACCCTGACACAGCGCTTGGCAAGCTCACGGTCGACGACCTCGGGTTCCTCTTCAAGCTGTAATTGAGGGAGTCGAGCTGGGCCTTTTGCGCATCCCTTGAATAGCCATTCTTTTGGCTCTAGAAGGCTGCTGTCTGTGACATAGCTTGTAGATTGTTGTAGAGGCCTTGATGGCCATTCGATGGTTGTGTTTAGTCTCGAGGACGCTGAGGTGTAGTCGAGCCGTTTGGCTCAGTGGTCCACAAGTGGCCTGGAACTTGGCAAGAGCGTCTGAGCCGTAGCCCGCGGTTGAACTTGTCGGACCGTCGTGATATCGGTGAAGGCCAGTCCCTGTCGCCAGATCGCCAGCGTGTTGTTATCAGGTCTGGTAGCCACGAACAGGTTTGCAAGCGCCATTAGGAGTAGTGGTTAGAAATCAGCAGGATCAGGCAACCCATCGCAGTTTCCCTCCCCCCCCCCCCCCCCCCCCCGGTTCCAAGAGTTGTAATCCATGCGGTATGCCAGATGAACACGACCACGCCTCCCACACCTTACATTCCTCCCTGGCAGTCGTGCTCGCGATCGCTCATTGACCGGGTATCCATCTCCTCGTACCTGCTTCTCTCCCCATCCTCCATCCTTCACCCTCGTAATCCTATTACGCGTGGGGCACAGCGGCACCCTTGTCGGTGGCGAGGTACGCACGCATGTCCTCGATGCTGATGCACTTGAGGCCCCACTCGCGGGCGAAGCGCCAGCTGTCGTCGCGGCGTGCCATGGCACCCTTTGGGTCGTTGGGGTTGACGAGCTCGCACAGCAGGCCGGCTGGCGGCTCGCCTGCGAGGTAGCACAGGTCTGGGGTTAGCTCTATCAGGGAGTTGAGCTAGAGATGTGTAGAGCGCACAGAGACCAGAAACACAGCTGCAGTGCACACGTGCTATTCCAATCAAGGCCGGTTCGCGCATCCCAGTCACCATAGAAGATGACAGAACGGGTACACTGCTCATGTGACTACCCCCAGCTTCGCAGCGCTAAAAACTAGCGAAAGAGCGTCGACACACTGCCGATCATAGTGACCGCAGATAGATTGCCGCAGATCGGCGTCGAACATTCCGCCTCCACTTTTCCAAGACATCTGCATCCAGGGCACTCACCAACAGCCGCCTCGGTGTGTCCGAACCGCACGCGCGTCCCGCCCGTCGTGTAGCGTAGGGGCACGAGATGTCCAGGACGGGTAAACTCGTCGGCGGTCGCGCCGTTTGCAACAAGTCGGGAAGCGAGTGCGCGGTCGTGCGCGCTGATTCCAGTAGTCGTGGGGTGCTTTGAGTTACTGGCGTCGATGGTCAGGTGGTACGCCGTCCCCTTGGGGTCCTCGCTCGACCCGCTGGCAGCGAGGAGAGGGGGAAGCCGCAGCTCCTCGAGGCGCGACGGCGGCATCGAGAGGCAGATGAACCCGCTAGATGTCAGCGCGATCCCATAATTGATCTTGGGGACTGCAAGGAAACCACCACGACACCACTGAACGGTTGAGACGGACGTCTCTCCCGCGGCGATACCGGACCCCGAACCCGGACCACCAATTCGGCCCACCAGGCCTCCCGGAACCCCCAATCCAAACTCACCTCGTCCACTTGATGAACCACGCCATGCCCTCCTCGGTGATCTTGGATGCGGCGCAGATGACATCGCCCTCGTTCTCGCGGTCCTCGTCGTCCATGACGATGACAAACTCGCCGGCCTTGATCGCCGCCACGGCGTCCTCGACGGGGTCGAACACGAATGGCGATGGCACTTCGGCAGGCACAGGGTGGTGTGTAGGCGCCGACATTATGTGTACAGTACAAATTGAGAGGATGAGAGGATGAGAGGATTCAAGATGAGATGGACGACGTGTTTGGTATCAGTCAATGTATTGGTGATGAAAGCCAACTTTTAGCCGGACATAAGCGCTTTGTTGGAGTTCGGGATACGGATGTGAGGAGAGTTGAGAGTTGAGTGACCGGGCTTACTCTATTGAATTCGAATTGGATTGAGTCAGCTTTAAAACCAACATTGGCCCTTTTAAGCGGTCATACTAGACATGTGATCGGAACTTGGCCGTTGCAACATGAATAGGTCGAGTGTTCGATTCCTTTCACTGGCATAGAATAAAACAAAAGCCTCCACTTTTGTCTGTGCTTGATTGTTTACCCCTTCCCCTTCAACTTGCCCTTCCTTTCCCCTTTGGCCCCTTGGGGGGAGTTTGAAGAGTGAGATGTATAACGAACGCGACTTTAAAGATTCAACCCCCTTCCACCTCGACATCCATCTCCATCTTACATTAACACTCTACACATACAACCATCTAACATCTACTCAATTCAACTCACAACATTCCTGTACCGCTTCGGCGCATCCCCACACCCTTTCCCATCGCCATGCACTTCGCCGCACTAGCCGCACTTGCGGCTGCGGCAGCCGCCCCCGTGTCGGCCTTCTACCTCCCGGGCTCAGCACCAAGAGACTATAAGCCTGGCGACCAGGTTGACGTCTTTGTCAACACGGTCACTCCAATGTTGAACGCGACACTTCGCTCCCTCATCTCGTACGACTACTATGACCCCAGGTTCCACTTCTGCGAGCCTGAAGGCGGGCCAGTCAAGCAAGCCGAGTCGCTCGGCTCGATCCTGTTCGGTGACCGCATTCTCTCATCGCCATTCGACATCAAGATGGGCGATAACGCAAAGTGTCTCACGCTCTGCAGGAGCAAGGTGCCTGGCGACGACGCCAAGTTTATTCACGATCGCATCCGAGAGGACTATGGACTCAACTTTATCATCGACGGGCTGCCAGGTGCCGAGCTCAAGAAAGACGCGCGGACAGGCGAGCAGTTCCTTGACGGACAAGGCTTCCTGCTGGGCTCGCACGGGTACAACGGCGTCGGGTCGGATGACAAGCCAGCCCTCAACAACCACTACGACATTTATATCGAATATCACAAGCGCGCAGAGAACAAGATCCGTGTCGTCGGCGTCATGGTGTACCCGCGCAGCGTCGACAGCATTGTGGCCGGAGAAGAGACGCCCAACTGTAACCGCGAGGGCAAGCCGCTCTACCTCTCTGAAACCGCCGACAACCAGTTCTTCTACACGTACTCGGTCCAGTTCCGCGAGTCAGACGTCGTCTGGTCCCTTCGTTGGGACAGCTACCTGCACGTATTTGACCCCAAGATCCACTGGTTCTCGCTCATCAACTCGCTCGTCATTGTCGGGTTCCTCTGCTTCATGGTCTCAATGATCCTCTACCGCACAATCTCCAAGGACATTTCGCGCTACAACCAGATTGACCTTGCAGATGACGTCCAGGAGGACTATGGGTGGAAGCTCGTCCACGGCGAGGTTTTCCGCCAGCCGCAGCGCCCGATGCTCCTCGCTGTCCTCGTCGGCAACGGCTTCCATCTGGCCGGCATGACCCTCGTGACCCTCGTATTTGCGCTCCTTGGCTTCCTCTCACCGTCGAACCGCGGCTCGCTTGAGACGGTACTGCTCATTTGCTGGACCCTCTTTGGTTGCGTGTCTGGCTACGTCTCGGCGCGCGTGTACGCATCGATCGGCGGTGACCAGTGGAAGCCCAACCTCGTGCTTACGGCCGTGCTCTTCCCGACCATTGTCTTCACGATCATCGGCGTGCTCAACCTCCTCCTCGTGTTCACCGGCGCGTCGGGTGCTATCCCGTTCGGCACCATACTCGTGATCCTGTTCATGTGGTTCCTCATTTCTGTCCCTCTCACCGTTGCCGGCTATTTCTTCGGCATGAAGCACGGCGGCTGGTCCAACCCTGTGCGCACCAACCAGATCCCGCGCCAGATTCCTCCTTGTCCATGGTACCTCAAGCCCATCCCGGCCGCTATTCTTGGCGGTATTCTGCCTTTTGGTGCCGCGTTCGTCGAGCTGTACTTTATGCTCTCGAGCCTGTTTGGCAACCGCGCGTACTACGCGTTCGGCTTCCTCTTCCTCACCTTTGGAGTGGTCGCACTCACCACGGCTACGGTCACCATTCTCTTCACGTACTTCATACTCTGTGCTGAGGAGTACCGGTGGCACTGGCGATCGTTCCTTGTCGGCGGTGGTGCCTCGTTCTGGGTGTTCGTGTACGGCATCTGGTACTGGGCGAGCCGCCTGTCGCTTGGCAGCTTTACGTCTGTGGTGCTGTACTTGGGCTACCTGTGAGTTTGCCTGTCTGGGAGTTTCTATTGACACCAGCCTCCTCGCCTCCCTCCTCGTCTTTATCCTGCTCGGGAGCATAGGTGCGACTGCGTCGTGGTGGGCCACGCGCAGGCTGTACAGTGCCGTTCGCGTCGACTAGATGGCAACTCGTCTCGTGTCCGACCGGTGCGTGCGGGCGGCTGTTCACGGGAGTGCCGTGCCCAGTCCAGTTGAATCATAGAAGCATCATGCATGTCATTATCGTATCATCTATGTGCTAATGTTCGGGGTGCATGTGTTGACGGTGGGGTATCTAGGGAAGAGGTATCGCAATCTGCACGTGTTGCTTTAGGCGTGGCGGGCCTTGTTCTGAGCGGCACGGAACTCGTTAGCGAGCTTGATCATGTCGTCGTTGTACAGCTCCGTAACGCCCTCGGGCGGCGGGTGAATCGCGAGCTGCGCGATCGCAGCACCAACGTCGTCGGCGTCAACAGCGAGTGCCGTCGTGGGTACACCGACCGCGCGCAGGCCCTTGAGCATTGAGACGTAGATGCTCTCGGCCGTACGCTTGATGTGGCTGGTATTAGACATTATCTATTGGAGGCGAACACGCTGGTCAAGTGGTACACAAAGCCTGTTCCCACGCCCGTCAACTCACCGGTCACCATCATACAGCAGTGCGCCAGGACGAAGGATAATAGTACGACTAAACCCCATACCCTTTACGGCGTCCTCGAGCTCCCCCTTCATCTTGGGATACGCCAACCACGCTGCCGAACTCGCCATCGCCGTCGACACGAGCATCATCTAAAATCTCAGCGATATTTTTGTGCTTACTCACCGTCTCCGCACCATCCTTCCTGGCCTGTTTGGCGAGATCACGATTCATATCGAGGTCGATAGCCCTCTGTTTCTCAACCCCACCAACATCGGCTCGCGTCGTACCCAAACACGAAACGAAGATACCTCCAACATTACCGACCTTGGCCGGAGTTGGTGAGAGCTCACCCACGATATTCGTGTAGGTCGTGCCGGGCGTGTCTGGCGTATTGGGGTTTGCGCGCCGGGAAAATCCAGTGATGGCGAAAGGAGCCGGAGCGGATAGGAGGCAAGCGAGAGTAGCACTGCCTGTAAGGCCAGTGATGCCGACGAGGGAGATGGGGGTAGGCGTGGAAGGCATGGTGGGTTCGGGAGTGGACATTGGTTTGATGACAACGCCAGAATGAGGCGTCAAGTTAAGGCAAGGGTTGGGATTCAGGCACCGTAGACTTGTTAGGTTGAACTGTTTTGACTCTGGTCTTTTGACACCACCAATAAAACGGCAGATACTTTCAACATTCGATGAATTGAATAGTATACTGTAATAGCAGCTGCACGCTGTAGGTCATGCCGAGCTCGTAATGGTCATGATCATTCTCATGGTCATGGTCATGATATATCTCCCAGCTCGGCTCGGGTCGGCGAGCACCAAGGGGGTGGCGAAATACACTCTTCGCGCGCTCTTTGCCAGATCGCATACCTGTCTCGCATCACGGCCCTGCAGCTCTACAGAAGCGACGGGATCCAGATCCCCATCTACATCTACATCTTGATCACGCGTGACAGTTGCCACCATATGAAAGCCAGCCCTCTTCAGATCTACCCATACCAACCACAATGACCTCCTCTCGTCAAGTCATAATCTGCCCTGGAGACTGGTGGCGCACCAACCGCGGATGTAAGTCACCCTAGAGCTGGCTGATACAGTGCCCTGTGAGGCTATTGATGGCGGGGACGGCTTCATCTGCGACTACTGCCGCGCGGAACTGGATGACAAGTCTACGTGCCCGGGCGACTGGTTCGGCACGAACCGCACATGTGCGTCTGCTATAACATTGTTGGCTGATGCGAGTCGCGTGTGATCCCATTGACCGGGGGGATGGGGTGATGATTTGTGACTACTGCCGAGAGGAAATCGTTACTGATGGTGTTGTATGACGATAGAGAGTAGAGTTTGGGGCGTGTATATAGTCGACACATATGAGAAACAAATATCACATCTAGCATTGCCCTATGGCTCAGTTGGCTAGCGCGTGGAGCTGTTATTAACCAGTAACAACTCCGAGGTCCACGGTTCGAGCCCGTGTGGGGCAGATTCTTTTTGACTTTCACTGGGATGCATCCATCTCTGTATTTTGTATCCGCTTGCTTTGCCGTGGCTATTACGCATATCTCAATCCCATGTCAAGCGAGATACATGCGACTGTTGGCCTGGTGCGGGTTTTTCCTGTTTTCCACTTGTTCTGGTTGTCCAATGTTCTTAGGACGCTGGTGGGGGTTCGTGGAGGTTGTGCCGATATTCCCGAACTCGAACCCTACCGAGTTGCTCAAGTCTCTCGGCGATCGGCGACCCCGGTGAAGTTGAACTGGTTGCACTGGAAGTAAACGCCATGTGTTGTGGCCACCAGCGTGAGAGTGGCGCACATGTCCTCATTCACGGAATGTCCATCGCCTAGGCGGTACTCAGTGAGCCACTACGGAGGTGTAGGGTTTGTGGTTGGACAGGCGATGACATTAGTTGAAACTGGACGCGTCGCAGGGTTTGCGCAATATCGTCCCTGTGTCCGGCTTTGGCCAATGGCTGGATATCTCGCGCTTCTCGTCAGCATGAGCCCGAGACGCCTCGTTGCAGGGTGTCAATGGATGCCATCGAGGTGTGTCCGTTCGTCAAACATGTTAAGCCAAACATTGGGAGTGGGAAGAGGTGCTCTCCACGCGAACGTCATATCAGACTAGGCGACAGAGGTACATATACATACACAGGCGTTCAGTAGGTTGGGGGGCTGGTTGCGTTACGGAGGCACACCGGGGTGCTTGGCAATGGCGTTCTGTCCCCGCAGGGCCAGCAGCCCCCGCAGTCCGCCCAGCCGCGCAGCCGCGTGAGAGCTACAGAAGATAACCCCAGCCTACAAAGGAGCCTTGAAACCGCACAGTATTACATGCCAACACTAATGTCCCACACAACTATGATCACAAGTGCACAGCACCTTGACCTCTCATATCTATGGCAACGTGTCTGCTGTCAGCTTGAGGTGGCAGGGCCAAAAGCTTGAGGAATGAGGACCAAAAACCGACCCACTCTATAGTTTCAGTACAAGCCCATCCTCTTGGTACTTTGCGCTATACCTGAAGACGGCAATACGCGCACACGGCAACCTTCTTCTTCAAGACCCATTTCCAAGTCTCCTCGCATGCGTCTGAGTTAGCCCGACTTGTTGAAGAAAAACTCACGGCCCTTATTGCTCCCGTCCTCGGCACCGGGACACTCGATCCACTCGCACCGTTTGGTCGCAGTGTGCTGAGTGGTAGAGAAGTGGGCCGTCGTCGGTGTCGGCGTCGCCGTGTGCGAGTGTGTCGGTTGTGTAGGCGAGCGAGACGCGTGCGGCGTAGGTTGCATGTGTTGCGAAACCATGGGGTACTGTGAGTGCACCTGCATCGTGGATGACGAGGAAGAGGGTTGTGAGTGACCGAGAGGTTAAATACAGAGAGACGGAAGGATGTAGATATGTGAGAGATGGAGTGTTAGGTAGAGATGACGGCAATGACTGAACGTCGGTGGGAAACGCCCAAGTGAATGGTCTAGTCCGGCACTTGCGGCGTTGAGTCTGGGCCTTGGGGTGGCGACCGGCAAACTTGGCGTGTCGGTGCGAGCGGGCCTTGGTGCGAGGCGATTGCGAGGCGACTGGAGAGCAGGCTGGGGAGTACATCAGACAGGCCGAGTGCCGCGTGTGAATGGCGTGTTGACAGAATGGCGTGTAGTCCGACCCGGGGATGGCACTGGACGATGAAGGTAAGACTTCTGGCGCGTTCAGTTGTAGGCGCAATAGTGGATACATTGATCGGTGTAGTGGCAATGTGTAGAGTTATCTGCTCCGCCGCAGTTGATAACTCTTTTCCAGCACGATGCTAGAGTGTTGTTGTTGCAAGTGACTGCAAGTGGCGCCGAGTATGCATGTTGAGGGTGGGGCGGCGGAATGTGGCATTCGGGAGCGAGGTGTTTGTGGATTGTTTTTTTTTGTTCTAGGTGGGTCCGGCCCCCTCCGTTCGGGGGCCGAATGGGAGCGAGTTAAAGCGAGCCGCGCGAGCCACGCCCACTTACTGTCTAGTCTCGCACCATATCATGAGATCTAGTGGCGTTTTTTTACTAGGCAAGTTGAAGTTACCATCGTTTCGCTCACCCCCACACTTTTTTGTGACTAGTCACTTTTTTGGCTTAGGTGGGAAACATGAGAAGCAAGAGTGTGTCTGAATTAGTTTCGATACCGGGCCATGTTGTGGCGGACAGGACATGTCGCTCCTCCGTGGCGTTGGTTTCGCATATGCATGTGCGCGACGGGGAATGTGGCGGCCAAACATGGTCTGAGCTGGGTGCGGGTAAAGTGTTGTCACCACTGGCCTGGGCCGGGATCGACTCGGGCGGATGGCGGCAACGGACGCTCGAGCCGTTTCAATGGGGGATTAGCAGAGTTGAAAATTTCGGACGCACAGTACCTAGTTGACGAGAGGAGGAAAGTGCTGGACAGACAAGGACAAGAGAGGTACAGGTGGAGAAGTATGTGCATTGTCTATCGTGTGTCGGGGCTAAGATACAATGTCTATGGTAGTGTCCGGGTGATTACTATGAGTGGTGTGTGGCAGTCTGGGTCTGTTGGCTTGGACATTGGATTGGTGGATTGGTGGAAGGGTTGGCTGCGGCCTTGGGGCTGCGGCATGCGAGTTGGGCGAGCGACTTGAAGGCTAGCACTGGAGCTGGCAATAGCGACACACGACGCGGTACGAGATACCGTCGGTGTAAGCGGTTGGGACGCAGTAGCCTAGTGTCAGCTTGACTCAAGACTCAAGAGTTGTCACAGTTCAGAGGCGACAGAGACTAGATTAGACTCACCGCCGCGGTTCGCGCCGTTGCTGTCGCCATGGCACACAATGTCGTACGAGCAGAGAGTGGGTGCGGGGATGGTGTAGCACATTTTGCGGGGGTTTGACAATGACAATGAAATGTACGCGTCGGGTTGTTGAGTTGGGGATAAGGTGATAAGATGAGATGAGCAGGGTTGATAAGGCGCGACCGTGATGGGCCTGGCCTGCTACTACCTCGCTTCGAGACGGATTCCGGCGGGGGCGAGGCGGGATGAAGCGGTGACAGCGGGGATCGAGGATGCCGCACGTAACGAGTGCTCAGGCCATGTCATGGTATGTTTAGTTGAGTGATGTCTATCCGACCTCGGCTTCACCCGCCTCGTCTGATCCCGCACAGATCGGTTTGTGGTGAGCGACAAGTTGAACCAAACCAGGGACTGAGATTGGGATTTGACCAGAGGAAACGAAACGCGTTTTTTTTGAAACACTAGACATAAAACGTACAGGAGGGGGCTACATTGTATGAGCGGTCGTCTATGGTGCTATCGAGCAGCCAAGGTGTGAGGTGAAATCAAAGTCTAAAGGTTCCTAAAGGCTTAGACTTGAAGGCGGCAGAACTGGCAGATGACGCGCCCGTCGGGCAGCTTGAAGGGCGAGCACTTGTCTGATGTTAGCATCCAGCTTTAGCTGCCTGTTCTTTCCGCACTCACGCCCACGGTTCATACCATACACGTCGCCGGGGCACTGGATCCAGGTTGTCATTCTTGGCGAGTGTATGTGCGGTGGCTAAGTGGCTAGGTTGCGAGGATGTGTGGTTGTTGAGGTCGAGACTAAGAGGCTTGGGCTTTGGCTTTGGCGTGGGCTTGGGCTTGGGCTTGAGCTTGAGAGGGGGCGAGGTGGGAAGTTATACCTGTCTTTGAAGTCGAGAGAGAGGGTGGAGGGGAGGGGAGGGGGGGGGGGAAGTAAAAGGTCAGAAGAAGGGAAACAAAAGAAGCACGTCAAGTTATGCCCCCCTCCCCCTCCCCCAAGTCTTTACGAGGTATGTTAGGTAAAAGTAAGGAATGTAGAAAGCACATGGGACCGCGCGGATGAAGGCGGCGCCACTTGGCCACTTGTTCCCACCTCGCACCGTCTTCGAAAGGATCCCGCGATTATAACACTGCTTAGTCGGAGTATATCAACAAGTGGCGCTTATACTTGAGGAGTGGTCCAAGGGGTTTAGCGGAAGAATGGCGTGAAGAGGAGTGAGAGGGGGGGGGGGGGGGGGGGGCGAAATGATCAAGATAGTATGTCCGATAGTTTTGTCAAGGAATGAGAAAGTAGCGAGTCGCGTCATCAAAATTGAATGTGTGAGTCACGGAAGTTTATATAGTTCCATGAAACAAAGCGATTGGATTTGAATCTAACTTGACCCAAAAGTTGACCAAAGCTTCTTCGGCTTTCAAGTATCAGGAATGTTTTCAGTTTTGCTTACAAACAAAGTGTTCAACTGATCTAGAAATGGGTCAATGTTGAAGTTTAGAAAGTGATTGTTCATAGTGGGCCCGGCAACGCCGTTACACAGCCGCGGCCGCACGGGCCCGAACTATGTCGCCCTACAAGACGCTTACCAGGATCACAGGCACCGGCTCAAAAAGTGCACGGGGTCACTCAGCCCTACACTTTTACCCTGTTACGCAACTGTTATTGATGATGTGAGTTATCTTGTTAGTTTCTCGTTAAAGACAAAAGGCAAAAGGAACTGATTCACAAGTTAGGGCAATTAAATAGATTATGAAGCTTAAGTTAGAACGTTGATCTTCCCCAATAGATTAATACATTCATTACTTTTTAAAAGTGAAAGAGGTAAGGGATTCAGGGTAAAATTCCAAGTGTAAGTAATGTGGCGCCACTTTTACTATATCGGGTTTTTCCGTCCGAGTCAAATGTTCGGGTAGAAAAATCAAAATGGATCTGGAAGCTACAATGTTGGATCTGGTTAAAAGGATGCGAACGGATGCTTCTACTTACTCTTTCATCCCTGTTTTGGTCCGCTTCAAAGCACCGCTTGGCCAGATAGCATCATAGCTCAATGGACCTCAAAGTAGTGGCGCGTACAGTTCTGGCGTCAGCCCTGGATCTCGGGTGAGTTGAAGAGTTATACAGTCGCATTAGAGGAATGGGTCACCATGGCGCCCCAGGAGGACGAGGCGATGGGACTGACAATGGGAATTCCGTCCTTTGCCCAAAAGAACCAAAAGTTGGGCGGGGATGATTGCAGTTATCCGGGATATTCATATGTCCCTTTCCGTTTGTCACGTGTGAAGCGTGGCTTGGGCTCCTACTTGTCATAGTCAGCCCAGCCATTTGAGTGCCTGTCACGGGGTGTGTGCATGCCACTCAGAACCATTCTCGGGCCGCTGGCTAGTGGGATGGAGATATGTGGGCTTCTGTGTCAGGTCAAGTTATGAGTGTGAGTTAAACGTTACTGTCAACCTAGCCCACACGATCAGAGTCTCCAACAATAACGATACGTCAGCTAGATCCATCCACCCTCTTGTACATTAGGAGCGACTCGTCATCGAGAGGCCGCAATACGCGCATACCATGGCACCAAAGTCGCCGCTTGTCACGACGCACGCGTCTGTGTCAGACCCGGTGTAGGAATGACTCACTACCGGTGTTCTTGCCGCGGCGGTCGCCGGCGCAGGTAAAACTTATCATTGTTACGTCTGACTGTGAGGGGTGGGTTGGTGATAAGGCTATGAGTTAGTGAGTGAGTGAGTGAGAGATGATGTTGGGGTTTATAAGAGTGAGTGGTGACGGTGGGAAGCAGACACAGGATGGCTCGCACCCAACGACGTGTTTGATGGGTAGATAACGCAGTATGCGGGACATTGTGAGCTCTCGACTTGAATGACTAGAGACTGGATACAGTGCATACATACGCGAACCGGTGACGTGTGGGCGAGTGTACGTAGAGTGTGGCGGCACAACAGCTCAATTCGCAATACGAGCGACTTCATGTCGGGACAGCCGGATTGATATCGGATATCCCGAGAAACAAGATTTTGGCAACGGCCTCGATACCATGACGGTGCGCTCGGGTTTGGGAATACATATCCTGTGGTAGAGGATGCATGGAGGACGACAATACCCAGCTCGTGGCCGAACAGCATCAACATCGCCCTCCAATATCCACTCGTCATATAGACATGACTGACGAAACTGACGACCGGATGCTGCCGCTCTACCTCATCACCCTCGTTCTCGTCATTATTCTCCTCGGCCAACCAGCCAGCTAGATCCTCATGAAGATGACATTCACTGGCCTATCGCGTCTGCGCCAGAGCCGGTACGCTCTGACATTTTCCAAGGTCACCGCTGCTTGGACATGGCTGCAAGCCGCGCAGCCTTGGACGCGTCGGCATCAACTCAACAGCCCCACTGGGCGGCACACAGCGATCCACTTCAGCGCTGTGCACGTAGACAACCCCGCGAAGCTGACTCGCCCTTGCACTGCCTATACGAGCCAGAACGCATCCGACCCCGCCGAAGCAATCAGCAGTCAGCGGAACACAATAGCGGAACACACTCTAGCGCTACATCGCACAGACTGCATCCGGTCAGCATGATCACACTACACGGACACCCGTGCATCCCAGTACGGCAGCCACGCAGCAAGCCCGCCCACTAGTCATCGCGCCCCGGCGGAGGCGACTTGGCGAGGTATTTGATACGATCCTGGTCCTCCTTAGTGGCGTACTTGAGCAGTGCCTCGCGCGGATCCTCGAGACCGCCGCGACTCGCAAAGATCTCCTGCACAAAGCCAGCGGTGGCACTCGCACCAATGCGCCCGCCCTTGCCGACACCTGACAGAGGCTCGGTGGGCTTGAACCGCTTCGCCCGCTTCTCCATCTGGTGTAGGCTCATTCCGTGTCGCTGGTCGGCCGAGATCTGGCCATGCTCGTCTGGCGCGAACACGACCGGCGTGAGGTCTGCCGTCGTGTAGCTCACGTCGCGCGGTTTCACGCGGGGCATCTTGGCGAGCGGGAGGAGGGCCCCGTGAATACTGGCGTTGGGCGAGTAGAGGACGTATACTTCGCCATTGGAGCACGAGGCGAAGAGCTGGTTGATGCGCGAATGCCATTGCACGCGCACAACGCTGGCCTTGGCGATCGGCACGCGACGCTGGATCGACAGGTCGTCGGCTGAGAGGAAGAGAATCTCGCCCACCGCCTCGGGGTCTCGCGGGTCAATGGTTGTTCCGGCCAGCAGGGTGCGGCCGTCGGGCGACCACGCGACCTCCGTCTCCGAGTACTTGTTGTCGATCCCGTTTGCGACGGCCAGCGGTTGCCGCAGATTCTTCGGGTCCCACACTACTATCAGCTCCATACAACGGAGGTAGCTTACGCTTGATTGTCCCGTCCTGGCTGCGGCTAGCGAGTTTCCGAGAGTCAGGCGAGAATGCAACGCACGTAATCTCCGTCTCCTTCTCGTGTGCCTTTTCATTGCTCTTATCCGGTCGCGCATAGTTTGATCTCGTGATCCAAACATGCACTGCGCCATCATGACATCCAGCCGCGATCATCTTCCCGTCCGGGCTCCAGCAGCAGCTCGTGACGCGCGTCTTATTCCCCCGCGCCTTGGAGCGCACGACCACGACCTGCTTCTGCTTGCTCGTGTCCCGCAGATCCCACAGACGCAACGTGCTGTCGTTCGCGCACGTCAGGAACACTGCGTTGTCCGAGGGGTGCCACTTGCCCGCGTTGATCTCAGCAATGTGGCCTTTTGTCACCTTCATGTCGCGGATGTACACGTCGCCCTTCATGAACTCCTTGGCGTCCTCGCCATCGCGCCCGAATACTTTTGGGTAGAATGTTCCGCTCACGACGAGCAGGTGCTTGCCGTCAGGCGAGTAGGAGAGATCGTGCACAAAGTACGTCCCGTTCGGCTCGAAGCTCTTGAACGGGCGCAGGCGCGAGTCCATGCCTCCAAAGTCCCAAAGCTTACAGTCGTAGTCGTGGCTGCCTGTTGCAAGGCGCGCACCAGGTGGGTCGACTGCCAAGGCCGAGACCAGCTTGGTATGATCCTTGAGCACAATCTCGTGTGTCACAGGTGTCCGGTCCTCCTCTGGTTCGAGCTCGTCGTCGCTGTCTCCGTCCGACTCGGCCTTCCGTTTTGGCGGCTGAGGACCGACCTCGTCATCATCTCTATCATCTTCTGGCGCCGCGGGTCCAGGTTCCGGCTCAGCCCGAGCTGGGCGCAGAGTCTCGCGTTGAGGAGGCGCTGCCTGTCGTCAGCTTGATCACAGCCAAGTTAAGCTCACCCTCCTCGTTTCGGCCACGCGCTGCTGGTTGACGGTAGGTGCACCACTGCTGCGCTTTGGCTTCTTGCCGAAGCTCATTGGGAGGTCGAACCCGTCCATGTTGCTGGATAGGTGGATGGACGACAAATGATGGACTGTCACTTTCTAAAACATTGTTGGTGGCAAACAGACTTGATCAGGGCAGGTGGAGGCAGGTGGAGGTCAGTTGTCACCTCACTTCGCTCCATTTGCATTTCTCCACAGTGCAACCTCAGAACTCATGTCGATCTTGCTATGAAATGCTATGGACTTGTGGGCCCTCCTTGATGAATACCTCGCGCCGTCCGAGATGATGCAGTGTTGAGAGAAGGAAGGGATGGGAGTGGGTGGGCCCGCTATGGAATTGATTCTACCTAGTTGCCAACAAAAAGCGTATGGAGGGTATGTGATGCGTGATGCCTATCTAATGTGGTGGTATCTCGGCGTGGGTACCAGAGCCAGCGAGAGGCGCTGCGCGGCGGCAAGCCAGCTAGCGGCGCCTCGCTGACGTTAAGAAACAAAGCCACGGAATGACGGGTTAAACCTGGTAGCGCTCACGAAGGCGCTCGCGGATGACAGTCGGGAACGACGACGTCTGCTGCTCCCACTGAGCACCGAGCTGGTTCTTGAATGCTTGCAAGATCTGGCGGAACATGTCGTCAAGCTCACGAGAGGGGTGCTGCCACTTGCACACGGCGTTGCAGAACCAGATGAAGCTCTGTTGGTCAGCTGCAAAGCGACAATGATCAACTCACGTTCTCAAGACCAGCGGGGTTCTTGACAATGAGCATGCAGAAGCCGCGGAACGCTGAGTCCTTCTCGTCGTTGTCCTTGATCTCCCACAGGGCCGCGCACCAGGCCTGGGCAAAGGTGCCGAGGTGGGGCGCGACACGGTCGGGCGCAACGAGGCCAAGACGACCAATCGTCACAGCGGCGTTCTCCGAGAGCGACTTTGGTGACTTGGCGTTGAGGAGGATGGGGATGAGACGCTGGATGAGGTCGTCTACGAAGGGCTCGATGGGAGAGGCGTCGCCCTGGTACTGGATGGCAATCTCGCCAGCTGCCCAGGCAGCGTTGTTGCAGACGCTGATGCTGTCCTGCTGAGGCTCGGGGATGATCTGCTCGATGATCGAGGGCATAAGGTCCGGCACGTAGGGGCGCAGAAGTGGGAAGCAGGTCATGGCCATATCACCAAGCAACGCGTGCGCCGACTGCCGAACAGGAGGCTCAAAGTGCTTAAGGGTCAGCATGGGCGGTAACGTTGAACTCACAGTCAGGCACGCCGCAATGAGCGTAAGGAGAGGCGGCTGCGTCGACTCGATGAGAGCCGGCATCTGGTCCGCAAGACCTTGCGCAAGGCCCGAGAGGAGGTCGAGCGCGACGACGATGAACGTGCGGTCAGGCTCGTGCACCTCGTTGGGGTTGCCAAGGTAGGCATTCCACTGCGCGAGCGAAGTGCTGATGATGGTGATGCAGCGCTGGTACACAGGGGAAGCGTAGGGACCAAATGCCTTGCCCGCAGCGAGGGTGACCGACGAAAGACACTCGAGGAGCGGGACAAGGTCGGGGTCGCTGTCGCTCAGCTTCATCCACTTGTCGATGAGAGGAGGCATGAGGATCTCCATGTACTTCTCGGTGCCGAGAGCGTGCATGACAGAGTCGGCAAGAGTACCGATAGCGTCGTACAGGATGAGTAGGTTCTTCTGCTGGTACTTGGTGAACGCATAGGTGAGGTTGCGCAGGATGGGCTCAAGGAAGGGGACTAACTCGCCGCCAGCTTCCTCCTCGAGCGTGGCAAACGCACTGCAGCCTGCCTCCTGCACGCGCTTGTTGCCATCGAGGACCATCTGGAGGAGACCCTCCATGGTGGGCAGGAAGAAGCTCTGCTTGTTCTCGGTCGAGACAGCGACGACCCAGCTCGAGTAACGTCCGAGAGTCCAGCAGGTAATCGAGCGGACGAGCGCCTTGCGGTCCTTGAGCGCCTCAATAAGCCAGGGCACAAGCTGGGGGAGGTGAGGCTCGAGGCCCTCGATGCAGCCCTCGGCAATCGCACCAAGTGCAAGGATACCGCTCTCGCGATAGGTCCACTCCTGGTGGAAGAGGCGCTGCTTGAGGTGAGGGAGGAGTATGTTGAGGAGGTCGCCACGGAACGAGACAGCCATGACGTCGAGCGCAGCGGCCGAGCACTTGCGGATGTTCCACTCGGCCGAGGCGTCGTCGTCATCATCGTCGTAGTAGTCGTCATCGTCATCATCATCGTCGTCAAATGCCTGCTCGGCCGCCTCACGGGATTGGCCACCCTTCTGCGCCGACGCGGCATCGTTGGACTCGCCAACACCGTGTGCCTTGCCGCTATAGAGGTGGGGCTTGATGTCAGTCTCCTTGTCGGGGACTGCCTCGTCGTCCTCGTCGTTGTCGAGGTAGAGGAGGTCAACCTCAGAGTACACCATGCCCTCGAGGAGGAGAGGGACAATCTTTTCAAGGTACGGCTGCATCTGCGACTTGAGGTTGGGGTCCTCGGCGAAAGTGAGCCAGAACTCGCACGCCTCGAGCGCTACCGACTCGTCCTCGTCCTTGGTGCAGTAGGTAATGTAGTCGACGACGTTCTTCATCTGCGGAACGAGCTTGTCTGGCCGGCTGGCTAGGATCAGGCCAAGAGCAGCACACACGGTGCGGCGGACGTCGGGAGAGTCGTCCGACGCGCGCGCAAAGAGAGCCTGAAGGTAGTTCTCAAGCTGCGCCATGAGCGCAGGAGTGCGCAAAGCGATAAGGCACTGAAGTGTCTCGAGCGCGTAGAGACGGTTGCGCGCGTCCGCGTGGCCAGTGAACTGGATAAACAGTGGGACGAGGTGCTCAAACAGGCTGGCACCCTGGATGGTAATGTCGAGACGCTGAGGACAGTCTTCAGCAATCTTTTGGAAAGTGTTGAGGACACCCTACCACGTCAGCGGCTTGCATCTCGGTGGCTTACCTCGACGAGGTTTTCGTCCTGCGAGCTCAGGCCCTTTGTTAGGACGTCGAGCGCTTGTGGCCAAGCGCCAGTGTTCTCAGTGTAGAGAATGGCCATGACGACACTGCCAGAGGTGTGGCGGATCATCTTGTCCGCTTCCTGCAAGCCAGCAAGCGAGGCCTGCTTGACGTACTCCATCGCCTGCGCATCGCTGTCCGTGACGGGCTGTCCGCTCCGCTCAATGAGGGCGTTCTTGAGCACCAGACCAGCGACTGTGCGGTGCGTACCCACTTCGCTCGTGGCAAAGACGAGGATGTGCGCCAAGTAGGCGAGGAAATTTGGGATAAATCTAAGCTCCTTTAAGCGCTGTTGGTGGCAAGTCAAAGTGGTGGCGGTTGTTCGAATCAACAGGAGAATTACAAGGTCAGCACAGGTCTAAAGGAGTTTTGAGCTCGATCACGCACCGTGGCGACATGCTTCTGGACGTTGGGGTCTGGGCTAGCAGAGTCGCGGAGCATGCCGAGGACCTCTTGGAGCCCATCCTGGTTAGGAGTCCAAGACGACATGGCTTGTTGGTTGGCAAGTCAATGAGCTAGGAGAGTTTTGGAGATGGGTGAAGCGCGACAGGTGGAACTGGGATGTTGCCAAACTGCTTGGGCCGCGAAAGTTGGAAGGAGGTGGCCCGTGTGAGAGGAATAAGGAGAGATGACTTGATGAGAGATGAGATTGGGGGAACGAATGAGATATAGATCTTTGGGTGGTATTTTAAGATGTCGTTTTGCTCGCTGTGATGTTGTTTGAGTGATGAGTTAGAGGAGGGTGATCTGCCAGCAAGCGGCAGGCGGCGATGCAAGTAGTAGGATTATGATCTTGCTTTGGGTGGGGATTGAGTGGTTGGTTGAGTACTGTAAGGTGGTTGGTGGGTTTATTCTTCCTGGGTGGGTTCAAAGGGACTCTGGCCTAACTGGCAAGCTGGCAAGCTGGCACAGCTGGCACATTGCAGATATTTTGGTCCAACTTTAAGATATACTCCCGCTAACAATAACGGTTGAAGATAAATCATGATAACCGGGGAGTGGGGCAGACGCCACATGATTAAACCCCGCAAACCTCCGTTGGACGCGCCTTCCTTCCGTTCATCCACGTGGCCCTTTGGTAATCGGGAATGGTTTAGGGTGGTGGCTCAACCAAAACAAACAACAACAAATCCCACCTAGGTAGATGATTTAGTGATTTAATGATCCCAAACCCTACCACACCAACACCACTCATCAACAATCAACATGCCACCACGACGCTCAAACCGCAGCAGCGCTGCCAGCGTTGCACCACCCCCGACAGCTTCCGCATCAACATCAAGCCGCCGTACTACGCGCACCAGGGCCAGCATCGCGCCCGAGTCCGAGGAGGACGCGCGGAAGCCGGCGTCTAAGCGGCCTGCAGCGCCCAAGCCAGCTTCCTCACGCGCATCGACTAGGGGACCACGGAAGGAGCCCACGCCACCTCCGGAGAGCGAGGAGGACGAAGAGGTGGAGGAGGAAGAAGAAGAAGAAGAAGAAGAAGAAGAAGATGATGATGATGGTGATGAGGACGAGGACGACGATGGCGACGAGAATGAGGGCAGCGAAGATGAGGAGCCGGTCCGCAAGCCGGCCAAGCATGCTGCTAAGCGAGTCAGTCCGCCTGCATCGCGTAGGAGTACGCGTGTCAAGGCCACGCCTGCTCCAGAGTCCGAGGACGACTGCGACGAGGAGCCGGCTCCCAAGCCCGCGTCAAAGCGCCCCTCTCGCAAGGCGCCCATCACACCCGCACCGGAGTCAAGCGATGCGGAGCCTGAGCCGACACCCCGACCAAGCTCCAAGGCCCCAGCGCGGAAGGGTCGGCGCGTACTTTCCGACTCTGACGAATCGGATGGACAGACACCGCGTCCGCTGTCTGCGTCTGCCGACTCGGAGGACGGGGCGCCCACGGCCAAGCCCTCGAATAAGTCCAACTCGGTCTCGGACGAGGAAGGCGACTTTGTTACTGCTCAAGCTTCACTCTCCTCGACCAAGGTAGAGGAGCCGTCCACCCCCAAGGCGCAGGTACGCGCCCTCGATGCTGCCTCTCCCGAGTCCTCGCCAGACATCCCTGCCAGCGTCCTCCCGCCCAAGACTCCCGGGCGCATCGTACCCCCACGTATGTCACTCATGGCCACGCCAGCCGTTCCTCCCCAAACCGGGCCGAAGCCGCGCCTCACGATCCATAAACTTGTCCTCAACAACTTCAAGTCGTATGGCGGACGGCAGGAGATCGGCCCATTCCACAAGTCCTTCTCTGCCATTGTTGGCCCTAACGGCTCGGGCAAAAGTAACACCATCGACGCGCTTCTCTTCGTATTCGGCTTCCGCGCCTCCAAGATGCGCCAGGGAAAGCTCAGCGAGCTCATCCACAACTCAGCGGGTCACGAGAGCATTACGTCGTGCTCAGTCGAGGTCCACTTCCGCGAGATTGTCGATGTGGTGAGCTCCTGGGATGAAGATAGCTGACATCAGTCGGGTGTCGACGACTTCCTCCTCGTCCCCAAGTCGGATATCGTCGTTACGCGTACCGCCTTCAAGGACAACTCGTCCACGTACACGATCAACGGCGCCAACCGACGCCGCGAGGAGGTCGTGACGCTTCTCAAGAACAAGGGCATTGACCTCGACCACAACCGCTTCCTTATTCTTCAGGGCGAGGTCGAGTCGATTGCACTCATGAAGCCCAAAGCTCAGAACGAGCATGAGGACGGCCTGCTTGAGTACCTCGAGGACATCATCGGCACAACCAAGTACAAGCAGCCGATCGAGGATGCGTCCGAGCAGGTCGAGGGTCTGAATGAGGAGCGCGGCGAGAAGATGAACCGTCTCCGCGTTGTCGAGCGCGAGAAGTCGTCTCTTGAGGTGAGGTGGATCGGATCATGAACTGACAGCAGGACAAGAAGCGCCAAGCGGAAGACTACCTTCGCGACACCAACGACCTCACGCGCAAGAAGTCGCTCCTCTGGCAGTACCACATGTACACGCTGCAGAACAACATCGAGATCACTACCAAGGCAATCAACGGGCTCACCGCTCAGCTCACAGATGAGCAGGACCGCAACGGTGACTTACTCGCACAGATCGAGCACCTCCAGAAGGAGTACGACGACAAGGCAGCCAACTGGGAGACGGTAAAGACGGCGTGTGATGCCCTGATCAAGGACGCCAAGAAGCTCGAGAGGGAAGAGGTCGGCTACCAGGAGAAGCGCAAGCACCTCGCCTCCAAGCAGAAGAAGCTCAAGAAGTCTATCTCGGACGATGGACACGTCAAGTCGGAGGCTCTAGCCACGATCGAGAGTTGCAGCGCCGCAATCGAGACGAACCGCACCAAGGTTGACGAGTTGGAGAGCAAGTTAGAGGCCGAGGAGAAGGAGCATGACGAAGTCCGCGACAGTCTCAAGGATAAGACCGACGTGTTTACGACTAAGATCGAGGTCAAGCAGCGTGAGCTGCAGCCGTGGACCGCCAAGATCAGCGAGAAGCAGTCGGCCATCGACGTCGCCCAGTCCGAGCGTGACCTGCTCGCGCAGAAGGCCACGTCAGCCCAGACCGCCCTCGAAGAGGCTGAGCAGAACATCCAGACTATCAAGGAGGGTGGTCAGGCCAAGCGGGACGAGTACAAGCGGCTCAAGAAGGAGGCTACGGTGGCCAAGCAGGAGCTCACCGACGCGGAGGAGAAGCTGCAGGGCATGGGTGCGCAGTTCGAGGCGTTACGGAGCAACCTCTCCGCAGCCTCGCACAAGGCCGATGAGGCGCGCGCTAGTCTTGCCGCCGACAAGTCGGAGAACGCCGTGCTGTCCAGCCTCAACAAGCTCAAGGCGCAGGGGCGTCTCAAGGGCTTCCACGGCCGCCTCGGCGACCTCGGCGTAATCGATGACAAGTACGACGTCGCTGTCACCACGGCGTGTGGTTCTCTCAACAACCTCGTCGTCGACACTGTCGAGCAGGGCCAGGCGTGTATCGAGCATCTTCGCAAGAACAACATTGGCCGCGCCTCAATCCTAATCCTCGACAAGCTACCTCCGCGCGACCTGCGTCCCATCAAGACCCCTGAGGGCGTGCCTCGCCTCTTCGATCTCATCAAGCCCAAGGACCCGCGTTTCGCTCCCGCTTTCTACAAGGGCCTCACGAACACGCTCGTTGCGCAGGACCTCGCCCAGGCCGAGCGCATCGGCTACGGCAAACCGCGGTGGCGCGTTGTCACGCTCGCCGGCCAGCTCATCGACACCTCGGGAACCATGTCGGGTGGTGGCAACCGCGTCGCGCGCGGCGGCATGAGCTCCAAGTTCAAGGCAGACAAGGTCGGACCGGAGGTCGTCGCTCAGTACGAGAAGGAGCGCGCGGCCATCCAGCAAGAGTTCAACGCGTTCCAGACTGACCGGCGCGCCGTCGAGCAAGAAGTCCAGCAGCTTCGCAAGCGCATTCCCGACATTGAGATGGAGATGGAGAAGACCGAACTCGACATTCAGACTGGCTCCAAGCGTGTCGCCGAGGCCGAGAAGCGCTTTGCCGAGCTCGCGTCGCAGAACAAGCCCGACGCCGCAGACGAGAAGCGCATCAAGCAACTCGACGCCGACATCGCCTCGCTCACCAAAGATGTAAACAAGCTGCGCGAGAAATCGTCCGGTATCAACGAAGAGATCAAGGAGCTGCAGAACAAGATTCTCGAAGTTGGTGGTGTCAAGCTCCGCGCAATCCAGTCCAAGGTCTCGACGACGAAGGGTTTGCTGGACCTGGCCTACGATGCGATCACCAAGGCTGAGGTCGGGCAGGCCAAGGCGCAGCACGACGTTGAGAAGCTCCAGAAGGCAATCGCATCGAACTCGGCCAAGATAGAAGAGGTCGACACTGAACTCGAAAGCGTGGAGGGCGACCTCAAGGCGATCACCAACGACCTTACCATGCTCCGCCAAAGTGTCGAGGAGGCTCAGGACACGAGTGTCGACGTCAAGGAACAACTGGCCGAGTCCAAGGCCAAGCTTGACGAAGCGTCGGCCGAGATTAACGCATTCCGCAAGATCGAGATGGACCTGAAACAGAAGATCGAGGATAACGTTCGCGCCCAGAAGGACTCCAAGGACAAGTACAAGCACTGGGCGAAGAGGCACGAGGAGCTTGAGCTCGCGTACATTGAGTGAGTTCAGATACATAAAACGAAAGTGGCCCCAGCTGACAGTGCAGCGAGGAGGACGAAGAGGATGAGGACGAGGAGAAGGAGGCCGAAAAGGAGGGTGACGCCGGTACCGACGCCGAGGACAAGGAGGACAAGGAAGACGAGGATGGCGAGGATGAGGGCGAAGACGGCGACGAGCCTCGCTCCAAGAAGTCCAAGAAGACGCGCAACGACACGTTGGAGCTCGTCGAGTACAGCCCCGACGAGCTGCGTGCAGTCAACAAGGACGTCCTCAACGGCGAGATCTCGGTTCTCGAGGGTAAGTCGGCCGCTGATTCATCGTACTAACTTGCGCAGAAGAGATCGCCAAGGCCAAACCCAACCTCAACGTGCTTCACGAGTACCGCCGTCGCGAAGCGGAATTCCTTGATCGTGCACGCGACATGGAAACCGTCACGTCCCAGCGCGACTCGGCCAAGCAGCGGTACGACGACCTGCGCAAAGTACGCCTTGAGGAGTTTATGGCGGGCTTCTCGGCCATCAGTGCGAAACTCAAGGAGATGTACCAGGTGAGTTGAGATGGGCACCTTCCGCGTTACGATCTGACCACAGATGATCACGATGGGCGGTAACGCTGAGATCGAGCTCGTCGACACGATGGACCCGTTCTCTGAAGGGGTTGTCTTGTCTATCATGCCGCCCAAGAAGAGCTGGCGACCTATTGCCAACCTCTCGGGCGGTGAGAAGACGCTCGCGTCCCTCGCTCTCGTGTTCGCCCTGCACGTGTTCAAGCCGACCCCACTGTACTTCATGGACGAAATCGATGCCGCACTCGACTTCAAGAACGTGTCGATTGTGGCCAACTACATTCAGTCCAAGACGCAGGCCGCGCAGTTTATTGTCATCTCCCTGCGTAACGACATGTTCGAGCTCGCGCACCGCCTTGTTGGCATTTACAAGACTAACAACGTGAGCTCATACCAAAATCCAGATCTGACACCAGTGTACGAAGAGTATAGCCATTGACAACAAGGACCTGCGGACGCAGGCCGTCCGGCGCCCATTAAATGCCCCACACACGGTGGGCCGGCCAACACCAGGCAAAACACCTGGTCCATCGCAGAGGTTAACCGCTGTGACGCCGTCCAAAGCGCCATCAACACCCGCCGCAGCACTGGCACCAACGCCATTACGGGACTCGCGGCGATCGGTGCGGTTGTCTACATCAACCCAGAGTTGAGTCTGTTTGGGATACTGGATTGTCGATCTTGCTTCCTCACCTGTATGTTGTACGATTTTCCTGCAGTGGTGTGATGCATTAAGATTCGAGTAATCACAAAACGACACTCTATCGATCTCTGCTACCGATGGTTATTGATAGTACTGCTGATGCTGCGACAACATGCTCTCGCTCTCCCTCTCTACTTGGTCGTGGCCCACTCGCAGGGCGTCTTGAGGACGTCCTGGAGCGACTTTTCGGGGCTGCCTTCCTCGGTGCCGACTGGTGTGCAGTACTCCCAGCGGGCGTTCTCGGGAAGGGACATGAGGATGGACTCGACGCGCGCGCCTGGAATGTTGAGTCCGAACTTGGTCCCGCGGTCGTAGAGCAGGTTGAACTCGACGTAGCGGCCGCGGCGGAGGAGCTGCCAGCGGCGCTCGTGCTCGGTCCAAGCCTTACCCATGCGGCGCTGCACGATGGGAACGTAGGCGGGAAGGAAGGCAGACGAGCAGCTCTTGACAAAGTCGAAGATTTCCTCACGCGAGGGGTTCTTGTCACCGTGGATCTCGGACGAGGAAGTGAGGTCGTCAAAGAAGATGCCGCCGACGCCGCGCGTCTCCTGGCGGTGAGGCAAGTAGAAGTACTTGTCGCACCACTTCTTGTAGGCCGGGTAGTAGGCAGGGCCGTGCTTGTCGCAAGCGGCCTTGAGAGTATCGTGGAAGAGCTCAGCGTCCTCGGGGTACAGGTAGTTTGGCGTAAGGTCAGAGCCACCGCCGAACCACCAGGCGACGGGCTCGAGGGAGTCGGCGTCGCACAGCTCAAAGTAGCGGTAGTTGAGATGGACAGTAGGCACATGGGGAGAACGGGGGTGAATCACAATAGACAGGCCGGTTGCAAAGTAGGGCAACGGGGTGTCAGAGGGCTTGATGCTCGAGTGGTCGGCGCGCATCTGCTCCTGGCCGCCGCGGGGCATACGCCCCTCGACGACCGAGACGTTGACGCCAGCCTTCTCAAACACGCGCCCGCCGGCCATAACGCACGACGAGCCTTCACCGCCGGTCGGCCGAATCCAGTGGTCTCGCAGGAAGGTCGCAGAAGCGTGCTCGCCGTCCGGGGGTGCCGAGGCCTCGATGCTCTCGAGCGTCTGCACGATGTGATCCTGCAGATTCGTGACCCACGTGGCCATGCGAATGCGCATGGGGTTCTGAGGGTCAGCCTTGATCAGAAGCGGCGCGGGGACACACGGAGCAGCAGGCCAAAGCCGAGCAAAAGGCCCACGCCCAGGTCGCGGTACGCTTCGCTGTCGTCTTCGGTCTCTTGGTGCGCCGTTGCGCCATACACGTGCCGCAGCACGCCGACTTGGCGGTAGCCCGCACACACCTTGGGGTCGTCCATTTCGAGCGCGTGGATCGGCTGCCATTCATTGCCGCTAGTGTCGGGCATTTCGGCGACAGCCGCGCCGTCCGCGTACGCCGTCGCACTCGTGTTGAAGTAGTTGTACAGGAGGGCTGCGGTGAAGCCACTCGCAACGCCGCCAGCAGCGAGCTTGACCAGAGAGGCACCGCTCGACTGCTGCCCCGTCGCGTAGGAGCGCGCGGCTGTGACGTCAGAACGTGCGCGCGATCAAGGTCAGGTGAAGTGAGGAGGCTCACCGAAAGGAGCCCGGCGACGGAGGGGATGTGTGACTGGCCGCGAAGCGCGGAGTGCTGATGTCCTGAGTGACATTGTAAAGAAAGTAGTTTGATGGGAAAAGGGTAGGCACGGGAGAGAAGGCTATGGCTTAAGTAGGAAGGTTAGGAGGTTAAGAGGGGGGTTGTTGAGGAAGGTGGCTTGAATGGTTTACAGGTCTAATTGTACAGCTGACCTTTTGTCTCTTTCATCACCAAAATCCAAATTCCAAGTTTAGTCCCCCTAATTAGCCAATATAATAACCAAAGGCTAACTAGTCATACCCCTTCCAGCTTCCAGTCTTCGTAGTCCTTTGATAAACATCAACCCACGCGTCACAAATACGCCCACGCGTCTGTTACTTGGTATCCCGCTTGAGCTCGTCAATGCCCATTTGGTTGTTGATTCTATACCAAATATACTTCTTCCCTCGTTGCCCTCCTACGAACAATGGTTTGTGCATTCCGAGTTCATTGTTGTTTGTGCGTCATTCTCACGTGCCACTCTCAATGTGCTCTTATTGTTCTTTCAGCCTTGACCCATGGTCATGTCATCCACGGTGAACCCGTTACCCATGGTCATTAACATCCCCTGCCATGGATGGAGAGTCCGTATAATCTCAACTCGGCCGACTCCGTCCGTTCCCGATTATGTCACGTGGGTTTCACGTGAAAAGTATAGCCGGTACACCGATGATGGGCGACAATGCCGATGGGCGTAAATGATGATCTGTGCCTACCTCAACCAATAAACACAACGCCGAGGTCCGAACCGCGCAATGACCCACTTGGAGACCCCACAGACTTGAACAATCTCTCACCGGAATCCGATTCACCGACAAGTCCGTACACACTACTGCTATAGCGCTCATAGATATACATACAGCAACCATGCGCCGCACGCAAAAGCTTTTCCGCTATACACCAACACCATCCATGCCCCCCCGCCCCCGCCGACCCGTGATCATGACTGCGGCAGCGCGAGTCTTTGCCCGCGCAGCAGCTATCCAGGCAGAGGACGCTGCCGCCGCCGCTGGCCCGGCAGCCATCGCCCGCCGTGCCTCAATTACCGAGGAGCCCTCGGTATCGGCCGCATCCTTCTCAACCTCAGCCAGTGCCCAGAACCTCGCGACCTCGATGGCTTCCGGCATACAGGTCACCCCCGAGATGTACCCAGCGCCGAGTTGGCGCCGCCGGCCTGTGAACCGCGAGCCGGACTATGATCGCCGACAGCCTTTGCCGGCCGACATCCCCACGCTCCCGCTCGCTTCCCACTCGGTCCCGCTTACAGGCGCGACATTGTATGGCGGTAACGAGGGCCGCTTCGTCCCCGAGACCGAAGACAATGACCCCCATGACCTCGTGGCCTTCTCCCTCTCTGACCCGCTCGACCTTGCTCACCACCGCTTGTTGCCAGTGGAGGATAACGACCCGCATGACCTCATGGCCGCGACGCGCTGGTCGTTCGGCGACCCGACTGACCATGAGATGCTCGCCCGTAAAAAGTACACTCCGCGCCCATTCACGCCCGTCTTCATTGCAGGCGAGGACAACGACCCGCACGACCTCTCGGCAGCCACGCGCTGGAGCCTCAGCGACCCGCTCGACCTCCACGCGGGCACGCCCGGTCTCCGCCGCGTCAACCACGAGGACAATGACCCGCACGACATGTGCGCCCTCACGAGCTGGTCCCTCAGTGACCCGCTCGACACTGACCCCAAGAAGTTCAAGTACCTCCAGAGTCGCCTCGGCAAGGTGGAGGACGACGACCCGCACGACCTCATGGCCGGCACCAAGTGGAGCTTTGGTGACCCGACCGACCACGAGATGCTCGCCCGTAAGCGCACAAAATACACGCCTCCTGTGTTCAAGCCGGTCTATGTCGGCGCGAACGCACCGACCTCCGACCTCCATGCGTGGAGCATGAGTGACCCGCTTGACCGCCCGGGCCCGAGCTACAAGCCCAAGTCACCAGCCAAGACCCAGGCGCAGATCGAGCGCGCGGCTGCCGAGAACAACGACCCTCACGATCTCATGGCAGCCACTCGCTGGTCGTTCGGCGACCCGACGGACCACGAGATGCTGGCTCGCAACAAGTACTGCCCGCCCGAGTTCAAGCCAGTGTTTGTTGGCGCCGAAGCCAAGCGCGGCCCGCACGACCTCACGGCCGCGACCAAGTTCAGCTTGAGCGACCCATTCGACGGCGCGCGCAAAGTCAAAATCCTCCCGAAAGAGGACAACGACCCGCACGACATGTGCGCCTCCACGCGCTGGTCCTTCGGAGACCCGACTGACCACGAGATGCTTGCGCGCAAAAAGTACACTCCGCCGGAGTTTAAGCCGGTATTCGTAGGCGGAGAGGGAGCCGGCCGCAGCCCACACGACCTCACTGCCGCTACAAAATTCAGCTTGAGCGACCCCTTCGACTCTGCGCGCAAGGTCAAGACGCTCCATAAGGAGGATAACGACCCGCACGACCTGATGGCCGGTACCAAGTGGTCGTTTGGCGACCCGACCGACCACGAGATGCTTGCGCGCAAGCGCATGAAGTACACGCCCCCAGAATTTAAGCCTGTCTTTGTTGGCAGCGAGCAGGCGGCTGGCCACAGCCCGCACGACCTCACTGCTGCTACCAAGTACAGCATGAGCGACCCGCTTGACTTTGACCGCGTCCGCCAGACAGGCTTAGCGACGCCTGCCGCGACCCGCCCGACGTCGCCAGTGGACACGGTGCAGAAGGCGGTGGAGGCCGTTGCGGCTGCTAGGGCCTCCGAGCCGGCCCCAGTCATGGCTCCCACGCCGCCCCTTTCGCCGGCCACCTCGGGCCTAGGCATCGATCTTGAGGGTGCGGACGTCGACCCGGCTTCCTTTCTCCCGAAGATTAACCGCGACCCCGACGAGGAGCGGGTAGCGTTGCGTTCTTCGGCTGTCCCGTCATCCCGCATCGGCCGATTGTTTCACTACGGCTCCCTCGGCCTCTCCCTTGGACTCGGCGCTGCGACAGAGACTATCCGCCGTACCGCTGGCGGGGCGGGCAGCGGCAGCGTTTTCATGAGCGACGCCAATGTGCGCCGCCTTGTCGCCACGCTGGGCCGTATGCGCGGCGCGGCACTCAAGCTCGGCCAGTTCATGTCGATCCAGGACAACACGATGCTGCCGCCCGAGATTGAGCGCGTCCTCCAGCAGGTGCAGGACCACGCCAACTACATGCCCGAGTGGCAGATGGAGAAGGTGATGCGCACCGAGCTTGGCCCCGAGTGGGAGAGCCTGTTCAAGGTCTTTGACCGGGTGCCCGTCGCCGCCGCCAGCATCGGGCAGGTGCACCGCGCCGTGTTGGCCGACGGCACGCCCGTCGCCGTCAAGGTCCAGTTCCCTGGTGTCGCGGGCTCGATCGAGAGCGACATTTCCAACGCCTCGATCCTCCTCCGCGGCTCGGCTGTGCTCCCCAAGGGCCTGTACCTGCAGAACACGATGGCTGTCGCTAAGCGCGAGCTCGAGGACGAGTGCGACTACGTGCGCGAGGGCGCTGCCGGTACGCGTTTCCACAACCTCCTAGCCGGCGACGCAGTATTCGACGTCCCTCGTGTCTTCGAGCACGCCACGACGTCCAAGGTGCTTACAACTGAGTGGATGTCAGGTCGCCCTCTGAGCAAGATGAAGGGCATGAGCCAAGAGCAGCGCGACCTCATCGGTTCCAACATCCTCCGCCTGTGTCTCCAGGAACTCTTCACTTTCCGCTTCATGCAGACGGACCCGAACTGGGCCAACTTCCTCTTTGACGCGCCAACCGGTCGTATCCAACTCATCGATTTCGGGGCGAGCCGCGAATACACAAAGGAGTTCATGGACGGATGGTACCGCCTCCTCCAAGCTGCTCTCAATGGCGACAGGGCCGGGATGAAGACCGAGAGTCAGAGCCTCGGATACCTTACCGGTGAGGAGAACGATCTCATGGTCAACGCGCACCTCGACAGCATGGCTGCTCTCGCTTCGCCGTTCCAGCATGAGGGCAAGTTCCACTTTGCCGACCAGACCATTACGGACCAGGTGCGGGCTCTAATCCCCGTCATGCTCCAGCATCGCCTTACCCCGCCGCCGGCACCGACGTATTCCCTCAACCGCAAGCTCAGTGGCGCGTTCCTCATGTGTTCCAAGCTTGGGGCTGAGGTTGATTGCAAGGCCCTCTGGGAGGGGGTTACGGCTGGGTACGAGTTTGGGCCTGAGAAGACGGGCGCGACGGCCTGATGTACAGTAGTTGCATTTATAGACCACTCTTGGATGTCATTCCTGCATTGCACATGAGATGAGGCGAAGAGCGCGAAGACGAAGCTAGGAGAACTCTTGGCGGGTTTCATTAGGTTTGTGATTAGCACCCAGTGGAAACCTTTTGAATAGTTTGTAATGAGACACAGCCCACTCCACTCCCTCTTCCTTGCAATCATCATCCTTTTCCAGTTTGCCTGCATCCCTTCGGATCACCCCTCTAGTCCTGTCCCAGCATCGACTTAACCTCGGATCCGTGCAAGCATGAGCGATTCAGTGAGGGGTAATGTACCTGTAGTTGCCTACGTCCGGCCTTTGGCATATCTAGCATCTATTCCTCTGTAACACTGTAGGATCTCTGGTCGGAGCAGACCAAGAGCATCAAGATGGGGGCATCTGGGTTTGAGTTCCGTTACTGACCCGTTTTGCATCCGCTATCAACCGTATTCTTATTCTAGTTAGAACTAAGTATTAATTGACGGAGGTTTCGGCGTTTAAATGGTGTGGCACATGAATCTCTGGAGCTTTTGAGTATAGTTCCTTTGTGCATCGGCGTGTCGAGCCACTCAAACCCGCTGTCGAGCACCTAACAAAACGCGCCGCGTGTCCCGTCCCACCCCGACCAGACACGACTAGCACACCAGGAAGACAGTCCCAGCGTATCCGCGAGCGCGAACAACCCCTTCCTCCCCCCCCCCAACAAAACACCCCCCCTACTACCTACAAAATGTCGTTCTTTGCCCGTCTCGGCGGTTCGGACAGCAGCGACTCGGAGTCGGACGACGAGTCTATCCTCTCGCAATCCGGCTCGGAGGATGAGAAGCCAAAGAAGAAGACTATGGCGTCCAAGTTCCTTGCCGGAAGCGGCAGCGACAGCGATGATGACAGCTCGGACGAGGAGGAGATGATGAGCGACTCGGACGACGACGAGGCTCCCACGAACAAGGTGGGTCAAAGGGCCCTTCTTGTCATGCTGATAGCAGCGCGCCAACATGTTCCTGAACAGCGACTCGGACTCGGACGAAGACTCTGACGACGACGAGAAGATCCGCGTCATGTCTGCCAAGGACAAGCGGTAGGTTGAGATGGACGGTGGCGAAAACGGGATAAAGCAAGGAAATGAGACTGACCGAAAGCTTTGCTGAGATGGAGGCTGCGATCAACAGCCTTCAGAACGCGACCAAGGCCGGCGGCGCAGCGTGCGACTGGGTTGCTGCCAACAACGAGCTCGACAAGCTTATCCGCTTCATCACGCGCCACGCTACTTCCATGAATAACTCTTCCACGCCTGCTGAGGGCCACATCCCGCCCACGTTCCTTGCAGCCGTTGCCGAGCTCGACGACACGGTCAACGACACCATCAAGTCGGAGAAGTCGGCCAAGAAGAAGATGCCCGCCAACAAGGGCAAGGCTATCAACTCGATCCGCCAGACGCTCAAGAAGCAGCTCAAGACGCACGAGACCCAGCTCGGCCGGTACAAGGCGGACCCCGAGGCGTACTCTGAGGCGTACGCCAATGCTATTGTCCCTCCCAAGGCCGAGAAGAGGGCGGCCCGCACCGAGGCGCAGGAGGGTGAGGACGACGAGGCCGGGTTCGCTACGGTTGGCCGCGGTGGCCGCTCGCTTAACCTGACTGCGGACGGCGTGTTCAAGACCCTCAAGGAGATCTTTGAGCAGCGTGGCCGCAAGAACACGGACCGTGCCGAGACCATCCGCATCCTCTCCAAGCTGCTCGAGGTTTCAGAGACGACCTACCAGCGCATCCGTGTGCTTCTGGCCCTGATCCCTGCCCGCCTCGACTACTCGACCAACCTCCCCTCCATTCCCCACGACTCGTGGGTCTCGTGCCTCCGCGAGTACGACCAGCTCGTTACTATCCTTCTTGAGAACAAGGACTATGTTGTCAAGGGCGAGGTCGAGGAGTACGATGACATGGAGGAGCGCACGCCTGCGACTGAGAAGGGCCGTGTTGCTATCCGTGGCAACGTTGTCAGCTTGCTGGAGAACCTTGATAACGAGTTCACCAAGACTCTGCAGCACACCGACGCTCTCGAGCGCGGCACCGAGTACATTGCCCGTCTCCGTGAGGAGGCGCCTCTGTACGTTGCGATTGCCAAGTCGCAGGTACTGTTCGAGCGCGAGACCTGGGCGGACCAGATTGCCCGTGCGGTCATGCGCCGCCTCGAGCACATCTACGGCAAGCCCGACGCTATCATCGACCACTTCGAGGCTGCTGTCAACAAGGCTACTGCTGCTAGTAAGCTCCAGTCGGCCATCACTCCCTTCGGTGTCCAGCGTTCGGCCAGCGAGCTCGTACAGGCGCTGTGCGTGTTCATCTACCAGTCGGACCAGCCACTGCTCCGTGCCCGTGCCATCCTTGCCCACATCTTCAACCACGCCATGCACGCGCGGTACCACGAGGCCCGCGACCTGCTGCTCATGTCGCACTTGCACGACACTATCCAGCACGCCGACGTCGCGACCCAGATCATGTACAACCGTTCGCTCATGCAGCTCGGCCTCGCCGCGTTCCGCAACGGCTATATCCACGACTGCCAGACCATCCTTGCCGACATGTTTCAGAGCACCCGCACCAAGGAGCTTTTGGCGCAGGCCATCCAGCGCTACTCGAACACGCTCACGCCCGAGCAGGAGCTCATTGAGAAGCGCCGCCTCCTCCCCTTCCACATGCACCTCAACATTGAACTGCTTGAGGCTGCCTACCTCACCTCGTGCATGCTCGTTGAGATCCCCCTTCTTGCCGCCGCCGACACCGAGGACCAGAAGCGCCGCATTGCGTCCAAGACGTTCAAGCGCTACCTCGACAACGCCGAGAAGGTCGCCTTCATGGGCCCCCCCGACATCACTCGGGATTACATCATCAAGGCATCCAAGGCCCTCGAGGCTGGCGAGTGGGAGCGTGCTCGTGACCTGATTCTGAGCGCAAAGATCTGGACGCTTCTGGACAACGTGGAGGAGGTCAAGACGATGCTCGCCCGCAAGATCCAGGAGGAGGGTCTCCGCACCTACCTCTTCACCTACGCACCCTACTACGCCTCCCTCTCCCTTGTCCACCTCTCCGACATGTTCTCGCTTCCCCAGCAGACTGTCACCTCTATCATCTCGCGCATGATCTACACGGACGAGATTGCGGCTTCGCTCGACCAGATTGACCAGGTGGTTGTGTTCCACCGTGTCGAGCAGACTGAGGTGCAGCGCCTGGCACAGCAGCTGGCCGAGCGCTGCGTCGGCCTCGTCGAGCAGAACGAGAAGGCGCTCGACGTCAAGCTCGGCTCGGCGCCAGGTGCTGAGCGCTCTGGCCCGCGCGACGGTGCTACTGACGGCCGTCCTCGCCAAGAGCGGAGGGGCGGGGGTGCTCGCGGCGGTGGCCGTGGGCGTGGGTTCGCAGGCCGTGGGCGAGGCTTCAACTCGGGCCTTGGCTCCCAACGGCGTGTCGCGGCCTAGGCGCGGCGTGTATATAGACTGCATGCAGAGGTTTAGTGAGCGAGCGGGTGAGGCATAGCGAGTCTGGAATTCCAGAAGGATGAAGCAACGGAGATTGTACAAGAAAAGTCAGGATCTACCAATGCAAGTGGTCACGAGATGGCCCTGGTGCGAGATGTGTCCCTGACGAGTCTGAGAGAGCCGAGTAAGTAAGGTAGGGTGATATTTGCACCATCTAGATTCTCAAAGCAGAGTTTCAAAGGCAGCCAGTTTATGTCTACATCTCTACCTTGATATACTCTACGGCCTGCGAGTACTAACGGCCTTTACTGTCTTTATGAGATTGTGTTTTTTTTGTTTTTTTGTTTGGTAGAGTTAGATGGCCCTACGACTCTTTAAGGTGCAGCACTGAAAGATGAACGCGTCAAGTATTTGTGTTCAGGCACGAGCCGACGCCTCCCATTCATACCTAGGGTAGAGTGAGATTGAAATCACTTGTCACTCCTAAACTTCCTGTACTCTTTACACTCTACTGATCCCTCATTGGTCTCAAAGCTTTCCAAAGATCCAAAGCAATACCTGGACGCCAACAAAGAGAGACAGTAAAGGGATAATTAGGAAGGAGGAAGGAGGAAGGCAAAATGACATAGGGATGCTTCTCTATTCGCACCCTCAACTCCCTTTGACGCGCCCTACACTCTATCATGACCAAACCTCGCACGCTCAACGCGTTCCTCCCCTTCAAGTCTGGCAACTCTTCCCACTCTTCCCCTCCATCCTCTCCATCACGCGCAATGTTTCGATCACAAAAGAGCCCCGCACTCTCAACAACGACCGACTACACTGGCACGCTCCGCGAGACCTCGTTCTACCGACATGGGCAACTGCGCCGCCTTGGTCTCGGAGGGGAGGTGACTGCCCTCGCTGTCGATCCCCTCCTCTCTCTCCTGGCCGTTGCCGCGGGCAGCGCCGTGCACGTGTACGGTGGTCCAGCGTTCCAGTTCACACTTCCTGTTGGCGGCGGGGTCAAGTTTCTTGCTTTCCACCCAGGACACTCGCGGTTGGTGGTCGTGGATGAGAGCAACACACTGCACTCGTTCGCACTCAACAACATTGTCGAGAGCACAAATCCTAATGTCACGCCTCCGCTGCCTAAGAAGGAGGCGAGCTACCCGCTTTTCGGCGAGATCACCGCCATCGAGCAGCCCCTCCCGAGTTACACGCACATGTTGTTGGCTATGAGGGACGGCGTGACTCTCGCTTGGGACTTGCGGCAAGCGACGCTGAGCAAGTTCCAGATTCCCAATCTGTGGGCGATGTACGAGGAACGACTGGTACGCTCAGGCGTTCCCGACCGACAGAAGACTATCGGAGGGTGAGTCTGATACCTGCAGAGCTAACATTAGCCCACAAGCGACGTGCACCGCCATCAATCCGCGCGACCTCAATATCCTGTTGATCGGGTACGAGGGCGGCGTGGTGGCGTACGACTTTCAGAAGGGCGAGACAGCCAAGACGTTCGAGCTCACGCTCCCTCCCGGAGCACCAGGGGGAGGGAGTTACCACGACGACGCGCTGTGGAGTGAGCGCCGGCCGGCGGTCACGAGCATCACCTGGCGGCCAGACGGGCTGGTGTTTGCCGTCGGGCACGCGGACGGGTGCATCGCCTTCTGGGCTTACGCAGACGCCGATAAGCCCTTCATGGTCCGCACCCTCACACACGAGGACGTGCATGTTCCTGACGCCGAGGCGCTCATGGACGCGGGGGCGTTACCCTCATCAGAACCTCAGGTCAGCCACGAGGTCGAGGGCATGCCCGTGCTTTCGGCGCGCGTACCTACGGCCGTCGGGGCGAACCGCGAACCGATCTTCAAGCTCGCATGGGCAGGCTTCCCCGACCAGGCGGCGCTCAAGCTCATCGCCGTCGCATCCGAGGTACCACTCACTAACGCGACGGCCGAGTACTCGGAGCGCGGCGAGACGCTGCTGGTCGTCCTTGGCGGCCAGAGTCCGGGTGAAAAACCCGGCATTAATCTGCTCCAGTTCCCCGCGTACACTCCTCCCATACCCAGTGTGGGGGCGAAGAAGGCCGCGCTTCTGGCCGAAGGACTAACCGCTGCCGAACGGCAGGCGTTCCGCGACTCTCTCGCCCCAACCGGCACGTCCAACTACCCCACCAAGACGCCGCCGGAGGACTTTGTGCTGCAGCCCCGTAGCAGCCCGTATTTTAACATGGCCCACGATGCGGTCGCACTCCTTGTTCTCCTCACGCCGGACGATAACCTCCCGGTACCGTCCGAGCCGTCTGCTCAGCGCCAACTTGACACGTTCGTATTCCCACCACCTCGGTCCGACAATCCGCCTCCGGCGCTCGGTCGGAAGACGTACGTCACCCCAGGGAACGAAGATCTCGTGGCCATGACCCCCGAGCCTAGAGGCCCTGCTGTGCAGCGTGTCCAGAGCGGACAGAGCGTGTCTTCCTGGCGCTTCCCCTGGACGGCGTCGACACCCGGTCGCTCGCCAGCAGCCTCCGTCACGAGCCTGGCCCTTAGCACGACGGGACGACAGGATCTGCGCCGTCGCCTCCGGGTTCCCTCCCAGCTCTGGTCAGGCGGGCTCAGCGTGATCGGTGCCCGCCTCATCTCCCTCCCGACGCCGACTTTTATGCGCCTCCTTGCCCACACCATTGCGAGTGAAGAGACCGAGCGTGTCCCCCGCCTCCCACTCCGTGGCGGGCTGGCTGTGCCAGACCTGCACTCGGCCGGAGCGCCTGATCTCAAGGTCGCCAAGATGGAGAACTACCGTGTCCTCGCGACGTGGCACACCGACTGCACCGTCCGGTTCTGGGACATCAGCCCTCACATCCTCGTCCTTCCGACTCCGCTTCGCTTCGAGTACCCTGCCCCTCTCCCACACCTCACCATCCACGTCGGGAGAATCCTGCAGCACCCGGAAGTCGCGCACCTCCCAATCGCCAAGCTATGGGCTACGGAGCGCTCCAAGGTCCAGATCTCGGGTGTGCATCTCGCGCGCGAGACTCTCGAGTGCGTGATCATCTTCACTACTGGTGAAGTGCTCGTCGCCAAGTTCGGCGAGGCGCGGCGCTCCAATCGCTCCACCCCTTCTTCCCCGCTCTCCCCGGCCGTCGGGGAGGACGATGGTGACGTGGATGCGGCGTCGTCCACCGGCTACTTCCCGCAGCAGGAGTGGGTCGAGGAAGTCACTGAATTGGGCCAAATCGCCAACTGGACGACTGACGGCTTCAAGCCCGTCGCGCTTTGTATCGTGCGCCGCGGGGCTGTTATCTCCTGCGCCGTGTCCGACATTGGTGAGCTAAGAGTCGCGAACGCTAGCTGACAGCAGGCTTCATCGCGGTCGCTTATGAGCAAAACTCGCTCGCTATCCTCGACATGCGCGGGCCAGATGTGATTCTGCGCGAGGGCTTTGATGGCGACGGACGCACCATGAAGCGACGTAAGCGCAAGGCACACCCCCAGAACGTGGCCGCCGAGGGGTCGCAAATCGGCGCGATGCGCTGGACCGTCTCCGGAATGGGAGGTGACCAGGCGCTGCGCCCGCGCCTGATTGTGTCGTACCAGAGCGGGTGAGCATCGCTCATTGCATGGTGAGCTGACACCAGTAAAACCAAGGTCTACTGCCTAAACAACGTGCTCGGCGAGTGGCTTGTGGACCCCAAGCCCCCTACATTCCAGAACGACAGCCTTGCCTCCCCGATCGCCACCTACCTCCTCGATCCCATTAGTGGCAACGAGCTGCTCGCATCCCCCGAGGCACTCGCGGACGTCGCGAACGATCCCGCACCCGAGGGCAAGTGGACGAAGGATGCACCACCGCACTGCGTTTGGATCACGGCGTGCAAACGTACGATCCGGGTCGCGGTAAACTTCAACGGCGAGCGTGTTGCCAAGATCGAGCTCGAGGAGGACCTTGCCTCAGTGCACTACATCACGCGTCACGGGAAGCGCATCCTCGTCGCCCTCACAACCGCTGGGAGTGCACTCGTCTACACCGTCCCGCACCTCGAGTTCGTTACCCGTCTCGACCTGTTCTTCGGCAACACCAGACCAGTGGGAAGCCTGAGTTTCGACGACCGCTCCGGCGACTTCATCGAGTCCGTGGGCCCACTGGACATCACTCTCCGCACCCTTTTCCACTTCCGCAAACCCTTCCCGCCCCGTATCGACCCGTGTTTCCTCAAGACCCCCATCCCCGCCCAACCCACCCCCCTCTCCTCCTCCTACTTCGGATGGATGTGGGGTGCCGGTCCCTTAACCGGCGCGGCCCTCGACTCGCTCATTTCCCCAGTCCGTGCTGCACCACCCAAGCCGCCTCCTCCACCCCGCCAGCCACTCCTCACGTGGGACAACGCGGTTACGTGGGGTGAACCTCCCAAGCCCAAGTCCGAGCCGGAACCCAAGCCAGAACCAAAAGTCAAGAACCAGGCTGTACGCAAAGTCCGCGCTCCCGAGGCGGACGGGAGAGAGAGGAACGACGCATACTCCCAGATCCGGGAGGGGCTGGAGCGGCGCGGCGAGGCGCTCGACTCGCTCGGCGAGCAACTCGATAACGTCGGCAAGGCTGCGGGACAGTACTTCCAGGCGGCGCGGGGTGCTGTTGCAAAGGAGAGTGCGAAGGCTGCGGGCAAGGGCATGTTCAGCAAGGTGTGGTAAGCTCTGGGAGCAGAAGTGTAACTGGTATAGACTGTGTACTGTATGTAATTGTTTGCCATTCGTGCTTCAAACACCTGTTCTTTCTTCCGGAAGCATGACTCCGTCTTCGTTCGTTATCCAGGCACGTCACCTGTCCGAAGTGGAATGCTAGGATGTCGGATGTCGAATCTCGATCTCGACTTCTCCCCTGGACCAATTTAGTCACCAACCACCCACTACATTGCCCATTAACAATGTCACTCGACGTCCAACGCATAGTGGACACCCAGCTCGCCAGCTCCGAGCCTAATCCCTCGCCCGAGCTCTTGCAGGGTGCGTAACCTGCTTCCCCTCCTCTTCCTTCTAACCTTAGGCATCAACAACGGCGCCTCGACGCTCCTCGACGTCGTGCGCGCCCTCGGCTCCTTCCTCGTCTCTGAGACCGAAAGCGTGCGCTCCCGCGGACTCGAGTATCTCTCCAACGTGGTTGCCGCTGTCGATCGGAAACAGATCAACCGCCCAGCCGCGACGACACTGCGTTCCTTCTTCTTGAGCAAGCTCGATGACGGGCTGGAACATGCGCTCAAGGCGCTTGGTGTGCTCGCCCGACTGAGCAGTTTTGGAGATGAGGAGGCGGAGGAAGTTTATCGCGCGTGAGTAATAATAAGGGAGAGGAAAGAAGATGAGAAACGGAGAGCTGATATATAGTATTGTCGAGAACGTCAATATGCGTGCTTATCCCCAGGGAGTTAGGCATCAGGTTTACCTCCTCTTTGATGCTCTGTTGGCTGGGCATCGGTATGGTGAGTACTTGAAGTTGAAGGATAGAGACTGTGTGCAGTTGTCGACTGGGTTCAACCATCCTTCCCTCCCTCCCACCCTTCCTCTCTTTCTCCATGCTAACACTCAGCCTTCAAGAGCATGGGACCAGAGTTCATCTCTAGCTACTGCAAGATGGTCGATGGCGAGAAGGACCCGCGCAACCTCATGCTCCTGTTCCAACTCGACACTGTCATCCTCCGCGAGTTCAACGTCGCGTCACAGATCGAGGTGAGCATCGCACGCCCCGAAAGCTGACAGCAGGAACTCTTCGACATCACCTTTTGCTACTTTCCCATCACATTCCGGCCGCCGCCCAACGACCCGTACCGCATCTCGGCGGACGACCTCAAGGTCGCACTGCGAGGAGTGCTGTCTGCCACTGCAGCGTTTGCACCCGTCGCCCTCCCACTCTTACTCGAGAAGTTCCAGACGTCGTCCGGGCAGACCATGGTGCGTACGCCACGTCAAAGCGGCTGAAGTGGCCTGAGAGAAGCCGCTGACAAACAGAAGGACCTGCTGCAGACAATTACGGCCTGCTTCCCCGTGTATGGGGCACAGGCGGTCGGCGAGCGCGGCGACGAGTTCTGGGACCTGATCAAGACAGAGGTGAGCTAGCAATGCACTGTCGAGCTGACGCAGATCCTCTACTCGTCGGACAAGTCTGCCGAGATCGCCGCGCTTGGCGCGCTCGAGTCGCTTATGCGCACTCTCTACCCCACAACTGCTGACAAGCCTGTCGGCCTCGGCCAGACCATCGCCACGCAGTGCGTCGAGGGCTTGCAGGACCCCGGCAAGAACTCCTTCCCCGGCTGGGCAAAGTGCATCGCTGCCATGCTCCGCGGCTCTCGTGAGCTGCCTTGTTCACCAAGTGAAGCTAACCCCAGCCTCCGCCGGCGCGTTCGCCATCGCACAAACCTTCCCTTCACTGTTCAAGCTCTTTGACCAGCCGAAAGTCGCCGGCCACCGCGCTCCCATCCTGCACGCCATCACGTCCGTACTCCTCGCCGCACGGTCGGTCTACGCTATCGACGGAGCCACGCGTCGCGAGGCAGACGAGCGCAGCCTCGAGCCGTACCGCGAGGCGCTGCTCGACGTCCTTCGTGAGGGCCTGCGGACCATCGATCTCAAGATCCCGGCGATCAAGGGCAGTGTTGCACTCGCTGAGATCCCGGACTTCTGGACTCGCTTGGAGGTAGAGGAGGTTGTCCGCGGTATGGACGAGCTGCTCATCCACGACAAGGACGATGAGGTTCGGTGAGTTCAGTCAGTTGTCCTGTAGCTCACACCAGATCTGCCGTTCTCAGCGGATTGCGGACCATCGTTGGCGTCCAACCTGAAGTCGTCCAGTCGCTCACCCTCCCGATCCTGTTCCACGCGCTGCCAGATGAGGCGCCGGCTGCGGACGACGCGGACACCCGCGAGACGTACCGCAGTGTGCTGCGCTCTTTGACTGAGCTCTGCACGATGCCCGCGCTCTTCGAGACCCTCACCGTGCGCATCACGACCAAGTTGGATCTGCTGTCGTCCTCTGACCTCTCTGGGCCGTCCGCTTCTGGACCAAGCCGGCGCGAGGTGGTTGTCGCCTACGCTTGGGACCTTCTCCACACCCTCCAGAATGTGATCAACAGAAAGATTGAAGACAAGCACGTCGATGTTGCGCGCCACTACAGCCAGGTTGTGCCGCGTCTGTGCTCACTCGCCATCAAGGCCGCTTACGACGACGGATCCCCCGAGGCTTTGTTCCGTGACAAGAGGCTCTTGGCTGTCGTCGGGTCGATCACCGAGACGCTGTTCTGGGAGCTGAGTCCCGAGTGAGTTTCGTGCTCCATACAGAAATCTGACCACCCAGGAAGCAGAGCCCAGCCTTCCAGGCCGCTTACTCTGCGTTCGAGGGCGGTGACCTCGGCGCAGTCATGCAGAACCCGAAGGAGGCTCCAACCTCCACTGGTTCCATAGTGGCCGGCGGTGCCGACGCCCCTGGGCCGGAGAAGCAGGACCTCATTGCCATTTATTCAGCAATTGTGCGCGGTCTCAAGTCTGAGACGCCCGTGGCGTGGCCTGAGCCGACGTCGGTAACCCACTTTTGGTCGCAGAAGCTCGCGTGGATCTACACCACGGCACACGACGACTGGCAGCGTGGCATGATGGCCAGCCTCGTTGCAGCGTTCATCAACAAGCGTCGCTCCGAGGTCGACACTCTGTGGCTCACGCAGGAGTTGGCGAACATCTGGCGCGATGGGGTGCAGGGTAACAAGCACGGCAAGCGTGCAGCTGCGATCTTGGCCTACTTCACGGTAAGCTGAAGTGTTTTGGCGCGCTAACATTAGGTCATCAAGGCGCTCGCTCTCTTGCGTGATGAGCTCGCATACACCGCGATGGAGGCGCCGCTGGCTGCGCTCGCGTATACCGACGAATCGGAAGTTGTCAACGTCGTTGCACCGGCGTTTGGCATTCTCGCTGAGGGCAAGAAGGGTCGCGGGGCTCACTTGACGGCTAAGGTTGGTTGATGGAACTTGACGCCAGCTGACATGCAGCTGCTGTGGGCCCAACGGCTGTGGAACTTCTTGCTTCCTAAGCTTGTTGCGGGTGAGAATGGTGCCGACGCCGAAACGCGGCGCCCTTACCTCGAGGCGTTCGCGTCTCTCCTTCCTCTCGTGCCCTCGTCACTGCTACTTACCGACCTCCCAACAGTAAAGCTTACTGGTGTCTTCCATCAGCTGACAGCAGATTCTTCCCTTGCTTCTGCGTGCGCTCTCGTTGCCCAGCCCAGTCCAGCGCGCGAATGTCATCACGACTGTTGGTTCGATTCTTGAGACGGCCAACTCGTCCACTGCCACTGACCAGCTCCTGCATACCCAGGCCGAGTCGATTCTCGATGGAGTGCTGTACTCTATTGCCCGGCGAAGCGGCGAGGAATCCTCAGGGGTAAGTTCAAGTCACGGCATGCTCCAATTGTCATTTCCGCTGACATGCCAGAAACTTCGCACCGCCGCGCTGACAACATTGGGTGTGTTCCCAGACTGTATAAGGTACGAGACGCTGCATGGTGTCAAGTCGCGGGTCATCAAGGACTTGGCTATCGCACTGGACGACCCATTGCGCGGGGTGCGAAGGGAGGCCGTCGACACGCGGGACAAGTGGTACCAGTACGGCAAGTAGAAAGGGTACTTGCCGAATAAACCGGAGGCTGTCCGGTGTGCAACCGACTTGTTCGGAGCGGTTTAGATATTGCATGAGATTGGGTGAGGGCTGAGGGCTGAGGGCTGAGGGCGAGTGCTTGGAAGGGGTCATGGGTATGAGCGGCCGAGGAGGGGAGAGGGAAGATTGCGTTGTTTCTGAAGCTGTGCAAGGTAAAAAGGTATCAAAGGGATGAAGTTGCCTGCAATTGCCTGGCCTGTATGGCAAAGGACCAACTGAAAAGGTTCCGCTCAAGTGCAGGGTTCTTGAAGTTGAGCTTCCCCGCATTATGACGATTGGAGGTTTAAGCGACAACGTGGCATAATTACCCTGAAAGCTGAGACTCGTTGAGACTGTAGACAGGGTTCAGTAAGAGGACGCGCTCCCCTCCTCCTCCTCCTCCTCCTCCTCCTCCTCCTCCATCCTCCATCCTCCATCCTCAAGCTTCACTCAACCTCTATCTGTTCCTTCCACATCATATCTCTCTCTATCTCATCTCTCATCTCTCATCCCTCATCCCTCACCCTTCACTCCTCAACTCCAGTCGTCAACCTCTCTGGCCGACTCCAACTCACCAAAGCCTACGCGCACACAAGCGCCATGGCACCCAGCACACCCATCACCCTCCCTCCTTCCTTCTTCAACTCGTTCTGGTCCCCAGACTACCGCACAGGTCTTGACACTCTCTTCCGTCAACTCGAGGCTGGTGCCATCGAGAACAATGAGGTCGCTGACTTTATCAACGTGAGTTGCAGCTGTAGTGGATTCCGGCGCATTGTGTCGGTGCTGGCGCTGGCGTTACGGAGCCTTCTCCTTACAACCACACCTTAGCACCGCCCTCACGGTGCAAATCAACCAGGGTCCCTCGTTCCACCCCAGAGAACCACCTCCACCTCCCAACGCTAACTTCAGGCCCAAGCCCGCGCCCACCAGTCGCTGGCCGCGTTGTTGCTAGAATCCAATATCAGCGCTGGCACCAACTCGACGTCATCACTGCAGCACACGCTTATGTCGCTCCGCAACGCCTCGGCGGGACGCGGTGAAGCTAACCGCGCACTAGCCATGGAGCTGCAGGAGCACATTCTCGTTCCGTTCAACGGCTGGAAGGCTCGTCACGAGGACCGCATTGAAACTGCTCGTGATGACATTCTTGGCAAGGGCGGCCTTATCGCCTCGTGGGAGAAGGAGGTGAACAAGCTGATGGGGGTGAGTTATCTTTTTACACTGGATTCTGTGTGCATGCTGATCGGTAGCTGCGCCAGGCATACACCAACAAGATGCGCCTTGCAGACGAGAGTGAGGACGAGTGAGTTGCTAAGGGCGCTGGCGTGTTGTTGTGTTGTGGCTTTTCCTAACGTGCAGCGCACAGTTCGCCCCTGGCACAGCTTCGCTCAAGTCGCCTGACGCAACCTCGTCGCCCGCAAAGCAATCGGGACTGACGCGATCGGGAACGGTTGCGGACCGCATCAGCGAGAAGCTGAGGCAAGCCAGCTCGGGCTCGCACTCGCGCTCCAGCTCTATGGCATCCCAGTCAGGCGCCCCCCCGTCAGACAAGGAATTACCTCCCCCGCCTCCTCCCGTTGTTCAAGAGGAGGAGAAGAAGGTGGAGGAGCGTCCCAAGTCGCCCACTGGCTCGGCCAAGGTGGCGCCCCCGAAGCTGCAGATCGGCGGCGACCCTCGTACTGCCGATGACTCGCCCTCGAGCCCTACCCATGAAGACGCGTTTATCCCACCCACTGACCCCAATGGCCGCCCCAAGATGAGCAACGAGGAGCCCGCCAGCGCCATAGACGAGCACGGCAACGAGTTCATCCTCCTTTCCGGTGTTGCCCTCGCTCCTCGCGCCTTCATGGCCCTCCTCCGCCGCTTCGACCAGTACCTCTTGACGCACGCTGCGCCGGGCAGCGAGCAGGCTCAGTCGTCTGAGCTCTCTACGCGCCAAACCCTTGCGTCTCGCCAAAAGAGCTCTATCCTCGGCACATATGAGAAAACGTTCTCTGGCGAGGAGCTCGTTTCGTGGCTCTCGCACAACCTTGAGGGCCTCGGCGGCGAGTGGGACCGCTGTGTCGACGCCGGCGATGAGCTTCTCCGCATGGGCCACCTCTCTCGCGTCGGTGTGGTCGGTCGCGGCTTTGAGCCGGAGGACGACATCTTCTTCGTGCTCAAGGTTGATGCTTCGGAGACCTCTGGCGTCAGCGTCGCCGGCCTCCGCAAGAACCTCAGCACCTATGCCAAGACGGCCGAGAACTACGCCAGCTCGGGATACAATTATGCGGCATCCAATGCCCCCGCTGCGCGCCAGTATGCCAACAACAACCTCTCCAACCTGCAGACGTCGATCAGCAGCTTCTCGCTTCCCGCTGTGCCCTCGGGACCATCGGTTCCCACGTGGGCGAAGAACTACCTCCCGGCCGCTGTCTCGTCCAACGAGCCTGCGCACATCCGTCTCCGCCTCGAGGCTAACCGCGCCAACGAGTCGTACCACTCTGGTGTCGCCGAGGCTGAAGCCCGCCGCCTCGACATGGAGGAGCGCATCGAGCGCGGCCTCCGTACCTGGGAGCGTTGGGAACGTGAGCGTCTCGGCGTCATCCGCTCCATCCTCAAGCACTACGAGGTTGCGCTGGCCAAGCTGCCCAAGCGTCTCGCGCAGGGTGACGAGGCGACTGCTCTCGCCGTGGAGACGTACAACCCCGAGTCTGAGTGAGTCAAACTGTGGGCGAAGCTGCGTCCTTCCTTGCCTGCTAACCCCAGCCTCAAGGCCCTCATCGAGGGCAGCCGTACTGGCCCCTTCCGGCCTCGCCCACATATCTATGAGTCGGTCGAGTCCGAGGTGCCTGACGTCAACTTCGGTATCGACCTGCGGCGGTGGTCTGGCGAGACAGCCTGGAAGGCGCTCATGAATGCGCCTCAGCGCGCTAAGGACGCCATCCCAGAGGTCCTCGAGGGCCTCCTTACTGCGGTTAGCGCTATGAGCGCCGACGTGTCGGACGACGAGCGTCGTAAGGCGTGGATCTACGAGGTGCCGCTCGAGGAGACGCACATGCTTCGCAACGCCATCAACCACTCACAGCTCCGTGTTGACGAGATCGCCACCATTGCTCAAAAGTTCAACCTCCCTACTGTGTGTGGTGTCGTCAAGCTCTGGCTCCTTGAACTCAACCCTCCTGCTCTGGGCTGGGAGGGCTGGGAGGACGCCAAGGCGATCTACCCTTCAGGTGAGTGCGATCCCTCATTGTTGATCTGATGCTGACCGCAGTTGGTGCCGACCTGGAGCGCGACATGACGTCGGCGGTCAGGTCGGTTGTTGGGCGCCTCCCCGCATCCCAGCTGTTCACGCTGAACGCCGTGATCAAGCACTGGAAGGACCTCGTCGACAGCACGAAGACGGAGGAACCGGCCGAGCTCTACATCAAGAAGCTCTCCATCTCGACTGGCCGTTGCATCCTTCGCCCACAGTACGAGACCGAGCTCACAATCCAGGACCGTACCCCTGGTCTGTTCCTGGCGGACCTGCTGGAACACTACAGCAACGTCTTTCCCAAGCTCCTCGAGGAGAAGCGCAACCAGCAGGACCGCGTCATGCCCGTGCGCAAGCGCACTGCGCTTGTCGACCAGCGCATCTCACGTTCGAGCCTGGGCGGAAACACAGACTCGCAGGCGGCGTTCCTTCAGCAGCAGCGCTCTCTGCAAGCTGACGTGCCTCAGCCGCCGCCCGTTCCTGTCGTCCCGTCCGCCGCGGACGTGGGCCCTCAGATCCCTCCGTCGTCCGGCCCTCCCATCCAGCCCGTGCCCGTCCCCGCGCCAATCACCGCGCCAGTTCCCGTTGCTGCGGTCCCTGCTGTTCCGTCTGCCCCATCGGCCTCGTCGGCCGTCCCGCCTGCCAACTTCGGCCAACCTCGTATGGTGTCGCCTCCCGCTAGCTTCGGTCAGCCTCGTATGGTCTCGCCGCCCGCTAACTTCGGGCGGCCTCATATGGTCTCGCCGCCCGCTAGCGATGACGAGAGTGGGCCGCCCGCGCGCTTCGTCTCCCCGCCCGCTAGCGATGACGAGAGTGGGCCGCCCGCGCGCTTCGTCTCCCCGCCCGAATCGCCCATTGGCCACACCCCGCCGCTTCCAACACCTGCCCCTGCCGTCATCCCCCCAACACCTGCTACGGACCGCCCCGCGACCCCCGTGCGCAGTGGGACGCCGCAGGGACGCGGGACGCCGTCCCCCAGCAAAGTCGATGACGAGCGGGTTGGCATCGCCCCAAGCACTGGTAGCCTGAAGCGCAACACGTCGAGTGAGACAAGCCGCCTGCGTGGTCCTCGGGGAGCGCGAGGTCCCCGCGCGCAGAGCGGCCACGCAAGCCGTGGCTCTGTCAACGCGCTCGCCGCGCAGTTCGAGAAGAAGTAGTTACGGATCGAGTGTGCATGTATTGACGATCGTTTGAGATTGTGACGGTTGGAGCCAGGTGGCGGTTGACAATTACAAAGGTGATCTTATCTCTTTGCGTGTCTCCTGATGCTCTCTGCTTTGTATCTTATCTATGGCCAGTCCATCGCTAGTTTACGTGTTTCGCAATAGATCACGCGACCAACGTTAGAATTACCTCATGAAAGAATCGAACCCACGCCGGTTTCGAAAATGACGTGGAGAGCCCCTACCAGCGGCAGACTGGCGCGGTTCTGAATCTCGCGTCACCGTTGCCTGCTTACCTCCACAACATTGCCTCACAACCACCATCCGCGCCATGTTCGAGCGCACGCTGCAGGATTTAATCCGCGGCCTGCGTGCGCATAAGGCGTCGTCGCGCGCGCAGGAAGAGGCGTTCCTCGCCGAGGCGATGGGCGAGATCCGCACCGAGCTCCGCGGCAAGGACATGAGCCTCAAGGCCGAGGCCGTGCTCAAGATGTGCTACGTATGTCCCCAGCTAGACTGAGAGGTGCTGAAGCTGACTCCAGCTCATGATGCTCTACCCCATACCGCCGCCGACGGGGTTTGCGTTCCATGTCGTCGAGGTCATGAGTTCGCCTCGGTATCACCAGAAGCGTGCGTCCTTATGCAGTTCTGGAACTGACGTCAGAATTGGGCTACATGGCCGCTCCGATGGCGTTCACTGGCGAGACGGAAGAGGTGGTCCTTACCGTCAACGGGATCAAGAAGGACCTGCTGAGCCCGCATCTCCCGATCCCTCCACTGCCGCTGAGCTCGGTAGCCCATCTCCTCGGCCTCTCCCCTTCACTAGCCCACACGCTCCACCCCGACCTCCTGCAACTCCTCACACATTCGAGCGCACGTATCCGCAAACGCGCAGTCCTCTGCCTCCTCCCGTGTTGGGAGGCGTATCCCGACGGACTGCGCGAGGGCTTCCCCCGCGTCCGAGAGCGCCTTCTCGACGAGGACCAGGGCGTCGTCGGCGCCACCGTCAATGTCGTCATGGAGCTCGCGCGACGACAGGGGGGGAAGAATTACGTGCCACTAGCACCGGAGCTGTTCACCATCCTCACGAGCTCGAGCAACAACTGGATGCTCATCAAGGTCGTCAAGCTCGTAAGCCAGCTCTTGACTCCCTCGCGAAAGCTGACGCCAGTTCGCGATCCTCACGCCTCTCGAGCCACGCCTCGTGCGCAAGCTCCTTCCTCCACTTACGAGCTTGATCTCGTCCACGTCCGCTATCTCGCTGCTGTACGAGTGTGTGCGCACATGTATTGTGGGGGGGATGCTCGACCCCGATAGACCTGAGGGCGACGCGCTTGCGCGCGTCTGTGTCGACAAGTTGGGCGGATATCTCCGCGACGAGGGCGGCGACCAGAACCGTGAGTCAATGACGGATTAGCGACGACGTAGCTTACCCGTCGCAGTCCGCTATATCGCGTTGCTGGCCATGGTCAACATCACACCGACGCACCCCCACATGGTCGCCGAGTACCAGGATGAGATCATGAAGAGCCTCGACGACGCCGACCTGTCGATTCGTATGCGCGCTGTTGAACTCATCACAGCAATGGTGAGGTGTCGCGAGAGGACCGGCTGACCCCAGGTGGATCGCGATAATATCCAGCCTATTGTCGATCAGCTGCTCACACACCTCGCCCCACCAGAAGAACCAGTACATCAGTCCGCGGTTAGCGCCCTCGCTGCATTGGCGACGAAGACGAACGGCGCCAGCAGCGATCCGGCAGTGACTGCGCAGAACATCTCCTTCTCGCACAGCTACAGGTTGCTCTTAACACAGCGGCTGCTGGACATGATCTCGCGCGACACGTACGCCCACGTCACTGACTTTGAGTGGGTTGTCTCCGTGCTCGTCGACGTAGCGTATGTCTCCCACGTCGACCTTGGGTCGCGAATCAGGGACATGCTTCTCGACGTCGTGGGCCGTGTCAAGAGCGTGCGAGGGTACGCAGTGCGGGTTCTAGAGAAGACGGTAGGGGACGACGATATGCGCGACCGCGCAAACGAGAGCCTGTCCAGCTGCGAGGCGGGCTTGCTCGAGGCCGCCGTCTGGATCTGCGGCGAGTACGCCGGCGAGCTCACGTCGCCTCTCAGCGCAATGTCCAACATCCTACCACCGTCACTACCCCGCAGCGCTCCGACGCTCGCGGTGCTCTCCGTCCAGGCCGAGGCCAAGGTGTTCGGGCACTACGCGGCGCGCGCGTCCGAAGAATGGTCGACTGAGAAGCACGCCGAGGCGAAGAATGTCGTTGCGAGCGTACGCAAGGGGCTCGTGCCATTCCTCTCGTCGCGAGACATAGACATCCAGGAGCGCGCAGTCGAGTTCACACAACTCCTTGCGTTCGTCGACGCCGATTTGGCAAAGCACGTGCCTCCATCGAGCGCGTCGTCTGGGATTCCAGGAGTTGACAGTGGTTTCGAGTCTGAATCCAAAGGCGGCGAGCCACCATATCCCAAGTCGCTCTTCCTCTTCCAGCCACTCTTCACAAACCACGAACTCAACTCGGTCGGCTACCGTGCACAGGAAGCTGTTCGCATCCCAGAGGGCCTGGATCTCGATGCGGAGATCGTGCCTCGTGGGGGATTCCTCGAGATTGAGGAGGACGCTGCGTCCGAGGCCGAGGAGGAGGAGCGCGAGGCCGATCTCGGCGCGGGCGGCGGCGCGGGCATGGACGAGCTCCGCCGCGTGCTTCGGGACCAGGAGCGCGCGAGGCGTGGAAAGAAGAAGAAGAGCGAGATGACACCAGAGGAGAGAGCCGAGCGGCGGAAGGTGAGCTCAGTCTCTGAGACCTGAGCTGACAGCAGCGCAAGGCAGCACGACGCGAACGGGCCAAGAACGACCCGTACTACCTGTATGACGAGAAGGACGCGGACGCAGACGACGACGTTGACGACATCCCGATCGTGCGCCTTGACAACGACCTTGACGCGGCAGGCCCATCGAGTCGTGAGTCATCCACAACCAAGCGCACCAGAGCTAACAGCAGCACCGAAAACGTTGAAGACCAACGAGAAGCGCAAGCCCGCCGCTCCTCCACCGGACTTTGACCGTGCCGGCGAGATGCCTGAGGGCGCTGCGCCAGCGGAAAGAGCGTCTGCCGCGGCGACCAAGTCTGGACTCGCTGCTGTCGACCTCTCCGCGATAGCGGCACCTCGGGGGCGCTACGATGAGTACACCGAGGGTGACGACTTGCCACCGCGCGATCCTGGTCCGTTACCGCCAGTTGATGCCGCGCACGGTGCAGACGTGCCAGCTGACGAGGTCGAGGTGAAGGTGATCAAGCGGAAGAAGAAGAGTAAGAAGCCACGGGCACCTGCGTGATGCATTGTGTCTGCTTTGTATGCTGGTGATTAGTCGGGGGAAGGGTTGAATCGTGACTGTGACGAGTGTGAAAGCTCGAGAGGGAGACGGAGACAATGAGACAATCGTGTGTACGTTGCACTTGTGATGTTAGGTTCACACGCGATTGAATTATTTTCACCGGTTTGCCACCCGTTTCGCATCTCGCCACCCATCCCGCTCCCATCCACCCAGAATACATAAGAGTCAGAACAGAATATCTGACGCCCTTGACGAGGTTGCCGAGCCTTACACATACCAGACGAGAGAGCAACCTGGACATGGGTCGCCCGCTAAACAGAAGGGTGGCGCGCCGAGGAATTCGCACAGCCGACACTTGTCCCACATATCATCACCGCTCACTTTGAAACCAAACTCGACAAGGAAAGTGCGCACCAGGTAAGCTAGCGTCAGATCGTCAAACGAGCAAACGACACATACCCTTTAGACAATGCAGCTCGCCTAGGGTTCCAGGATACCAGAGCGGATAAGCCCACAGGGGAACAGACAACAATGGACCGTTCACCATCGCGTTGGGCGGCAGGGGAAGCGGGTGTGCGAGCCACAAGATCGGGCAATGTGGTGTCGACGCGGCCCGGTTAACGTCTTGACAAAACAAGTGCACCTTGCGCCGATGTTCCGTTATATAGTCCAGGTCGGGCTTGGAAACGATACCTCCATCGAACACGGGCCGGAGGAGGGGTAAGACTCGGATGTGAGGCAGCACACTTTTGGTTAGCTTGACTTATTCAAAAACGCACGAGACCTGCTCCGCCTCCGAGTCACTCATCTTGACAATGTGAATGAAGGAGAGTGCGATGTTAGATGGTGAATATATACTATATTACCTTGGCGTTCTCATGCCACCAACTCGATTCAATTAGAGGAGCCGGGTGACGCAGTATCCATTGCCTTCAGCTCGCACCCCGAAACCGTGGTCACTGTCTGACTCGGCAACTGTCTGTCTCGCTCCAGCACCAGCCACTCAGAGCCAGCCCTCGTCCAATTTAATCATTCTCATCCTCTGAATGACTGAGACCGATTAGCAGGTTTCCCACAGTGTCAACCACGTCTCTGATCGAGTTCAGAAGAGGTTCCAATATTAGCCAAGTGGCGGCCGTGGGAGTTAACCTGCTCCCACGCCTCTTGCAGCTTACAAGTGACCTGCATAATCGCCTGGATGTCAGTGTTGGCTTAAGAGGCTTCAAAATCAACATGTCAATTCACTATCAGGGTTGACAAAGTGGGGTTACTAATGGACATTACAGATCCAGGAACCAGATTAGTCTCTGGCAAAGGTGACCACTAACCATGAATGCTTGCGATTTGGTTCCGTGTGGCAATGTTTCAGGATGACTGGACTAAGTTAAGGGTTTGTTGGTAGTAATGGTAAAGGGAGAGAGAAGACGCGTTTAGTTGACTTTCCTCCACTCCCACTCCCACTTTCCATCTTTCTCTCTTCCTCTTTACTCACTTCCTCTAACCTCATCTACCCCATCTATCTTCTTGAGGATACCAATCTTCAACGGAACTTGCCAGCTCTCTGCGTATCTCCGCCGTTCCTTCCCTCTTGCCACCACAGCTTCGCCAATGACGCGTTGAGACACCGGATCAGTCTTGACGAGCCACCGCAATGACCAAGTCAATCCTCAACCCCCCTGGCAGTCCGCCTTCTCCGGAGCGCGTTGAGGAAATCGCGCGCCGCGTGCTCGACATTGACACGCCCGACCAAGTGAGACCTTCCCTGCCGACGCGTGCACCTAATCATCACTGACACCAGCCCACTCCAGAATGGTTCATGCCCATCCTGACCAAGTTCCTCACGAACAACCCAGGCGATGACCACTTCATTATCGAGCTGCCTGACCCCTCGGCACCCGCTCGTGGTGGAACCGGATACGGTGCAGTCACATGTGAGTCTGATCGGCAGTGGGATGATCATCGTCTGACGACAGGCATGGAAGACGAGTGTTGGAGCAATATCAACTTATCGCCTGATCCGGAACAGCTCGACGGCGGTAAGACGAACGGCGTGGGAACCTTGTGGGACTATGCCGACCACTGTCGCGGGGAAGACCATATCAAGTGCCGCAATCAGCGTCTCAGGCGTATGGTGAGTAGAGAGAATGTTGGCTTGTCCACACAGCGCGCGAGTGGCGCGTGGTACTGCCCGCACGTGTCACGCACAAGTGACATACCGCGAGCGTAGCTGACTGGTCCAGGGGGTCGTGGCTCCAGAGTCTGCCTTGCTCTCATCACCGTTCACCTCCTCTCAAGCAGGACCTTCCCGTCTCGCCTCTCAGATTCAACCCAGCAGCTCAGGCAGCGCTCACATTCTCCGTGATCATCCGCCCAACCTTCCTTCCATGGGCGCCTCCTCCAGCAACTACCGGGGCGCTCTTTTCGTCGACAGTGACAGTGACGACGACATAGAGTTCGTCGGCCGCAGCTCCCCTCGCAAGGACGTTGTCCTTGTTGATGACAGCGATGACGGCCAAAAGCCCTCCATCGGGTCTTCACAGTCGCAGTCGTCGCGTCTCAAGTCATCACAGCCGACAGGCTCTTCTGGTGGCAACTCTCGCCGCTGGATCCGTGTGTGGTCTAGCATGAGCCTCAGCGACCGCCGCCACGCCATCAATCAAGAGCTGCGTGACCTCGGTAAATTGCCGGGTCTTAGCTCGTTCGACGCCAACCGCGCTATTGCTCGCCGCAAGGACGCCCTCCGCTCCATTGAGGGCTCCGGCTGCCTGATGCAGTGGACCCCCCCTGACCCACTCATTTTCCAAGCCTTCCCAAATCTCTACGTTCACGCTCGGCTTGCCGAAACGTTCGAGCGTCCGAAGCCCGCGGTTGGCGCTCTCATCAACCCTGCTGCTAGATTTGCCGCTTCGGCCGTTGCTGGGCCCTCGACTTCACTCAAGAGCCCATTTTCTTACGAGATGGTTGCGTTATCGCTCAGTGAGTGTGACAGTCGAGCGTCGACTAATACTACAGCGGAAAGAGCAACTCGCACCTACTTAGACGCCGTGAATGCTGCGTGGCAGGGTCTGGACAAGCAGAGCCGCCTGGCTCAGCTCATCAACGAGCAGAATGTGCTCCGACAGGCGATATCCCGCTACGAGTGAGCCATTCGCAGTGCTACAAGTACTGACCAGCAGGGTCAATCCACAACTCCACGGCATCCAGTACTTTCTTCGTGATTGCTTCAAGTCGCATGCGAGGCTGATCTCGAGCGACAATCCGACATGGCTGCCACCCTCGTCCGAGCTTCTCAAACTTGTGCCCGAGCTCCGCCACGTTGTGCACCAGTCTCTCATGACGTTCCTGCCTCTCCTCCGCGATGAGGATGATGATGTCGACCCTTACGGCCTGAGTGAGGAGCGGAATCGCCCCACCGGTCCAGCCCTTACCGACTATTTCAAGGACGCTCTGCTGGACTTCCAAGACGATGCCACTGTCGAGGAGGCGAGCAAGACCTTGGGTCTCAGCACCACGTCCGATCTCCTCCCTGGCGCAGACTTCACCCTCATGCCACACCAGATCCTGGGTGTGGCCTTCATGATGAAGCGCGAGCAGCGCAAAGGCAAGGGCGGATGTGGTGGCCTACTCTGTGACGCAATGGGCCTGGGAAAGACGATCCAGACCCTGGCCCTTATGCTGGCGCGCGACGAGCGGCCTGCAGACTACGAGCGTGCTCCCCAGTTGATTGTTGCACCCTTAGCTCTTCTCGTACAGTGAGTCTCGCCGCAACGAGCGCTTCACTTACTCCAGATGGAAAGAAGAAATCGAAACCAAGACCACCAAAGGCTTCCGAGTTTACATCCATCACGGCGCGAACCGCCTCAAGTCGGCGGCGCAGATCCGCAACAGCTACGACATTGTGCTCACTACGTACGGCACACTTTGCTCGGAATCTGGCATCACCGTGAGTCACGAAGGAAAGCTGAGCTTGGCGCTGACGCAGAAGAAGCAGAAGCAGAAGAAGAAGAAGGTTGAGGAAGGTTCTGACGATGATTCCGACTACATTGAGAAGAAGAAGCGTGGACCTCTCTTCAAGATCCACTGGTTCCGTGCGGTTTTGGACGAAGCTCATAACGTACGCAACCGCCGAACGATCTCGGCGCGCTCCGTTCTTCAGCTCGACGTTCTCCACCCGTGGATTCTCACGGGCACGTGAGTCCACCTCGTTTCTGTTACTGAGCTGACCTACAGACCTATTGTGAACAGCTTGGGCGATGTCGGGCCGGCTCTTGAGTTCATCGGGGCCATGGACTTATCGCAGTACAACGAGGAGGTTGTAAAGCGCGAGAAAAAGCAGCCAAAGAACGCCTCGCGCCGCTGCCAGGCCATCCTCAAGCCGCTCATGCTCCGCCGCAACAAGGACACAGAGCTTAACGGCAAGAAAATCCTCGAGCTGCCGGCGAAGACAGTCAATTTGGCATGGCAGGATTTCGAGCTTGACGTGAGTACGTGTCTGAATACGAAGCTGACCTACAGGAGCGCGCAATCTACGCGGCAATCGAGCAGCGAGCCAGGATGCGGGTCTCAAAGTTCCTCAAGGCTGGCACGGTTATGAAGAACTACCATGTGGTGCTCGTCTTGCTTACTCGACTGCGCCAGGCCGCAAACCACCCTGTAAGCTCTTGAGTGAATGGTAACAGGATGCTAACTGGTAGTGGCTCCTGCGGCGTAAGCCTGGGGACGAGGGCCATGACGGCGATCTTCTTGTCGACGACGAAGCGTTCGGTGCCGATCTTGGACAGTGTCGGAACAACGACGAGGATGAGTACGGTCGTGCGGTCGCGATCTTGGGCAAGGCCGCGGTGGATGCTCTGGCCAAGAAACTGGAGGAGCGTCACGAGCGACTCAGCGACGAAGACGTCCAAGACGACAAGGAACTGGTGAGCCGTGTCTGCTGGATAGGCAATCGCTAACCGCTACAGGAGTGTTGTATTTGCATGGAGCCACTTGACGGGAGCGAAGTGATCACGCCGTGCAGTCACCTGTACTGCCGAGCGTGCATCTCGAACTACTTTATTCAGCCTGTTCGCGACGCGACCGGGCTCACAGACGAGGACGTCGACGCCGGATGCCGGTCGTGCCCCATGTGCCGTTCGAGGCTCAAGCCCGGGCAAGTCTTCCGTTGCGCAGCCATCTTCCGTCCCACCGTGGCCACCCCTGAAGTAGACGACGATGACGACGACGATGTCGATATCAAGCCCGATGTGAAGCCGAACATTGCAGCCGACCGCAAGGGCAAGAAGCGTGCGCGAAGCGCCGCTGAATCGTTCTTCGGCAGCTTAAAGCAGGACCAGGGCGAGCCGGAGGAGGATGAGCAGCCGGAACGGAAGCGCACGCGCGGCAACCGCAAGGGCAAGAGCCGGGCGACATCGGTGGATGACGACGACGATGTTGAGGAAATCGAAGCCCAAGTCCCTCCTTCTACCAAGCTGCGTCGTACGCTCGAACTGGTCCAAGGCTTCCTCGAGGAGGACCCCAATACCAAGGTGCTCATCTTCTCGCAGTATGTCTTATCGTCCTGCGGCGCTGACATTAGGTTTGTAGGGTTTTTGGATCTGCTGTCTGATTTCCTCAAGGACAACGGTATCCCATCCCTTGGTTACCGAGGCAGCATGTCGGCGTCAGCTCGTGATGAAGCTGTTCGCCGTTTCCGCACTGCGCCTGGCATTGTCGACCCGATTCCCGTCATGCTGATCAGCACCAAGGCAGGCGGTGTGGGCCTCAATCTCACGATGGCCCACAAGGTTATCATGTGCGACCTTGCTTGGAACCCGGCGACCGAGAACCAGGCTATCGACCGCAGCCACCGCATTGGGCAGAAGAAGCCCGTGCAGGTGGAGCGCCTCGTCATTCGGGACACTGTCGAGGATCGTCTCCTCTCCATCCAGGAGCACAAGGGCCTCCTCGCGGATGGCGCGATGGGCGAGGGTCCGATTGGCCGCCTCGGCCGTCTCACGCTGGATGACATCCGCAAGCTGTTCGCGATCAATGCGCGTGACGAAGAGTGAGCGATGAACAAGCCAATGGTTTCGATGGTAGTCATCTGTCTGGTGGCCTAAACTAGACACAACATTTGTATAGATACCCAGCATTGTTGGTGCTCGTGAGTGTGGACATAGATGACGAAGTGTTGTAGTGGCGAGTGTGCGTAGCCTCGCGGTTTGATGAATACCAAGAAGATTGTGCAGTATGAGCCAAAGTGTACGGATCAATGCCATGCATCTTGTATGTGGTCTATGTAAGGAGTAGTCTTCCCCCGCCTCTCTCGTTCGCTACAACATGCCCTCAACCCCGAGTGCGACGAGCACTCGACTCGCCAGGCTCACGTGCCGTTCAGGCGTTGCCCATGTCGCTGGTCCAACATCGTGCGCGTGCTCACGTAATGTCGCCAGCTCGTGCCCGAGCGCGGACCGTAAAGACTTGTTGCTCGTGGCCAACAGGAGCGACAGCTCCGTGTCGAGTTGCAGAGAGCGTGTCGAGAGGTTCGATGAGCCGATAAAAGTTAAGAAGGGGTGCTCGACTGCCTGCTCAGGTGTCTCACCCTCCTCCGCCTCGGACACCCACATTCCCTTGGCATGATATGTCCAACCCTCGCGCTCCCACTCCTGCAGACGCACGCCGCCAGCTCCGACGCGCCCGTTCTTGGCTGCGTCTGCGTAGAACCGTTTCTCGAGGAGCGTGTATCCCTCTGGGATGAGATTGGAAAAGCCCCTTGATCCGTAGAAGCCGTTTGCCTGGGATTAGCTTGACTTGTGGACTAAACAACTCACTTTTGGCGATGCAGCAATGACGCGCACCGGGGCAGGAGAGTCTACGACAGACCGCTTGTAAGCGGCATACAGGCCGAAATACCCGCTCGTCAGGTCGACCTCTACCTTTTCGCCTGCCTCATGTGCACGTCGAATTGCTGCCCACACGGCCGCCATGGCACGCTCCTCCTCCCCAATGTTGAGGACGCCAGACTGCAGCACAGGCCAGAACCAGGTATCGGCGCCCTTTGCCGCCGCGTCGCGCGTCCGTACCCCGTTACTGGCACGCCACGCCTGCTGGAACGCGCCGAACGTCGCGTTGGCATGTCCAGCCCACCCGCGCGGGGAGAGAGATCGCTCACGCCACAATGCGCCTGGTCCACTGGCGGTAAAAGCGCCACGCTTGCCAACAGGAACGGGCGGCGAGCCAGGGTTGAGGAGCACGCCGTGCTCGCCCAGCGCGCCCGGTCGCGCGTTTGGAACCACCTTGTAGCTGTAGTCGGACACCAAGCGGGTAATGCTGCTCAGGTAGCTGAGCAGGCTGGGGTGTGAGGCGAGGTGGATGTACCGATCTTGCCGGTTGGTAAAGTAGGATGCAGCGAGGTTGGCGCCGGAGAGCATGACATCGTCATCGACGGCGTAGTACTTTGCGTGCCAGGTACCCCAACCCTCGTTGAAACGCGGCGGGACGATCGCCTCTAGCAACCCACGCAGCTTTGGCGAGCGGTAGAGCCACACATCGACGCGATCGCCGAAACGCTCGAGCAGCGGCATGAGCATGTCAACCGTGCTTGCCGGCGTGCCCTTGCCCGGCCGCGTGGCGCGGTTGTAGTCGAGTACGAACGTCGCGCGCACCCCAGGTCGCGCAGCCAGCGCCGTGTTCACCGCGTCCACCTGCAGTCAGCACTATCGCAAGGCAGGCTAACCAAAGATTCCTCCTCGGTCCCAATGTACAGCGTGGAGATGAGGATGCGGCGCTGCGCCCCGCGCACCATCTGAAGCAAGCGGTCGTGGAATACCATCGGCCCCTCGAGCATTTCGACGCTCTCGCCGTGCGCGCCGAAACATGGCTGCGTCGCGCTCAGCCCGGCAGCGAGACCTGCAAACGCAGGCGGCATCGCGGCAGCCGGAGGCAATGGTACTGACTGCGCCGAGCTCGGTGGAGCGCCTGCCACCGCGGAACGATAAAGCGTCCTCACGCGCGCGGCGCGCGCCATGAGCCGGAGCTCGGGCGGTCCGACTGCGAGGGATATCCGAGGAGGCATGTCGATGATGAAAGAAGTTGTCGGCGGACTTTTTCGGCCCAGCGAGTCCGAAATCAAAGGAATCAAGGCGTGCTTTAATCGAGGTTTCAGGCACGACTCTGTTACTGCCCGCAGTTGCCCGGTTCGACTCACCGTTCTTGAACTTTTTGTAACAATCTCCACATTCTCCATTCTCCACTCTTAATCAACATGGCATCGGTTCTCAAGCGCACCTCGCTCAAGATCGGCATGATCCCGGCCGACGGCGTCGGCAAGGAGGTCCTCCCTGTAAGTTTGGGACGCTTGGGAGACGAGAGGCTGGTGCCTGTGGTCGTGACTGTCCTCGGAAAGGGATTCCTCGGATTCCTAGGCTGGGCAGTCGCGCTGTGACACCGGCTACTGAGGCCATACCACTGATCGGCCCCGCGATCTTATCTCGGTCGGCATGCACGCCGTCCCCCATGTCAGACCCTCTCAGCCTGTTGTGGCAGTTGCCAGTTGCTGAAGCTGACCCCAGGCCGCGCAGCGCGTCCTCGAGTCGCTCGGCTCGGCGATCCCCAAGCCCGAGTTCATCCCCCTCCTCGCGGGTTGGGATGTGTTCAACCAGACTGGCAACGCGCTGCCTGAGGAGACTATCAACGTGCTCAAGACCGAGTGCGACGCCGCCATGTTCGGCTCGGTGCAGAGCCCCTCGCACAAGGTGCCCGGCTACTCGTCGCCCATTGTCGCTCTCCGCAAGCACCTCGACCTGTACGCCAACATCCGTCCCGTCGCCAGCGTGCCTGGTACTCCTGGACCCGAGGTCAACCTCGTCATTGTGCGCGAGAACACCGAGTGCCTGTACGTCAAGCAGGAGGTGATCGAGGACACGGCCGACGGCGGCAAGATTGCGCGCGCGACCCGCCAGATCACCAGCTACGCGTCAGAGCGTATTGGCCGTATGGCGTTCGAGCTCGCCCTCCGCCGTGGGCAGGAGCGTGCCGCCCCCGGCGCCCCACCCACCTTCTGGAAGGGCAAGCCGCTCGTCACCATCTCGCACAAGTCCAACGTGCTCTCGGTCACTGACGGCCTGTTCCGCGAGTCGGTCCGTGGTGTCAAGGAGAACTCAAGCCGCTACGACGGCGTCGACATGAACGAGCAGCTCGTCGACTCGATGGTGTACCGCCTCTTCCGCGAACCGCAGGTGTTTGACGTCGTCGTCGCCCCCAACCTTTACGGCGACATTCTCTCTGACGGTGCTGCTGCGCTCGTTGGCTCGCTCGGCCTCGTCCCCTCGATCAACGCTGGCGACAACTTCGTCATGGGTGAGCCCGTCCACGGCTCGGCTCCCGACATTGCCGGCAAGGGCATTGCCAACCCGATCGCGTCGATCCGCTCGGCAGCCCTCATGCTCTCGTCGCTCGGCTACACCGAGGCCGCGAACCGCATCAACATCGCTGTCGACAAGGTCCTTGTCGATAACAAGGTCGCCACCCCCGACCTTGGCGGCAAGAGCACCACTGTCGAGGTCACTGACGCTGTTCTCAATTACCTTTAGTGTAGTGTAAAGTAGACAAAACGGGGTAGGATGCATCATGGACGACTGCGAGCAGAGTATTAGGTTTGGTATTAGTGAGTAGTTGTAATGGTCAGGCACTTGTGGTGACGCGTTTTGGTTGGCCCTCAAGTTGGCCCCTCAAAAGGGCCAAAGGGGTAATGGATACGTCACACCAACCATTCCGACAAGAACGGCGCCGAACAAGATACCTTGAACGTGTCCATACCATCACTCATACTCTCTCTCTCTCTCTCTCTCTCTCTCTCTCTCTCTCTCTCTCTCTCTCTCTCTCTCTCTCTCTCTCTCTCCACATTCTTCTCTCCTTATCCTTCCCTCGTTCAATTTCTCTATATTCATAACCCCCAACCACGCCGGCGAGGATGTCGTACCCGTACCTCGCCCGGACAATGTGAGTCGCAAGCTCATCAGCTGCGGTTGGGACATGATCCTGCAGTCGCCATCACTTCAACGCTCACCTCAGCCTCAAGTACAAGTCGCCGCACGCGACTGACCTGTCCTTCGCGAAGAATGAGACGTGAGTGACCTCGCATATCGCGATGTTGTGCGCCGGGTGGCCCAAGCACCGGAGTGCTGCAGTGATTCAGAAGCACCGCCCCCTGTGATGCTTCAGGCCAGGCACTGTGTTGTGCAGCGTCACCATTCTCCGACTCTCCGGACACGGCTCACTGCAGGATTCGCGTGACGGGTCCCTCGGACGACGACGAGGACTGGCTTGTGGGCGAGTCGATGGACGGCGAGCGCAAGGGTGGCTTCCCGAAGGTGAGTGGCAGTCGAACCAAGTCTGTGCGATCGACTTGGCTGACGTGCAGGACTTTATACAGGTCATCGAGGAGGATGAGAGCGAGATGGCTGCGCCTGTCGCTGCTGCTGTCTCTGGTGGCCCGTCTGCGCCTGCATCAACAACCGCACCCGCTGTTCCAGCTGCGGCATCCGCAGCTCTCCATCCGCCTGCGCCGTCAGCCCCCGCTCCCCCCGCCACCGCTCAGATTGACGAGTCGTCTGTCGCGGCGTCGCTCTCAGAGACGCCTCCCGCCGCAGCGGCAGTGGTTGCATCAGAGCCGGAGGCAGCGGCACCGCCTCCCGCAGTTGCGCCCGCGCCACCTGTGGCTGCGCAGCTTCCGCCGTCGCAAGCGGCCAAGTTGGTGTCTGCCATCGACACGGCGCCTGTCGTTTCGGATCATCCTCCCTCGCCTATTAAGGCGACCTCCCCGGTCCGCCCCAAATCGCCCGTCAAGACATCCCCAACCACCCACGCCCCTGCTGCGCCCGCGGGTGCAATCGCAGCGAACCCAGGCGAGGGGCCGCGCCAGTCGATGAAGGACCGCCTCGCGTTTTTCAATAAAACGCAAAGTAAGGCTCCCACGCCTCCTATTAAACCTAAGCCTGTGGGCGGTGGCTTGTCGTGGAGCCAGCGCCAGAAGTTGCGCCAAGAACAGGAGGCCAAGGAACGTGATGCCGAGGCTGCGGCGCGCCCCGCGTCAGGCGAACCTGCTCAGCCCGAGAAGCTTGGCGCCCCGGCGGCGGCCGAGCCCGCACCCGGCCCAACACGGTCGCCGCCCGAGCCGGAGCAGACGAAGGAGGAGGGCGAGGGCATGTCGGCAGCCGACGCAGCCAAGTCGGCCCGGGCTGGCGGCTCTCTCAAGGAGCGTATGGCAGCGCTGCAGGCCGGCGGCGCCTTTGGGCGCACCCCTGCTCCACCTCCTCCTAAGCCCAGCGGCAAGGTCTGGTCGCGCCCGCCTCCTCCCCCGGCTCCCGAGCCCGTCGAGGGTGAGGAGGACGATGGTGAGGTTGCTTCAGCTCCGGCGCCGGTGCACCGCGACGCTTCTCACGGCACTGAGGGTGAGGCTGCAGAGGCAGAGGCGTCTCAGGAGGTCCCAGCCGAAGAAGAGGAGCAGGATGTCGACGAGGAGCAGGAGAAGCAGCGCCGTGCTGCCATTGCTGCTCGTATGGCCAAACTCGGTACCCGCGGTCCGATGGGTATGCCCCCTATGATGGGCGCCCCACGCCCCATTCCGGCGCGAAAGCCTACCAGGCAGGCAACACAGGAGACGCCTACTGAGGAAGCAGCCCCAACTGCCGCCCCGGTGCCGATCCCAGGCATGGTCCACGCCCCTCAACCTGTTCGCAAGTCGACCGAGGACGAGATGGCGCAGGAGCAGCCCACCGAGGCCGCGACATCACCTCCAGCCAATGCCGCTACTTCACAGCCGTCGGAATCGACCTCGACAGCCCCAGTCTCTGTCAAGTTGCCTGCTGTCCCGCGTCGCACTGCTGGTCCACGTCGCCGCGGCACCCCGTCAGCACCGTCGCCGGCACCACCAGCTACGACTGAGGAAACCACAGAGGGTGCCAAGGAGGAGAAGCAAACGGAGTCTTCCTTCGGCGTGCCCGCGATGGCCGCTGCTGGAACCCTTGCCGCCGGCGCTGCGGCTGCGGCGGCGATCGCTTCCACTTCCCCTCCCATTTCTGAGTCACAGTCCGCTGCAGAGCCGCCTTCAGTGCCGGTAGGCGCTCCCGTGCCGATCCCCGGTGCGCCTCCTGGTACCGAGTACAGGCTTGAGCGCACCCTTCCCGACGGAACAATCGAGCCTCCGCCTCAAGTCATGGTTGCTGGCGAGGAGGAATCGATGCCACTTTCCCCCGAGCAGCGCGAACTGCGTGCCACCGAGGAGGCCGTGGGTTCTGGCGTTCTGGGAGCCGAGGGCGCGCAGCTTGCTGGTATCGCTCTGTTGCCCCAGGGCAACGACGATGACGACGAGATTCCATCGTACGCTCCCCCACACACGGCGGAGCGCCTCGAGCGCATATCGGCTGACGGCACCATTGAGCCGCCACCCCAGATCCCACAGTCTGGCGAGGAGGAGGGCACACTAAGCCCTGTCCGTGTCGAGCGTCGTGAGACGCTTGAAATGTTCGGCCGCAGCCACGGTGGCGTCGAGGGCGCCGAAGCCGCCGGCATCGCACTGTGTCCAGCACCTAATGCTGAGAGCGCCGAGTCGCATGTCCCGCCTCCGCGTCCTCGTCGGCCCACGCAGGATGATGAGGATGAGGACGAAGATGATGTACCTCCACCTCCACCTGCCCGTCACCCGACCCAGGTCCTCGTTGCGGAGCCTGCTAAGGCTGCCACGTCTCCGCCTCCTCACACCACTGTCCCGGCCCCTCCAGGCGTTCCAAGCAAGAGAGAGGAGGAGGACGATGAAGATGATGAGGATGAAGATGATGAGGATGAAGATGATGAGGACGACTTCGTCAGGCGTGCTCAACACCTGCAGAAGCATGACGCTGGCGAGGATGTCCCAGCTCCTCCCGTCCCCGCTCGCTCTGTTCCCCCACCCGCGCCTCCTCGCACGCTGCCACCTCCCTCCCCACAGGCCGATGACGATGGCGACTCTATTCCGGCGCCTCCCCCTCCCACGCGCACTCTCAATCCAGCAATCCCGGCGGCGGGTGTTGCCGCCCTCGCTGGCGCGGCCGTTGCTACCGCCAGGGCGTCGAAGCAGGACTCGGCCCCGCCTCCTCCTCCGAACCGCCCGATCCCAGGTGACTCGGTGGCTCATCCAGAGGCGGCCGTGTCTACCGCCGAAGCCGAGCTAACCTCGCTTGAGGCCCCGCGGTTACCGAGTACACGTCCAGGCGGTCCTCGCGGACCTCGGCCGCTCTCCTCCAGCTCGATGAAGGACGAAGACGCAGCAGCATCCCACACGTCGGCAGTTGCGACCGAGGATCCACTGGTGCCTGTCCCTCCTTCCCGTGCTGTTCCTCCCTCCGCTCCCCGCGCAGTGCCTCTTCCCCAACATCACGAGGACGAGGAGGACGCACCACCCCCGCCTCCCCCTGCTCGCAAGCCAACGCTGCCTCCTCCGCCTCCCCCCGCCGGTGGCGACGATGACGATGAGCCTCCGCCACCGCCTCCAGCGCGCAAGCCCAGCCTCCCACCCGCAGTGCACACCGAGGGCATCGAGCGCATCACATCGCGCGGCTCGATCACGGCAACCTCTCCAATCTCGCCAGTGCGTGCTATCCCACCCGCCCCACTCGCTGCTCAAGTGGAGGACGAGGGCGATGAGGAGACCCAGCGCCGAGCCAGTATTGCTGCTCGCATGGCCAAGCTGGGCGGTATTAGATTCGGTGCTCCGCCTCCCATGCCAATGAGGAAGCGCTCCACTCTCGACGAGGAGACCACGCACGCTGCTCCGTCTGCGGAGCTCCCGCCGACCATCGGTGCCAGCGTGCTGCGGTCCGAACCTGAGGAGGCGGACCAGGAAGTGCCGGCTCCCCCACCCCGCGCACCACCTGCGCTGGCGCCCGCGGATGATGGAGAAGAGACGCCAGAGCAGGAGGCTGAACGTCGCCGCAAGACACTGGCGCGTCTCCGCGCTGGCGGCATGCTCGGTGGCGGGCTGTTCCAGGGTGCCCCTGAGGCCCAGCCAGAGGAAGCCCCTCACACCGAGGTGCCGGACGAACGTGGCATCGAGGAGGATGCAGACGACGACGACGACGAGCCAGAGGAAGAGGACCTGCCGCCGCCGCCTCCACGTCGCCCGTCGCACACTGCCCGTTCTGCTCCTCCCACCGCCGTTGTCGCAGCTCCTCCCGCCGCCGGGCCGCCTCCTGTGCCAGGTGTCCGCCCGCCTGTCCCCGTTCCGCGCTCCAGCCTCCCGCCTCAACCTGCCGATGACGAGGACGGTGAGGGGGATGCACCCCCTCCGCCGCCTCGCTCGACCCGCTTGATGTCCTCGGAGGCGGCTGGAGCCGTCCCTCCTCCCCGCGCTGCGCCTCCTACTCCTCCGGTAGACGATGAAATCGAGGACGCGCCTGCCCCACCACCTCGTCCCCCGCATCGTATGTCGTCGTTCGGCGTACCGCAGCACGGCGATGGCGCTGTGGCGGCCCCCCATCCGCCTGTACCCCCGCAGGCAGCCCGGCGTACTTCTGTGCCTCCGGTCCCACATGCACCGCAGGCTGCACCCGCCGCCCGCTCGTTCGCTGCTGTTCCTGACCCCAGTGGCGGTAAGCTTCCGCCGCCTACAGTACCGCAACGCGAGCCCTCGCCCGGCCACTCAGTTCACTCTGCGCACTCTGCACCGCGGTCGTCCTCCCAGGTCGCCCGGCCTGGCTTCAACGACCTGCAGCACATGAGCCAGACGAACGGCGCGGCACTCGCCCGGGCGGCGCGCGGCGTCTTCGACCAGGGCAAGAGAGGATTCTACGGGGACGGCTCGCCGGCGGGCTTCCTCCGCGTCGTGTTCGACCAAGCGCATCTCCCAGTCCCTTCGCCTGAACACTGGGGCCTGCCGGTGTACGAGCAGCAGGCGCAAACCATCATGAAGCGCCTCGACGACCCGCGGCCTGGTGACGTGGCGGCGCTGTACGATGCGCGCTTCAAGGGCCAGAAGGGCATCAAGGGGTACACACAGCATGTAGGGTCTGTCGAGGACGCCCTGGTGGGTGTTGTGGGCGAGTACGAGACCAAGGGCAAACACAAGATTCGCGTGCTCCATGTCGAGCGCGGCTCGCCGGACGAGGTATCGTACCGCCTTGACGACCTGAAGAGCGGTCGTGTGGTCATCTACCGTGTTGGGTTCTAGTATGACCAAGTTGCAGAATAGATCTTGGAATATCCCTGAATGCACCAGTATTGGTCGGATATCTTATAAGCTGCGAGGAGGTGACCACATTGATTGCCCACGTCAGTCGACACGCTCTCAGTCGACACGCTCGCAGCGATCCCTCCGTAGCATACTTTCGACCCGGCCTTAGTTTTTCGTCTCCACTTCTCTATCCATTCATTAGCTTGAAGACTAACACTCACACAAACAACCTCAACGCCGGAAGAGGCTGTGCTCAAAGTGTCCTACATGCATCTGATCAAGAGAACATGATATGGGGGGTCAGGAGACGTGCCCACACTCGTGACCCATCCGTGCCTCTCCTCTCCTGTTAGTACAGATGCATGGCATGACCGCTACTCCTCCGCTAATACTGTGACATACGTACATGCTAGATCTAGTTCAGGAACCCAGTGCACTTCTCGGAGCCGCACAGGCAGGGCACGCGGAGTGCCGGGTCGGTCTCCAGCGCAAAGTTGTAAGAGTAGAGACACTGGCGTAAGCTAAACCACGAATTCGTAACTCACCTCCTCGCCCGGATGGATAGTGCGTTTGGCGTACAGCACGATCTTGTTGACGCCGTTGATACTGATGATCTTGGCGAGGCAGTTGGGGTCGCAGCTATGGTTGACAAGCCGAGATACACTGCCCTTGAACGTTGCGTCGCAAACAATGTCGCCGTCGATGCGGAACAGGTACGAGCTTCCGATGCCCTGCATCATGTACCTCTGTTCTCGCACCTCGCTGACGGCGACGCGGCACAGCTCACCGACATACTCGCACACCATCTCGTTCGGCTGGATCGTCTCCATAGCGTACAGGCCGTAGCCCTCGATGGCCGAGCGCGCGAAGCGTAACTGCTTCTTCCGGATACGCAGCTGGTTGAACGCGAACACGTCGTTGGCCTCGGCGTGGGATGCAGACGCGGCCTTGCGAGTGCTCTCCAGGTCAATGTTGAGGCGGCGACCCTCGACACGCGCCGTTCGACCCGTTGCCAACACCGCTGTCCCCCCCGGCATGGCCGCGGCGCTTGCAGCCGCTGTCGCGCGATTACGTTGTGGGAGGTAAACACTCTTTTTGGTGGCAGCGACCTTGCGATACCCCTCGGCTCGCCACGCCCCCGAAGTGTGGTACAGTGGGTGCTCCTCGTCAAGATCGGACTCGGCATCGGACAGCTCGATGTCCTCGCCCTCGTGTGCAAGTGCCTGCGCGAGCCAGTACGCATCCTCGTCGTCCGCGAGGAGGTCGGCAGCCACGAGTTTGTCGAAGACTGTCTTCTTGCGCGGCTTCGGCTTTTGTGGCTTGGCCGCCACCTTGACCTCAGCAACGGGTGGCGACTCGATGCGCGCCTTCTTTGTTTTGGACACCTTGACCGCCTTGCCCGCGCGCTTCTTCTTGTTCGACTCGGGCTCGAGTTCAACTTCGATCTCGATTTTGGTCTCGCCGTCATCCACAGCTTCGACTTTGATCTCTTCAACAAGCGGCTCGGGCTCGGGCTCCAGTACGGGCTCGAGCTCCTTGATCTCCACTTTTTTGGCTACCTTGCGCAGTCGTGGCTCGTCGTCGTCGCTTGAAGTATACGACACAGAGAGTCGCCGCCGTGCCTTCTTCGGACTGGATGGTCGCGGCGCAGCCTTGCGGTTCTTCGAGATCGTGAGGAAGCGCCAACCTCCAGCTGCCTTCTCCGGCTCGGCGGGACCTGCAGCCTCGCCTTTGGGCGTACGCACATCGATGTTGATGCGGTGGCCCTGCACAGCCGTCTTGTCCAGCACGCGCTGCGCGCGATACGCCGATTGGTCGTCGCTGAAGAGCACGTACCACCCTGTGTGGTTGCATAGCACATGGTCTGGCTTGAACGCGCGGAAGTGATCGCGGACATTCGCCTCGGATTGTGTCGTGGGCAGGCTCTTGACTTCGATGAAGATGTAGGCCTTGGCGTTGGCGGCGAGGGCCTGGCGCACGCGCTCGACGGCGGCTTCGTCCGCCTCCTTCTTCTCGACAGCCGCGCGTGCTGGTCCACGAGCCCGACGCCGCGGGGAATCCGCGCGTCGACGCCGGAAGTCGTCGTCCGAATCACTGTCGGACGTTGACGGCGAGCGTGAGCGGGACCGCGAACCGGAAGTGGCAGGGGATAAATGTTCCCCTCGCGGGAAACGCCTGTAGTCACGGTCATGTACGGGCCCTCGGAAGTCGCGCGAGAAATCCTGTACAGCCTGGGCTCCAAGCCCTGGGCGTGGCTGGTGCTGGAAGCGATCAACAGGCAGAGAGCGGTTGAGCGATGCGAAGTTGCGGCCGAACGTCTCGAACTTCGGGCCACGCGGAGGAGGTGGTCGAGGGACAGGCCGCGAGAGCGTCGGCGGCTTCGGTGTCTGTTTCCCCTCACTTGGAGTGCTGATCGCTGGAGTAGGCGCGGATGGCAGCGGTGGGGGCTTCGGCTTAGGAGCATTCCTCTTAGACATCTCCTCCTTGACGGCCTTCTCGGCCAGCAAACCCCGACCATCCAACACGACGCGAACTCGCTCCTGGCTCTGTAGGCCAACGCGCTGTCCGTCACATATCCGCACAACGTTCTTGGCGACATCATGGGCTGTGCCTGTCTTGCCAGGCGCTGGGCCATCGAATCTGACCCACACAATCCCTAGCTGCATGCCGCTCCGCGGGTCCATCTTGGCGTCGATTTCCTTGATCCGCCCATGCGGCCGCAGGAACTTGGACACCTGTTCGACGGTCGTGAGCGGGCTGAGGCTCGTGAGCAGGACGGCTGTTGGAGGAGGGGGCGGCTTCGGACCGGGTGATTGCTCGTCCCACTCGTATTTGAGCGGGTGAAGGCCATCCTTGCGATCCTTCATGTAGCCTGCACCGCGCTCCCTGACCTCGAGCGGGATCTTGAGGCGGGGGTCGCGCGCGTGCACCTCCATGCCGTTGATAACGCCATCGACGCGCTTGACATAGCTCTTGGGGTCGGCTGGGTCGAGGACCATGAGCCAGTTGCCGATGCCAGGGCGCCTGAAAGCGCTGGGAGGTGGCTTCCAGTCATGCTGAGGGGGTAGCTTGGCTGCAGCTGGGCCTGTTAGGATTGTAGGTGGGAGTGACGAGATGGGTGGCTCGGCGGCATCCGCTTTAGCGCTCCACCCGGCGGGTCCTCTGGGTACCGCGTTCGGACCCCAAGCAGGCGAGCTGCCGTTCACCGTGTTCGCTGCACTCGTGCCCCACGCCGGAGGCGCGTTAGCGGCCGTAAGGACACCGGGCCCATAGGCCGGTCGCGCTAAGGCTCTCGAGCCAGAGGGAGGAGTTGCAAGGTGTCTGGTCGAAGGTGCAGACGACGGCCCGAGAGAGGGGATGCTCTGCGGGGACAGAGGACGAGATGGAAGTCGTAGCTCCACGGGAGGTGGAGGAGGTGGAGGAGATGCAGGAGGAGGTGGAGGTGCGTCACCGTCAGGAGGTGGAGGTGGTGCGTCGTCAGGTGGAGGGGGTGGGGGAGCGTTGGGGGGCGGAAGAGGTTCGGTCGGCGGCGCAGGTGGTGGTGCAGGTGGTGGTGCAGGTGGTGGTGCAGGTGGTGGTGCAGACGGAGGTGAAGGGGGTTTAGAGACATTGTGAGGTCGCGGCGAGGTAGCGCGGTTCACAGGTGACGGCGATCTGCGCTTCACTGGTGATCGAAGCCGCTCCGTGCGAGAAGGTGACTTAACGGGCGAACGGCTGTCACGCTGGTACCTGTCTCTGTCGCGGCGGTCGCGCTCGCGCTCACGTTCTCGTTCATGTTCACGGTCGCGTGCATACGGACGATGGCTGCGGCTGTGGTTGCTCGGCCGCTCATCGTCATAGGCGCGCCTCTCTGGGGATCTGCTCGCGCGATATCTATCGCTGCGGTATCCGCGGTCCTGTTCCCGGTCTCGACCCCAGTCTCGGTCTCGGTCTCGTTCACGGCGGTGGTCGCGGATATCTCGATCACGATTGTGATCCCGGTAGTCGCGCTCGCGGCTCCGGTCTCGATCACGCCTATAGCGGCCATCTAGGCGGTCACGCGAGCGCGACCTCCTACGCTTTTCACGCGGAGGCGACACCTCGCCTGGCTCACGAGACGGAGATCGAGCGCGGGCACCTCGTTCTTCGCGCCGCGACTCGTGCTCCGCCGAGCGCTCAGTGGAGGGACCGGCGCCTGGGCTGGCAGATGCCGAACCCATTCGCATCACGCCGCCGAAGCCATTAGTGGGCGGTGGCCATGGCAACGGGCCTGGTCGTGCAGGTCGTGCAGGGAGGCTGGCAGTGGACGGTTTGAAGCTGGTCGCGCTCATCGGTTTTGGAGGAAGCGCGGCACGTGTGTCTAAGTTGACGGGCGCGCCTTTGGCTGCCGCTTTTTGAGGAGTGGCCGAAGGTATTGCGAACGATATCCTGGAGGTGACGCTCGACTGGGAAATGGCGGATGGCGCGGGTGAAGCTCCACCATTGGCGCCGTTGGCCGAGGGCCCGCCGGAGGGCGGGGGATTGGTGGCCATGAGATTAGATGTCAATCATGAGCTTGGTGGCAATGTCAAGAGGCGAGATCGATATGAAGGATGCCAAGCGGAGTATGTGATGTAGAGGACAAGGGCCCCAGTGGGGGCAGGTATGAGATGCTACAATGAAGATGACCTTTGCTGAAGATGCAGAGATGGAGGTGAGTGTTGGTCGTAGTGATTAAAATGATGGGGAGGTGGACAGATTGCGCAAAGTGATCCCTAGACAGCGGCGCGCGACGAGCGGAGGTAACACACTTAGGCAGGGCTGGCAATAGCTACCATTTCAGGAACAACAGTCACCACGTGGCTCAGGAGGTTATGTTGATGGTCTCTGATCACACAGAGTGGAGGTCGACCATCTCGACCATCTCAACCATTTCAACAGTCATTGAACAATAGCGTACACCACCGCGAGTCCAATACCAACCTCGGCGGTCCAACTGATTGCATATGCCTAGCCAAATCAAGTAATGACTTGCAAAGTGTGTCTTGATGAATTTGGCGTGGTCCATGACTCAAGCTCAAGCTTTCTGTAGACTGGACCCCAGACTTGGACCACCTTCTACCTTCCTCCCACTCTCCCACCCAAGGATTCGCAACCTCTCGTAGGATAAACTCCATTCCTAGCGTCTCTTTTCTATTTCTCTTTCTCTTTCTCTCTCTCTCTCACACACTCTCTTCTCTTCACTTGGCTCTTACTCTGATTCTCACCCTCTATTTCCACAAGTTCCCCACCTTCCAGTCACTGACAGTGAGTCACTCTAACCCCATGATCACCATTATTCCCACAGCTCTTGCAAGCGCGCTGCCTCCCCTCGCTGAATACTCCTACCTTCCTCGCCACCACTCATCCTCTCCTCCTTTCTCCCTCTCCTGTCTCCTGCTCTCCTTCCCTTCCCCCCCCCTCTCTTTCCCCCCCCCCCCCCCCACCACACCCACAACCGAATCTCACTACTCCTACCAACCCTGCAACCCTGTCCTCTTCGCCTCAGTACTCTACCTCTCGAAGTCCCTACCTTCCTCGTCACTACCATCCCGACCCATAAGCACCACCTTCCTTGTGCCACTGACCCAACCTTCCTCCAACCATGTTCCTGACGCTTCAGACCATGTCCCCGCCAGTGACTAACGGCGGCCAGGCGAATAGCCTCATCTCCCGCAACCCGGCTCCGACCAAGGTCAAAGGGTTCGGCAACCGCAACGCGGCAGTCACCGTTTCCGTCCCAGGCTCCTTTCTGTCATCCCGTCCCCTCGGCCCGGCTCAAGAGCGTCACCACCTTAACTTTCGCCAGCCTCCGATCCTGAAGCGCCAGCCCGTCGTAGACGTGACGTCCAAGGACTCTCAGGCCCAGATCGAGGAGCTCGTGGAGGAGGTATGCATTCTACACTCGCTATTATTGACTTCAGGAGCAAGAGGATGACGCAGACCAGCATGGGACTCCTTTGACCGAGCTGCCCAACGTTCCCCGCTCCCCCTTTCACCGCAGTGCCCAAGCTAGCCATCAGCCCAGCACTCAGATCCCCGCAATCAAGCCCACCATTCGCAGACATGGTTCCCGCCGCCCTGTCTCCTCGTTTGATGATCCAGCTCAGTCGGGTTCGCTGGCTCAGCCCCCGAGGGCCAACACGGACGTACGTTTCCTTTCCATCCCTCTTCTGACCAACAGCGCCCGGTTGCCCAGATCCGCCAGCCACCCCAACAGCCGCTTCCATCCCGCGAATACGGTTACGACGAGGAGGCCTACGGCGATGCCGACATCCAGGATTCGATCGGTGACTTCCAGCCGTCAGCCGTGCTCTTCAATCCCGGGACTGTCTGGCAGGACACTCACGTCGACGACAATGACCTTGAACTCGACGACACACACGATCACCAGTTCCATCTCTCAGACAGTTTCCCTCACCAGTCGCCTGGCCAGTCGCTATCTTTCGGTGGACCTGCGCAGGCTCCCACCTCCCATGTGGCCACCCCTAGTCGCGTCACCAATCACGGTACCCACATCCAGGTCAACGAGTCTACATTCTCGGACGGTTCGGAAGCTGGCTGTCTGCACCCAAATGGCCGCACCAGTGGTCACGTGGGCCGCGCTGTCCCAGGGCGCCAGCTCAAGACCGTCGCCGCAGGCCAGGTCCGTAGAAACATCAGTGCCCAGCAGCACCACCTTCCTCAGCACCGCGTCCCGTTTAGCAAGCCGTCGAGCACGCAGCGTCGTGGCGCATCCGAGCTCCACGGCCAACAGCCGCTGCGTCCGCCTCGTGGTCAGATGCGCCAGGATGGACAGCCTGTGCATGGCATGCCGGCCCATGCTCGCGGCGACTCTTCCGGAGTTCACCCGCAGTCCCGCCAACAGACGATGCAGCAGACGCTCTTCTCTGGAAACAAGTTCTCCTCTCCGAACGGTCCGCTTCAGAACATCAACCTGGCCGCGATTTGGGAGAGTGCCTACCGAGAGGCTAAGCGTCAGCGCGAGGCCCCAAGTTTCGACCTCCATCTCGGTAAGATCTCTTATATCTGCCTATCGTGATTAACCCCAAGCGCTCGAGAATTATCAGAAGGACATCAACCGCACTGTCGGCAAGATGACCGACTTCCTCTACAATCTCCAGAGCGGTGAGTGTTCTGCCGCCTGCGAACATGTACGCCTGTGAGGATATACGCTGACGGTAAAGAGCAGGACGGCCTTGAGGCCGAAGTCGACCAGTCGGTCCGTAAACTCGAGTACAAGACTACTCTGTACGACAAGGCCCGCGAGGAGACCACCAGCGTGGGCCGCACAGCCAAGCCTTGGGAGGCCAAGCGCTCCGGCCAGTAAGTATTCCTGGGGTTGTTAAACAGAACGAGCCATTTCCCATTGTAGAACACAGCCGAAGACAGCAAGGGAACGCGACCGGCCCATCCCTCCCACATTCGACGTAAAGATCCATCATCACCCAACATGATTTCCTCTCGTGACATGCATTGTGTCTAAAATTCAACGCTTCAGTTTCACCTCATTAACAATATTTGAAGGATCTCGCTGCACATGGATGGCGCGCCTGTCTTCAAGCCCATACATTGAGGTTTTGGAGGTTGTGGAGGTTGTGGATGGAAAGTAAGGCACGTCCCTTTGTGTATGGTGAATTTTACTAGGCGTGCCAATCGCGTGGTGGAGCACATAACATAACTGGCGGCTGTAGGCTGCAAGACTGTAGGCTGTGTGGGCTTGTCACCCCCTATAGCCTGATGGCTGTAAGGCTTACGGCTTAACGGAAAAGATGGAATTGCGAGCATTCGCACCACAACCTTCACATACGAACACAACCTTACTTTCACACCAACAACCGGCGGCACTCGATCCCCGGATTCTCTTCAAAGCGCGCGCAGCGACAGCGCGACCGGAATGACACACATCCATTCTCTCTAATACGATTTGTGCGAGTGTTGCGCATCAACGCTAACTCCAGCTCGCATCTTGAGGCCTACCGCAGCTGGGCCTTGATATGCGGCGCATCCCGCTCCGACTGTTGGAGCGGCCGCTTCGGCCTCCAGCGGGGCCGAGCTGCTCGCGGTGGCTATCCTGTACTTGCTGCGCACGCCGTGAACGCTCCCCTCGTTCGCCGCGGCCCCCAGAATCCCCCGTTCCCCCTGTAGGCGTTCTGCAACAGATGCAGACGCCGCACCTCCCCCTTCCCCCACCGCTGCCGTGGTCGCCGGACTCGCAGCCATTCATCCGCCACATGCAGATCCTTAGCCTCGCCCTCCTCTCGCCCGGCCCTGACGAGAGTTGGAGGATCTACGAGGCACTTCATCCAGATCTCCGGTCTGCGATCCCAGATGACATCTTCTCGAGCCTCATGGCACGCCAGCTCGGAGCCGACAAGAGCCTGAAACGAGAGCGGCTTGCGGACCTGGCGAACCTCGCCCATGTATGCGGGATGGACCCCGCGCACCTTGGACTCCAGTCCATCAAAGATATCCTCAAGGCAATGTTCGCCCTTGAACCCGCTGATGCAGCGTGGGAGGGCCACTACGACACACTCGACTGGCTGTGGGCAGCATTATTCGAACTCATCAGTCATGACTTCCGCCGCATACCCCTCCGCATGAAGCAGGACTGGTTGGACGTCACAAACTACCGGTTCCGGAGCGACCTCGTGCGCACTCACGCGGCGCTCGAGCACCTCGTCGAGCACAAGGGCGGCGTGGGGATTACCAAGGCCGCGAGCCGGATTCTTTTGCGCTCGAGGAGTGCGGACGCCGCGACGATCGCAGTGTCGCTCCGCCTCGCGGCTTGGTGTCTGGCGCGCGGGGTTACCGTCGAGGAGGAGACATTGATGCGCATCTTGTCGCGGTTGAAAGCGCGGTACGACGCGGACGACGCGGATGGCCGTCAGCGAGCGCGGGCAGCGGCTGAGGGTCTAATCGCCGAGCTGCGCGATGGCGATGCGCACAAGGCAGCCGTACCGATTGTGCTTGCGCTCAAGCACTTTGAGGAGGTCAATCGGACAACACTGGAGCGCTCAACAGCAGTGGCGGAGGACCCGGACGCAACGATCGAGCGTCTCTATTTCACTGTTCAAAAGCTCGTTGGCGACTCGCCTGGAGACGCAGAGCTTGAGCAAGCCCTCAAACTCTGCAACAGGGCGCTACGGATGGATGCTCACCTCGAACCTATCCTCGTGGCCGCGCTCAACGGGGTGAGGGAACACCCCCGTTACACGCTCAAGTTCGCCGAGATGTGCTTCCAGACTAACGTCTTCCGTGATCCCTTGTCGCATGGGTTCAAGAACAAGTTCCTCAATGCAGTGCTCGACTGCCTCCCGTCTGAGACGGCGCACGACATCGCCGTTCGCTTGTACCCGCTCGCGCGCACAGCCGATGAGGCGCAGAGATACACGTGGACCCATGCCACTGCGCGACAGTGGCACACATTGTTCGCGGCCACGGTCAAGCAGGGTCAGCTCCATTTTGCCTCGCGGCTGTACACAGACATGCAGGCGGACGGGCTGCGCGTGCCTCAGCGCGCGCAGATCTCGCTCATTAAGCTCATCGCGTCGAGACCTAGCGACTCTCGGGCTGTCCTCCTCGACCGGCACGTCAAGGACTATCTGTGGAACGAGACCCAGCCTGTTGAGCCCCTAATGGCTGCCATTGGCCAGGGCTTTGGCTCGACCGGCACTGCCGAGGACGCCGCCAAGGCTGTTCATCTGTTGTTGAGCCTACTCGGTCCTGCACACGCCACCACCCGGATCTCGATCCCTGCTCGTGCCGTCGAACCTCTTATGGCGCCGCTCTTCCGCTCTTCCAAGGCGGATCTACGCGCACTTGGCCGCCAGATCCTCGAGCGACTTCCTCCCGCGCACGCAGGCAAGGCGTACACGCTCGCGCTGTCTGCACTAGTCAAGAACATCCGCGCCGCCGGCCTCCAGCAGGTCCTCACCCTCTACCACCGCATGGACGCGACGGGCGTCCCGGCCACGAGCGAGATTGGCTCTCTCCTCATCATGGCCGTCCTCAAGGAGGGGCACATCGGATCGGCACTGGCCATCTTCCGTCTCGTAACCGAGCAAGTCGGTCCCATCAAGTCGGCGGCACTTGGCCGCCTAATGGTGTCCCTCGCGCTCGCGGGCCGGACGAGTGAGGCGTATGCCATCGAGCAAGAATGGCGCGCTCTCTTCCCCAAAGGCGTCGATTACGACAAGGGCGTGTATGGAGCGCGTCTTGTGGTGGACTTGAAGGCAGGTCGGCAGGTGGACACGAGCGTCTTCGCGAATTTCAAGGAGGGTAATATGCTGCTGAAAAAGCACCACGGGTACAAGCCCACGCGCTCGTTCTTCAACTTCCTCGAGAGTCTGCAGCCGACGGAGGCGCCCGAGAAGGAGGTAACCGAGGAGGTAGTGAAGAAGAAGGAGAAGGAGGAGGAGGACGAGGAGGAGCCGCGTCTGGCTACAGTTTCAGCGCGCGAGATCGAGCCGGCCAAGAGCACTGTGCGGTGCAAGCGCGCAGTGCCGCCGCTCACGAGGAGCTGGGACGCGAGCGGGGGTTGGCTGGTCGACCGCATGGACCGGCGTGTCGACATGGTGAGCATGATCTAGACATACAGTATCATAGACATCACATTGCATTGCATGGCATGAACACAATTTCTCTTGATGACTGTTAATCAAGTTTGAGGCACGTCGGTAGGAGTTGTGAAACGCGGTTGAAGCGTCTTGGTAGCGTCTGTATCCTGAGGGCGCTGAGGGCCCTCGGCCCTCGGCGAACTCTCGGCCGCCACGGTTACGGGGTGTGTTCTGACAGCTGACAGGCCGTAAGCAGATGTTTGACGTGAGTCCAACTACGTTTGCTTAAAGGGTAGTATTGATAGTTCTTATTTATCCTGGTGATCCTGTTTCCCTGTATAGATAGGTATAGATTGATTACTGGATTACTCAAATCAGTATCCCGCATTCAAAATCTTGCATTCTAAAGGAATTGTTCACGCGTTCCCACAGTCAGGTACAAAAACAAGGAACACTGTGTTCCTCGCTGCTTGATCTGCGAATTGCACACTTGGCACTCTTCAATTTGGATAACTCTGTTCTCACCATCACACTCACTATACATTGCGGTATGCATCACATAGCAACGCTTGGTACAGAGAGACGGAATAGCACTTCAACCAGATTGAGGCTGTATTTTTAAAGTGTGATTATGAGAATGAGTGATCCGGGGCGAGGGAACGCGACGGCCCGAGAATGAGCCCTGACTCACCCTACTTTGTACCTGCACCCAAGTGCGACGTGGTTGACAAATACTCTAAACCACTTTACTATACAACATTTACAACCCCCTTCCCCCCTTCCCCCCCTTCCTCCCCTTCCTCCCCTTCCTCCCTACTTCTACTTCTACTTTCCGACACCCCTACAACCTCTAGAGCTCTAGACTTCTTAGACTTCTAAGTCTCTTTCATCTTCAGACTTTGTTACGACTCCAACTCGATCCAACTACGACTTTTAGATTGGTGAAACCCACCGCAACCCCGCCGATCAAATCATTTGTCTAAGCCTAGTGGCCGACATTAGGGTGGCTCTGGGCACAGCGCACATACCCCTCTCCCTTCCCCCGCGCCACGCCTCTCGCGCCTTGCACAGCCCAGTCACTCACCGGCCACGACATCGTCCAAATCCGTTACGATTCCACAGCATTACCCTCGCCTGCGACGCCGGCGCGACCGCTCGCTTCCGGCCTCCTTCGTGATCTCCATACCGCCGTCAAACCAACACATCACAGCCCACACTTCCGCCTTCTATCTTTTGTCTTTAGCGGGCTTGGCGCACGTTTCGACATCTCGTCGAGTCATCATCATCATCTTCTAGTGCCTTTGCCCATTCACCATGGCATACCCTAGAGACGAGCGATACGGATACGGCGACCCATACGCCGGCCCAAGCAACTACATGTCGCACCCGCTTGACGATCAGGCATTGCCGTCGAGTAGCACAACTGCCCTCAACCCCCAACAGCAGCGGTACTATGACGCATTCAATGCCGACGAGTTTGACCCGAACGCGATAGACCCCGCACTATGTCTGCGCACGACGCGTACCGCCCACAGCGTGATTGCGGAGAGTATTCGGTCCGAGGACGCGAGGATGCACCGCAAGCGCTCGCGGCTGTTGCGACGTCTTACGCGCAAGCGTATACGTCGCCGTCGTGAGGAGCAGGAGGACAAGCCGGAGATTGCGGGCAATGAGGAGCTCAGCCCACCGACGATCGCGTACAGCGAGGCAGGAGGGTCACAGGCCGGAACGTCCGTTGCTGGTGACGAGCCGGAACCGTCACGCACACACGATGCGCTCAAGGACAAGACCAAGGCCAAGAAGGGCAAGAAGCAGCTTCCACGCCGCGAGGTGTACGTCAACATCCCACTACCGGCAAGTGCGGTCGACAAGGCCGGCGAGCCTGTGGTGCGGTACGCGCGCAACAAGGTCCGCACTTCCAAGTACACGCTCCTCACGTTCCTTCCGCGCAACCTGTTCGAGCAGTTCCACCGCGTCGCCAACATGTACTTCCTGGGCCTCGTCATCTTACAGCTCTTCCCGATCTTTGGCGCGACCACGCCAGAGATTGCCATGCTGCCGCTTGTCGCCATCTTGGGTATGACAGCGATCAAGGATGGCGTAGAGGACTGGCGCCGCGCGACCCTCGACGAGCAGGTCAACACGAGTGCGGCTACCAAGCTCGGCAACTGGAGGAACGAGAACCAGCCCACTGACCCGCGCAACTGGTTTGAGCGGCTATTCCACATTGGGCAAAGTGAGTTACTAGAGAGCCACACGAACTGACGGCAGACCCTCAAAAGCCGTCCAAGGGAGTGCGCAAGCTGCGCGAGGCGGAGGCGCGCGCCGGCAAGCAGATTGTCATGGAGCGGGTGTCAAAGGAGCACAACACCGAGGAGATCCAGCTCGACGACACGCCCCAGGGCACGCTGCAGTTGCCAGCGTCGCAGCAGTACCCTTCGGTAAGTTGGAGTTGCTCAAGCAAGCTGACACCAGTCCGACTCCATTCCCGGTGTACGCTTACCTTATCGGCCGCGCGCAATCTCGGTATCGTCATCTACGCCAAGTGCAACGTCAGGGCGCAGCGCAGGGGCAGTCGATTATTCACGGCAGACCGCGGGGACGGCGCAATGGGAGCGCACGCTGTGGAAGAAGCTCGAGGTCGGTGATCTCGTCCTCCTGCGCGACAACGAGCAGATTCCCGCCGATGTCATCGTCCTTGCGACGTCGGACGCGGACGGATTGTGTTTCGTCGAGACCAAGAACCTCGACGGTGAGACCAACCTCAAACCCCGCAAGGCCGTCAAGGCGACCTCGCAGGCCCGCAGCGAGGAGGACCTCGAGCACTCGAGATTTATGCTCGATTCGGAACCACCACACGCGAACCTCTACTCGTACAACGGCCTGATGCGCTACCGCTCGACCAGCGACGGCCGACTAAGCGCCGGCGAGGAGAAGGTTGAGCCAGTCACGATCAACGAGATGCTGCTGCGCGGCTGCACGATTCGCAACACGAAGTGGGTCATTGGCCTCGTCGTATTCACCGGCGCCGACACCAAGATTATGCTCAACGGCGGTGACACACCGTCGAAGCGCAGCAAGATCGAGCGTGAGACAAACTTCAACGTCATTATGAACTTCATCCTCCTCATGGTACTCTGTTTGCTCACAGCCCTCCTGCACGGCGTGTACAGGTACAAGGACGACACGAGTGCCAAGTACTACGAGATTGGGGCCGCCGTCTCGGAGAACGTCGTGATCGACTCGGTTGTCATCTTCGTCTCGTCCCTCGTCGTCTTCCAGAACATTGTGCCGATTTCGCTGTACATCACCATCGAAATCGTCAAGACGATCCAGGCGTTCTTCATCTTTCAGGACATCGAGATGTACTACGCACCATACGACACGCCATGCGTGCCCAAGAGGTGGAACATCTCAGATGACCTCGGTCAGATCGAGTACGTGTTCTCAGACAAGACCGGCACTCTCACGCAAAACGTCATGGAGTTCAAGAAGTGCTCGATCCAGGGCGTCTCGTTCGGCGAGGGCTTCACTGAGGCCATGCTCGGCGCAGCCAAGCGCGAGGGCAAGGACCTCGGCATGACAATGGAGGACCAGGCCGAGGAGCTCGAGGAGTACAAGGAGGCAATGATTAACACGATGAAGAGGGCGTTCAAGAACCGTTACCTGCGCGAGGAGCAGCTCACCCTCGTCGCTCCGAACCTCGCCCAGCGCCTCGCCGACAAGCAGGACCCTCTCCGCCCCGATATCATCGCGTTCTTCCGCGCACTCGCCCTGTGTCACACTGTCCTGTCCGACAAGCCTGAATCCGAGGACAAGCCGTTCTGCCTTGATTACAAGGCGGAGAGTCCAGACGAGGCCGCTCTCGTCAGCGCGGCACGCGACGCGGGCTTCCCGTTCGTCACCCGTAATACGCAGAAGATCGACATCGAGGTCCTCGGTATCCCCGAGCGCTGGACACCTCTACGTGTGCTCGAGTTCAACTCGACGCGCAAGCGTATGAGCGTGATCGTCCGCAGTCCCGAGGGACAGATTGTGCTCTACTGTAAAGGTGCCGACACCGTCATCTACGAGCGGCTCGTCAAGAACCACGACGAGCAGCTTAAGCAGACGACGCTCAAGGACCTGGAGACGTTCGCTAACGCGGGTCTCCGCACGCTGTGCATCGCTTACCGCTACATGGGAGAACAGGAGTTTGACCAGTGGTCGAAGCGGTACGACGAGGCGTGCGCGGCCGTTAATGACCGCGAGGACAAGATCGACAAGGCGTGCGAGGTCATCGAGCACAGCCTCACGGTCCTGGGTGCTACCGCCCTCGAGGACAAGCTGCAAGAGGGTGTGCCTGACGCCATTGCGATGCTGCACAAGGCGGGCATCAAGCTGTGGATCCTGACTGGCGACAAGCTGCAGACGGCCATCGAAATCGGCTACTCGTGCAACTTGCTCACCAACGACATGGAAGTCATGATCATCTCGGCGGACTCGCCGGAAGGAGCACGAGCACAGATCGAAAGCGGCCTGAACAAAATCGCATCAACCCTCGGGCCGCCTCCTACCAAGGGTGGCGGCAAGATCTACACAGCCGGCATGAACCTCTCGGCCGAGTTTGCCGTCGTCATCGATGGCGAAAGCTTGCGATACGCTCTGGACCCTTCGCTCAAGACGCTCTTCCTCTCGCTGGGAACGCAGTGTGCCGCCGTCATCTGCTGCCGCGTCTCGCCCGCGCAGAAGGCACAGACGGTCAAGCTTGTCAAGGACGGCTGCAACGCGATGACGCTCAGTATTGGCGACGGCGCTAACGACGTAGCCATGATTCAGGAGGCCAACGTTGGCGTTGGGCTGTTCGGCCTTGAGGGTTCGCAGGCGGCCATGTCGGCCGACTATGCTTTCGGGCAGTTCCGCTTCCTAACGCGCTTACTGCTCGTCCACGGGCGGTGGTCGTACGTGCGCGTCGCTGACATGCACGCCAACTTTTTCTACAAGAACGTCATCTGGACGCTCGCCATGTTCTGGTTCCTCATCTTCTGCAGCTTCGACGCGACGTACCTGTTCGAATACACGTTTGTGCTACTCTACAACCTCATCTTCACGTCGTTACCCGTTGGTATCCTCGGCGCGTTCGATCAGGACACGAACGCCGTGTGCTCGATGGCCTACCCGCAGCTATACACGCGTGGCATCATGGGCCTGGACTACACTAGAGTCCGTTTCTGGCTGTACATGCTCGACGGCCTGTACCAGTCTGCGATCATCTTCTTCATCCCCTACTTCATCTACGGGGACGGTACGACGTGGTCGTCGAGCGCGCGCGACACGAACGACCTGTATGACCTGTCGTCGGCGATCGCGGCTGCGGGCATCTTCGCAGCCAACCTCTACGTCGGCATCAACACGCGCTACTGGACGTTCATCCCGTGGATCATCATCCCACTCTCAACTCTGGCCGTGTTCATCTGGATCGCCGTGTACTCGTACATGTCCAACCTAGCGTACTATGCCGTCGTGTCAATCATCTTCCCGACTTTCACCTTCTGGGCGACCGTTGTCTTCACCGTCATGCTCGCGGTGGGACCGCACTGGCTCCTCCGTGCGTTCAAGCAGTCCTACTTCCCCATCGACAAGGACATTATCCGCGAGGCCTGGGTCGGCGGCGATCTGAAGGACCAGCTTGGCGTCCCGCACCGCAAGCGTCGCCGGCGCCTACACCCAGACATCGAGGGAGTGAGCTACGCATACAAGCCCCGCCCAGCCCCAGTGGAGACGCGCTTCGAAAGCCCGATCCGCCCTTCCGATCCATTACTACACCGACACGCGCCCAACTCGGACTCGGTCGGACCTTCAACCCCAACAACCCCATCACCCCACCCCGACCCAGCGTGGCCAGCGCAGGCATGGCCACAACCAAACCCAGACCAACCATATACCCAGTCCTGGAATACCCAAGCCTGGCGCGATACCCCGGGATCGTCTGGACCGTCGCCGGACCGCCATCCCCCCGCTGAGCACTCGCAGGTCGAGAACCTCGCCCCATTGTCTTCCCAACGCCGCCAGCCGCCATCAGCGTGGGCCAACCCCGACTTTACGGAGGGCACGGCGTGGCAGAATCGCCCGCCATCCGAGTTTGACGAAAACTACGCTGGACGCGCCGTGTAATGTACTGTATACTATGCATAGATGCAGGACTTTTACTGGTCAGGGGGCTTTGAGGCTTGGTACTGTCTGCCGAACTGGTAGCTGGAAAGAGTTGGTGTATGGCAAGAGCGACGCAGTGAGTTGGCAGAGGTGCAGGGCGGACCAGCCAAAGTATTCGAGGTCAAGATGAGGAAATGACCTCACGGCACGCACTGTCCAAACATCGCAGTGAGCCCATAAGAATGACCCCTAAGCCCTGGTCATCCTAGCAAATCCGATCCATGCAAGACACATTACGATAGTACTACAGCTCGCGAACACGGAGGATGAGGTTGACGAGGACGCTAGCAATGAGGGCGAGACACAGCGCCGTCGGCCCATACTTGTCGTGGTAGTCTACGGCGCGGCGCGCACGAATACGCAGGACGCGCCACGCATACATGACGCCCGAGTATGCGGTGGCCATCAGCGCCGTGAAAGTGAAGCACGCAGCAGAAATGAAGCCGACCGTGTCGCCAGGCGGGATAAAGTTTATCAGAGTAATCGAGACGGCAGAGAGGAGGACAGCAAAGTGCAGCCACTTGAGGAAGGTGCGCTCAGTCGCAAAGATGACCTTGGGCTCGATGCGGACGGGGATCGCGATACGCTTTCCCGTCGGCGCGTGGAACTCGCGCGTGAACTCGACGTGATTCGCGTCGCCCTCGTCCTCGCCTCCCTCATCTGCATCCTCGTCATCGTCTTCTGATTCGCGACGCCCCCGCTTCGCCGCGTCGTGCAACTTGGCATCGAGGGCGCTCACGTTCGAGTCGAATTTGTTCGACGGCTGCAGAGGGTCCACACCCAGCCCACGGTGGTACTTCTTAGGTGCGGGGCGCTGGAAACCACTCGAGTCGGGCCCAGAGCGTAAGTTACGTTCGCGGTGCTCGCGCGCCGCCTTGGCCTCCTCGGCCGCCTCGGCTGGCAGCCGAAGATGTGCGTCCTCGTTCGTCGCCGACGCCTCGACAAGGTACTCGTCGTCCTCGCCCTCGGACACGGGCTCCTGGTACGTGTTGGTGCCGTCCATGTGCGGCGAGTTGGGCTGGGAGTGGGCTTGCGAACTGCTCTCGGCACTATGTGTCTGCGAGACAGGGCGCTCGATGAGCACACGAGATTCCGCAGTCGGCTGCTTGCGGATGTCCTCGTCCATCTGGGGCAGCCAGAAGGGTACGAGGTCCACACGCTCGGGAAGGAGCGCCGCGCAGCCGTGAATGAACTTGGAGAACTTGGGGACGGCCTCGACAAGGTGCGAGTGGACGAGGTCGCGGATCCACTGAGGAGGCTCCTCGCCCACACGCGTGGCCAACTTGACCTCGAGAACCGCGTACGGGAACAGCTCCTTGTCCTGCTTCTTCACGGTCGGGAAGGGGAAGTCGATGCCCATGTCCGTGCGGCGCCAGTTGCCGTTTGTGCGGTCCACACCGTCAAAGTTGTCCTCGCGCACGAGCGTGAGCTCGGTGTCGAGTGAGATGCGCACAGACGCGTTCCCAGGTAGCTGGAACGCGGTACGGTTGTAGAACGACCGCATGACGGGGCACAGCTTGCGCGTGACAATGGCGTACTGGATCTCGTCGGCGAGTTGCTTCATGTTCTCAACCTCCTTCTCCGTCTTCTTGCCCTTGGCAACAAGTGCGTCAAACTCGGCGTCCATCGTGTAGCGGCCCGCGCAAAAGTCGTTGAGCTTGTCTTCCTTGATGGTGAAGCGCTCCTTGACCGACTTCTCGCCAGTCCAATCTTCACGGTGCGTCTTACGCTCGACGAAGACGACCTTGCCGTCGACGTCACCGTACCAACGCATACGGATAGCCTCCGCACCCTCGGTCTTCTCGAGGCGACCGAGGTACAGCTCGAGGTCCTCGTTGTCGTAGTAGATGGACGTGATGGCCGAGTCCTTGACGTCGAACTCCTTGTTGGAGTCGAACACGAGCACTGGCAGGTGCTTTAGTACGTTGAGCTTGAGTGGCACAATGTTCTCCTCGTGTACCCAGTACTTGGTCGTACTGCGCACGAACGCGTTCTGGCTGCCACCAGCAGAAGAATCGCCCTCAACAGGGTTACCGCGGGTGCGGACAAGGTCGAAGAGCTTGGAGAGCTTTACTATCACGACGTCATAGTTCATCTTGTAGAATGGGTGCTTCTCCAGTACCTCCTTGTTGAACGACGGCTTTAACTGGAAGCCGGTGAGCTTGTCGTGCTTCTTGACAATCTTGATAAAGCCGGTAAAGTTGAGCTTGGTGAAGAGCGCAAGGTCGTGCACGTCAGCCACGAGAACCGCGACCTCCTCCTCGAGCTCCTTGAAGCGTTCCTCAATATCGTCGAGGTTCATTGGCTCGTCATCCTCATCTCCGCGGTCGTCGTCATCATCGTCCGATCCTCCATCCTCGTCGACATAGCTGTCGACCTGCGCCTCGACTTCGCGCTCCGTGGGTGGCTCATCTGACGATACGTCGTCACCGCTGTCCTCGGCGGTAGCCTTGGCGACGAGGTCGTACACCTCCTTCTCGAGCCTGTCGATGCGGAGGTTGATCTCCTGCGCCTTCTGGCGCTGGAAGTTCTCACACTTTTCAAGTTCGCTAGTGAGTGACGCGATAAATTCCACCTCAGCCTCGGCTGTCCATGGCAGGTTCTTCTTGATCTGCTTCTTGAGGGCAGAGTAGTCGATGTACTGGTCTGCCCACTCCGAGTAGCGCGAGTCCTGTGGTCAGCAAGGAAGGTTGGTTTGACCGGGGTTGTCGCTCCCCTCTCTCTCGTATAAGCAAACAAACGACTCACCTTGATGCGGCGACCAAACTTCATCTTGGATTAGTCACGCTGCGTGGAGCGTGAAGAGTGTTTCAAGAAAGAATTGGGATGACCTGCAGATCAAATAGCGGGTAGGAAATGGTTGTTGGTGTTACTGTGAGGGTTGGGGTCTTGGCGGGTTGGAGTTGGAGGTACCGCCGGTGGAGGTTTGGAGAGAGAGTGAGAGTGAGAGAGTGAGAGAGTGATGGGCGTCGACTGTTGCGAGGAGGAGGAGCAAACAAGTCTCGCTTTGGATGTGGAGAAGTAGAGAGTGAAAGTGACGAGCACAAAAGTTACAAGGTTAAGTGTACAAGTTTGCAAACTAGTGTGATTGATGATGGATGAGATGTCTCATGACTCTAACCTAGAGATGGCTTGATCGTCATCATTGAATTGGACGTCACTATAAACTTGAACGCACGTTCGTCTTTTACTACCTCAGGCACTAAACAATGTAAAGATTCTAACCCCGGGCCATACCACACAATACCACGTGTGACATTCTAAACTTTGACTCTTCAAGTTGACAAGGTCGGGCGTTCGACACACACCTAGCGTACACGTTCTAGGCGAATACACGGCCCATTCCTGCTTGAACTGCATTTCTGATTGAAATCTGCACTAGATTGGCCACTGCTTGGTCGGTGCCACCGCACCAGTCGCCGCAACGTATCCCGAGGACTGGATCCCAAAAATGATGGGGCTCACCACGTCGTTGCTCGCTCGGTAGACGTACATTAACCCGGATCCAAAAGATGCCGGCTGATCAGATCCGCTGTCGGAGCGAGTAATAGGAGGCCTACAAGAGCAGCGAATTGGTCCGATCCGAGCCTGGCTCACTTTTGGAATCTAGGCTCTATCGGCTGCATCTTACTGGTCAGCTGACCTAAAGAGTGGAGGTAATGTGGGCTGTGGTGAGCCTAAATAGAGCGTAGATTCAGACTTGCAGAAGCCTGCATAATACCGGAGCTTATCAGACCTGTGTAGCTGTTTACGTAGTGGCGCCGCCGCCGACGCGATGCGGTCTGATCGGATGTCTGGTTTTGCGAGGGCGGGTGGTCGTGTGCGTCCGAACAGGCCGCTTAGGCCGCTTAGGCCGCGTACGTGGGCTACATACCAACCACCCCACTCCAAAGTCTCCACTCCACTCCACCTCATCCCTCCAGTCCCTCCAGTCCCTTGGGCCTGGCTTGTTAATGCATTCATTTAGTTGTATCTAAAGTATCTTGTATTCAAGGGCCCTCTACTTCTACTGGCTTCATATTGATGCGACACATTTGTCATTTGTAACATTCCCCACCCCACCCCACATTTCATTTGGCTCCCACCACCTGAACCGATCATAATCACACTCTTCGCACAACTCCTCTCTTGTACTGTCACCTTACACGGCCCACTAGCTTGCATCTCGCATTCTCGCCCACTCGCTATTCCCACACAAAGAGTGCATCGCCACGCTGCCACTCCTAAGCTTCCATCTACTTCGCACCTTTCCCTCTCTCGCCTCGCCTAGCCTCGGCAGATTCGAAGCACCCCGCTGTGCCACCTCGCTCTTACCACTATTCTCAGCGTCAGTCACTCGTCCACTTGCTCGCCCGTTCGCCGCGCGCACGCCCCCAAGACCAATCTTTCCGTCGTTTGAACGCCCTTTTCCACCCATCACAATCTCATCTAGAATGAACACTCCGCCGCCCGAGACTACCAAGGCACAGCTTGCCAGCGAGCAGGCAAACAGCGACGACGAGGTCGCCACCACTCCTCCACCCATTACGCCGACCGCGCCGCCTCCGCGCGACGCGGTTCACTGCGCTTGTGGAGCGCACGACCAGCCACCTCTCGCTGTGCTCCTTCGCACGATCGACTTTGCCGCCTGGGTGAGTAGAGTGGGTCTGTGCACCCCGCTGACCCGAAGAAACACCAGTGCCAGCGCAGGAAGGACCTCGACCAGACCCCGTACATCAACCACCCGATTGTGTGTTCATAGTTGACGCAACTGACCTCAGGCCGTGGCGAATATTCTCTCCTCGTGCGGCGTTAACGATATCCACCTTCTCCAGGCCGCGTTGCTACACGACACCGTCGAGGACACGCATACAACTATCAAGGAGATCGAGGAGGCGTTTGGGTCTCCTGTCGCCAACATCGTTGCAGAGTGTACCGACGACGTTTCGCTTAACGGACTGGAGCGCAAGGCCGAGCAGCTTCGTACAGCTCCCTTCCGGAGTCGTGAAGCGCAGCAGGTCAAGCTAGCCGAGTGAGTCGGGATGGGGAATGATTGGCGCTGTATTTGGGCGTTTGGGGATCCGGCTATTTGATCAAGACAAGCTGACACAACAGCAAGCTTCACAACCTCGAGAGTATCCGCCGCTCACCGCCTGTCGGCTGGGGCGTGCGTCGCATCCAATCGTACTTTATGTGGGCGAAGCAGGTGACAGACGGTGAGTCGCGAGAGAAGACTGCGTTGCTGGTTCCGAGCAAGAGTTGACACCAGTTTGCGCACCCGCCAACCCCGAGCTCTCGCAGCGCCTGATGACGCTTTACAAGACAGCGTACACACATGTCGACGGGCAGTATTTCCCCTGTCATCCTGAGATGTGTGGTCCGTTGACCGAGGAGGAGAAGGGCCGCGTCGACAGCCGCTTCGCAACGTGCAAGAGCGGTGAGGAACCGTGCCCTCGCACGCTGTTTTTCTGAGGGCGGAAAGAGAAGTGGCCGCAAACTGGAACTCTGCTCGGCCTAGGGTAGGCGGTACCACCGTCTTGTATCATCTTGTATCCTGGCACTACCGCCGTCATCGTACAACAGAATACCATGCATTTAGTGACGTGACGGGGTGGCAATTGTGTAATTGCACAAACTAATTGCACAGTCAAGGTGTGGCTGGGTAAGCCACCGCGTGTCTGAGCATCCGAAACGCCTTGAATGTGGGTTGTTCGGCAGTGTGAGAAGCATACGAGAGGGGCACATGCAGCCCGACCTGCATCCCAACGTGCGGACCGTACGCTCCGCTGCCGTCCCCGGCCGACGTCGCGACGAGTCAATCTTTCGACTCGGTGAGCGTGACGTGCAGATATCCGTGCCAAGAAGAGTGAGGGTGTGTTAGAGGTCTGGGGCCTAGACAGCCGATTCACCGACGATCAATCGGTCTGACCCACAAACGTCCTGCTGCCCAGTAGAATACATACACGGATCCTGCAGATGTGTCCTGCAATGTGACCTGCAGATGAGACGGGAGACGTGAGTCTATTTGCCAGGATTGCTCGTCTTCTTAAGCTCGTCTCCCCAGATAATCTTGCCGTCGTCGCTCGCGGCCTGTATTCATTAAGTCGGAGGAAAATTATAATCAGCAGGTAATGACAAGAACGAGGGAAGCGTCAGCACGACTGACATCGCCAAGGGACCAACGTACCTCAAGTTTGGCCTGGACCGTCTTGCTATTCTCGAGAGCGGCGCGCTGTGCCCTAACTTCGTCGACCTTCCTCTTAAGGTCTGGTGAGAGGGACTGAGTCAGCACTCGTATTAAGATGGAATACATTGTAGAACTCCTCCTCGGTCGGCGTCGCCACTACCGTTAGTCAAGTTGGTGAATGGTACGCACCCTTCAATAGCGTGTACCCGACACCCATGACTGCGATTAGTTAGGTCGTGGGGAGACGCACGGATGGTCGTGACACCGAGCCATCTAGTGTTAGCAAGTTCAGGCAGTGCTCACCTTCCCCAGAGAATCTTGCCGGACATGGTTGTTGATGATTTGGAGCACTGTAGAAGTTAAGGAGGCCCAAGTCTTGGTTGGCCAGAGTGGAGGTTGGGTGGAGGAGCTTGCAAAGTGATGGCCCAATTGTAATGGGTTAACTAACAAAATAGGATGAATAGGAGAACATTCGAGTTGGATGGGATATGATGGGATAAGGAATGACGTTATGCCTAGACCTCAAAAGATCAACCTGTAAGCTGTAAGATAGCAGAATGACACATGATGACCTTTTTTACACCCCCTGGCAGACCTGCATAAAGGTGAGGAAACGTCATCGGATTTTTCGTGCAGTTCGCTGTACAGTTCACTTTTTTTTACATCTATCTAATTATCTAATGCATGTCGAGTTGGTCGTGTGGGCTTTGAGTACTAGAGTACAACTAGTCGTTTTGCCCTGTGAAGAGGCGTTTGTAGTGGCACGTTGAGACGAAGTAGAGGGCCAAGGGGGAAGGATGCAACTTGGCTTGTCATTCAAAAGTACAAGATACGCTCTACCCTGACGACGTTGTTGGGGTGACTCTGTTGTTGGGTGACAGAGTATAGAGTATGGTGAGGATGCTAGAAAGGGCTCTGTCAAAATGGCTCCAACCCTTATAGATTCTGACCTATAGCCACCTTCCCTCCCCTTCCCCCCTCCCTCCCTCCCTCTCTCAAAGGTACTCAAACGACCACGGATTGATATTGTATCAACGTCGTTCAAACCGAACAACTCATCCTCTCAATCATCCATCCACCACATTTCTTATCCTCCACCCTTCCTTTCTTCTCCCTCAAACTTCCACTAAATCCACAAACACCGGCTCATCACTCTAACCCGCTCAACGTTGCCAATTCCCCTCCTCTTCCTTCCGCACGGCTCTACCCCGACCCAACTTGTCCCTGTGCGAGCAGCCAAGTCTCACCACCTTGCCACCAGACACTCGCCCACATTCTCGATAGGCCGTCCACGACCTATCTTCATTCTTGACTCGTCTCCCCTGGCCCGTCCCCATTGCCCACCATGCCGCCCCCTCCCCCCGCCCCCCCCGTCTTCTACTCGTTCAAGGACAACCAGACCCTTGTCGGTGCGTCGTCGTCGTCGTGCGAGCGAGCGACGCAATCCGTCTGCTTTAACATGCTGACACCAGACTCGCTCGCAAACTTTGTCATCAAGGCGCAGCGCGATGCCGTCGACAAGCGCGGCAAGTTTACCATTGCGCTCTCAGGTGGTTCGCTCGCCGCCAACCTCCGCGGCTTAGCGGGTCAGCAGAACGTGCAGTGGGACAAGTGGTAAGCGTGACCCGACTTGACTATCGCAGGGCGCAGCTCACACACTTAGGGAGGTCTTCTTCTGCGACGAGCGTGCCGTGCCTCTGGATTCCGAGGACTCGAATTACCACTCCAACTACGTGTCGTTCTTGCAGCACGTCCCAATCCCCAAGAGCCAGATCCACACGATCAACCCCCAACACCTCGATGACCTCGAGGAGCTCGCGGACGACTATGAGAAGCAGCTGGTCAACCACTTTGCCGCGTCCAATGCCGCACGCTACCCTACCTTTGACTTGATGCTACTCGGTATGGGTGTCGAGGGCGAGACGTGCTCCCTCTTTGCCGGCCACGAGGTTCTCTCGGAACGTGACGCCTGGGTCACGAGCCTCGACGACGCGCCGAACGGGCCCAAGCGCCGTATCACCATGACGTGAGTTGCGAGTCGCTGTGTGGTGGTCGGCCAAGTACAAAGCATCTGGCCCCTGCGCTTCGGCATCGCCACAACACGCACGCCGCACTCCGCTGACCACAGCATCCCCGTCCTGACGCACTGCTACCGTGCCGTCTTTGTCGTGTCGGGCCCAGAAAAGGCTGACCTCCTTCACACGGTCCTCGACGAGCCCGAGACTGGGCTTCCGTGCTCGCGAATCCGCCCTGCGTAAGTCAGAGTGCCTAGCGCACAGTCGCGCACAGGCAGTGCCTGTGATAATGTGATATGTTGATAACGGCTGACGCCCAGCGCCCCAGGACTCGTGTTCTGGTTCGCCGACGCCGAGGCCGCCGCCAAGACCCAGTACCCGCCAACAACGTTCCGGTGGATCGACAACCAGAAGGAGGCCGAGGAGGCCGTTGCGTTGGCCAAGAAGCGTGCCGCACAGCGGGCCGCCGAGCAGGACTAATCTCTCGCGAGCGTAAACGGACGCAGTGCGCTTGGTAGCTAGCTAGATGGGCCGCGCCTGAAGCGATCAACAATTACATGAGTACCATAGCGTAGGATGGATAGAGTGGGAGCGACGTTGCGCAGAAAGTGGGGTTGCGGAGTAAACTGTGCATTGTGCGAGTGGTTATGTGTGCCGTGGGAGTGTATGGAGGATAGTCTATCCTGATAGAGTGCGCGCCCGAGGGCCGAGGGGCACTTAGAAGCGGCAGCTTCCAGCCCAGCGGGGGAACGCGACGACATCACGCACGTTCGCCTGCCCAGTTACCCAGCACACCCAACGTTCCCACCCCATCCCCCACCCGCCATGGGGCACCGACCCAAACCGCCGAAGATCGAGGTACCACTGGTACTCTGCCTCTGGGAGTCCATGACGCGCGAGGCTACCCTTGAGCGCCTCGAGGCGGTGTTCGCGCATACTCCCGCCTGCCATCTCCCCAATCCCGGGGAACAAGAGGTCGAAGCAGGCGACGGTCCCGGAAGACGTGGGAGCGGAGGGGTCGGCATCTGAGGGGAGCATGTAAAATGGTTTCTGTTCGGCGGGGTAGTGGGTGACGAAAACGGGCTTGCCGAAATGCTCGCACAGCCAGCGCTCGTGTTCGCTTGCCAGGCCCTCCTCGTATCCTGGGGTACGCTCGAACGGCACTTCTGCGTGCTGTTTCTCGAGCAGAGTAACGGCTTCAGCGTATGTGAAGCGCTCAAAACGCCCCGTCGCAGCTTCGAGGTGTGCGAGTGGTGTTGGCTCTCTACAAGCCGGTGGAAGCGGCGGCAATCCAGCACTTGCCCGCTCTTCAGCTTCGCTCGCGACCTGGCTAGCGGCAATACGAGCGATATCCTCCCTTGCCCGCCTAGCCCGGCCCGAATCGGAGTGGAGGAGAGAAGATACCGTATCCCTCACTCCGGCCTCGGCGATATCCAATAGAGAAGAGAGGTTATCGACGAACGCGACCTCGGCTTCAAGCATGTAGAATTCGGCTAGGTGTCGACTAGTCTGGGACGGCTCGGCACGGAAAGCGGGGGAAAGGGTATACGTCCGTCCTAGGGCGTGGGTCGGCGCTTCGAGGTGTAGTTGTCCAGAGACGGTGAGGTTTACTGGGCGGGGGAAGAAAGGCTCTTTAGTGACAGCAGGGAGGGATTGGGAGAGGGTGAAGACTTCGCCGGCGCCTTCGCAGTCGTTGGCGGTCAGGATCGGGGTGTGGACGTGGATAAAGTCGTTATTCTGGGGTGAGCTCATTCTTCAGAGGGCGTACCTCAAACCAGTCGTGCCAATCGCGGGCCAGCGCATCGCGCACCCGCATTGTCGCGCCCACAGCCCCCGTCCTGAACCGGAGGTGTGCGTTTTCGCGCAACACCGACGCCGGCAACGCCTTCTTCTGGATAGGATATCCCTCTTCCACCCCACCCAAGACAGACGCCTCCTCAACCAGGAGCTCAATAGCCTGCCCCGATCCCTTGGAAGGCGAGAGAGGCCCACTAAAGCATACGGAAGCACCCGGAGAGAGCGAGTCGGCTACGGGTCGGGCTGCGCCTTTTAGAACCGCTTGGAGCGTGCCGCCGCTGCCGTCATCGAGTTCGGCAAAGGCCACTTTCTTGTGTGCACGGAGGGAACGAATCCAGCCTGATGCCGTAGAGGAGGCGGGGGAGGCAGGAGAAGTGGAAGTAGGGTTGGAGGCCGCCTCAACCAAGCCCCGCACGGTTGGTGCGAGGCCGCTCATCGCACGCCGCGAGACCCGCATCTCTGATGTCGATGTTGTTATGGTTGTCGATGTGTGATTGTCTCCAACTACGCTATACGAACCGACTTTCCACGGTTTGATCCCGGTGGGCCCCGCCTCCACCAACCCGTGTTGCAAGGTGATATTGAGCGCTCCTCAAGTTGACATTACTCATTACTTGAATCAACCATGGCGGATGAGGTACCACAGTACGTCCACTGCACGCATCCAATTCGACAGCTGACGCCAGACTGATTGATGTCGACGAGGTGCCAGAGTAGGTCGTCATTTGTCGACGCTAACCCAGACTCGTGGACGTCGACGCAGATGATGTCCCGGAGTGCGCCATCTAAGGAAGGCCGAGCTGACCCCAGCCTTGTGGATGTCGGAGAGGCAGCCGCTGAGCCGCGAGGGCGGGCTCGCACGCCCATTGCCGTGCGGAAGATGGTGCGCGATAAGGTGCCGATTACGCTGTTGACGGGGTACCTTGGGGCCGGGAAGAGTACTTTGCTAGAGTGGGTTCGAGAGGGAGGCTCTGACGAGCTAACGAACTGACGGTAGCTATATCATGACGGAGAATCATGGGTATCGCATCGCCGTGTGCATGAATGGTACGCTTGCTACAGCGTCTAGAGAGCTAACGGCAGATTATGGCGACACGACGGATATCGAGTGTGCGTATCATCTCTCGTCACCTTCCCTCCTCTCCACACCACTCTCTTCACCCTCTCTCCATCCTCCTCCTCCCATCGGACTCCTTCCCTTCCCGTATCCCCCATCCTCCACTTTCCTTCTCGGCCCTCGCTGCGCTCGGGACTCGATACTCACGCCCCAGCCAAAGCCCTCCAGTTCTCCAACGACGACGGCACCGACCCCTCTGCCGGTATGCTCGCCCTCCCCAACGGCTGCCTGTGCTGCAGCTTCAAGGACCTCGGCATCGCGGCGATTGAGGACATGGTTGCCGCACAGCGCGAGAAGGTTGACTGGGTCGTCGTCGAGCTCACAGGCTTGGCCGACCCGGCACCAATCGCAAAGTCCTTCTGGGCAAACGAGGAGATGGGCGACCTCGAGCTCGACAGTGTCGTATGTGTCGTCGACTCGCGGAATGTTCTCAAGGTGGGTTGTGCCACCAACTAAGGGGGAGACTGGCTGATGGCAGCAAATCGACGAGGCGCGGGACGACGGGTCGCCGAGCGAGTGCCAGCGCCAAATTGCTTGTGCCGACGTCATCCTCCTTAACAAGACTGACCTGGTCACGTCGGAGATTCTGGACGAGGTGACCGCCGCCGTCGCTGCCATCAACCCGACTCTGAGGGTGTACAGGACGGACCACTCGCAGATCGGGCTCGACAAGCTGTTCAACCTGCGCGCGTACGCTGCCGCACCCACAGCGACCGAGGAATGCTCCGACTGCACCAACCACACACACACGAAGGGTCACGCCCACACTCACGGGCACCACTCGCACGGGATCACCACCACCACCATCCCCCTTCCACCCCTTTCGGCTGAGCAGTTCACCACCCTCAACGACTTTCTCGAAGAGTTCATCTGGGCCGGCAAGTTGCTCGTCGACGGCAAGCCCGTATCGTGGGACGGCGAACCACCCGAAATCCTCCGCACCAAGGGCTTCATGCTCGTGGACGGAGAGGAGAAGGTAGTGCAGGGCGTCGCGGACCTGTTTGACATCCGACCGGCAGTTGGGAGTGGAGATGCGCAGCTCAAGCTGGTCTTTATTGGGAGGCGGGTGGATTCGCGGCTGGGCGACGTCGTCCGAGCCCGTCTGGGGATCTAGATGCACACCGATGGACGCTTGACCCGACTCGTCTAACGAAGCCACTTCAGTCTAATACATTTCTCTGACGCTTCGCATCACCTTCGGCAAGTGCAAGTCCAAGGCGGAGGGGTGATTTCAGATTGATTTAGCGGATGTGTACAGTATCTGGAATGGAAGTGTGTGTTGGCTCTATTATAGTTTGTCTCCGCATGCCAGCTCCTCTTGAGGTGGGAGAGGTTGGCGACGCACCCGCCTTGGGAGTGTGTCATGCTGTACCTCTTGTGTTCCAGAAACCCAATTCATGCGACCAAAGCCCGGATACAACTATTCCGCCACTTGGACTTGGTTCGTAGGACAGTCGCTGCCGTCAGCTTGGAGATGGTGGCATCATCAGGCGGGCGAGGCGATGTCATCACTGCAACCCGCTCCGCGTCGCATGACTCACCGCGCAATGTGCCCCGTCTCGCTGCACTTGTAGCACTTTTTGGCCGAGTCGTCGCGGGGCGCGAGACAGTCGCGTGCGAGGTGGTTGTCGCCATTGCACCGGCTGATGTCAGTCTGAATCACAATTCTCAGAATCCTCGGGATATGAGGTCCGACAGCCCAAAAAGCCGAGCCAGACTGGTCAGAGATATGCCGAAAGTTCAGGATGTCAGGGAACAGCGGGCAGATACGACGGGCGAGTCGGACTCGGCTTCGGATCACGAGCCAAGCCAAGAGCCTTCCCAGCTTGGCTGACGCTAGCAATCCCGTCGCCGCAGTATGCCAGTATCGGGACCGGCCGCCCAAATCCAACTCACTAGCACTTGACCGGCGTGCCGTCGGGGTTGGCGACGCGGGGTCGGGGCGGCCCAAACGCTCCCCGGCGAGACGGGCACATGCGCGCAATATGTCCCGGCCGTCCGCACTGGTAGCACTTTTGGAAATTTCCGAACCCGCCATGTCCTCCGTGTCCTGCGTTTCCCCCGAACCCAAGGGCGCCCCGCAGAGTCGGGCAGTCAGCCTTGACGTGGCCCACCCCTCCGCAAGCGTAGCATTGCTTGCCGTCCGTCGTGCGAGGATGGGGACAGTTTGTGCTCTCGTGTCCGGCCTCGCGGCAGTTGTAGCACAGTCGCGACGGTGACTGGCAGTTCTCTGCGATGTGGCCCACTAGCGTTAGAAGGGACGGTGGGTGGTGGGCGACGCACAGTTGCCACATCTCAAGTTAGCGAGAGCTATCGGATGTAGGGTGTAGCCAAAACTCACTTGAAGCACCCCTGTCGGGAGCCGGGAATCGAGGCGGCCGCGCTGGTGTAAGCATGTCTCATGTGACCTGTGAACGACGCACAACATTATGTTGTTGTTGCTGAGGCTAACTGAGATCAGCGTTGAGAACATTGTTGCGCCCGGGTACGCTTGCCGGGATGATCACGTGAAGTGGGCCTGCCTGTGTTTCTGGGCTTGCGGGCATCCAGCGCACTCACTCTTGATTGTCTTCTCTTCCGCACGTCGTTCTTCCTTTATCGCTATCGCTATCGCTTCTCGCTGTCTCGCTGGGCCACTGCTACTTCCTCCGCGACGTGTCGCCTTGAAGATGAATGTGATGTGGGCAAGACAAAATGTGTCAAGGTTAATGGCGAGATGAGATACCGGCCAAGAGAGCCGGTGGAAGCCGAGGATCGCGCCAAAGTATTGGTATGGGGATGGGTGGTGGTGAATGTTGTGTTGCTGGGGCCCGCGACCGGTGCACGGTTGGTGCGTAGCTGTGTCCCTTGTTCGTCTCCGTCTCGGGGCTCCTTCTCTCTTCACTCATCCTCTCACTCTGCTCTCTCTCTCTCTCTCTCTCTCTTGCGTACTCTGCGTCTGTGCTTCGATTTTGGGAAGGGCCGGCACGGCACATCGTTAGGCGGTTGTAGTTGGCGGACATGGCCGAATTCCGTGTATCCCGTGCATGACATATCGCTGATATTTCATGACATAGCGCTGATATACCACGTCAATTCTCGCGTGGAGATTGATTAGACGGAGATGGGAAAGACTCCGCGTCCTTACGTCTCTGCGACCACGTGTCCCATCGGCCCTGATGGACCGAAATGTTGCCCACTCTCAACCCCTGCTTCTGTCCTTCCGTGCTTTTGATCGGCCAACCCGGCGCCTGGGAACGGCAAACCGAGCCGGCATGTAACCAGTCCCTGTCGTCATGTCGTCCTGCCATCCTGTCGAGCTATCAAGCCTGCAGACCAGCAAACTCGGTCTTGAGTAACAAGTTGGAGATGTGAGAGTGGCAGGGAAAATTCGGCGGCAACCGGCCAGGCAGCGTGACGCGTGGGCTGACGACATGTCAGAGGGATAGGGAGCGTGACAAGGCTTGTTTTTTTTGTTTTGTTTTTTTTGGCTCGTCAATTGCTCGTCTCGGGGACGTTAAGGTCAATCTCACTTTGATGAAACCCTCTCGACACTAACCTCTCTCTCCGACGTGCCTAGCCACCAGACAGCCCTCGTGGCTTCGTGGGATCATGGTGGTGGCTCCCACCCCTCCAGCTCCAATCTCTTGCGCCAAGACATTCTCCACACTGCGTACCTGCACAGCCTTGAAGCTCGTGATCAATCGCTCATGTATCCTCATGTGCAGGAAACTGGATCAGGGTCTTCTTGGACCAAGCCCCGCGCTGTCTCCCACAGAAAATCTCACGCCACCATTCCAGCTCCCAGCTATTTTCCCAGCTATCAGCTACCAGCTTCCAGATGCCACGAGCCACAAGCTGGTGACCATCCCCACTTGGTTTCAACCCCTCCCCTTGACCGATACAGCTTCCGCCCCGCTCTTCCCTATTTGAGATGGATTGAACCAAAGTGGGGAACTAGATGTGGACGTGGGATGTGAAAAGGGACAAGGGGAATCGAATACATTAGCGTGAATGTCCTCATGTTCGGCAGATCGCGGCATTCAAAATATCCTCTGTGATGAAGGAACAAGGATTCTAGCCTTCAGGGATGACTGGGGTTTAGGGCTCACCCAGGGTGTAAATGCCAGGGGGATTGGTGTCTAGAGTGACCAGAGTGACCAAAGAGTTATCCAATACAACCCAATACCAGCCCTCTTTACCCTCTTTAGCCTCTGTAGTTGTGCAACTAATAACAATCGTAGTCAATGACGTCAATGTGACGTTTGTCTATTGGACGTGCACCAGAAGCTAGTCCAAAAGAAGAGTAGTTACGTTCCTAGTTATACTTGGCACTCAAGGACAGTTATGATCATATTGTATTATCTCCGCTCGACGATCAGTTATCTACCTGGCTGCGGTTAATGAGCAACGGTAATATTGTAATGGGCCTGCGCATCCCACCCATGCCACCCACAATTACTCTAGGATGTCAATCGCAGCGCAGTAGGGGCAGCTACCCCAATACTACTGCGCAGTAGCTAGTACCTGTGCTACTGTACCCATGTGCGTACAATGTACGGCGAATCACCCATACGACCCCCACAGAAGTCATTGGCATTAGCTCAGTGGCGGCAGCAACCCGCTAGCCCCCCGGCCGCCTGGCCATCTGGCGGCTGCTCAACTTGTACCCGCGCCCCTGCCCAACTTAGTTCGAACCGTGTCCAATCCCTCCCTCTGTGGCCCTCTCACTTTCAAGACTGACGTCCCTTCCGACAGCCCACCTCGACCGATCTTACCCTCATTCATCATCATCATCATTCTCTTTTCTTTTCACTTCTCCATCCACTCCATCCTCTTCATCCAACCACACACACAGTCATATTCAAACCCATAAACAATGTACGCCACAGTCTTCACCTCTCTCCTCATGGCCGTCGCCGTCTGGGCTCAGGACGGTCCTCGCATTGAGACCCCGGTGAGTTTGCCTGCCGTCATCACTCAAAGAGAGCGCTAGCTGATGCGACTTTGACACCTTCCTTGACCTTCCTACGCCACCACTCATGTTTTTGCCACCTCTCTCGTCATCCCATCCACTCTCGTATACTACTCGGCGGTACTTGCACACCTGCAGGCCTCGGTTGTCCAGTGCCGTGAGTTTCCTGACCTATACTTGATTTGTTCAACCGCTGACGTGGTCCAGAGCCCGCTCGTCTCATGTGGAGCGGTGGCTCGCCGCCTTACTGGATGTAAGTAACAATCTCCATATCTCGTGTGTCGTGTGTTGTGTGTGGCGGCTGCCGTTGTGGATGGCTGCGATGCTGGGGCCCGCAGTCGGAATGTGATTTCCGAGGTGGCAGCTGTCATTCCCATCGGCCTTCGGGCCGGTCCGCAGGCAAGTTGTCTTGCCAACGATAATTTGCCCATCGTCCACCGTCATATGGGCTGTGTTCACACCGACCACCACCGAGGCCATATCCAACACCCACAGGGTGGATCGGCGCGAACAGACGCTAACGAACAGCACGGTTATCCCTGCCGGCCAGGCTGGGGCCGCCCCCATCATGACGCTCAAGGACAGCACAACCGACACCTCGATGACCTGGAACGTCAACCTCGCCCCCACCACTCAGGTTACGCTCCAGATCCGTGACGGCGCGGGCAATGTCCAGTTCTCGTCGCCCATCACCATCCAGGCTGGCTCGGACACTGCCTGCATGAGTGCCGCCGCCACGGGCACCAACTCTGCTGGTGCCGAGGCCGGTGCCTCCGGCGCACCCACCAACTCTGGCTCGGCTCCGGCTGCCTCTGGTTCGACTCCCGCAGCGGGTGGCTCGGCGTCGGGCTCGGCTCCGGCGGCTTCGGCTTCTACCCCTGCGGCTTCCGCCTCGGCTCCAGCCCCCAGCCCCAGCTCCGCTGCTAAGCCGACGTCGTCCGCCGCCGCCCCGTCGGGGTCCGCTTCGGCTTCGCATTCCGGCTCGGCTGCGGCTAGTGCCTCGTCGGCCCCTGCCGCGAAGCCCAGCTCGGGTGCGTCGGCCGCCAACGTCCCCATCATTGGTGCCGCCGCTGTCGCGGCCGCCATCATGGCCTACGTCTAAACGCTTCGTGCGAGCTTTGTCCGAACCAGGATCGTCCCGGCATGTTCGAACATTTCTTTTCCAAAGCACCGACGGCTTGAACCCTTGGAGCGCGTCCAGTCCCCCTAATAGTTATATATATATGTGACACTCGTTGAATGAAGTTTTTGTTATCGCAGAGGACTGATGTGCGCACTTTGTTAGTTTCCAACGACTGACCTGAGATCCAACATGCCCACAGAAGCAGCTGACCCCGTAACTTCCCGTCTGACGTAGTTGATGTTCCCGACGTCGTCACCTTCCCTGGACTGTTCATCTACACCATCTTCTTGGCTTGCAAAACAACGTACGGCACAATCACCGTCGTTGATACAGCAACACCTGCCATGTTGTTGATGATGATGTTCTAAATTGGTGACCAGGCGCTCTGGGCGTCTGTAAGTCTGCGTCTAGTTGACAATTACCAAGCGTGGTCGAGGCCGGGCATGGTCGAGCAGTGGTATCTGCGCCTGGGGCGCTGTCAACCGAACTTGTGGCGGTAGCTGAACGCAGGCCTCAAGGCGCAAGCTGCGCCGCATGCGGCGGCCGGCAATGAAATATGGAAGAATGGGGACGTGGGGTGTGTACGGTGTATTAATATTGCACCAGTCGACGCTTTTGTACAAGTAACGTTCTGCTATGTTGTATGCTCCGCCCTTGATATCTTCATATTTAGCAACATCTGCATACCCGGTTCGGCCCTCGATGGCCCCGACACCCTTGCGCATGCCCATACCCATGCTCATACTCATGCCCATCCTTCGATCCTTCAGCCTCCAAAAGGGCGTCTATCGTGTGTTCCATTGTTCTCGACGCCACGCCGGACCCTGGTCAAATCTCGAGCCCTCACCCTCTCCTCACCACCTCTCAAACCCCTTGGAAGGCTGCCGCTCCGCCGTACCTCCGCCGTACCTCCGCCGCATCTCATTGTTCGGTGAGGTGACGGGGCAAGTTTGCGATCGAGAGGCTAAGAACACGAAGATGCGGCGACGATATCCGAGGTACTACTTGGGCAATTGGGCATTTGTTCAAGCTGATAGACCGCCTAAATGTGCCCTCATTCCACTTGATCAAGGCGTAGGTTGGGGTAGAGGGAACGGATGGTATTTCAGGCACGAGGCGTCGCGCACGCCTGGTTTCCTCTCATCTTGATTTCGCTTAGACTGATTATAACCCGCTTTACTATACCTAACTTACATAGCCCACTGGGGCTAAAACCCTTCCTCCCCTCACAGGTCTCCCACTTGACCCGACGCCACTACTCTCGGCGGACGCGAGAAGAGGTAGTCCGAGCGTTCCGGACAAAGGCAGCTTCAGGCTGGCCCTAGTACGCCCTTCCTCCTCACCCTCCCCCCCCTTTCGGATCCGCCAAGCAATACGAGGGATAGTGACCCTTTTTAGACGAGGAGACGAGGTCCAAGCACAGATCGATACCCTCTTGCTGATCGAGTTTGTCAACGCACAAAAAGGACAAGAGGGTCAAGAGGGTAGATACAGGCTACGGCGGCGCACAGTCCCCTTTGATCACTCCTCTCTTACCCCCAGCCCCTAAAGCTTCAAGCAAGGTCCACAGGCCCACCAACACACACTTGTCATCCAAGTCGACACACACCTCATCCTCAATACTCTATTCACGCCCCTCTGACACCTAGCCTCTAGACTCCTCTCTCGACTCGCTCCCCATCTCTACCATCTGTCCCATTCCACATCCACCTCTCAACACCACCTTCCCTCCCACGCTCCATCTTCCTCAATTTGCGTCTTAACCCATCATCCTTTACACCTTTTCTCCTTGCGCACGGGCCTCATCCACACCACAAGACGGCCGCGTCACCACCTCAACCCCCGTGCGCACTGACCTCCGTTAAGCCCTCAGCCCTTTTGGCCTACCCGCTTCCGACTGAGGCCTGGATCCTAGCCCACCGAACAGCACATTCCTCCACACTACCTCAATCTCTCCATCTCTCTCTCATCCCCAACCTACGAGGCTCCGCGCACGACGCCTATACCTGCCCCAAAGGCGCACTACCTATTTGCCTCCAACACATACCTGCATCGTGAGTTCCAGCGTACCGGCTCCGGCTCCGGCTCCAGCTCTGGCACACCAAGCCAGACTTGGCAGGTGTGTATGCAGGGGCGTGTGGTTGAGGGAAGGGTCGACACGGTGTGGCGTCGGCCCACACTTTTGGGCGAGCACCTATCCCAGTTGCCAAGTTGCCAAACTGCCTCTCTTGCATGCCTCTAGCTTTACCTCTACCTAGGGCCTTGGAGGCTTTATCCGTGATCGTCTTTGCTGACAGATCCCTGCTCACACGCCACGGTCCATACTTGTCCTCGTCCTCGTCCTCTCCCGTTTACCGTACGCCGCCATCCCCCATACTCATCCTCAACTTCTCTCGCCCGCTCGATACACGGTTGTCTTTACCGCCACTCCTTCCCTTCCCGCACCCCGTGCACCTCCGACCTGACTACATCTGACACTCGCTGTCGCCTTCTTCCCCTGTTATCCTGTCATCTCGACACTTTGCCCCTGCAGCTCGCCATTTACAAACGATCTGCAACAACATCAAAATAGTGGCACACCAGCTGCGAATACCTTCCCTCTGGCACGAATCTTATCGCGCACGCGCACGCGCTCGCACTCGCCCATCCATCGCCTCGTCACGGTTCCCCACAGTTCTAGATCCCTCGCTGGTAAGTCGTGATTCATGCGCAGTTCGCTTGCAAGTGGCGGAGGGCCCGTGACGGCGCGGCCTGAACGCTTTGACCAGGCTGGGCGCCGCACGGACCTCCAGGAACCATCGTGAGGAGAGAGCAGCTTGCGGAGCGTGAGGAGAGGCAAACGCGAGAGGCAGCAGATGGCGTTTCAGGCCCAGCCTTGAGCCTGATGGATCCCTCAAACTTGGGTCGTCGACGTTGCGTTGGGCGTCGGCCTTTGGCGCGCGCAGCGTTCAAGGGTCGTTTGGTCCATGGCAAAGCTCTGCAATCCTCTATGTCCTCGAATGCTGCACACTGCCTCGTCCTCACCATCCATCGTTTGTGCCAGTTTACATCGGTCCATCCACCTACTCCCCTTTTTCCCTCTCCCTCCCCCAATCCCAACCCATCCATCATCCACCCACGTCCTCGACCTCGCTAGCTCGAGCTGACCCACTCCTCGGCAGCATCTCGGGGCCTCGCATTCTACCTCCGCCTCTTTCCTGACACCTTTCCTCGACAAGAGAGGGCGTCCTCGTGGTGCCTCTTTATTCTCCTTCTCGACCTAGTGCGCTCGATACCAACAACGTCGACATCGTCCTTGCTGACAGCCGCCTCGGGTGCCTCGTCGTCGCTTCCGACTCCGTCATCGTCCTCTCGCTCGCTTTGTCCCTCCCTCCTTCCCTTCCCCCACCCCTCCCACACCACTCCTTCGTCCACCTTCTTTCCATACCTACGCCCTCACTCCCATCGTCGACTACCGCTGCAGCCTCGACAACCCACGTACTCTATTCATCTTCCTTGGCGACCATTACTCCCTTCCGATAGCCTGAACAAACATTATCAAGATGGCGGCTCAATCTTCAGACATCCAAGAAAAGATCTCCACGGCGCGGAGAGAGGGGGACGCCCTGAAGGACAAGATTCGCGCTGCAAAGGACCAGACGGCCGACACGAGCTGTAGGTTGGCGGTGTTGGGTTACGCATCATGGGTGCGCGGTTGGCTGACACCCGCCCAGTGCGCGCTATGGCCAATGACACCCCACCCCTGCCTCGTATTACGATGAAGGTCCGCCGCACGCTCAAGGGCCACTTGGCAAAGATCTACGCGCTCCACTGGTCCCACGACAAGCGACACCTTGTCTCGGCGTCCCAAGACGGTAAACTCATCATCTGGGACGCCTACACCACCAACAAGGTGCATGCTATTCCTCTCCGCTCGAGCTGGGTCATGACCTGTGGCTACTCGCCATCCGGTAACCTTGTCGCCTGCGGTGGTCTCGACAACATCTGCACGGTCTACTCTCTTCGCGGTGTAGGCGCTCCTGGGACTCAGCCGCGGGTCGCAAAGGAGCTGATCGCCCACACGGGCTACATCTCGTGCACGCGTTTCATCAACGACCGACAGATGCTCACCGCCTCGGGTGACATGACCTGCATGCTCTGGGACGTCGAGCAGGGCACTCGCATTAGCGAGTTCACCGACCACACTGGCGACGTCATGAGCGTCTCTCTGGGACCAAACCCTAACATTTTCGTCTCGGGTGCCTGCGACGCGAGCGCAAAGGTCTGGGACGTGCGCCAGCCCAAGGCCGTCCAGACGTTCATCGGCCACGAGTCGGATATCAACGCGGTCCAGTGAGCTTGAGCATCTGACGACGAGCTGACCCCAGGTTCTTCCCCAACGGTGACGCGTTCGCAACCGGCTCGGACGACGCAACATGCAAGCTCTTCGACCTGCGCGCGGACCGCGAACTCAATTCGTACCAGCATGACAACATCCTCTGTGGTATAACGTCGGTCGCCTTCTCCATCTCGGGCCGCGTCCTGTTCGCTGGATACGACGACTACAACTGCAACGCCTGGGACACGCTCAAGGGCGAGCGCATCGGCGTCCTCTCGGGCCACGACAACCGTGTGTCGTGTCTCGGCATGAGTGGCGACGGTATTGCCCTCTGCACGGGTTCGTGGGACAGCTTGCTCAAGGTTCGTAGCGCGTGTTGGAGCGTGCTGATCTCAGGTCTGGGCTTAAGCCTATTAATATCGCGCTGCAGCCAGCGGTTTACAACGCCGCGAGCTAGTGGCATATCCAACATCTCTGCCACCTATACCCCACGGCGCCGGGTCCACGGCCGCCGCCGCCGTCCACGCCCTATCCATGCCACGGTTTGCTTATGCTGTTCCTCTCTTATCTCGTGTAGAAACGCCGATGCTACCCCGTGCGATGCATAGCATCGGTAGTTACGTCTAATTCATGCAACACGTCGATCATCGTGGTGTCGATGGGAAGTGACTGGCATTTGCGGTGCAGAGGTTAGCTGAGTCAGACCGCAGATCTTTGCTCCTTGTCGGATGGCAGGCCTGTGCGTGCAGCCCCACAAGCCCTTCCGCACAGTTATAAATGCATAAACTTGGCGTAGAGTACAGACATGGCATACACCTACTATTGCAACATGCCAAAAAAACACAGTGTAAACTAGATGACTGTCCCTTTCAAAAAAACAGTGTAAACTAGATCACCGTCCCTTGACGGTAAGATATCCGGGATGGACCTCGACACGCCACCCCGCCCCACGGAGAGCATTAGCAACTGCAGGACCAAGAACGCCACGCTGTCCGACAGAATGCAGGCCTTTACCCGTGATGACGCGAAATTGCCCTCGCCCGCCCTCTGCATACCAAGCTTCAACAGCCTCGAAGGCGAGCGTCGTCGACTCGGCAACGGTGCGAAGGTGCAGATCGATAGTGTTAGGGCTGTGGAAGCGCTGCTCCTCCAGCGCGGCCCGGGCGCCTGCCAGTCGGTGAACATGTACCTGCGCGGCAGCCTCGCGCGCCTGGAGGCGATACGCGCCAATAACTTGTCCGCGCAGGTGTTTCGGCGCGGCATTGTAGTCTGCCGTTGCGCGGCGCATCGCGTGTTGCCGCTTCTCGTGCCACTCGTGTGCGCGGGTGAAGTGGCTCCCCGCGGCGCTTGGGTGGGACCCTGATTTCACATTACCATTCGCTCTACTGCCGTTCCCGTTCGCTTTGCTTGGAGGCGCGGCGTCCTTCGGCGTATGTACCGTCACTGTGCCCAGGCCCCGCGGGCCGGGTGCGACTGTGACGTTGCCCGACGCTGCGCGCTTCTTGCTCGGCTCGGACCAGGCATCATTCACGGCCGAGTTGGGTTTCGGCTGAGATCTTTGGCCGCCAAAGTTCGAGTTTGGGGGCTGGTGGGCCTCGTGTATGGACTGGAAGTTTGTCGACGCGGCCGCCGAGCCCGGGACGACGCCGCCGGCTATTGTCTTCTCCTTGGTCACTTTTGGAGGCGGTCGAGTGAGGCGGTTTGCGTTGAGTGCGCGGGTTGATTGCGTTGAGGAGTTGGGAGTGGCTGGACGCGAACGGTCCGGCGAACTCGATCCACTCGTCGGGCGTGAGCGTGACGTGAATCCGGCGAGGACGTTATACCGGTCGCGCTCGGTACTCGCCGCCTCGTAGTCGTCCCATGTACGCAGGTCGGCGAGGAGGTCCATGAGGTCCAGTGCGTTGGACGTGTCCCCGTCTGCCGCGCCGATACAGTAAACCAGTTCATCTTGGGGCCCAAACACTTCTTCAAGCACGTCAACGACCTCGGGCGACGGCGGCGCTTCAGAGGTGAGAGAGAGCTGCTTGAGTGACGCGAGGACGGCCTCGTATGCGGACATGTAATCTGGGGAGTGGAGGTACGTCTGGAACCACGACGCTTGGGTATACGGCAGAATGTCCGACAAGTATGTCGCCAAGCTGGACAGCGTTGTCCAGATATTGGACGGGGTGGGGCGGGCGATCGGGCTGCGCGGCTGTTGTGGTCTTCGCTGGAGAGTGTCGACTGTATGTATGGTCGTCTTCTTCTTCTTCTTCTTTACCTTGGTGGCTGGAACGGGTGTAGAGGCAGAGACAGGTGTCCCAGTGCCTGTTCCGCTTCTTCCTGAGGACGAGCTGCCCCGCCGCATCACGACTTCCGACTTGCCCTCTTCTTCTGGTGGTTTGTCGCCCCACGACCAGTTACGCTGCGACTCGCGTATCGCCTCAATCGAGAGGAGATGGTCCACTGCGTCCTCGAGTGAGCGCTCGACTGCGAGAGCAGTGGCAACGTCCTTGGCCGACCTGATGTTTAGCTTATCCCAAACATCCAAAATCAACATACAGGGAGGGGAAGAGGACGGCGAGAAAGTCCTTCTCCGACTCGAAGTCGTCGTAGTCAGTTATTGAGCGGGACATGGACCCCGACGACGGGTGAGAAGATAGTGAGGGGAGGGAGGAGGTTAAGGAGGAAGTTGGCGCCTGCGAGAGGGAAAGCGCGTCGACGGGTGAACTATCTGCTTCGGAGGGGAGGAATAGGCTCGGCACAGGATCGTTGTCCGCCTCGTCTGCTGCGTCGGCTACGACGTGGGCTTCGAGCGCGGCAAGCTGTTCACGGAGGACGGCTTCGTTCGCGGCCAACGTGCCGTCATTCGCGTAGTCTTGAACCATGGCGCTGATGAGCGCGCTGTCGAGGAGCGGAAAGTCGACCTTTTGTCAGCTAGCCCAGATAAACACGTACATGAAGGACAGACTCGAGGACTCCCAGGTCGATATCTTTCGAGGTCAAGTCTTTGGAGGGCTGCCATTGTCCGGGTGCGGGAACTGGTAAAGGAGTAGGGGCTGGCTCTTTCCAAAGCGACCGCTTCTTGCGTTGGTTCTTGCCCATGGTGGGTGAATGGGGAAGACTATCGTCTAGAAATGATTATATACGGGCCATAGCTGGAGATGGCGAGTCAAGGTCGAGTCGAGGTGGTGTTGGATTAAAGGTCAACTGATCAACAACACCACACCTTTTGCCGCGGCTCATTTGCCTCCACTTGCCCAATCGCCCGCTCATTAGGTTTCGTCCATTTGATTCATTCACAACACGGGCTAATCACTAATAATCACGTGACGACCCCGCCTCCACCAGAGATTTTGAAAGTCTGCACAACCGCCACCGTGCCAAGTTGACACTACACTCGACAACAAACTCGCATCGACATGCCCAAGGCCGGACCAGGAAAAAAGGGGGGCGTGCGACACGACCCGCTTCATGTGCAGATTGATGCGGACGCGTCGCTTCGGCGTTTTGGGCGGGTCAGCGCGCCGGAGAAGCGGAAGAAGAGGCAGGATGCGGGGAGTGATGACGAGCAGGTGAGCGATGTGGGGGGAGGGGGGATACTGAGGGAATAAGAAGGGGGACTCGGATGATGGCCGAAGTACGAGAGGAGATATCTGCACCCACGAACGAGCTAACCCCAGCGGCCCGAGGACGCGCGCATGTCGCGCAAGATTCTCGATCTCGCGCGCGAGCAGGCGGACGAGGTGGGGCGCGAGATGGGCGGCGACAGGTGGGACGACGACGAGGAGCCTAGCGTGCCAGCAGGGCGGGGGCGGGTTATGAGCAGCGACCTGGAGAGCGATGATGAGTTTGGCGGCGACGTCAGCGGTAGCGAAGAGGAGGCTGAGCTGCACATCGACCCCGAGGACCACGCGACCCTCGACGCGCTCAACCCCAACAGGCCTGAGGAGGGGGGACAGACGCTCGCCGACATTATCTTTGCCAAGATGGCGGCTGGACCGGTTGTCGACGACGGGCCGCCTGATCCGAAGCAGGGACTCAGCGACAAGGTCATTGAGGTGTACACAAAGTGAGTGGTGTTGGGAATGGGTCTTTTGGTTTGAGTGTATGGACAATACTGACTCCAGGGTCGGCTTCCTGCTCTCGCGCTACAAGTCTGGACCGCTGCCCAAGGCGCTCAAGATCCTGCCATCGCAGTCGAACTGGGCGCAGCTCGTGGCCTTGACCGAGCCGACAAACTGGACGCCGCACGCGACCTACGCCTGCACCAAGATCTTCGTGTCCAACCTCAAGCCCACTGAGGCGCGTGTTTTCCTCGAGGGTGTGCTCCTCGAGCGTGTGCGCGACAACATTCGTGACGACGGCAAGCTCAGCGTGCACCTTTACGAGGCGCTCAAGAAGGCGCTGTACAAACCCGCCGCGTTCTTCAAGGGCGTCCTCTTCCCGCTCTGTGAGAGCGCGTGCTCGCTCAAGGAGGCGGCCATCGTCGGCAGTGTGCTCACAAAGGTGTCTGTGCCCGTCCTCCACTCTGCCGCAGCGCTCATGCGCCTCGCGAGCATGGACTACTCGGGCCCTAACAGCTTGTTCATCCGCATTCTCCTCGACAAGAAGTATGCGCTGCCGTACAAGGTCGTCGACGCGCTCGTGTTCCACTACATCCGCCTCGCTAACTCGCCGCGGTCCAAGGACGGCGAGGACAAGCTCCCGGTTCTCTGGCACCAGAGCTTGCTCGTGTTCGTGCAGCGCTACGGCTCCGACCTCACTGCCGACCAGAAGGACGCATTGCTCGACGTGATCCGCGTCCGTCCCCACCCTACTATTTCGGCCGAGATTCGCCGCGAGATTGTCGCCAGCGTCGAGCGCGGTGCGCCGCGTCCAGACGAGGATATGGTGATGGGTTAGAGGTGTTGGACTGGGGTTTATAGACTATGCACTGTATGATAGCGCTTGTTTGCCATGGTACATATGGAAGCGTTGAGACATGGAAACGGAATCGTATTCAGATCACCAGAGCTCAACTGATCTACAACTGCATCCTACAACAACGCGAGCTTGGAGCGAGTCCACCGCTGTCATTCAAGTTCCCCACAATGAACCCGCTACTGTGCCAGAGAAACAAGCTTCCACAACCTCATCGCTAGCATCCAGATCATGCCCTTGTTGCCGCCATGAACCCGCCCGCGTTGATGCCGTTGCATGTCAAGGTACTGCCAATGAACCCGCCCGGGTTGAGGGACGGTGTCAATGAAGCTTGCGGGTCAGAATAGCCGGTGTGCCATACTCCGAAACTTTCGTCAGAGTCCAAACTCGTCTATATCTACATCTGCGTCCTACAACATCACTGGCTCAGCGCCGCGCGTGCCATCGCGATCACGCCGTTGTACGTCAAAGCGCCCCCGATAAATCCGCTAGCGTGGCAAAAGAAAGCGCCAGGGATTCCTGACACGTGCTCAAGATCGGCATCACGAACTCCGCGCCACGCCTCGGGCAGGCTCTTGCGGTTCTCAAAGCTGTCGGAGTTCTTGGGGACGCACTGGATGCGCCACTTGGTGTCCGACTTGTCGGGGTTCTCGGGGTAGAGAACGTAGAGGAGGTGAGCGGGAGGCTGGAGAGTCGATTCGATCGAGAAGAGGTGGTCCTTCCAGGGTGCGGACTGGGGTCAGCTCGGTCTGCACATTTGGACAGCCGACGGCAAACACGCCGCTCGGCAGCCATTTAGCAGCGCTCGCTGCATCGCTCGCGCCCACCTCATTCACCTGCTTGAAAACGACGATCTCTCCGGACGGGTCGACGTCCCAGCGCTCCTCGATCGCCGCAGCGACAATGTCGCGAGCCGGGAGCCACGCGGTGGCAAAGTAGTCGAGCTGTTGGAGGAACTCCTCCCCAGTCATCTTGGACGCAACGGCAAACTTGGCGTCGTAGTCGTCGTCCGAGGCCGGCTCGTTCCAGCGGGGGTTGAGGCGGCGGACACGCGAGCTCAAGTCGGTGCGCTGGTTGTACTTGAGGGCCCCGTCGGCAATGTTGATACCGTTATCGATCGCGTCGATGCTCTCGATAAGCTCAGAGTACAGCTGCAGCCAGAGGGTGTGGACCTTGTCCTCCTCCTCCGCAATGTTGAGGGTGCGGGCGATGATGTGCTTGCCGTAGTGCTTGTACACGAGGCCAGCCGAGGAGAGCTTGGTGCCAAAGCCGTGGCCAAACACCTCCGTGAAGCCGCGCTGGTGGTGGTCGTAGCGCTCCTTCTTGGCATCGTACACACCACCGACGTCTACAACAATGTCCAGCGGCTCGACTGGTGTTAGGGGAGCGGTTAGTGGGATTACGCACGCTTGGTAGGGTCGCGAGTGCGCACGAGGTCGGCGTCCTTGAACTCGTCCGTCAGGCGGAGGAGGAAGACGGCCAGCGCCTCTGGTCGTCAGTGATTAGGTTAGCTGGGTGCGCACCGTCACAGTGGAAGGTGCCCGAGTGGGTGCCGATGACCTTGAGTCAGCCAGTAGGAGAGCGGCCAACACAAACCTTTGTCGACTTCATCTTCTTAGCGACTGGAGAGGTGGACATGGGAGCAAAGGCGAACCGGGGGAAGAGGGTGTGGTGGAGTGTACGACTTAATCCTAGAGTGCGTACTGATCGGAGGAGCAGCATGCAGTGGCCAAAGCAGGTTGTGGCAGCGAGTAGTCTTCCCTGCTTGCCAATGACTGTTAGACTTTGTATCTCCAAAAACAGATCATGAAATCAGGTTGATTGTCACGTGGTTTAAATATCCCACGGTGTGATAGGGCAGGATGACGATTTTACTCTCCCACGGGTGGTTGTTGATAGTGGAGGGTTTCAAGGGTTGCAACTGTATTAGGGCGGGGTATCAAGTTGGGTCAGTCAATTCAAGTCCAGTCCAGTCCAGTTGGGTAAACCCCAAGTGGTGGTACATTGTACGGGTACGGGTAAGAGGAGGAAGAAGTGAGCCAACAGAGCCACTATACATCCCACCATCCATCCCCACAATCTATCTCACAATACATCATCCACTTCAACATCCACACTTGTAATACATTAACCATCATCTTCCTCTTCCTCATCATCATCCTCCATCTCCCTCTTCATCCACTTTAAATCTATTCACAACCTCCTTCCACTACACTCAATCTCCTCACAGTCACCGTCCCCTGTCCCTCAATCTCAGCACATCGCCGCCTACCAGCCACCCACGTACTACGCCTCCCAGCCCCAAGCCCAGGCATTCAGTCATGGAGGCAAGGCGGAGACAGGCTTCTGCCTCGACATCCACCTCGTACTCGCACGACGACGCCAAAACGCCAGGCAAAGGGTCTGGAGGCGTGACACCCAGTCTCGAAGGCGACGACGACGGTGAGCACCCAGCGTCCGGAGCTAGGCCCAACGCGTCGGAGCGACTCCAAGCTCTACAGAGCTTTCCGAAGCCCTCCGGGACCTTGCCTGCATGGACCACGCTAACATTTTCAGCTGCTAGGCGCCGCACCCGCGGCCGAAACCCGCTCCCGCCGCAGATCGGCCCGCTGTTCCCTCCTCTCCCACCGCGTCCGACAAAAAACTCGCCAAAGAACTCGCCCAAGACCGCCAGTCGATCACCATCTGCAAAGGTACAGCGACTCGCGTCCGGGAGCGCACTGTCAAGCGTGATGGGAGACGACTCACCGGAGGACCTGCGGCCGGACGACTTGGAGGCAGCGCGCGACACACGCGCCGCCTCCGCGTCAAGCCTCAGCCCGCCGCCGCCCGCCGACGACGACATGGATATCGACCCGCCTGCTGAGCCCAAGAACGCGAGCAACGGTGATGACTGGGACGCGTACCACCGCCGTCGGGGGGTGCGGAGCTTCAGCGGCGCCAAGGCTGGCGGCGTGAAGATAGAACCCGTTGAAGCCGAACTGGTGTCCGAGGAGCCGGAGGTTGAGCCTGAGGCGGCTGCCGAGGGTGAACCTGAGGCTGAGGTTGAGCCTGTGGGGAATGGTCCTGAGGCTGAGGCTGAGGCCGACGCCGACGCCGGCGACGGTGGTGGCGAGGCCCCGGACGCCGATGTGTCAAACGGTACGGCCGACGCCGACGAACGGTCCCTAAAGGAGACGTCGGCCGCAAGCGGTGAACCCTCATACCGTAATCCCCGTAAGCGCCGAGGCGAGGAACAACTGCTTCTCGACGACCACCTCCTACCAAAGGAGATGCGCCAGCATGCTCCGATCCCACCCCGAAGAGATAAGTCGGCCAAGCGCTCGGAGCCGGGCGATCCGCCTCCCAAAGAAGAGCCTGCTGAGCCAGAGGAGCCAGAAGAGCCAGAGCCAGAAGAGCCAGACGAGCCGGAGGCTGAGGAGGTCGAGGCGGAGGAAGGCGGCGATGACGTCGAGGAGGGCGATGACAGCGGCGAGATCACCCGCTGTGTGTGCAAACGCGAAGGTGAGTACACCACTTGCGATCTGAGCTGACGATCTAGAGGACATCGATGTCATGATGATTCAGTGCGACAAATGCAACGTCTGGCAGCACGGCGCGTGTGTGGGCATCTGGGGTGACGACGAAGCTCCGGACGGTGAGTTGGGTACGAGTTTGTGTGCTGATGGCCAGAGTACTTCTGCGAGGAGTGCAAGCCGGAGCTGCACGGCCCGTTAAAGAAGTGGATGAGGCAATGCGGCCGCAACCCGTGAGTCATGTGTCAAGTTCGGAGCGCTAACGGCGCAGGGCCAACTTTGTTGCCCCCGAACCAGAAGACTTGCTCAAGCTCTACCACTCGACAGACAAGTACCCGCCATCGCAGTCGAAGCGCTGGGCCACCGAGCTCCCTCCTCCGCCCAAACCGCCTTCACGGCCTCACCGCAAGAAGGAGGACGACGATGACCGACGCTCCTCCCGCAAAGCCATAGCGGGAACTGGAGAGAAGGTGGCACGGCCGCCCTCGTCTAAGGATGCTGCGCGTGACCGAAGGCGGGCCAGACGGCAGTCGACCGACCTGTCGCTCTCCGGCTCACCTCCCCGCCATGAACCCAAGAAGCGGAGCACCATGAACTCGCGCGACGCTGCGTACGAGGAAGCCGTCAAGGCTGCCCTCGAGGCTAGCCGACGAGAGGCGTCCGGAGAGAAGGAGGAGCCGCCATTGACTGAGGAGCGCAAGCGGCGGCGCGCGGAAAACGACGAGGGCGAGCAACAGGAGCCCAAGAAGGGCAAGAGGAGGGAGAAGAAGGACGACGACGGTAAGCCGCAAGGTCTTCGGGGTTCAGCTGACAGCAGACTCGGAGGCTACACCTGCCCCGTTGCCCAAGCCAAAGCACCCGAATCAGTACACATACCGGCCAAAAGGAGACCGATCTGTCGTGGCGGCATCACCGATGCGAGCCCGCGGCACGCCGCAGCCGAGTGCGCCGCCGCCGGCACATGATCACGGAACGCGGCGCGCCGGCGCGATCGCAAGCAACCTCGCTTCACAGCCCTACACTGCCATGACAGTACACAACCTGAACTGGTACCTTCCCGAACACCTCCAACCCTGTGCGGACATCCTCGGGACTCCCGCCCCCGTACCGCTCGAAGTCCCGTCACCTAGGACATTGCAGTATCTCCCAAGAACCCACTTCAGCAACCAGCGATACGGACCGTTCACGGACGACCGCGACGCGGAGGGCAAGCTCATCCTGCCCGACGACATGCCGCTACGCGAGGTCGAGGGCGACCCTGTCAACCATCGGGAGCCGCCCACGCGCGTGCGCTACCCCGTTAAACGCATCACGACTGCGGAGATGCGCAAGCGGGTGCGAAACCTGCTCGAGTACGTCGGGCGCGTGCAGGACGAGGAGGCACGTCGTGCCGAACGCGCAGCGAGGATAGGCATCCCGGCCACGTCGGCGCCGCGACGGAGACTAAGGTCATTCGGCTCCGACGACGGGCGAGAGGAATTCCACGCAAACGGGGATGCAGACGACAGGGCGCGTTCCGTTACTCCGCCGGGACCACCTCCGCCCACCGCCTCGCAACTGCTGGACGAGTTCACACGCGACCTTATCGCGTTCCAGGAGGCGTTCAACACGGGCGACTTTGAGAGCCTACCATTCGCCCAGTCGCGACCGAAAGCACTAACACCGGACCTCGAGCCCACGCCCGAGCCTGGCGTTGTTGACCAGCCGGCAACCGAGCCCGAGGCGAACCCCGAGATCGCACAGGAGCCAGAGGCGGCAGAGATGATTATCGAGGAGACGGCTGTGGCGGAGGCTGTGGCGGAGGATGTGGCGGAGGATGTGGCGATGGAGGAGGCTGTAACGGCTGTCGAGGATATCAAGGTCGAGCCGCCACCCGAGGCCACGGTCGAAGAGGCGGTGGAGGCGGAACCAGCAACTGAACTAGCTGCCGCCGACCCAGAAGAGCCGACGGTAAATGGGGCATCCCAGGCTGCCAAGCCGCCAACGCCTCCAGCGGCAGTGGTGGAAGCTACAGTCGAGGAGGTACCAGAACCCAAGGCCAAGGTGATGGACGTCGACAAGGTCCCAATCCCGCCCACTGAACCTGCTCCCGAGCCTGCGGTTGCACCAGCTAAGGCAGCAGAGGCTCCGGTGGCCGCGGTCGAGGACGAGGCGATGGAGGTCGACATGGACATTGACTCGTCGGCCAGCTCCGCTCCACCAGTTTCAGAGCCAGTCGCAGAGCCAGCAGCCAAGGAGGCTTCCGTTGAACCAGCAGTTACGGGGCTTCCAACCGAACCAGCAGCCACGGAGCCACCAGCAGAGCCAACAGCTCCAGTGTCGGCACCTTCAGACCCCGTACCTGCAATCGAGGCTGCCGCCGACCCTGTACCTTCCGGCACGCTCATACAAACTGAGCCGGCTCCGACTGGCGACACCACCACCACCAGCGAGGCGCCGGCAGCCATACCCGTAACCGAGGTGCATGAGGCGCTGAGCGCCGACCTCAAGATCCCATTAGTGGTGGCCGATCCCGAGGTCAAGGACGAGAGGCAGGAGAGGGAGAGGGAGAGCATCGCGACCGAGGTGGTCGCGTCGTAGCCATAGCATGTCGTGACCTGTCATGAAGTGTTGTCATTTAGGCAGTGGGCGGGTATGAGCAGCGGTGGATGCAGCTATCTTGTATGGGGAGTGCTTTGTGGCTACCATGCGACAGCGTTGAAATGAATGTTCAAACTTGAACATGAACAGAGCCGTGAGAGACCACTGCATTTGCTGGTGGGCGTCAGCACTGGAAGCTTTCGAGCCACCAAGTATGCATGGCCTCCCGAATAGAGAAAATACCCGTACATGCGCTGAGAGTGCTACAAAGATATCTAGTGCTGCTGCTGGAACTGGTTGAGCATGGCCGGGTTGAGGCCTCCAAGCCCGCCCTGCCCGAACAAGCCGAGGGCGCTCTGGACGCCGTTGTTATTCTGCGCGTTCTGCGCGTTCTGCGCGTTCTGCGCGTTCTGCGCGTTCTGCGCGTTCTGCGCGGCCTGCGCCGCCTGGAACTGCTGGAGGTTGAACCCGGGGATCTGACCGAGGCTCGCGAGTGTCGCAGCGTTCAGCTGCGGCTGCTGGCCCGTGTTGCCCTGGTTCGCGTTGTTCTGGTTCTGCATCTGGCTCATGGCAAGCTGAGCCATGTTGATTCCACCGGCGCCGCCAGCGTTACTGAGGTTCTGGAGGTTGCTCATGTTCATGTGATTCAGGAAGTTGTAAGCGGCCGGGAGGTTCATGTTGCCGCCCTGCCCGAGGTTGGCGTTGAGGTTGGCGGCACCGAGATTGAGGCCCTGGTTGACTTGGCCGACGCCGCCGCCCAGACCCAGGCCGGGGTTGTTCTGCGCCGAGCTCGCCTGGCCCTGGTTCTGGCTCACGCCCTTCAACATGTTCTGCTTGGCCTTCTCCTTCGCGGAACCGATTATATGGGCGAGCGTCTCGCGGGGGATCTGGTCGGGGTCGAAGTTCTCCGTCACGTTGATGTTGGCGTCGCGCAGCAGCTTGATGATGCCCTGCTTCTGCTGCTCGGTGAAGGCGATTGGCGCCTGAGGGCGCTGGGGCTGTGGCGTCGTCGCGGCAAGCTGCCGCATCTGCAGCTGTTGCAGCGTCTGCAAGTTGGGCTGGTTGGCAAACTGCTGCAGCGTGCTCGGACGCGCCTGCGGCTGCGTCGGCTGGCTAAGACTCGGCGTGCGCGAGTGCGCGGGTGTGGGCCGCGCAGAATTGCCCAGTAGCTGGTTCTGCAGCAGCGAGTTCTGCAGGAATTGGGGCGAGATGTTTGGCACGTTCTGGAATGCGCTGCTATTGGCGTTCCCGTTGATCGTCACGGGCGCCTGGGGCGTTTGGGTGGGGGCGGTGTTCTGGTTTGCGGCAGCAGCGGGGTTGAATGCTGGGTGCGGTTGCTTGAGGCACACGACGCCAAGGAGACGATTGCCCTGGTCGTTGCCAGGCGTTGGTGGACCGCGACTGGCCGACACAAGGAGGATCCCGCAACCTGGGTTGCCAAACTTGATAAAGGCTGCAAGGCCCTTCGCTTGCAGGCTCGCTCCGAGATAGTTCATCTTGGCCTTGGCGTCGGGGCTTGCCTGCGGTGACACGCTGAACAGCACACAGGGTGCGTTGTGCGCCTTGACGTACGTCTGCAGGTCGCCCATGACCATAGGCATCATTGACGACATCTCGAGGTCTGCGGTTAGGCCAACTTCGAGTACGCAGCTCACTTTGAGGCCACTGCTGCAGCAGCAGGTCGGCCGGATTCATCATTTGGTTAAGCACAGTGCACTGTACTGGGATGATGCTGCGTTCTTGATCCTTGAGCATCCAACTGATCATGCCCGTCCAAATCGGCGCCCGCATCTGTTGTCCGTTGTTTGGCTGGGCGGTGTTCTGCGCTTGGCCCTGTTGCCCTTGCGAGGTCTGCGCGTTCAGCTGTTGCGCCTGTTGAGCCTGTTGCTGCGCCAGCTGCTTCTGCCGCTGGAGGAGGAGCGCCTGCTGTTGGCTCAACAGTTCCTGAGTCGTCCGTGCAGTCGTCTGCGCGTTCTGCTGCGGGTTTTGATTCTGGTTCTGGTTGGCAGGCGTGTTCTGGCCCGTCAAGTTCTGCTGGTTGCCCTGTTGCGTCTGAATCTGGCCCAGTTGGTTCTGCTGCTGCGCCATCTGCTGGTTCGTGTGCGCCTGCATGGCTCGCTGTCGTGCCTGCATCGCGGCCGCGAACTGCTGCTGGGACACTGCCGAAGGATTGTTCATGTTGGGAATGGTGATGTTCGGCACGGATGCCCCAGGAGCGTTTTGTGTGGGGTTCGCGGTCAACCCCGCATTTGTAGGATTGACAGCTGGGCCAGCGGGTGCACTAGTGCCGGCGGCATTGTTGGCGCCATTGGCGTTCGCGATCGGATTGTTGGGGTTGGCGTTGCCGACCGTGTTGGCACTTGCCGCTCCCAGGCCCTTGTTTTGCTGCGCCTGGATCACGAGTTGGCTCAACTGTGCTATCGCCTTCTGACGAACGCTCATGTCAGAGGAGCGGATGCTGCCAGCCAACTGCGTCATGACAGCCGGATCCAATCGCCCGCTCGAGATGAGCTGAGCCAATGCGTTAAACGGGGTGCCCTGTGCTCCCTGCGCTTGAGCAGCCTGTGCCATCTTGGCAGCCATCGCCGCCTTCTGCGCCTGCTGGTACTGGATCTGCGCTTCTGTTGGACCATTCGCGGCGGGTTGTGAGGAGGGAGCGGTTGGCAGGACAGGCTTGATCTCCGGTGGGGCCGGGACAGGAGGTGGCGGTGAGGCGGTGCTCTTGACGGGCATTCCTGTCAAATACACTTCCGAGTCTGGTGGGAGCATGAACCACACGTCATCGGGGCCGTCGGCGCTGCTCGCCTGGCACATCTTGCGCAGCTTCTCGGCGGTCGATCCGTCCCGTCCGAACGGCGCAGTCGTCGACCGTCCTCCTTCTGACGAGCCAAGGATGATACACGAGCATGCAACGTCCTTGCTCCGACACCGGTCCCCAATGTTGTCCCAGTCGACGTCATCATACGCTGCAGAGCTGTCCTCGCGCGCCCAGTGGTTCACGCCCCTCGTGTCCGCGTCGATCGCAGCCAAGCTCGCCTTATCGGTGAACACAACTAGATATTGCTTCCTTGGCTCCAGCGTCTGCGACCGGTGCGGCGCGTAGTACATCGACAGCATGTGGAGACCCGACTCGGGCGTCATCTGCTGGAGGACGTTGGGTGGAGACACAGAGCTGGGTAGCGAATGGTGTTCGAGCAGCTGCAATACGATGAGCACGTTTCTAATCCCTATCTCACCTCAATGCCACCGACGAGCCCCCCGAGGAAGCGGTCGCTCAACCCAGGCTCGCTCGCGCTGATACTGAGGCCAGCGCCATCCTCAGTGTCCCAGATGCTCGTCAGGATCGAGCCCGGCTTGGGCGGGGCGAGCGCCGCGTGCGGAGTGAAATGCCTCACCAGTGCCGGGAGCGACGTGAGAAAGGCTGACGGGCGTCGAAAGTCTTGGCGGTATGAGGGAAGCACCGAATGAAGCGTGCGCGGATTATGGTACGGCGCTTCTTGCGCGGTGATGATCAAATTCAGACGAAGCTAGAGGATGTCAGTATCAGCCGGGGCGGGAGGATGCGGAGACGGGTGCGGATGTGGATACCACAACGAGCAACGCGCAACGTACGGTCTGCTCGGTGTTGCCCGACTTTTGCATCAGGCGCTGCACAATCTTGTAGACGATGCCATTGTGTTCAATGAGCTCGATGTAGCGCTCGCGCGAGAGACCAGAGTCGAAGACAAAAGTTGCTTGGTGGGCGATGGGTGGCGGGCCAGTGGAGGAGGACGCCTCGGGCATGTGGTCCATGCTGATAGCTGAGGAGCCGCAGGATGCGGCGGGATGTCCGAGGCGCTGCGAGGAGGTTTGTATGCACGGGCGCTGGGTGGATGGGGATGGGGGGTCAAGAAGGCGTCCGGAATGGAGTAGTGGATGGCGAACAGATTTAGGGCTGGATAGAGGAGAGTGTGAAGGGAAGATTGATACAATGACGAATGCAAAAGAGATGGTAAGAAGGTAGAAATGGTCGAGGGGCGGCGTTGAGTGACGGCCGTGACGGGCCGATGGGTCATGGGCTATGTGTGACGAAGATGGTGGTGGCAACCGCACAATACGGTAGCTCCAACCAAAACCAGGCACTAATATTAACCTGACAATGTATATTTGTAATGTATTCAAATTAGCTTCCCCGCGTCCACCCTATCCATCTCCCCACATCACGACTGACAGACAGACGCCCAACACGAACGACGTTCCTTGCCTTCCCCTTGATCATCAGCATCATCTCAACACATCTATTACTACTCATACTCTCCACTTTATCCTCCCTCTCCTTCTCATCAGCTGCCTACGTGTCTACCCCAACACTCCCGTCTATAACGCCAACCGTCTCCACAATCCACAAACAGCAGACCGGGTCTCACGACACTGCCTTGGCACACGCTCCTGTGAGCCTTTGGCGCCCCATTCATCATGGGTACGTACGGCAACAAGTATTTGTTCGACTGCAGCTGACGGTTACAGATCCATCAATTCTCAGAGGTAAGCACTGTACTGACCATCATGGCCGTGGCCGTTTGTGCTAACTCCGTCCAGGCCTCAATGATAAGATGTACGACTGAGTAACCGATGACTCCTAATGCCAGTTATGAACGCCGCAAGGCGGCCGCTTTAGAGCTCGAGAAGTGAGATGATCAGATGGTGATGCTAGCTAACGCACAGGCAGGTGCTGTCGTCCGATGGGGCTCGCATCTCCGGTATCATCGACCAGCTTTGCGGCATGTTTGCTGCTACCAACGCTATGCACACTCGCAATGGCGGTCCGTCTTCTTAATTCTGCCCGAGTCTAAGCTGATAGACAGGACTGATTGGCTTGGCTGCGACGGCCATCGCTCTCGGACAGGATGTCGCGCCCTTCCTTCCCGTCATCATTCCACCCGTCTTGCAATGTTTCCAGGACACTGAGAGCCGTGTGCGCTACCACGCATGCGAGAGTTTGTACAATATGTGCGCTGGTGCCAAGACGTCTCTGACAACAGTGCAAAGGTCAGCAAGGGCGAGATCTTGACGTACTTCAACGAGGTTTTTGATGCTCTCAGCAAGGTGAGTTGTCCGAGGCTCAGGGCTAACACTCCAGCTATCGTCCGATTCGGAGATGTCGGTCAAGAATGGCGCCGAGTTGCTCGACCGCCTCATGAAGGACATTGTTGCTGACGCTGCGGCGACGTACGTCTCGGTGTATCAGGATGATGACCCGAGTCGCACTCCACAGAACGCCAAATTGGACGCACTGGAGGGGCACGATGGTTCGCCGGGAAAAGGCGATGGTCAGCCAGGTTCGAGCCCCAGCCGTCCTGGCGATGTGGATGTTCTCACGACACACACCCTGGAGAAGGAACACATGGACCGCCGCGCCTTCTCTCTTGAGCGCTTCATGCCGCTTCTCACAGAACGCGTGTACGCCATATCGCCCTACACGCGAATGCACCTCGTCTCATGGCTCATCGTCCTCAACACAGTCCCCGACCTCGAGTTAGTCTCGTACCTCCCCGAGTTCCTGGACGGCCTGCTCAAGTATCTTGCCGACACGAACGGTGATGTGCGCGGCGCAACGGAGAACCTCCTCGCCGAGTTCCGCCGCGAGATCCGCCACATCGCCTCCCAGCAGGACAAGATGCTCGAGGCGGATCACAAAAAGAGGCCCGATAAGCGCAACAGCCGCCAGATAATTGACGCTATCCCGATCGAGTACAATGACTCGGCCATCGACGATGGCGACTGTGAGGACGGGGAAGATGACGATGACTGGGATGGCGAGGGGTCTGGGGAATGGGAGCCAGGGCAGAGCACGGTCGTCGATTATGCGGCGATCATGGACATCATTGTCGATCACTTGTCGTACCCAGGTGAGTAGCTCTGAAGTATCAATACTCACGCGCAGACAAGCTCGTCCAAACCACGGCCATGGACTGGATCCTCACCTTCTTGGAGTTTGCCCAGACCACTGTCGTTGCCTTTACACCACGTATGGTCTGCGCCATCCTCCCTAATCTCGCGTCACTCAAGTGAGTTTGAGCACGTATGATATATCGAACTGACTTTCAGTCGTCACATCAAGCTCGCTGCGACGGAGACGAACAGGAGGCTCATCGCTGTAATCCAGAGTCTGCCGCTGCAGGGAACACCAGCTGTCAACAATGCTGCTACTCTTCAAAAGGACGGCCAGACAGTGACCAGCGTTGGGTCGACCTTGAACACGGCCGGCTCGTCTCCACAGGGCGGCGGCAAGAACGACGGCGGACTTTCCGAATCTCCTGACCGCCTGGTCGTGCCAATCGCGGACCCGCTTGACAGCGGCAGCTCGCCTTCGGCGACTGGATCGACGTTACGCATCAAGGCAGGTCCGCCCATGGCATCCTCAGAACCAGTGACGCCGGGAACTAGCGAGTTCCCTCCTGTGCCCAAGGTCCGAACCAGACCTCAGTCCCCGGAGTCGCAGCCCATTACCAATAGTATTGCCCTTCAACTGCAGGCCCACAATGTGCAGACCGTGTCCGCGACCGAGGTGGCGGATGTGGACGACGACCCGTTCGACGTGCACGAGACAGTCAACATGCTCATCCTGCAGTTCATGAGCGAGAACCCCGAGACTCGTATTGCTGCGCTTGATTGGCTCCTCATGCTGCACCTCAAGGCGCCGAACAAGATCCTCTCCCGCGACAGTGGCACCTTCCCTGCTCTGCTCAAGACCTTGTCTGACCCTTCAGAAGACGTCGTCAAGCATGACCTGCAACTGCTCGCCCAGATCTCGTCGTCCTCGGAGGACTCGTACTTCAGGAGCTTCATGGTCAACGTGCTCGAGCTGTTCAGTACCGACAGGCGGCTGCTCGAGACGCGCGGCAGTCTCATCATCCGGCAGTTATGTCTGCACCTCAACGCGGAGAAGATCTTCCGCACCCTCGCTGAGATCCTGGAGAAGGACGACGTGAGTTCTGCTGTTTATTTCAACTGACGTCAGGACCTCGAGTTTGCGAGCATGATGGTTGTTAAGCTGAACATGATCCTCATCACCTCGCCGGAGCTTTCCGACTTCCGCCGCCGCTTGAAGAACCTCGACTCCAAGGACGGGCAGATGCTGTTCACCTCGTTATATCGGTCGTGGTGCCACAACGCTGTCGCCGCGTTTGCGCTGTGTCTTCTTGCCCAGGCTTACGAACATGCGTCCAATGTGCTGCAGATCTTGTGAGCTGCTTGTAATTGATTGCGAGCTGACATCAGTGCCGAGCTTGAGCTCACCGTGCCTCTTCTCGTTCAGATCGACAAGCTTGTCATGCTGATCGAGAGCCCAGTTTTCACCAGTGCGTCCCTTGAAGGGAAGCCGCTCACGCCAGACCTCCGCTTGCAGCTCCTCGAGCCCGACAAGTATCCATACCTCCCCAAGTGCCTGTACGGCCTACTCATGATCCTCCCTCAGAGCAGCGCCTTCGTGTCTCTGCGCGCACGCTTGGCAGTTGTGAATGCCTCTGGGTACACCCCACCACCCTCGAAGCCTTCCTACGCTCAGCCTACGGGTGGGCGCTCGACCGCGCGCAAGGACGGGATCCAGTGGCAGGACCTGCTTTCGCACTTCCGTGCCGTGCAGAACCGACACGAGCGGGCGCGTCGAGCGGCTCAAGCCTCTGATCAAATGGCGAACCTGCATTTTACTCCCTCTACCACAACCACAGCGCCAGCCGCGGGCCTAGGCAAACCTGGCCTGCCCGGGCTGCCTGCGCCTCGGCGCAAGCCCCAGAACACAATCCGTGCGGGTACGGATCCGGGTATGCCGACGCGCGGCGCGTCTGGCCTCTCCCCCCTCAATCCCAAGCGCGTAGGCTCTGGTGCGGCCGCCGCGTTAGTTGCTGCCGGCGGAGCAGTCGCGAGTATGAATGGGCAGGGCCTGGGTGCGATGCGTGCGATGAGCCCTCCGCCCGTGCCGTCCAAGAAGCGGTTCCCGCAGGCGCCAGTGCGTCGGATGTGACTGTGACTGTATTCGATAGACACGTATAATACAGTAGATGTTGAATGGATGTCTTTTGCATGTCAAGTTGGTGTGTCGGTGTGGGTGGAGGGTGGGCGGCACAGGGCGTCACGATCGCCAGTGGAACGCCGAGCGCGAACTAATCAACTCAGGTCAACTCTGCACTTCTAACAATACGCCATCCACTCGTGTTCTATCGTTTCGTCCTCCTGCATCCAGGCTTGCACACACAACCCCCGCGCAGTAACAGCGTATCCAGGCTATCAAGAACGCGTCGACCCCGACGTCGGCCTCCTTTCCTCCACCGGTTGACTGTGCAACACGCCTCCACCACCTCCACCTTCCTCCACTCCTCCTCCTCCTATCTTCTTCATCATGTCAACCGACGCCGAGACGCTCGACGCTGTACGCAAGCGCCTCATCGAGACAGGCGATTGGGACCGGTACGTGACCTCGGCTTGGTCGCCTGCCAGTCTCTAGCTTTCCAGTTCTTCCCAGTAATGCGCCGACTGCGCTACCCTTCCTCCTCCTCCTTCTTCTTCCTTGCCCCTTCCCTCATCCTTCCTCCCTCTTCTTCCTTGCCTTTTTCCCTATTCCGTAGCTCTACCTTGCTACTCTACCTACCCCCCGTCCTCCACCAACCCACGACTTAATCCCGCGCACCCGCTAACCCCAGCATCGCGCGCCTCCTCCGCCAGCGCCTTGAGGAGAGCGGATTCGACGACGACCTCAAGGACCTCGCAAAGGAGAAGGCGCGCAAGGCAGGCGCGCCGAGTCTTGCGCAGCTCGTTACGGAAGTGACACCCGAGGCTGAACGTGAGTCCCGTCTTTGGGGCGTGCAGAGGAGGTAGCCAGATGGCTGCTCCTACTGCAATGAGCCGAGCAATTCCATTAATGCAATGGCAGCTACGATATACTTGTGGTAGCTGACACCAGGCCTCGTCAAGGCCGACCTGCGCGAGGCGCTCGTTAGCGAGCTTGAGGCCGTGATTGAACGCGAGGTCGAACGCGTCTAGTCACCTCCTCTATTCCCAACCTACGTTTGCTAAATAGCCACCCTGTTGTACATTGCATGGACCGGTTGCATCACATCATACTACAGCGCAACAGCGTACACTACCCTTGCTAAACTAGTGGCCCGACCACTCGATAGTGCTCAGGTCAATGCCCTCCTCGACTGCCATCTCCCACAGCGGGCTCATGTCACGGAGCCTCTTGACCACGGTCGAGATGCGCTTGATGACCATCTCGATCTCCTCGTCGGTCGTGAAGCGGCCAATACCGAAACGGAGCGACGAGTGTGCCATGTCGTCGCTGGCGCCAAGGGCGCGCAGGACGTAGGACGGCTCAAGCGATGCCGACGTGCACGCGCTTCCAGAAGACAGTGCAACGTCCTTGAGCGCCATGAGGAGCGACTCGCCCTCGACGTACGCGAATGAAATGTTGACACAGCCAGGGTAGCCGTGTTCGGGGTCGCCGTTGCGCACAACGTGCCCGACATTGGCGTTGATACCCTCGATGAGGCGGTTGCTGAGCCGGCTCACGTGGGCGTGGTCTGCGGCCATCTCCTCGCGCGCAAGGCGCGCTGCCTCACCGAGACCAACGACGATCGGTGCCGGAACGGTGCCGGAACGCAGACCACGCTCCTGACCACCGCCGTGGATGAGGGGCTCGAGGCGCACACGCGGGCGACGGCGAACGTAAGCTGCGCCAACACCCTTGGGCCCGTAGATCTTGTGGCCCGAAATCGACATGGCGTCGATGCCCATGGCCTCGACGTCGACGGGGATCTTGCCAACAGCCTGCGCGGCGTCCGTGTGCAGCAGAGCCTTGGTGACGCTGTGCTCCTTGGCATAATCCTTGAGAACCTGTGAGATCTCAGCCATGGGCTGGATAACGCCAATCTCGTTGTTAACCATCATGATCGAGACAAGCGAAGTGTCGGGCCGCAGCTCGCGCTTGAGTTCCTCAAGCGACACGAGGCCAGTCGGTCCAACAGGAAGGTAGGTCACCTCAAAGCCCTGGGTCTGGAGGAAACGGCACGAGTCGAGCACACACTTGTGCTCGGTCTGGGTGGTGATAATGTGCTTTTTCTTCGACTTGTGGAAGTTGGCAATGCCCTTGACGATCATGTTGTTGCTCTCGGTGGCGCCCGACGTGAAGACAATGTCCTTGGGTCCGGCGTTGATGAGCTTGGCAACCTCCTCACGCGCGTTCTCAACCAGCTCCTCGGCCTCCCATCCGTACGCGTGTGTGCGCGAGTGGGGGTTACCGTACTGCTCCGTGAGGAGGGGGAGCATCTTGTCGAGCACGCGCGGGTCCATTGGCGTCGTTGCCTGGGCGTCGAGGTAGATTGGCCGGCCGTTGACATAGCCGCCGCGGGTCTGGCGAGGCTCGAGTTTGAAGCCACCTGAGGGAGCGGGTTCTGGGGTTAGTAACTAGTACCAAACAAGCACCGAACGAAGCGAGGTGCGAGGCTTGAAGGGATTAGAGAGGAAACGGACTGCAACACAAGGCGTGAGACCGATTGGGGCCTATGACGAGCTGGGCGATTCGCCGGGTTGGAGTGTGTTGGAGCTACGAGCGGAATGGCCAAGGGTGGGCACTGAGCCACGGAGCCGCGTCAACGGCGACTCCGCTCCGACCGACCGCATCGCCGCTTTCCACACTTTCGCCAGCACCAACCCATCTCAGGCCCACCAAACCGTGCTTCCTCCCCACCTCGTACGCCAGGTGTCCACCACCAACCGCCATCGTCGCCGGTGTGTACTCACCAGACGCAGCCTCGGAATTGGCCTTAGGCGCCTCGGTGACGCTCGCTGTCGCGGGCGTCGAGGGGGTGACGAGCGTCCGGGCGAGGGGCCGCGCGAGGCGGGCGGGGGTGACGACGCGCGAAGTGGCGCGGGTGAGGAGGCGGAGGGACATGGTGATTCGGTTTGAACTTTTCGGTACGGGATTAGAAGTTAGAGTGCGATACACGGATGCAGTGCACGAATGTCGCGGAGACGATTGTGAATGAGAGGAGGAGAACGGGGTAGAGGGCGAGGTTGGGTGGCGGAGAGGGTAGAGTTGGAGTTCGGGGTCGGAGACGGAGGTGTGAGATGGGGGTGGAAAAGGGAGTTGGCAAGTGGCGATAGCTGGGTTGTAACCCGAGTCATATGGCAATATGGCAATCAAATGGTGGCAAAGCGGAAGAGAATTGCTGACTGAAGCAAGTCCGATTGCCACGTGCTTACCCTTTGCCAACCGAGCCGTGCCGAAGCCGAGCTCCGTATCCCCTCCCCTCCACCAGGTGTCATTCCCACAGGCTGAGCATAGGCTGGGCACAGATACGTATGCGCATGCATGGCACAACTGGACAGGCTATGTAGATCTACCAACACGCTAGATGTCTACGAAAGTCTACACTCTACACTCTACTTCTTGCCAGGCGCCTTCTTGGCGGGCGGGAGCTCCGCCGTGAAGGGCACAAAGTCGCGGCCCTGCATGTACGGCTGAAGGACCTTGGGAATCTTGATGCCCTGGACGTAAGCATGAGAGGCCGTGGTTATCAGATAGCGGCTGGGCAAAGGATCCGCCCGGCTAAACTCACCTCGGGAGTCTGGTAGTTCTCGACCAGGCAGCAGAGGGCACGCTCCGTCGCACACAGCGTGCCGTTCAGCATGTGGACGTAGCCGGCCTTCTCGTCCTTCTTCTTGAAGCCGAGCTTGACGTTGAGCGAACGCGACTGGTAGTCGGTGCAGTTCGAGCACGAGACGAGCTCCTTGTACTCGCCCTGGAACGGGAACCACGCCTCCAGGTCGTACTTGATCGAGGCGGCGTTGTTCAACCCGCCCGAGACAATGTTGACGACGCGGTAGGGGATCTCGAGGCTCTGGTAGAACTCCTTGGCAATCTCGATCATCGAGTCGAGCATAGCGGGCGACTCGTCAGGGTGGCACACGATGAACTGCTCGACCTTCTCGAACTGGTGCACGCGGAAGATACCCCACGTGTCGCGACCGCTCGAGCCAGCCTCTTTCCGGAAGCAGGTCGAGTAACCGGCGTAGCTGCGGTTAGCTGAGGCATGCGCCTCAGTTAGCTCACCGGATGGGGAGCGACTTGGGGTCAATGTTCTCGTCGGCGTGCATGCCCGAGATGGGCTGTTCAGAAGTGGCGATGAGGTAGCGGTCGTTCTCGTCGTTGCCGTCGTTGGCGCTGACCTTGTACAGGGCCTCGTCAAACTCCTCGAGCTGGGCGGTAGCCGCCATGAGCTCCTTGCGCATCATGAAGGGTGCCTGGATCTTCTTGTACTGGCGCTTGCGCAGGAAGTCGAGGCCGTAGTTGATGAGGGCCTGGTTAAGGTCGACACCGTCGTTGGTGAGGAAGTAGCCGCGGTGGCCGTTGATCTTGTTGCCACGCTCCATGTCGAAGGCCTCGAGACGGTACATGACCTCGTGGTGGGGAAGGATGCCCTCCGGCTTGTCGGCGGTGGTGAGCTGCTCAGAGTTGCCCTTGTGGTTGGGCTCAGGGTGCCAGAGGCCGAGGACCGGGTTGTCGTCCTGTTTGTGCATCAGCATCGCCGTCATCTCACACGCAGCGGCACCGCTCACTCGCACTCACCTCGGTCTGCGAGACGTGGTTCTTCTCGTCAACAATGTTGCCTATCCGCGCGGCCTTGGAGTCACGGAGACGCGCGAGCTCGCTAGCCTTGGTGGTGAGATCCTGGATCTTCTTGTCGTGCTCGGCCTTCTTTGTGAGGAGGTCCGACGCGTCGCCCTTGGCCTTCTTGATTTGGCCGATCTGCTTCTGAAGCGCGTTGACAGCACGGCGCTCGTTCTCCATCTCATACTGGGCTGTAGGTTGGAGTGGAAACAGCAATGGAGAGGGGAAAGGGAGCAAAGCGAAGAGGTCAGGGGAATGGTGGTTGAGGCGCAAACGAGGAGGGAACAGGGATAATCAAGTGTGTCGCAGAAGGAAGGTGCAGGCGCAGGCGAGTAGGGGGGAACAGCAGACGTGAATCACACAAGAGCGAGGAAGGCGGGCCCAGTGATGATCAATCGAGCGGGGTAGGACGTGGGCGTGGGCATGGGAATGTGGTTGAGGTTGATCAAGTGCCAAAGTCGAGTTGACGTGTAGAGCACGGATCAGCACCGCTCGAGCTCTCCACCGTCGCCGTTTTCGGCGAGCGAGCAACTCACCAGCCTTGTGCTGCGCAAAGATCTCAATGACCTCGTCGACTAGCTCGACGGGTGCGCCGCGCTTCCTCTGCGACTCGCGCACAATCTCGGGGTTTCCCCCCTTGTCCGCCTGGACTTTGTGTTAGCAGTCTCCTTCCTTCGGATCTGCGATCAGGCGTCTCTCTCCAGCTCACGTGCTTGGAGTAGCTTAACTCACAGTAAAGAAGGTCAATCATTTTAGGTGTTGGTGATGGAGAGATCAGAGATCGAGACGAGAGATTGAGACCTGATGAGATGGCAGCATCGCTCGACTCAACAATAACTCACTCCTGTCATTGACATTTCGGCCCTTATCCGAGCCCTCGTTATGTCACGTGATATTAAGTCGTGCCTGTGCAACTTTCTGAAGTTGCCACCAGATGCAGATGATCAAGAGACAAGGCTGCTTGTAAACATTACACAAAAATGGCGACCCAGTTCCCGCCTCCCAAGCGCCAAAAGTCGGCGTACTCCAGGAGCCTCCTTCCGGCTCCAGTGCCCGAGCCCGAAGCGCCGATCCCCACTGTCGTCGTGCAGTTCAAGAATGCCGAGAGTGGGGAGAGCATTGGGCCCGCGATCAACCTCCCCGCCGACACGGGGCGGGATGCGCTTCAGATGCTCATCAACAAGCTCAAGGGCGAGGTGTGTTTTGATTTGTATCTAGCTGATATCAGGACGAGGACCCGATGCCGTATGCGTTCCACCTCGTTCCGAAGGAGGGTGCACGCGTCGCAATCCACGAGAGCATTCATGTCGATGCGCTGCCGAAAGGGTTCAGTCCCGAGGACATTTTCGAGATTTGGGCTGAGCCGCAGGCGGTCTTCCGCGTCCGTGGAGTTGGACGGTGTAGTGCTACCCTCACTGGACACGGGAGTCCGATTCTGTGTGCGGCCCAGTCGCCAACTGGACGGTACGCTGCTACTGGGAGCGGGGACGCTACGGCCCGGATTTGGGACATGGAGACCGAGACGCCTAAACATACCCTTGCAGGACATCGGGGTTGGGTGCTGTGTACCGAGTGGGACTCGGTCGAGAAGACGCTCGCAACGGGAGGACATGATGGGCAGGTGCGCCTCTGGGATGCCAAGACTGGCAAGGGGAGCCAGCCGCTCACGGGACACACCAAGTGGATCACTGCGCTTGCTTGGGAGCCACTTCACCTTGCCAAGGGTGACCACCAGCGACTGGCGAGTGCGAGCAAGGACGGGACTGTGCGGATTTGGAACACGGGCAGCCGCAAGCTCGAGTTCGTGCTCACTGGCCATGCGGCTAGTGTTAACGCCGTGCGTTGGGGTGGCGAGAACGTCATCTACACTGGAAGTTCGGATAGGACCGTCAAGGTGTGGTCGGGAGTTGATGTGAGTGCCGACACCAAATATTGCTGACAGTTAGGGAAAGTTGATTCGCACGCTCAACGAGCACGCACACTGGGTCAACACTGTCGCTCTGTCTACCGACTTTGTGCTCCGTACGGGTCCCTATGACCACACAGGCAAGCATCCGGCCGACCTCGACGAGGCCAAGGCGCGTGCTCTGGCGCGGTATCGCGCACACGTCGCAACGCAACCTGAGACGCTGATCACGGGAAGCGACGACCACACACTTTTCCTGTGGCCCGACCAGGCCGCACCTCCGGTCAGCGGTAACCCGAAGAAGCCGGCTGCACGGCTCACGGGACACCAGAAGCAGGTGTGCCATGTCGCGTTTTCGCCCGACGGCAGGTTCGTCGCGTCCGCAGGGTTCGATAACGCCGTCAAGTTGTGGGAGGGCAAGACTGGCAAGTTTGTCGCCTCTCTCCGCGGACATGTGGCTGCCGTGTATCGGGTTGCGTGGAGCGCCGACTCGCGAATGCTCGTTAGTGCGAGCAAGGACTCGACACTCAAGCTGTGGAACCTCAAGACGTTCAAGATTAAGAACGACCTGCCGGGGCACACGGACGAGGTGTACTGCGTCGACTTTGTGGCTGACAAGGTCGTGAGCGGAGGGCGCGACAAGACAGTCAAGATGTGAGTTGGTTTTAAGGTTGTGCTGACGGACAGCTGGCGTCACTAGGTTCCACATATAGAGATAGGTTTGCATGCATATCCTGTACATCACTGAACGCTCTGCATTACATGGCTACCGCGAACACGCGAGGCGGCTACACTACTGTCTGTTTTGGGATACGGAGCAAGAGATGACACGGCACGCTCCGTTAGCTGGCCTCTGGTCACAGCTTCGAGAAGACGAGGCCAATGACGACATAAGCGATCGTCAAGGGTGGCGTGAGAACCGCATAAGACCATGAAATGGTCTTGGAGATGAGGCGCTCGAAAGCGTCTCCACTCGCAGCCTGGGTGAGCTGTGCGAGCGTGAGAGCTGGTGGACTCGAAACGAGCAGCACCGAGCAGAGGATGAACACGGGGTCGCCGGCAGCCGGGAACGGGTCCGTTCGCGCAATGTACGCGATGACGGGGAGGATGAGGAGGGGTACGAGGATCATGCGGCTGACGACGGCGACGAAGACGGCGCGGTTCTCGCCCTCGTACCCCGCGCTCTTCTCGCGCGTCTTGAGCGACCGGATCTTGCGCTCAAGGTATCCCTTGATGCTGTGGTCGATCTCGTCGGGGAGATGCACGGCGGGCTTAGGCGTGTAGAAGAACGCGCCGAGGACGACGAGGGTGACTGGGATCGAGCATTGGCCGGCGCTTTTGACGGCCGCGACGAAGGGGTTAATGCTCGACACAAACGCCTGGAGGGGCGGGATGAGCGCGATGATGATCGAGATGAGTGCGGCCCACGTCGGCACCGTCATGAAAGCGTAGAAGCTGTTCCACGCACACAGGGCGGTTGCCCTGGCGCGCACCATGGCCTGCTTGATAAACGGCCTGGAGGGTGACAGACGGCGGCGGAGGAGGGGCATCTCGGGACCTCCCCACTCGTCGGCGTCCTCGGCCTCGCTCTCGGAGCTGTCCTCGGCGAGATCCACAAGGTCGTGTCTCACGGGCAGCTCAGCAGGAAGGTTCCAGAAGTCGCGCCCCGAGTCAGTTCGGGACGGGAATGGCCGTGAGCGTGAGGACGATCGGCTTAATGCGCTCCCCCGTCGATGTCTCCGTCCAGCGGGGGAGAAAGTGCGCGGACTCTGGCCTAACGGGGACGGCGACATTGGGAGGGATGAGGCGCGTGGGTCGCTGCTGCCGCTCATCGCACGGCCGCGGGCGCCACCTCCGAACGGGACAGGAACCGAGGCGCGGTTGCTCGCGGCAAGCGCCTCGAGGTTGTTGCGCTCGAGGTTGTTGAAGGGGTCTTCACGCACGACCAGTTCGGGGCTAAGCACGTCGAACGACTGATATCTGGCCGCGGCGGGCGAGATACCGGCCTCCTGGGCCGGGCCCTCAGGCTCGGCGCTGAGCAGGAGTGGGGCCTCCTCCTCCTCGTCGGCAGAGGCCAGAAGCTTGACGCCGTACGACCAGCGTAACACCATTCCCAGCGTCGAGTAGAGGACGAGGTATGTCAGGGCGCGGCCGAGCATTGCGTCCTTCGTGTCGCCCTTGCCCCATTTAAGGCCGGGGACGACGCCCACGAGCGACTGGACGAGCGCGATGGGCAGCGAGTTCGAGTTCTGGAACATGGAAGCGCAGATGGCAAAGGCCGTCTGCGACCTGTTGAGTTTGAATAGCTTGGCAAGGGCCCACGCGACGAGTGCGGAGACGCCAGTGATGACAACGAAACTGGCGTGAGCAGGGGCACAGCGGCGAGCGACGGTGGTGCAAGGCCTTAATTGAATTGCGCAGCACGTCCCACACACGCGCACAACTCACCTAAGTGGAATAATCCACATCTCCTTCAGCTTGGCCGGCGTAAGACTGAACGCCACCTTGCTGAAGAGCAGTGCGGGAGTGAAGAGCGAGACATTGATGACGTTGAGCTTGCGCTGCGTCGCCTTGTCCGTGACGCCCGTAGATGCGAGGACGTATCCCGCGATACAGAGTAGGACGACCTCTGTGATGGACTGGTGTTAGTAAGTGACTGAGTGATGGGGCGATGAAGGCTCGGGTTGGGCGCAGAGGCCCGATCGTCGTCGGGCGGCCAGATCATCACAACGTCGGCAGGAGAGGCTTCGGGGACGAAGCGACTGTGGATGACCAAGTGACCAGCTCCGGTCGCGTGAGGGTTCACACGACACTTGCCATCCACCTCATCTCTCGCCACTCACCTGAAAGACGGTGAGCAAAAGTGTCCCAACTGCTGTTAGCGCTGCTATTCAACAATTGAATTGCAGCCGACATCGTCCGCACGCCAGACGTACCGGGAATAGCGCTGACGGGTGCGCCTAGCATGCTGCCTGCACCTGTGGGCAGTGGGTTGAAGAGTGATTGAGAACGATAGAATTACCAGCTCCAAAGGATATGTTGCCATCAGCCTCCTTTACCTACTTGCCAAGACGTCATTCCTTAGATCCTTAACCGAGGATCAAAACACGCACGTGTGATCGATCACCCAAACAATGCAGGGCTAGGATGCCAGCGCATTCCACTCTGGGTTATCTACATGTTGTGCCTTTCATCTCCAACGCAACCCCATCCACGCCATTCAGCTACAAAACGTCAGAGGAGCGCAGCTTGCAAAAGATGTGGAGCTGCGCAGACTCGCAGACTCGCACGGAACTTTCTAGGAAGCTAGGACAAATCGTTGCGCAGCCCGTGCTCGAAATAGGTTAAGGCCCTGTATATCGGCAAGCTATATCCGGAAATGGGGCTATTCCCGAGATCGCAGCCATTACATCTATTCCTGGACGCGATTCCCGGGGGACGGGGAACGCTTGGACAGCGTCGACGGCGTCGACGGCGTCGTCGCAGACGATGCCGAGCCCGACCCCAACCCTGCACCCTGCACCTGCTCCCCGCACATCCTGTCGTCCATCCGCACCGTGTGCGAATGCTTCTTGTGGAAGTGCTCAGCACGCGCCTTGCCGGTTGGGGACGGAGGCAGCGCCGCCTCCTTGGCCGCCTCGCGGACGATGCCAGAGGCTAGACTCTCAATCTCCTCAGCCTCCTTAAAGAATACCAGAGGGATGTTGTCCGGCACCTGCTCATACGCCTGCTGAACGCGGTGCTCCCACTCCGCCGCTAGGCGAAGGAGTTTCTGCTCGCTCGCGCTGAGCTCCTGCAGCTCTGCCATGGTGCCGTCAATGTCCGCTTTGGTTGGACGGGGATCGCTGGGAGTGCTGGTGCCAGAGGGCGGCGAGTCGAGCTTCATGTTCATGATGTCGTTGTCGAGCTTGCTAGGCTCGCCCGCGAGATTCCGCAGCTCGTCCACGCGGCCAGAGGTGACGTCGCGTATGAAGATGGCAGCGACCTGAGTCGGCCGCTCATGAGCAATCGCCGTGTACAGCTCGAGGTCTTGCTCGCCAGAATCACCGATCAGAATAAACGTACTGTCGTCGAACTCCTCCAGGATCTCCATGATGGAGGGGCGCTTACGCTGGCCTGCTGGCTCAAAGAGCGAGGTAATGATCGAGCGCCCACCGTAGAACTTGAGTTTCAGGCTATAGTACGTTGGGAAGTGGTTCAGCCGGAAGAACTCGGATACTATTGGGAACAGCTCGAATGGGGAATTGGACACAAAGTGCAGGCTGCTCATCCCCTCTTTCGTCAGAGTTTGGTACAGCTCGCTCATGCCAGGCACGGCAATGTCCTCGAGTCGCCGGCAGAAGACGTTGCGGAACACCTCGCGCGGCCCGCTCAGGATGTCGCTGTGCTTGACGGTATCGTCGAGGTCCGAGATGACGCGGATGCCACCTGGCCTCGATACACCAACGACCACGTCCGACGTCACGGCTGCGCGTCCGATGCCGAGTCCCATGAGGCCCATCTCCTGCTCACCATCGCCGTCATTCTGGTTCGGTGGCTCGGCGCTCGAGAAGAAGCTCGTTGCGCTCGACACTCTCCGCGGCACGCGCTCCTCGTACGGCTCCTCCGAGTACGATGCCTGGATGAGGCGGTCGGGTCCCTCCTCGCTCAGCAGCTCCGCGTGGATGACCAGCCCCCATTCCGTGCGGTCGTTGGCTGGGTCATCGGCAAACGCCATCGGAACCGACTGTGGGTGTGTACAGATCCGCTGCCACGGAATGACAAAGTGGTGCGCAAAGTGGCCCTGGCCATTAGTGGTAAATGTCGTCCTCATCAACGGCTCCTGGCGGAGCAGTTCGGCATCGGGCTTTGGCGGCGGCCCACCGCTCTTCTGCGGCAGGGGGATTGTGTACATGCTCAACGCCACGCGGCGGAATGGAAGCACACTCGACCAGAACGGGCGCAGGCGCGAGTCGAGGTATTTGTGGGCCAGCGAGAGGAACTCGGGGTTTTCAAATGCGACCTCACTCGTGTTGCTTCGAGAGGGCGGCGGAGAGTCTGTCGCCTTGCTCGCCGTCTCCGGCGATGCGGCTCCTGAACGGGTCGCTGACTGCGGCTTATCGGCCGCCGGAAAGTCCATGGGCGCCGGCTCATCCGATAACGCCTCGTTTATGACTTGCGACATCTGGGATTCAACCGGAAGTGTTGGCAGCGCCGCAAAGCGCTTCGCGATACCCATGAGCGCCCGCTGTGTCCGCGTTGCATTCGACGGGTCCCGGATGAACGAGCAGAAGCCCGCTGTCGAGACGTGCAGGTCGAACGCTGGCGTCAGCTGGGCCTTACGCCCAATGGTCACCCACCATCCTCGCCCCCGTCTTTGCATGGGCGCTTGACTGCCCACCCCGGGAGAAGGTTGAGTACTTCTTGTCCTTTGACCGGCCCTTTACGACCATCGCGCCACTCGCGCGCCCATTCGCCCCACGTCTGCGGTTTCTCTGTTCCTGAACTTGTCATGGTGACCGAGCTGGCTGCGTGAGTGGCTGCTCCAGCGGCGAAGCTCGCCGCGGACGAGAGCATACCTCGTGCGCGGGAAGTTAAGCCCGCGGTGGCGCCGGACGCCGACTGGAAAGCCGACGAATGGGTCACAGACGACACGGCGTTGAGAGCGCGCGTCCTCTTACCCCCCTGAAGTGACGAGCTGGAGCTGGATGTACTGTACGACGAGTAGAAGCTAGACGAGTGGGAGTGCGAGTGCCCCGCGCCGTCGCGAAGAGGAAACGGGTCCGGGCGCTGGGCGGGCGCACGTCCTTGGGGAGGAGATGGGCGAGCAGCTCGTGAAGGGGCTGTTACGGCCGTGTTGAGGTTGATCTGCTGTTGAGGGGCATATGGGAGAGGGGGGCGAGGTTGGGCGAATGGTTCAGAAGCATGAGACCGTGTGTGCGCCGCGCGCACCGCATGTCTAGGTTTTGGTGGGATAGCTGGGGGTATGCGAGGGCGTGGCATGTCGTTTGAGGACATGGAGAGTCGAGATGGATAGGGATGTCGGAACGGCAATAGCGAGGTTGATCCAGAGCGGGAAGCCAGGTTGAGCTTTGGTGGACTGGTTTGGACTGAGAGTGTCGATGACGGAGTGAAGTGTGGAGGCTAGTGGCGTTAGTTGGCCACCCCATGGCCGCCTTGGTTGTCACCCAGCATAGCTAGTGTACCAAGCCCCTTGATAACCACAAGGTCACACGTGGGTTGAATAATGAGATTAGGATTTGGTTTAGTCGGTGTGGTTAACCTAACATTAAATACTGTCGATCCGGCCACGTGTATCTACCTGCCAGTGGCGATCACGTCGTGGCGCGTTCCTTTGGGTCGCACGTTGGATTGTTGGATCCACGTTGGATCAAACCATTGAACGCGTCAATCAGCACAAAACTGACATTGTTGGTTCGAAGCGAGGCGAGGGGTGAATCATGTATGATCAAAAGAATCACAAGTATTTGAACGCCCTCATTAGATCATTAGGAGGCTTTAGCGATCTTTTACAGCTTCAGAAGACTTGGACTGATGTGCTGATGGGTTGATGGTGTCTGTGTGTGCAGATTCCCATGAACAAGAAACTTGACGACATGACAACAACGATATAGGTGCGGTGCCCGTCAAGTCGGATATGGCGCCCCTTTCCATTAGGTAAGCACATATTCTTGCTTCTAGCTTCTAGCTTGCTTGGCCATCATCGCTTGACGTCACTCGCCAATCGCCAATATCTTGGGTACTGCCAAGTCTCAATCACACAATCGGCACCTGATCGCTCGTTACGCCACAGTATGGGTCTTTTGTACCTGGTTCATGACCCAAAAGAGTGCTTTTTGTGTTTGATACGGTGGCGCTGCTCAATTGAATAGTAACATAATGGAGGGCAACAGAGATTAGCGTGTTACGACGTGTTGGACAAGACGCGACAAAGGGGGTTAAGGGGTTTCGTGTCGTGTCACACCGTGTATGTACCGTGTATCGTGTAAGAATCGTTGAATCCCGGAGAAAAAGGAGCACGAGCCGTTTGTAGGATATGGAGACATGGGGTGAGGGGTGGGGAGTGAGGAGTGGGGGGTGGGGGGGACATGGGAATATGGGGACATGAGAACCCGAATTGGATTGGCACGATGGGACGCACGGGGCGTGTCTTTGTGTCGCTTGGTAATTGGGCGTTTGAGACTATGAGACGCGTAGTTTACTCAACAAGTTGACGGCATGACGGGTAGTGTGCATCGACCATGACAAAAATACTAGGTCCATGTTACGAGAGATATCCTGACGAGCAAGTTCAGGGATATGAAACAGTGCAAGGTTGTTGTGGCTAGGTCCAAGCACCTCTTTCATTCCCCCCACTTTAAGATGGCCAGACTTGCTTAGCTTGCTTCTTGCTTACTTTGGCTTCTTTGAACATGTTGAACATCCTGATCCTGAATTGGCGTTTTGAAATTTGAAGCTCCCGTTTGAAGGTTTGTCAGGGCACCCGTGCGCCCGTCAGTGTCCCTTTTCATCCATTTGCCCATTTGGGTCTCCCCTTTGGTCTCCCCTTTGATCATCTGAATTCTTTGAGCCCTTTAACTTGAGCCAGGAGCCACTTACGACTTTCCCTGTGCATTGCCGGGTTTTCCCCTTAAGTGTCCCTTTGTAGTTGACCAAAGTCGGGTCAGTTGCCCCCGCCGTCTGGCGTCTGGTGTCTGATGTCTCAGACTCTGATGGATTGTTAGTAAAAGTAAATTGCCTTTGATAGAATGGGTAGAATGGGTCACTCAATTTGTGCTCGGATCTCTCCCAACCACCAACCACCAACCACCAACCCCTCTCCCCTTTTCCCCTTTGCTTTTCCCCTTTTTTGGATCCTGGCGCCTGGCGTCTCGTCTGTTCGTAGGCTCAGACTTTGGTTGTTGGCCTATAGCTTACATATCTTTGCATTTCCTGCATATCCTGCATTTGCCTGGCGTCTGGCGTCTCGTCCTCCCACATCCTACCTAGCTACCTAGTTACCTACTTTCTAAATCCCACTCATACTTGCATTCATCCTCATTCATCTCGCATCTTGTTCCAGCTCGTTCCCTCCATCACACATCAATACCGTCTTCTCTCTTCTAGATCTTGTCATCTCGCTATTCAACAAAGACTAGATCACTCGATCGTTTGTAAACTCCCAAGTTCAACTAGCGACGCGCAGCAAAATCATCTCCCCGTTACCTACCCCCCTTGCGAGCCCCTTGACGCTTCAACTCTCTGCTCAACCTAGCACCCATCATCCACCGAGATCACAAAGACGCGTGTCCGCCGTTATCCCTCATCCATCATCCATCATCCATCAATCAACCCTGGCACTCGTAAATCCCAACCCCTTCCCCCTTCCGCTTGTGGGTCCAATCACCTCGTTACCCATCTCCACCTCTCATCGCCGTACTCGCACTCGCCTTCTTACTAGCCGACTAGTCACCATTGTACCTCGCCCTCGCCAATTCAACCCAGACTCCGGCTCCCCTTGTCCTTGCCCTCTCGCCACCCACGCCACCACCTCGAACCAAACAGATCCAGTGCACTTTGCCGAGTCAATATGCTTGGCGGTCCCACAGAGGTCGAGGTCTACCACGCGCCTTACAAAGAGTTCGTACTGCCCACGTTGTAGTGTATACTGCGCGCGTAACAGATTATCGTGCGCAGACCCGCTGATCCCACAGAGGGCCAGGAATGGAGGAAGCGATCCTCTACCCACTCCCACCTCCTTCCGACGCTGTCCCACGCCGCCTGACCGACGCAGAGACTGCCCGCGTCGACCTTCTTTGTCGCCTCCTCTTTGTATGTCGTCCAACCTCGGTTGCCTGTAGGCTCAACTGACGCCATCCAGTTCCTGGCTACAGCTCCCACCAAGTGGTCGTCACTCCCACAAAGCGTGAGTGAAGCGTGACGCCTATTGCCTATTGTTCTCCGCTAACTGGTTTAGCACCTTCCGGATCTCTCCAAGTTCCGCCTTCCCAATGGAGAGGATGTGGCGTGCGTCCTTTGGAATGGGCTGTACCACATTACTGGCACGGACATTGGTGCGTCATTTAGCGCCCTGCTCCACACTCCCACACTTCAAAGGCGCTGACTGTGCAGTCCGCGCCCTCTTATTCCGCTTTGAAGCGTTTGGGCGCCCTGTGAAGCACACAAAGAAGTGGGAAGAAGGCGTCTTCTCCGACCTCCGCAACCTCAAACCCGGCGTCGATGCCTGTCTCGAAGAGCCAAAGTGAGAATGACACACAGCATTTGGTCCTCCAGCCGGCCACACCGGAGGTACAATGGCCCCAGCTCACACTCCACAGGTCAGCCTTCCTCGACTTCCTGTTCCGCAATGGATGTATCCGCACGCAGAAAAAGGTGAGTGGGTTGTGGAGAATCGTTGTAGTTCATTCACTGACTTGCAGCAAAAGGTACGCGTGCGACTGTAGCTCCCGCTTTACTCAATCGACAATCTGCTAACAGTGTCTTAGGTCTTTTACTGGTTCTCAGTGCCTCACGACCGCCTCTTCTTGGACGCGCTGGAACGCGACCTGAAGCGTGAGAAGGCTGGCCAAGAACCCACTTCTGTCGTCGTTGGAGAACCAGCCCGCAGTTTCAAGTTAGTGCTCCACATCGCATGTTAGCTGATGCCTACAGGTATGATCCTCGCCGGGGCCTCTACGAGCAGTTTATGGGAAGCAACAGGGGCATGGAGGCGGCGATTTTGGTGAGTAACCTCTAGGTCTTGCAACGCGTTTCACATGCTGACACTGGCCAGGACCAGGTCTACCCGCTCCAGGCACGCATCCCTGCTGGTATGGTACCACCAAATGTTGGTGTGGAAGGCTCCAGACAGGGGAGCATTGATCCCAGTCTGGGGTATGATGGTCGGATGATGGAGCACCCAAACGATCAAGGCTTCTGGCCTGGACGAGTCGGACAGCTCGATTCGGCCGGCCGCCCCATCCCCACCGACTTCGTCCCACCGCCTCCTGACCAGTACACGGCTGGGCCAGGAGGATTGCCCCAGTTCACGGTGACCATGTTTGAAGGGAGCTCGTCGTACAAGCGCAAGCGACCTCGATCGCCCAAGCGCTCATCGCCTTCCAAATCCGTGCAGCCGGAGGGCGAGGACGAGAAACGTGAGGCGAGTCTTGCGCCCGGAGAGAAGGAGCCCACTCGTAAGGTCGCTCGGGCAAATTCCTCCTCGTCGACGGCGGCCGACAGCACTGGGAACAGCGGTACAGGAGGCAGCAAAACGCCCGCGAACGGTGGTGCGACGGATGAGAAGACGTTTGTGTGCGTGTTCGATTTTTGCCGTCGGCCCTTCAAGCGCCTCGAGCACCTGAAACGCCACATCCGCACACATACGCAGGAACGCCCATTCTCGTGCAAGCTCTGCAACCGTGCGTTCAGCCGGCAGGACAACCTCCTGCAGCATCTGCGTCTACATCGAAAGGACGACCCACCGCGTGCTAATGACGTCGCTGAGGACCGTCTGAGCGCGCCGCCATACGTGGGGCGCCGCTGGCCGACACAGTCACCTGTCCCAACAGAGGACATGATCGCGCGCGTCCCCGTTGCGTGAGTTGCACTGTAACCGAAAAAAGCTGACAACAGGCCCAACGCGTACCCCGTGACCAACTTCAACGTGTCGTATCGCTCGACCACCGTGCCACCAGACTGGCTCTCGATGCCGCCTCCGCCTCCAACATGGTCGAATGCCCCCGTTCCGGTGTCAGTCGGGCACTCTTTCTCGCCGGCGCCGACGCCAATGCGCTTCCGCTCAGCGACTCCTCAGATGCAGGCCAGCAGCTACTCATACGGGTCGATGGCGCCACCACCCGCACCCGGGATGATGGCTGCGCCCATGACAATGCAGTATCCACAAGGGGGGTACGAGCAGGCGACTGACCCCACGTACGGGACAGGCTTTGTGCAGGGATGGCCCGAGCAGGTGAATGGCGTCACGGACGATGGCAACGACAGCTACGACAAGAGCTACGAGGCCGTCGACGTGTCCGACCCGAACGGGTGGCAGGCTTCGGCGCAGTGATGTCCGCGCTTGTATATACCCTTGATTTTTACACTATGAGATTGTACTGGTATTGGGACGCTGAACAGAACGTGTCTTCACGCGCTCTGACATTGACGGAAACGAGTCGTCACCCACGCGGCTGACACTTGGGTTGTCGCGCAAGGGGCCTCTCCATGTGTGCCGTAATGGTCAATTCCGGTTCCAAACTCGATCGGGGCTGGTGTCACATCTCACGGATGCCGAAGGTGATGAGAAATTGAGGAGAGGCGAGGGTGCGAGGTGCGACTCCTTCCTCTCCTTGAGCATCGTGTCTCGTAATGTGGGGCTGTCGGACGCTGGGTTGAAGCTTGTTTTAAGACTCAAATCCGAAGGACTGACCCTAAGTTCAAGATGCAGCAAGAGGGGGTGCTTGCCTGTCGGCCAGCAATCGATCTCTCTTCCAGGCTGGCTGAACTTGCTCATCTCTGCCTGAGAGTACTCCTTTAGTTTCCGAAGCCACATAAAACATCTGTCTCCTCTAAACCTGGACCACAGAGTTGCATTCACAGCATGAAGATCGAGAAGCTCAACAATTTTTTGACACGGACCACGAACGAGTCGCGTGAAACATGTAGACGCACCTAGTCCTCGCGACGGTCCTCCTCGGCGGGCCGCGAGTCCTCGTCTGCAGCCTCGCGCTCGCGCTCGCGCTCACGCTCCGGCGAGGGCGAGCGGCGGCGGTCGTCATCACGGCGGTCATCCTCACGCGAGGGCGAGCGGTCGTTCTCATCGCGCTCGCCACGGTCCTCACCACGGTCCTCACGGCCACGGCCCCCACGACGGTCGTAGTCACGGTCACGCTCGTCGCGGTCGTAGTCACGGTCGCGGCGAGGTGATGGCGAACGACGACGCGGCGAGGGCGAACGGCGGCGAGGAGGCGAACGGCGGTCACGGTCGCGGCCGCCACCACCACCACCACCACCGCCGCCACCACCACCACCACCACGACCACGGCCACCCCACTCACGCTCACGGCGGAAGCTGCGGTCAGTTGATATCATGGAATCAGCTCACTCCTCGTGACGCCACGCCGCGCTGGGAGGACGCTTGGCCCACTGGACAGTCAGGCGACGGCCATCAACCATACGCCCGTGCCTAAAGTCAGAATGCCCGTATAGTAATCACTCACATGTCATAGTAGGCGTCTTCGGCGTCATCCTCACGCCGGAACTCGACAAAGGCAAAGGCTGCAGTGAGTGGTCAGCATAGTCTCCTGCGCAGTTATCGCCCGGGCAGGTAGGGTTTGTTCGCTCGATCGATCGGCCACTCGCTCGCTAGTCTTCAACTCTGCTCGATCGCGATGCGCGTGGAATGCCACGGGGCTGGTCGAGTGCGTTACGCATACGTGTCTCGTTGCCCAACTACGCTCGTCTTGATCGACTCGCTCGGCTTGGCCGGGGGAATAGACTCGCTCGCTCGCGTCGTCCTATCGCAGCGCTGGAGACCGGACGGGTTTGATCGCCGGGGACACCGGCCCACTGGATCGTCTCGCTCGCGGGCTAAGCGGGCATAAGGTGGACACAAGGGGAGGGTGTGTGGGAACGGACACTAATCGGTGGCGTGAGGGCGCCATTCATCGACAAGCGTCATCCCTTCAGCATGTATCATGTTCCGCAGAAAAGCACTCAAACACGACTCGCTACCACCCATGTCCTCTTCACCCACTCCAAGCTTCGAGTAAGGTGGTTGCCACTTCAAGGAGGGGTAGCACACCTTGATACGACACCGAGGAGACACTTACGAGTCGCGGAAGGAGACTTGAGGGCGGGAATGTCGCAGCGCACGAGGCGGCCGAAGCGCTCAAACTCGTGGGCGAGATCGCGAGCTCTAAGGTTGGGCGAGAAGCCCGTGACGTAGAGAACGCTGTGGGTCAGGGCGGTTCTGCGTGTTTGGGAGAGTCTGACTCACGTCCTGTTCTGTGCGGGTTAGCTAGAGCTGCGGGGATTCCAAGCAAGAGCTCACCATTATCTGGGTGACTCTTTGAGATTGTGAGAGTGTTACAACAGATGTGGATGGATGTGTGGAGATAAGAGAGAGAGGGAGAGACTGAGTTTGAGAGAAGTGGAGAGAAGTGGAGAGAAGTGGAGAGAAGTGGAGAGAGTGGAGGGAGGAATGGAATGGATCAAACCAACGGTGTGAAAAGGATACTGTTGATGGCTCCTCGCCAGGGTCAGCTAGCAGCTAGGGCCTCGGTCGTCAACACTCAACACACACATATACAATGCATTATTTAATCCTCCCTATTAACAATTCACTTTTGGATCTCTCTACATAATATTAGGCTAATGGCGGATATGGCGGTAGACTTAATTCAGGGTCCACGTTGGTTGGAATCACACGAAAGTAGGTGGATAGGTGGTTGGTCAATCTCATCCATTCAGCGTTCAATCAACTATCAAACATATATACACATGCCCAAAGCCTTTGCCAGCCACTCTATGTCAACATCGCACTCTTATGCATCGCCATCACCAGAGTTCTTGTCATCATGTAATGCGTTTTTGTTAAAAGCTGGTGGAACACGTTGCTCCCTCGTGCCTTGGAAGCATTAGTGGACGCCCGGTTAGCTTTCCTGTGTAGCTGTGACCGATTGATTGGGACCGCGTTGGCAGCATCGCCCTGTGGGGTGATGGGTTGCCAAGTTTGACACAACGGTGACCTTTGCCTAGTTAGCACCGTTACCCTGGAGATTCAAAGTGTCAAGTTGTTCTCGCCATCACTATCCTAATCCTCCTATCCTCCTATCCTCTCCTAGCCTCTCCATTCCATCTCCTTTCTTCCCATCCCCATCTTCTTTCTTTCTTTCCTCGTCTCTCCTTTTCTCTCCCGTTTGCGCCTCGGTCTCGCTCAACCCCTTCTCGCGTGACCTGGCCGCGCACATTCTTCCTCTCACAAGGCTTAGCGTTTGACGCCACCTTAACTTGGTTGAATTCAGGCCAACAAAACATTATCCCATCTTCTGAATCGACGTGGTTCCCATCATTTTCCTGCCACCATGTCGTTGGCCATCCCCGGCGGCAACAGCACCGCGGGGTCAAGGAACCGCATCTCCTCGCGCTTCGAGGGCATCGATGACCTCTGGTAAGTCCAAAGGCGCAGCTAGTGCGGGCCGTCGGCCCTGCAGGTCGCCCATCACAGCCACCAACAATGTGCACCTTTACTGACAGTGCGTAGTGCTCTGCCTTCCATCGCAGAGGACACCGTCCTGTCGGCGCTCCGTGAACGCTATGTGACATCGCAGCAGTACACTGCGATCTGCTCGTCGGCCATTGTCTCCGTCAACCCCCTCGTCTCCCTTCCCCAGAACAGCGACATCTCGCTCCAGGACTACATTCACGAGTACTTCCGGTCCGCAGGGGACGATGTTATCGGCGAAGACGAGGTCAGCTCAAAGGAGCGCCTGCCGCCACACGTCTTCCGGCTTGCTCTCAACGCTTTCTACAACATGCGTCGCACAGGACAGGACCAGCTCCTGCTCATGAGGTAAGGTCCGCCAGATCTACAAGCACTGACGCTCGCAGTGGTGCGACGGGTTCTGGAAAGTCCGAACTTCGCCGCCTGGCTGTCAAGGCCATCGCCGAGGTATCGGCCCCTCCTCCTGGCAAGAAGGCGCACAAGCTGCCAAGCCAGATCGCTAATGCTCACGTACGTGGAGGGAGCACAGGCTGCTGAGCAACCAACTGACGCCCATGCAGTTCATCCTCGAATCCTTCGGCAACGCCCAGACAATAAGCAACGAGAATGCCTCGCGCTTCGGCAACTACACCGAACTTCAGTTCAACGACCGCGGGCGCCTCGACGGCATGAAAACGCTCGAGTACTACTTTGAGCGCACGCGTGTGTCACAGACGCCGGCCGCCGGGGAGCGCAACTTCCATGTCTTCTACTACCTGGTTAATGGCATAGAGGGCGAAGACCGACACCACCTCCACCTGGGCCAGGTCAGCGACTACCGATACCTGCAAAGCCGCGCCCGGCGCAGCGGCCCAAGCGACCGCGAACGCTTCTCGCAGCTCAAGAACGCATTCAAGGCTCTGGGCATGTCGACCCGTCTTGTGGCCCAGGTGTGTCAGCTGCTGGCTTGCGTCCTCCACATCGGAAACCTCGATTTCATCGACGAGCCGGGTATGCACGAGGGCGCTGCCGTCGCCAACGAACATGTACTCCAGCTCGTCGCCGAGTTCTTAGGCGTCTCGCTGCCAGCCCTTAAGGAGCTGTTCGCATTCAAGACCCTGCTGCTGGGGAAGGAGTCGGTCACCACCTTCCTCAATGCGGAGCAGGCGGAGGACGTCCGCGACGAGCTTGCGCGCTCCCTCTACTCGCTGTTGTTCTCATGGCTCAATGAGAACATCAACCAGAAACTTTGCAAGGAGAACTTTGCCGCCTACATCACCCTCCTCGACTTCCCTGGTCTCCAGAACAATTCTGGGCCAACGTTAGGTGTCAACTCGCTCGACCAGTTCTGCTTCAACTTTGCCAACGAGAAGCTCCAGAACTGGATCCTGCATCGCATCCAGGAGGCTCCCCTGAAGGAGGCTGCCGAGGACAAGATGCCTTGCGAGCGCATCCCGTACTACGACAACACTGAGTGCCTCAAGATGCTGTTCGCCCCCAAGACTGGTCTGGTTGCCATTGCCGATGAGCAGGCGCGCAAGAAGAAGACGGACGCCAGCATGATCGAGACCATGGCCAAACGCTACACTGGCCACTCGTCGTTCCAGATCGGCAACCTGGACCGCAGCGGTGCTTCGTCGTTCACGGTCAACCATTACGGTGGCCCGGTCACGTACTCTGCTGAGTCGTTCCTTGAGCGCAATGCAAACGACGCTGGCGCAGATCTCCTCCGTCTCCTGCGCGGCAGTGTCACCGGACCAAGCAATGTTCCGGACCACCAGGGCTCCAACAACCCCTTCATCCGCAACCTGTGGTCGTCCAAGTCGATCGCAACCCAGGCGCACCCTCGCAACGACGATACTATTGTGGGAGCCCAGCAACCGATGAGGCCCATGCGCGCACCGTCGACTCGCCGGAAGCGTGGCCCCAGGCTCTCCGCCGTCACCGAGGAGGACGGCAATGACGACGCTGTTGGTGGCGGCAACGACTCTGGCACCGCCGGGACACATCTGCACTGCGTTGCGGGGCAGCACCAGCAGGCCATCAACAGCTTGTTCGACAGTATCGAGTCGGCCCAGTCGTGGTTCTGCTTTGCGTTACGCCCTAATGACTCGCAATTACCAGGTCAAATTGAGGCGCGCTCCATGAGGGCTCAGATCCGCAGCCTTGGCCTGGCGGAGATCGCATTACGCATGCGCATCAGCTATGAGACGCGCATGACCCACCAGGAGTTCTCCGACCGCTACTACGACGAGTTCACAGAGCGTGCCATCGGCAACCAGGCGGCTGTCGCAGACCGCATTAGAGACTTCAAAAGAGTCTTGAAGCTCAGCGACGCTCACATGGCGATTGGTTCCGGCCGAGTCTTCCTGTCCCATCAGGCGTTCCACCGATTCGAAGACCGGCTGCGCGAAGCGGAGGGGCTTGAGCTGCCCTCTCATCTTCAGGCTCCCCTCTCTCGCAGCGACCTCTTCGCCCCCGGCATGCGCTCTGCGTCACCTGAGCCCGACCCCGTTTTCGACTTCAATGACCGCAACGACTCTTTTGCAGCGTTACCTCTCGTGGCCAACGCAGAGCCTGCGCCTCGTGGTGGTGGCCCTGGGTCGGACTTTGAAGGCGACTCGCGCAACTTTGCCATCAGCCAGGCAACTAGCCCGTTTGGCGACTCGCAGTCCAACCTTGGCACGGAGTCGTACGCTCCGTCGCGTGCCATGTTCCGCGACGCAGACCTTAAGCGCGGGGAGCGTGACGTTCTGGACGAACTCCCCGATGACAACGAGGTCAAGGAGGAGTACAGGGAATCGTCTGCACGTCGTCGCTGGGTCTGGCTGTGTTGGTTCCTCACATGGTGGTGCCCCGACTTCCTGGTCGCCAAAGTGGGTCGCATGAAGCGCCAGGACATTCGTCAGGCGTGGCGCGAGAAGCTGGCCATCAACATCATCATTTGGTTCATCTGCGGCTGCACCATCTTCGTCATCGCTGGTCTTGGTCTCGTCATCTGCCCTCGTCAACACGTCTACACCAAGGCCGAGCTGGCATCTCATAGCTACAAGGACAAGCCGACACAGGCGTATACTTCGATCCGCGGCGAGGTCTTCGACATGACCAAGTTCTGGAACACGCACAACTCGATTGTCCCCATCGTCGACCTGAAGACGTACAACACGTACGCCGGCGTGGAGGCAGAGACCCTCTTCCCTGTCCAGGTATCGGCAGTCTGTGGTGGCACTGAGGGCGCCATCAGCTCGTACGTGACTCTTGACTCGGTCAACTCGACGGACGAATACGCCAAGTACCATGACTTCCGCGCTTGGACCAACGACTCCCGCCCAGACTGGTACACTGAGCAGATGATCATGCTTCGTTCGCGGTACCAGGTCGGCTGGATGGGCTACACCAAGAAGGACATCAAGTCGATGTCTGGGCAGCGTAACATTGTCATCTACGACAGCCACGTGTACGACATGACCAACTACATCAAGCAGAACGGCGGAGGCACTCACCTTATGGGCAATGGCCAGGCAGACGCCCGTGCCGAGAGAGACCGCCAGTTCATGGCGGGCTCGGTCGTCGACCTTTTCACATACCACAAGGGTGAGGACGTCACGAAGCTCATGGAGGAGAATGTGAGGAACTCCTTGGGCGACGAGGTGTTGCAGCTGCAAAAACAGTGTCTGCGTAACCTATTCATCATTGGCAAGCTCGACACTCGTGACTCGACGCAGTGCCAGTTCTCGACGTACATCCTGCTAGCGCTGTCCTGCGTCATGGTCGCCGTCATTGCCTTCAAGTTCATTGCTGCCATCCACTTTGGCCCTTCGCGCGCACCGGAAAACCACGACAAGTTCGTTATTTGCCAGGTTCCATGTTACACGGAAGGCGAGGAGTCTCTTCGCCGCACCATCGACTCGCTGGCCAAGCTGCGCTATGACGACAAGCGCAAGCTCTTGTTCATCATCTGCGACGGTAACATCAAGGGTTACGGTAACGAAAAGGCTACGCCCGCGATTGTCTTGGACATCCTCGGTGTTGACCCGAATTTGGACCCCGAGCCACTGTCCTTCCAGTCGCTGGGCGAGGGTTCGAAACAGCATAACATGGGCAAGGTCTACGCTGGCCTGTACGAATGCTCTGGTCACGTAGTCCCTTATGTCGTCGTTGTCAAGGTTGGCAAGCCAACCGAGCGCCCTAAGCCAGGAAACCGTGGCAAGCGTGACTCGCAGATGGTTCTCATGCACTTCCTCAACAAGGTGGGTCCCTCGTCTCCAGCAGTGCTGACATCCAGGTTCACTACAACTCGCCCATGAACCCGCTCGAGCTTGAGCTCTACCATCAGATCAAGAATGTCATTGGTGTCAACCCAAGCTTTTACGAATATCTGTTCATGGTCGATGCCGATACGACGGTTCAGGAGTTATCGCTCAACCGCCTTGTCTCTGCGTGCATGCACGACAAGAAGATTGTCGGCATCTGTGGTGAGACTTCGATCTCCAACGCCAAGCAGTCGGTCGTGACCATGTCGCAGGTGTACGAGTACTTTATCTCGCACCACCTCGCAAAGGCGTTCGAGTCGCTGTTCGGCTCCATCACATGTTTGCCCGGTTGTTTCACCATGTACCGCCTGCGCACGCCAGACACCCGCAAGCCGCTGTTCATCTCGAACCAGATCATCCACGACTATTCTGAGAACCGCGTCGACACACTCCACCTCAAGAACCTCCTCCACCTTGGTGAGGACCGTTACCTCACGACGCTGGTCCTCAAGCACTTCCCCATGTACAAGACCAAGTTTGTGCGCGACGCCAAGGCGCAAACGGTCGCTCCCGACTCGGCCAAGGTTCTATTCTCCCAGCGTCGTCGTTGGATCAACTCGACCGTGCACAACATGGCCGAGCTCATCTTCCAGGAGAACCTTTGCGGTTTCTGCTGCTTTTCCATGCGCTTCATCGTCCTCATCGACCTTGTGTCAACGGTTATTGCGCCGGTTACGGTTGCGTATATCGGATACCTCATCTACATCATCGTCTCCTCTGGCGGCAACATCCCCACCATCTCCATCGCCATGTTGGCCGCCATTTACGGTCTTCAGGCGCTCGTCTTCATCTTCCGCATGCGCTGGGACATGATCGCGTGGATGATCTGTGAGCATCAATCTAATACTCTTGCTAACCGCAGTCTACATCGTTGCTATCCCAGTCTTCTCGTTCTACCTCCCGCTGTATTCGTTCTGGCGCATGGACGACTTCTCGTGGGGTTCGACGCGCCTCGTCGTCGGCGACAGCGGCAAGAAGATTGTCATCCACGACGAGGGCAAGTTCGACCCCAAGTCGATCCCACTCAAGAGCTGGAACGACTACGAAAACGAGCTCTGGGACCAGGAGTCAAATCACTCGGATGGCACTTGGGGCCCTGGCAAGAGCGAGTACGTCGGCGACTACAAGGAGAGCACGTACGGCCAGTCGCTGCATGCGCAGTCGATGTACGGTGCGCCGCAGTCGATGCACGGCGCTCAGCACTCGATGTACGGCGCTCCACAGTCGACGTACGGACGTGGGTCAGCGTACCAGGGCTCTCAGCTCGGCGCTGGCGGGTACAACACGCGCTCGCCTCGCGGTATCTCACCTTCGGGCTCGTACTCGGACCTTCGTGGCGCGTCGCGTGCCGGCTCGCACGGCGACGCCCCGCCACGGGGCACATTCTACGCGGCGCCGATGGGTGATGCCAACTCGTACAGCGGGCACGGCCACGACGCTGGTAGCCAGTACGGCGCGGGCTCGTTCTACGCGCAGCCCGTTGGCCACCAGACGTCCACTTACGGTCTCCCGCACCACCAACACATGGGCGACACGGCGCCAAACGAGCCGTCCGTGGAGCAGCTCGAGCAGAGCATCCGCCGTATCTGCGACGGTGCCGACCTCGACTCGCTCACGAAGAAGGGCGTGCGCCGTCAGCTCGAGAGCGAGTACGGCATGCCCCTTGCGCAGCGCAAAGACGACATCAACCGCATCATTGAGGCCGTCCTGGCCGAGTAATACATTACGCTACGCATAGACAATGGACTTTGTTCACGAAATGACGACTGTTAGGAGTTATAGAATGCATCGCATTGAACGGTGGTGATATAGGACGGGGGATATCGTTTTTTTGTCGGGACAGTGTCCAGTCTCAGTGCTCAGTGCTGCAGTGCCACCTGTCCACTTGTTCGATTGATTGATTCAAGACAAGACTCTTTCGTCATCATCCGCTGCGGTCTCGAACTGGTCTGGGATCTGGGGTGGCAATTTAAGACGTCGTGGTTCCCACCCAACGTTTAAGCCCAAACGCCATCCGCCATCTGAGCGCCTCAACATGATCTCAACCATGGTCAGCCACTTAGGATCTTTGTATTCCATACTAAAGCCGTACCCTACTTTGAACAACTTTATCGCGGCTAAGTGAACTGTAATGATTTGCTCCTTATTAGCCGTCAATTCGCAATTCAAATGAAGTTTGAGCCGGGCGAAGAGTCAAAGAGCCTAAGAGTCTATTTCAGACCATCCCGAGCACCCCAATCACCTCAAGCTAGGCCCAGCTTTGGGGCGCAGTTTGATGCTAAAGGTTCCATAGTCTTGTGTTTGGGCCTCGATTATGCCCCGCAATGTTTCAGATGACCCTCAATCCAATATCCAAAGCTTCAAAGGATAGATAAAACATTGAGGCCCAAAGAATCTTTGGCCGATCCGGCTAGACCTCCTCACTGTGGATCCGAACTATGACAGTAACCTGACGGTCATCAAAGTCCGCCCGCGTGCTAAGTGCTGGTTGAGCTTGAGCCACGCTTACCCTAGAGGGTAATTGAGCAAGGAAAGTGAACGCCTTTGGCATACGTTGGATCCCTTGGCGGGTTATTCCGGTCCAGTATCTGATCTGTCTAGTCAATGTAAGGGCCGACGTATATTAGGGTAAGGTTAACCGTTTCGTGGAGGCTATGAGGGACCTTGATGGACGTCGAATCGCGTCGCGTCTTGTCGACTACAGGACTTTCCCAAGTTTCGAGGTGCCTAGTGAGTCGGCGGGCGGTAACAGCGGCCCGCACCGCTGCTAACCCCTGCCCCTGCCCGCAGTACTTTGTTTCCGTTGGGAACATGCCTAGGCCCCGCCATGAACCCTAGTGGTGAGTTTTGGCGTCGTATCCCAAAATAGCCCATTAACGCAACACCCGCATTGGCGAATACGTCACTTTTACAGCACCCTTACGCCACCGCAACGATAGGAAAACTGGAAACACGCACTTTCACTTGCGTATGTAGAGTTTAGCGTTGGTTGAGCGCGTTGACATACCCCATACCCCAGGTCTGGCGCGTCTCGCGTCATGTCACACCTAGGCAACGGGGGAACGGGATGACTGGGTGACCTGGGCACCGACCTGGCCCGCTCCCGCTCCGCTGGCACGACTGAGCGACGACATGCATTCTGACATTGGGATTCATCATGTGTAGATGAGATGAAGGGGGGGGAGGTGTCAAGTGGAGCATGGGTTCCGGAAGTTCCAGATGATGAAAAGGATGAGGCCTTGAAAATCCATGGGTTATGGATTTGGGGTGAACAGAAAAGGGAGGGATGAGATCTAGATCGACACAACATGGGTCTAGAATCAGCTCGGGCCGCGTGCCAGGGAGGAAGGATCATGGACAATCATTAAACTAATTCTAATGAGTTTGATAAACCCTCAATCACTCTAAAGTTATTGTCCTTTACTTTAGAACTGGGGTGACCAAGTTCTTGGTATTATCCAAATAAAGAACTCGATATAAGTCTTGGCCCTGTATTCCACAAACTCCCTGACCTTGAAGCTTTGTGGCTGTAGTGGCTGTAATTCATCGTTCTCCCTTTCTCAGGGTCTCATCTTATTAACTCCACGCACAATCACCAAGGTTCATTTTAAATACCCTGAAATGACTAGGTTCCATTTGGATTGATTGTGTGATGTGATGTGAGTATTATGAGAAGGGTGAAATTGAGGTGAAGTGTGTTTGATATTTGATTCTAGGTAACGTACACTGCCCAGATCTATCTCACCTTGATCACCTTGATCCTCGCACCTGACACCTGACACTCTCCACTTTGTACCCTCTTTTCTTGTCCCCCATGATACTCGATGATACTCATCAAAATAGCATAAATACTCTGTCAGAACAGTTCCCTTCTCCTCACTCTCAACTTACTTTTCTCTCTCTGCTTCAACACTACCGCTGGACGGTCATACACTCGCTCGTACCTTCTTTGTACTCGCCCACCACCACCACCAACCCAAACTCAACTAAAATGTTCTCCAAGACTCTCATCTTTGCCGCGCTTGCCGCTCTCGCCGTCGCCGCCCCTACTCCCCACGGGGAGTACGGCCGTCACCGCCAGGGTGGTCACCGTAACGGCGGTCACCACAACTGGAACGGCGACAACTCTGCGTCCAACGACTGGGACAACGGCAACTCGGACAACTCGGGTAACCAGGACAACTCGAACAACGACTGGTCGGCCTCGAACAACTCGGGTAGCCAGGACAACTCGAACCAGGACAATGGCAGCGCCACTTCGGAGAGCGCCACCACCTCGGCCGACCAGTCTCAGGAGACTGGCTCGGGCTCTGGCTCCAACTCCAACTCTGGTTCGTCGAAGAAGCAGGCCCAGGTCGACGGCTCCAACTCGAACTCGTCGGGCCCCGCCGTCAGCGGTGGTTTCACCTCCAAGGCTTCGTACTACGACATTACCAACCCCGCTGAGAACGAGGGTCAGGACGCCGGCTCGGTCGCCTGCTCGAGCACCAAGTACAGCAACAGTGACGCCATTGTCGCCATTGCCTCGCAGCAGTACAGCAGCTCGGTTTGCGGCAAGCGCGTTCGCATCACCGACCAGACGACTGGCAACACTGCCGAGGCCACCATTGTCGACGAGTGCATGAGCTGCATCGACAACCAGCTTGACCTCACCCCCTCGCTCTGGTCTCAGCTCCACGGCCAGAGCACCAGCAACAACAACAACGACGGCGAATTCGCCATCAGCTGGGAGTACATCTAAGCTGTGTTGTTGACGCGGGCTGGTCCCACCATAGTACATTGATTGTATTTTTCGCCCTCGATGGGCGAGCTCTAGACGAGCTCGTATCAGTTGTAGTAGCCGCTGCGCGGCCATGCACTGTAAACAGCAGATTATTTGAGGGGTTGTTGGGCAGGATAGCAAGCTTGTGCATGACACTGATCATAGCGGGCCACAGGTTGTCTGGCTGGGAAGCTGGGATACACTGACCGAACACGAACATTGTTTTTTGCCATGTCTCTGTGCCTACCACGCAGTAAACATGAGGCAATGAGGGAAGCGTTACCGTGACATGTTCCTTGCATTAACCAACTTGTCAGCGTGTCAGGACCAATCTAAAGGCCAGCGGGGTGCACAGACCCCGCCCCCTACGGATCTACGTAAGCAATCTAATCAGTCCCGCGCAGTCCGCGCAGTCAGACCGTACATCTCGGATCTGTCGACGACAATCGCAGCTCCCCCGCCCTTGCAAGTCACTTTGTCACGTCATCTCCGTAACGCCATGTATTATTTGGCCAGGCGGCTAGTCATGGCCATCTGGAAAATTGTACTGGTCCCAGTGCCGATCTGGGCAGGTACTAGGAGGTAACAAGTAGTTTGAAGTAGTGATAGGCTTGTTCGAAGGGTTGTATCGAGTTAGCTGCGAGGTTGACGTCAAGGTGTTTAGTAGGTGGGTATCTGCCATTCCGCGAGCATGTGCTCCATCCCAAGTGTACAGCAGTGAGGTGGCGTACCAGATAGTCTTGTACAGAGCCAGTGCCAGAGCCAGCACTTGCCAACTCATTGATCGCCCTCAGCCGCCAGCCGCCAGCCGCCAGACGCGTCAGTACATTTTCCACAACCCGTGATCAGTACGTGTATCATAACAAAGACGTATACCAACATTCGATCGAATTGTACCCCTTCCCACCTCATTGCTACCACCTATTTGCCGTTCCAGCTCGGCTTGACATATCCAAAGATCTGCGAGGTGAGGTTCGGCGGGCGCCACTGCCCCGTCGTCTCAGGCGCAGTGTTGTGCATCTGCTGCGCCTGGACATGGATAGGCGGCGGCGGCACAATCTTCGTCCCGATTGACGTTGGGTGGACGTACGCCGTCTGCTGCTGCTGCTGTGGGGCCTGGTAGTATCCCTGGTTCGCGCCGTGCTGCTGGCCGTATTGTTGCTGGCCCTGTTGGCCGTACTGTTGCTGCTGGGAATACTGTTGCTGCTGGCCGTACTGTTGCTGCTGGCTGTACTGTGGCGGCTGGTAGCCTGGACCGCCTGGCGGAGGCGCATACTGTCCCGGCTGAGCGTACTGCTGCTGCGCCGCGCCGTGCCATTCAGCCTGCTGGGCCGTTGCGTGCTGCGGTCCCTGGTGGCCATACGACGGAGGACCACTGTGGTCGTGTGGTCGTGTGAATCCCGTCGGCCCGGAGGGACGGTGTCCAGCTGCGTTGAGGACCGCACCCGTGCGCGCGGCGGTGTGGCGGGAGCGGACGGAGCGGATCGCGCCCGAGAAGCGTGGGTACTAGTGTGAGCGGTAGCGAGAGCGGTGCGAGCCAAGGTGGAAAATAGGAAAGAGACAGGGAAGAGAGATAACTTACCTGCTGCTCGAGCTCGTCGAGCTTGCGCACAAGATAGTCTTGGGAATGCGTGTCGCTCATGCTGGCATGCTCGGCGAACTGAGAGATGAAGTGGACCGCATTGTCATCTGAGCACCGCTGGTCTCCAAGGGCAGCACTGAGGCGTGCGGCCGTCGTGATGTCCTGTGGAGGCCACTCGGCACTGAGGTCAGAGAGTCAATAGATGATGAGGCTCACGCTGCATTCGGCACAATCTTCTCAATCTTGTATCGCTCGCGCACCTTGTCGAACTGCTCTGAGAAGCGGGGAAAGTCGGCCTCAAAGTGACCGAGCTTACTTGCCATCATCTGGATGCTGCGCTGATTACGACTGTTGGCAACATAGTATGCCTTGATGATCTCGTACGCCTCGCTGTTGTTAGTCCAAGCTATTGCGCCGCACTCACTCCTGTGTGGTGTTCTCATTGCGGAGGACCCGTTCGACCCCGCTGCTTGTGAGTGCTGCCATGGTAAAGTGGTAAAGTAGTAAAGTGGTAAAGTGGGCGATGACAAGGTTGGTTTTGGCAATGGGTTTGTTTCATGCTGCGGTCTTGGCGCCGATCGGTACGGTACGTCATTCGACACATTACACCGCCCCGATCCGCAGCCATCAATTCCCATCATTCTCATCATTCTCCACAAACAATCATCAACTCTTCATGAAGAGAATGCTACAATACTACGTCGCATGTATCCCCAATGTCTAGACCATCTTACGTAAAACTATCCACTGAACTGGTCACTGCTACCGCACACAGAAGAACGCCATGCCCTGCCGCGCTTCGGCAGTCGCAGCCTCAAGGTCGCGGTCGTCCGCAGTCGTCCACCGGTCCTCGGCCGGTATCGCCCCCGTGTCTCCATTCGCCGCACTGTACGCCGCCTCGAACCGCCTCTGGCGCGCGGCGAGGACGAGCATGGGCCGCGGGTCCGCATGTCCCGTTAACACAACCAGGGCAGAGTTGAGGGGCAGAGACTCGTGCAGGCGGGTCAAGCGCGCGTCGAAGCGGGCGAGCGCGGCGTCGAGAACCTCTTCATCTGGGTCCTCAGTCTTCATCCCCTCACTGCTCGTGTTCCAATTCTGCACGTTTGCAAGCTCGGTCAGGCGCGCAAACACAAACTCGTGCTCGCCCACCTGCTCAGCGACGGCGTCAACGACCTCGTCGTCGGTCGTGCACGCAACGGCGGTGGTGGCTTTTGCGCCAAACCACGCGCGCGGGTTACCGTAGTCGGCAACGAGAGAGCGGCGCTCCTTCCCACCCGTCCGGTTGATGCGCTCAAAGACCGACTCAGAGTCGACGTTCGGGTCACCAAAGTCCGGGCCGTGCTGCAGCTTCATGCGGAGGAGGTCGACACACGCACGCGCGTCCTCGCGCGAGTCGTGCCCGTCAGTCCCGCCCTGGATCTCGCGCCCTAACCATTTCTTCGTCAGCCACTTGAGCGCTGGCTTGAACGGCGGTCCGCGCGCGTGCCGGTAGATATGGGTAGTGTCGATGATGAGAGGGTGGCGGATCTTGAGCGACGCCAGGTCGCAGTCTAAGCTGTGTCCGAGGAGGATGGTGTGTGGCGTGATGATAGGATTGGGCCCAGTGACCAGCGCCTCCTGTACGCTCTCGAGCGTGTACTCGGCCTTGGCCATGCGCTTCTGCGTCATACCTGACCACCTGGTGTCAGCTCCGGAATAGAACTAGAGCTCACTGAGTTACGTAGTCGGTCACAGGCTTCGGCGGGGTCACGAGTTCGTCAAACACGGCCTCGCCGGTCTCGAGGTCAACGACAGACACGCGTGCGAGCTCCTGTCCGTCCTCTGACAGTACCTGCGGTTAGCTCTTCTCCTTCATATGCTAATGTACCATCTCGCAATCGATCGCGCGGACGGGGTACTCGTCGCTGGGAGGTGGTCCCTGCGCCCGCGGCGTCTCGACCCATCCCTCGTCAGCGCGGACGTTACCCCTCGTGCGCTGTCCCGCCTCGTTGACCTCGACGACCTTACGTTCGCTCGCGACCAACGTAACGGCCCCAGCTGAAGGGCCTTGTGCGCCCATCTCAGCACTCTCGCGTGCCTTGGCGAGGATCTCGGCGTCGCGGGCCGGCACGTCGCCGGGGATGAACACGCGGTCGCTGCTGTCAACATATGACGGGAGGCGGTATCCGTTGGCGACCATCTCGTCAGGCGTGAGGACGTAGAGTAGCGGCGTCGAGTCGCGACCCTTGACAAAACTCGAGCTGAGTTTCTTGATCTCGGCTTCGCGCTTCTTCCGCAGCGCCTCGGGGAGGGGCGCCCGTAGTAGCGTGCCCATCACCGAGTGGAGGCGGCGGCTGTCACCTGGTGCACGCGTCGGACATCCATACGCCCACAACTTCTGGGCCGTGGGAACGCGAGATCCCTCCGCTGCTGTACTGAAAGGTAGCCGGTCATTGGGATTCAGCGACTCCAAGCCCAGGTGCTCAGGCAGAAGGCCGGACGCGAGCACAACAACAGTGTGCGTCACGGCCGAGTGATGCTGCTATTAGTGCTGGCGCGGAAATACCCACTTCGACCACGAGCCATTGCGGCTTTTGCGCCTCGGCCACAATGTACAGCGACAGATCGCGGATGTGCTGCTGTCAGTAATGCGCGTCCATTGACGCACCGCAATCCCGATCCGCTTTGCCCCGGTAAAGTAGCCCGTATCGTAATGGAACTTGGGCCGGTGCCGGTCCACTTTGCGCTGCTTGCGCTTGTTAACGACAGTAAACCCGTCGTCTGCGTCCGATAATCTGCGCTTGTCCGACATGGTGGTTGATGTTTCGGACGCAGACATGTTTGTGGTTGCTGCAGAGTGCTCTCCGCGTTTTGAACTTCTCGTGGTGACAAATAGATGCACGTGACCGGATCAATCTCGGAAAAAGAGGCCTCGACTTCCACTGCAAATCTCGAGAGTGAGAGAACATTCATTTTACAAACTACGGTAGAATAAAGGAACGGCTAACTGACACATTTCTCACGATGTATACCCACCGCCCTGCCCCAGAAGTGGAGCAGAGCGGTCAGCAAGCGTGGAAAATAAATCCGCCAGCCCCCTTGCGCAGACTCTCCCCGCCATTCTTGCACTCACCTTGGCAGTTACCTTCGACCCCCCTTCTCACTGTCGTTCTTGTCTTCGGACTTGTCGCGTTGGTGGCCTAAATCTGTAGCGATAACTTGAACTTGCGCCATGCCCGCGACGGTATCCTGGCTCCTTTCGTGAAGTAATGCCAGCTGCCCGTAACGGCGTCGTCGAGGCTCTTGATGTTCTCGTTCCGGGAGGGATTCGGCTTGATAATCATCCCCGCCCTCGGATGGCCGAATGTCGACTAGAGTGTTGTCCATGATCGTTCACATGAGGGCCATGGTGTATCGGTTGCGCGCTCGAGCTCCTCAACGTCCATGTGCCTGTCGTCCCCATCGCTCCCGGCCTCCTCGTCACTGTTGCCGCCCTCGAGCCTGAGAGAGAGGCATGGGCTAGCTGATGATGAGATTGCTGCCCAATAGCAGCAACGACAGCCAGTGCCGCCGGTAAAGTTGAGGGTGAGGATAGAATGTGTGTAAGAATAATGGGGGATTTCGGTGGGCTTTTGTAGCTCTCAGAAGGTAAGAGGGTGCAGCCACGTCAGCGAGCCGTCAGTCAACCTTTGAAAGCGCCCAAAGCCAGAAAGGATGTGCGACAGCGAGGTCAATAGCGGTGAGGGGGCGAAGTAGACGCCACAAGAAGCAATCGGCCCGCAACTCCTCCACCATGGCGACGCCCGGACCCAGGACGACTCATATGCAGGCAAGGAGGCTGTGCACTACGCGGCGGCCGGGCGGCCAGCGGGAGGACTCTTGAGGGCGACGCAGGGACAGAGTGGGCAGTCGAGAATCACAAGGCTCAAGTGGAGTTCGGTGATATCACGTGTCCGGAGATACTTCGGATGTACGCAAGATGAGCGGACTCGACGCGACGCGACCGTCTGAACATGTGTCAACAAACATTACTCCACAAAGCCAACGCCATGACTGCTAAGAGGCAGGCCGACGTCGTCACTTGTCCCGTCTGTGAGCGCAGCGTCCCAGCCCCGGAGATCAACCTCCACCTCGACCTGCGGTGCCCCGGTCCAGCGGCTGGCCCATCCTCACCACTACCGGCGGGTGGGTCACAGCGCTCGCTGGTGGACATGACGCAAGCTGAGACACCGCCAGCTCGAGCCCCGGCGCCTATGTTCCGATCACGACCAGCGCCTCAAAGCAACGGTAAGGCTGGCGCCAAACGCGCGCCGCTGTCCGAGCTTCCACGGGAGGATAAGAAGCCGCGCGTCAACGCGCTCAAGGCCGCCCAGCCGTAAGTTCACAAGACGTTGACGTAACTGACCTAAGACTCGCAGAACGCTCGCGGCCGACAACGCTATCGGAATACGTCGGGCAGGGAGATCTCGTTGGCCCAGGTAGCCTGTTGCGGGCGCGCATAGAGGCGGGGGAGGGCGTGGGAAGCTGTATCTTGTGGGGTCCACCAGGTAGCGGCAAGACGTAAGTTGCTGATTTCTGATCTGCCTTTTGCCTGACAGACAGGACTCTGGCGCGACTCATTGCTCGCAACGCAAACGCAGACTTCAAAGAGCTGTCGGCGACCAGCTCGGGTACAGCGGATGTGCGTCAGGTGTTTGAACAAGCCAAGAACGGCCTGTCCTTGACCGGGCGGTGAGCTGCACCTCCCAGCGTGACTGACGGCAGGAAGACGATTATGATGGTTGACGAGATCCATCGCTTCACGCGCCCACAACAGGACCTGTTCCTCCCCTACGTCGAGAACGGGTGGGTGCAGCTGATCGGCGCGACGACCGAGAACCCGTCGTTCAAGGTGAACGGCGCGTTGCTCTCGCGGTGCCAAGTATTCACGCTGGCCAAACACACAGTCAAGGATTTGGAGAAGATCCTCACCAACGCGTTAAAAGGCGTATCTGACCCACCGCGGCTGCCCGACCCGCTGATTGCCTTCCTGGCGGAAGCAGCGGACGGCGACGCGAGGCAGGCTCTCAACGGCTTCGAACTGGCACTGCAGGTGTGCGCCATGCCTGTACAGACGACGTTGGACGTGGATACCGATCCAGAATCAGCGCTGGCGAAGCGTGACGAGCAGCTCATGGAGTCTGTACGTCGCGGGCTTCGCAAGGGATACAATCGCAGCGGAGACGAGCGATACGACATGATCTCAGCACTGCACAAGTGTATCCGTGGGAGCGACGGATCCGCGGCCATGTACTGGCTAGGTACGCTATAGTTACCTCGGCAATGCTGACTTACAGCCCGGATGCTGGAAGGTGGAGAAGATCCGCTGTACATCGCACGGCGACTTGTCGTCGTTTCATCTGAGGACGTAGGGTTGGCGAACAACGAAGCTCTGCCACTCGCTATCGCCACATATCAAGCGTGCCAGTTCATTGGCATGCCAGAGTGCCGCATCAACCTGGCAGTGAGCTCTGATGATTCGAACGCAAACTGACCTCCAGCATCTGGTCGCATACCTCAGCGAGAGTCCCAAATCGACTCGCTCTTACACGGCCTACAACCGCGCTGCACAGCTGGCTCATCAAGCTCCACTTCCTCCCGTCCCACTGCAAGTCTGCAACGCTCCGACCAAGACCATGAAACAGCTGGGCTACGGCCGTGGCTACACGTACAACCCAGGCTATGCTGTGAGCACTCCGCCCTCCCATCGCTGACTCCAGCACCCCGTTACGAACGACTACCTCCCACGTGACCTGCAGAAGAACTCGTCACTCCTGCCGGTGCCAGCGACGCAGAGCATCCTGCGAACGGCCTTGGTTGAGGAGGAAGATAAGATGTGGGACGAGGGCAAACTGAAGGAGTGGGAGGAGGACTGCAACGGCGGCGCGCCGTGGCCTGGGCGTGCAGTGAGGGACGCGAGACTGATGCGCGGCGAGGCGGTCCACCGTAATTCCCAGGAGAGTGGTGACGATACGCCACTGGCCCAGGGAACAGATAGTCAGCCCGAAGGCAGGCAAGAAGTAGAGTAGAGCCGGTAGCCGTCATGAATCTCTACGTCAGCCGTACCGCTCCCAGGGCGAGATCCAGTCCTGCGCCACGCTTAGCACAGCACTGTCCTTCACGTTTGCATTCTACTCCTTATGTCTAAGCGTCCTCGTAGCCAGTCGTTGGGCGGCGGGGACGGTCGGGCACTGCGTGTCAGCCGTCGCGTCTGGACTCGGTCACCATCCTGTCCGGCTCTGGAGCCCTACAGGATTTCCTTGCATCCACCGTCGCGTATACTTACGGGGGTAGGTGGTAGGAACGCGGTTCGCGGGCTGCCAGCCCATGGACTTGCGGATGGGCGGGACGCCGAACACAAGCGCGGGGCCTGGAATCAGCGACGGTTCTCTGTACGTGTTGCAGTCGCATCCAACAATCTCTCTTCGCTCAAGACTCACCCGCAAACCCGATGACGAGCGAGTAGAAGATGACGGGCTGCTCGTGCGCAGTGCGTTGCTGGACGTCAGCTGAGGATCTATAAGATCATGAGGAACTCCAAGCGATTTCAGCGCCCGCCAAGCCAGCGCAAGAGATAACGTGAGCATCTTTGCGCTGTCGGACACTAGGCCGGGCCATGCGCGGAGCGTGGACGTACCATGGCGCGGTAGATGCCGGACATGGTGAGCGGAGTGTTGGAGAAGGTGGTTGGGCCGTGTCCGAGATGGGTCGGATGAGGGACGGGTTTCATCTTTCCCACGGTGGTGTCTTGTGACCTCCACTTGACAGTCAGAGCCACTAGCATGAAAGGCAATTTCACGTCCACCCACAAAACACACATACACAGGATTCACATCTCTAACTCTATCGACTAATATGGACGATGACTAATAACAGGATCGCGCGGGCGGAATGTCTGGGAACGATGCTTACTTCGATCTCCTCTTCGAAGGATTGCTGTCAAATGAACAGGGTTGGTGATGGAGGTGAGAGGGGGAGGAGGGAAGCTGTTATCAGCAGGCCAGCTGCAACGTTAACTCTCATGCCACTGGGACAGAGACGTAGGCGTGGCGGTTACGGGAGGTGCCATCAGGGGAGGATCGACCTCGACCTGCGCGATCACGGAATCTGCTCGAGCAGGACACTCAGGCTGGCATGGATCGTTTGGAGAAACACGACGAGGGAATAGTGCGCCTCGAGAGAGATGCCGTCGCGGAGCTCGTTGGCACGTAAGATAAGATCATGAACAGTGTTTATGGCACGCGTGATCTCGTCGCCCGACATGGGAACACTGCCGCTGCGGAGGAGAATGCGACCCGCCTCAGTCATGATCCGGTTGCGCTCCTGCTGGTATATATACTGGGGAGCGATGGGGTACCGAGGAGCGTAAGCCATCCTCAGGCGGGGTCGGTCTAACTCCATGCCCTCAATATCCCACTGGGAGTTCCTGCTGTGCGGCCAGCCGCCGTGACCCGTGTACACTATCTGCCCAGGGGTAGCGGGCCCAGTGGTGCTCTGGGTCCAGCCGCGGGTGGGGTCATGCACCGCGAGAGGGTTAACCTGCCTACCTCTCACGTGGACCTGGACGTTGATGAACCTGGGCACAAAGCCGGGAGGAAAAGGGGGCAGTGGAAGGAAACCGGATGGCTCACGACGGCTTGTAAGTCAGTGGCAGGCCCCTGTTCGCGGTTAACGGATAACGCATGCTCACGGTTCGGGGTTGGCCGCGCGCCGCCGCATGGCAAGAGTCGAGACCTCAGGCCGACGCGAATCACTGGCAGACATCTTTGGGCGGAGGGTGGTTGAGATCGAATATGACATCAAGATATATCCCCTATCTAGGGCCGAGGAGTCCGAAGAGCGAGTGGTGTGCCGGGAACGGGGACGATACAAGGCGGCTTTCGGTAGCACAGGTGGGATCGAACGTGCGGGAGGGAGGAAGGCCAACACACACACACGGGGCGACTCGCGACCTCACGGGCGGACGGGATCCTCTGACAGTCATGTGAGACAGCCGGAGGTCCGTTTATGTGCCCACAGATGAATACACCTCCAGTCCACGCGGGGCTGGCCGAGCTACCCACAAGCTCGCCCTCTCGTATATCCGACTAGGACGTCAAGTGGCGGTTCACTACTCATCACCTCCAAACCACCATCTTCAACATGGTTCTTGATGGTCTATGACTCTATTCCTCTGATGCACAGCACCTTCAAAAAGCGATGAGCGTCCCGATCCATTGTTCAAAGTCATGACCGAACCTTTAATAAACAAATCCAATCACTAACCCGCAATATCCGGCGACGTCCGTTGAGCTACAGATACCGTGTCCAGTATCCAGTGCCACATCCGGATAATCTCATGGACGCACGTTGAGAAACATAGCCGTCTCCTCGCACCTCGTTGCCGCGCTGCGCCGCTCGACGTCGCAGCTCCCGTGAGAGATAAATACCGCTAAAGCTGCATTCTTTTCTGATATTCTTCACCTCAGCGTTTTCCTGTTAAATTTATCTTCTACCCAAGCCTCTACCAATCAAGAACCATGACTTCCATCCTCCGCGACTAGATCCACTCGCCCATCCTGGAGAGTCTCCTTCCTGTTATGCCAGTCCACTCGTATGACGGCGATAGGTACGCCTATCTCATTTACGCGGCGGTTGACCGCAGATGGCGTGCGTTCTCGTCGACGAACTGTCCTCGTGACCGCTCAAACGGGGAATGGGCGCGACAGCTTCACAACGAGGGTCGCCTCAACTACTACCACCAGCTTCCTCCTCTGTCTGGGTTTCCCCCTCCTCCTCATAACAGGTTACTTCCTCCAAGTTTCGGCCCTCCTCCTCCTCACGGTTTACCTCCTCCCTCCACTCCCACTTTTCCCAACCAACCCCAGGGTGTTGAACCTCACTTCGCGCCACCTTACAACGGCCCACTTCCCGGCTCTGGTTACTATCTCCCGCCGCATCCACATCTTGCGAAGTACGGTCATCCTCCGGTCAAGAAGCCTCACTGGCCACCATCTCTCCCACCATACCACCATTATGCGCAACCTCAAACGTCATCTTGGCAGGCGTCAGCCGGCCCCATTGAGCCGTGCGCGTACTACGGTGGAGCCAATACCCCATATCCAACCATAACAACATCGTCTTCCCGAACGACTGGCCGTCGAAGCCGTATTCCATCCCGCCCAGCTTCCATGACGCGGACAACTTCGGCCACAGTTTCAATTCCGACTTACCTGGGCCTACGCCTAACCTCGGTTGGCCACACTCACACGACACTCTCCCAGGGCCTCACCACCAGCACCACGGCAAGTTTTCAAAGACTGCGCGGCGGCGCGCTCACAAATCCGAAATGGACGCTCGGCCCTCGGCCCGTCATGCAGACAAAGCAACGGCAGGGGCTGTCGCTCAAGAGCAAATGCAGGCGTCGACCAAAGTCCAGGAGGGTGCCGCCACCTCCACCACCGACTAAGCCCACCAAGACCCACGCTCGCGAGGGTCGAGCTCCACATCGGGACCCGCGATCACCGAGCATGTTCTCGCTACTCCGTCTAGCGAGACCACAAGCTTTGCAGACTCCGGCGCGGACCTCGGCCCTACCCAGGAGGGGGTCCGGGCTCCGACCACTGCGGGCCCATCCCGCGGGCCCAGGAACACCCGTCCTCGAGCCCTCGATACCATGCCGGTGCCCCAGTTCCTCGCATCTCATCGCTACTCCTCTGCCCGCGACACGTTCGTCCCCAACCCTCGCCCAGACCTGCACAGGTCCTTGTACCCCGTCGTCGCACAGACGCTGGCTGAGCCATGCGCCGCCGGACCCACCCTACGTTTTAGGTCGCTCCGCTCGAATTTGAGCGCAGCCCACACAACGCCATCATGCCCCCGACCTCCGGCCGCCCTGCTACCAACTCGCCTACCTAAGTGACAGGCAACGAGGGAGGTTGCCTCCCGCTCCAGGAACCTCATCACCACAAACTGCCCACACCCGAGGCTCGCAGCTACGAGCATGTTGTGGCAATGGGAAAGGCTAAGTTCGGGAAGCGCGGCCGTGGTGAAGATGGGGACGGGGCTGGAGGTTCCCCTGCGGTTTGAGGACATAGCATGCACTTCGGGTGTTGGAGCCTTACTATCAAGCTGGGTTGGTATGAGTAGCGTTAGCCGCAGGTTGTACATTCTGTAAGCATGCACTTGTGAGTCGTACCGGAGCGTGGAAACAGTTTCAAGTCGAGGTAATCAGAGATCGAACGTGGCAGTGTTTGCAGTGTGGCAGTGTTTGCAGTGTGGCAGTGGGGCGGAGTGCCTCGTTCTCGAAGACATGCTTATTAATACCGAATCTGCTTAGCCCTCCCCAGGGCTCTCCTGCCACAGGAAGTGGCAGCTTTGTATAGCGAGCTGATCAAGCTGAGTTCAACACGGCGTTGGCAGCATCTTGTTGTATCTTGCAGGTGAATGAGGTGGCCAACCTCCACTTTTAAGGCACAACGGGATCAAAAATGTAGAGGGCGGGTTAGGCGGCAAGATTTTCCTCGCCCCTCGGCCCTACGCACTTGAGTTGACCTCTCTCCCTTCTCGTTCTTCCTTCATCTCCCTCTCAAAACTTGCTTTTCACCATGGGCAAAGGCAAGAACACTGTCCGCAAGGAGGGCCATGGGCGAGTAAAGGGAAAGTCTGCCTCGGGCTCCAAGCTCGTCGGCGAGTTCGCCACCGGTGTCACCCGCGTCAAGGGTGAGAACTTCTACCGCGATGCCAAGTCGGCCTCTCGCGTCAAGATGCTCAACGGCGGCAAGGCTGTCCGTGACCGCGACGGCAAGATCGTCAAGGCTGCCGCCTTCCAGTCCAAGGAGGCCGAGCCTGGGCGCGTGCAGCCCGACAAGCGCTGGTTCGGGAACACACGAGTAATTTCGCAGGATGCGCTCGACCACTTCCGCACTGCGCTTGCCAACCACAAGAAGGACCCGCTCTCAGTTCTGCTTAAGCGCAACCGCCTGCCGATGGGCCTCATCCAGGACGAGAGCAAGAACGCTACCGGCAAACGCCCGCACATCGTCGACACCGAGCCGTTCTCAGACACGTTCGGGCCCAAGTCGCAGCGCAAGCGCCCTCGCCTCAACACGGGCTCGTTCGCGGAGCTCGGCGAGGCCACTGCTGCCATCGATGACGCTGAAGACGAGGCTGCGGCCATGATGACCCTCGAGGAGGCGCAGGCCGTCAAGGAGGCGGCTAGGGAAGCAGCGTACGGTAACGCCCGCTCGCTCGCCTCCGCTCCCATCTACCAGAAGGGCACGTCGCGGCGTATCTGGGGTGAGCTCTACAAGGTGCTCGACTCGTCGGATGTGGTCATTCATGTCCTCGATGCCCGCGACCCTATGGGCTCTCGCTGCAAGCCCGTCGTGGAATACCTTAAGAAGGAGAAGAGTCACAAGACCCTCATCTACGTCCTCAACAAGTGCGACCTGGTCCCAGGATGGGTTACTGTGAGTGTCTTTCCGGGTCTCCTTTCCACGTATCACATTATGTCGGCATCTGCTTCATTCCATTTTCCTTCCTTCCTTCCTTTCCCCCTTCCCATCCCACACTCCTGTCAGGGTGATTGTGCGTTTTCTACACAATTGGCTGTTACGAGAGTGGAAGAACGAGCGTCTCTCCGCCAGTGCCCCACCTCTGTGCCCGTCTTGGGTTTCGGAGGCCAAAAAGTTGTCATCCGTTTTGGATGTTCGGCGAGGGGCCAAGGGGAGACGATGGAGAACCGATAGAGTTGGAGTCTGGACCGCCTTCGCGCATACCCTCGTCCGGGTTCCTTAGTTTTGGATCATACATCTCTTGGTTTTGAATCTCAACGCTTAGCGCTTGCGCTCACACCTCAGGCTCGTTGGAAGTCGGTACTCCAGCTCTCGGCGCCGACGATCGCTTTCCACGCAGCCATCAACAACTCGTTCGGCAAGGGTGCACTCATCCAGCTGCTCCGCCAGTTCTCGGTACTGCACTCGGACAAGAAGCAGATCTCGGTTGGTTTCATCGGCTACCCTAACGTTGGCAAGAGCTCCATCATCAACACGCTCAAGAAGAAGAAGGTGTGCACCGTCGCCCCGATCCCTGGCGAGACCAAGGTGTGGCAGTACATCACCCTCATGCGCCGCATCTACCTCATCGACTGCCCCGGTGTCGTGCCGTTGAGTGCGAAGGACTCCGAGTCGGACACGGTGTTGAAGGGTGTCGTGCGTGTTGAGAACCTCGACACGCCGGCCGAGCACATCCCTGAGCTCCTTGAGCGTGTGCGCAAGGAGTACCTCGAGAGGACGTACGGCCTGGAGCCGCGACCCGATGGTTGGCACGGCGAGGAGGGCGCAACCATCCTCCTCAGCTCGATCGCCAAGAAGTCTGGCAAGCTGCTCAAGGGCGGCGAGCCCGATCTCGAGAGTGCAGCCAAGATGGTACTCAACGACTGGATCCGCGGCAAGATCCCCTTCTTCGTCCCACCGCCTTCCAAGGCGTCTGACAGCGAGATCGCTGCGGAGGGCGTCGTCACCGAGGTGTCGGGTGAGGCAGCCAAGATCATGGAGGAGCATGAGCGTGCGCTGGGCAAGCTGCTGGGCGAGAAGAAGGTCAAGGGCGTCGAGCAGTCGCTCAAGTCGATCATCACCATGCCCAAGTTCATGGGTGACGACTCCAAGCGCCCGGACGGCATGGAATCCGACCAGGAGATGGCCGACGCCGAGAGCGACGAGGGTGCTGCTGCGGTCGAGGACGAGATCGATGAGGACATGGACGACGAAGAGGAGCAGGAAGACGATGAGGATGAGGACGATGAGGAGGAGGATGGCGATGCCGACCTTGCTTGGGAGGACGTCTTCCCAGACGACGCCGACGCCCCGCCTAAGAAGAAGACGAAGCGCGCCGCCGAGTCGGAGGTTGCGGCTGAGGACGATGAGGACGAGGACGCACCTTCAAAGGAGAAGCGTATGACCACCAACAAGACGAAGGCCACCAACTTCTACACCTTTGCCGTGAGTCCACCTATTGCCATCCACAACAGTAAGCTGACAGACAGAACGTCAAGAATCGCAACCGCGACCGCAAGACGCCCAAGAACCCCAGTGTGCGCGAGCGCGGGCGTGACAAGAAGAAGGTGGCGCGCAAGTAGGCTGCTTCCGCTGTCTTGTTGGTTCTTTGGTCATCTTGTAGCGATCGGTGGGGCTGGCACTTTAGATGCCTAGACCTTGTGTAACATTGTTGTATCCTAATGCATACGATGTGTCATATGTGCCAACATGAAAACACCCGTGGAGAGTTTACTGCAGTGCGCCGAGCATCGCTCCAAGGTCATCTAGACAGGCGTGAAACAGCAGGTTGCTTCTCAGCAGCACAGGTGGTCGGGAAGCAGCCGTACGTGCGCTTCTTCGGATTAATGCACGGGCGCAGCTCGGGTTATGGGAGCGCAATGGTGTGGAAGTGGGGGAAGACGAGCTCGTCGACGAGCGTCTTGCGGACAACGTCGACGATGAACCGCTCGACCTTGCCAACGTTACGGAGGACGTGGGCGTCGGCATGTCCGATCTCGCTCTCAATATGGAGGTGAGGTAGTATGCGTTGCCCTGGATTGACTGGCTGGTGGTGGCCATACGCATAAGGGGCGTTGTAGTCGTGCTTCTCCGCCATGGTGCCGTCGTCGCCCGTGTCGACAATGGTGATGTGCACGCGGTTCTTGCGTGACGAGTACGCGATGACGACGTCGGCAGCAAGAGTCAGCCCTGTAATCACGAGCTTGAGCGGGAGGCTCATAAATAGAGGGGATGGATAGTTGACCTGAAGCGAGGTGAAGAGCGTGAGGCTGAGGTCTGCGGCGTGCTCAACGCGCAGGTGCATCTGGACGGGTGGGATCGAACTGGAGCGGTCGTTCTCGAGGCCCGCCGGACGGACTGGAGGGCTCGGAGGCGGTGACGACGCGGGTGCCGCTGAGTCGTGGCGCGCCCGCCCCGTCCCAGTTTGGGTCGCTGGTCGCTGGTCGTCCCCGAGGTCGTTTCGGGAGTGCACGCGGCTAGGAGGGCGTGACACGCGCATCGGTGACCCGAACGGCCGCCGGAGAGCTAGGGGACCAACACCGAGCCCGACGCTCGCAACAGACCGGCTCGCTATACCAGAATGCACGCTCTCGCCCTCATCGTCATCGGGCGATCCCAACCCCGACAGCGTAACAGTGCGTCCCGATGCAATCACATGCGACGGGTATCGACCCCTTCGAGGCCTCGGTGAGATGGGTAATGGTTGATGCAAAGTTGGATGTGGGTGGACAGCGTAAGGCGGGGGCGGAGAACGGAGGGGCTCGTCGAACTCGTCAGCGGCGAGCTGAGCGGCCTCGAGCTCACGTGCCTCGATTTCGGCATCCCCCTCCTCATCACCCTCGTCGAAAGCACGCCATACGTCACGGATGTCCTTAATCTCGACGCTCGGACCGACCTCGCCGAAATCGAACGAGCTGACTGTCACTGGGCCAAGGAAGGATGGGCGCGCCTCCGTGTTGAGCTGCTCGTTGAGGGCGGCCATGAGACCCTCGGCGAGCGCCTGCCCGGTTGGGGAGGGCTCGGAGAGGAGCGACCAGTCGATTTCCACGGACATGATGTTCACGCCCGTGGGCGCATGGTTGGTGGGTGGCGGATGAAGGATGGACAAACACGGTTGGTGCAACTTTCGAGATGGCTGCCGCCAGGGCGCGAATGTGGAGGCAAGTAACATTTCACGTGACCAGTGTAAAGGGAAGGTTTCCTTAAGAAACCATCATGTACAATGTACAATGAATCGAATGTTTAAAGAGGTGTCTGGAGGAGTGGATCACCGCTTTCGCTACCTTGATTGAGGGCGCATTAGAGGCCTTGTAGGTTCAACTTAGTCGTAGAGTCCAGTCAACGACTGTCCCCTTGCTTCCTTTTTATTCACTGACACACACTCACTCTCACCTTCCTTTGCACAACTACCTCTCTTGCCGTTTCTCTACCTTGAATCTTCCCAGCCTCGTGAGTGTTCCGTATCTGGTCCAAAACGGGCTAACTTTCAACAGACGCACTACTAAACCAGCTCACTTCCGCGGCCCATCTCCACATTTACCGATCCAGGAGGTCCACCCCCATCCTCCCCGGTTGTATTAACCTTCCTTCCTCAGAACCCTCAACCTCCGAAGATCCCCGTAACAGCCATGTCCAATCCGACCCACACACCTTCCTCGAACGCCGAGGTTGGTTCCAATAACCCTACTAGCTCCTTCAGACCCTTCCCTACGGAGGCCACGCAGCGCATCCTCGAGTGTCCTCACATCCTCGAGGCCATCTTGAAGTACTCTCCCCGCAGTACCCAGCGAGCCTGCCTACTTTCCTCCCGTTCGCTTTTCGAATCCGCTGGGCGTGTTCTCTACCGCAACGTTTACATTGGTGGCCGCGCCGGTGACAGCCTTGAGCTTTTCTTCCGCGGAGCTCTCATAGGTACCGGCTTTGGACACGAGGGCATGGAGCTTGCCAAGTGTCCGCTCAACAATGGTCACTCCGAATGCAAGATTCATGATGCTAAAGACAACCACTCCAACTCCAGCGAAGAAAACTCCAGCGAAGAAAACTCCAGCGAAGAAAACTCCAGCGAAGACGAGAGCGACTACTCCGACTGCAGCGAGGACGAGACTATCGCCCAGCCGACTACGCTCCCCCATTCGGCCACGTCCACGACCTCTACCAAAACCAAGACCCAAAAGCCCAACTATGGGCACCCCAACAAGGAGGAACGCGACAGGGTGGATGCCTCGGTTTACTCCGACCAGGCCGAGGGCGTGCCGTGCACTACCAACTCCAAGCTCGCTCTCCTCAAGCATCTCCGCATCCTCACCATTTCCACACACCATGCCTGCGACTGCCACATTTATGGGCCTCACATCAAACATCTTCTTCCCAACCTCGAGGTGGTGCGCGTCGCCTCGGATTTCCTTAGGACTTTCGAGCTCCTCCCTTTGTGTGATGCGGAAGTCTGCAAGCTTCTCACGAATGTCAAGTGTCGCAAGCTCGTTGTTCGCAACCTTGACGGCAATGGCCTTCCCTTGGAGCCCTACTTCTGCCTAGGGAATGGCGATTCGTTTCCTCTTTGCCAGGAGCTCGTCGTTTTCCTCACAATGGACGGTCGTCGTCTCGCGCCCGATTTCGAGAACATGGCCTACTGGCATCACCACAGTCTGCTTGATCTCGGGCGCTGTTTCCCCAACGCGCCCGACGTCAAAATTGTCTTTTACCCTACATGGGAGGGTTGGGACGCGTCAGACGATGTCTTGGCCTTCATCCACGGCCACGTACCCGTCACCCCTGACGACATTGTCTATGGCATTAAAGGCTTTCTTGAATACGCCGATCCCCAATACACCATCTACGGAATGGGCAAGCTCCGCTGGTACCCCGACGGTGACCTCATCGGGGCCTTTATGCGCTTCTTTCCGGACGCAAAGCTCACGCGTCGCGCGATTCTCGACCTCGTCCGCCACGAGCTTCGTACCAGCTCACTCTTCCTCGCTATTGCGGACGATGACATCGAGTACGACCCCGGTTATCCTGAACGGATTACCTACAAGACTTTCAACGAGTATCTCAAGGATGAAGGGGGGCGTCTTTACGAGCTGACTGCTGATTTATAACCAACGATTCATCCGATTATGTGCAGTTTCTGTGTAACACGAGGAGGGACGATACCCATGATAGCAGAGTCAACACAGCCCGACACTTGGAGAGCGTCATGGTAGTTATTTTGTCTATAGAATAGGAGAATGTACAGTTGATTTGGTAGAGGACATCGCCTGGGCGGCAGTGCTACCTTGGCCATACCTTTCCGCCGCTGCCACCAACAACAACTTACGATTCCAGTCACGTGCCAATACACCTCCACCTCCACCTCCACCACTTTGACCTCATGTCTCCCATCGGCGCGTCTCCTCCTCCCGTTATCCCTCCTGACTTTGTAACACGACCATCTAACGGCGGTTAGTCAGTGCTGCTCCCACCTGACCTGATCCCAGCTCCTCTAACCCACAGGATGGCCGAACACCACACCATCGCCTGCTCGCTGGACGCGACACAGCGCGTCCTGCAATGCCCCCATATCATAGACTCGATTATGGAGTACGCGACACCCCGAGCCCGCGCCGTCTGCCTCCGCGTGTCTCGGCGTTTCCACACTCCAGCTGCGCGGGCGCTCTATCACACTGTCTGCCTCAGCCAGTCGAACATGGAGGCCTTCTTCCGCGGGGCGTTGGTGGGCAACGGCGGCGAAGATGCGCTCTCAGAGTGCGGTCTCGCAAAGGAGCGCGGAAAATGCATGATACACGTCCCCGAACATCTCGAGAAGTTCGCCATCTGGAACAGTACAGCGGACACCAGACCTGCTGGAGACTCGTCCACAGTCAACATGAAGGGCCCCCTCCTGAAGTTTGTGCGGGTGCTTACCATTGCCCAACATCACTCATGCGTATGCTACGCCTACGGCCCGCATGCAAAGTCCCTGTTGCCCAACCTCTACGTCGTGCGTGTCGCACCTGAACCTCGCGGCTCTCATTCCTTCGAGGTACAGTGCCCGTGCGACTCTGGCCATTGCGCGCTTCTCGGAGGCATCCACACACACAAACTTGTGCTGCGCAACCTCGACGGCGGAGGCGTCGCACTCCTCGATGGGGTGTGTGAAGAATAGGCGCCTGTATCACACGTGATCCACGAGCTGGTGTTCTTCCTCCCGACAGACGGTCGCCGGATTCATATTGATCTCTCCGAGGAGCTAGAGGTGTTGGGGCACAGCATCTACGGCGCAGACTTGCAGTCGATCGGCCAGATGTTTCGTCGGCCACCGGACTCTCCCATTGTGAAAATCGTGTTCAACCCGACGTGGGAGGGAGAGGGCACATACTCTCCTCCTGCTGCCACGGAAGACTCCGACTCCGAAACCGAGATCGAGGGCACGGACGACGGTTCGGACGGCGAGGAGAGTTCCGACAGCGATGACGACTGGCCTGGCCATCCTTTCCCCGTCTGCTCTGATCGACTCATCTATACTTTATCGACTATCCTATCCTCTCGCAGCCGCCACTACGTTATTTATGGGCTGGAGAAGCTCCGCTTTCTCCCGGACGGCGAGCTGTTGTCCATCTTCGAAACCCTCTTCCCTGACAGAGAGCTCACGCAGCGCGAGATCCTCAAGGCCATTCGCCATGAGCTGCGGCACTCGAGCCTTATCAAGGGCTCGTCTATGAGCCCACGTGAGCTTGATGAGCTCGAATACGACAACAAAACTCCCTATGATGTCACATACAAGACCCTGGAGGAGTATCTAGAGAACGAGGGATCGCGCCGACGAGAGCTCTCTGCGGACGGTTAGGGTTCGGCAAGATCTCATCGTCATGGCAAACCTATCCCGACGTAGGGCCTGAACATGGCAGGTAGAAGATCGCTATGGAGTGTTCCGACAATAACCTGTACGAAGACGCTATATCCAATGCGTGGCCCGATGCCAAGCTCGTCTGTGTAGACGTCTCATCTACACGCTCCACAGCTTCCTTGGCATCGTTGGCCCCCGCGACGACTGTGGGTTCATGATATACGGGTTGGAGAACCTCTGGCTCTGGTGGACTAACAGCGATCTTCTCAAAAAGTACTCCCATCCCTTTCCAGGCGCCGAGCCCTCCCAGAACGAGCTCACCGGCCTTGTGAGCCACGAACTGCGAACCTTTACCTTTACTTCGGTCCGGACGAGTTGGACCGGCTTCAGAAATACGACAACGACAACCCCGGACGAACTTTGTACAGAATTCTGGAGGAGTATCGGGAGGATGGGGAGCGCCGCCGAGGCGAGCTCGAGGCCAACAGCTGGACGACCTCGTCGCAGAGACGTGAGCATCCCCTGTTCCCGGCTTTGACCGAATCCGATAACTAGACGTCGTCAAGCGCATAATCCTCGAATAATCCTTATCAATTGGGCCCTACGGGCAGCGCCAACGTACGTGGTCCCAGCTAGACTTATGCACTTGGTCCCATTCGCTAGCCAGCAAATGAGGTCCTGCTCCGTCCCTCAGCCTCAAATCGTCTCTCTTTCAAGCGATCTGGTGAAAAAAAATCCATTCGCGCCGGAGTTTGTATAATCCCCCCCACACATCTCACAAGCGCCTCGTTAGCTCAGTGGTAGAGCGTGTCACTCGTAAGCGATGACAAGGTCAGTCGTTCAAGTCGGCTACGAGGCAGCTTGATCTCCTTCTTAGCTCAGTTGGTAGAGCGCGACACTAGTAATGTCGAGGTCAGTCGTTCGAGTCGGCTAGAAGGAATCGTCTCTTTTGAAAAGCCGAAGCGACGGTGAAGTGTAGGGTTGTCTGGCCAGTTGCATGTCGAAGTGCATGGTGGAGGTGGGTGTGCCTGAACTGGGTGGAGGTCGGGAGTGAATGGCGCGCCACAAGAACACAGCGCCCGACGCGGCAGCACTCTCCGTCAAGCGGGCATGAGTAGGTTGCGTGAGTGGGTGGCCGCTCCGCATGTCTGGCGAGCGCTTGCCGCGAGGGCGCTAGATGGCGGGTGCAGTGTCACTGCACGAGGCTGAGCAGCTAGCAGTGCCGCCCTGGGTTTGAGCTCTTGAGCGACACGATCAGTCACTAGGAGGGGTCAGTCACCTGCTACAACCGTTCGCCCGTCTCTTTCGACCAACCCCCCCGAGTAGCTCGTTGCCCCAAGATGTCATCAGGGGCTCTAAGTTCTATAATGAGAGGTCTAGTCCTCCGCCTCGACCATCCAATACGACGGCCCGTCGAGCTGCTGTAAGCTTTGAAACCCATTTCGTAGCTCACCTTGTCAGCGCCCGAGAGGAACGGCAGCCCAACGACGAAGAGGTACTCGAGCGTCTTGCCGCCGGCCTTGCGGATAAGCTCTCCAGCCGCAGCCGCCGATCCACCAGTAGCAATGAGGTCGCTGGTGTCAGATGATAGGAACTCTTGATCTGTCTGTTTCCCAGACTCGGGTTAGAGCCGACTTACTCAACAACAATGACCGTCTGGCCCTCCTTGATCGCGTCCTTCTGCATCTCGAACCGGTCCACTCCGTACTCCTTGGTGTACTCGGCAACGTAGCAGTCTCCGGGGAGCTTGCCGACCTTGCGGACGGGAACGAACGCCGCACCGAGGCGCATGGCGATGATGGGACCGAAGAGGAAACCGCGGGCATCAAGGCCGACAATGACATCGGGCTTGACACCGGGGTGCACCTTGGCGATGTGCGAGATAAAGTGGGTGATGAGCATCTCGAAGGTGAACGGGTCGCGGAGGAGGCTGGGGTTAGCTCAGGCACCAGCGGCGCGAATTCGTCATAGAATGACTGTGTGGGAGCAGTGGGCTTGAGCATACGGCGGCCGCGCCAGGACGCAGACCACCAGCTTGAGCTTGAGCTCGATGAGAGGGTGGAGAGGAGCTCAACCGCGCAAAAGGGAAATAAAGACTCACGGGAAGATGTCAATGAAGGTGATTCCCTCCTTGGGGAACCCCGAGTGAACACCCAGCTGGGACTTGAGGTACGCGACGTCGGACATGGTGAGCAGAGCGATAACAACAATGTGTACACATGTTCAAAACAAAAATCCGGAGAGAGATTTACGTAACGATATGAAACCACGTGCGCGCGCACTTTCCACACGTTCGGATAGGTAACATGTGCCACAGACATCCATACCAGACACGTACGTTGATTATGCATTGATTTGTACCATATCGCAATTTCTAATGGATTGTAAACAAGTCAAACTAATTGTTAGGCTGCCACTTTGCGGGGCTGACGGGAATAGGTGATTGGGTGGCGGTGTGTGTGTATGGTAGCTTGTGCCTGAAAACGTGGACAACGGGGAATCAAGCCCTTCAGTCCCTTTCTTCCCTTCCCCCTCTTCCCCCCTCCCCCTTCTTCCCCCTTTTCAAACTCGACTCGTAATCCTATCTATCTTTCTCTTTACTTCATCCATCCCACTTGTTCCTCTACATCAACACTCTACACTCCATCCACTCAATCGTGATACCAACCTTCATAATGGCTTCCATGGACATTGACAAGCCCCTCGACGAGGTACGCATAACCGCCTGCAATCAACAAGACAATCCGAGCTGACGCACGTTTTGTCCTCCTTTGCCACCCACCTTGCCCGAACAATAACAACAATCCATCACCTTCCAACATCCATCCGTTTGCCCTTGTACACTTCTCGCGCACCCCTCTACGTACTATTCCTCCAATAGATGATCGCCGCCAAGCCTCGTGGTCGTCGTGGTGGCCGTGGCCGTGGTGCTTCCTCCTCGACCTCTGCGCCCTCCCGCGACGCTGCTCCGCGTGGTGCGGTTGGCGCGCGCGCACGCTACTCTGGTTCCGCCCCGCGCAACGTGTCGCAGACCCAGCGCGCTGCTGTTATGCCCGCTGCTAACAAGCCCGTGACCGCGGACGCTACCAAGATCATCATCTCCAACCTTCCCACAGACGTGACCGAGGCACAGGTTCGCGACCTCATGCAGTCGACCGTTGGACCTGTCCGCGCCCTCCACATGGCTTACACCGCGAACGGAAAGAGCTCTGGCAGCGCGACTGTCATGTTCAAGAACCGCGGTGACGCCAACAAGGCTCACACGACGTGTAGGTTGGCGAAGGAGGCAGTGCTGATTCTAGACCACAACCGGATGATCGACAACCGTTAGTGTCTCCTCCTGCTGACTTCCCCCTTTCCTCGCCGCTGCTCGCCAATGCGGGTTCCATGATTCGGACAGTTTGTTTGGCACGTGAGGCGACGTGACGTAACCAGCCGTGAGAGCAAGTTGAACAGCGCATGAGGCAAAGACGCGTGCAAGCTGGATAGGGTAACCTTCCTCGCATTACGCAAGTCTCGTTGGTACAGGCATCAAGCCACGCCGCGCCGACCGTCCTCAACGCAGGCAGAGGCGCGGTTGGCTTTGGCTAAGTACGCGCAGTGTGATTGCTGCCTCCTGGCGGCGATGTAAAACGCGCGCAATCCAAGTCCTTCGGGCACAGGGTGGTGTCGAGTGCCAGTCACTCGGCTGCAGTGACGGATGTTGAGCAAGTCTCCATCGCCTGCGATAGCGTACAGCTTTCCCCTGCGGCGCGTAGCGCACTTGCGGTTTCATTTGCAAACCCCGAGCACGTGGCGAACACGGCCGGGTATCATTCCGCGATGGTCCGACGAACGGTGGTTGTCGGATGACCGATGGCACGGCTGTCGCCTCGAGACGGTTCTCGAGTGCGGCTAGGTTGAATCAAGATGGTCCGGAGGACCTCGGCGGCAGCAGCGGCGGCTTCCCTTTCTCGATCTCATCGCAATGAACTGGCGCTGATCTGCGCCTCCGCTCTACGCATCCATGTACTTGTGTTACGACTCTTTCACACCTCACGACTCCCCACTATTCTTCTCAATTGTATCGACTACGACCTGCATCGCACGACCTCAACATTGTATCGACTATTATGTGTACGCATCAACTCTGCAACCGGATCCCGACATCAACATCTTCTTGGATTCGTTCCACCGCATTTTTCCCCACCTCCACTACCCTACCGGCTGCACACGTTCCGAACTCTGGCTTCTCTCAACAGAGCGCCCCATGAAGGTCGAGATCGCCATCGACCCCAACGCTGTTGCGTCATCGCTCGCCGCGCGCGTCGCGGCACCTCGGGCTCCTAAGCCCGATTCCAAGTCGTCGGCACCCCGCGGCCGCCGCGCTCCCCCCCGCCCTCGCGCGGCGCGTCCCGCCAAGAAGTCGGCCGAGGACCTCGACGCCGAGATGGAGGTGAGTCGCGTTGTCATTCTCTGAAGCGGGACTAACAGCCAGGCGTACAAGACTACGACTGCTTAGAAACTATTCATAAAACATTGTTGAGACCATGAGTTGACCGGGTTTGAGATTGATGTATCCCCTTCGTTACTTGGCTAGATCAGCGGCCGGAGGGTGTGCACAGGGCGCTGATGACTAGCTCGAAGCTGTAGACGCGGTACAAGATCGGTGCCGCTGCCAGGCACACCCGCCTAGGTTTAACGACTTTGTTTGACGACCGGGGGTTGCCTTGAACATGGATCCCGCTTGAAACAAGCTCACAACAAGACTGATCTAGCGTCCCGTTCATTCGTTTCTCAAGTCTACTGGAGTGGTGGAACTAAGTCATTCACGTGACTTGGAGTCGATAGGCACAACGCCAAGTCTTGGCAACCTAATGTGACAATTGGGAACGACGGTTGCTCGATTCTCGATTCGATCCATCCTCTCTCCTACTACCTCTCTTCTCTAGACTGAATATCCGACTCGTGACATTATGCACAGACTTTATTCTCATCTCCCCACGCTAAGACATTTGCACCATTTCTAGTCTGCCAACGGCCCCAGTCTCTCATCTCTGAATTACATTCACTTACTTAACCCTCACTCGGTCTCTCAGTCATCCACCATGCTCTTCTTCCCACTCCATCCTCTCCTCAGCCTCCTCTTCCTCGTCGCAAACGCCGCCTTGGTCCCTCGCGATGCATGTATCACTGGTCAACTCGAATGTTTCGGAACATGTATCGACCCCAACACCGATAACTCAAACTGTGGCGGTTGTAGATCGTGGTGTGTCTCCGAACCAGGTAGACCCGCATCTACATGTACTGGGGGAAAGTGTATGTGTCCCGATGGTCCGGCATGTATGTGGTCAAATGGACCGGGGTGGTTCTGTCCAGACCTAGACACCAATTTGAATAACTGTGGAGCTTGTGGTATTATCGTGAGTTCCAAATCTCCTCTCTTCTCCTACTACCCCAAACTCGTCCTTGGCTGAATTAGTGCACAAACGCGACCTGTACCAATGGCACTTGTATGCCCTGCGACAAAGACAAAACCTTTTGTCCCGGTGGCGCGGGCGCTTGCGTCGACATATCTACCTCGACATCAAATTGCGGCGCTTGCTTCCATCGATGTGATGTAACCTCTGGCGCATTATGCCAAAACGGTACATGTATCTGTCCCCCCAACTTGACAAGTTGCGGTTTCGCATTTGCTCAACAATGCGTCGACACGGTTTCGGATACGAGTAATTGCGGGGCGTGTGGTCATCGATGCCCAGAGGATTCGGGGTGTAATGATGGGATATGTGTGGCTTGTCCACCAGGACAGAAGGTTTGTGGGAGATGCGTTAATGTCGAGAATGATAATAAGGATTGTGGAGAGTGTGGAGTTGAATGTGAGGTGGGGACAAATTGCGTACAAGGTGTTTGTGTTTAGTTTATGAGAGATTAGTCATGTATGGACACTGCGGGTGTGGACTTGGTTCAGGGAGCCATGTAGAAGACATCTGTGGTGGTTGTGGTGGTGCGAGATCTGTTTCGGGCGGCCTGCATCTCCTCTTCGCATCGCATCTACGGATAGCACGACGTCAGGGCGGCAGGTGCGCATTTCCTTCTTGTGCTGTGTCCGAAACTGTGGCACAAGGCGCCTCTGTCAACGCCATCGTCTGAATGGAGACCAAGACCGCCCGCACAACTCAAGTGGAAAGCATAGCGCGCCACTGGGTCAGTAAACAGCCATGGCGCGCGACAGTGAGTACGGGTAAGGGCGGCTGACACAAGCTCGAGGTCCACTGCGTCAATAGCAAGAGCACATAGCCGGCGCTAGACAAAGAAACAAATGCAGAATAAACAGGTAGCATTAGCTCACCAGCTCACCGTCTCACGCCGTGACCGAGCCAATGGTCCGTGAGACTCGTCTCCAACCGAAACCGCAGGACCAGCTCTAGCTCCCAGCCTCGCAGCCTAGTTGTGCCACCTGTTTTTTTCGCCCGCCACGCGCCAAGCGTACGAGAACGACAGCGGGCTCGCGCCGACGCCGAGCGGCTCGTGCTCCTTGCGGGCCTCGGCAAGGCGGAAGATGAAGTTGGCGAGGATGACGACAAACAGCGAGCCACAGATGAGGAGTGGACCGACGAGTACGTCAAAACTGCCCGGGTAGCGCGACGCAATCATCGTCAGGCGCTTCTGGTATAGCGCGTAGCCGTAGATGAGGGTGGCGGCGGCGCTGGGATCAGCCAAGTTTGCGCGAGGGCGGGTTGGAGTCCACAGTACAAACCCCGCCAGGCAAACTCACATGATGGCGTAGGCGAGGGCAAACCAGCGCGCGGGGTGGTCATTGGCGCCGTAGAGGAGACCTGTCGCAATGGTGGAGAGGAGCACACCCATCGAGAGGTACGAGATGTAGGTGCGCTCATTGGCGAACCACACCTTAGGCTCGACCTTAACTGGCGTCGCACGCTTCTCTGTCTGTTAGCTACTCGGGCGGAAACATCAGCCAATACGTACTGGGAACGCGCACACGGATGGTGGGGTCGTTGATCGAGTGGTAGTCGGTGAGCAGGGGGCGCTCCTCGCTGCGGTCAGCGTCATCCTCTTCACTCAACACCTGGGCTGTATGCTCCCGGTTTCAACACCAGTCACACTCTCGTCATGCTCACGAGTCCGGCAGACGATCTCCGCGCTTGCTCTTCGCCCGAATCCCCTCACCACGCGCCGGGAGGAGCCTCAGTGCGCCCTGCGAGAACCTGGCGTCAGCGCATCCTTATCTCAGCTCAGGATCATCAAGCTGTCGAGCTGAGGCTGCCTGCGATCGCTATTACGCACGGCTGGAAGAAGTTCTCCGAGACGTCGTTGAGCACACGAGCCAACGACGACTCGGCCTTGGGCTGGGACGGGCCCGCGCCGGCGCTCGACGAGCTGGGGTTGAGGGGCGTTGTCTGGGGTCAGCGGCCCGGCTTTGAGGGAGCAGAGATGGGGTGGGGTCAGCGGTCCTGCTTTGAGGAAGCAGAGATGAAGTGAGGTCGGATGGGAAGGTTGGATGAGGTTGGGAAGGAAGGTTGGATGGAAGCTGGAAGACGAGGGAAGCAAGGCGGCGATCCTCCGGGGTCGTGTTCGTTACTCTGGAAGATGACAGTCGTCTCATGCAAAGTTGAATTCAACTCGCTGTCATGACGCTATCCAGAGCGTCCATAGCGTCGCCATGCACCCGCTATGACTCACCTCGTCGGCCATGATGATAAGTTTGAGAAAAGAGTAAATTGAAACAGAGATAGAGTAGTGTGGTGTTATGATGCCAAGCACGTGCGTGCCCCGGCCAGTCGCCTCCACCACACTTAACCCAGGGACCCTCTGTCCGTGCAAGTTTGTTTTCACCTTTAACTACTGTACATAAATACGTCCAATGTCTCATCCAGGCCGGCTCGAGAAACGCGAGAGACCTAAGCTTAACATTAGAGTCAACCAAGTACATGCTTTTCGCGCGCTTTACGATATAGGCAAAGTGGATCACACTTAATGGCTGATTACTCGCGGCCTCATGGCGTGCCTGGACGATCGACGTCATGTCCGCAATCACCAGTGAGGGTTCAAGAGATTTAGAGGTTCCGAGTTGAGTTTCGTAGCTTGATAGCTTTGTAGCTTGGTGGCTTGATAACTTTGTAGCCATCCCCTTCGCGGTCTACATCTCAATGCATTACCGCTCAATTACATCGATCCACGCACGGACAGTACCAGTCCCGTGCCTGCTGGTCTGCTGCCCAGTCTCCTCCCACATCTTCACACGTCCGCGTGGTCCACCCACTACTGCGCCGCCTGCTGCGCCTGCGAGCGCTGCACCATCTTGAGCAGCATCGCATGGTACTCCTCCCACGCAGTCACGAGCTCGCGCTGTCGCGCGATCTGGCCGTCGAGGTTGGCGGTGAGAGTGCGCCGGAACTCGTCGACGCGCTCGCGCTCGAACCGGGCAAACTCGGCCTTGACCAGCTTGCTCTGTGCTTCAAAGTCGGCGCTCGTGTCACGCATCCGCCGTTCCGCCTGGTGTCAGTCCATCCATCTCCGCTGCAAGCCTCTGAGCTTTCTTGCCCGCTCGGCTTCCTTTTGGAGCATCACTCACCTCAGCCTGCTCTGCCATCGAGATGCCGCCTTGGGCTGGAGGCCGGCCCTGCAGCCGCGCCTTGTCGCGGACCTGCCGAATGCGCGTCACCTCCTTCAGCGCCGCCTGCCAGGCATGGTACGCGCGCACTCGGCTACCGAATGCGAGGCGCACACTCCCAATGAACCGGACATACTCGTCCGACAAGTTCAGGAGCTGGCTCACGTCAGCTGTGGCGTGTGCCTCGCCGGCACCCTTCTCGCGCCGCGCCAGATCTGCCAAGCGCCCAAGCGCGGCACACATCGCCGCGCCAAGCTCCGAGTCCGCGAGCGCCTGCGCAGCGTCCGCGACATCGCCGACCGCAACCGCCATGTCGAGGCGCGCCTTGCTCGCGAGGTCCAGGCTCTTGCTCAGACTCTTGAGGTGGCCCTCCAGGTGGTCGAGGTACGCCTTGCGCTGGTCGAACCACTCGTCCTTCTCGACATACCGCGGCCCTGTCCACGAGCTGAGCAGGCCCGCGGAGGGCGTAGAAGGCGTCTCGGCTCCCGCGCGCCGGTTCTTGATGTCCAGTGCGAAGCTGTCCGACTCGATGAACAGGCGCAGATCCGGGTCAAGCTGGAGTATAGGGTGCGCTGTGATCTTGGTGAGGCAGCGCTGCAGCGCGGCCCGGCGCGTCTCGATAAACTGTTCCTGGAATCGCCCGAACGCGTGCTTGTCCGGCACAGGCGGCACTATCACGCCGGGGTTGTTGGCCGTCAGCTGCTCGTACAGCCACAGGAAGTCGGAGAAGCGGCGCAGCACGCTAAAGTCACCACGGCGGTAGTGGGGAGACGTCGTCTTGGTGCGCACCGTGTACACGACGTGTCCGCGCACTGGGTCGCCAATTTTGGTCGGGTCGCTGATTGTGATCTGGAACACGGGCGTGCTGAGCAGCTTGGGCCGGCGCGGCGACTTGGCGCTGTCCTGAGAGGTGCGCGGCTCCTCACGCTCTTCCTCGTCCGGTTCTGCCTCCGGCTCCGCGTCGTTGATCGACGCCGTCGACGACTGAGTCGCGAGCGGACCCGGCTCGCCCCATCCCCCACCCGCACCCTCGTTCCATGGATCCCCGCTGGTGCTTAGCGGCTCGTCATCCACTGCGCCCCATCCGCGCCCGCCGAATCTCGCGGTCGGCGACGTTCCGTTCGCGCTGCTCGCGCCGATCGCGAGGCTGCGGAACCCGTAGTCAGGCTCGCCAGTCGGCGTGTCGAGTGGCGACACGGAGACACGGTCGGCGGGTGCCGACCCTGGTGCAGCGGGTGTGTCTGGTCGCGACGGTGTAGGCGTAGGCATACTGCTCTCCGGTAAAGGTAGGCTCCCCGATGCCGCCGCCTCCGCTCTGGCCTCTTTGACCTCGGGTTTGACCTCTGGCTTGGGCTCGGGCTTGGACTCCCTGGATGGCGCGAAGACGTACGGCGCCTTCTTCTCCGGCGTGGGCGGGACAATGGCAAGAGGCGGTTTGTCGTCATGTTTGACGAACGCGCGCTTCAGGCTAGCCTCGGGATCGTTCTCGGCCAGGAGTTCTTCGTCGATCAGGCCGGCGGGAAGGGTACGTTGACGCGCCGCCTCTGGTGAGGAAGGGGCGGAACGGCGAGCGGCAGCGGGGGAAGGTGGTTGGGATGACTGGGATTTGCGCGGGCTCGTGCGTGGCGAGCTGGAGAATGGGTTCGACATCGGGTCATCGCCGAAGCCTCCGCCGAACGCGGCCAGCTCCTCGCGCTCGCGTGCGTGGATGACCGAGGGTGGGTCGGGGAGCCCGCTCCCGAAGCCCCCGTCGTACGGGTTCTGCGGCGGTGGCGAGGCGGGGCGCGCTGGCGCCACTTGAGGCGCGCCCCAACCGCCCGAGAGATCGTCACCGCCGAATGGGTTGGCCCATGGGTCGGCGTGGTTGGTGAAGAGCGTTGGCCGGGGTGCGGGGTTGGACTGGGCGAGCAGACGCGCAAAGTTCTCCTCCTCGTCCATGATGTGATGTGGAATGTATCAAGTTGATGAATCGCGGTCAAGTGAATCCAACCTCTATGTGACGTCCAGGCGCGCACAGCGATCGGCCAGCGAAGCAAGTCACGTTTCCGGCAATCAGCCTCCGTCCCTCCACCCGGACCAGATATTCAACAAGATGCGTTTATGCTAATGGGGTTTATTGAAGCGCTGCAACGCGCGGATATGTTTACATGTACGAGTTCATCGGCCTCACATGCGCTGCATACGCGTGTTGAGTCGGCTCGCCTGGCTGCGGCGGTACTCGCGACGGGTCTCGGTCGTGTCCTCACCGCTAACGTTGCCCCACCCCGCGAGAGGAACAACAATACACGTGCAGTTGTCCTGCGCACCCAAGTCCTCGCCAAAGTGCACGATCGTCTTGGCCGCTCTCGTGGGGTCGGCCGAGTTGCGCGCGAGGTCGACGAGTTCTTGGTCCGAGAGGAGCGAGGTCAGGCCGTCCGTCACGAAGACGAGGTACGCGTACTCGGACCCGTCGATGACGCGGTGCGTCACTTCTGGCTCGACGGTGACGCCGGACGCCTTCCACTCAAAATCACCAAAGCTGGCTTGAGCTAGAATCAAGCACAGACAACTCACACTCGAGTATTCTCAATAGCGCCCATCCATCGTGTCTCGCCGAACGAGTCCGAGATCAGCCTGTCCGTGCCCATGCGCCGCAATCGGTCGGCCTCGACACGCGCCTCCGCATGGTGCTTGTCGGTGAGGGCCCAGACCTCGCCGAGCGCCGTGTCGCAGAGCAAGACGCGGGTGTCACTGGGGTCAGCAAGGGGGCGCGCGGGGTGGAGGTGGCTTGTGGAGAGGAGTACCCTCACGAGATGCGCAGCTTGGCTTCAAAGGCCCATGCTCCCGAAAACATCCCGCCTCTGGACCGGCAAACCCTCCTCTCAACTGCATCCACTCACCCAACCTGCGCAATGGTGAGATGCAGCTTCTGACTCGCAAAATGCGGTTGTGAGGGCTTGTCAAGGCTCTGGATGAGAACGACCGACGCGGTCGACCCGCAGTGCCGCGCGCCGTCCTTCATCTCCGTTTGGATCTGGTGGTCGGCCTGGAGTCAGCTCAAGAACACCCGCATTAGCTGCTGCATTGTAGGCCGCCTGTCCAACCCACCTTCAAGTACGCGAGAGTTAATCGCTCGTCGAGGTTCAGCCGGTCCGTGCCCTTCTCCGCTGGCGCGCCCGAAGTCGCCCACTTTGTCCACCTGTTCAACACACCTCCCCTCCAGCGGCGGAAGTATCCGCCGAGAGCCTCTGTCGCCTCGACGGCGGCGGGAATGTCGTCGGGGGTCACGGATTCGACAATGGCCGCGAGGTTGTCTCGCAAGAACTGCGAGACGGCAGTTCCGCCGTGGCTTGGGTTAGTGACCGGTCTGTCCCTTTTTGCGCCACCTTGCTCCCATCGCTCCACGCCAACATCGCCTGTTCTCCAGCCCCACTTCCGCGTTCCGCGTCGGCGCTCCGCGCGCTCCACAGCCGACTTACCCATCAAAGATGCCAACGAACGCCACCTCCTCCGTGCCAGGCTCCGAGCCGCCATACCACTGCGTGCCTCTGGGAAGCGAGTTGAGGAGTTCCCCCCGGTCAACGTCGATCGCGAATACGGCAGTCGCGTCCTCGAGGTATCTGGTATTAGCACATCGTAAAGCGATCGTCACCGGCGCCCCATCTCATCATCCATTCCATTGACTCACGTTCTCTCACCGCGCGACGTGTGGATACCCACGACCTTGGGACTCTTCAATGTGACCTTGTACGGGGCTGTTGTTAGGATCAGCGGTTAGTACTGTATGACTCACTCCCATCGGGCGTCGCGCCTCTGACCGTGTCGTGCAGGGAGCGGAGCCACAACGCGTGTGATGGAGGTTGCCGATGGGTGCGGGTGCGCGCGAGTGGCGCGAGGCGGCTTGGTCCAGCGCGGAGATGCGAGAACATTGTGAGGATGGATGGAGATGAGCAGATTTGTTTGTGGTGATCCCCATAGCGGGAAGATGTGACAAGGTGATCACCCCCAAGGTTGTTCGGAGCGGCGCCGAGAGAGTCGTAATGTGGGGTAAAGGTGACTGTTTAATCCGGGGTAATAGTAACAAAATGAGTGTTGATTGGTTGCTTTGACCTTGATTCGGATTTACCGCCGGTAATAAGTTAATAATGGAAGGAGTATAATGGCGTAAAGACTTGAATGTAACATTTGATAAGGAATTACGTGGCAGTTGCTTAATTGTTAAATCGTGACGTCAGCTCACGTGGATTTGTTTGTTCTATCCCCCCTCCTAGCCCTCGTTCACATGCCAAGCATTCCAATCATTCCAGGCATTTCAATTATCAGCATATGCCTAAACCGAGCAAGATTATCTGATCAGATTGAATAACTAACCTGTCGTACCATCAACCAACACTTGGCGTTATCATCCAGCCTCTTCTAGTTCCTCTCTCCTCGCTTATCACCCGCTTCACCCTTGCTCCCTCCACCAACTTTGACACGGGCATGTGGGCACTCGACAGACCAGAATCAACCATCAACCAACTTATGTATCATCCCTACCCCTGCTGCGGGAAGTGGGGATCTACCTCAACCCGCTTGTCCCTATTCTCCGACCGGGATGAAGCGGTCTCCGAGTCCCGCAACACACTTCAGGCATGCTCAGTACTACCTGCGGGACACATCCGCATTGCTGTCGACCTGGAACAGTGGAGCCGATCCACATGAGATGAGATCAAGTGGCAAGGACAAAGACGATGAATTTTAGGGGAGCTCCAATCCTATGCCATGTGGAGTTTGTTGATTCCCACGCCACTTGGGCCGAGCTAGAAATCGGGTAAATGCTACACTCCGCAGATAAAAATATACAGCGAGCGGGCCATCAGACGGCGCGGAAGTGGCATTCGAGGTACGCTGACGAGAATAATGCGACCACCGAACAGAGCACATGGTCAGGTCCGGTACGATATGACGCAGCATTAGATCCACCATTTCATTCCGCGAGCTCATCAAGATGGGCGAAATATCCCAACAAGCCTTGAACATGCGCTCATGGCGATCCTCGGTTGACGGATTCCGGTGATAGCGGCTGGACAATGCTTGCCGGCATGACTAGATGGGGCTGGTTCCTTTTGCGTTCGGGAACCTGGAAACTTATAATGATACTAAAAAGGATGGTACGATGGATGGGACAGTGCGCAGGCTAGGAGGTTGCGGATGACTAGAGTTTTGACGCTTTGGGACCTGTGGCGGCAAGTTTGTCAGGCCCCTTCCGAAACGGGTCTTCGGCAAGCTTCTGTGGCACCGCGCACTTGTGGCGAGTTCCTCGACCCTTGATCGATGGATCATTGTCAAGGAGGCGGTCGGTGGTGGGCTATTTTACTGACGTCTGATCATAATGGGTCACGTTGAGCGGAATGCAGTAGGCTGGCAGAGGATGAGGTGGCGGTTCGGTCTACGGCACGGCAGGAACGCCACAGCAACGCACGACTTGATTCCAGCCTTTCCCTGACTTGCTTCAGCTGCATAATGAAACAACGGCACGGGAGAGCATCAAGCTCACGGCAGTGAAGAATCTTACGCAATGTCCACCTGAAACGCTGGGACGACTGTTGTTTCGTCTCCACTCTTGGGCTAGCATCCAGCAATCCTCACCTCATCTTTGAATCATGTCGTGCTGCGTAGCCCTACGTGCCTAGGCCGAAGTTGACGCTGTTCTAATGCATCATCCTCTCTTCCTCTCATGCACAGTTGGCAGTCCTCCACTACTTGCCTCTCCTTATGCACAGCTTGACTTTGACCATGGTCCGGGTGTTTTCGCCCTTGACCTGCTGCTTATTCCTCCTCCAAAAGGTCCTCGTCTCCTCCTGTCCGCCTCAACCTCCTCCTTACATGTCCACAACACCCACCGTGACCGGGCCGACCCCTGTCCCTTACACCAAACACTTGACCTCGGATTTGTGTCATCGAACCATCCCAACTGGTCCTGTTCCGCCCACCCATGACGTCGGGCCCCGTCTGCATGGGCGGAAGTAGCTTGCAACCGAGTTCCCACGAACGGCTGCTTGCCGATTGCCCTTGCCCTCGCATACACCCACCTGATTCCCGCTGCAATGATGCCGTACCCCCTCGTCTTATCGAGTGGCTAACCCTAAGCGCATAATCTCCCGGCCACACATCCAGGGCAAGGCTGGAGCATTCCTCGACTCGCCTCGACTGTAGCGCGAGTTCATCTACAGTCGTCTATTCTACTGCAGCATACATTGCTACGACATTTCTGTCTGGATCCTCTGGAATCTCTGTGACCATCTCCTTTCCTTGACAACATCGTACAATCTTACACCTTGTTTCTTGTCTTCACAACACACTTGTCGCAACCGCAACACACCTTCATTCGCCGTCGTTGCGCTCAAACATCTCTACTATACTGTATACACCATTCGCCGTATCGTCTACAATCACTCGCCGTTGTTGAGCAACTGGCAGACGCCGCAGACAAACACCGCATTACTTCGACCAGCCTTTGCTTTGCTTCTATTCTAGCACACCATCGCTTCCACCACCACTGCCAGTACTACCACTCGCCACAGAAATTCCTAAATGATTTCACCCCCAATGGCTTCGTACGACCTGGTCTCGCCGTCGGCCATCAACTTTCCTCCCGAGGACGAGGATGCCTTTTGGCACCTCTTTGATGGAAGCACCCTCGCTCCCGACTGCTTCAAGTTTGACCCATCTGGGGCCAACTCTCGTGCCGACGGTTCGGGCATGAGCGACACGTCGTCGACGGCGTCGTCTTTTTCAAACAAGCCACGGACGATCGAGTCCTTCCTCGCCGCATATGCGACTCCCGCCCCCTCGACCGTCACCTCCATCACGCCGCAGGTCACACCAACACTTCCCTCAGCCGCGACCTTTGCAACGACGCCGTTCACTCTCGCACCGGCGTTCTTCACTACCTCTCCAGAGTCGGGTAAGGAACCCCAGGGCGGGAGGCGCGAACTCAAGCGTCAGCGCAACACCGAGGCAAGTGCCCGCTTCCGCCTCCGCAAGAAGCAGCGCGAGAACGAGCTCGAGAGCCATGCTAGTGAGTAATCTCCAGATTCTCCAGATACTGAGTTGACCCTAGAACACCTCGAAGACGAGGTCGTTGCCCTCCGCGCTGAAAAGTGCGCCCTCGAGCGTCAAGTCAAGGTTCTCCTCGAAGTACTGGGTAATGTTGGGCGCGAGCGCCGCGCCGAGGACGAGGACGGTATCGCAACGTCGCCTCCGCAGGGGCCGCAGTAAGCTCGGCCACACTTGGGCCGCCTGGCCGCCCCAGTGCCACAGGTGCCTGGATTAGAATAGAAGATACAAGGACTATGATTTATGTAATACTAGCTGCGTACGAGGTAGCTCGAGGATCTGATACGAGTTGCGGACTGAGGCAGTTCAACGCCACAGCTGCTGACGTAGACGCGCCTGTGACATGGTGGGTGACAAGGTTTACTCCTGTCTCACTGGTTTCACAGGTTTCACAAACTGATACCAGGACAGACGTAGAGTAAAAGTACAGACTATCATGCATCGTCAGAGGGTGAGACAGGCACCAAGTTGGGTGTTTGTCAAGACAAGTAATATACAAAGGGCTAGATTCCAGCTGTCTGTGCTTTTTGTCTCGATCGCCCTGCCAAGAATCCAAATCGGTCGTCCGATCCTCATTCTCGTCGTCAAGCGTCCCTCTCCATCTATCTGAGCTTGCGTCGAGTACTGTACAGTACATGGCCCAGCCCGTCGGCCATCGGGACCTCGAACCTCGAACCTCGCCCGCGGCACCTAACCTTGTACTTTAGGTCTTTGTGCCGGTTTGCCGGTTTGTCAGATTGCCTTGTTTGATCACCACCCCACAATATCAGCGCCACCTGCCACCTACCGCATGCCAGCACTTGTTCTAGTCTGACTTAAATCCCCCTACCCCCTATGTAATGTAATGAGCCCAGTTGTAATGCGTCCCATCCCCCCCCACATGGCCTCTCCCCCCCCCCCATTCGTCCCATCTCCCCTCCCCCTCCCCTCCCCCCCCCCGGCCAAACCGCATCCGCTCCCGGAATTCGAACCCGAAACCCGCTAGTTTCATCAAGTGAAGTCATCGCAATGTTTTCGTGACTCACTTCCCCGGGGGTTACAGACTAGTACGGCAGGGTGGTACGGCTCTCGGGGCATTACGGCGTCTCTCGTTACGTGGAGCGGCGTGACGTCGGCGCTTGCGAGGGGGTTATCTGCGGTGGGGAAGATTGACGGGGGAGAGCTTTGCCAGGTTAGCGGGGGGAAAGGTGAATGCAAGCTGGCGGGACGAGGGGTGAGTTCAAGTGTGGCGGACGTGGTACAGTCATGAAGTCGTGGCGGTGCCATCTTCAAAAGTGACTGCTTGTCCAGATTACCTTGACATTACTTCAATTTACTCCCGCCCTATAGCCAGCCACATGTCAAAGATCTCGCATGTCCGTAGATTTGTGTGATCTGCAGATCTACCTCTAAATGAAGGGCATGTAACCATTTTACAGCCTTCCCAGTCAGAATATACCGGGAACTAGAAAAGGGGTCGTGGATCATGGAGACTGTGGATGGGAAAGCTGTTTTCTCCTATTGGCGAGTGTCATATTTCATACAGTTTGGCTTCTGGAAGCATGGATGGAAGCGTTCAGCCCAAGTGAGTTAAAGGGAGGTCGAGCGCGCTTTTGGTAGACGCGTTAGAAGTGTAGCGATGGGTTGACCCCGTAATGAGACTTGTACCCGTACGTGGGTGGCAGCGTCATGTGACGCCGCTTCGTCATGTGTTCCATGGTACCATGGCACTTCTCGAACAGGACCGTCATTCGATCCTGTCGAAACGAATCCAAGCGTCCAAGAGTCAAAGAGTCCAACCACAAATGCATGTTCGACTGTTTTGGGAACGGAAGAGCTCCCGAGGCCGGTGCTCGCCTTCTTCTCCCCCACTGCTCCTTCGGGCTTCCGGCTTCCACCATGATCCACCTCTACATTCCCCGGGAAGCGCTAGAAACGGGACGGGATCGATCAACTTTGCCAAATCTTTGTTTCCGCGTGCGACTCCATCCTCGACTCAATCAAGAGTCTCTGTTGAATCAACACCTCGACACGTCATCATAACGCCACAAAGAACGCCTACGCCCTTCGCCGAACAACATGGAGCCAGCGCCACATCTTATCAAGCTTTCCATTCTACACTCCCGTCAGCCGGCGTGTGAGGCCCAAGAGGACCTGACCGCCGTCGTTCTCGCCCCATCTGTTGTTAGCTACCGACGATTACCATGCAGCGGACTCACACGCCAGCAGACACCTCCTGGTAGCATCGCTCGAGGTCGGGCGAGGCGCACACCTCGGCCCAGTGGTCAGTCTGCAGTCAGTTGACGACCACCAGAGCGGTAAGTGCAGAACCTACCACATAGTCCATCACGGCCTGGTGTAGCTCGGTGAACGCGTATGTCGCGAGCAGCGCGGTGACACAGGAGTCGGGCGTGAGCTGGCGTAACAGCGCGTCGCGGGCTAGGGACTGCAGCTCGTCGAGGCCGTAGCGGTGAGCGAGGAAGAAGACCGCGAGCGGCGAGGGGGGTGTGGGCGGCAGCGTGGGGTGCTTGTGGGGTTCTGGTGGTGGTCCCGGTCGGCGCGGCGCACCGGTTGGGTAGGGTGACCGACCCACGGCTGCTGGCGAAGTCGGAGCTGTCGAGGGTGACTTGGCAGCAGACTTGACGACCACGGAAGGAGGAGGTGGCTTGCGAGTCGTATTCGCGACGCGGGGTATGGTCGAGACAGGTGAGGACGACTTGTTTCGGCTTATCGGGGGGCGGGGCGTGGTTTGAGGGTTGGCAGACGAGGTAGAGGTCGCCGATGGACGGCGAGAGCCGCTGCCTTCAGACGCGGTAGAGGCCACGGGCGGATGGCGAGGCGAGCGGCGACCAACGGACGGCGCCGTGCCGACGCTGGAAACGCTGCGCACGGTGCGCGCTTCAACATCGTCCTCCTCCTCCAGCGGCGCATACTCCCAGCTTTCCGAGTTAAGGAGGCGGCGCGCAGATGTGCAATCCACTCTCACCTGACCCATGACGGATCTCACGCTGTCCGTCGCCGAGAAGAGGACCTCGTCAGTGTAGAGCCATCGTAGGACCCAGTAGACGGTGTTGAAGGCCGCATCGTCGACGATCAGGGTGGTGACGGCCGCATCTGATGCCTCCGAGAAGCCGCCAGCTAGTGTCGCCTTAAAGTACTCGGTGTGCACGAGCAGCTCCCAATGCGCGTATACAATGCGCCGGCGCTCCATTGCACCGCCACAATCTGTCGGAGTGCTGCTTCCCTGGTGTTGAAGACAGATGAAACGGACATCGCTGGTGCGCTTACTGTCGAGGAGAGCGGCGTTCATACGTGTAATGCGGCGTGACACAAACTGCTGATCCGTGTGTACGAGAGGTGGAAGTCCGACCTCGGATGCGTGCTTGACGACAATCCGGATAGAGAAAGAGTCGCGTGTCACGACACCAGGGTCCTCGAGAAGCATGCTCAACGGCGGTAGCACAACCTCGTGGTACTCCTGCCGTTTAGAGAAAGTAGCGACTGCCGAGTTGCTCCAGAGCCATTCCGGCTCGCCGAGGCTCCTCTCTCCTGGCATCTCGAACTGCTTTAGTCCCACGAACACCTCACGAGCGAACACGCCGTCTGCCGGGATGTCAGAGTACTTGGCCCACGTCGCGATGATAGCCAGCATGATCCGCGGCTCCTGTACCCCTTGGCCGTCTGTGTACTCGTCAATCGTGTCTGGCGCCCGCTCTGCCACGTCAGAACTAGGAGAAGGGATACGCACCTAGGTGAAGCTTGTACGACAGATCGTCAAAGTATGTCTCGTCGCCCGCGAGAACCTCGTGACGCTCTTCTTCCTCTGGTACATCCTCGCCACGCCCTCGCGCCGCTTCCTGGTCGAGTTGCGTCTTAAGATTAGATACGTTCTTGATTGGCCACTCGAAAGCAGTCTGCTTGGTCTCGCAGAATCCGAGGTTTGTATGTGGTGCACGGGCCAATTCCTGGTTGTGTGCGTGGCGGGAGACGGGAGGTATCACGTAGGCCGTAGAGGGAAGGTGGATAGTATTGGTGCGGCGAGAAGGTGTGGGTGTGGATGCATCATTTCGTCCTCTGACGCTCTGAGTTGGAGTGAAGGGAGTGGGGTTGTCTGGGTTCCAACGAATGGCCATGATGATTTGTAGTAGAGTTTAAAGGAGTAAATTAGGATGAGGGATACAGACAAACCGTAAATGTTATAGATGATTGTTTACACAACTAACTCCAACAACAGTTGACCACATGGCCACCCAACCAGCCACCTCGACCACCTCGCTGCTCGCTGCTCGTTGAGTGTGGGTTAAGTGGGGTAAGTGTGGGGTAATGTAGGGGTTACATATATGGGGAATGTGAGAAAGCACAGACGCGTTAATTGGATTTGTAATTACACGTTATTATCACTGACAATTTAAATACCAGTCAATCAACATCTTTCAATGTTTCTATTCATACTAACCACATTAATACTAGTACCACCAATCACAAGGGGTTAAACTCAAACATTCTAATGACTAGGCGTATCCTTTGGTTCTGTGCCTGGGCCGACTGAATCCGCCACATTACAAGTCCTGCCAGTAGGGCGCGGAAAGGCGTCGAGGCTTATACACGTCCTGTCCCAAACGTAATCTGGTCCATCTGGTGAATAGGTGGGTAAGACAGCAAACCTTGCAACTTAGGTAGAGGAGGTAAACGACGCAAAAGAGGGGAGAGGAAGGGCAGAGTAGGTAGGGTTTGACCGATCTAAAGGAGAATATAGTAATTGAAAGAGCAAAGTCAGACAAGTCAAAAAGGAGTGCAGAGTGTGACAAAGTGAAACATTCGGGGTAGATGGGCCGCGACCTAAGAAAAGAGTTTGGTAAACGTGCCGGTCCGACCCAAGATTTGGGATCTGGTTAACTGGTTAGTAATAGATTGTAATTCACATTAAGTCAACATTGAATTGCCAGTTAATGCCGACAATCCTTAGTTCCTCTAGCCATTGCGGTGGTCCGCCCAAACCGGCAACGTCTCAACTGCGGACAACCCGAATCGAAAGCACCACACCGCAACAACCCTTCTTGCTCCCTACCAACTCGGCACTAACCAACTGCGTCGCGTCCTCTAGCCTATCTCCTCAACACAAGCCAGCGCAGCAGTCATCGTCGTCGCTGTCATCGTCACATTTCTCCCACAACCTGCGCCCCCGCGGTCATCCTTTGGCATAACCACGGTTGGTCTGTCGCTAGCACTCTCTCGCCCCCTTGCGCCTCAACCCCCTTCGGATCCTTCGACTCCCCAAAACCTCACCAACTGCGTCGTCTCCGCTCGGCCCCCCCATTTGTCTCACCTTGTTGGCGAGGTGTAGGACGTGTGGAAGAGTGTAGATCTGTGGATCCGAGCAGAGCTGCAACAAACAGGTTGAAGCTACGACCGAAACAACCGCACAACCGCACACCCCGCACACCCGCACACCCGCACGCCCAGACAACTGCACGCACGCAAACTTCGTTTGTTGCCTCCTTTCATCTGTTCGCTCGCACCTATTTAGCCCACCGGGCCACCCAAATCCCTCTCACATTCACATTCTACATTACCTTATCTTCTCTCACTCTTGCTCCTTCTCTCAATCATCCTGCATCATCACCATTTTTCAACCTCTTCTCTTTTCTGACCTTCCTCTGGACCTCATCGATATCATCTATTCGTCTTTCCATTCCCCTGCACATCTTTCAATACCCGCTTCACTTCGTCGCCAAACTCGAGAACATCCATCCTTCCCTTCCCTTCCTCCTATCCCAGTAGCTCTGCGCCCAAATCTCACAAAGCGTTAGTGTATAATCTTCACACCGCCGCCCCTGGCCGACCATCCGTCAACAAGTCTCCCTCTATCGCATCAAGCAGTACGTACTCTACCTATTTCCCAACCCGCAAAGCTGACCTCTCAGATAATCCTTGTCGACGGCGCTTCTAGTTCACGCCCAGACACCGTCCCCCATCATGAGCGCACTCAACCACACCGCGCCGCGCTTCCGGTCGCACGCTGCCCCACCAATGGGCATGCCGCTCGCACCACCTTCGACGCTGGACGTCCCGCCTCGCCTTGCAGCCGCGCTCGCTACCCCCATTCCCACTCCTCTTGCTACTCCTCTTGCTCCCCCTCCCCCACCACCAATTCACATGTCTAGCTCCCAGCCGCACATTCGCAGCGAGCGCTACGCTGGCGTCGACCATACTCTCGGTCCAATCTTCAGCGACGAGGAGGACGGCGACGACTCTGACTACATTGCTGCCAAGATGACTTCGCTTGGCCTCGACAGTAACCGCACCAACGGTGCTGCGCGCTACTCGAATGCGCGCCAGGACCACCACAACCAGCACGAAGGCATGCCGTCCGAGTTCCAGCGCCGCCAGTTTGCCCAGCAGCAGCTCCTCCATCTGCAGATGGCGCGGCAGCAACAGCAGCAGCAGCTCGAATATCGGCAACAGAACGCTGCTCTTCACAACTTGCTGCGCTCTACCAATAACCCCCAGCAGATCCGTGAACTTCTCGCGCTTGCTGAGCTGCAGCGTGCACAGGAGGCTGCAACGACCCCGCACAGCGCCTACGCACAGCAGTTCGCTGCGCAGCAGCTCCTGAACCAACAGGTTCTCCAGCAGCAGATCATGGCGCTCCAGGCTCAGCAAATGGCCACGGCCGGCCACCGTCAGGCGCTTGCTGCCCAGCTCGAGGCGGGTACGTTGCGCCGCGAACGTGAACGTGAGCGCGAGATGCGCTCGCGACCTCTGAGCCCCGACAATTCGCGGATGCGTGCGGCATTCGAGGGCGCGCAGTCGGGCTACTTTCCGACCACGACCTTCTCGCCGCCGATCGACTCTGCAGTTGGCGTCGGGTGGAGCTCTACGATGGGCAAGCCGGCGCCCGCTCCTTCATCACATGAATGGCCATTCGGTTGGAACCAGGCCCCGCATCATCACTCGCTTCCATCCTCGAAGCGCACACCACCGCCGACGTCGTCAACCAGTTCGAGCATTCGGGCGCCTTCCCCGCCCTCTCTGACTCCCCCTCCCTCTGCGCCCGCAGTGCCTCTGGGCCGCTTTGCCCGAACTCGCCAAGAGCTGGCAGAAGCGCAGGCCGCGGCGCCCGGCGCCCCGACTCTTGCAACCTTTTTATCCCGCCGTCGCCAGACCGACGACGACGCCCTGTCGACCTCTTCGTACCCAGATGCCACCTCGCCCATGTCTGAGACGGCTCCCTCGATTGGCCGCGGCCCTAACCGCAAGTGGTCTGCTGAATCTGGACGCAAGGTTTCCTCTGACCTTGGGCACGTCGACCCGGCGTCGTATCTGGAGTGGGGTTACCGCGCTCCCGCGCCGCGCTCGCAGTCGTTTTCGGTCTCACGCACGGCCGACGACCACAAGCCGCGTCTGTACAACCACATCGCTCCGGCGCCCACTCACGCGGTGAGCTACGTGACGCGCCAGCCATACGGTCCTCCCGGCTCCCCCGAAGAACTCGCCCAGAAGAACTTCGCCTCGCGGTAAGTGGCGGTCGAGAGATATGCTAACATGACCAGCATCCGTCGCAAGGTTGGCCAAAACCTCGGTATGCTTACGCGCCGCACCGAGATCACCGATGTGTAATGCGTTGGTCTGCGACCTGTCACGAACATTTGCTGTCCTCCTAACACAACACATTATTATAGATACCCCGGCTCGATGCCGCACTCTCCCTCACATCTGTCCTGGACACTGGTCTCCTCGCGGGCTCCCCGCCGAACATGTTAATGGACTATGGGCCGTAGCACGTCCACAGCGACGAGCAAGTAGTATGTACGTTGTACGATAATCGTAATTCCCAGTGTCATGCATGGGATGCTGGCGACGTGTGTGACATGAATATCACCGCTAGCGAGTAGACTTCAAAGTGGAGGGCGGAATCAAATGTTAACGCGTCACGCGTCACCTACCATCCCATTATTCATGGTAGTTTGGCACCAGGGACAACAACATCCATCACACCTTTTACCTCACGGCCATGCCTCCCCGCAAGCGCGCACGACGCAGCGGGGTGGAAGAGCCCACCCCAACTCCAACCCCACCGCCATCCCAACCGCCGCGTACGCAGCGCATCCGAACGGACCCTGCTCCAGGAGGGAACAGGTATCGCACACGACACCGGCGCGATGTACGTGGTCCAGAGCTGGCCGAGCTCGAGGGTGGGCGCGCCGACCTCGTTCCCCCCTCCGATGATGACGAGTATGACGAGTGGCGTGCAGTTCGTGCAGTCGAGCGCGCGGAACAAGCTCAAGCCGAGGCTGAGGCTACATCTGATGTAGAAGAGGTAAGCTGCTCCTCCCAGCTGTAGCTGACGCCAGCGCGCAGGTCCATCCAGCCCGCGCCGCTTTGTGTATCTCTTCTCGTCGTCGGGCAGCTCACGCTCCCCCTCCCCTTCCTCATCCCATCCCTTCCCACGAAATCCCTTGCCGCCGGCTCGTGCCAGCCAACCTTCATCTTCTCCACGTTCCCTGACAGCTCCTGCTCAGCCACCACCTTGCGCGAAGGGCAAGGGGTGCGAGCTGTCCCTTTCTCCTACTCCTCCGCCTCCGCCGACACGAATAACGATCGCGTTAAGCTCACCAAAGCTGTTCACGATGCCAGGTTCCCCGCGCGGAAGGGACGACCTTCCCTCGCAGTCGCCGCCTGTACCCGCTATGGAGCCGGAGGCGCCCGTCCCGCCCCATCCTCCACCAAACTCCGAGCTGGCAGACGAGATGAAGCTTTCACGACTCACTGGGTCGTCTCTCCCGCGACGATCATCACTACCGCCTCCACCTGTTGGAGCGCCGAGGCACCAACAGGAAGGCCTGGCCGGACCGTATCCGGGAGGACCCGTCGCAGCGTCTCGGTCACCAAGCGGACCCGCTATGGAGGTCAACGACGAGGAGAGCCAACTGCCTGTTGTCGCGGTCACAGTCCCAGCAGACGGGAGCCTGGTATCGCCTATGGACGCTGAGGAGAGCCAGTTCCCGGTTGAGGCGGTGGCCGCAAGCCCATCTCCAGCACATCTGGGACTGGGATCGCTCATGAGTGTCGAGGAGAGCCAGCTCCCCATCCCCCAGGAGATGCGCGAGGAGGAGGCGTGGGGAATGGATCTCGATGACATCGAGGACGCGCCGATTCCGATAGAACCTGAATACAGATCGCGGCCACCAACCCCATCGTTCGCAGCCTCTGTGCCTCCTCAACCTGTGATGGATCTCGAGGTCTTCAACTACCCTCCTGCCCCGATCGAACTGGATCCTGGATCGCAGCCACGTGAAGAATCACTGGCACCCTCAGTGGCCCTTCAACCTTCCCCAGCCCTGGTGAGCCTTCCATTGCCACGATCGTCTGGGGTCGTCGGCCGTGATGAGGCTCGTCGACTCTCTCAACCCGTACTCCCGGACTCTTCACCTGTGCGGATGTCCCCCAGTCCCATCCTGCCCATCTCTCAGCAGCCTGCGTCTCAGCGTGGTATCCCTCAACGACCCACTCCTCAACTGCCTCGTTCACCGTTGCGCACATCCCAAAGGTTAATCTCGCAGCGACAACCACCGCCCTCGCCAGATGCCGTCGACCTCCTTGCAGCCCATCGTGCTTCACAGTTCGCTCCAGTGAGGACACCGCCGTCGCAAACTCGCGACAGTCACATGGCCGTTGCGAGTGTCGCCGACACACCTCCTCAACCCTTCATCGACCCCGCTCTGCTCCAATTCCGTTTCGTGAGGACGTTTCGCACCCGCACTGCCTTGCAACTCCAGCCGTACACTAAGGAGAAGCAACAGTACGAGAATGCGCTCCGCAAGGGCGGCCTCGCCAAGGGTCGCCGCGCAGTGGCTCCTTCAGCCGAGATTCGCGCGGCGAACGAGCCCGACAAGACCCAGACTCAGGAAGGCGACTCATCCTCCGACAGTGACGCCACGCCTCCTGATGCCATCGTGATTGGAGGTACGCAAGATCAGGCGCAGCCACGACGGCTCGATCCCAAGCCATTGGTCGATGCAGACTACGACGAATACTTCCTCGAGTTCGGCGAGGTCGCCGAAGAGGAGGACGAGGTGTGTCAGAAGCGGCTCCAGGTCATCGCACGTAAGCGCCTAAGGGTGGCGAAGGAGGCACGCAGGAAAGAACGTGCCGCGGAGCGGACTCGCCGTGGCTTCGAAGCCTTGATGAAGGAGACCGAGAAGGAGAGGGAAGCAGAGCGGAGGAAAGAGGCGGAGAAGAGGAAGGCTGAGCGAGAGAAGGCCGCGCAGAGGGTTACTGCAGAGAAGCAGAGGAAGGCAGCCGCCAACCAGGAGCGCGAGCGCGAGAGCAATGCGCGACGAGGTGGTACTACCCAAGGCGTCAGCAAGAGGACTTCGAAGTTGGCCGTCACCGCGAGAGAGAAGAGCGTGCCCAAGGTGCCTCGCTCCAGCACAGCCCGGCGAGACCGAGGTGGATCGGTAGGTGGGAAGGGAGGTGTATCGCTAATATCCGAGACTTCTGTCAACCACACGCCAGGAGTGCCGGGCCGACCAGTCACTTACAGTCGCCGTCAGCAGCGGCCTGTAGTGGAGCTGTCGGACTCTCCGTTATCGTCACCGCCGCCGTCACCTTCCACCTCCGAGCGACAAGTCCCCCTACCGCCGAGCGACATTCCTCCACGGGTTAGCACGCCGGCGCTCACCTCACCGCTTGACCGCGCATGTCCTCCAACTGCGTCTTCCGGCATGGTGCAGGCGGGCATAATGGATGTCGGAGGCGGCCTGGATGACTTCGGGGACCGGATCGACGACATTGGTGGAAATAACTACGGCGACTTTATCGGCAGCGCTGATGGCCGGCCAGCCACTCCCCGTTGTTTGTCCAGCCCTCCAGTTGTCCCGACCTCGCGGTCTACTCGTCGCCGTCGCATTGTCTCGAGCTCGAGCCACTCGTCGGACGCGGACGCCAGTGATTCTTCGCAACTACAGTTCGATAAGCGCCGCCGCATTGCGGAGCGGATGTTGCCACGGGCGATGCTGAAGCGTCTGGAACAAGAGGCTACCCAGCAGAAACGTCGGAAGGACGACAGGCGTCGCCGCGCCGCCCGCGTAGACGACTCTCTGGTTCGCCCTGGGCACGCGGTCGTGCGGCATCGTGGTGGTGGTGTCTTTGATGACATGGGTGACCTCTTCAACGACGAATTGGAGCCTGACGAAGGAGGTGGCATGATTGGCTCCCAAGCTGTGGAGGGTGACGAGTCGGAGGCCTCGCCTGACGAGGACTTGGGCCGCCAACTTATCCTCACTCTACAGAGCGACAGTGACGGCTCAGAGGCAATAGAGGATAATGGCCGACCAGCGGCCCTGGCTCGTCTTCAGCGCGGCGACTTCGAGGCCATCGTGCACGGCAGGCGGTCTATGGAGCCACGCGAACGCCGACCAGCACGAGGCGGGCTTCGCAACCACCGTCCCGCGCTGCGCATAACGAAACATCCCGCGAAACATCACCGGCAGGACACAGACGGCCTAAGCGCGCCCATCCGGCGCGTCCTCAATGAGTCGCAGTTGTACCAAACAAGGCTGGACTTTCCCGTGGAAGAGAAGACTCCCGGTAACCGCCACAAGGCGAAGTCAGATAGCAGCAAGAGCAAGAGCAAGCACCACAGGGGTGACCGTACTAGTGGCGGCGGCCATCGTGGTGGAAGGGGAGCAGTGCGCCCAGCCATCCGCCTCGACGACAGCGTCATCTTTGCCACAGGTGATTTCGCATTCTCGAGCGACTCAGAAGACATCGAGGTCCTGGGCGAGACTCTTGCACCACGCGCCCCGCTGCGAGGGTCCCTCGCTCAGATGGCTGTGAAGGCCGGTCGTCTGTACGCACGGACCACATCCTCACCAACTCCAGCACCCTTGCAACAGCGTCGTCCGGCCGCGGAACGGCAACTGGATGAAGGAGTGGGCAAGGCTCGGTCCTGGGCGAATTTTGATCGGTTCCCGGTCGACTTCGAGATCACACCACTTCCGATGGGCGTGTACTGCTGCGGAGAGAGCATCCCAGGTAGCGGGCGGCTTGGGAGGTTTCTTGGCCAGCTTGACGGCGAGTTTCTGGACGAACCGAGGCCCATTTCAGCGTACGGCGTGGCACTGCACTCGGACATGGCGTCGGACGAGGCGCTGGAAGTCCTGCCAATCGTCGTCGACGGCATGGTGAGCTCGATCCACAGCTTCATCGATGTGAGTTCGGCAGCGAGCGCCATTCCTGATCTCGGGCCGTTGCGGTTCTTCCGTGACTATCTCACACGAGCCGACAGCGAGAAGCGCGAGAATTTGTTTCTGCCGTTCAACAACCTGGGCCAGCGGCTCAACGACATTATCTTGGACAGCCGCCGCGTCCACCGGCATCTCGTACTCCATCTCCTCGAGGTTCGCTACGCGCTGCTCGAGATTGTGGCGATTGTGGGCGACCGTGAGAGCGTCTCCACAGCTGCAACGCGCCTGATCAGCTTGCTTTTGGTGTACGGCTTCGACCGCACGGTTCGTCCGCTTCGACGCATACTGAGTGGTCAGGCCGACACGCCCGAGGTCTCAGATGTCACCGTGGCGCTATGGGTGTCGCTCCTCCACATCCTTGCGGCGTACGATAAGCAACACCCGCCGCCCACTAGCAACGCAGACGACACCTTCTCCATTGCCCTGGCTGACGCACTGGACCGACGGTACAGCGGCGAGGTTGGGCCGCTGGCGGCTGAGCGCATTTGGTTTCTTGTGTTTGGCCTTTGCGCGATCTCCCAGTTCGGCTTGGACGGCACAGTCGTCGCTGACTATACGCCGTTCCCGCGGTGGGCACTGGTCAAACGTGCTCTCGGACACATTAAGATCACGCATAGCCAGGAAGTCGAGGAGGCGGCACATCTCGGCCAGCTCCAAGGTCGCGACAGGTACATTAAGACAGTTGTGGCGCGCTGCCTCCGACTGTCGTCGACGTGGCGGTGGTACTTTGACTCGCGGAGCTTCTCCGTTGCCACGCGCGACCTCGGCATGATCTTCAAAGCGCGGCAGCACCGCAACCTGCCGACAGAGGCGCCGGTCGACTTTCCCCGCTTCATCGTGGATTTTGACATTTCGTTGACCGCTGCAGACGACACCCGGAGAGCCTCAGCCTTCGAGCTGTGGCTCCGCCTGGCGTGCGTGGCTGCGTCAGATCTTATCGGGGCAGCGGAGGAACTGAGCGCTGCCCACCGCGCCGAGCGAGACGTCCAGCGCCTCATCATGTCCATCTTCCCTCTCTCCGCGGTGCCGTTCACGCGGACGAATCTGCCAACCCCAAAACAACTCGGCGCTCTCGTGAACCGGTACTCGACAATGGTGGTCGCGTGCTATTTCTCCCCGCCTCTCCTGCCGTGGCTGCTGGCCAACTCGCGCAAGTGGCTCGCCTTTGACACCGCCGACTTTGAATCGCGGCAAATCTGCATCCGCGGGCTTATGTACCTCGGCGTCGCGTGCCGCCATCATTCCCATCCGCTCGATACCGTGGTGGGTCAGCTGGCGGACATCCTAGCGACGTTACAGGCGGAACTCGAACAGCTCAGCCGTTCCACCAAGCTGCCCGGCTTCCCCACGCGCGTCGAGATCGAGCGCACCATGGTGCTCGTCGTGTCGTGTTTCCGTCAGATCATCCTTCACCCCGGCTACACGCAGCGCGTGGAGCCCGTCTACCCCGACCCTGTACTACTTCATGAGTGTAAGTTCTGCGTCTCGTATCGCAGCTGACATCAGCCTGGACCGCGCGCATCTTCCAGCTCGACCTCGTCAAAGACGTCAAGTCAGGGTTAGAGATTGTTGCGACCATCCAAGCCTTCCTGGACGCGCGTGGGAAAGCGCTGCCCAAGCGTGCGCGTGTTGCGCGTTCGTCGCGCCAACAAGAAAGCGTCGACGATTACCCGAGCCTCGGGTTCGACTTTGACGCCATAGACCTCGCCGCATTGGGCGGTGAGGAGGCGCCAGCAGACCCGATCGAGCGACAGGACGCGGCCTTTGCAGACGTGAGTTTCGACTGCATGATCGCGGACTGACACCAGACCATTGTTACTGTCATCTGCCCTCGGATTTATCGCTTGTTGTCGGATATGCTGCCGGCGTCCGAGTCCGAAGAACCGGCCAAAGAGAAAGGTGTCGAGCGCCTCGTCTTTATCAACCGCCTCACGCAGTGCTGGAGCGACTGTGCGGCGATCGCGGTCGTCGAGCACCAGCGTCTCGGCTGGGACGTGTACCTGGCGCGGTACGGGCAGCAGTCATGGTCGCGTATCGGCAACGAGCTGGGCCGCATCCGCGTCGGCCTGCAGTTTATGACGAACGTGGCGCACACCGATCCTGGCGCTTTCAGAACTCACGAGGACGAGTTCATCCTGCTGCTCTTCCAAGGCATCGTCACTGACCGCCTGACAATCGAGCACAAGTACACATCTGCGTTCTTCGCCCTACCGGGTGCAATGGACCACATGCTCTTCGAGGGCGTACGTGCCGTCGGTGTAGAGGACCTCTCGCGGAGCGCGTTTATGGAGAAGCGCATTGCCATTCTGGAGGCCGTGTTCCGCAACATTCCGGGCCTCCTGAGCTCGCACCTCACCCCGGCGGGGATGAAGGCGCTCATCTGGCAGTGCATCAACGTGCTCGTCGTCAGCATTGTGATGTACGAAGCTGCGATTGACGCGCACAGGGTGCTGCATCGACAGGGATACAGAGTGTTCACGATGGAGGTGGTGTGCGCGCTGCGGCGGTATGCTAGCGGGCACATAAACGAGAACACTGTGCCGGGGCTAAAGGCGTTGACGTGGGCGTAGGGGAGGGAGGGTGGAGGGTGTAGTCCATGTATAATCCCATAGGACATGTAGCTATAGTGAATCGATAACGGAGACTGTTGAAGCAGGCTGGGCTGCGGAGGATGGAATGCAGGGAGCGGAGCGCGGCCGTCACCGATCTCCTAGTGCGCTCCGGTTAACGCGTGTAAATAAGCGGAGTAGGCCCAACTTTCGGCACCCAAACGTTCCCCGTCTCATCGCGATTATCTGGAATTACTCATACTCATTGTCGCTGACCAGACTCTTGGTCACTAACACTCGACCCTCTTTTGCACTCCTCTCCACCACAGCGCCGGCCCTCTGATTCCCCACTCCACCCCACCCAACCTGCCGACTCCCCGTTTCCCACCAAGCCGCCCGCTACACGATGACGTCCAGAATGATCCCCGCGACGAAGGAGGACGTCGCCCAGCTCCAAACCCTCCTCTTGAGGCCCAAGCATGGCCGAGAGATGGGCCAGCACCTCACGCTGTACGCTGCCCACCCCATTCCAGAGGAGAACGACCGCGGCGGCCGCAACGCGAACAACTGGCAGATGGTTGTACAGGGAACTGTACAGGAAGGTGCGTGAAGCGGAGGATGATACGCGGAGGGAGGTGGAACGTCAGAGAGGTGGCAGCGAAGACGGGAGTGACATTTTGAGATGACTTGACTGACTCCAGGTTGGGTCAACGGCCTCGGAAACCTCCATGGCGCAGCGGCGGCCTGGCTCGTTGACCAGTACGTTCCTCCAACTACCCGGCTGACAACAGGTTGACGTCGGCTGCGCTCTCCCGCCTCGCGACACCCACGTTCTGGGGCCCGCCGATGTTGGGCGGCGTGTCGATCCAGCTCGATATGACGTACTACAACCCTGCGCCTACGTGAGTTGAGCCCAATCAGCTGCGAGGGGCTTTGCGAGAAGGGCGTATCTGTGTTGGTAGCGCTGGTGCATCGTCGGGATGAGGGGGATGGCGTCCACGCGTGTGGGGTTGTTGGAGTTGGGAGTTGAGGGTAAAGGCGCTGACGGCAGTGGCACCAAGGTCAGGATCGTGGTGACGGTCGAGCGGATGGCGCGGACGCTGGCGAATACACGTTGTGATGTGAGTAATGGGGCTCAAGGAGATGTGATCAGTTCGGGCGGGGATGGGGGAGGGCTTGTGTACACAACCAGCTGCGCAGCTCTCCTCTCTCCATGCCTTATCTCAAATCGTGCTGGTATCGGCAAGTTGAGCTCGCACAGATCAGACCGGCTTGTACCTTGTCGGCAGGCCTGTGTAGAGTGTCAATGACTAGGTTGGGCAATGCGTCACCAGACGCCAGTCACTCGATCGGGAAGTCCCATGTCTTACGCTGTCACACGCCGACTCTCGTGTCCCCACTTCTCGTGCCCCACCCCACACAATGAGCTGATACCAGATCCTCGAATGGGACACGGGGAAGCGTCTGGCATCGGGCACACATGCCAAGGCGTGGCGGCCCGCCAAGATGTGATTTGAATTGTTGAATTGTTTGGATGCCATTGGATTAGATCGATCCCGCGTCAGGTTATTACATGGGTATAGGAAGGTAGATCAGACTGTAGGGATATGTGACCTGTTCATTTGTAGGAATGGGCAGCCCCCCAACTTGTCAGCTGCCAACCAGTACACACAACCATTACGCGTTGCCGTTGCTGCTCGCCCCGAATATGACGAGACGCCCTCCTCCGCTCCCCCTCCAATTGGGGGTCAAGGGCTCAGCCGCTTCCTGATCGTTAGAATCTAGAGGACACTCGCTCCTCCTCCAGTCCATAGCGTTTCTCTCATCCAGCCCACTCATCACGCGTGGCTGAAGTCTGGACTTTCGGCTTATCCTGATAAGCAAATGGCCCAACCTCATTCTTCCGCGTCGTCATCAAGATCTTGTGACCGAAATGTTGTTATCGAGAAATCTCCCACAGAGGATTCGTCAATTGGCGAGTAGAGTAGAGTAACTGTAGTGTCAAGTCCAATACCTTGGGAGATTGTCACTTGCAGTTGAAGAGGCGTTGTTACCGATATTACCGGCATCATTCTTTATGTCACAGTGTTGTGGGTTCTGGGAGCGTTCTGCGCCATCCATCCTACACTCTGGCAGCTTCAGAAAATCGGCAGAATCAGTCCAGGAAAGTTGGCTCAACCGGGACGTTGGAGATATATCGCTTCCGCGACACCACACCGTGCTGAAACACCCCCCCCCCCCCCCCCCCCCCCCCCCACCGAGGACGTGGTTCGGACCGGAGTACACCGTACTCTGCAGCTCTAACCCGGCTCGCGATGCGTCACGCTCCTCGGGCTTTCAACTTGAGACAACGTGTGTTCCGGCGCGGAGCGGTTCGTGATGGCGGAATTTCATTAGTACAGTATGTGATTAGACTGGCCGTTTGTTGTGTAGTTTGTCGAAGCCATTGTCAGCCAAGGGTGAGAATACATCTTCCGCGGGAGTCGTCAATCAAAGGGAGTTAGACAGGCTCCCAGTCCCCTTTGTTCGGTGCGTGACAGGGGGGAAGTGTGAGCCACCACGACGCCGAGGACACCGTCGTCGGTGCGTCGATAAACTTCTGGACTCCCCAATTTGTATGTTCAACCCCAACCTCACTACCATCCATCCACTACTTGAACATGTCCGCATAATGTACAGGGGCACGTAGGCCAGGGTAACTTTCCCAATGCCACTATTGTTCCTACCCCACCAACATATCACCCTGCAACCCCCACTTAATAGGCACAATCTGCCACACTCGTCACGGTGTAGTGTGGCTGAGCGAGCTTGAGTGACTTGATGGCCAGAGAGCACCGAGTGGCCCGAAGAATTTTGTGCCACCAAACAAATAACTGTCGTGATTAAGCTTCAGCCACCTCCGCCAGGATTCACATTTCAATTCAGGCACCGCTCACCTGGAAAGAAGAGGCAGGTGTCCAGAGGGCCTCGTCTCAACCATGCAATGCGCATCACGAGAGCTTCACCACTCACAATTCTGGGGCCATTTATGTAAACTTTGACGTAGCCGAGAATGAGCAAGTATGCCGTTATGCGGGGATGGCCTCTAACCCGACTGCGCCGATGGATAGATTTTTACTTTGCTGACGTGGATTGAGCTCGAATGGGCGGGGATGCTCCGCTTCAAGTAGATACAGTGGCGTCGTGCTTCGAAAGCTTGCCAAAACTGGCAGCAGATCGGTACTGCCCTACTCTCCGTCCATGCCGCGGCTGACGCCCCCATTCCCCTGTCCAAACTCTGTTCAATTCACAATTGGAGGACTGGACGTGTATCGTATCCGCGTTTCAGGTCGGGCCCTATTGCCTTTTATTGTTCTGCAGCGCGACGTAGATCTCGGAAGCAGAAGATTCCGGGACATGCTTTTGGGAGCAGGCACGACGCCTCCAGCCCTGGTTGCTCCAACTCTCTGAAGCAGGCAACCCGAGCCGCCATCGAATGCATTGGTCTTCAATAGAGATAGAGTTGCAGCGACAGTCGAATGCTCAAACATCGGCGGTACGGAGGATGCGCTCTTGAGCGCGCTTATCCATGTTTACAGCACGTGCGTGCCCCGGAAACCCTCGCCTGCCGACCCCCCAATGTGCCTATGTGGTCCATATGGGCGGGTTGGCTCGGACACACAATGGTGTTGTGGCGGCGGCGTCGATTCATCAATCGGGCAGAATCGATTCCGGACCAATGAACGTCAGAGGTACTGCTACGATATTATGATTTTCTCGATGGGTATCACACTGTACCGCTGGCTGCTGCTTGGCAAAGTGGACCGGAGCGAACCGGTCACCGTATGACGTGTCCGAGACCCGGCTGCCCGGAACGAGTCGCGACGCTCTTGGCGAAGGCGTCTTCCACGTGCTCCGTTGACGTCGTTCGCGTTTTCGGGGACTCGACGTGCGACTTGTTTAGCATGTGTGCCTGCTCTCGCTGAACGGATACCGGACCAATGCTTTGGATTACGATGCTCACTCAAGTACGCAAGTGGAGTCGTCGCCGAGCTGTCATCTGTGGAACGCGATTGTTTCTCTGGTGCGATGTTTGCGACCCTCCTCCCTCCTGGAACGATTAGTGATTGGACTGGCCACCGCCGGCACTCGAATTCGCGGCGACATGTCGCCCATTGGGGATGTTCATTCCGAAATTGCGAGTGCTGGGAATTCTGCGCAGAGGTACCCAAGGTCGGTCGTGGGCCAATCATGACATGTGGAGCACATGGGATATGGGGTCGTGGGCTATTCATTTGAAAGGGACCGTATATGGGGCGACCATGGCGATCATTTGACGCGCCACTGGAGTGACGGTGGCGTCGAGTGTGGCGGTTGGGTCAGTGGTTTGCAGCGCAGGGTGGCCCAGTTAATTCCCACATATTGAATGGATCGCCCCTTATCGGCTCCCCGTCTTGAACTCTACTGTCCGGCCCTTTCCGCGTTGATTACTGTGGCATACATTGTATGGGACTGTGTTACCGATGATCGAGAAATATGCCCGTTGAAGCCTAGCCTGCCAGGCCGTCAGGGAACGATGCGAGTACCAAATTAAAGGTGGGTTGCATTAAGTGTGGTGGCACACGGCACTGGGTACCACTGTGGACAAGGGGGTATTGGAGTATTTGCGCGCGTCCTCGTGTTTGCAATGTTGCGTTAAGGAGGGCAGGGGCCGGGCGTCGATCCCGGTGTGATCGTACAGCAGCGCCGCGTCGAGGGAAACATGCAGAACCAGTCCGATGAAGCCGTCGACCCAACGCAGTCATCGAACAAACAATCTTAGTCAATTCTCCTCGGGTCTCGGCTTTCAGCTCCTCCTTGGTACGACCTTGAGCGTCAGCGCCAAAAAAATCGCAAGAATGCAAGATACGTACTCCGTGCTCACGTCCAGCCCCAGTCCGGTTTCGACGGGAGGCGGCAGCGGAATTGGGGGGAGATGCAGTCGAGCCCGTAACTCGTTGATAGTGTGCCTCGACGTGTCGAGCTCCGCTTGCAATTGTTTGATCACCGCCTCGCTCTCCTTCTTTTCACTTTCAAGGGCAGAGACATAGTCTGGACCGTGTCAGCACAAAAGAGACGAGAAAACAATGACAAGGAACGCGCGCTCTTCCGACAAGGAAATGGTAAGGTTGCGCCACTGAACTCACCTTTGCGCTTCGCCCTAAACCTCCTCGCTCCTATGCGATTGCGGACCTGTTTCTTGTCTCGGGGGTTGAGAGCCTTGTACTGATCCTGCGGCATTCCCCAAGGCTGGGTCTCGCCCTTGTCCTTGCCTCCGTCTGCTATGGTGGTCGCGACCGACATAGCTCCACTTCCCTCCCAGCTGGAACCGGTGGAATTGGTCCGCCGCTTCTTATCAAAAGAAGTCTCCATCTTAGCATGGGTTGGGTGGACGCCCGGAGGAAAAGAGGAAGAGGAGCTGCCGCCCGTGTATGTCAAGTGGTTGGAGGGTGAGAGAGGTGACAGGGTCGTCATCCCTGGCGAAGCTGTCGGGTATCCACCGGGGATCCGTGGCGAATATCCATGCGGCTGCGCCGGGCGCGGAGCGGGAGGTAGGGATGACATGGTCGCTGGTGGTGGCTGGATAGGGTAGTGGTAACCACTCATCGGCTGCGAGGTAGGCATGTGACTCGAGTAGCTCATGGGCGTCATGTGCATTGGCGCTCCGCTAGGCCCCTGCCCAGCTGACGGTCCAGCTGTGCTTGTGGGAATCCCTACTCCCGATGGTGACGATCCATGGTATCCCGAACCATACGCGCTCGACACTGGCGGTAGGTTGTGTGGGGACGATTGACTTGGTGGCAGCGGAGGCAGGAACGTCCCCTGGTTGATTGATCGCCGGTGGTCCTCGCGGCCCTGGTGTGGCGGCGACATGGGGTGTTGGCGTTCACCACCATAGTAGTTGCCGCCATAGAGCCCCTGCATGTTAGTCTGGATGGAATACGGAGCAATGTTGACATCAAGCTCGAAGCCACCGCAGTCGGCATGCCGGCAATGACGGCAGCGTGCAACCCCGCGGGGGTGGCTTACGCCAACGGCGACGATCATTAACCCGCACTCACCCAGTTGGTCGGCTCCATCGGATAGGTAGCAATGTGTGCAGTCACGATGGGCAATTCGGCGCTTTGAGCGCCGTCGCGTAGATGAGAGGGGGATGTGGTACTGGTGAAATGGTCCGGACCTTGTAAAAAAGGTGGGGATGCACGGACAATGGGCCCAGGAACAGGTTGTCGTTCACTTGAAGTGCGTCTGCGCGGTTAGCAACGAACATACTGGGCCTGGAGATAACCAGCGACGGCACGGCCCGAGCATGCTGTGTACGTGCACGTCGCAGGAGCGGATAGATCATCTCTCGGGCGCGTGGCGCAACATTGCTTGCACGACCGACGATGTGGCGTTCCCAGGTCACCATCCCATCATCGCCTCCCGTCTCCACGCACACTGTCGCACTGGCTTGCCTTTGAAGCGCACCACTTCCAGTGGCGTGCTGCAACTAGAGGCCCAGGACACCACGTACGCGCCGGGGTTGGCCACTCACTAAGCAGATGGACACACACGCGAAAACAATCGGCGAAGGAGTGGAAGAGATATCAAGTGTGCCGAACTTCCTGCCGTTGGGCCGTTATAGCAAGCGGGTCGAAATGACTTGTTACCGCGGTTGGGCTGACAAGTGATGACGACAATGACGCGGACGACAGTCGTGTACAGACGGTGCCGGGCGGGGCGCAGTTGGGCGTCAGGAGCAGTGCGATTACGACAGATCGCTTGAACGCTTGATCGTGAATATGTATGTGTGTGTGTGTGTGTGTGTGTGTGTGTGTGTGTGTGTGTGTGTGTGTGTGTGTGTGGAGATGGTGTGGGGGAGACGTCTGGTCCAGTGAGGATGGTGAGGGCGTCTGCGTCTGACGCCACTCAAGACCGCACGAGTGGAGAGCAAGTCAAGTGGAGAGGGGAGGGGAGGGGGGTGGGGGAGGGGAAAGGTGGGAGGTGAGGGATGGATTCGAACTTGCTTGCCGCCGTTTGTCAAGTGTCCTCTGTGGCGAGTTCTAAGAGTTGGCCTGTAGATGAAGGGAAGGGAAAGATGACAGTCGGTTACGGACGCGGTCTGGTCGATAGTCTGTTTGTTGGGGAGGGGGATGAGGACGATCCGATAGTGCAAAGTGCAACTTTGCGCGCGTTGCCGGTTGGAACGGTCTTTGGGCAACTCGATCCCGGTCGGCCAAAGGGTGTAATGAGGGCTGTGGACGTCCAGATCTTGTCCTGGATCAAAGTCTGTGTTGCTAGCTTTTCTGCGAGTGGTTGGTCTGTGGTTTTGGAGAAACGGACACGGAGGGGTCGACTACCAAGCCCGTTACCGCCGGCCTTTTGTTTTGGCCCTCCGGTGGCCAGTAGAGACGAGCGCCGCTGCGGAGGCTTTGAGACTGCCTGCGCGCGCCGATCTTGGCTGTCTGCAGAGCGTAGGTGTACGGCCCGCGAGCCGAACCAAGTGAGCCTTGTGGGCTTGTGGGACATGCAATCTACAGAGGTTAGGCATGTTTTGGTCGTCGCTGTCGTTTAGCGACGGCCAGGGACAGGTAGATGAGCAGAGGTGGACCAGATATTGGGGTTGTGGGTGAGGTGTGTGGGGGTGGCGGGGGTCCAAGGGTCGGTGAGTTGAGGTCCAGTTAATCGACAGGCAAACATGTCGCCAGCAGGGACCAATGCAAGAGGGACAGAGGGACAGCAGCAGGGTGTCAGAAGACCGACGCGTGTCACGGGAAGGGCATCCTGGACAAGGTACGGAGTAGGAAAAGGATAAGAGTAGTGGGTTAACAGGTTTGAAGAGTGCGCAAGCTGTGCAAGAGTGTACAAGTCCAGGTTGATGCGCAGTTGCAGAGGTTTGCAAAAAGGCAAATGGGGGGGGAGGCAAAGTTTAGAAAATTCCTCTCCTGTTACTCTGGTGCCCACCTCGTTGATACTCCCTGTTTTTCTCTCTTCTCCCCTCACAGGGTCCAACGACATGTCTATCGAGGACGGGAACGTTATCAGGTACAAAGGGTGGGACGAGGGCGGGATCTTACCAATCCAAGGCTCCTAAGGGACCAGGCCACCTCTGGCTTTGGCCATCAAGAACTGGACCGAGGCATAGCACCGAGCCCCGAGACTTACGGTCGGGAAGCCTGCGGGGACGACAGCAGAGCTTTGGCTGTAAATGGGTAAAAACCGAGAGTGAACGAAAGTGGTCTACACATCTACTGTTTGCCAAGGTTTCGACACTCCGAACCCCCACGGCGAAATGCAAGGCACTCCTTCCGAACAACATTTCGAGTGTAGGCTAATCGTACTGATTTCCGCAACCGCGGCTGTTCTTGTCGGTCGCATGATCCCAGTAGATTCAGCACTCACTTAGCCAAGCATGTATACCCAACGCGCCGCGGCATGCGGTCCATGCCCCAGCCCCGAACAGTACTTGCACCACGGGAGGGCACGTTTCAGATCAACCACCCACCACCTGTTGATCAGACTACGTCGGCTGAGATAAGGAACTCAATTTAGTCAACCCGACAAGGTGATGGTTACTGTGATGGCTTGCACCCAGTTTCAGCGTTACATTCAATTTACCCGTTACTGCCAAACGGAGAGAACTGTGCCCTCGCACTCATGACCCCACATTGTTCTGGGCGTCCCAATTCCCTGGGCTCGGACCACCGGACTCTCCAGGAGGCGGGCTAGAACTCTCATAGTGCATCGCCTCTCCGAGTCTGGACTGTACGGAACCCAACAACGCAAGCCACTCGCTCCGATTAGGTTGTTTCGGGTGTAGAGGCCGCGCGCCCGAAACCCATCATCGCCCGCGCTTCACAGAATTTCAGTGTCAATTGACCGACCCGCTTCACCTGCAGAAACGGTGAGCACCTCTTCGGGTGAGTTGCACATCCTCGACGAAATATGGGAACCGTAGCTCAGCTTCATGCGAGACTTTGCGGAAGGACGCGCGGCCGACGAGACCCACCCTGTAGCACATTAAGCATCGATAGGCGCGACCAGAATTCATGACCTTGAGCCTCTGAATATCCATGACGTACAGCTCAGGGAACATTTGCGAGCGCTCACGAATTGGTGCGAGAGAAGACGAAGGACGTTGGCATGATGAACCTAACCCCCATTCGATCACATAACGCACCCTGGCAGGAAAAGCCTCGTAGGGGCTTTGGGAGGTGGGGGCTGAGGCTTGGGCTTTGCAGGGTATGTCGCCTGCGTCTAGAGCCTAACGGCATAAAGTGAGAATGGACAAGTGGCGGTGGGCTGCTAGAAACACCTCTTGCCTCTCTTGCTGGAGTGGTGACAGCAACCCGGGGTTCCGGTGGCTCCTGAGATGATCTGCATCCAGGGAAACCGCTAAACTGATTTAATTCTTGAGACGCAAGGGTTTAGAATCACGCCTTTCTCACTCTGTTCCAAGATGCTCACGTCATCATTTCTTGAGTTGCGGAACGCCACGGCAAATTTAGCCATACAGGTCTGAGACACTCGGGACGAAATGTAACACCGACATTTCTGTAGTCGACCAGGAGTGCAGAGTAACTGCAGGTGCCATCGATAATTACTCCCTGAGTAATTAACGCACTATGAATATCTCTGGAGAATGAGGGGTGCACAGCGTTTTGCAAAAATATTTACTGTACTTGAGAGCTGCTGCGTTGGATTCAGCAACGGACCTGACGGTTCCTCATCGAGACAACTGGGATTCTGGTCAAGCAAGACCAGGGATCCAGGGGTTGAGAACGAAACAAATCTTTTGTTGTCGCATCAAGGTTGGTCACAGGCCCCAAGGTTAAGTCGGGGCCATTACGAGAGATCAGGGAGACATAACCCGGGGTTCCTAGTTCCTGTCGGTGTACCTAGGCTTGGATATCAAACTTCCCGTTTCCGCACAGGGAAGTTTGACGCCTTGGGGGTTCAAGGGCCCATCATAAACCCGGAGGCAACCTTCGAGAAAGGCCGAAGACGCCTTCTGAATTGCTTCATCCTGTCAACTTAATAATACCCCTCGACCAGGTCCAATCCAGACGTGACACACCGAGGTTCCAGTCTTCTGGTTGCAACCTGCCAGAACTCAAGGTGGGGCCGTCACAGGTCCGTAAATCGGGGAAAGCATGCATGATGGGGCTACGTGCTCGATGCTCCAGCAAGCCCACTGCCGTAAGGAATCGCGAGAGAGGTGTTATCCTCAGGCCCTTTTCGGTGAGATCCCAACTCGTGATGAAGGCGTCTCAGGTGATTCTTCACCGCCACTTCGTTTATAATCCCTTTGCGTTCTGCAGTATCCGGTTTCGACGGGTTCTCGGGGGAAGCGAACGAGGTCATGGAGCAGGAGGTAGGTTGAGAGCACATGGGCTGGCGTTACTCTAGATGCAGGATATGCAGGGGAGATGCAGGGTTGTGGAAGCGCATCAAGCACCAAACTCGTGACGCTTGTAGTCAGTTGGTTGACTGTCCTGATCATATTCATCTTCCCTGAGTTTGCCGTCAGCTGATACTCTAGCCCCCACCTGGGCCTCGTGTTCCACTTTTGCCCTCATCAAAAATAATGTCACCTGTCCTAGAAACGTTCGGATCCAATCCGTATTTTTACTCGTTCATGCACAACAGGGTGCTTCGCTGTTCGGGTATGACCCTTATCCCACATGCCACCTGACCCATCACAATGCCGAACCTTAGCCGAAATTCAGAATAAATATTTCATGGCCAAAACAAGCTCAAAGATGCGCCACTTTCCGCAGGTAGGAAGCCAGGTTCCGCTGCAAAGCGGCGAGCCAGGCCCAATAGGAGCGGGCAAACAAGCGTGCGACACGTTTTTGGTTGACTCGGCCTCAAGCAAGCGGGCTGACGACAAGGGCGGCGCACGTCCGCCTCCCCAACCTGTCCCCCACACTGTTAAAGTTGGCGGATCGCCGACCCACAGCCAGACAGGGTATAATGGAGAAAGGGTTAGGCTCGCGATACGACCATGCAAATGGCATGATCTCCCTGTCTGGGCAACTTACACCCGGAGGAACCTCGAGTTAACTGAGGCATGAGGCACGAAGTATGTGGGGCTCCCTTTTAGGTAGGCCTGGTTTATTGTTACCGCACTGGAGCCTGGTGTCTGAACGGTAAGCGCGTGCCTGTCAACACGACATGTAACGCGGTCAATTATCGCTCGGAATACAACTTTGATAGACGTGCTGGGTCGCCGAATCTTCCCACACAACCAACACCAGAATATCGGTAACAACCTCGGTCATCGTGCAACCCCAGAAAATGAACAAGGAAATGTCTGCTTTGTTGATTTCTGTCTTGGCGAGGTTTCCCCAATTCTACAGTCCGAGACGTGGGGATTCTCAGAGTGGGGTGCTCGGTGCTTGGTGCTCGGTGACAGCATCCGGCTTTTCTGATCACCCCAGAGTTACATCAGTCTGCAACGCAAGGGAATGCCCATATACGGCCGTTCCGCGCGCGTCTCGGATATCGCTATCTTCGCCGTCTTTCCGGCTTACAAAATATCAAACAGTTCCTTACATCTTTAGTGACAGGGACGATCAAAGCCGCGCGTCACGGTCTGCACATCTATTGTTCTCTCAGGGTATTACGGAATGCCACCTCGGCAGCCTTCAAGAACAAAAGACCGCACATCGTGCCTGCTCCCTTTGCGTTCCCGACCCATGTCCCCAATTCCCCAATCTGAACTACAAACCTCTCGAGATACCCAGAGTTAGTAGTAACCAACGTGCCACGTCGATCTTTAGATTGGCGACAGTCACCCCTGTAGAGGGGGGAACAATGCAGTTACAGGATCGACATGTGTGATCGACGCGCAGGGCCTGTCTTTAGTGCCTGTGTGATCGCCAAGACATTAGCACGCGTCGTAGCTTCCCTAGTAACCCTCATAATATTACTTTGTTCCACTTCCCGAGCCCCTATGAAACATCACCTCAACGAGGCAATAACCCAAGTCAAGGAGGGTGCGTCAAGCATTACGGTTGCGGGGCTCATATCGGATATCCCAGCGAGTGCCACGGGCTTCTCTTTGCGTGCCATGCAAGCAAAGTCGATCCTCGGCATCCATTCGGCAAATGGTGCCAAGACGCCACATTGACCTGCATCACATGGGTCAAAGTATCCAACATCCGACATGACCGCACACTTGACCAGCATCCGGTATCCGGTTTCGGAATCTGTAGTAGTGTGACGACAAGGCCTCACCTCGTGGCTACTCCAATACCTAGTCCAGACCACAAGATACCGATCTCCCATACCCTTTCAAGATTCATGCATGCTTTCTCAGCTTCCGTCGGATCTCCGCCATCGTACCACTCCTCCAGCTTGCTCGTCTGCGCTTCGTGTGGAGCTGCCATCAACCTCTGTTTCCACTTGTTGGCGCCACAGCTAGATGGGCGGCCTGTTGGGGTCGATCAGGGGAATTAGGTACTGCTACCGCTATTGCTACTGCTTCTGCTGCGCTTCCTGCTTGCGCTCGTGCACGCTCTTTGCGAGCTGGTGTCAGCTCTCTCCGTCTCTATTTCCACAGAACTGCCGCAATGTTAGGGACTCACTTCCATCAGTTGGGCCTCCTCTCCGCTCTGGCGACAAAGTTGACGGAAAGACCCATTGGGATCCTGCAGGAGTTCCCACGGAGTGCCGAACTCAACTTTGCGACCGTGGTCGAGAACCAGGATTCTGCCGTCAGTTCACATGTGCGTGTGGCTGGTAATCGGGAACGTGCTCAATGCGGCGTCCTGAAACATGTTCAAGGGGAATGGACAGCTTGCCAGCACCGAGCTTCACCAAGTCGGCGCCGTTGTCATGTCAACTGTGCACCGCTCTCTGCGAGGAGTACGCGTCCACGGGTAGGCACTATCCCGGCTGGGCGACTATCCGGGCATGAAATTGTTCCCCGCCATCACATGAGTCCAGGGTGGGACATGTGATGGAAGTCGAGAGAGATTCGGCATTGTTGGCACATGTGGTGCAAGAGATTAGGCCGAGACCCGATCACCTCTGACTCAAACAATCAAAACGTGTGTCACACAATTGACTTGACGCTTTAGACGATAATGTAATGTTGTTCGATCAGCGTCACCCCCGAGAGCCACGGGGTACGCAATAGGTAACGTTGGGTTTGATTACACTGCCTCCGATCGGATTCCAGTAATTTTAGTAACTCACTTGTCCAACCCACAGACCGTCATGAGGCGATGCGCAATGACGAGCATCTGCGTATGCTCCAGCCCCGTGCGTATCACGTTCTGGATAGTGGCGTCTGTCGCATGGTCGAGGTTTGCTGTGCTCTCGTCCATGATGAGGAACGACGAGTCGCGGAGCTTGAGCAAGCCGCGCGCTAGCGCGAGCAATTGACGCTGGCCCTGTGAAAAGTTCTTTCCGCCCGCAGCCACGGGTTCGTCCAGCGAGCGGATCATGACGCGCTCATCGTCGAAACCCAGTGCGAAGCTCAGCGAGGAAGCAGAAGCCGAACCGGGCCGGTCCTGACCGGAGGCAACACGCACAAGGTCCTGAACCGACCCGCGCCGACTCACTGCGCGACTGGCGCTACGGCTCATTGCCCGCGATGCTGCTAGCGAACCGCCCGGCGTTCGCCCAATAAGTCCGCACTGCCGCAGTGCGTCCCAGATTTCGACGTCCTCGTGCTGCCCAAACGGATCCATGTTGTCGCGGACGGTTCCGGAGAATAGCTGGGCTTCTGCGTACGTCAGTCCGCTTGGCTCCAAATTGCCCGTGTAGGGTGTGTAGCATCGCACGTCGTCATTCTGGATTCCGGAGAAAACTCACCTTGTGGCAGAATAGTCAGGCGTGACCTTAGGGTTGCGAGGCTGAGTTTGCCAATGTCCAGGCCATCAATGACAATGCTTCCCCCTTCTTGATACAGGAAACGGAAGAAGGACAGGGCGAGTGTGCTCTTGCCCGAGCCTGTTCGGCCACATATTCCGATTTTCTCACCCGGCCCGATTTCAAACGAGAGGTCGCGGAGCACAGGGTCGAGTTGTGGGGCGTATTTGCACGTGAGATTGGAGACAACGATTGAACCATCGCGGCTTGGCCATGCTGCGGGTGGCTCGACACCCTTGCTCTCTTTGGGCTCCTCCTGCTCCAGCTCCAGGTCTGGGTGAGCACTGTCCCAACGACGACTTACACTCTGTGATGCGCTCGACGCTGTTCATGGTCATTTCCGCATCGGCGTACAGACGCACAACCCAAAGGACGTAGTCGGTGAATGAGAGGGCGTAGGTAATTGAGAGGCCGGCTGCCGCAGCGTCCATCCCAGACCGCAGGGCGAGTACGCACGCAGCGACGGTGATGAGCGTGCCGATAAAGTTGGAGAGAACATTCAGCGCTCGGTTTGCCTGCCACAAATACCAGAAGCAGCGGGTATTGATGTCAAGCTCGCTCAGTAACTTGGACATGAAGCGCGCGCTGTCTCCGTACGACCGGATCGTCGACATACCCACCAGCGCCTCGGAGAAGGACACAAAAATAGGTGAGCGTGTGACGCTGTCATAGCGCTTGATCTCGCGCGACGTCGTCACATACAGCGTCCCAACGATCCAGTAGAGGACCGTGATGACGGGGAACGCAATGAGGAAAGCCGGCGACGAGTACGCGACGACAATCAACACTGTCACGCACGAGAGCACCGAGTTGACGAAGAGCATGAGGATCAGAGTCGTCTCCTGGTCGATGGAGGACATATCCTTGCTGAGACGGTTCATGATGCGCCCGCTCGGCGTCGCGTCAAAGAAACGCAGCTTGGCACCGAGGATGCGTGCCAACATTCGCGAGTACAGCCACTCACTGGCGTGTAGCGAGCCCATGAAAGACATACCGATACGCGCTGCGATGAGGGCGACATACACTCCCGAGATTGCGAGGTAGATGAGGAGGTAGTACTGCACCGGGTGTTCGGCCTTGGTGAGCACGCTATTGTGGATCTCGAGGCGCGTCGCGTCTTGGTCCGCACCAGACCATTCCTTGATCCACCAGTTCGAGAGGAACTGGAGCACCTGGGACCCGATGAACGTGGCAGACAGGACGATCCAGAAGGGCACACCACCTTCGGCGCGGAAGTAGAGGAGGTACGTCCCCCAGCGGACCGAGCCTTGGTTGGACTCTTCGTCCTGCACAAGCCGCTTATCGGGCTGCTGGTCCTCTGCATTCATGGCGGTCAAGTGGGAAGTGGAGCGCGTCAGACCGTCGCCGGCAGCGATGGCGTCGAGGCGCTTCTTCGTAACGAGTGCGTCGTAGTCCAGTCCGTCGAGGTTGTCCTCGATGCTGTCGTCTACGTCGCCGCCCTGCAATACCGAACGGCGGCGCGAGCGCGAGGTCTTCGTGCTGAACGCGCTCATACTCGCATCCGCATTGGCGGCGTCAGGTGCCTCTCCCTCCGTCGGTGAGCTCGGCTCAGACTCAGCCTCGAGCGCCCCGGATGCTACGAGCATGGCGGGCGTCCCGCTCACGGCCTTGCCGTCGTCAAGCATGACCACAAAGCTGGTAGCTGGAAGGCACAGGCCGACGGCGTGAGTCACGAGGATGCAAGTGCGGCCCTTCATGAGCGGCCCTTTGAGGACGTGCGTGTAGATGTGACGGGCTGTCTGTGCGTCGACGGCAGACAGGACGTCGTCGAGGATGACGGTCGCTGCGGACGAGTAGAGCGCGCGTGCGAGGGCGATACGTGCCTTCTGACCGCCGGAGCATGTCGTGCCCTTCTCCCCGACTTCAGTCTCATCGCCGAGGTGGAAGATCTCAAAGTCGCGCTCGAGCGCACACGCATGTACGACGGCCTTGTACCGTGCCTCGTCCCACTCCGAGCCGAAGGCAATGTTCTCGCGGATCGACGCGCCGACGAGCCACGCTGTCTGCGCGCAGTACGCCACTGTGTTCGACAAGCCCGTGACCGGGTCAAGGGGGCAGAGGTCGCGACTGGCGCGGTCGTTGGGCATGAATACTTCACCTGTGAGCAGAACCGTCTCACCGAGGAGCGAGAGGATGAGCGTCGTCTTGCCTGAACCAACTGGGCCTGTGACAAGGCTGAGCTCGCCCTTGGGAAATGAGAGGTTAAGTTCGCCGAGGCGGAAGGGTTGCGCGCCGTCTATTCCCGGGCCCTCCTCGCCGGGGTAGGAGAAGAGGGCGTCGTGGAAGCCGATGGCCGGGTCCGAGGGCCCGGGCGTCGACACCTGCGTGTACTTGAGCGTCTCAGGTTCGTTGAGGAAGTCCTGGATGCGGCACGCAGACGTGTAGGCTTGTATGAGGCGAATGGCGACGTCCTGGAAGAGGCCGAGCGGGTCACGCAGCATGTTGAACAGGACGAGTGAGGCGAATGCGCGGTCCGGCGTGAGCGGTTGCTTGAACAGCAGGACGTGCACGCCGAACGCAGTGCCCGTAACGAACACAGGTGTGGCCCATACGAGGATGTCGGAGAGAGACATGATTGCGAAGCGCTTGGCGAGCTCGCGGAGCTCGGCAGTGCGCGCGCCGCCCATGCGTTCCAGAAACTTGCCCTGCCACGAGTTGTACTTTATCAGCTTCATGTACGAGATGACCTCTGTGACTGCGTCGAGACGCTTATCGGTTGCACTCATGAGGCGGCGCTGGAACACGGTAAAAAGTCTGCCCATAATCGTCTGGACGGGGATGAGTGCGACGAGGACAGCCACGCCCGCCACGGCCGCTGGGCCGAGCGTCATGTACAGCAACGTGAGGTTGACGACGAGCGCGAATGGGGAGCTGACAAGCATGAAAACGTACGCGCAGACCTCGGAGATGGCCAACGCGTCAACCGACACGAGGTTGTTAACCTTGCCGTCTGACGACGACTCGTCCTCGCCTTCGGCGCCCTTCCTCACGGTCCCGGAACGGTCCTCGCGGCGGAGGGCCTTGGCGAACACTTCGCCGACAATGATTGCGCGCATGCGGATACAAACGCGTCGCCCGAGCATCAAGGAGTTGCCGTACACCACCACGCTGAGGCTCTGCCCGATCGCCACTGCCGTCAGCTACGTCTGCGTCGGACTCACTCATGGCGATGTACAGCGTCGCCGTGCCGGTGTGACCGTCACTTTCTGGCTGACCGATCTGCTGCAAGAGCAGTCGCATCCCCGTCGGCGGAAGGTATTGGAGGACGACGAACGAGCACGCGACGACGCTCTGTCGCACGAGCTCGGGGCGGAAGAACGCAATGAGATCCCAGGCGAGGTTGCGCTTCCGCGGCGAGTTGTGCTTGACCTCGTAAGCCGCGTCGTGTGCAGCCTGGAAGCGGCGGAACGCGCCGACGCACGCCGCAGCGCTGTCATCCTCGCGGACGGCAGGGATCTCCTCGAGCGTGATCGGCTTCCAGTAGTGCTTCCACAAGAATGGGAGGATGAACCAATATGTTGCGCGCGAGAGGGCGCCTGTGGTCAGAACAGCGCGCTGCGTCTAGTACGTCGCGAGCTTTGCGACGTCCAGGAGCACTCGTGCGTCTCCGCCAACTTCGGTCTCGAGCCGGCGCAGCCTATCTCAGTGAGTGGCAGGGTGTGCACACTGCCGCTGGTTCGAGACGGACTCGGGGGAGGCCCGTCCGTCGCGAACATCCCTCCCAACACGTGCCATGACCCGCCACTTCCAGTACTCACTACTGGGCTCCTCAATATGTCTCGGTCCCCCCGCCCCACCTCTTGAGACAGCACCTCCAACCAACCGATCCAAGGAATCGTAGTATGGCGTGCAAACCAAGATCGCCCAATAGACGATCTCCCAAACAACAATGATCGTCGACAACGGGGACGACGGGTAATTCCCCATCTCGCCTGACCGGAACAGCAACAACGACGGCACGAGATGGAGTGTGAGCAGCGACAAAGCGCGGGCACCAGCCACACTCATGAGGAGAATGACGATCTGCGTTAGCCTAGTCGCGGGGGGACGTACCGGAAAGATAAGGGGGCGGAGATCTTCCCATTCTGGCGCGGAGGGGAGTCGATAAACCTCTAGTCCAATCCACACTAGGGCGCCCAAGATGGAGACCCAGTAATAAAGGCGGTCCCAGCGGGTGGTGGCGCGGCGGAAGGACGCGATCTTCTCTTCTGGCTTTGTCGAGTCCAGAGAGTCGGGCTGGGAAAGACTACTCGCCAGGTTGCGGAGTAGGACGCGCGCTTCGAGTTGCGATAGGAGGCCGCCGCCGGGAGGGACGAGGGAGGCTGTCGTAATCTCGGGCCCTCGGCGGCGGGGGAACAAGAGGAATGCGGCGCCGAGGGCGGCGAGGACGAGTGACGCATTGGCTATGTATCTGGGGTCAGTGAAGTGAGGCTGGCTGGACGAAGCGGGCAGCTGAGCAGGCGGCCCGACTAGGAGCCGGCCCGCCGCGTGCGCACACGACGGATACGCACTGGTCACGGAAACACGGCGTAAAGTCGCTGCCGTCCCATACGCCGCAGCTCATGGTAGATTAGTGATGGACAAGTTGGAGACGTTAGGGACTGTTTAGATATGTGGATGCCGAAATTGGTCAACACCCAACTTCAGACTGACTGACGTCGACGGACTTGCCGCTCCGAACCGCCGGGTCAGCTGCCCTGGTGACCATGTGGGTCTGCCGGCGGCGCTTGGACCAGCCTCGGCTTGTCCAAACGCCTCCCTGGCGTATGTACGCGACTGGCTTCACGTCAGCTTTTTCGGCATGTCCGAGCACTGTTTGGGCAGAGCTCCCACGTTCAGCGGCATCCGGCGTCAGCAAGTGATGCCGATCAACGAAATCGACGTCACAAAACTATCAGATAACAGTCATGCTTCTCCGCACAGTGCATCCGCTTCGTCACAGATGTTCGTCTACACATTAACTACTCTCTCTCCTACTGCTGACTTCTTCACGGGCAAAAATGTACTCGCCGAACAGTGCGTCGGGGCCACGCACTGGTTGTCGTTACGGCATTACGCAGCCGTGTCGCCGTTGTCGCCCTGTTCGGCGGTGTCGGCGGTTGGGATAGGAGCATACGCGCCGCGGCCATCAGGGCCAGTGCAAGCGCGCGGGTTGACGAACCATTCGGGGAACGACCAGACGGGGTCCTCGGGGTCGTGGACGTGAGTGAAGAGGATGAAGAAGACGAGGCCGAGCTGGGTCGCGACGTCGATCGTGCCCTGGGCGATGATCTGGGCATTGACGCTCAGGACGTTCGTGCCAGTGCCGAGGAACCAGATGACGGGGTACGCGATCCAGCCGATGACGAGGCCGGTTACGCCCAGCGTGTACAGACCCTGCGTCGAGCGGCGGCGGGTACGCACCGCGGTGATGCCGGGGAAGAAGAGCATAGACCACGAGCAGAGGGTAAAGAGGAGGGCCAAGACGGACCACCCGATGAACGCGAGGCGAGGGCAGAGGCTGCGACGGTGCGACGGGAAGTGGTCCGCCGCGACAGTTGAGGCACACGAGAACGCGGCGGAGATCGCAGCTGTGACCGCGTGCAGCGGCGCTGTGCCGCTAAGAATTGCAAACATGACGATGAACAGCGGGAGCGTGACGGTGTGCGCCGCATCTTCCATCCAGAAAATCTCACGGATGTAGACGTCGACCGGAGCCGGTCTCTCGGGGATGCCGATGGGAGGGTTGGGGTCGTGGTGGTGCGGTGGCTGACCATGCCGATGCCAGTGGTGGCGGGGTTGGATGCCGAGACCAGTAGCGAGGCAAAAGTACGTGAACGCGGTGAAGGTGAGCAACAGAGCCGAGAGGCTGGTGTGAGCAAGCTCAAGAGGTGGAGAGTGCCGTACTAGTGAAAGACGCGGATCCTGTTCTCGACGCGCCGGGCGAGGAGGATAGTGCCCGCGACGCCAGCTGCGAAGAGGCTAAAGAAGACCCAGAGCGCAATGTGCACGGGTTTGCCGGCTTTAAGGTAGTGGAAGTGGTAATCCTGGGGTTAGCGGCGGGCGCACGGTTCGCAAGGAGGCTGGCAACTGCGCGCTGAATGGCGAGATCGAAATCGCCGGATCGCCATCTCCAGGTGCGAGTGGGATCTGCCACTGTGACGGACCGTCACACAGCATCCCAAAACGCACGCCGATCTCGACACAACACGTTGGAGACGGGCGTGGGCGAGGGGAGGTGTGTCACATCATCGCAAGCTCCTGATGGGGTGCATCCTCGTTAGGCCCACGGACGAGGTAGCCCCACCCGCCACAGTCGTCACTGACAGGCCCCAACGGGAGGTGGAGGGAAGGGATACGGGCCAAATTGGAGAAGAAGAAGCGCTGCAAGGAGAGTAAACGTAACAGTGGGGAATTGCTTTGGGATCTCTGGGAGGTCGGGAGCTCTGGGAGAAGGTCCACTCACGTCGTTGTCAGGTGGAAAGGGGGTGGGGTGTCCTGGTCCTGGACCATGATCGGGGTACTGGTAGCTCATAATGAAGGGGGAGGTGTTGAGCATGGTGATTGAATCTAGTGAAGAGGATGATGATGAAAGAAGAGAAAGGAAGAAGAGAGTTTGCGTTTATGACTGGCCTTGGGAGTTGGGAATGAGGACTGGGGGCGCAGTGGCGAACTGTGAAGAGCTTTTGTGATTGTGACTATGACTATTACTAGGTGTAAGTAAGGACATAAGGGTGTGGGGTCAACAATGTATCACTTCTATGACCGCATCACCTCCACCTCGGTATGTCATGACGTCGCCCCCGGTTCACATTCCGCAACCACCACATGCTAGCTGCTAGCTGACATTGAGCAGCCACATATGGATATCCATAGTCCGTGTAACTCGCTACAAGACTATCCAACAAACAACCACCGCACCGCGTTCCACAACCACGACATCGTGTCCTGCACAGCGCGTATACTGCCGTCAGCTGTATGTCCCCAGTTCAAAGCTGTACCTTGGTTGGTGCGCGAGCCACGTCCCCCAGTTGGAAGGGTGGACGACTCGCCCAAGCCCGTGTTCGGCGCGCGGTGCCAGCTCCGCTTCCCTCTTCAGATCCCGCTCCGCGCCCAACTTGAGGAGATCAACCTCGATATCCGCAGAGGCCACCGCTCGTGTATGCACGGCGCTCGTGTGGTCTGCTGGTTTCGCGGGCGGTTCGGATACCACACTGTCGGCCCAGTTGCGTACCCGCCCAGCCTCCTCGCGCCACTTCTCCTCCTCTCCCCGCCAACCCTCCTCTCTCTTCGCCTCTCTCCATCTCTCGCTGGCACGGTCGACACCATACAGGCGTAGGTCGCGGGCTTCGTCTGCCACAAAGGCAACTTCGGCGCGCAAGCGGGCGACCTGGCTCGCCAACGAGCCCAAGATCCAGAGCAGGACGAGGTTGACAAGCGTGTTCCAAGATACGAGGGAGCCGAGAGCAGAGCGTGTGCGCGACCGCTTCACCACACCCACTTGCGGTGGGCTTGGCGGTACAACAAGTACCACCTTCCCCTTCTCGTCCTCGTCATCAAGAGGAGTCTCCTCCGGGTCCTCCTCTGCAGGAGGGGGAGTGGAGGCAGGCGGCGGTGCGGGAGCAAAGGTGATGTACGGCACAGCGGCGAGGTCGCCTGTGAATATCCACTCGTCCGTGCGCTCAAGGTTAGTCGCAGGGGGATAGGCGAGGGGTTCTGCTGTTAGCTTCCTCTCACGTTGGAACGTACTCTCCCACCCATCGCCAGCGAGCTCGACGCGCAGCTTGCCTGTTCCTTCCAGTACAGGGAGCGCGACGCCGTCGTCGTTCGCGACTTCGAGCACGAGCTCGACGTTGCCTCGCCCTCTACCTACACGCACGTCCGCAAACATGGCGCCGTCCTCTTCTCTGGCGTGGACCGCGTGCGGAAGGGAGGTACCGCGTGCGGAAGCGCGGACGACGCGCACGGTCTCGGGCGGAACGCTCAGGCCCACCAGTACCTCTTCAGCGTTGGTAGGCCATGGAAGGAGCACGGACAATGTCTGCAAACCCCAGATACTGCGCTTGACATTTGCGCGGACGACGCCTGACACCGGCACAGCTGCGTGCGGGGCCAACGGCGTCCCCCCCTCGTCAGTCCATGCGAATGTGCCAACTGACGGTTCGGTCGTCGAGCACAATGACAGGGGCTCTTCCTCATCGTCCGGCTGTGGCCGTCGGACAAGCACTGCGCCGGGACACTTGACGTCGCACTCGGCCGGGAGAGTCGCGTCCTCGAAACGGAAGAACGGGATGGGTACGCGCGCGTTGGGCGACACGAGTGTCATGGGCAGCGGCACGAGCGTGCCTTCCACAAGAAGGACGCTGTCGTCCTCCTCGTCGTTCCTGGAGTGCTCGAACTCCAGCTCGAACGTGGATGCCAGAGTCGGCGTGCGGGGCACAACCTTGAGCGCTGCCGCCCCATGTCGCTCGATGCGCAGGAGGCTCGGGGTTGCAGGCAACGCTGGACCGTCGTCCTCCCTGTACGAGTTGAGCTCGAAAGAGAAGTCGGCAGCGCCGAGAGACGCGAGGTCAGACGGGCCCTCTATGGGGCCCACAGTAGATATCGAGTCGTCGGGGTTGGTCGCGGTCGCCGAGATTAGCGCACCCAGGCCCTGCAAGTCGGCTGAACGCCACGAGAAGAGCCCGTCGGCGCGGATCTGCAGACTTTTCCAACCCCATCCGGGCGGAAGAACGGCCTCGAGCCTGAACGGCCCGTCGGTTGATGCGATCACAGCCTCGAATGTGATCCCGACAGAGGGTTGTCTGGGGTCCCAGTGCGGCACAATACGCAGGTCAGGAGGCGTACCGAGCGCCGGCGCAAAGCCCCACTGTAACGTGACGACATCCGTGCTCTGGTATCGGCCGCGAAGCCAGCTGCTATCCTCGTCGCTGCCGTCGCTTGAGCCGGCACCAGGCACCTCGCCGTCCTCCCAACCGTCGTCGAAGCGGCGCTTGGACGGCGTCGAGGGGTCGTGTGCGTCAAACACGGACGACGGCAGCGGGAGAACCCGCGGCATTGTCACGATCTCTGCGGACGTGCACTCCGGGTCAGGCGGGACGATCTCGAAGCGGATAAAGTTGTCGAGGCACTTGGGAGTCGGGATGGAGGCCTGGTGTGAGCAACAAGACAAGGGTCTAGCGACAGGGTCTTTACCTTGAACCACGTCTGCCCGTTAGTCGTTTCCTCGTCGATCGGCACCTCGAACTCCAGAACGACAAGCCACTCGTTGCGAGCCCGCCCACCGACCGACGAGCGCCGCCGCACCTTCTCGTTTGTTGGTACCGGGGTGCCGTCGACCACGACGAAGACCTGGTCCGTTGCCCGGGAGACGTCGACGTGGGGCTTGAGACCAGGATCGTTCGTGGTTGGAGGGTATGCGCCGGGTGGTGGAAGCGCGAGGAGTGCCGCAGCGGTCGCGATGTGTTGTGACGACGACGCTAACGCGAGCGATGCGGGAAGGGGGTAGAGCGCAGGAATAGATCGTAACTTGGGCTTGGGGCCTCCGCGTTAGTCGATCACAAGGTCCAAGCATCCGCGCACGACGCACCTTGGAACAGCTCCCAGCGTTGCTGGCGCCCGTCGCCGTCTTTGGGGAGTGTGATCTAATGTCAGCGTGGCTCTGGAGTAGGGTCTTAAGTGGTGAGAAAAAGGCGATGGACTGGGGAGATACCGCATGAGAACCCACCTTGAGACACAAGACGCCGACGACCTTGTCGCCGCGCGCGGTCGCCTCCAATCCAGCCTTGGACACCACCAATCCTGCCGGAGCCGTCGGCGTGCTCAGTCCCATGTTGAGTCCTCCAGTACCAGCAGTGCTCATGTCGAGGAAGGGCGACGCGGTCGACGCCGCGCTGAGAGCAGACGCGAGCGGTGGTCTAGTGCGTGGGCTGGGTGTCGCGGACGCCGTGGCCGAAGTGGGCGTGGACGAGCGCGCGCTCCCTGTCGACGTGGCAGACGCCGTTGACGTTGTCCCCGCAGAGGCAATGGATGCCGCGGAAGTTGTAACCGTGAAGGCTGGTAAGGATGGAGGCGTGGGCTTAGGGGAGGGAGATGGGGACGCTGGGCTGGCTGACAGTTTGGGAGGAGATGAAGGTGGAGGGCTTGCTTGTACCGGATGGCGTGGCGGAGAGGCTTGGGTGGATTCTTGGGATGGGCGGGGCTGTTCGGAGGCGCGGGGGCGAGGGGCTCGTGTGTGCGTGTGGGCGTGGGAGTGGGAGTTTGAGTTTGCCATGTCGAAGAGGCCGACGCGGGAGGCTGCAGGCCTGAGCGGTCGACTTGGCGAGGGAGTGTCGGGAGACTGAATGTTGGCGAAGGGTTGAGTCGAGGTGACGGTCGTCGAGATATTCCCGGCGTAAGAGTGGCGTTGTTGACACTTGTAGATCAATGATATGCAAGGGACAAGGCCAAAGTTAAGGGGGGAAATACTAAAGAGAAGATTACGTTTGCCCACTACACTATACATTACAACAGGTGACTCACGTCCAAGTGGTCGGATGGGCAAGACCATCCGCCAAAACGCCTTCGTTCCCATTTCTGGACAACAAGTTTGGCACATCGCACTCGCGCTGCAGAGATACATGGCTGAGTAGTGTCTACAGACCTAGACAGGCAGACCTAGACGGACTAACCTAGACGGACTAGTTGTCCTCGGCGAACTTCTCCCACGACGCCCCGCTCGACGGGTGGCTCGCCGTGTCCTCCTTCTCCTCGTCCGTGTCCTCCTTCTCCTCGTCCGTGTCCTCCTTCTTCTCCTCCTCATCCGCCTTCACTTCCTCGGGCTTGGAAGTGGGCGAGAGAGGCTCCTCAGGAGCCACCGGAGCAGCGGGCGCAGCGGGCGCAGCGGGCGCAGCGGGCGTGGGCGCGGCCTCGTCGATGCTGTCTTCCTCCTCAATGGCAGTCACGCCAGCGCCGGTAGCAACCCGCTGGACAGCAGCAGCTCCGCCGGCGTTGGCAGCCGACGAGAGCTGCGTGAGCTTGAGCACGAGCTGGAAGACCGGCTCGGGGCAGACCTTCTGGTAGATCATGAGGAGCTCGACGGGCTGGGGGTAGACGCGGAGGGCGCGGTAAAAGTGCGTAGCAGCCTTGACGTAGTGCTCGGGACCCTGGGCGGCGAGGCCCTCGGCGGTCGCGACGTGCTCCTGGAAGTAGGCCTCCATCTCCTCGGGCGTGGAGGGGGGCTGCTCGAGCTCGAGCTCGACAAGGGCGAGGGTGAGTTCCTGGAGTCAGCGGGAGCCTAGATGGCGAGGCGATGGCGGTGTGAGAGCGCGCTGGTGCGCAATAAGTGGAACGAGGCGGGTTAGGGAGGAGTGGTGGGAGGAGTCGCAAGCGCGAGCGTGCACTACTGTGTGAAAGCGCCGCACCTTGAAGCCGGCAATCATTGTAGACGACAGTGAAAGCAAGACGTGTGAGAAAGGGTGTGGGCAAAGGCAGGCGGCAGTTGCTAGCTGCTACAGTTGTTGCAGAGCTGTCTGCCACTTGCGCTCTCATCGCGGTCATGTGAGGGAGCTCATCCACCCACACCAGCCGTCCTTTACACTGGGCGCCACGCTTCGCAGACTTTACGCCCCAGCAGCATCCACAACACATTCCCATCACCGTCGACAACACTCACCCTCTGGTCCCGGACAGCCTGCTCCTGGGCCTTGGCCTCGGCGCGGGCAGCCACCTTCTTCTGCTGCTTCCCTGGGAGTTAGCGCGATCCAGTCACTAACGCCTCGTCCAGTCGACTTGGAATCTGGGCAGGAGCCAGGAGGAAGAAGTGGAAGACTTCCACCGTCTTCCGCCTTGGTTGGGTTTCTTGGTGGCACTTTCCAAACTCCATCCGCTTCTATTATGTCGTCCTTAGACTCCTATGCGCTGGTCCATCCCCCCCTCTCGTCCTCAACAACACCCCACACGGCCCCTATCCTCCGCCAACAAACTCACGCAAGCCCTTCCGGAACTGAGGCGAGTTACGACGCATGTAGTCAAAGTAGATAGCGTACCCCAGGATGCCCGTAACGGCAGCGCCGGCGGTGATGATTGCGACCTGTCCTGCGCGCATTCTTGATTCTAGAGTTGGAGTGGAAGAAGTGGAGGGTGGAAAAGTACAGGGTCCACCGAATCTCGACGGTGTAGGAGGACGGCGTAATGGGTGGCGGATGTTTATCTGGTCCTCCCGTTGTGTAATGGAGTTCAACTGGGCGATACAATTACAGTACTTCAGTAAGTAACCGAATTAGCAGCCACAGCCGCGCGTCGTAAGCATGCCGACTTGGCTGGCTGCTTGGCTGCTAGCTGGCACCTCACTTCGTACTTTTCACGGCACGATCGCCTCGCTGCTTGATGCCGGTCGCAACACGCATTCGCGGCAGGATATGCATGGAAGGAGAGCCGCTACAATTCTGAACGATGTAGGGGGTCACGGTCTGCAGTCTCATGGTCATTTGTTCGAGACTGCCTGAGGCCGAATAGACGGCGGCTATATGGCTCAAAGGGAATCTAACCTGGTCCATGGTCACAATGCAGATTAACTCATCTTCCTGGAGCGGCAACCATCCATGTCCCTCGCCCAGCGTATGGCGGTGCGTATTGCGTACCTCACAACTAATTGGCAGACTGCCCATCTGCAGCTAACGCAATTCATGTCTTTATCCAAACTGAGGGCGAGTGTTTCTCTGCCTTCTTATAGGTGACGCCCTACGACTCGGTAGCATGAGATACATAATTATCGCTAGGGTCTCTAGCGTTGTATGGACAAAGAGGGGACCCAGCCAAGACTAAGGTACGTATTTCCTCCAGCAAGAGAGACAACCGCCTATTCTAGGCTACTTGGGCTTGGCATCGAATGCGGCCGCTCAATTAATTGAACCAGCGCTGCGGTTGTGCTCTGGTTCAAGCGAGTCAATAACCCCTCTGGATGAGTGTGACACCGAGCGCATGAGATGACGATGAATCAACATTCAACTGTGGAGAGGGCCCGACAGCGACCCGTGTATAGCAGCAACGTTAGCGGCCTGGGGCGTCAGTTTTCCGTTTCCTCCGTCATTCACTGCCTGCGTCGTGATGGCCGAGATCTGGAGGCGTGTGTTTGCGCTCGGCTCAAGATTAGATTGCTCAAGTGCATGGCACAGTCGGCATTTGAGCCAGCTGCCGCATCACGTGCCCTGCCAGTTCGCCCCAACCACACTTCTCGCGCTCAGCTCGGTCCGACCGCGCCCACCTGCGGACAGCACACGGCGCACACTCGTAGGGAGAAAAAAGACGTCACGGGCATATCACTCTACCAAGCCTGCCTGCACAGCGGACACGGACGAAGGGGATACTAGTTCATTTCAAATGGCCAGTGCGATAGGACACGGGAGAGAAATGGGGCATGGCTGGACCGAGATTGTGGGGAAAGACGCGGAGAGGGTAGACGGCGCCAGCGAGGACAGACACGGCGGTTGCGGCAACTGGCCGCTAACCGCTTACTGGCCGCGCTTCTTGAGGTTGGTCGAGAGCCATTCCAGGCCCTCGTAGAGACCGTCACCCGAGGTCGCGCACGCCGCCTGGATGTACCACTGGCGCTGGCGGAGCGAGTGGAGGCCGAGCTTGTCGGTGATCTCGGCAGCGTTCATGGCGTTGGGAAGGTCCTGGGCGTCAGGCGGGTCCCGAGCTGGTCTGTGCTTAACTCACCTGCTTGTTCGCGAACACGAGGAGAAGGGCGTCGCGGAGCTCGTCCTCACTCAACATGCGCTGCACTTCCTATCAGCTGGCCCGTAGTACGCTACTCACGCTCCTCGCGCGCCTCAGTGATACGCTCCCGGTCGTTAGAGTCGACAACGAAGATGATGCCCTGGGTGTTCTGGAAGTCTGATGAGGTCAGTGCGTGTTTGGAGGTGGTTCTTGGCGCACGCGTCGCACCACGCTGCGGGCAGATAGGGGACCGTGGTCTCGCCACAGATGTCCCTTCACAGAAGCGGCTGCGCAGTGGTGCGACGGCGCGGCTTATCTTGTTACGTACAGTGCCTCCAGAGGGGACGGATCTTGTCCTGACCTCCGACGTCCCAAACGGTGAACGAGATGTTCTTGTACTCGACAGTCTCAACGTTGAAGCCTGGGCATTAGCGGGAGTTTCAATAGACTTTTGCGTGCGCGGAATAACGCGACCCCATGTCGTCGGTCGGGCTCCGCCACCGTCTCCGCTGGCACGTGCCCCGTGATGCATGCCCGGCCAGGCGTGTGCGCGAGCAGGGCGAGCGGGGGATGACGCGTGGGTGTTGTGGTGAGGGCGCCGCGACGCGCCCTCGGTCGCGTGCAATTGTTGGGAGATGCTTACCGATGGTGGGGATGGTGGTGACAATCTCGCCGAGCTTGAGCTTGTAGAGGATGGTCGTCTTACCGGCGGCGTCGAGACCGACCATGAGGATGCCTGTGAGGATGAGCTAAGCCCTTGCTGAGAAATGGGGGCAAACGAGTCACGCGCATTGTGACGCGGCGTTCCTCTAGGCGCAGAATGACAGTTATGCCATGAAGAGAAATACTCACGCATCTCCTTCTTGCCGAAAAGGCCGGAGAGGAGGCGGGAAACGGAGAGACCCATGTTGATTAGAGTTGGGCGTGGGGGAGAATGGGTGGGGAGGAGAGATGAGAGATGGGTATGAAGATAAGTATAGTTGGGAGGGAAGTTGGTAGTGTGGACGAATGAGTGGGTAGCGTGGAGGGTGCTGGCGTGGAGGGGCCCTCTGAACGTAGGGTGATAGGGTTGGTCGGGGGTGGGTGGTAAGGTGGCCAGGTGGAAGCAACGCTTAGGGCGCTCCAAATACTAGGACTAGGCGCTTTGGCGGACACAATACAGTAATGTGCTTGGTGATCGTGGAGAACCCAGGCGGCGCCAGTTGTGCCTTCACCATACAAGACCAAAAACTCGAGACCACGCGTCACTTCCCTGACTTCCAAACCTATTAACCCTCGGCCATCTTCGGCGATATCAACTTAATGGGACGTGGCACATGCTTAGGTGACAGTTCTCGCCACCACTGCATCAACCATCATCAGCAATGCCACCACTGCATCAACCATCATCAGCAATGCCACCAAACTCGCATCTCATCATAGAGTCGTAGCGTCACATTCTTGCTTCGTTGCATCGCTGGAACTGCTTCTCGCTTCATCACGTCCAGCATTTAGCTAACCTCCAGCGCCTTCACATTCACATGACCACATCGCTGATCACTGTGGACTGACCGCTATGCAATACATTCAACTACAAACTTCCTGCCGCGCCTCTAAATTGGCACATAGTCATTAATCCGGCTGCGCGCGTCCTGCGCAATACACTCAGCGATCCAGGTCAGGTTGCGCACCTCTTGCTCCTTGAGCTTGACGATCGAGTAGAAAATGGCGTACTGGAACTGCTGGAAGAAGCTCTCCTTGTTGAGCGCAACATCATGCTTGAAGAACTCGTCCTCGAGCGACGACCCAGCTTCTTGCTCATCGGTCGAGGTGGTGTTGGCCCCACCCGCGCGGTCAAAGAACGCACGGTACTCGGGCACATGGTCGACCGCGGCCATGACCTGCTCAACGTCGTCGGCGCGCGCCAGCATGTTGTTGCCCTCGGGGTAGAGACGGCCGATGGTAGGGAAGAGACGCGCGCGCTGGTCCTTGGACAGCTCGGTACCAAACGAGTTGATCGTAATGTTAATGGAGCGGCGGTCGGCCTCGAACGCGAGAATCTTGGCCATGACCTCGCCTGTGGGCGCGGGGAGGGTCTGGCAGAAGCGGTAAAAGTCCTCGAGATACGCCTTGTACAGCGAGTTGCGGATGATCTCAATGTTGAGGTCGTCAAGGTCCTGCGCCGACAGGCAGTCACGGAAGTAGGGCGCGAGGGGAGTCTCGACAAGCACCGAGTGGTACAGCTCCTCGACGTTTGTCGCGACACACAGCGCCGGCATCGTGTCGAACACGCCAAGTGGGTGGCAGCGCTCCAGCAGCTCGTGCGTGTCACGCTCATGCAGCGTGCCGAGGGTCAGGAGGATGACATTGTCGATCATGTACGCGTAGGTGATGTAGTCCATGAACGTAGCGAGAGGCTCGACGGCGTTGGTGCGCGTGTAGTTGAACTCTTCGACGAGCTTGGCCGTGGCCTACAGGGTTAGCACGTGGCATGTGATGTGATGTGAGTGGTTCTCCTTCCCCCACCTTGTCAGCAATGGTCGCCGTGGACAGGGGTAAGGGCTCGTTGGCGAGGAAGTTGCCATAGTCGGTCGACGAGAGCTGCATGCGGAAGTCTGCTGTGAGCACAAGCCAAGCAATGTGCGCGCGTACCCTCTAGGTTCTCGCATTGGGTGAGGTTGTGGTATTGCGACTGGGAGAGAAGCGAGTTCTTGATCCCACGAACGATGCCCTCTAGGAAGCCATTATTGACCTGGGTTTGAGCGCGGCGCTGAAGGTAGTAGACTTACGTTGAAGTACAACGCCTCCATGATGAGTGACGACGAGATGGAAGGAGGTCGAGGACGAGTGAATGCGAGGGAAGGAGTAACCACGGTTGAAGCCGAGTGCACTCGATCTACGCATCGTCATCCGGCGTGGCTGGTGGGGTCGTCAGTCTAGTCTCCCACGGTGGTAGGTTGGGCAGTCTGTAATTGGTTTGATTCCGCACCGGCGGGTCTGGTCAGTCCACGTCACGCCCTTAGACAGAAGAGAGGGACCAGAGAGCCAACAGAGCCAAAGCTAACTAACTGCATTGAAAGAGGAATCGAGCGAGGCACGATCCTAGTTGCGTCAAATGATAGACTTGACTACTGTACCACTTACCAAGTCACCAGTCAAGCTACCACTCTAAGCTTGATCACTATACCCCCTTCCTCACAAGTCACGCTACCTCAAGCCTACTTTCCTTTCGACTTATTCTCTTTCATCTTCCCATTTCCCACTTCTCACCCTCTCCTCCTCTCCTTCACACACTTTTTCTCATTCCTACTCGTCTTCTCTAAATCATTCCTCATCCCCGACTACTCAACTACTCGACTCTTTCTTCTCAATCTCCCTTCCTTCACCATGGCCCCTAAGGGCGGTGCTGCAGCCCCACCAGAGGCTATCTCCTCCCCCGCTCCCCCAGACGCGCCGTCGACTATTGCGACCGACCCTCATCCAACAGTCCGCGTCAACAAATCCCACGTCGCCGAGATTAAGACCGCTCTCGACGACATTGTAAAGGAGGTGCGTAACCTAGGCCTGCTCCCATCTGAGTGTACGATGCTGACCTCCAGCACCTCGTCCAGCAGGCATTCACACCATCACACATGCACACGAACGTGCACCTCACGCTCGGATACGCGTCGGTTATCTTCGCCCTCGGATGTTCGCTCTACGCGTACAAGATGGACTTTGAGGAGAGCAAGCCCGCGCTTTGGGTCGCTGTGGTGGGGTACTTTGGCTTCCAGGGTGCGCTGTGGGCATGGAAGCGGTGGGTTGAGCGCGGCGAGGTGTTCCGTGGGCGCAGGAGGCGGATTGTGAAGCGCGTGAGTATTGCGAGTGTGCGCAGCCAAGCTACTGCGTGCGAAGCAATGTAACACGGCTGACAACGCAGATTGAGACCGACCACATCCAGATCATTACATCGACCACGCTCCATCACCCGCCTGCCCCAGTGCTCAGTGTGTCGCCGGACTCACGACCCACGTCTCCTACCTCGCCCACGACGCCGTCCCTTTCACCCTCCTCGTCTATCTCGGCTCTCTCTTCTCCTCCGCGCACACCGACGTCCGGCATGAACCCGCACCCCCGCGGGCCAACGTACCTCGTGCACCTGACGCTGTCCACCACCTCGAACAGCGGCAAGAGCCTGATACATAAGGCGCGTGTTGTGAGCGGCAAGTCGATTGGCGAGGTCGTCGACGAGGACGGGGGAGTCGAGGCTGGCGAAGTCACGCGCTGGATCACGACACTGCTCAACGATGCCGGCATGGTCGGCGTCGAGGAGGAAGGCTTCAAGGAGGAGTAACGCGCGTCGGTCGCGCATCCATCCACCCGCCACCCGTCCACACACGCTGTATCGTCGCCTATTCCCAGTCCGCTCTTCGCCTTTGACGATCCTCTTCGATGCATCACGACGCGTCGTCGCGCCCGCCATTATCAAAATCGCTCCGCACGCCGCACATGACCTAGATCTACTCTGATAATGCTGCCAAGCGACCAGCATACCCGGCAGGTGCCCTGTGTATACCCCCATTCACGCGCATGCATTTGTGAGCGACGAGCTAGTCGGCGGATCGGAGGGCCGTGATGAAGCCGTGTGGATCACCACCAAGCCAAGTATGCTGGGTCTCCCATGACTGGTTGAAAGTTCCTTCCGCAATTCCGCAGCCGCTCCCAACATGCCCCACCTAACAGTATCCTGCCTTGTATGGCGCGCGGCTCGTGCTGTCAGCTCGGCGAGGTCTGAATATCATTGTTGGTTTGAAGTGCTAGAGATCGCCCGAGATTAGATGGCGTAGCATGCTACGGAGACAAAGGAGTGGCTTGAATAACGGTGGTTCCCGCTAAGAGGTTTCAGTCGCGTGACGACAGGCCAAGATGACGTCGGGCCTGTCTCGTCTTGTCGATTGCTTATACCTTAAAGATCAGATACTTTAAGAAGCCACCGATGGTTGATGGCGGCCGGCCAAGTCCAGATGGCCAAGACAGTCCGAGCAAGTGCATCCACACTCGACCTTGACGATAAGCCCAGTCCCCAACATGAGGTCAGGAGCAGATGACCGCGATGGCCTGCGGACGCGAACATGACCCGAATCGAAATTGCACGAACCTACACAGCCACAACTGGTCATTTCATTCCTCCTTCCTCACTCTTCGCCATGCACATACAACTTCCACTGTACCCAAGACCTCACACCTATCAGATCCGCAGGAAGTAGCCAGAGCCGCTGCCAGCAACCAGCAACCAGCACACACAATGTGGAACAAACCCCAGCCGGCCATGCAGGTTGCCATGCAAGGCGCGGTTCAGAAAGGCGGGCAGTCGGTCGGGCAGCTAGGCGGCCAGCAACAGAACCAACAGTGGCAAGGCCAAGGCCAGCAAGGACAACATGGCCAACAGTGGCAGCCGCAACACCAGCAGCAGCTGTCTTGGAGTCAGAGCCAGAACCAGCAGCAGCAGTCGTGGGGCCAGCAGAACAACGCGCAGCAACACAGACAGAATCATGGGCAAGGCAAGCCACACGATGGACACCACGGCGATCACGGCAAGCCGCACAAGCCGTCGCCCAAGCCCGACTTTGATGGATGGGACGCCCTTGCGGCGGACTCGGAAGACGAGGACGATTCATTTGAGGCATTCATGCACGGTACCGGCAAGTTCGCGACTGGCAAAAAGAACAAACACCAACCTGCCTCTGTCCTTCTGCATGGCGGGAACACGATGTCGGGCTTCAAGGGCCGTTCGGATAGGCTGATCAACGCGCCGACGGGCCACGGCGTGCGGCGCCACTACCTCAACGCGATGCTTGGTCCCCCTCTCCTCTCGCGCTCTCCCTTCATCCCTCGCGCAATGGTCGAGCACCTCATGCGGAGGAAGAAGGACGCCGCCATCAGCATCAAGTACATGCCTGGCGACGCGATTTCCAACATGGAAGGCGTGGCGCATACCTTTGTCACTCCCATCGTTCTCGCTCTCATGCACGGCGACTATGCGTACAAGGGCTCGCATACGGTTCTTCCGTACGCTGGTCGAGCGCGCGAGGTGGTGGTTAGCGCGGCGATCCAGCCTGATTTCGAGGATACGAATGGGATGATGGCGCTTGCGCGCCTCGAACACTACTCCATCCAGGGAGAGGACTGGAAGGCTTGGAACCAGAACATTGCCTCCCCGGATGAGAAGTACAACAACAGCATGCGGGTGAATTACGACGCCCGCGTGCGCTCCCACCTCATCTTCCACCTTATCAAACGCCTCCCCTCCCTCTCCGAAGTTCAGACCCTCTCCGTCTCCCAGGCGATCAAGCATATTGAGCACGGCGGCACCACAAAGGGCATGGCCGTACAACTCAAGAAGGGGGTCGTATCGCTCGAACTCCTCTTCCGGTCTTACGTTGAAGCGCTCTCCAACGAGATCGGCGCACTCGAAGCCACATGCCTCAAGTACGTGTACACGTCCGACCCACCGGCCATCTTCGCCCGCGAATGCGACGCTACCCTCCTGAACCGACTCCAAGCAGCGGCGCTCAAACACCTCGTCAATCTCAACCCGGGGCAGATTAAGAATATGCGCATATTTGCGTTCAACGATTACGCCGACCCCCAGTCGGTATCTTACTTCGCGAGCGCGCTGCTCATGACCCCCACCATGGTCATGTCTAAGAGCGACCTATTCCCCACGTCCCAAGGGGGATATTATTGGCCTCCGCCGGAGGGGAGGGGTTGTCTCCTCGTACTCCACAACAATTCCGATGCGTTCGGACAGAATATCGAGACCGAGGGTCCGGGGGGTAGCATGGACGGCGCTATTGGGTGCAATTCCAGTGTCGCGGGTAGCCTACGGCGCAACCGGCACGACCTCGTCAGCCAGATTTTCGAGCGCGGCGCGCGGCTGCCCGTGTGGTAGGTAGTTGGGGTAGATGGGTTCAATGGTGCATGGTAGTTGGGGGGAAACGCAGTTGAGGGGAAAGCATAGTTGAAGAGAAGCATTCAATCAGTAGCGCGCGTCAGTAGTCCCAGTCCCACCAATTACGCCCTATGCAAGTACATTCCTATGCTACACTAGATGAGCAGCTTCTCGATCTCGTTCTTGACGGCCTGGATCTGGCTGGTGAGCTCGCGCGCCTCGTTGGTAGTAACGGAAGCGGCGATGACGGGACGCGAGACGCCGCACGCGCGGCCAAGCGCAGTCTTCGAGGGAAGGAAGACGTAGGGAACGTTCTTGTCCTCGCAGAGAAGCGGGAGGTGGAGCACAATCTCGATGGGCTCGACGTCGGCCGTCATGACGATGAACTCGGCGATACCGCGGTTAAGCTGGGGTCAGTACGAGCTCGCGAAGCGCACGAAGGCGAGGCGGATGGGAAAGAGATGGAAGCTACAAGCGACGATGTCGCCAGCTGCCCACACCCTACTCACAGTCTTGGTCGCCTCGTTCGCACCCTTCTTCAGCTGCTTGTAGTGGGAAGCCTGCTGAATCAGGTCGAGGATCTGGTTGGTGAGCTGCGCGTTGGCAAGCGGGAAGGCCTTCGAGTTCGCTTCGGACATGTTTGTTGCTAGTGACCTCACGGCAAGGATCACGGGTCGATTAGAGGTAGTGTAGAGATTCAGGTGACAATCTTCAATCTTGGAGGTTGATTGAAGATTCTTGGGTGGCGGTGGAGGCGGGATAAATTCATAAAGAAATAGACACTGAAAATGTTGATGAGAGTATCCCACGGTGGTATGCCAGTAATGGATACGGTAATAGGGAATGGGTAATGGGTGGACAAACATGCATGACGCGCTGGCATGCGAGTCTGTGCCCTTGCTTTGCTTGTCATTCCGATCCATCTCCGTGCACTCGTCATCTCAACAAGCTCCTGCGCTCCAGCTCTGACATTGCAATATCTCAAGGTCTCAAGCACATTGCTTCTCGGCTGGCTCTTTCGCCACTCACCTATCTCAGCTCCAGGCCGCCCCGCCATGGCAGGCACAGACAGCTCAGGCAAATTCCCTTAACCACCTCATCGACGCGTCTGGCGTCTGACATCTGGCATCTTGGTTCCCACCTCTCACGCTCCGAACTTTACATATCGCCATGACTGGCGGCTCGTTCTTGCCCCTCCCAGCGGACGAGTACGATATCAACTCGTATGATGCCGAGCTTGGTGCGCACTCCGTCCAATGGGTCGGGACACCTGGCGTCAAGGGCCCGGCGTGGGCGCGGTTGCCGCTCCTCACTGTCGGCGTGCTCGGGACGCAGGTCGTGTGGTCCATTGAGATGGGCTATGGTGAGTGACATGGCTCTTCTTCACTCTGCAGCCTCTCCCTCCATCCCCTCCTCCTCCACGTTCCTTTCAAACCAACCCAACCCCAACCCACCCCAGTGACTAACCCAAGCTTCACCCTTCCTTCTCGAACTAGGCCTGAGCAAATCGTGGATGTCGCTCGTCTTCGTCGCAGGCCCCCTCTCGGGCCTCATCGTCCAGCCTCTGATTGGGGCGTATGCCGACCGTTCGCGATCCCGCTTCGGCCGACGCCGCCCCTTCATGCTCGCAGGCACGGGCGTTGCCTGTGTGGCTATGATGCTCCTGGGATGGAGCAAGGAGGTCGCCGGTTTCTTCGGGTTCGGAAACGGCGGTGCGATCGCCTGCGCCGTCTTCTCCATCTACCTCATCGACTTTAGCATCAACGCCGTGATGAGCACGGACCGTGCTCTGATCGTCGACACGCTGCCTCCACAACAGCAGGAGGCAGGAAACGCGTGGGCTGGGCGCATGGCTGGCGTCGGCGGCGTCGCGGGCTTCTTTGTGTACGTCCAGTTCTTTGCGCCTTGTCTAACTGGAACAGCGGAAACGTCGACCTCACAACGATCCTGCGCTGGCTTGGACATACGCAGCTCCAGATCCTCAGCTTCCTCACATCTACCATCCTCGCGCTCGCCCATACCTCCACCTCGTGGGCAGTCACCGAGCGGGTCCTCCTCCGCGATGAGTGAGCTCGTCGTCCTGAATGCCAGCTGACAGCAGTCGCGAGCAGTCGCGCTCTGGCCTCGTGTCGTCCATCCGCGCCATTTGGGAGAACATCTTCACCCTCCCGCCCGGCATCCGCACCGTGTGCTTTATCCAGTTCTTCGCCAACCTCGGCTGGTATCCCGTACTGTTCTGGACGTCCATCTGGGTGTCGGACATCTACAAGCAGCGCACGCCACAGGGCAACCTGTCTGCCGAAGTATGGCAGGCAGACGCGGTGCGCGCTGGCTCGCGAGCCCTCTTCCTCCAGGCCGTGGTCACCCTCGTCGTGTCCGTCGGCGCGCCTTTCGTCGTTGCCGAGTCTGGCATCCGCTCCGAGAACCCGTACGCCGCGTTGGCGCGTGGCGACGACGACAGAGCTGGTACGCCAAACTCGGCCCAGTGGAAGAGGGAGGAGGAGGAGCGGGGCGGGGCGTCGCTCGCGGCTGTGATCAAGGCCGTGCGTTCCGGCTCGGCGTGGGCCCTCCCAATCCAGGGCCTGACTCTCATCCGCGCCTGGATGATCGGGCAAATTATCTTCGCAGTCTGCATGCTCCTTACGTGGTTCACGACCAGCGTCGGCGGGGCATACTTTGTCCTCGCGACTACGGGTATCTCATGGGCCCTTGCGGGTTGGGCACCGTATGCGCTGTTGGGCGAGCTTGTGCTTGTCGACACCTCCAACGAGCCGCGCTCTCTTCGGAATGAGCCAGACTCTGAGGTCGTATTCGCCGCGGACGCCCACCATTCCCATTCGCGCTCTCACTCGCGCATGCTCTCCCACGAGACATTAGACGACGACCACCTGCATGCCCTCTCTCGCCTCGACGTCCCGGCCACTGCCCCACAGCCCTCCGACTTTGACGAGGGCGACACGACCGTGATCCTCCGTCACTCGGGCGAGAGCGAGCACTCGGCGCCGTCTCCCGGTAGCTCCAGCGCCGAGGCGAGCACCGCGGACAAGGCGGGCCTCATCCTGGGCATCCACAACGTGTTCATCGTCCTCCCACAGTTCCTCATCACGGCTATCAGCGCCGTCATCTTCCGCATGATGGACGCGGATACCGTAGCAGCAGACAATGGTACTGTGGGAGGGGACGGGTCCTCGCCGGACGCGGTGGGAGTCGTGTTCCGGATCGGCGGCCTCAGTGCTGCCGCCGGCGCGTATCTTTCGTATCGCCTGGCGCAGAGGTGGCGGCGCGGCGAGGCGTAGAATCACTGTATCGTAGCTGTATCATGCATCGGATGGCATCTTCAGACGGCAACTCGTTATCACCGTCCCACCGGAAGGTTGTACCGCCCGTCTTTAGTGGACATATTGAGGAAGGCCGCTCTCACTCTGTCACGGACTGCTCCCCACGATCGGCGCAACGTATACTCCAACGGTTACGATATGCCAGCGTGTAACAGAGGCGTGAGTTACGTGTCACGTCATGCAGCAGAAGGCAACGTTCTCGCGATTCATACATACCGGGGGCATTGCAGGCGCAATCTCACCTCATGTACTGTGCGCCTAACCGGCCATACATTTTGACCGGCCTAATTCGCCGGTTACAACCGAGTATTTGATGAGCCGGGTGGCGCGCTAGGTGGCGAGCGGGCGAGATGCGGCTTGTCGCAAGCAACTCTTACACTCATCTTCACTTTCTGCATCATCCATCATCCATTTTCCACATTCGCCACCATGCCATCCCAACGCGATGTCGGACGCGTCGTCATGGACGGTGGGTTCTCTCCCTTCAACAATGCTAACCCAAAGTCGCATTCTTCGCAGCCTCCCAAGTCGCACTATACTATGCGCTGCGCTACGTGCTCTCCTCCCTCTCTGAAACCCAGCCGAGCAAGAAGAAGGAGAAGGGCGAGAGTCTCCTCTCCCAATCGGGATTGACCAAGGAACAGCTTGCCGCCTTGGATCTGGACGAGTACGAAAGCACGATTGCGAGCGAGATCATTCCCCCCGCCTCGATCGATACAACATTCGAGTCAATCGGGGGGTTGGACGACATCATCTCGTCCCTCCGCGAAACCGTCATCTACCCCCTAACCTACCCCGAGCTCTTCGCGGCCGGCGGATCTCTCCTTGCCGCTCCTAGGGGTGTGTTGCTCTATGGTCACCCCGGATGCGGAAAGACAATGCTCGCCAAGGCCCTGGCGAAAGAATCTGGGGCGACATTCATCAACCTCCCCCTCTCGTCTTTGACGAGCAAGTGGTTCGGTGAATCGAACAAGCTCGTCGCGGGCCTCTTTTCTCTGGCTCGGAAACTGCAGCCAAGCATCATCTTTATTGATGAGATCGACTCGCTGTTTAGGGAGAGGAGCCAGGCGGACCACGAGGTCACGGGTATGCTCAAGGCCGAGTTTATGACCCTTTGGGACGGGCTCACGAGCGGTACCGACCGGATTCTGGTTCTCGGCGCGACGAACCGCCCCAACGATATTGATCCGGCTATCCTCCGTCGCATGCCGAAGCGGTTCGCGATTCGGCTGCCCAACCTCGAGCAGCGCGTCAAGATCCTCAACTTGGTGAGTTGCGAACACGCGAAGCGTGTGAGAAAAGGGTCAAAGCAAGCTCGATTCAAGTACGCTAACACCAGATGCTCTCACACACAAAGCTCGCACCGGGATTCAGCATCGACGAGCTGGCGCGGCGCGCGGACGGCCTGAGCGGTTCCGATCTCAAGGAGACGTGTCGGAACGCCGCCATGGTGCCGGTGCGCGAGTTTATGCGCGAGCAGGGCGGGAGTGGTCTCGAGGCAGCCAAGCGCGACGGGTTCAAGGTCCGTCCGCTTGAGCTGAGCGACTTTGCCGTCCATGACAGCCATGCGTACGCGTACGTCGACCCGACCAAGAAGGCGCCTGTGCCGGCGTTTGTCGAGTCGCTCGACTAGACGGGCTGCTTGCTTGCGGGGCAACCTGAGGCGTGTGGCATGCCGAGGTGGGCGCGGTGACGACACTCGCTACGGATGGCTCCACGGCTTGGTCGCGCCCGTAGAGACTAGATGGACTAGAGACTGTTGTAGATTACCATCTGCACTATTCACCACAGCGTCACAACCGTTGACAGATAAGATCTTCATACTCTATCCTTAGTACTCTGCTCCTTCGACGTCGAACATCTTGCCGTAGTTGAGGTACGAGCGCATGAGGGTCTGGCGTCAGCACATGTTATCTCATCGTTATCTCCTTCTCTCCCTCTCTCCTCCATGCTCCTTCAGTTGCACTCACAAAAATCCCCTCGGGCAGGTTCATACTCAGCAGTGTGTACTCGATCTTGCTGAGCCCGTGGGTGAGGCCGAGCGTGTAGATTGCGTGTGCGATCGCACTCGGATAAGCGCTCTCCATGTACCACCTGTGGTGGTATGCCGTGAGCTTGATCGCCGCGTTGAGGGTGCGCTGCAGGTCTCCCTCTGCCGCGTACATTTCCAACAGGCGGAGGAGGGCGCGTGCGCTAAACTTTGTCTCGAGACAGCGCTGGAACGCGTCCTTGGCCTCGTCCTTGTGGTGTAGGCGCAGTGCGAGTTCGCCGAGGATCTCCCACTGGTGTTAGCCTGTTCCTAATGCTCCCTCGCTGCGTTACGGCTTCTTTCGAGCTCGCTCGCGACGCTGCCGCTCACACTCACCTCCGTGCCAGTCTTTCTATAGCTCATGTGCTGGAGCTGGAAATGCGACACCTCTGCACGCCAGATGGTGTACACGCGCAGATCCTCATACAGGACAAGGAAGAGGTTATCGAGCCACCGATCACAGAGACGCTTATTGGCAAACGCCGATCCCTCATAGCTTTCGGCCGTCACGCTCTCCTCCTCTGCTTGCGCAGCTGGGGGTTTCTCGATCGCATCGCCATTGGCGTCCTCGCTCACCCGAGGGCTTGACAAGCCACGGGTACTTGCGTCCTCGTCTGCATGTCCGTTCTCCTCGCGCACATCCACACTCGCACCGGTACGGTGGGCGCGGTACTCCTCCTCCATGACAAAGACCGAGCTCCTGGTCTTGAGCAGTTCGTCCCACCCAATCTTGGACACGAGGAGCGTGAGCAGTTCGTATGCCTTGGAAAAAGTTCCGCGCAAGCCTGGGGCTGGGAGGCGGAGGAGGGCGACGTCGGCCTCATTGTCGCGCGCACTCTCCTCGTCGATCAAGCCCGAGTCGGCAATAAACTTCTTCGTAGGTAAATGCGAGTGTCGCGGTGTTGGCATGCGGTGCAAGTCGCGCTCGTTGAACGTGAACATCGGGCACGAGTTTAATGCCAGCAGCGCCTTGTCAAACTCTCCGAGGGTGATGTGCGCTTCAGCCAGCTTCGCCCAGGTCGTAAACTCGGATGGGGCAGAGTTGACCGCCTGCTGCGCAACCTGTCTTGCCCAGTCTGCTTTGCCCTTGCTGAGCAACAAGTCGACCTGCGCCAGAAGGACGGGATACGACGTCGGTGCCTGCTTGAGCGCGGCGTTCATGACCTGTACCGCCTTGATCTCCTCGTCTGTCGTCAGCATCGCTAGTAGCAGACTCACTCATTCCGATATAGCTCTGCGCGAGCAGCGCCGCGACTTCGGGATCGCGCGCGTACATCTTCTCGAAAAGGTTGGCGGCGCGCTCGAGGCGGAACGAGTCGGCAAAGTACTTGAAGATCCCCGCGGTCAGGTGGTTGCTCACCACCGTGGCCACCTGCACTTCAGGATCGGAGCCCAGCTGCCATCCTATTGTCAGCTACGCTCGAATAAGACGCACCATTGAAGAACAACTCCTCCGCAGCCTTGAGGAAGCGCACCTCGCCCTCGACAGACGTGATCGGGTCCAGCTTGCGGTACCCTGCGAGGCGGTACGACGCGTCGTCTGCGTACCGGATCGCGCGTAAGAGCGCGGCCAAGTACGTCTCCTGCCAGATCTCGGGGGTTGCTTCGTGTCTGGGTTAGCGCACCCATGATTACACGCACCGTTCACCACGGAGGTCGACGACGTACGCGTCGACACCGCCTGGGATTCTAACCTCGACGCGAACATCGACGCGCGAGAACGCATTAAAGCAGCTTCCATTAGCTCTTCCTCCCCATGTCATACCAGTAGGTGCCGTGGCGGACGCGCCAGCCCGAGCCCTTGCCGAACCATGCGGGTGTCTCCTCGATGTGGAACTGGAGCGAGTTGAGGTATGCCGCAAGGGATGCGGACGAACTCGCCTCGGCCCCCGAACTGGCATCAGCTCCACCACATTGCGGCGTACATGTAGTGGTAACTCCCAATGTCCTTCTGCGCAGCCTTGGTGCCGTAGCTCTTGACGACGTGGCAGAGGTCGGGGGGGCCGAGCTCGCGGAACGACGCTGTTGTTAGCCGACTCCTCTGGTGAGAATGGAGTTGAGACTTACCTAGGGTCTCTGTGCGCGCTGCGAGCGCCTCGCCAATGTCCGTCTGTTGTCAGCGTGGTCGTGATTAAGCATACCTCGACGAACTCGGGGATGTCTTTGAACAGTTCGGACATCCCGCGCGTTGGTTTTGGTTGATAAGATGGGATGGAGAGTGATGGAGAGAGGTGAGAGCGGGGCACGCGTCGAAATGACACGCCACGACGATACCTCCGTCCCTGATACCTATCAACTGAGCATGCCACACCTCATACGTTTGTGCACGTCGTCTCACCACGTCTCCATCTCCCAACGTCCCAATCATTGCATCACCATGTCGACAGCAACGCCTCCCCCAAGAGGAAGTAGCATGCAGATCAACCTCGACTCGCCAGGACCCAGCCGGCAACCATCACGCCCTTCTACACCACCATTACCCGACCCGTTACTGGACGAGGCGGATGAGGACGCCGACCGCGAGCTATGTGCGCGTCCCCCAGAGGTAGCTGACCCAAGTCCTCCGACGACAGAAAGAATACACCGATCTCGAACGGAGTGTCGAGGTATGTCGTCCTTGGATGCGCTGACCTGTAGGCGAGCGCTGAGCTGCTCACCAGCCTAGCGGGATACCTGACAACATTCCAAGACAACCTCGGCGAGGTATCGGGCCAGATCGCCGATCTGCAAGCGCGGTCCGACGAGATCGAGCGCGAACTCAAGGGCCGCCGCGTCATCTTACCCCCTCTGAACGCCCTCCTCTCCGACCTGATCATCCCCACTTCCTTAGTCCTAACAATTCGGGACACGGAACCCTCAGCCAACCCCCAGATGTGGCTACAGGCCATCGCCGAGCTCGAGGACAAGATGGGAGCGGTAAAATCTCGCGGCGCAAAAGTAAAAGGCGCGCGAGAGTTGGAGAGCCTCGTCGACGCGCTTGCCCTCAAAGCATTACACACTCTCCCGCCATTCCTGCTCACCCTCATCCGGCCCCTCCGCTCAGCCTCCAAGGGCCTCTCAACCAACTTGGCCGTCATGCAGACCAGTTTACTGCTGAAATATCAACCGTTCTACGCGTTCCTCCTCCGCCAGAGCCCGCGACACGCCAAACAAGTCGAGCGCGGATATGTCAATGCCGCGAGGGCATATTACGAAACTGGAATGAGGCGGTACGGGCGTGCATTGGGCCTAATCCGCGCGCGCGCACCCGACAAGCCCGACCTCATCGGTGTTGTTGGCGCCGAAGAGAAACCCGCTAAGGCAATGTACGCGCGCCTGCAGTATGCGGATCTGGACGGGGAGGGCGAGGCTGCAGCAGTCGTGCTCGCATACCAGGCCGACGACGTGAAATACGCTCTCCCCGTCGAGGCCGTGTTCCGGTCCCTCGGCCTCGTGGTTCTCGACAACGCCTCGGCCGAGTTCACTTTCATCGTTCGATTCTTTTCTCGCCCAGCCCTACGCCGAAGCCACGAGGGGTCGCCTCTCGACTCGCCTGTTCTTGGACCGGTATCTGACGCTGGACGGAGTAGGCTGAGCACACATCGACGTACGCCGGAGCCCGAGCTGCGCGACGCCGAGCGGATCTGGCACGAAGTCCTCGACGCTGGTCTTGAGAGCGCGACTGCTCTGTTTAAGGAGTGTATCGCTACTCCACCACCCGCGATCCCGCTTCTCACCATGATCCGCGCGAACGACCGCCTGATATCCATCGCCGAGGGACGCGGAGCACTTCCCCTCATTCCCTACCTCACAGGATGGAAGATGACCCTCTGGCCGCTATACCGCAAGGCTATGGACGCGCATATCGAGAGTCTGCGGGCGCTTGCGAACGAGGCGGAGGGTAAGGGCCTCGCGGGGGTGTTTGGCAAGGGCGTCAAGGACGCCGCGGTGCGTGTTGTGGCCGTGCGGTACGCGGCGCTGTTTGCTTGTGTTGTTGCGTTGAGCGACGAGGCCGAGGAGGCCATGATGTTCTCGAGGTGGGTCGCCACCAAGGAGGGCGCTGACATCAGTATGACGCGCCTCCGCGCCGAACTTACCCGCCTCGTCCAGATACAGGCTGGAAAGGTCAAGGACGTGCCGGCGCGCCACTCGTTCCTCTCCTCCATCTACGAGGCAGTCATGCACGAGCTCGTGGCTGGCCCTGGCGCGCCTACACATCCGCGTCTGCAGGCGGAGCTGTCCTTCTTCCGCACGCGCGAGGAGGAGGCACGCCGGCGTATCGCCGCTCAATAGACACCTCACTTCAAGGATGCATCCATCGCGTCAAGCAGTAGGTAGCAGGTATGCGCACACATTTTACATTGGGACACGGGACAGATACAGACTCTAGCTTCTAGAGGGAGGACTACTCCTCAGCATCGTCGTCGTCGATGGCAGCGGCGTCATCGCCCTCCTCGACATCGTCGGCAGCGTACTCGCCCTCCTCCTCCTCCTCCGGGCCACCGATGAACTCGCCGTCCTCCTCCTCCTCATCCTCGGCAGAGTTGAGGCCAGCAGCGGCAAGGGCCTCGGCCTGGGGTCAGCCTCTAGCTTCCACCTTCCACCTCCTCGACCTTGCTCGCACCATGCCTCCAGATCCCATCGCCTCCACTTTCCCTCCTCTGCACGCTTCCGTTTCCATCCACCTGCCCTACCCCTGCCCTTCTCCCGCACACAATCTCCCTCCTTCGCCCACGTAACCCCCAGTTCCACCCAGCCATGCTCCGCTCCCACTCAGAACGCTCCGCTCCCACCCAAACCCCTCATCCCACGCACCACACCCAACGCCCTCACTCACCGAGCTGTAGTCGACCTGCTTGCGCTTACGCGTACCACGGACGATGAGCTCGTCGTCCGAGTCGTCCTCCTCCTCCTCTTCCTCGACCTCCTTGGCCGGGGCCTTGCCCTTGCCCTTGTCGGCGGGCTCGGCCTCGGCCTCGTCGTCCTTCTTCTCCTCGACCTTGTCCTCAGTCTTCTTCTCCTCAGTCTTCTCGGCGGGAGCCTCGACCGCGTCGGTCCTCTGCCTGTCCGTCAGTCACCTTCATCACCTTCCCCCACCAGCGTGACAAGTGACAAGTGACAAGTGACTCACTTCTTGGCCTCGTCGAGAACCTCCACCTCCTCGGCCTTGCGCTTAGTGCCGGCCTCGGTGGGCTCAACGGTGACAGCGGGGGTAGTAGAGTCGGTCATGGTTTGTAGGGTTTGGGTGGTGAATGACAGAGTGAGAGGAAGGAGGAAGGGAGATGATACATGGCCATAAACAAGCTCTCCCTTCCTTCACCCAGATTATCACCCTCACCCTGGCAAAACACTCACCGTAGCCGTCACCCACCACAAGACTCAGACACATCCTCTGTGCGGGATCAAAACGCACAAAACCACGTCATTCTCACAAAAGTTGGGTACCACCGAAGTGAGGCGACAACAATCTATCAGCTGCTACATTCTAGTTGCATTTGGGTAACCACAGCGACACCATGCTCCCCCTCCCCCCAACTGCGATCGCCACGGCCTCCGCCGCGTCGACGGTAATCTATGCCTCTGGCGCCAACTTACACGCCTTCCCCGCCGCTTCGTCCAAGGCGGAGGGATCCAAGACAGGGCTGATTCGCAAGCTGGCACTGAGCGCGGACGGCACGGTTGCGGTCAGTGCCGGTGACGACAAGACTCTGCGTGTCTGGGATGTCAAGGGCGAGATTACGCTTCGGAGCACGCGTTACACGCTCAAGCGCGTTGCTTGTATGTCGTTCACGAAGGCGAATGACATTCTCGTCACTGACAAGGTGGGGGACGTCTTCCTGTGAGTCTAGCCAGATCTTCCTCCCTAGTCACTACGTTACCTATCATGGCTGCGGCTATGCCCCTCCTCTCCCCCTCCCTTCCCCCTCCCCCTCCCCCTCCCCCAACCCTCTTCCCCCTGCGTCCCTCAACCATTACCTCTTACCCTCGGCCCTCCTTCTCCCTGCCTCCCCCGCCTTCGCCTCGCCTTTTCCCCGCCCACAACCCGAAGATGGCCCCTCCCCCCCGGCCCACCCGCTGACCCCAGCTACCCCCTCGAGCCGCGCGAGGCCGGCGAGCGTGCCCAGGGCTTCAAAGAGCAGGCGGACCCCTCGCTCAACCCCGACGCCGACTTCCTTCTGGGCCACGTCTCGACTGTGTCCCAACACGTCCTCACGCACGACGGGAAGCGAATCATCTCCGCCGACCGCGATGAGCACATCCGTGTCAGCCGCTTCCCCCAATCCTACGTGATCGACAAGTACCTGTGGGGCAGCGAGGGGTGAGTTAGCCTTGCGGAAATGACGATATTCAGAAGTCGTGACAGCTCAAGCCCATGGACTATGACTTCATGCACCACCCTCTGATCCGCCTCAACTCTCCACAGCCACGCTCACACCAGCTTCGTGTCGGCGATCCACGTGCCCGAGTCGGAACCCAACATCGTGGTTGCGGGTGGGGGCGAGCCTACCCTCCAGATCTTTGACTGGACGGCCGGCGCTCTCCTGCGCCGAGTCGACATCTTCCCCGCCGCACTCGACTATCGCCGCGTCCGCCCGTCCCCGCGCAAGATCAAGAACAAGAAGCGCGCTGAAGCCGTTGCTGCGGCGGCTAAGAATGGACCAGCCGCCAGCGACGACCCGCGCGACCCCGGCTTCTGCGTTGCGGGGGCGGGCATGATGTTCCCCACGGGCCCGAACATCTGCATCGAGAAGATCGACAGTGTTGTGGTCGACGGCAAGACGGTCATTGTGTTCTTTGCGGAGGGTTGCACCGCTGTTCATGCCTTTCTGCTGCCAGAAGGCGACGACGAGGTTACCGTGCACTCGTTCCCTGTTTCTCACCCCGTTCTCGGCTTTTCGCGCGTGCCAGGGAGCACGAACCAGCTGGTGCTCACCGTCGACGCAACGTACGGCAAGAAGGAGGCTGAGGAGGGTCTGGCGTACCAGATGTTTGCGATCATTGAGATTGACGCCGATGGCCAGATGGGCGACGCTTCCGTGTCCAACGCCGAGCTCCTTGCGACCCTCGCCGCGCCGATTGTCCCAACCACGGCACCCGGAGCCATCGCTGGACTCAACCTGTACCCCAACCTCGGGCTGTTCCCTCGCTGGCCCGGGTTCGAGGAGGATGAGGAGCTGGCAGGTGACTCAGGCGCCGCGACGCCGACGCCGAGCGAGTACGAGGGCATGGCGCCTAAGCAGCTGGGCCGGCTCAAGGCACAGGGCGTTGACGTGAGCGAATACCTCTCGAAGAAGCGCAGGAAAGGCAAGGACGGCGAGGCCCAGTCTGTGACGCCTACCCTGGAAGTCAAGCCATAGCATAGCATTAGGTATTTGTATTCGGGCATTTGGATATCTTGGCGCATTGCGTTGTTTTTGCGGCCAGTGGGCGGCACAAGCTGGTGGGCAGAACATGCGTCATGGGAGACGCTGGAACCGCTGATCGCGATCGAGAGCAGGGGAGGGCAATGAAGACTCAAGCTCTAGTAGCTAGTCAGCTCTCGCTTGCAGTGCGGAGGAGCAAGCTTGCTGTACCGCCGGCCTGTGCCGCTTCTTGCAACGGTATAGACGGGTTCTCAAGGTCGGGCCAGCCGTCATATGCTGAGCGTTAAATGGCGAGGGACGAACCAAAGTCATGACATATCCATGTTCGTCGTCATCCATTCTTCGGGTTAGCTCGAATCAGTAGGTTCGGTTGGGCTTGACTCATCGGAACCTGATGTATCGTTCACGAGTAGTTGGCGCCATTGCCATGAACATTGCGTCAGGCTCCGATAGGGGATATCTTCCAATTACTGCGCCGTTGAGCTATTTACTCTGCACACCGACTTTGGCCCGGTTATCTGGGTTGGGCGCAACCTGGAAGCTAGCTGGAAGAGATGGTAGACGACGCTTGTACAGTCGAAACGAAACGGGATGACGTTACAGGGTCAAAGGGTACAGAGCTACAGAGGGGCGGAAGGGACGCCCAAAAGAAAAGATGACGATAGGGGCGCCAAGAGTGGGTGGGAGGGGACAGGTTAACGGGAGATAACATTGTGGTTTGCCCCTTGTTCCTCATTAATCTACGTTCCACAATTCAGAGAGTATTAGAGAGCTGCATCAGAGCCAAGTAGTCCAAGATACAGCCCTGATACCATGCAAAGCCTAAGCAAGCTCTTAGTCTGCACTGTCAAACTCTTCAACAATACCAGTCTACGAGGGTCAATACGTCAGCGGTAAAGTCGAAATTCAAAGCGTCAGCTGTCGCAACTTGTCACTCTGTCATGCTTTGCGTCTCTGTACTCTTGTCACTCTCCCCTTTCTCTTCTACTTCCGACACTCAACTATCAAACTATCAGCTAGCTACAAACAATCGGGGACAAAGTATCATAGGGTCCGCCCGCTACGTCCGCTCACTCCGGTGTCTCATCACGTCACTCGACAAACGGTGACTCGGTTGATGACTTTGTGAGACAACGTCGCATTCAACACTTGGACACGCGGCCTATTCTCCCACGCATACCGCAATCTACCTCTTTGCTGTACAGAGAGCAGTGCGCCCCCAAATTGCGCAAGCTTCTACTCTGTCAGCTGTCAAGTTGACTGCCAACCCACATTCCGTCCTTGTCCTTCTCCCCTTCTTCCCTTCTCCCCTTCTCCCCTTCTCTCTCTCTCTCTCTCTCTCTCTCTCTCTCTCTCTATCTCTTCCTCTCAAATCAATCTCCCCTTGCAACGGGGCCCTCGCGGCCACCAGTCGCTCTTTCCCACCCTTCTGCTCCTGCTCCTGCTCCTGCTCCTCCTTCCTTCCTCCTCCGTATCCTTGGCCAACTTGTTCGTACCATCCACACACGAGGCACAACGCGCGTGCGGTATCGACTCTGGGTTCATCACGCTCGACTCAGAACCTTTGGTGTGGCCCCACCGTCCGATCTCGCCTTGTTTGGATCTGCTTTGGCGCCTGGTGTGATTGTCGCTCTGGTCTAGAACCACAGATCACAGACGGTGCTTGGCTAGGTTCTTTTGGAACGCTGTGCGACGTGACCCTCATTCACCGCCCCTCGAGCTCAAACCCTCACCCTCAACTGTAACTCGCCACTCATCACCACCATCCCATCACTATACATTGTACACTGCACACTGCACACTGTACATTCAAAATACCCTGGTCTCGTTGCACCTACTCTCCCATTCGGGCCTTCAACAGACACCCGGCATCCTCGGCACTTGGGTGCTTTCCCACCCACTTGGCCTCACTTAACACACCCAACTCCTTCAACATCACACATCCCACGTCCACAAACGCCTCCCGCCTCTCCAACACCGCCTCTTTCTTGCGACATCAGCCCTTCCCTTGGGCACTCCTCTTGCCAAACATCTGCCATCCACGCGTCTGTTCCCACACCAGCACCGCATTACATCCAGCCACCAAGACAGGGGCCGTACAAGTCGAGCACGTTACACACTGCGCCAATCGACAGCCAGAGCTTCCTCTTCCTGGAATTACACGTTCCTCCTTTCCCATTGGCACGGCGGCACAAGCTCTCGCGCTCGAACCTACGCCGCGCAAGCCCGTAGGTCCGAGTTGCTCACGAGCCCGCGTTTCGCGCCGCACAGATGGTATCGAGCCAACCTTCTCCGGCGCCAGTGCGCGGTTGCGTCTCGTATCCGTCTGCCGACTCGTACCTCCCTGGCGACGTGGGCGTAACGCCGGCCGTCAACACAGAGGCCAGGCTCGCGCTTCCAAGCGCGGCCAACAACGCGCCGAACGGCTCGCCGAACTCGTCAGCGACACCGTCTCCCGCTCCTCCTACTTCCAGCACCGAGGATTCGGACATGAACAAGGAAGGTGGCGTGGCTGGGGGCTTGCGACGCTTAGCGTCGCGCCGACGGTCGACGCGTGATAAGGAAAAGGGCAAAGAGAAGGACAAGGCGCAGGAACTTGAGGCGCCAGAGCCTTTGCCCAAAGAACCACCCGTGGAACGCAAGCTGAGCCGCCAGATGACCGAGCGAGAACAGAGCTCTATGAGCTTGAAGAACTGGTGGAAATCATTCAAATCTCGCGACCAACCACCCACCGAGCGCAGCTTCCGTCGAGCGCCGCAGACCATGAACACTCGGCGCGTATTTGGCGTGCCATTGTCGCGCGTTCTAACCTACGCCGCGATGCAGATCTCTACCAGCGCCCCTGACGGTTCACTGTACGTCTGGGGTGAGGTGCCAATCCTCATTGGGCGCTGTGGGGCCTACCTCAAAAGCAAGACGGACATTGAGGGCGTTTTCCGCGTCTCTGGGTCAGCCAAGCGCATACGCGACCTCCAGGTCAGATTCGACGAGGGCCCAAAGGTGAGTACCAATGACGATGTCTTGGATGATGACGGCACGCTCACGCGACAGTACGGCATAGACCTCATCTGGGAGGAGTCGCCCTACACGCCACACGACGTCGCCACCATCCTGCGGCGGTATCTCACACAGATGTCTGAGCCTGTTACCCCCTTCCAGTACTACAACGCGTTCCGAGCCATTCAGGTGTCGGACCACACGGCCGAACAAAAGGTCCGCGAGTACAAGCGTCTCGTCCGAGACATGCCACGCGAGAACCAGTACCTCCTCCTCTACTTGCTCGACCTCTTAGGCCTCTTTGCGCGCGACTCGGACAAGAACCTCATGACGTCGGCCAACCTGGCCGTCATCTTCCAGCCAGCCATCCTTTCGCACCCAGGGCACGAAATGCGCCCCGCCGAGAGCGCGATATCCAAGGACGTTGTCCAGTTCCTGATCGACCACCAGGCTCACTTTGTCTTTGGCATGTCGAAGCGTATGTCCAATGCGACGCGTCGCTCCAAGTCGACAGCCGCGGAGGGTTCAAGCAAGGCTACACCAGGGACAGCCTCTAGAAGTCCATCCGACGGCGCTGCAATCGCCGCGAGCAGGGCAAGCGTGCCGTTCATCACCTCACCAAGACCGCCCGCGATCCCCGAGGACCGAGAGGCGTCGCCACATAAGAGTGCGCCTCTCCCGATCCAGGTTCTGTCGCCTCAGCCAATCTCGCCGTCTACGTCTTCGATACTCGCTGGTCAACCTTTGGCCCATTCACCCGAACCACATTCGTTGTCTCTCCCCAAGAGCGGAACATCGCCAAGCCTGTCACAGTCGCCAGCCCCGCCCAGCACAGCGGCGTTCCCAGTCCCGCTAGCAGCGACTAACTCTCCGCAGCCATCTGTACCCGAGTCACGCACGTCACTCACTTTGCAGCGCCCACCACCAGTCAGGGCGGACACCGATTTCATGCTGCCATCGGACTCGGACGAGGAAGCACCACCAGGCGGGTACTACATTGTAGAGAGGGCGACGTCTCCCCACCGCGCAACATCGCCGTTTCCCCCGTCCCCGGAGCCCACAGGGTCCGTCACTCATGCGACAGTCGCGTTGCAATCTATCCTCCCACCGCGACCCCCACGGCGGTCACGGGACAAAGACAAGGATCAGGTCATTTCACCCATCGTCCCGTCCGGGCCCGGTGTTCCTACCGTGGATATATTACAGCCGTCCGACTCTGACGACGACGCCCCCGCTGGCGGGTATGTCTTGTTCGAGAACAAGCCTGGGATGCTCAGAACCTCGGCGATGGGCCGCGCGCACTCGGCAGCAGCCTCACCCACGGCGAGGCCGTCGACGTCTGCAGAGACTGTCCCGGCCCGCTCTCGGACAGCATTGCAGTCTGGCGAAGGGCGCGCCAACTCGCCCCAACCGTCAGCACAAGGTGCCACTGGCTTGTTACGACGCAGAACGTTACCGACCAAGCGCGTGACGGATTTTACAGCACGCATGCGCCGAGCTGTGCGTGAAGCGTAAAGGGGAGAGATGCTGAGGCGGCGCGCAGGACGCGAGTGACAAGGGGCCTAGCTACATTGAACAAAATCATCCACACACTCCAGTACATTGGGCAGAACGAGCACACCGGCCACGACGGTGGCTGGATAAGGACATTATAACTCTTCCTTTCATTTACACTCTTGTACTTTGTTGTTAGTTTTCAAACAGCTGCTGTTTTCCTTGAGGGCTGTTGTGCATGGACATATTCACAAAGCTCAAAAGTGGGGGGTTGGAGCAGAACTTGGGGAGGGTCCCACCCATGCCACAATATGTATGTTGTCGTCGCAGGGGTAAGAGGAGGTGCAAATAAGCAAACGCGTCGTAACTGGCTTGTTTGACGCGTCTGTCCTGCTTTGTCCTGCTAATGGCCCCCCTTCCCCCTCCCTCCCTCCCCGCCGCCCATTTGGTTGTTCTCCCCTGAGCAATCAATTACTAGTAACTGACTGACCATTCTTTCGTCCACTTCATCCTCCCCTATTCCATCACAATGCCCTCACAAAACACAACCCCAACCCAAAGATCACAGCGCAACAAGCGCAGGCGTGATGAGGACAACGACAATCAAGCTCCCACCCCAACCAACTACCGCGACCTCCCCTCGAGCCCCCCTGCGGAACCACAAACCCCCAGTGCCTCCCAGTTGGGCTCGTCGCCGCCCCACTTTGATTTTGACGAGGATGAAGAAGAGATCGAGGACGAAGACGAGGAGATGCGTGCTCGGGGGCGTCACCGTGACCTGCCCGACAACGACGACGACGAGGAAGAGGAGGAGGAGGAGGGCGAGAACCTGTTCGGCGAGGAAATGTACGAGGACTACACAGCAAACGACCGGCTCGACCGGTACTCGGACATTGGCATTGATGACAACTCGTCAGTCGGCGAGATGACGAGGCCGCAGCGGCAGGCTGCAGAGCGCGAGATGTCGCGCCGCGACCGCGGCCTTCCTGGTGTCCGCCGTGCACGCACGCACATGCCCGAGTTCCTGCAGTCCGAGGACGGCGACGACCTGTCAGCCGACGCGGGTCTACTCTCGGGCATTACTCGGCGCGCGCGCCGCCGCTACGACGAGCTGCCGGCCGAGTTGGCCGAGGAAGAGGAGGTCTCACTCGAGCACCTCGGCGACGTCAAGACGCGTACCGTGCCCGAGTGGGTCGCTATCCCGCAGGTACGCCGCGCTGTTGCGACCCACTTCCGCACTTTCCTCACGACATACACGGACGACAAAGGCTTGTCATTTTACGGCCAGCGTATTCGCACGCTCGGCGAGACCAACTCGGAGTCGCTCGAAGTCAGCTTTATCCAGCTCGCCGACGCGCGGCCCGTGCTGTCCTACTTCCTCGCCAACAGCCCGCAGGAAATGCTTGCCATCTTTGACGAGATCGCCCTCGAGGCTGTTCTGATGTACTTCCCCGGGTACAACAACATCCACTCAGAGATCCACGTGCGCTTTGTCGACCTGCCGATTAAGCTGTCGCTGCGCGACCTGCGGCAGGACAACCTCAACTGCCTCGTGCGCGTGTCCGGTGTCGTTACCCGCCGCACCGGCGTCTTCCCGCAGCTCAAGTACGTCAAGTTTGACTGCCAGAAGTGCGGTTCGGTCCTCGGCCCGTTCTACCAGGACGTTCACAAGGAGCTCAAGCTATCGTTTTGCTCCAACTGCAGTTCGCGTGGCCCGTTCATTGTCAACTCGGAGCAGACTGTGTACCGCAACTTCCAGAAGCTTACGCTGCAAGAGAGCCCTGGGTCTGTGCCGGCTGGTCGTCTGCCGCGCCACCGTGAGGTCGTGCTCATGTGGGACCTGATCGATGTCGCCAAGCCTGGTGAGGAGATTGAGGTCACTGGCACGTACAGGAACAACTTTGACGCGGCGCTCAACTCGAAGAACGGCTTCCCAGTGTTTGCGACGGTGCTCGAGGCCAACCACGTCACCAAGGCCGAGGACGCGTATGCGTCGATCAACATCACTGCCGAGGAAAAGACGACGATCCAGTTGCTGAGCGAGGACGACCGCATTGTCAAGCGTATCGTAAAGTCGATCGCGCCCAGTATCTACGGGCACGACGATATCAAGACGGCGCTCGCACTCTCGCTCTTTGGCGGGTGCGCCAAGGACATTAACCGCAAGCACCGCATCCGTGGCGACATCAATGTCCTCCTGCTCGGTGACCCTGGTACGGCCAAGTCTCAGTTCCTCAAGTATGTCGAGAAGACGGCGAACCGCGCCGTGTTCACTACGGGACAGGGCGCGAGTGCCGTCGGTCTCACGGCGTCGGTGCGCAAGGATCCGGTTACGCGCGAGTGGACTCTTGAGGGCGGGGCGCTCGTGCTCGCAGACAAGGGTCACTGCCTCATCGACGAGTTTGACAAGATGAACGACGCGGACCGCACGTCGATCCACGAGGCGATGGAGCAGCAGAGCATCTCGATCTCCAAGGCGGGTATCGTCACGACGTTGCAGGCGCGCTGCGCCATTGTGGCCGCAGCCAACCCCATCGGTGGGCGGTACAACCCGACCATTCCGTTTCAGCAGAACGTTGAACTCACCGAGCCCATCCTGTCGCGTTTCGACGTCCTCTGCGTCGTCAAGGACCCCGTCGACCCGGTACAGGACGAGATGCTTGCGCAGTTTGTCGTGGGCTCGCACACGCGCTCGCACCCGGCCTTTAAAGCCCAAGAAGAGATGTCTGTCAACACAGTCCTCGACGCTGACGTGAGTTACCTCAATGCAGAGCTGACCCCAGATTATCCCGCAGGACATGCTGCGCAAGTACATTATGTACGCCAAGGACAACGTGAACCCCAAGCTCTACCAACTGGACCAGGACAAGCTTGCTCGGCTATACGCCGACCTGCGCCGTGAATCTCTCGCCACTGGCTCATTCCCCATCACAGTCCGCCACCTCGAGAGCATGATCCGCATGTCAGAAGCCTCTGCCAAGATGCACTTGCGCGAATTCGTACGCTCCGACGACATCGACTTGGCTATTAGGGTGACAGTTGGCAGTTTTGTCAACGCCCAGAAGATGAGTATCAAGAAGAGCCTGGAGCGCGGATTCCGGAAATACGTGACGGCATCAAGCGACGCGAACGAATTGCTCAACTTCCTCCTCGGCCAACTTGTCAAGGAACGGGTACAGCTGCACTGGAACGTGCGTGGCGAGATGCCGCCGTCTGTCGAGGTCAAGGTCGCGCAGCTCGAGACGCGCGCGCGCGCCGTGGATGTCTTTGATGTTCGGCCTTATTTGGGCTCAGCGCTGTTCCGCGCCAACGGGTATGTTCTGCGAGGGGGGGTGGTCGAGAAGGTATTCATTGTTGGCGATGAGTAGGCGCAGCATGAGGGTCGGCTTGTACTTGTATGACTTTATGAGATTGCTGCTAGAGTTGCGTGGGCAGGTTACAGATATGATGTGAGACGTAGAGTAGTGTTGGAGGATGATGACGGTGAACGGCGCTGTGAGTGCCTTCAAGCAAAATAGGATGACAGCGAGGTTCCGATTTGATTCTGAAGGACGCTAGACTCGGTGGATCCACAATCATGCCCAACTTATTCACCCTGTACAAGCTCAAAGTCAGCTCACCCATCCACAGCGCTGTTCAAGAGTTCCTTGAACAGCGTTGTTGTTTCCCTTCCAGGCTCGGGCTTGACATCACCATTCATCCAGCGTACCAGTGTCTTTCCGCACTCTGACATCAGACCATGACCAGAGATTTGGCAACTCTACTCACAACTCGCAACTCGCAACTCGTAACTCGGATAAGAGATGTATGCATGCTCCCCCCTCCCCTCCCCTCCCCTCCCCTCCCCTCCCCTCCCCTCCGCTACACTCTCCTCTCCTCTGGACTACGTCATACTCGGCAGCAGTCCGCTTCGCCCCACCCGCTCTACGCACCCCGCTTCCGCGGCCTAAACGCCTTACCAACACCCTTGACCCCCGCCTCCCCAACCCCCTCCTCACTAACCCCACTCTCACGCAGGCGGCGGCGCGTATCCTCCTCCGCAAGCTGGCGAAGTGTGTTGGCATCGGTAGACATTGCGTCGACCTTTGCTCTGGGTGGTGCGATGGAACTTGCCTCATCCGTAGCGCTGGCCTCAGGCGTACTGGTCTGGGATTGGAGAGGGGCCTCTATAGACTCGAGAGAAGCCTTGGACTGGGCCAAATCAACAACAGGCGCGCTCCCCCTCCGTCTCGGCATCTTGTCTCTCGGTGCAGGCGGATACGCAAACTTGGCACTGGCATGTGGTGTGCCTCCTGACGAGGCGAAGGATCCTCCAGTCGTGGCAAACACGCCTCCGATCAACCCATCGCCGCCCAGTGAACTTGGGACGTTTTGTTCACCAGCCTCGGTTTCGTCCGGCAAGAGGTATCCCTGTTCTATCCTCTCTGCCTTTTCGCGCGCTTCAATCATCGCCACTCGGACTCGTAGTGCCGCTTGCCGCGCTGCATCCTTGCGTAATTCGTCCATTGAGGGAGGGGTGGCGCGCGTGTGGCTCATCCACGCCGTCCATTGGACTGGAAGCTGGGCTGTGCCGCGCAGGTAGTCTTCGGGAGACGAGTAGGCGTACGAGGTTGGCGAGTCGGCGTATTCGACCGTACGCTTTGTGCGGCCGCCGACGGGGTTCGGGAGCTCGTAGTATCTGTTGCCGGCTAGGTCGTGGCCGATGGGTCGCTTTGGTTAGTGAGGATTTGGGGGGGGGGGGGGGGGGGGGGAAGGCCGAGTGCAGAGAGCAGAGAGCGGAGAGCGGAGAGCGGAGAGCGGAGAGCGGAGAGCAGAGATGCAGCGAAACACACCTTGCTGCTAAACGGAATCTTGGAGATCAGCTTGGACCAGAGGCCCAGCTGGCGTTGTGTTGCGCGCATCGTCCGAGATGAGAGATGGAGAGGTAACTCGCTGCAGATGACGATGGGGGCAATCTGACTTTCACCGCGGATTTGGTCCCGCAGCCGTCTCAACAAGTGGAGGCCACTACCACTCCAGTCGCCCAACTCGACTCGCCACTCCAGTCTACAAGAGTGATGCATGCTAATGGTTCCAATGCTATGGCTTCTTCTAGGGTTTCTCTCCACACTGCGTGCTACGCGCTGCGCGCTACCCACTATGCGCTCCGCACTCGCACTCGCACTCGGCACTCGGCACTACACCGACGCAGCAATCTGTGCCTCCTCGACGGCTCTAACTGGCGCTTCGGACGGGAGCGTCTCCAGCCAGCGCTCAGCCGCCGGCGAGCCACGGAACACCTCTGCGAGCACCTGCCGCACATCGTCGACGAATACAAACTCAATGCCCTCCTTGACGCTCACGGGCACGTTCTCGTCAATGTCGGACTTGCACGCGAGGGGCACCACGAGCTTCTTGATGCCCGCACGGTGGGCCGCAAGGATCTTCTCCTTGAGCCCGCCGACGGGGAGGACCTGCCCGTGCAGACTGATCTCGCCAGTCATGGCGACGTCGGGGTCCACAGGGGTTTTGGTGAGGAGTGAGACGAAGGCCGTGAGAATCGCAGTGCCAGCCGACGGGCCCTCCTTGCCGATGCCGCCCTCGGGCCTGGAGTCAGTACTTGTGTAACCAAGATTGGCTGCTTGTTGAGCAGTTAGGCTGGTTCGCGCCCAGCTCGCTGTACTCGGTACTACTCACATGTGCAGGTGGATATCCCTGTCGTTGACCGTCAGATCCGCTTCGCTCTTCGTAATGCCCAGCAGGAACGCATTACTCTTAACCCACGACAGCGCAATCTGAGCACTCTCGCGGATCACCTCGCCCAGCTTGCCCGTGAGCTGCAGCCCGCCCTTGCCAGGCATGCTCGTCACCTCGATCGGCATGACCGAACCACTCCCGTTGCCGAGGTAGCCTAGGCCCGTGCTCACGCCGGCCGGCGGCGCCTTGTTGTACAACCGGTCCTTGTGGTACACGGGAGGGCCGACGTAGTCCTTGAGGTTGTCGACGCCGACGCGGATGTGGATCCCCTCTGGGACCTTGAGTGGCTGGCGCACTGACGTCGTCGTCTTCTTCTCAGCAGGCTCGGTAGTCTCGTCAGCCGCTGCTGGCTTCGAGTCCTCTTGCGTCTCGGCCTTGCTCTCCTTAGCCTCGGGCTCCTGAACGGCGGCCTCGGCCGCCACGGGGGTCGGCTCAGGAAGGGCCTCCTCGCCAAGATCCTCGACGATCTTGAACGCCGCCTTGCGGTAGATCTTGTCGATGTGCTTCTTCAGGTTACGCACACCCGACTCGCGGCAGTACCACCGGATGAGCGTCTCGATCGCCTCGGGCGTGACGTCAATGTCTACGTCCTTGAGACCGTTCGCCTCCTTGGCCTGAGGGCTCAGGTACTTGTCCGCAATGTTGACCTTTTCGGCCTGCACGTAGCCATTGACCTCGATGACCTCCATGCGGTCTAGCAGCGGCGCAGGGATCGTGTCGAGCACGTTGGCCGTGCACACGAACAGCACACGCGACAGGTCGACGGGCACGTCCATGTAATGGTCGAGGAAAGACGAGTTCTGCTCGGGGTCCAGCATCTCGAGCAGTGCCGACGCCGGGTCCCCGTTGTGCCCCCGGCCCAGCTTGTCGATCTCATCAATGAGGATGAGCGGGTTCTCGACCGCCACCTTCTTGAGCGCTTGGATCGGCTTGCCGGGCATGGCACCGATGTAGGTCCTGCGGTGGCCCTTGATCTCGGCGACGTCAGTGAGACCACCGACCGAGAAGCGGAAGAATTGGCGCCCAAGTGCGCGCGCAATACTCTTGCCAATCGACGTCTTGCCGACACCGGGCGGGCCGGAGAGACAGATAATCTTGCCCTCGACAGTGCCGCGGAGCTTGCCAACAGCGAGGAACTCGAGGATACGGTCCTTGACGTCCTTGAGACCGTAGTGGTCTTCGTCCAGCACCTTTGTCGCGTTCGCAATGTTGAAGTTTTCGGGCGAGTGCACGCCCCATGGGATCTGCGTAAGCCAGTCGAGGTAGTTGCGGGTGACGTTGAACTCGCTCGCCGCCGGCTCAAGGTGCACGAGCTTGTTGAGCTCCTCGTCAAACACCTTCTTTACGCCCTCGGGCATCGAGAGTTTGGAGGCCTTCTCCTTGAAGCGCTCGACGAGCTTGTCCTTGCCGTCGCTCTCCATGCCGAGCTCCTTCTTGATGCCCTTGAGCTGCTCCATGAGGTAGTACTCGCGCTGACGCTTCTGAATCTTGCTCTCGACGTCGCGCGAGATCTTACTCTGCAGCTGCGCGTTGATTAGCTCCTTCTTGAGGATTAGCAGCGCCTTCTGCAGCCGGTCCTCGACGTTGAGCGACTCGAGCACCGACTGCAGGTCGTGCACGTCACCGGTCGACACCGCAGCAGCAAAGTCCGCGAGCTTGTCCGGCTCGTCAAACACATTGGCGGCCGAGTTGGACATGGTGAAGCTGGCGACTGTGCGTTAGCTTCATTTGCGCTGCGACACTGCACTCACTCTGCTCGCGGAAGATTGGCTGAAGCTGCGCAATCTCCTTGAACACGGCGAGGATCTCGCCCATGATCGCGCGGACGACCTGCGAGTCCTTCTTGTACGGCTCCAGATCGAGGTTGGTGACGTTGGTGAGCGAGATCTCGGGGACCAGCGGGTGGAGGAAGCCGATCTGCGACTGAGGCGCGGACGGCTCAATGACCTCGGCCTCCTCGCCCACGCCCTCGCCCTCGCCCTCGGGGTGGAGAGCCTCGCGCGTCTCCTCGACGCTGGGCACGTCCTTCTCAAACGACGCAACCTCGGCTTCGGGGTGGTCGACCTCGGTAGGCTCCGTGACCTCGGGCACAACGGGCGGTGCGGGCGGCTCCGCAGACGGCGTGACGAGCTCGTCGATGTGAATCCGTCGGTGCGGGTAGAGCACAGCCGTGAGGGTCTCGGGCTTGTCGGGGTCCTCGTTGTCCGGCTGGCGGTTCTGGTCGGCGCTCGAGAACACACTTGTGATCTGCGCAAACACACCGACGGGGTGCACCTCGTCGACGCTTGTGATGACGTCCGAGTCCGAGTCCGAGTCCTTCAACAGGAACGCGCCAATGTACGGCTGTCCGTGAGAAATGAGGTCGCGGATCGCCTTGATCACAGCCGGCGACGTGATGGTTACAGCCTTGTAGAAGCCGGGGAACAGTGGCCGGCGCGTGATGGGCAGCGCAAGCACTTGAGGGTAGACTTCGGGGATGGAGGGCTTGGCGATCTCCTTGCCGCCGCCCTTGCCTCCAGGAGGTGGTTGTGCTGCGCCTCCCGAGCCCTTGGACGACGACAGCGGCGACGAGCCGGCGCTAGACCCAGACGACTTGGCGCGCTTCTCCGCGTCCTTGGACGACTCGGCTGCCCCGCCTTCCTTGATCTCGGCCTTGTCCTTGTCCTCCTTGACCACCCCTGTTTCCTTGTTCTCCTTGCCTTCTTCGGCCTCCTTCGTCTCCTCGGCAGTCTCCTCGATGGCCGCCTCGCCTTCCTTGCCGTCCTCCTCATTGGCTTCCTTGCCGTCCTTGAGTGCGCTGTTCACCCATCGCTTATCTTTGAAGCTTGCGCGCGTGGCGTGCAGAGCTCGCGAGAGTGGTGGGCGCGAGTGTTGCATGTAGTCGGAGGCGAGACGCGATGGACCTGCCATTTGGGCAGTGGTGGCGGCGCGGAGGGCGGCTGGTGCTGCGGCTCGTACGCGCCGCGGAGCTGTTCGTGCTGCGGCCCGGAACGGCAGCATGTTGATGATCTAGTCGATGTGATAGGTAGTGTTCAAGTCTAGAGTGGTAACAGTGATGTTGCAGGTGAAAAAAAGTAGGGTATGTGACGAGCCAGATGGAAAGAGATGATGAAGGTTGTCGAGTGAGTAGCAGAGGGATAGGTAACGCTTGGTCATTGACAGATGTCGTCGCCTCCACTCCACTCACCTCTAGTCTAATCCTCTCGGCTCGGCTCGAGCCAGAGGCTCATCAGCCCTCAAGGCCTCAAGGCCTCAAGGCCTCAAGGCCTCAAGGCCTCAAAGCCCAAGGACGAGTTAGAGTGAACCCTTCAATGACGGAATCAAATCAACTACCCATCAACCTCCACCAACCTCCACCGACTCTTACCGAAGATGCTAGTCTTTACGAGGTGCATACCCAATGTCCTGTCTTCTATTGACCACTTCTTCCAGACTACTCAATGCACACCATCAAGCACCGCCCTCGGGCGGGGCTGCAAGCATAGATGCAGGGTCGAGGGGGAGGGGTATGGGGGGAAATACTAGGCCGAGAAAATGTAGTCACAAAGCGAATATTGTTCTTCTTGGTGGGATGAGGCTTGATGGCATGGATTGGTCGCGTGGCTCCACCCTCGCATTTCGGCAAATCGGCCGAAACAGGCACGACAATAGCTCGGCTCAGGTCGAGCGACGAAGGAGGCGGCTACGCATCTCCAGACCGGCCAGCTCGCGCATACGACCGTCCTCTTCGTCTTCCTCCTCCTCATCCGAGTCGGGCTCACCGCTGAACACAATCACGTCGGCCTCAGACTCCTCGTCCGAGTCCTGCTCAGCGGCAGGCGTGCAAGTGATGATGGGAAGCGAGGGCACAGATGACGCGGCGGAGGCGACAGACACGACCGACTCTGTGGGGGACATCGGCGAGTAGCGCAGCTGCGAATGCGAAGGGGGAGTGACAACGAGGGTAACGCCACTACCACGGTTAGGCGAACGGGTTGGCGCACCGTACGTAGGAGGGAGAGATGCCTGGCGACAGGTACGCTGCATTGACTGCGGAGTCGGAGGAAGTGAAGATTGACGCGAAGTGCGCGAATACGACAGGGACGGAAGTTCGTCGAGGGCCTCCATGTAGCCGTAGACGGGAGGCATGGAGCGAGGACGAGCCAGGCGGCCATTGGTACGCTCGCGGAGGAAAGGCGCAAGACGCGATGCGGGGCTATCGGGGGTCATTGGACGACGAGGAGCAACAAAGTCGAACAACGTCATCTCCTCCGTCGGCGTCTGCGGGCCCTCAGAGTCCTGAGAGTCGATCGAGTCGCTGCGACGTGTGCTCATGCGGTTCATCTTGGCCTGAATCTGGGCAAGGCTCGGAAGACGACCGTTGGGCTGGTACACGAATGCGGCCTGCTCAGCACGGATAGCGTCCGACTGGGTGCGGGCGTGGGCCACGGCAGCTGCCTGCTTCTCCGCCTCGACGGCAAAGTCGCGTCCCGAAAGACGGGGAAGGGCACGGTGGAGCTGCTCCATGCTAAAGAAAGCGGCCTCGGGCGAAGGATCAGCCGACTTGGTCGTGAGCGTGACCTCCTGCCCGAACCCATATTCGGACATGTCCGGAATGGAGGTGACGGCTGTGATCGCGTCAGCGGATTGATGACGACAGGAATGACGGCAATACTTACAGCTCTCACGCTCACGGCGCTCCTTGGCGTGCTCGGCCAGCTGCCACAGAGGACGTCCGGTGAAGCTGCCGGCGCGCCTTGGCTTCGGGCGGGGCCAGGTGCCAATCGTGGACGCGTTCCACAAATCGGCGTGCGACTCGAGTGCAGGAGCGTCCATGAGGTCGGCCATGGAGGTGCTAACCTTGGACGGCGAGCTGGGGCTAGAGCTCAGGGCCGCCTCCGCAACCGAGAAAGCGACGGTGCGAAGAGTGTTGTGAGAGCCGGAGGAGGGCGAGTCCCACATGGGCTGGAATGTGTTGGAGGAACGGACAGCGGTCATTGTGGGAAACAATAGATTGGTTGAGAGATTGGTAGGAGGTAGCGTTCTGGATTATTGACTTTGGGGCGAGACCAGCTCGAGGGTGTAGACGAGAGAGTTGATGGTTGTTGCCGTCGAGGCAGAGGTTACCAGAACCTAGATGTGCGGTTGTGTTGGGTCACTGTCACCTGTCGCCGGGAGCAGGGCGAGTGGGTGGCGCGGGAACGCTTGGATATCAAAACAGCTCTACTAGAGAGCTGAGTGAAAGTTGAACGAAAAGAAGGCGTCGGGGTTGAACTGAACTGGGTTGGCGTGAGCAAAAAGGATTGCTAGGATAGGACTGATGGGGAGCGGAGGTCGCGGAGAATGATGGGAGAGGAGGGTTGCTCTGCCAGACCGAGTGCAGTTATGGCGGGATGATGATAATGGGGGTGCAGTAGGGATCTAGGATAGAGGGGGGTTGTTGGAATAATTGCTGAGACGGGGGAGATGGGGGGAAAGTAGAAAGCTAAGCCGACTAGCGGCGAGCGATACTAGATGGAACAAGAAGAGAGTAGAGGAGAAGAGGGCGTGGCGCCTCTGTTTTGTGCCGTGTAGGTGGGTGTGAGTGAGAGTGAGGGAAAGAGTTGTTGTGTCGAGAAGAAGAAGACAAGATCGGCACACGCCAGCCACCGAATAAAGATGAAGAGGGCGAGTAGGGAAGGAAGGAGGAGGAGGAGGAGGAGGATAAGGGGCGAGTAGCTAGAGAGGTAAAGGAATGTTTAGAGAGGGATCAGAGGGAGGCAAGCTAAATGAAAGTCATTCAAGCATTAAGGCCTTTAGGGAGTTGAGGAGCGAGTACTGCCTGAGATCAAAGAGGTCCGAGCGTGTAAAGGTAACAAGGTAAACGGCAGGAGGGGAGGGGAAGGGAGGTGTGAGCACTTTGGTAGTGTAGACAAGCCAATGGGCCCGTCACTCTTGGGAGGGTTCTCATCTCCTTCTGTGCTTCTGTTGCTTGCCATTGGCACGCCCCTCCACGTCGTTCATCATGTCCTGGACACTGTGTAGACTAACGCACACTCCTCTAATGAGGGTTCACACACCTCTCTTTAGATCTCTAGATCCTCAGATCCTTTGCCTTCTGCTTCGATTCTCTTCCTCCTCTGTCCAGAACATCTGTGCTCGCGTTCCCTCACTTCCCTCACTTTCCCACTTTCCCACTTTCGCCCGTCATCGGAGTTTGTCGATCCACACACAGACCGCTCACGTTGACGTTGCGAGCCTCTCTCAACCCCGACGCGCCTTGGCGCCCCACTCGCCCCTCCCCCTCTCCTCGCCATCATCAAATCGTCCATCACCCATCGCGCAACCCATCAACACGACTGCGACCACGCCAACGAGCACGAGAACAATCACGACTTACCAAACGCGCACAACTCGTTCTGTCCTGGTACTCGAAGATGCTCGTTTACCACTCGCGATATGAACAATGGCGAGTAGAAGCGTGCAATTTACAGTCGACGGGGTTGAACAGTGAGTCGCTGTGGGTCGGGTGTTGAGAACGGGTCGGGGTGTGAGCTAGGGGGGCGGGAATCGAAGAGGGGTTGGCGGGGGTCGTGCGCGTAAAAGAAAGGACAGCCCTCGGGCCAGGATTGTCGAATGAGTGAGCAGTAGAGTCGATACCGAGAGTGGTGTTTGTGTAAGATTTGGGCGCCTTGTTGATCCAGCAACTTTGGGCCGTTATTGAGTTGTGTTGAGAAGGAGAAGTGTGACGACGAGACGAAGACAAGATATCACTCGACGACAGGCTTGGAACAAGGACTGAGATGGTACAGTCTACAGTCTAGACAGTACAGTCTACAGCCTAATACGTACTACTTTTGCTACTACAGAGCAACCAAAGCAGAGTAACCCTGAAGCGTGGCTGAGTTATCCTGAAGGTATAAGGGTCTTACCGGTGGTTGCGTTCCAGTTGAAAGATCTATAAGCTTTCTCTATCTCTCAAGTTGACAACGCGCTCCAGGTCTCTAAGCACCTAGAATCCTAGGATCAAAAACTCCTAGTCCCCAAAAGGGTTGGAAAATGTTGCAGGCTGAACAACTATCTACACGCGACAGACCTTACCCTATTAACCCTAAAGGGAATACCAAAGGGATATGGGTATTAGACAAGAGGGGTTACTTACGAGTTCCATCCCATAGGAACCCTGTCACTCCCTTTCTTGCGATTCAACTCCTACTGAACCCCTTACCCTTGATCCTAATCCTTCTTTCCCTTTATTCCTATATTCCCTCTATTCCCTCCAATAAAGTAAGCGTCTCATTTCTCCAAGGGATCAAAGGTATTTCACTCAAAGGTCCCAAAACTGAGACTAATTCAAAACCAACGACGCGTTCCAAAAGCGCGTACTCGTGCCTGAATTCTCCTGAAAACACTCAAAGAGCGCGTATCAACCATTCAAAGCCATGACAAGCCGTGAGAAGTCGTGTCTAGCGGACACGGGGGCCACAACAACCATGGCGATACGATCGTATCCATCACTGAGAGGGAGATATCTACCTTCCCACGGACAACTGAGCGCGGCATAGTCATAACCTTGACTAACTAGTTTACGACAAGATCTGCGGAGTCTACTTGAGTGGCGTAAAGAATGATATCAGTGCCTGACGACCATATCCTGCCTTCTCTAATATCTCGTTGTTTCTCTCGTCAGACTAACCAGTGGTGATCTAATGATCGCCGCAATCACCAAATGTTAATAGCTTTTACAGCTGACATGGTACGATTAACCTCTTATTACATCTTGTGTTGGAATATTGGCATAACCCCATTTATCCCCATCTGCCCCAAATCCCATCTCATGAGACGCGTCTCACAACGAATTGGCTTAAAAGCTTCTGGATGTCATGGATAGGGCTTAACTCGGCAGTTGCACATTAAACGCGTGAATGGTGCCTTCAGCACCGCTCATGCGCGTGACACGGCTCTCAACTCCTTTCTTCCATGATAGTAATGTACCCGCCGTTTCACCGGTAAACTACCGCTATGGCAACCAACTTTCAATTTCCCTTTCTTCCACAAAGACCAAACATGACCGCTGATACCGTTTCGTTGCGTTCTATGCCGTTGCTATTCTTCCAGTACTGCTCTATACCATCGCCGCCGTCATCTTACATCAACGGCGAAGGCTGGATCGCGGGTCCGCTGGACCGCACTGCGCCAACCCATGTAACACGTCAGCAGATCAGTCGGATATTGGACATGTTGGGTTTACGAAGCTCTACCTGCCACATACCACAGCCTAGAGCTTCATGGGGTTGGTTGTGTTCGCCCGTAAGGCCACACAAATTAGGTCGCAAGTCGCGCACTGGAGACACTTCCCCTTACCAGCCATCTGTCCTGAGTAGTTCCTGACTATTGGTCCCAGCTTGCTGGTCTCCAAGTGAGAGTGGGGGCAGGGTATGGATATGGGGTTGGGAGCCGCCAGCGGATCAGCGGAGCGGCACGGTAAAGCCGCCCCCCATCCCTCAACCCATGATCAACCTGGACCGTCTTGACTCCTGAACGCCAGGCGGGCAGAGTTGATGGATTTTCCAGTTGTACCCAGTGTGCCAAGGCCATGTGTGCTTTTGTGGTCACCCACGAGGCATTACTAAATGGAGGTAGTTTAATCCCCCCATATAGAGAAAATCAGTCACCTCGGTCCAACCATACCATCTTCCCTTCGTTAGCTTCGTTGGCCATGTGTCGATCATGAGATTGAAAATCAGGTAAATCAGGTGAGCAGGTAATGAATCAAAACGAGCGGCCATCTCAGATCAGCCCGAATAACCATATTCACGTTAAGGGAATAACGATCACTAGCTCGTATGTACAGATCTACATAACATACACTATACCTAACTCATCCTTCAACATTCAAAATTCAGTATTCAACGGCGTATGCTTTTGTTCACCTCGTTCACCTCTTCACATCTGGCCATGTGCCTGGTATTCAATCAGTGGTCTGCGTCATTTGGGCGGTGGCTTATGTAAGAGCCCCCCCTCCAACTCGGTCAGCTCGGTGAGCACTTATCGCGGTTTGATTCCGCTGAGTCATCTGGCCTCGGCGTCCATTTTATCTCCCGTTATCCACAAATCTAGAAAGCTAGAACAGAGCTCAAATCGCGCTTTGCACTTTGAAAGTATACGCCACTCGATCTTGGCACTTGTATAAGTATCCCCATCAATGTCATCTCTTCATCTCCATCACTATCTACTCGGCGATTGCAATCATGGCGCCCAACATTCCTACACACCTTCCCACTGCATCGCTCCTCGTGAGCAACATGCACTGCCCCTCTTGCGTTGATAGCATCACCTCTCTCCTAGTCAGCATGGGAGCAGTCAAGAACCTCTCTGTCTCGCTCCTGCTCCACCGCATTACCTTTGCGATTGACACGTCGATCGGGTCCTCGCGCTCCCCGATGAGTGTCGCCCGCGTTGTTGAGCAGGTCAAACACACGCTCAAGAGCGAAGGCGGCTTCGAGGTGACCGACGAGTCTGGCGAGCCCGAGCCCACCTTCCTCGACCGCTTCCGACAGCGTAAAGGCAAGGCCTCCAAAATTGCTGAGGAGCGCCACCGCCGCCACCTCGAACACTGCGAGACCTGCCGAGCCGAGAAGGCTGCACTTGACCGCGGCGAACCACCTACTCTTCCCGCCCCGCTGCCCCTCAACCAGGTGCTGCTCACGACCCTCAGTATCGAGGGTATGACCTGCGCGTCTTGCACGACGAGCATTACCAAGGCGCTTGAGGGGGAGCCGTCCATTATTTCGGTCGATATCAACCTCCTCTCCTCGTCCGGTACGATCCGACACAAGGCCACCCTCGCCCCAGCCGAGGTCGCCGAGCTCGTAGATGACGTCGGCTTTGAGGCTGAGGTCATCGAGAGCCGGCCCGAGGCACCTGAGCCTGTCGAGGACCTCGTGAAAACAACCCTCAGTATCGAGGGAATGACTTGCGCGTCGTGCAGTGGTGCGATCGACCGCGCCGTCCGCCAGAACCCCGACGTCACTGATGTCGCTATCGACGTACTCCTCAACAAGGGCGTGTTTACCCACAAGCCTGCGCTCACGTCGGACGCGCTCAAGGATATGGTCGAGGACGTGGGATACGACGCCGAGATCGTCTCCACCGTCGCGTTGGAGGCCAAGGGCATTCCCGGCTCGCGTACAGTCACCATCGGGGTCCAGGGCACGTTCTGCAACCAGTGTGTGGACAAGATCAACGCTGCGCTTGGCGACATGCCCCTCCTCTCCTACACGCCTGTTACTCTCCATGCGCCCGTCACTACCCTCAGCTATATTCCTCGCGACCCGCTTACAATCCGCGACATTCTGGGTCAACTCACAGCCCTCGCCCCCGAATTTGACGCCGAAGTCGTGCGCCAACAGAGCCTAAGCGAGCGCTCGCAGGAGATCCAGCGGCGTGAAGTCAAACTTCTCGCCGCCCACCTCGCCGTCGCGGTCCTTTTCGCCATCCCGACATTCATCATCGCCATTGTATCCATGGTCCTCCTCAAGGCCGACCACCCCTTCCGCCGTTTCTGGGACCAGCCAGTCTGGGGCGGAGCGAACCTCGGTACAGTCACTCAGTGGCCCCTCGCTACAGTCGTGCAGTTCGGCGTTGGATGGATCTTCTACAAGCGCGCCTTCAACGCTCTCTGGCCACACCTCCGCGCCCTCGTTCCCCCGGCCCTCCGCACTAAGAGTATGCGCCGCCTCCCCTCCCGGCCCGTGACTTGGCGCAGCCTCTTCTCCTACGGCAGCATGGACTTGCTCGTCACCCTCTCCACCACCGTCTCGTACTTTGCCTCTATTGCCATGATGGCTCTCGACGTCCGTGCCGGTCCGGGAAGTATGAGCGTGGGAACTTATTACGACTCGTCCGTGTTTTTGATCATGTTCATCCTCCTCGGCCGCACGATCGAAGCCTACGCCAAGAGCCGCACCACCGACGCCGTCGCGCTCCTTGGCAACCTGCGCCCCGCGACCGCGCTCCTCGTGGACACCTCAGACGCTGAGAAACACAGCACAACCTCCTCTGAAGACGCAGGACCCCGCGAGGTTCCAGTCGACCACGTAGAGTACGGCGACGTCATCCTGATCCAGCCCGGCTCTCTCCCCCCCACTGACGGCGTGGTCGTGTCCGGCACCTCCAAGTTTGACGAATCAAGCCTGACCGGCGAGTCTCTTCCAGTCACCAAGAACCCCGGCGACGAAGTGTACACGGGTACGACAAACCAGACCTCAGCCATCCAGGTGCGCGTGACTGGCCTCGCCTCCGAAACCATGCTCGAACGCATCATCAAGGCTGTCTCCGATGCTTCGGGACGTAAAGCACCACTCGAGAAGGCGGCCGAGCGGATTACCGGCGTCTTCGTCCCCCTCATCGTTTACCTTGCCATCGGCGTTCTCGCCTTCTGGCTCGGAATGGTATACGGTGGCCACATCGCGCCTCACCACTACCACGGGCCTGGTGGGCGCGCCTTCTTCGCACTCGAATTCGCCATCGCTGTTCTCGTCGTCGCTTGTCCTTGTGGAATTGGATTGGCCGTACCATGCGCCAACGCTGTCGGTAATGGGCTCGCTGCCGCCGCTGGAATTCTGGCTAGCGGAGGAGGCGAGGCGTTCACAGCTGCGACGACTGTCACGACCATCGCATTCGACAAGACGGGCACCCTGACCGCCGGCAAGAGTGTCGTGACCGACGAGCACGTCCCAACCACCTCTCTCGACAAGGAACTCGTCAAGCGCGCGCTGCGCGATATCGAGACACAGAGCACGCATCCTCTGGCTGTGGGACTGGTCGAGTACCTCTCCTCCTCGTTGTCATCGTCCTCTCTCGAAGTTGTGGAGAGTGCCGAGATCGCCGGCCGTGGTCTGCGGGCTACAGTGTCGGGCGAACGCACCCTCGAGCTCCTTGTCGGCAACGCCGCCCTCCTCGCCGAGAACGGGGTCGAGTTGAGCACATCCGAGCTGGAGATGCTGGCCAAGTGGTCGGCCGACGCCAAGAGCGTTGTCCTCTGCGCCACGCGCCCAGCTGGCGCTGGTAACCCCTTCGTCCTGGCGGGGATGTATGCGCTGGCCGACGCTCCGCGCGAGACCACGCCTGCCGTCCTCGCTCTCCTCAGGGAGAGGGGATACAAGGTGGTCATGTTGAGCGGTGATAACGAGGTGACGGCCCGCGCGGTCGGCCGGCTGGTTGGCATCGACGCAGTTGACGTCCACGCCGGCGTAGGGCCAGAGGGCAAGGCGGCGGCGATTAACGGTATGCAAGTCCGCCGCACCGTCCCGCGATTCCTCGGCCTCTTCGGCACCAAAGAAGTCCAGGAGCGCGTCATGTTCGTCGGTGACGGTCTTAACGACGCCGTAGCTCTCGCAGCTGCCGACGTGAGCGCCGCCATGGGACACGGGAGCCAGGCCACGCTCGCTTCGGCCGATTTCGTCCTCCTCCGCTCCGACCTCGCGGCCCTTCCGAAACTGCTCAAGCTGAGCCGCAAAGTCCGCAACAGGCAGTGGTTCAACCTCTTCTGGGCCATGGTGTTTAATACTACCTTTTTGCCTATTGCCGCCGGCGTCCTCTTCCCCGTTGGCTTTACTTTGTCGCCGGTTTGGAGCGCAGTGCTCATGGCTTGTAGTAGTATTAGTGTTGTGCTGTCTAGTCTTGCGCTGCGGTGGGGTTTGTAGTCCCTTCAGTAGCCTAGCTATGAACAATTATCTGTTGACTTGAGCTTCGGGACGCATACAGATGTACTTGGAATCAGAAGGTTTAGTTGGGTCAGAGCTATCGGACGTCTCTCCTCGCCTCTCCTGGAATGCATCCCGCATATCCCTCACATCCCCTTGAGAGCTTGACATCTCAGACCTGGTTCGCCGCATCACCCCGTGCCACATCCCTCTCACCCTCACCCTCACCCTCACCCTCGGCACCATCCTCCTCACCACCCTCGCCACCAAGCAAGGGCTGCCGCTCGCTAGCCCCAGATCCTTCGACGAGGACTGGTCCACTCGGTCCCCGCCTCCATCGTCGCCACCCAGCCACGACGGCCCCACCAACCCCAAGCCACAGGAGGCCCTTGAGTGTGAATCCGAGGATGACCTGGTGTGAGCTCTCTCCCAAATTAACGCACAGCCGCGAGGACCCAGAACGTCTTCTTGTCGTCTAGCGTGTTCAATGTCATGATGAGGTGGGTGATGTGAACATGACGTCGGTCTGGCTTCGGCCGATAACTCGGTCCTCGGTCACCTTGGTTGCCGATTCAGAACGATGGCGTTTCAACTCTGTACCTTAGGCTTCAGGTGGAGGATGGTGGAGGCCACGTGCCATCGACCATTCCAACTCCAGCTCAGTCATGGATCAAGCAGAACGGTGCAACTCATCATCCACACCATGTTCGGAGTGAGCTTCTCGGACCATTTCAAGGCCGCCGTAACCCAACTAGAGGCGACCGGCACCTCGCTCCAAGCACGCGCACTAAGCGCAGCCCAGGCAGCCCATGCGCAGAGTCTAAGCCCAGGTCCGTCGGGGAGACCCAGTCGACCATCGACACCGCGAACCAGTTCGGGTGGAGTCGCGCCAGCGAGTACCTCTACGCCAGGCGCCGCAACGCCGAATGCCAATGCCGGGAGCGGAACCACCACCCCCTCCGCATCCCCCACCAAACCCACTGCCTCCACCTCACCCAACGCGGCACCCTCCGCATCCCACCTTGCTGAGAGTGCGCTCGCCGGGCTGAGGAAGGGGTTCTACCGGGCGAGTTTGGAGGGTGGGCGCCCTAGTTCGGCGGGTCTCGGGAGAGATGTGGCTGCGCCCGTGGCGAGGAGTGCGAGCTTCTCTGCGCTCGGGGCGAATGAGGCTGTGCCGGCGTCGGCGTCGGAGGCCGTAGAGGTTTCCAAAGCTGCAGTCACAGAGGCTACAGAGGCCAAAGAGGTCAAGGAGGCCAAAGAATCCAAGGGGACTGAGGAGGTTTCCGAAGAAGCTGCCGCTGTAGCCGAGGCTGGGGCCAAGGTGAAGGGAGCTGAGGGTGAGGCCGACGTGGACGCCAAGGGCGACACGGAAGCGATGGTTGGGGACAGTGCGGAGCCAGAAGAAGCTGTGCCCAACCCCACCCCTGCCGCTGCTGTGGAGCCGTCAACTGGGGCGCCCTCCCCGGCTCCAGCAGAACCAACCAGCGAGGCGCCCGCGACACCAGAACCAACCGCTGAGAACCCGGAGTCGGACGCAGAGGAGGAGAAGGACAAGAAGCCGACAGGGAAGAAGAATAAGAAGAAGAAGAAGAAGAAGGGCGCGGCTGCTGCTGCTGCTGCTGCGGCAGTGGCTGCGGCTGCGGCCGAGAACGAGGAGGACGAGGCGAAGGAGGAGGTCAAGGAAGAACCCAAGGAGGAGCCGAAGACTGAGGAAGGACTAAAGGCCAAACCAGCAGATGTCAAGGAGGAGCCCGAGCCCAAGACAGATACCCGGGACGAGCCCGAACCCAAGGCAGACAAGGATGAGCCCAAGCCCAAGACCGAGACAGAGCTCGAGGGGCCCTCAAAGCCCGAAACCGGCACAGCAGCAACAACAGCAAAGGAGCTCGTGGAGAACACGCCCGCCTCGTCTAAGAGCACACCGCACGATCCCGCTGCCGTCGCCGCCGCGGCAGTGGGGGAACCCACCGCAACGGCCGAGGACGACGTTGCGACCCGCCTTGCCGACTCTGAGCGGCGCTTCGAGGGTGAGCTACTCTACCCTCGCCTAGTTGACACCAGACCTCTCAAAACGATACACTGAACTCTTGTCGCAGACGTACGCTGCTAACAAGGTGTTCAAGGATCTCACTCCGCTCGATGGCGTCGCAGATCCCGACGCGCTCGAGGGATGGGTGCGGATGGTTACGGGAAAGGTCGACATGATGAACGACGAGTTAAAGCGGATGAGAGACAAGCTTACATGTGGGTCGTCGTCTCCTATCGCCTCTAACAACAGTGCAAGACTCCCGCATGGAGGAGCTACGCGACACGCACCGGCTCGAGGGCACATCCCAAACCGACCTGATCAAGAACCTGAGGCAGCAGCTGTCGGTCGCAGATAGCAACCTGAACGCCAAGGCCAGCGATCTCGTGGCGCAAGGATCGCTCAAATCGGACCTGCTCAAGGCACAACAAACGGCCAAGGACGAGGAGGAGAAGCGGACCAAGGCGATCAGCCTGCTCAAGACGGTGCGGCAGAAGAACGTCAAGGTCGAGCGCGAGAAGGAGGAGATGGCGCGTGAGCTCGCGGAGGCGCGCGCTGATCGCACCCGCGCTCTCGAGGACGTCGAGAAGACCAAGGCCGACAAGGAGCGTGAGGTTACCAACCTGCGCAAGGGGTTCGAGCGCGAACTCTCATCTGCCAAGGAACGCGCGGACAAGGATCTCTCGGCACGCAGAGGCGCGTGGGAGCTCGAGATGATCACGACCAAGGCGGGACACGCCAAGGAGCTGAGCGTGCAACGTACGAAGATCACCGGGCTCGAGGCCAGCGTCAAGGAACTCACGTCCAAGACATCCGAGCAGTTCGCGACACTCGAGTCGCGGCAGGCCGAGGCGGAGGGTGCGCGTGCCGAGCTCGAGACTGTGCGTGGGCGAACGAACGAGCTCGAGTTCCAGCTCCGCGAGGCTCGCGAACAGTTCGCACTCCTCGAGGACGCACCGCGGCGCTCTGCACCACCATCGCGCGCAGCTTCCCCGTCGAGGGCGGCGGCCGACGTACAGCGCCTACTCGCCGACGCGGACGCGCGCTCCGGGGCCAAGATCTCCGAGCTCAAGACCAGAGTCCGGGCACTCGAGCGCGAGCGTACTGAACTCGAGGAGGACTGGGCTGCCAAGCTCGCGCAGCGGGTGCGGGAGCTCGAAAGCCTCCACACCACCCTCGGCGCGAAGGAAGGCGAGGCGGCGCGTGCAGCCGAGGCACGCAAGGAAAGAGACGCGCGCCTGGACGCGGCAGACGCGGCGCGCCGGGAGATGGAGCGCCAGATGTCCGCACTCCGCTCCGAGGTGGAATCTGCGCGTGCAGATGTCGCCGTTGCAGCTGAGGCGGAGCGTGTTGCGCGCGACGAGCTCGCGGCTGCACAGGGCGGGGCTGCGGGCGTCGCGGCGCAGTTGGAGGAGGCCAAGGCTGCAGGCGAGCGCATGAAGGCCGCAAACCGTACGCTGCGCGACGAGCTGCGCAAGGTCCAGAGCTCGGCGCAGCTTCTGGAGCGCCAGCGCGGCCCAGGCGTCGGATATTGGGCACAGGGCCAGCCATCCGGTTCTCAGTCACCCACTACCACGTCACCACCACAAACCACCTCGCCCAAGCCAGAGGAGGAAGAGGTCAACCTCGAGTACCTGCGCAACGTAATCCTGCAGTTCCTCGAGCACCGCGAGATGCGGCCCAACCTCGTGCGCGTGCTCAGCGTCATCCTGCGCTTTACGCCGCAGGAGCTGCGCCGCCTTAATGCCAAGCTCATGACATAGAGAAGCCCATGACATAGAGATGTAGTGTAGTCGTACGGAATGAGCCGAAGGATGGCGGTGCCTGGGACCAGTGGCACAAGTACTGGGAGTGGCCGAACTCCGGCCCGCACCGTTGTCCGCCAACGTTCTCATCACCCTCACAACCTAACCCGGCAGCAGCGCAACCATCTGCCGACTTGCTGCCCGACCTCCATCGGATCGTGTTGCATCGGATCGCCAAATGTGGCATGTGACCAGTGCCTATCTCGGTAAATTGGGTGGGCAGCCTGCCCACTCAATTCGGGCGCTCGTTGGTGTCTCCTTCTCATCGATCTTCCACCATTGTTTGGGATACGCCAAGACTGCCAAGACCCATATCCGGAACTAACCTGCTAACCTGCTAGTCGGATCGTGCCGGCTGGAAGTGCTCCGTTCCAGATGGAGCGCTAGCAGCTGACCATCTGACCGAGCTTATCCGCTCACAACACCGCTCGTCGCAAGCCAGAACGGTGTCAGAGGCTGCAATCGCCTGCCCACTCCGTACCGACTACATGCGCTCACCTTCGGGCCAACTGAAGGCGCACTGCACTGCGCCGGGCTCGCCGAACATCGCGGCATAGAAGTACTAAATGTCTAGCGTGGCCTTGTGTCATCTTTGGCACCCACTTCCACAGCAACCATGATGGACGTCAAGGACACGGTGGTCCACGCCGAACATGTCCACGCCGAAGCGGTGGAACACGACGAGAAGAATATGTACGACGCGACCGAGAACCTCGAAACCACGCACGAGGGCGACCACGGTATCCGCCGTGACCTCCCCCCTCGCGTGGTGTCAATGATCGCAATCGCCGGCACGATCGGTACAGGCCTCTTCCTCTCCTCGGGCGCCGCGCTGACCACGGGCGGTCCGGTCGGCGCATGGATCGGATACACGGCCATGGGCATGGCCGTGGGATGCATGATGTATTGTCTCGGCGAGATGTGAGTGGGTTTTTTTTTGGTGCCGGCCACCCCCCCCCCCCCCCCCCCCTCTCTCTCCCCAGTTCGCTGATGCCAGGATGTGTTTCGCCCCAAACGTAGGCGCATACATCGAAATGAGCCGCGTGTATATCGGCCCAGCGGAGGGATTCGCGCACGCAGTAAACGTCATGCTCCAAGTCACTGTTGGTATGCCGTCAGAGATCAGTGCCGTCGCAGTCCTCATGACATACTGGGACGATAACAAGCAGCACATGGCGGCGTATATTACCGCAGCCATTCTGTTGCTTGTTGCGGCCAACATGGTTGGGGTTAAGTGGTGCGTCTTGTTTGTCTTCCCTTTCCTCCTCCTCCAAGCCTCCTCCTTTATCTTCCAAACACCCCACCTCCCACCAATTCACCGCCCCCGCCCCCTCCCCCTCCCTCCCATCCTTCCCTCGCCCACCCTAACCCCAGGTACGGCGAGATCGAATTCTTCTTCGCATGGGTCAAGGTCCTGACCCTCCTCGGTCTCATCATCTTCGGCCTAATCGCCAACCTAGGCGGCATCCCCCCGAAACGCGAATTCATAGGCGGAAGATACTGGCGCGACGAGCCGTTCAACGACGAGTTTCTCTCCCTCAAGCCCGTCAGCCTCGCTCGCTTCCTTGGCTTCTGGGCAGTCCTCACCCGCGCCGCCTTCTCCTATTCCGGCATCGAGACCCTCGCCGCCCTCGCCGGCGAAGCGCACAACCCCCGCAAGACAATGAAGACGGCGGTACGCACGATATTCTACCGCATCGTCGGCCTCTATATCCTAAGTATCCTCATCATTGGGCTCAATGTGAGCCGCCACGATCCGGCCCTCTTGGACGCAATGAAGACTGGCGGCGGGACAGCAGCCGCGTCGCCATTTGTGGTGATTTGCCACAATACCGGCGTAAAGGTACTTCCAGACTTGATTAATGGTATCGTCCTCACTTCGGCCCTCTCGTGCGGAAATGAGGTCATGTACGCCCAAGCCCGCTTCACCATGGCTCTGGCACGTAATGGATGGCTCCCAAAATCCGTCTTTCTGTACACTACCCGCCAAGGTGTTCCGCTCTATGGCGTGCTTTACGGCGCAGCAAGCTGCTGCCTGGCCTATATGGCCTGTTCGGCCGGAAGCAACAAGGTCTTCCTCTGGCTGTCGAATTTGAACGCCCTCTGCGCCATGGTTACCTGGACGCTCATTTGCGTCGCATATACCCGATTCTTCCACGCTATGCGGGCATAAGGTGTCGATAGGCGTAAACTTACCTTCCGAGGTTTTGGACAGCCATACGTCGCGTACTTTTGTATCGCTTGGTTCACATCGATTGTCCTCTTCAACGGATTCGCAAACTTCATCCACGGGTTCAAGGCCAAGGAGTTTGTCGCGTCTTACATCACCATCCCGATTGTTTTCCTCATGTGGGCGGGATACAAGGTCATTATGCGGACGAAAATCATTCCTCTCGACCGCGTCGATCTTAGTGCTGGCCCGGCACCGGCACTCGCGGGCACGCAGTACGACAACGTCGTCGTGCCCACTATTTCTGTGGTGTAGCGGGGCGTGGCGTGGCGTGGCGTGGCGTGGCGTGGCGTGGTGTAGTAGGGTGAGGATTGGGATTGGGATTGGGATGTTGGAATCGGGACTAGTGATCAAATAGTTGTCAGAAGGATACAGTAGTAAGGATGCATGGAGATTACAAGCCTACGAGCTACGTGCCCTCCTCCAAGAAGCCGCGGAAGAGACCCTCCCACTCGTCCCACAATGAACCGCCCTCACCCGGAATGGAGAGATACCAAGCGACGCTGGTCGGAGTAGATGGGCTCTCCTCTTGCGGGATGTGCATGTTCAATCCCGAATAAGGATCCACATCTTCGTCCGCCCAAGCATGCTGGGGCACATAAGACGGGGGCTCGCGCGCCTGCTGGATCCTGGCCACGCGCTGTGCCCTTCGCGCCCGCACCAGCCGACGCACACCCTCGAGAACGCCGACCGGATCCGCGTTCGTACGACTACTCCCTCCCTTCACAGCACACAACCTCAGACTATCCAGTGCGCCATCAAGCGCATCGACATCATGTACGCTCCCCCTCCCCGCGAGCTCGGCATAAGCGATAGCCATGCCAGCCGTGAACGCGCGCGTCCCGAACGCCCACAGTGCCGCATCGCCCTCTGCCACGAGACCGAGTTCGCGTACCGCCTCGGCGAGAGCATGTGCCGCCACGAGACCGCGGGCGAGTGGGTCAATCCCCGCAGCGAGGAGACCCATGCGCTCAACGCCGTCGCGTATCGCAAAGTGTGGGCGGTAGAGCGATACGATGGCTTCGTGCATCGCTATTCGGGTGATTAGTCCTTCTGCGCCACCCAGCTTGATGTGGGAGGGGAGGGTGACCCAGAACGCGTCAATGGCGCCGTGCGCCTCGGCCAGGCGTTCAGCTAATGTCGTAGGCTGGGCCATGATCTCTTTCTGGGCAAGCACGAGATCCGCCCATGCGATCTTGGAGTCTGGGAACGCCCACTCGGCCTCGACATCCGTTAAGAGTGCCGCTTCTTGGGGCGTCGAGGCGGCCAATAGGGCGGCGTCAGAGACGACGAGGGGCCGTGGGACACGAGGGCCAGGATCGAACGGTAGTCCGAGACGGACGGCAGTGAACCTGGAATCAGTGTGGTCAACACGGGGGAAATAAGACTCACGCCTGCGCAATGTAGAGATGGTACCACATCCGTCGCCGTCGCTCGCGGTCCCACAATTTCTCCTCCTGGTCCACATGTATTCGAGCGAGGAGGAGCGCAGCCCGCGCACTCCCCACAGCGACCCAAGCACGCGCTGGACTCGACGCAGGCCCCGTAAGTTCCGCCGCGCAAGCCACAACTGCGGCGTGTGCGTAGTCCATATTATGAGGGCCGTATGTCGTGACGTGTAGTAGTAAGCCGTCGGTCAGGCGGCGGAGGGTACGTGCCTCGTGTTGGGCCGAGAGAGCGCCGACAAGACATATGGCTGCCAGGAGGGCGAGACGAGGGGCGTCTCCTCCATCCGCATTGAGGAGGAGGGAGGGCGTGATGGGGAGAGAGGAGAAGAGAGAGGGAGGGACGTAGCGAAATAGCCTGTCGAAGGCTTGGAACGCTTCGATGAGGGTGTGGACTTCATCAGGTGGGGGGAAGAGGGCGATTAGGGCGGCCAGCTCCCCCTCCTCCCCTTCCTCGTCCTCCTCTTCCCTCTCTATATTGGGGACGCCGTTCTTCGCATGTACAGTGCGTGCGTCTAATCCCCCCAAGGCAGCGTATGCGCATCCATCGGGCAGGCCGGCACGCGTACATGCCTCGCAGGGGTGCTTGCGGTCGCAGCGGAGCTTGAGGCGGCGACAGCGACCGCATACGCGGGTTGCGCGCAGGCGGCGTCGTTTCGGGTCGGGTGAGCTGGGTTAGTGCATCCAAGGAGGGCTCACCTCGATCGATTGGGCATTGTTGATGATCCATATATGTTGGGATGGCAGATGTGGACTGGTCGGATTTAAGTGGGGATCGGTATCTGATAAGTGGCCGAGGTCAGGCCGAGGTGATGAGGTGATCAGTTGGGGGACATACGAGGCGGCTCTTTAGCAAACGCGCTGTTCCAGAGTCCCTCCTTGCCTTCTCCTAACCTAACAAAACCCGCCCACCAAGCCAAACCCACCCCTCCACACACATAGCGTACTCATGCATCCTCCTATTAGGGTATAAAGTCGATTAGTCCTGAAACGGTTTTGGGTGGAACACCGGAATAATGTAGTTGTATCTGAGACGCCAAAAACAGTGACGCCCGTGATAGCGGTGTGCTGCCATGATGACGGGGCGGCTGGTAGCGGCTTACTCAAACTAGGTAGCGCGAGGGGTGGTGGGCTCCCGCATCTCGCCGACCTTGAGGCCGAGCGAGTCTGTGGAAACTATGGGCGTGTTGCTGAGTGGAGACGCAGGGGCAGTCGCGAATCTGTCGCTTTCAAGCAGAGAGTCGACGGTCGAAGCGACGCTAGCCGTGCGCATGTGGGGGAGCGGGGGGAGGGCCGCGTTCTCGTACCGCGCGACATGCTCGGGAGTCGTAGCGGTCGGGTCGACCTTGGTGGGAGTCGTCTCCTTCGACTTGATCGGGGAGTTGAGGTCGATGGTCGAACCCTCCGCGAGCAACTGCGACTCGTCAGAGGCAGGCTCGGCAGGCTCCTCGGCGACGTGGCTCAGCTCAGCCTCATACGGCTCCGTGGAAGTCGAGATGAGGTGGGGCGATGGAGACGGCGCAGCGGAGCGCTTTAAGCGCGCTTCGCTAGGCGCCTGCAGCGACGACGCGTCCGAGTCAAAGGCCGGGGCAAGCGGCGGTGCCTCGGGAGCAACTTCGGTGGCAGGGACAATTGGAGCCGCAGTGATGCCGAAGGCGTCGAGAGGCAGCGTCTTGATGGGCGCGCTGCTCTCGGCAAACGTGGCGACGTTTGGGCTGGGCTGCAAGCTGCGGCTCTCCTCCTGGATCGGCGTGGGGACGCTTGGGATCTCCGACTCGCCGAGCTCACGGAGAGCGTCAATGCCAGGCGTGTCCTTGTCGATGAAGGCCGAGAGACGAGGGAAGGCAGTGTCGGCCTTGCGGAGAGGCGACTCAGCGGGCGACTCGATCGACTTGGTGGGCACGACCATTGGGCCGTCCATTAGAGGCGAGCCGGTATGGGGGGGAGGGCTCTGGCGCAGGTTGGCAAGGTCTGGCGAGGCGATGCGCAGGTCGTCACCGAAAGCCGATAAGCGGGGGAACTGACCAGCCTGAGTGGCAGAGAGGGAGCCCTGGCGGGCGAGGCGGGCGGGGGTATACGGCGACGCAGGAGTGTTCTCGACGGAGGAGAACGTCTCGCGGATGGGCATGGCCGGGGTGCGTGGCGAGGCGGAGAGCTCGCGAGAGAATTCGCTGGGAACCTCGCCGGCAACAGGCGCAGTTGCGAGAGCCGCATGCTCAGACTCAGCAGTGGCAGGCGCGGCGTCCTCCAGTTCGACAGTCTCGGTAGCCTGCTCAGGAGAAGAAGCGGAGACGACAGCCGCGGTGGAAGCCTCAGCGGTGTCAGCGGCCTTGACCTCGGAAATCTCTTCAGAAGCCGGAGCGGGGATCTCCGCGGGAGGTGCAATCTCATCCGGAGCGGGGACCTCGACCGGAGCGGGAGCCTCCGACGCAGGGGCAACACTCGAAGTAACGACCTCGGAATCGGCCTCAGTGGTAGGCACATCGGCAACCACCGGCTCAACACCCGTGCTCGCCTTGATCTCCTTGGGAAGCTCAGGGGCGGTCTCGACGACGGGCTCGGTGACAGCCTTGATGACAGACTCTGTGGCAGTCTCAACGGTGGGCTCAGGAGTCTCGGGGACGGTCTCAGCGGGCGCAACAGCCAACACAGAGGTCGCCTCGGTAACAACCTTAGTTGGGGCGGTTTCGGCCTCGGTGATCTCGTCGGTCTCTCTCACAGCAGGAGGAGTGACTCCGACCCCGGCGAGGGGCTCAGACTCAGCGGGAATGGACTCGGCGGCTGGAATGGGCGAAACCTCTGGAGTGGGCTCGCCAGCGGGCGAGGACTCAACCGCAAGCTCGGTAGGCTTGGGCTCGGTGGTCTTCTCCGCCGCCCGAGACTTGTCCTGCGCGGTGGTCTGGGGCTGGTCCTCAGTGGCAGGCTCCATGGTCTCCGCGGCCTCCGCGATCTCCTTGACGGCAGGCTCCTCCGCGACCTTGGGGACGGCCTCGACCTCAGTCTCGGCCTTGACCTCAGGAGTGGCTTCAGACTTGTCCTTGTCCTCCTTGAGCACGATGGCCGCGGCTGCTGCAGCCGCAACGGGCGCCGTGGGCGTGGTTCGGATCACGCCGCTCTTCTTGGGCTTGAGGAACCGGGACGCAAAGCCCTCCTCCTTGTCCTTCTCGTGCTTGGGAGACTTGGGCGACGGTGCGGGCTTGAGGGGCTTGGTCGGCAACACGGGCGAGGTCTGGCTGGCACGGCGGTTGAACAGCGATGAAATGCGGGCCACGCGCGACCTGCCCTCGAGATCCGAAGTCTTGCGGCGGAGCGTGTTCTCGGGCGTGGTGAGCGAGCCCGATGACGGTGAGTGCCCAACGTTCTTAGGCGGCAGCGTGGCGTTGGTGGTGCTGGGCGAGCGCAAGCTACCATTAGCAGCGACGGCAGCGGCAGCGGCGCCAGCAGCGGCACCAGTCGCGGCGAGCCCAATGAAGCCTGCCTTCTTGACAGTAGTGCTGGAAGGCTCCTCGACGAGAGTGGCGGGCTCAGCAGGAGCAGCGGCCTCCTTTGTGGCAGGCTCGGCGAGCTCCTCAACCTTCTCATCGGAGGCAATGGGAACCACCTCAGCGGCAGGAGAAGCGACGACCGCGAGAGCAGTCTCCTCGGTCTCCACCTTCACAACGGGTTCGGCAACTGGCTCAGAGACGGGCTCGGGAACTTCGACCCTCTCGGCGGCTGGCTCGACTTTCTCAACTACAACCTCCGCCGCGACCTCACGGGCCTCCGGCTCAGTATGAGCCGTCGTCTTGGGCCCCGCGGTAGCCTCGGCCTTCACACCCGGCTGGTCCTCAGGCGATGGAACAATGGCCGCGGGAACAATGGTGACAGGGGCCTCCGGAGCCGGGGCCACCGGCTCAATGGACGGGCCGTCTGTGCGCTCAGGACCCTCAGGGGAGAAACGCTCAAGCGCTGCGCGGATCTCGGGGTCGACCTCGTGCTGCTCCGGGTGCGCACGGCCAATGGGGGACGCGTCGGGGATTGCAGAAGCGAGGGCCGTGTTGGCTGCGTCGATGCTTGCAATGGAGCGCGCAGAGGATTCATCGGGGTTCGGGCTGCTGTGCATGGCGTACACGCCACCCGCGGCCGCGAGCGTGCCGCCAACGGTCTTGGTGAGGTTGCGGTAGCTGTGGTGCGGCGAGTCCATGGGCTCCGCGGGGATTATGACGGTCTGCTCCTCGGTACCACGGGTCTCGGCCCAGTGGCGCCACAACTTCTCGTCCAGGTCGTACCACTTCTTCATGTTGGTGAGGGACTTAAGGTCTGTGTCGATGAGCTTGACGGTGGACTTGGGCTCATCGAGCTCGTATCCGGATCCAGTGTTGCGGAGGACGGCGCGGATGATAATCGAGCAGTCCTTGAAGATCGCCGAGAGCATGAAGGCGATCTTGCGCTCGCGCATAGTCCAGGCGTCGGGGCGGGCACCGGCTCCCGGGTCAGCGAGATACTTCTTGGCGAAGGAGGTGAGCTCGGCGGCGGTGGGCTCCGGAACAAACTCCGGCGCGAAAGGCTCGACACCCGGGTTCTCCTCTGAGAACTGCCTCGCGAGGTCCGAGATGTTCGTTGCGTCGAGTGTGCTCTGCAACTGTTTGAGCTGCGGCAGCACACCCGACTTCTCGAGGAGAGGGATGAGGAAGTCGGCAGTGCCGTCCGAGAGGTCGCCGCCGCGCGCGGTGGGAATAAGCTCGGCCTGGGGTCAGCTCCTTTGATCGAAAACTAGCTGTACGCACACTCAATGGCAGGACCTTCTTGCCGTCCACGTTGACGCGTAGGTTGTTCTTGTCGCCGTCATGAGCGTGCCACTGGGCCCAGAGGCCGTCGAGGGCCTTGCGGACGAGCGTGCGGTCGCCCGAGTAGAGGTCGATAGGGCAGTATACGCTACTCCCAATGCTCTCCCCGCCGTGGTGCTGGTGCAAGCAGAAGCGGCAGTTGCGCGTCTTGATGGGGATCGACTCGAGTGGGGTAAGGTGCTGTGCCAGAGGGAGGAAGCCCCACTTGGGCTTGATCTCGATGGCGAGGACTTTCTCGCCGACTACGCTACAAGTCAGGTCGTCCATGAGTTGCGCGGGATGGCCGTAGTCGACGCTGTCGGCGAGTGGCCTGCCCTCGGCCCGACGTTCGGCGGGACGCATGATCTCCGTAGGGGTTACGACGGCGCGCGTCCACGTCTCGTTGACGATGGCTGGCAAAGGCGAAGCGAGGAGGCTGGCAGGAAGGAACTGGGGCAGGAGCTCGGCAGCCCAGATGTGCCGCACCGCGGCGTCGGCCGTGGCGCCCTCGGCCTTGACCAGACGCATGGCACGGCCTTGCAGCGCCGGATCGGTACCGCGGTAGCGGAAGATGACGTGGGCGCCGCCCTCGCCGAGATATACCCAGTCGGTGGGCGCCGAGCGCGCGAGCACGGGGTCCACCTTGAAGGCCGCAGGCGAGATGGGCGAGACGGGTGGCGAGCTTGTGGGACTGGGAATTAAGACCATCTCGCCCATCTCGCCAATGGTGTATTCCGTAGGCGCGTCCGAGGCACCAGAACTCCTCGTGACGTGCCTAGACTCTCGCTGCTTGTAGGCTATGGGCTGTAACGAACGGGATCTCGTAGGAGCAGCGTGAGAAGCCAGCTCTGCGAAATACGACTTGCGGCGGAACTTGCTTGCCAGACTGCTGAATCCAAACGCAGTGCTGAATCGAGAGGTCGCGGTCGTGGTACTGCTGGGAGAGAAGGAACGAAGCGGATCTAGGGAGCGGAGGTCAGGCATCGGCTCGTCAATCGACACAGCGGGCTTGACCACACGCTTCTTGACCGTGACGAGGAGCCAGTCGACCGAGTCGGGGTTCGATTCTGTCTGGAGAGGCTGCGCGAGCTGCACGAGTGCGAAGCGCGGCCACGAAGCAGACGCAACCGGGTCGAGCTGGCCGTCTTCGACAAAGTGGATGAAGCCGTCGTCCATCTCGACAATCTCCTCGGCCGAGATGCCGTAGGACGTCGTCGTCTTGCCTCCAGAGATGATGCGCTTCTTGGGGACCTGCAGGCGAGAGCTGCTGGAAGCGGACGCAGACGCTCCTGACGCCGCAGAGCTGGCGGAGAGGCGGAGGGGCGTCGTGGGCTTCTTCAGACTAAGGGAGAGGTCGCTGACGCCGTTGGACGCGTCACTGAAGCCGCTCTGCAAGAAGTCGTCCCACTGGGGCGGCGACGACGCGGAAGCGCGCGGAGGACTTAAGTTGATCGCCGAGCTCTGGCGGACCATGCCGCGATGTGGGCTCTCAGGGCCTGCAATGTTGAGGCGCGGAATCTCGCACGACATCGAGCGCCGACGCCCGTCGATGGGCTGGTACAGGAGCTCATCGTCGGGCAGTCGTTTGGGGCTCCCGGGAGGCGTCGCAAAATCGAGCCCCTTGGCGGCCGCTAGTTCAACCAGGAACTCGCGCGAATCGGCGGAGAGTACCATGTCGAGCGTGACAGCGTTATCCTGGCCTCGAATCGACATCCAGGTGGGCGCAGTCACGCCTTTGTCTAGCTTGGCGATGAGCGCGTCACCAAGCGTCTTCTCCGGGGCGGTTCCTGTGGGCAGCGTCAAGTCAGTTCCGAGAGTGACGTGCAACACCCGGCGTGGGAACGTAGAGGCGGGAGGAAGGGGAAGGTGTTCAGAGGACGCCGACGATTCGCCGAAAGGGTACGGCAGAATCAGCTGGACTAAACGTCTAGGCATCTTCTGCTGTGTTGTCTGCCACCGGACGCGCGCGTAGAAAATGTGTTCGGCACGCTGTCCGGCGAGGCGGTACGCCTCGTACAGGTCGTTCCAGCCCGTCGTTCCGTCAGGTATCGCGCCGAGGAGCCACCAGCCAAACAGGTGACAAAGTCTACCAGCGCTCATCGAGTTGGTGTCGGCATGCATGGCGACTGCGGCGACGACCTCGAACAGGGCCGCCAGGAGACCGACGACGTCCTTGCTGAGATGTGGCTCCAGCATGGTCGCGTACGCGACGCGGGGATACGACGCGGCATGCTCCTGCTGGACGAAGCGGATGTAGGTGGTGGGGTCGATAATTGGGCGCGTGTTACCTGCAAGACGGCGGAGAATTGTCTTGAGGACTTCAGCCAGGTCGACAGGGTTTGGCGTGTCCTTGGCGACTGCAACAAGACGAGATTTCCATGCCTCGGCAGCCTCGTCGGCAGGGACGGTGGGGTATCTGGACGTGAGGGAAGGGAGCTTGTCCGCGAGCTCGGGGCGCCGGGAGAGGATAAACAGCGATCCGAGTTGGCGCTGGCGGTCCTTGCTGGTTTCGAGCCGGCGGGGAAGCATGATGCCCACAGTCTCGGCTCCTGGCGTGTCAGCTGTATGCACGGGGCGTCTGAAGCGCGGAACGCGACAGATTTTGCGTACCTCTAGTGGCAAACTCGGGTCCGAGCCACTCCCACACGGCCTGCAGATCAGCCGGAGTGTACCGCTGGGCATCTAGGACGCGGCGCTCGGCTGCCGTGAGCACAGGGGTGCGCCCGACGCCGTCGAGTCCGAGGCTCGCGTCAATCTCATCGGCCTGCGCCTCAAATGGCAGGGAAATGTTGATGCGCGGCGGGACGTGGGACGGCCCGGAGCGACCGGAAGTGGATGCCTGAGCAGTTGCAGTTGTGCATGAGAGGGTGGCGCTGGCGGCGGACGCCTTGAGGCGCTTGGTTGCGAGGCCTTGGCCCTCGGAGCTGGCGCGGCGAGCAGCGTCAGCCTTGAACTGGCCCGAGGGCTTGCCGGGGGTGGTGACGGAGCGGGTGCGTTTGGGGGAGGTGGGGGAGGTGGGGCGTCGGTCTATGGACTTTGGGCGCTTCTTTGAGGAGAAGAGGGAGAAGAGGGAGACCATGGTTGGTCGTTCCCCCGAGGAAGGTGGCGTAAAGGAGTGTGTGGGTGTAGGGTTGGATATGAGTGGGAATGTAGTCAATCAAAGTGAAGGTTGATAACTGATGTTGTGATGTTCAAGATGATGAGACAGACAAGATGATGAGGTAGATTACAGTTAGAGAGGAGAAAGAATGATGAGGAGATTGAGAAAGAGTGTAAAGGAGCGTTATGAGATGAGGGTAGAAGGTGACAATGAGAGGAAAGCGGTAAAGAGGAATAAGACAACTATAGTATAGTCAAAAGACACACTTGTTCGAATGGACAGTTTCAGGCAAGTCTGGTCATTCAAGCTATTTCAGGGTTATGACATCCTATCCCCGGTATTCCCTTACGTTTGTCCATAGAGCCATATCTCCCTCCCTTATCCCCTGAGTTGAGTTGTACTCCCTAACTGCCTTAGTATCCAAAGAGACTAAGTCCTCTTATTCAGGGCAATTTTTAAAAAGGGAATTCTAGTACCTTTGGTGCCTTTCCCCGCACATGCACATATTGGACATGAGTGGCATAAGAATATCCTCAACGCGTACCAAATGACATTCGTCAGCCTTTATCCCTACTTTAACTCCTGTACTCACCCTCCTTCCCTCGTTTCCTATACTCTTGTACTCGTAAACCCTTCCTACAATTATCTCGCCCTAGCAGACAAACGTTCTCTCACACCAGTACAATTCATATATATCAACATTCCGGCGCATACAGGTTACGTGCCTGTCAAACTCTGTCCTACGCGGGTCCGTCACGCTGGGGCCGCGTAACGGCACACACACCTGTCAGCACTGTCGTTTTTGGGTGACCCATCCCGTCATGTCACGTCGGTACGTCTTATTAGACTGTTTCCGGTCTATGCGGGATACCTTTTCAAACTTGATCGGAGAGTAGTTTCATAATTATTCGGCTTTCATTCCAATATCGATTTCCTTGTTCCTTCTTTCCTTCTTTAGATTAGATTAACTATCCGATTATTATCAAGTTGGTCGCCATTAAGGGTGGGCATCAAGTTCGAGGGTGAGAGCGATTAGATTAACGAGTGGAGCGCTAAGAGGACGAGCTCGAGTGGTCTAGTGGTGGGTCTCTCCAACTGCGGTCGCTTCGGAGAAACGAGGGTTGGCTTGTCCCATCTGCCCAGCACCCATGTCGGTCTCGCCAGTGGGGGCAGTGGCCTCAGTTGCGGCCATTCCCGTAGCAGGCTTCTCGGAGACGGGGGCGTCGTGGTGTCCGAACCGGTCGAACATCTTCTTGCCCATCCGCGGCGAGGAGGTGTGGTGAGTGGCGGTCGCTCCACTGATCGTGGTTGCCAATCCCGTCTCGGCGGCGCCGAGGTTCCTAGTCTTGTCTTGTTTGCGGACCTCCTCGCGCACGACGAGGAGGAAGAAGATGAGGAAGAAGGGCTTGAAGAGAACGTCGATGACACCGTACCATACCATCTCGCTGGTCGTGCTGATGACGTTACCGCCCTCGGCGCAACCCCAGGCGATAAAGTAGAGAACTCCGAACAGAGCGAATGCGCCAAGGCCGCTCAGGTAGGGCAGCGAGCTGCGGCGGCAGGGCCCGGCGAGAAGGTACATCTGGTACAAGTAGAAGATGACAGCGAGGACGAAGAGACCCCACTTGTACGAGGTGCGGATGAGCCCTCCGATCAGGAGAGCGATTGGCCACGAAGCCGCCATGCAAGTAGCAAGGAGCATGTCGGCGATTTGGGCGCGCGCGACCAGCGTAAACATTACGGTGTAGAGAGGCATCGACAGAGCATAGTATACCCAACGGACGTAGAAGATTTGGCGCGAGGTGCCCTTGGGGACGTGGTGTGAGAACTCGGTCGCGATGCCCGTGTATCCGAGGTCGGACGCCATGAGGAAGTAAGCTACTGTGCCGATGGAGATGATGAGGATGGCAATGTTGTGGTATTTCTTCATGGAGTCGTTGACTGAACTGCAAGTGTGGGCGCCCATGCCCCCCTCGCATGCGGTGCAGGCGTGGGCGGGGCCTGTCACAGCGTCGCCCTCGTACTTTCTCTTGACGCCGATGGCCCAAGCCATGAAGCAGATGAGGGACACGCCGTAGACGGCCGTGACCGCCCAGAGCCAGCTCGAACCATTGACCGAGAGGTGCGCTGTGACCCCGAGGGGCGGGTTAACGTCGAGACTGTTCCTCGCCATAAGGGTGGGGATGTACATTGTGTTTGTGTTAGGAGTTAGGGGGTTTGATTAGGGGTGGCGAGATGATGGATAGAGAGTGGGGAGGACGGACGTGGTGGCGCGCGATTATAATACCTTGAGAATGTGGAGCTGCGTCACCATGTACGCTAGAGGTGCAAGTCAGCAGGTCAGTCTGGGAGGATGAGAACTGGTCGCGTAGGCCACCGTCAGCGGCTGGACGCAGGCGGCCGAACGCGAGAACGGAGGTAAGAGGCCGTTTGGGCCGTTTGACCAGTAGCTTGTAGCTGGACGAGGAGGGTGTGCGGGTACAGGCCATCACAAGTGTCAGACCGGAGGACGGGGTGGAGCCTGACAGCGGTCGGGGTCGCGGACTGCGCAGGCTCGGCGTCGGGTGGGCAGAGGCCAGTAGCTGGTGGCAAGCTGGCCAGGCTCTTGGTTTGTTGTGGCGACCAGGCATTACATACCGTGACGACTGGCGAGGCCTGGAAGTTACGGCCTGGTCACCACGACTGGTGGCGAAAGGGGCATGCTCGGCGCTATGTGCCAATTGAGTGAAGACTGCGGATGAGGTGAGCATGATGGATTCCGGTTGTGGGTCACGTGTGCCACCATTCCGGGTCTGCGGAATCCGCACCATTCTACCGGAGCCGCTGACGTCGATTTACTCCACTCGCATACCGGAGCCATTCCTGAGCCCGATCATATCAATGAGCAACGAGGCTGTATCTTCAGAATCACCTAGTCGCACTGGACCCGAGAACATGCTGATGTATACAATATTGTATCCTCAGAAAAGGCTGCCAACTACCTTTGACAGGTACCAATGCAATTCCGACGCGGTCGGGCCAGTACATCTTGCAAGCTGACCCGAGGCCAAGAGACGTATCTCCTTGTATCCGCATCACAATGCGTTGCCGTTGCCACCGTACCCGTGCCGACGCTCCTACCCGTACGCCTTGCCGTCTGGAGCTCTGGATGGCGGGCCGTACAAAGATGCAGATGTAATCTCAACTCGGCAGGTACGACCTGTGGCGGAGCACGATACACATCGTCAACATAGTCGAGGCTTCTTTGCATGCGGCGGAGACGACGGCGTCTCGGCCGCCGTCGGCGAAGGCGCACGAACTTGCAACGGCGCAGCCGACGTCTTCTGCGTACGTTGCAGGGGCATCTGCTTGGTAGGTTGCAGAGGCGTCTTCGGGTCCCGTTGCAGAGGCGTCTTCGGGGCCCGTTGCGGAATCGTCTTTGCGCGAGCGGCCCGCACCGGCGTCTCCCGTGCCACGACGGCTCTGTCCGCAGCGTTAACGGCGGTACGGGATCCGGTACGACGACACATGGCGGTCGGCGAGCGCCTGACGATGTCCCTGTCCTCGAGAGCTTTCGTTATCGTCGCTGGCGAGACCCCCCACTTATCGGCGTGCATCTGGAGAGTCATCGACGAGTTGTCGAGGACCTCTTGCACGAGGGTATCGACGGCCTCGTCGTCCAGCATCCGCGGACGCCCCGTCGATACGCTGGGTTGGAGTGCTTCCTCGATATCGACGCCTTCCTCGAGAGCCTTTTCGCCGTTGGTGACGATACGGTGTATTGTGCGCATGGACAGGTGGAATCGGCAGAGTTGATCACGGATCTGCGTCTTCGTTCGGCCCGCCATCCAGAGCTCCCAGACGGAAAGGCGTACGGTTAGATTTGTCGGGGCGGGCATGGCAGTAACGGTAACGGCGTTGGTGTAGGGCGCAGGGTGATCTACAAGAAGAGACATCTCTATGTCTTGGTTCAGCTCACAAAGACGTGCCATTGTCGTCATAATTGCGTTGGTGCCTGTGGCGTCGTCGGGTAGTTGGTAATGTTATACTGATTTGCAGCCTCAGAAAAGGTAGTCAACTACAGACACCGTCTGTGGTGCATGTGGTGTCGAAAGGTAGTCAATCTGTGGCGTCGTAGGGTAGTTCACTACCTAAAGTCCTGCTACAATAGTCAATCTGTGGCGTAGTGGGTAGTTAGTTGACTACCTTTTCTGAGGTTACAAATACGAAAGGCGCCAACACCAATAAGTTGACAGCCTTTTAGGAGGATACAATATTGATACAATACATGCACCACCCTGCTAGATCCGCCAAACCTCGGTTCGCGCACGGTCAAACACGTCGTGCGTGAGAAGGTCGCCGTCCATTTCCGCATCGCCTTCGAGCGCCTTCGCGTCGGACGGGTGGATTGAAATCTTTGCAAAGGTGCCTGGTGCGTTCATGCGCGACAGGTGGCCAGGGTTGATCGCAAGCGTGCCATCCACAGTCTGGTGTGAGCTAAATCCGCGAACACGCAAGCCCGTGCGCTACCCACCTTGGCAAAATGCTTCAACCGCGAGGGAAGCACAAGCACATCCGGCGCCTGCTCCATCCGCAGCTGGTGCCAGTGCGTCACGTCGAGATTAACCTCCGCCGCGTCCTTCTCGGGTGGCGGGAAGAGCGGATAGAAGTGCCTGTGGCCCAACACGTGCCGCACAAGATTGGCCAGTGGGTCGCCCTGGGGGTTGGGGTTGGCTGGAGTGGCCGGGTCAGGTTCGGCCTCCTCGGCGCGCTGGAACACCTCTTCCCTGCGCATGTGGAAAAGGATGTCAGGGGAGGCAACAGCGATCCGCACCTCGTTGATGTTGAATGTACCTGGGTTTGGCAGCAAGCGGACCTTCTTCAAGAGTCCGAGGCCGCCCTCCCTATCCAGCATCGCCTGGGGGTAGGCGGCGTGCTTTGAGATGAGATCACGCACGCTCGGTACGAGCACGACGGAAGTGGCAGGCGAGGCGTCGTGCAGACGCGCGAGGCGAGCTGCAACCTGTTCGCGGAAGAGTTCGACGGGAGAAACGGAGAGCTGTCCTGCCTGAATGAGGGGGTGAGCGGCGTCGACGAATGGCCCGAGCTGACGTCAGCCAATGTACAATTCTAACCTCACCATGACGAGGACGTCTGGCCGCTCGTCGCATGCGACATCGATCAACGCGTCGAGAGGCTCGTATAGCAAGTCGCTGTCGGCGGAGTACGGCCCAGCGACAACGTGGACGGAGATGGGCAATCCGCCGAGTGCCTCGCCCTGCTGATAGTTGAGGAGTTCGTCGCGCTGCGTCTCCACTGGGTCCATGAGTGGCGGCTGGAGAACCTCGTTCACGACGAACGCCTTGCCGCCTCCGTTGCGCCCTTTTACACAAACAAGGGCGCCGGGAAACAGCCCAAACCCTCTGACACCCGGCGCACCACCGCGCACCTTGAGCTCGCCCGCTGGAGCGAAGCGCAGCGGGACGACGTGCCCGCCGCCCAACACGCGCGAACTCTGGAGGTAGAGCGCGGTGGAGGAGGCCTTGGAGGTATCAGTGGGCGGGGAGAGGATGCGGCCAACGACGTAGATGTCGTCCTCTGAAGGAAGGTGGGGGTCGCCAAGGTCTGCGAGCGCATACCCATTCTTGATGACTTCGGCGAACTCGTCGATCTGCTCGTCCAGAGCCTCGGAACGCACGCTGATCTTCTCGAACATGTATCGGTAGTCCCAATCCTTGGGGTCAGCAGTGCCGGTGATTTTGATGCGTTGCCGCGACCCCGGTGGCGCACCGTCGCTGGGCGTGAGGTGGGGGTTGAGCGTTTCGAGGAGCTGGAGGGGCTGGGGTCGGGAGCGAAAGGGCTGCGACACGGGCTTGAGGCCACTGTTGTCAGCCCCATCCGACGTTGCACTTACCCTGGAGACTCGCCGCCGCTGATTGGGGATGTAGGGGCAGCACGGCCAGGGGTCACGCCGAGCTTGGTGGGCCGGTATGCGCTCGAGTTTGCTGCGGCTGTGGGTGTTCTGGATGGCGTGGTGTACGTGTTGTGAGGGGAAGGGATGTTAACGAGGTTGCCCGCATTGCTGAGCCGCTGCCGGCCGGGACGCTGCGGCGTTAGATTGTCGAGGAAGCCTCCAATGTCCGAACTGATGGGGCGCTTGCGCACGCCAACTTTGTCCGGCGTGGCCGCAACGCGCTTGGCAGAAAACTCGCGCTGGATTTCCTTGCGCAGCTCACGCGCGACATCGAGCGTGAACGTGCTGAGCTTGGCACGTAGCCCTGACGGGCGAGAGAGGAGGAAAGCCTCGTGCTTGTAGAACAGGTCCTGGGCTGAGAGGGAGTAGACCTGAACCATGGACCGCAGCTCTGCGAGTATGGCGGGGTCGCTCGCTGCTGGGAACGCGGAGCGGAGGTCGTCGTCGCTCATTGTGATGGATGTGAGTGGTGGGGTGGAGGGCTGGACAAAACACTCGACATGAGCGTGTTGAGACGCGTCGCGGAAGCAATACCCAGGCACCCACGATCAGTTTCTCCACACACGTCATTGACCACGTGGCTTTAACCTTGTCTTCATACATAGCGAGATCTGCTCAACTCGGCGTCGGCGACGGATTATTGTAGCCAGAGCAAAGGTAGGCAACTATCCCACGACGCCACAGATTGACTGCCTTACAACACCACAGCGTTGTCTGTGGCGTCTTGGGGTAGTTGACTACCTTTACTCAAGCTACAATAGCAATTCTTACTCGTTGCAGAAGCGAGCTGTTTCGGGACCGAAATCAAACTTGGGTCACAGGCGCGAATTGAAATCAAGCCGAGAAATCACAAAGGTATGATTAAATGGATTGTGACCAATCTCCCGATCTTACGTTTAACCACTATGTAACAGATCCTACGTACCCGCTGATCCACCTTAGATTGTGGCGTACGAGATGCTCTTTGCAAAATTCGTTCCCGCGGGGCTGTACAGTGCCTTCATATTAACAGCCATAATGTTCGCCTCGTCCGAGCCGAATAGGCTCCTATGAACCCTAACGCCGCGGCCCACCAGCCCACCATCGACCGCCTCCCTACTCATCAAATTGACATCCGATCCGCAGGCCACGATGGTCTTGGCAGGAGATTGGCCTCCCATTCCAGGCTATTTTGCGCGCGCCTGTTCGCTACCCCAATCCTAATGTCCGTGTTTCTCAATCACAATTTCTTCTTGATCGACATTGGGCCAGACCATGTCCCAACCCCTCCGCGAGGCGGTGTTTCCGTACGCAATCCGCAGCGGGCGACGTCCATGGCCGCTGCTATCACCTGATATGATACCCTGGGACGTGCAGATGGTTGTGGCGCTATATAGGACAAGATACTCACCCACTTACCCCCAGGCTCACCAGTAGCGATGTTCCGCAACCTCTTCGAGTTCCCAGTTTCGCGGCCGGTACGCCAAACCAGGACGCGCTGACCCAGTTCCCGTACGGGCGGCTGTGGAACATTCTCACTCTCATCTTCTCGATTCTTGTCCTCGCGTTTCTCGTGGTATATGCCAGTGCGTCCAAGTAGGATCGGGCTCACACGCAGCCGCTACCGCCGGGTACGAAACGGTCACCTTGTCCTCGGACAACTACAACCTCAGGTCAACCGGGTGGCACACCGTCTTCACCCCGAAGAAGAGCGGGAACTGCGACACGCGAATGTGAGGTTTTTTTTCTTGTTCTACCCACCTGCCCATCCCGACCACTTGATGGTAGTCATTCTCTTCGCTGGCCTCCGCACCCGCCCGCTCCTTACGTGCCCTTCCCTCTCCCACTAACCCCAGCGTAACCGTCGGTGACAAAGTGTACACGACCAATGGTTCCGTCCCATGGACAGTCATGTCATGGCGCGACCGCAAAACTGGCCAGACCCCATGGGCAACCGACTACGCAGCGGAAAAAATCCAGAGCTGCACTCTCACGAACATGGTGATGGAGTTCAACATGCAGGTTGAGATTTCCACCATCTTTGTACGCACGCCTGTTGTTCCACTGACTCCAGGTCTCGATGAACTGCACGATGGACAAGTACGAAGTGTCACTCGGATCCGATATCCGGTTCCCCGTCAACATCCAAATTGCCAGGGCGATGTGGGCGAGCGTAGGGTTTACGGCTGCCAAGGACACGGCAGTGAACTGGAATGCTCTCTTCGATCTCACCCTGGCGTGGGATGGCATCCTTAGCCTGTATGCGGCCGCTCAAAACCAGCCCAACTACCGCCTCAGCGTCAGCGTCGAAACCAACGCTACAGAGTTCTGCGGATTTGACATGTGCAACACCACCTGTGACGGAGCTAACACCAGTGTGTCCGACGATTTAAGTAAATGCCGTGGATATATGGAGGGCAACTCGAAGCCCGCGACATACACTCGGTGGAGTGCCCGTGCGTCTTCGCATATTATTTTTCTGACGACAGTCAACTCCGACCCAAATGACCGATACGAGCAAGGCGTCCCGGCGGTGCTGGGGATCCCGTTCACCAACCTGGCTGTATGGATTTCTCAAGTCGTCTTTTGGGACCTGGGGCTTGCAAGCAGCACCAACCTCATCAGAGACTATGCCGCCCGGTCCCAATATATACAGCGCTGTCCCACCTGCACAATGGCCAACCGGTTCCTCGACCGGCAGCCCGGCGCCCTCTGGGTCAATAATACACTGCCACTTGACGATCCTGGCTTCACTCCTCTCAAGGATCAGGGCTTCAACGTCCAGTACCTCTGCAGGGTCAGGATGCTCAAGTCCGCGGCCAACCTGGTCCAGTCCGTCCTCGTTGCCGTCCTCAGCCTCTTCGTACGTCGAACAATATACTTAACTGACCCAAGGCGGCATTCTGGGCATTCTACCGCACCATCTGGGTGTTCTGGGGCACCCACTTTGGCGAGGAGCGCCACAAGCGCGTCTTCAATGGCGAGCCCGAAACGCCCACGCCCACGCCCGCCAGCACGCTCGGCTACGGCCCCGTCAAGCCGGGTTCCCCGGACCCAGGCTATACGGGAAACCCTCCCGTCACGTATCCCCAGCCGACTGGCTACTTTGTTCAGCAGAACCCTTAGGAGGAGGAGGAGGAGGTCCTAAAAGCAAGGGAGGTTGGCGGAGCAGTGTATGGCAGTTTGAGAGGTAGTTCAAACCAAGTATACATCAAGTCCTATAGTTTTTTCAAGTGCTATAGTTAGCGAGGTCGGGATACACGTGATGCTTCAACCTGAATCGTCTCCTCATATAACGCACATCAAGGACTTGGTATCAAGGAGTTTGTGACATGAGAGCGTCCTTGGTACAGAGGAGTTTAACAACGATTGACACTCTCTCCCTGCCGTTACGTCTCTGTACAGCTGACTGTGGATGGCTCAGCTCCTCACGATACCTGTCGAGAAGGAACCGCGCCTTCATGGTGCGCGACGGTGGGCGTTCGGGGGAGATGACACAGGCTGGCAAGGGAACTGCGACGACGTGGCTCGACATGACATGTCAGTGTTTCGGGACCACTGCGAGTGACAGTATCGCCGGACATTGCCTCGGAGGGCGTTTCATGGCCCCTGCCCTGTGACCGCGTCTCAAAGTGTCAATAAATAGTTGATAAACCCCTCTGTACGTCCAGCGATCAGTCCCCCGGCCACTGTTTACTATTCCTCCCCGAGCCGCAATCCGCGGCTGGCTTCTGATTACTTCATGCCTCAAATAAGTATACGACATGGGCTATGCTTTGCGCCGCCCCATGCTGTGGCGACCTAGTGTGAGGCGAAAACTGCGCCAAGCATGGTCCAGATCCACCCGCGGTAGAGTGCCTGCCACCCCTCCTCGTCCATGATCTTGCGTACGGCGTCAACCAGACCAACGTACGGGTCGGTAGTAGGCCGGAGACCGACGACGTCCTCGCCCTGCCCGGCGAAGCGGAGACCTTCCGGGACGTCACCTTCGGGGTCCTCGACGCTGATCTCGCTGCCAAGGTTAGGCTGGACGCTGAGCTTGGTCATGATGACTTCGAGCGGGCAGAGCCACGCCACCGAGACAATCTGGAAGACCACAAAAGCGATGAGGCCCCAGATTGGGATCTTCTCGATCTTCTTCTCGTTGCCAACGAGGGCGAGGCGGAGCATGCCCGCGACGATGGCGGTCGCCACGCTCTTGAGTGCGACGACGGCGAGCAGACCCGGAGTGAGGAATAATGCGAGGGGAGATGACCGCTCGTGGTCCGAGAGCAGGATACGCAGCGACTCGCGCGCGTCCAAAGGGAGGCGATAGGGCGTAATGATCGCACGGTTGATAACAATAGTCATCGGCAGCGTAACCACAATGAGGACCAGGCCGAATAACGCCATGCCAACACCGCCATTCTTAGGGATGGTGTAAGTCCCCTTCGGACCTCGGACAGCGTTCGCACCGACAAAGATGACCGCCAGGATGGATACAACCATTGTGAACGCGAGCATTGGGAACGCGCCTATTTGTCAGCCCCTTGGCGCCTAACAAACTCACCCTTGTAAAGCCCATACCAGCCCTCGAGACGGTAGGTTCGCTTCATAGTGCCAATGAGGGACGTGAGTCGCGGCCCGACCGTGTTGTCGCTCCCATCAAATCCAACGGCGCGCGGGTTGTAGTTGGCCCGCAAGCGGATGAGCGAGCCCTTAAAGGGCATGACAATGATGGTGGCGATCACGGACGAGATCGCCATGAGAAAACATGCAACGATGATGGTGAGGACGATGTTGTCTGTCATGATGGGCAACCGGGATGGGGGATGGGGGATGTGGGATGAAGGATGAGGGTTGGGTGTTCAGGTCGGACGGCTCGGTGGCAAGGATCAGAACCCCTTTGCTTGCGTCCACTAGTGCTAGACTGCTAGTGAGGGGGGGAGAGAGGGTGGCAATGGGAAGCACGATGAGTTTGGTTGATGGATGGCGAGTTGTTGACTATGAAGACGTGAGATGGATGACGATGCGTTGTGGTCGATTGAGTCGTTGGCAGCACTACCGCGCTCCGGCGCAGTCCCCAAGTGCCTGACAGGTCATGGCCTAAGTGCGTTGTGGGGTAGGGCTGTGCCAAAACGTGGCAAAAGCGGGGAACCGATTTCATAACAGGGAGTACGCAATAAGTTTTAAGTCTTCATCGCAAGGAGACAGCAGGCCAGTTACCGCGCCGGATCGACATGAGCCGCCAGCAGTGCTGAAAACGCTCTTCGTCCTTGAGGACTTGGAGGCAGGGCAGAGGAGGTGGAAGGCAATGTCAGTGTTTGTACGGAACCTGAAAGAGCTCATGTTGCGAACAACCGGTCAGCCTATATGTGCAGAGTGATTTAAACGCCTTGGAACACTGGGGCACTGGCACTGGTAAGCCTCATAACACTGTCCTGGTTGTCGTATACTCGTAAACACGTCCAGGGGCCTAAGAAACAATAAGCTTGAGCTAGGTACAACTTAAATTCAGGTGACGCGTCACCACGTGTGTGGATCATGGTGGAGACGTGGGTACGTGGAGACACATGGAGACATGATAATGGCGACATGAATGTGAGGGGTTTCAATGTTTCAGTCATGTCTCTGTCGGCTTTCGGTTAGATGGGTAAGTGCCTTTTGATTCTTATCTCAGCGGGAATGACGGTTATCGTCTTTTCAATTTACCCGACACGGTTACTCCTTGCCGCCTCGAGTGTTGAGGTTGACTGTTTGGGGACTAGGTGCGGAAACGGTAACGTAAACACTCCTGACCTGTTGCGTTTAACACCTAAGTGCTTCTCGTTTCAAGCTTGCAATGACTAGTGGCTTGTTTATCCCTCTTGGATGGAAGTGGGTTTGTCGTGGGTGTGTATGCAAAGACTACAGTTCCCTGCCCCATGTGAGAAACGGGGTTAAATCAACAACGATAGGGGGTCCACAGATCCACAGGTCACGCTACCCTACGCTACCTAGTCACGTTTTGTTGTTTACATATTTGGTAGATCGTTAAAGCGTGCCGGTTCTGAAATAGTTAAGTTCGGAGCGGGAACGTTAACATTTCGTTTACACTACAGGGTACATTTAAACCAGATCCGCAAGCTCCCGCAGCTACCTATCAGCTTCCGATGACTTGTCCCATCTGCTGGTTTCACTGCGTCGTTTACAGGATCGCAGACGCCAGTAGGTACTGCAAGGCGCGCATGTACCTAAGCGCACGCCATAAAGTACTTTAGTAGCAGGAGTGGCCCACTGATAGTAATTTGTGTGACATGAGGACCTTCGGCGGGCATGATATCTGGGGCCGCCGGTTCAGCCGGGCACACTTGCAATGGGACTTGAGTCCCGCTCCCCCTGGCCCTGGGCGGGAGTCTCCAGCTTTCCTGGGCGCCGAGAACCAGAGGAAGGAATACCAATGTTCTTAACCTTGGTTTGTGGATCCGGCTCAGGTTGCATTCCGAGTTGATCGTTCCACACCTGAGTCCGTAACTGGATGGAAGACTGGTGGGCGACGATGCGCCTAGATGGTCATGTGCTTGTTCTTCGCAATCTAACCGGCAGTCACCGCCTGCCCGCCTGCGCCCAACTACGCATGTCTACTTGTAGGGGACAAGTCGTCCTCGCGTCGGCTCCGGCTTCAGCTACCGGGCAAACATGCCGTACGAATTGCAAATAGAAACGTAGCAAGGGAACGCCTATGTGGCTTCCACTTGGCGGCATGGTCTGGGAGTTGGTCTGGAGCTGCCACGTGACATGCACGACGCCACCCGTTGTAGTGAGACGAACCTGTGGCCTGTGTCATTGGTCTCGTTAGCCTTCATGGTTGAGCTCGGGGCAAAGGGGTGATGTGCAAGATGTGCAAGGCATTCAGTGCCTGAGTTGCCTGATGCCTGAGTTATGGATCATACGAGTAGGAGAATGAGAATGAGGAGGATGAGGAGGATGTAGAGGGTCAAAGGGAGTAAGGATGAAGTTGAGAGAAAGAGGGTGAGAGAGACAGAGAGAGAGACAGAGAGAGAGACAGAGAGAGAGACAGAGAGAGAGACAGAGAGAGAGACAGAGAGAGAGAAGAGAGAGAGAGAGGATCAAGAGGAGAGGATTCAAGATTGGAATATTCATGACCCTGGCCTCATGGTCTATTGATTTCTTTCATACCCTTTTCCCTTGAACATGTCAGGTTATGGCGGCAGAGGCGGCAATGGGGCTGCTATAACCAATAGCCAACTGTCAAACTATAGAGCTACAGAGCTAAAAGAGGATTCAGTGATACAGAGACTGAGAGACTGAGAGACTGAGAGATACAGAGCTGGAAAGGAAAAAAAAGATAGACGCTAAAGTCGAATCTCTGATCTCTGTCAACATGGTCAACTGTCCTGATTTCCTGAGTCCTTGGGTCTCCACCACCAACCCCACCTTTACTTGGCTTTCTCTTGGTTTGTTTTGTCTCTCATGCGATCTCTCACATGCCTCGGAGGCCGATACGGAGCGATCCGACCTTTGACTAGACAAACTGAATGCAGTGCATCGTGGAGGGTATACCACTCCTATGCTGTTGATTTCAACTATTTGTGATGTATTGGGGCTACAGGTCTAGAGGAGCGCGATAGATGTGAGGGGTTTGGATGAGAGAATTGGACAAGTGGTACGAGAAAAAGGCACAAATGGCCTACTACTACTATTACTATCATTACGAGTTACGGGGTTCGGGCCAATTGCTTGATTGTTGGAAACTCACAATCGGGCCCAACTTAAACGTCAGGTCAGTCAGGTTAGTCAGGTCAATCAGGTTAATCAGGTCAGTTCTGTTGTTAGTTTGGTTAAGCGGCCAAAGTGGCCAGTTCCAACTTGATATGCATCTAACCTCTTGTTCAACCCCCTCTTCATCTTTATCATCTATTCATTTAATCATCTATTCATCTATCCATATCCCAACTCACAACCTCAATCTCGTCACCATTTGACACGCCTAACTTTGCCGTGGTTGCATCCTTCCCCTCGTTGACGCACGATCAAGGCGTCGTCTCAGTCTCACCTCGGCTTCGCCGCCCCTTCAACCACCCTTCCCCGCCCTTCTCGAACCTCGGTTCCCACTGTCCGTCCTCTATCTCCATCTTGCTTTCTGTCCATCACCTGTCACCAATCTTACATCGTGTCTCACTACCCCCCAACAAGCCCGCCATTCTGCGCGTCAACAACCCTTTTGACGGCATTATGAACGACGGCGGCGACCCTCATCGCGTCTTGGCGCGTAATGCCGCCTGTCACCAGTGTCGGAGGCGAAAGCTAGTGAGCCGCCTTCCTCGTACCAACCCCATCCATGGCCCTTATCGCGCGCGCATGTGACGAGCGCTCTCGAGCTCGTGACCTACACCTCACGTCTCGCGCCGTTGATCACCATGTACCGATGGGGCGCCCTGCAGTGACAATCTCGATCATAAGCTAGGCGCCCTTTCCGTTGACTGACGTACGTACGCTGTTCACTCAACTGACACGTCCAGAAATGCGACGCCGTACGCCCCACCTGTGGGAACTGCCGCAAGCCCCGACAGCGCGGCCCCGAGAAGTACGAGCCACCAGAAGCATGTTCTTGGGACGAGGCGAGGGACCCATCAGCTCGCACGCTCCGTAAACGCGAGGCTAAGGCGGCGAGGCGCATCAACACGGGCAAGCCGCCGTCCGCGGCCCCGGCGATGTGGGGAAACGGCGTGGCTGGTCCAGCGACGCTCTCCATGCACCAGCACCCGGTGATGCATGGCCAGCCGGGGTTGCCTCTCCCAGAATCCCACGCTCCTCTTGACCCCAACTATCCTAGGTCATACAACGGTGACAGCGTGCATCCTTCCATGCTCTCCTCCATGCGTCCTCAAACCATGTCTACATCCCCCAATGACCCTCCCCCTCCGCTCCCACTGCCACCACAACATGGTTTCCCCGACAATATCCACTGGGCTGAGCCGCAGCGTTCAGAACCGCATATGAGCGGTGCCGCTGTCTACCACCACCAGCAGTACTCTGGGCCACTTTCGGGCAACTCATTCCATGCCCACGACTCAACGGGTCCTCCACTCAACCCACAAGTGTCACAGGTCATGTTCTCGGAGTAGGTCTAGCTGGGGTGGCTGAAGAGCAGGACACTGACTCGCTGTAGCTGGCCTCACGATCTTCCTCAGCCGGAGACGGTGCATCACATGGTCGACGTCTTCTTCGCGCGCGTGCGTGTCATTCCGAACATGTTTCACCGTGCCTCGTTCCTTGCCAACCTCGCGTTGCCCCCATCTAATCGTGACTTCCCGGTGAGTATTCTCGGCCTCCTCAATGAGGTCTCGGCGTCGATCTGCCGATTTCAAGCTTTGTACCGGGCGCTGACGTGCAGACGTTAGCGCTTATGCACGGTATCTTGGCCCTCACAGCGCCCTACATTCCGCCAGAGTCGCTCGCTTCCCGGGCCTACTTCCCTATCGGCTCCACTCGGGACGCAGCTGTCCACCCAGAGTATGACTTCAGCCCCCGGTCGGCTCTGCATCCGGCGTCCTCGCTCATGACCTTCACCCCGACTAGCATCGGTGACGGGTCGGCGCTCCACAGGTTCCAAATGTGGCACCGTCGCAAGTCTTACGAGAATCTGAGCCAGCTCGTCACCAACGGGTTGTATCTAATCCAGGCTGTGCAATGTGAGTGCTCTACGATAACATGTCCCTCTAACGTGCCAGCTGTCTTATGTACGACTTGGGTCGACCTCAAGAACGGGTGGTGGTCTGATGTCTGGGTCGAGTCAGGCAATGCCGTGCGAATGTCCGTACCTCTCCATCTCAACCTGTCATCCAGTTGGTGTAATTTGTGATCAAGGCTGACAGTCGCAGAGAGTGAGGCTGACCCACTATCGCACAACATTGGGTCCATCCTCCGCGAAGCGGCCACTGAGCTCGAGCAGGCGCAGCGTGACCGCGTCTGGTGGTGCGTCTATCTCACGGAACGAGCTGCGGCTTGCGGGTCGCTGTGGCCCAACGCAATTGCCGACGACGACATCACGGTCGAGCTACCGATTACTCGCCACATCTTCGACAGCGGGGTGGGCGACCTTGTAGGTGTTCAGACCTTCCAGTCGCCAAACTTTTACTCGCACCACCCGCCGCAACACCGGGACACACTTTGCATGTACATTAAAGTCACGCGCGTCATGTCGGACGTGCTCACTTTCATGCGCAAGTATTCGCGAGGCCTCCACACTTTCCAGCGGTTCTTCTCCGATCCGAACTTCCAGCAAGTGTTCAACAACATTGGTACGCTGCGCTCAAGCATGCCCGAGGAGTTCCGGACGAGTACCACAAACACGCCCCACGGGCCCGTTATCGATCCAGACAAGTACCTCGTGATCGACCTCCTGCACTGCGCTCTCATTACCATCGGAGGACCCCTCATCACCCACCAGACTTGGATGCTACCCCAGGCGCGCCACATTTTGCACGAGATTCGCCACGTCGTGTCCAACTACCTCGAACTCGCCGCAACGTCGTTTGACATCACGCAACTCTCGGTGCACGTATCGTTCATCTGGTTCTCGGCTGCGCGCAACCTGATCCGCTTCATCCACTGTGCCATGAAATCCGACCTGGTGCAGGCGCAGATGGAACTGCCGGCTTTCGATGCTGACCTGCGGCAGCTCATGGGCGCGCTCGCGCGTATGGGCGAGCGTTTTCCCACTGCATTGCGCTACGCCAAGGTTCTCGAGGCGACGAGGGCAAGGCCTATCGAGCCAGTTGGCGAGATTATCGTGATCAACCGCGACGAGAATATCTTCGACTCGGATTACGGCGGCAACCTCCCGCGCAAGACGCCTTCGTCCTCGGCGACAGTAAGCCCGAAGGCATTCCAAGACGTGACACCCGTCAACCCCGGCTCGTCCAAGACAGGTTCGCCCCCAAACCCACCTGGCGTGTCGCCCTTACTCGGCACTGGTAGGCCTCAGCAGCCGCAGCAGCCCGAGACACAGATGGCGGCACAGAACGTGTACTATCCAGATGACGCCAAGGACCTCTCGCAGTGGTTCAAGCCAGAGGCTTTCGACGTGTCGACGTACTCGTTCGACGTCGAGGCCATGACGCAGCTCGTCAACGCACACGGGCCCAACGGGCCCAACATGCAGTTTGACGGGAGCATGCTCGCGTTCCCAAACTAGGCGCCTCGTCCTCTCCGCACACACACTAATCGGATCGGAGGGGTGCCAGCACATGGATTATCTGCCTGCCCAACACTTTTATGTCTGCCGCAACACATCTCTGCGCCCATCTACTCCCTAATTCCTGTCTCTCCATGTAACCTGTATTTTTGGGCAGCCGTGCGCACTCTACCACGCTTCTGCATGTGCTCTGTGATCCCGAGGTCCTGACTTTATTGACAGAAATATTCGGGAAGCAGCTATCGCGGCTTGTATGTGCGCGATCTCAGTCACCGTCATCAACCCCCCTTGAACGCACTGAGGCTTGGGACAGTTGAAGCGAGGACGTCGGTCTCTGGGTGATAACAGCAGCTGAAACGCAATCCGGCCAGCTCTGTCCGGCCATGACGACTGAGGTGCCTGTGGCTAAATATGCATACGACGCCGTGGCGTCTGGGGGCTTGTGTCCCTGGTCACGTCTGCACAACCCGCATCAGTGTTCCTGTATCCCCCCGCGTGTCTGTGCCGTCGTGGACCGGTCGGCCTCCTCCACTCAGTGCTCGTATCTCTCTACTTTGGCGGAACGACGGCTCCTTCCCGTCCCTTCGGTCGGCTCCCCAACCTCCTCACCACCACCATCCAATGTCTCTCACGATGTCGATGCTACCACTCCTTTCCTCCCTTCCTTATCCATTCCAACCATCTCCTTCCCTTCTCTCCACACCTACGCCCACCCGCTCGCGCCCGGACTATATTCGAGCGGCGGGTAGGGGAACCACGCGTCGAGAGCGAGCGTGTCGTCCGGCTGCGCGACGATGGCGTCGGCGTCTCCGAACAGCTGCTCAGCGAGGAAAAAGTCGAGCGGAAGCCCATCAGGCGTGGTTTCCAACCCCGATCCAGAAACGTCGGGGAGCGGGACGCTGCCGCTGGTCGGCGAGCCGCGCGACGCCGGCGGAAGCACATGCTGGCGCCGTGCGCGCCGCAGAATGTCCCGGATCTGCTGGGCGAATTGGAAGCCCGGTACTGGGGTTAGTAGCTGCGGTTCAGGTAGCACGAATGCCGAGCAATGTACGTACCCCGCGCGAGAATCTGCGTCACGGCTTCGAGGTCGCGGCCCGTCTGTCGAAGGTCGACAGCGTCGGGCATGAGGCTCGTGAGGCGGATGACCATGCGGGCCGCGAACGCAACCCCGATATGCGTGTAGTAGTTGGCCTTTGCAAAGTTTGTGGCATAGGCTTCGCCACGGAGCGCCATCTCCACGAGCGTCTGGGCGGACGCAAGAGCCTGTCGCAGCCACTGGGCACGGTGCTCGCTCAGGTGCGTCATGTCGCGCCGACTGCGCACGCCGTGTAGGATACGGCTGTTGGTGTGCAGCAGGGCGTGCGAGTACTGCGTGGTGAGGCTCTCGCGGAGGAACGAGCTTTTGGGCTCTCGGCCCTCGTAGTAGGCATCCCACTCTTTGAACCAGGCTGCGTAGGCAGCGTTGGCAGACTCAATGCGCCCGTCCAGGTCGGGGATGCGTGTTGCCGCTGGCCATATGCTGAATGGCTGGTGGAGCGGGAGACGATGGGTCAGGAGCTGGCATGTTGCCACGAGTCGCGAGTCGGTACGGATCGCGAGCGGGTGTTCGAGGAAACGACGGGCGTGCGTGATCGTGTCCTCGGCTGCGAACAGGGCCGGGCGGCCCAGGTTGAACGCCATCTCAAACTCGGACTTGTACAACTATGGTCAGCGAAACCAGGTTTGAAACACATACGGCGAGCCAGAGACGGGCGCCGACGACGAGTGGCCGCTCCTCTGACAGCTCGGCGGCACTCTTGCCAGCACCCATGCCCGTCTGGCTCAGGTACGGCAGGCAACGGTAGAGACCCATGTCCATCCTGGTGTCAGGGCACCCCACGAGAGCACTCACGCTATGCGAAGCGCGTGTCCGCCGGGACGCCAAGACGTGTCGCCCCATGACGCCATGACGATCATGGCCTGCAGCACCTCGATGCGCGCAACCGGAGTGAAGAGCGTGTGCATACCTGGTGTCAGTCTGTTGTTCTGCACTGTTGCGGTTCAATTAATTGAATTGAGGAGCCGCAGCGGGTACTCACCAATCATCTCTGCGTGCTCTCGGCACTGCGTCTGGAGTGCACTTGGTGGACTACCAGCATCCTCAATCTTGGACCCGACCATAACGATGGCGGTCACGGCGAACGGGGAGCGCTCACAAAGACTCTCCCACGTGTCGACTTCGGGGTCAAAGATGGGCACATAGACCTGCGCCTGCATGAAGAGATTGAAGAGCGCGCGGCCCTTCGAGTCGATACAGAACCCCATCTGCACGGGGTTGCGCCACTGCGTGTTGTCCCCGCGCTGGGTGGGCAACGCGCGGCGCAGCTGTGGGTCCGCGAGGCGCGCCTTCTTGCGCGGTGGGCCTGGCGAGAGATCGTAGTTGAACAGCTGGGGCCGGGGCTGTATCGTCGGTGCCTCCTCCTCGCCGTCTTGCCCGTCGGCCTTGAGACGCGCCGCCTCGGCCAGACTGAGCATGTTGTTGTAGATGACGGCGCTGGGTTCGAGGGGATCATCCTCGTCGTCGCTGGGTGCACCTGAGTCGGGCGGCGGTGACGGCGTACGTGTACGCTCGTTCGAGGCGCGCTCAGCGCGTTCGATGGGCGGCGTCGTGCGCCACCGCGGCATGCCTGACGGCTGGCCCAGGGGACCGGGATGGGCCGGCTGGGGTTGGACCGGCTGCGGATTGGTGGGACCTGGGTGCGCCCCCCCATGGGATGGATAGTGGTGGACAGTGGTAAGAGACGACGGCGTGCTGCTGGTGTGCGCCGTGGTGCTGGGATGAGTGGCGTGCATGCTGCTCGAATGTGACGCGTTGCTACTCTGACGCCTCGGCACGCGGGGCAGCGCCGACGTCGAGACTGGCGGCGTGTATCCTGGCGCTGGGGGACTGAGAAGCGGCGCAGGTCCAGGGAAGGGTGTGCCTCCGCCAGCCGACGAGGTGAAGAGAGGCGGCGCGACATAGGTCGGCTGAGTAGCGGCTCTAACCGCCGCTCTCTGTAGCGAGATGAGCTCAGTGAGCGAGCGTTGCACGACCGTCATCTGATCCTCGACCACCTTGAGGCGACTGGCGTTAACGCGGCGCTCCATTCCCTCCTCGGCGCGGCTCCTTCCTCGGTACGTCCCTCTCCGTTCCACTTCTTCTGCTCGCTCGCTCCATAAGATAACGACCTCGCTCATCGTGCTGGAGACAGTCGCGCCACTCGCGACTCACTCTTCCACCTTGCTCGCCTTGCTCTTCCGCGGCCCATCAAAGGTACACTCATGCCGGCTCTGGCGGCAACGGTTACACGGAGGGTTCTCCTTGCCAATACACTTCATCTTCATTCTGTGGCAGAAGTCCTGCTGTCAGTGACGGGGACGAAGGCCGGACACCAGGTTCCGGTAGAGACGGGGTTGGGGCGCAGAGGCAGCACAGGAGCGGACTCACGCAAGCGCCTGGTGTTAGCATCCATCCGTAGCGCTGCAGCCAGACCCCCCGCCGCGTACAGGGAGTCGTCATTCACTCACGATTGTTCTTCCTCTCCTCCATCGCTTCCTGTTTCTCGTCATCGGGAGTGGTTGCGGCTGAGTCCGTCATGTTTGATACGAGGTGCAATGTGCAAAGGGAAGAGTGGGGATAGGGAGTGCGAGACGGACGGGGTTGCGCATCGGGTGCTCATCGATCAGCACGAGTGGGCGCGATCGGGCATTCGGGTACACGGGCACAAGTTGTGACGCCGTACTCGGTGACCGAAGAGAATGCAAGAGTGAGTACAACGCGGGCGAGACTTGAGAGGTTGCGACGTGACTTGATATGTGTAGAACAACGAGAACGAGAGAACAGCAATCATAGGGCCCGATTAGACCCAGCCTTGACACCTCGGCCATCACCGGCAGGGCCGGCCCGGGCTGATTTTGAATCTCCCCTCCCCCAGCGGCTCGTCCTGTTTTGGTGCGGAAAACTCCCCAGCTGCACCAGCAGTTAGATTCATTGCCATTACGAGTCTACATATACATCTACATGCAAATACTAGCTTATAATCACGTCTCCCCCCGGGCTCAGATGCTCATGCCTCTACACACTCTACACAGTCTACTCTTTACTTCGAATCGAACCGATTCCCCGGCGTCAGTTCACGCAGCGGCTCCTCATCTGCCTCCTCCTCACCCCACCTAGGTCTGCCTACGCCGCCACCCTCGCCCATCTCCGGCGGTGCAAACGAGAACGGCGACGGGATCTCGTTGCCACCTGACACGCCCGCGAACGTCGTTGAGAACGGCGACTGCTCCGCATAGAGGTTGTACATGTTCGGCGTTCCTATGCCGTTGGTCGCCGCTCCACTGGGCATCGTAGGAGCTGCACCGGGTGGCGGCCCGACCCCAAATCCGCCGACGACGGGTTGAGGCGCCGCGACCCCGTTGGCCTGCTGAGTGGGCATGGAGAGTCCCATCGGGTTGAGGAACGGGTTCTGGGCAAGCTGCGCCTGTCCGGGACCGGGGAACTGATGTGGTAGGAAGTTTGTGGTGGGATTGCTTGGCGAAGCGGACACCTGTCCACTGGCCTGGCGCCCATACCCGACTGCCTGGCGCTGCAGTCTCTCGAACTGCTGCACGCTGGGGCTCATACGAGGTGGGCTGGTGTGCGCCGGTGGGTCGGACGCGCTTCGCTCGGCCTCGTCACCAGGCGTCATAATGCCCAGGCCAGTGTTGATATTCATGAACGGGCGAGGCGGCCGACCCATCGCCGGGTTGCTAGTCGCGGTACGTATGCCGGGGTGAAGTCCAGCCATCTGCTGATGTTGGGCGTAGTACGGTGAGCCCTGTCTCGCCATTGCTGACTGGCGTTGGAAGTGGGCCATTATCTGAGCTTGCTGCTGTTGCTGCTGTTGCATATGCTGATGGATAGCCTGCTGTTGCTGCTGCGGAGTTAACGCTGGCCGCATGAAGTTTTGCGGAAACAACGTGTAGGTCTGGTTGGGGAGCATGTAGCCGTGGACGCCTTGGGGAGGGCCAGGGGCCGGTCCAGGTGTCATGTTCTGATCCTCCTGCTGAGTCGATGGGATCTGAGGTGTCTGGATGGATGTATGCCGCCCTGGCATTGGGAATGACGGGTTCCTCGCGGTATCGGACATGAGCGGCTGTGATGCGTCGCGGAACATGGGGTTGGTTGTGGGTGCCGAGGGCGGCGGATGCGGATCGCCGTGGGACGACCCAGTCAAGTTGAGCGGATGGAGTGGGTGATGGTGTCCTTCAGACTGGTGCGCCGAGCTGGGAAGAACAGGAGAGGGGTTGGCACTCTCCACCTTGACTTCGGGTAAGGGTAACGGCGCTACCGTGACAGGCTGTGTGATCGAGCCGATGTTGAACGCGACACCATTGGCGTAGCTTATTGAGTTGTTGGGCGCATTTATCGGGACGCGCGGAGGCGGCTGCCCAATGCCCAGTATGCCCCGGTCGCCGATGTTAGGTGGGATGGTTGATGGGCGGTTTTCAGTATTGTTGTGGAAGAGGCCCAGGGAGCCGGCGGACAGACCATTCTCCCCCGGTCTTGGTACTCCAGCAGGCTGAGATGTCGACTCGCAGGCTGCACCGGTGACGCCCCCATCCAGCGTCGGCGTCGGAGGCATGGAAGCAGGCTGGCCTAACTTGACCTTTAGCAGCTCGCGCATGATAAGTCCAGTCTCGCGCATACAGAGACTGAGCTCGCGAATCTGGACGCTCTGCGCCTCGAGGAGTCTGCGGACGTTGGGAGGAGTCGACGGACCCCACACTGGCACGGCTGTGGCAGTTCCCGAGTGACTCGAGTTCGAATTTGGCTCCCCAGGATGTGAGGCTGTGGACTGGGACTGTGATGTGACACGGTGGCCGGGGGCATGACTCAAAGTGGGTGTTTCTGGTGGATCAGTGTTGATGACGCGACGACGGCGATTTGGCGAGCGTGGGGCGACGACCTGGCGTCAGCACAGCACAGCTTGCAGCGCACCTCGTCATCATCTCCGGTGATCTGACTGTGTGGCATCGTCTGTGACCCGCCCATGCCCGCTGTCTCCGCCGCCTCGGCCGCCTCTTGCTCCTTGCGCTGAGCCATCTTGGTCCGCTTTGGCGCGTCGCCTGGCGCGCGCTTTGTCTCTTTCGGCTTGGGAGACTTTTTGCGCTTGCGTCCGGTTGCAGTGGTAGTTGACCCGGGACCGGTCGTTGAAGCCTGCTGGGACATTGTCCAGACAACAGACTGCGAGACTTGTCAGAAAAGGTGAAAAAGGTTATGTGAATAGCTTGGTGGCTGTGCTGATGATGGAGGGATGGAGGGGCGGTGGGCAACCGGTGCCCGAGGAGGAGGATGAGGAGCGAGTTGTGGAAAGAGGGCGTCGGGGGGTTGGGGGGAGAGACAAGGTTGGGTGAGTGGGAGCGGCGAAGGACTGAGTGTGGTTCTAGTGGCAAGTTGCGCAGTGTCCTTTGGTGGAGGTGCGAGGTGGGTAGGGGGATGGATTCGGTTGTGCAGAGTCTTGTCGCAAGTCAAGCAGGAGTGGTGGTGGTGGGTGTGGGTGTGGATGTGAGTGTGCGGTGTGGGGATGGGATGGGATGGAATGAACGAGTGTGGTGTGGGATTGGATGATGATGAGGATGAGGATATGAGGGTTATTGTCAAACAACAACACAAGGCAAGACGAGGATAAGGAAGGTCAAGGTGGTGCCTTGAGGCAGGATCAATGTGAGGTGTAGTGTAGTATGTAGTATGGTGCATGGGTAGTGACGAGGTGGAACAAGGTGGAGGCCGTTGAGGTAGGAGGGCACCTCAGTACCTCAGAAGGGGCGGGACTTCTGGGGCTTCCCGACGGGCCTCGCGGGGTAGGATAAGGACGCGTGGCCGAATGGAGGGCGCTGTGGCACGGGGGTTAGGCGTTGTAGGTCTCTGAGTAGTTGGGGTGTTGGGCGTTGTCGGGGCGCCAAGGGGTGCGAGAGGATGAGTGCGAGTGCGAGAAAAAGAGAGGGCCGAGGCGGCGACGGCATCAAACATTAGTGGGAAGGGGGTGAGTGCGAGGGGCTAGACTGTCTGAGCGTCTGAGCGTCTGAGCGTCTGAGCGTAGGAACGTTGTCTCGGCTTCTTCCCAAGGTATTGAGCAGCGACAAATGGACAGCTTAACAACTCTGAACAGCTGGACAGCCCACGCACAGACACTAGAGGACACACACCCTCGTTCCTTAGAGTTTACAGTGCTCTCAAATGCTTGATAGCTTGATGGCGCCACTTTGCAACCCAAACAACTCTAAACCCCCTCCATACCTCCTATACTTCCAACCATGCCTACCTGTGGCGGTGGCGTGGAGGGTCTGTGACGTGCTCACGAGGGTATGAGGGGGGCGAGCGAATCCTGTGACGAGTTGGCCAAATCGGCCTGTGCGCTATCAAAGGGATGTATACCTTTGTCGGGTGAGTAGCCTAGTGACTGGCGTGATCAGTTAGTCGTCACGCTCCCCAAGACCTCAAAGACGTCAAGTAGGAGAGGTAAAAGTAGCAGTGAGGGGGCCAAGGGAATGATGGGCGCCCTAGGTGTCAATCAGAGTGGGCAGAAGGATTATGGTATACCATCTGAGACTCTCAAGCTCTCACTCATTGAGGTTCCGCGGATCCGCGGATCGAGGAGTAAGCGGCTGCGGCTGCAGCAGTCGGTCTGCGGCGGTCTGATCAATCCCGCTGTTGGATCTTACCTCTCGCCCCTCTTCTTCGCCCTTATGCGTTTCTTCTCCCTCCCATTTCCTCTCCATCCCAACCAAGCCAACCACCTTCCTTTTGTTGAAACCTTCTCCGCGACTCGGCGACATCGATCAACCGACTTGGCTCACGATCGCGTACCAGCGCCCTCGCCCGCGCTATTGCCCGTGAGCTGATGAGCGGGGTCGTTATCATGCGTGAGCGGTGCCGAGAGAGCGCCGGTGCACAAGCCCACGGCGGTCTGTGCGTGTATCACGGTGTCCGACGGACTCATCCGCGTCGGTCGGGCAAAAGGAGTTGTGCTTTACCACATGCGTTCTGTGATCTGTGATGAGCAACACTGGTTCAGTTATCCACCATCCATGATACAACCATCAGTCACAGTTGGGTAAGCTGGTGTATTCAGTGTAGTTTACTAAGCATGGGTCACGCATGGTTTTGCTGACGGTTCAGGTGGACACGCGACACGTGGCTTTGTTGAAAATCAAGCTTTTGTCAGAATGCCGAGTTCCCGACCGACTCCGCCATTCCTCAACTTGGCATCTTGGCAGCCTGGGAAACCAGTCATTTCTTACGCCCATTAAAAACAACATGAGGTGGCGTCATTCACTCGGCTCCGAAGTCAAAAGACGTGAATAGGTCAGGCGGCAGGAGTGCGGCTTGTGCGGAGCGTTGCGGAAGAGCAGCTGGTAGGTGACTGACGTGACTCTGTGACATTACGGAACCTCCGCGACGCCCTGAATTGCATGCGACTAATGCTCAAATCCAACTTGACCCAGCTCTGCCCATGCTGCCCAGCTCTGCACACTACTCATCTTGAGCCCATCATCAGAAGCTCTTATCCTTCGTACTTGTACTTGTCTTCACACTCACCATCGTTTTGGGTTTCGTGTTCTTGAGCTAAACTTTGAGCTCGCCAATCTCGAACCAACACAACACATCTGGACCGCGGCTCATATCCAGACCAGCGATGGAGAATCACCTCCATCTTTGAAGTCCGTCTCACCACCGCATGATCAAACGAACGGACAGCTGCTCGTCGCGCATGACTCTAGCGTCGGGTTCCACTCTGGCGGGCTCGCAATCCAGCAATGTACCAATACAAACATTCCTTGAACCATACAAGTTGGTCGGCACGTCGAGCCCAAGCACTGCCCGCCATTCCCCGGCTCCCGAAACCTCTCCCGGAGTCTCCTCGAACCCATCCCGAACTACACTTGCGATCGCCTCCTCGGCCGCTTCTACACACGATGACGCGCCCACACCACGCCCCGAGACGCCTCCCGGATCACATCCGATGATCTCGTGGATGCGGTCTGCGGCACTTAACACTCCCCCCTCGTTCTTCAGCATCAACATGGGATGCGGCATGGCCGCGATCCTTCTACACCACTTTCCCTATCCCACCGTATGGCTACAATACCTCGGCACAATCGTGTTCGTGCTCAACGTCGTGGTCTTCGTCCTACTCTTGCTAGCCACGATCGCGCGATACGTCTTCTTCAGCGGGGTATGGCGCGCCGTCGCAAACCACCACCTCGCCGGCCTGTTCTGGGGAACGTTTCCCATGGGCTTCGTAACCATTGTTGTGGGTATCTATACGGTTCTACCTGACCCCAGACGATGATCTGCTACGTCTGCGTGCCCGCATGGGGACGACACTGGGCGTACATTGCGCTCGGATTCTGGTGGCTTGACATTGTCGTCTCAGTAACCGTCTCGCTAGGCATGACGTTTGTCATGTTTACGCGACAAAGACAGACGGCGCAAACCCTGGGTCCGCAATGGCTCCTCCCCATCGTGTCGTGTATCGTCGCAGCGGCGGCTGGGGGAACCGTCTCGCAAACCATCATGCCCTTCAACCCCAACTTGGCTAGGGGGACACTAGTTGCCTCCTATTGTGTGTGGGGTCTAGGCATCCCACTAGCGATGATGGTCATCGCGCTCCTCATCTTCCGATTTGCTACTGGTGGTTCGCCTCGCGGCCAGAGCTTGGCGGCCATCTTCCTCCCAGTTGGACCATGTGGACAAGGATCGTTCGGCATCGCAACGATGGGAGTAACAGCCCGCCGCCTAGCCTACGAGCACGACACGTCAATCATTCCAGGCGTTCATGGTGAGGATGCTCGCCACCTCGCCAATGCAATGTACGCCGGCGGTCTCGTAACGGCCTTTATACTCTGGGGCCTCGCATTGGCATGGTACACAATCGGTATGGCCATGTTCATCGATGGGGTAAGGCGCGATCCAAAACTCCTCGGTCTGGGCGACTTTACCATTAGTCAGTGGGCTCTTACTTTTCCGATCGGGACATTCGCGACATCTTCAATCATCTTAGGCAAAGAATTACACTCGACGGCATTCAATGTCATTGGCGCGTTCTTAGCTGCGCAGGTCATCTTGCACTGGCTCTACGTGACGATATTTACGACGTGGAAGGTAGTGCAAGGCACGTTCTTCTCGGCGCCAGAACTCAACGACGCCTCGCCAGTTCCGAGGTTTGGGCTCCGCGAGAGGGTGGCGCGCGACCTTGAGGCTGGATATGGCGAGCCAGAGTCGGCTAGTGACGATAGCGTGCCGCTCGAGTTGCGGCGCATGTCTATCATGTCATTGGGACCGCGGCGCATGTCGATGAGACCGCGGAGTATGTCGATGATGCCAATCGAGACGTAGGTGTAAGTTAGAGGGTAGATGGTAGAGGGTAGGATATATGGTAGAGGGTAGGGTACACTGCTATGTATTAGTATTGCATCTGGGTTGTTACAGTGGGTTTAACAAAGAGAGCCCGCCGTGCGCTCGTCAATGGCAGTGGCCTGTGCTCACGTTCACGGAACTTCCAGCGTCATTGACGTCCAACGCCAGCTGGGAAAACGCCACGGCCATGTGCCAACGTAGTCTCGGAGATGAAAATAGCTCTTCCCACCTCCGCAGGGTTCGGCGCCCGGTCGTAGCGTCAGTGTCCACGCCGCGTACGGCCTCGAGCTCAAAGCAACCTTGAAAGCACGTGTTCCCTCTGCACGACCCTAGCCGGAGGTGGGCAGCCTTTCCCCACCTCGGCGTCAGTCACATGATTCAACAATGAAGCATACCGCCATCTATGGTGGCTAGCGAACAATGCTTCAAATTAATCCATGGTATTATGAATCTGCTAGTGTCTATAATAGAAGATGAGATAGAAGGGGCGCTTAACGCGTGAATGAACGCGAGCGTGAACGCGAACGCGACATTGAGCGGGACATTGAACGGGACATGGCGGGCCGAACGCGGGGATCGCTGAGCTCCTCCTCCATCGAGATGGTGCGCTGGAGGTCGTACAGTTCGGGGTCGTCAAAGCCGGCCTCGGAGAGGAGGTCGTCCTCAATGTCCTGGGCGGTCCGGACGCCCTTCTCCTCGTCGGCCGGAGCCTGTGCTTGTGCGGCCTTGCGCGCAGCAATGATCTGGGCGTAGATACGCGCAGCCTCGGAAGCGTACTTTCCCTTCTCGCGGATCTTGTGACCGTACTTGTAAAACAGGAAGGGGAAGGGGGCGCAAGCCAGTGCGAGGAATCCGGGGAGTGCAGCGGCCCAGTGAACACCGAGCTTCTGGTACATTGGTTTGGTGAAGAGGGGGAAGGCCGCGCCGAAGAGGGAACGAAGGACCGAGTTGGCTGCCAAGACTGAGGCTGCGTAAATGACATACACGTCGACGAGGTAGCCCATGCACGAGAGGAAGAGGACGACCATTCCCATGCCGAACGGGACGCCAAAGATGATTGGAGCAATCCAGTGAATGTTGGGGCCGTCGGTGGCTGCGAATCCAGCAAGACCAATGATGATGACGATACCTCCCCACATTGCTGGAGCGAGACGATCCTCGGGAACTGGGTAACCGCGCTTCTTGATCGTCTTGATGTACTGAGGGTTTGTCCAGACGATCGTGACAATGACGGAGAGGATCGCGCCAATCATGATACCAAGGAAAGCGAGGCCGGAAATACCAATCGACCACTTGCGGCCCTGGCTGAAGACGATGGGGTACGCCGCAAAGTTGAGATAAAGAATACCGTAAATGATAGCGACGTAGATTGAGAGGATGAGGACGATGGGTTCAAAGATGAGGAACTTCCAAGGACGGATGAGGGAGGCCTTGAACAACTTGAAGGCGTTGAGGGGCTTGGCTGCGTCGGCGCGGTATCGGTATACCTTGCCAGTCATCTTGGAGAGTTTGGCCGCGCGCTGGCGTAGAAGGAGTGGGGCGTACGTCTCAGCGCTGAGGAGGAAGATGAGGAGGAGGACAGCTGCGCAGAACAGTGCGAGCATGCCCATGACCCAGCGCCAACCTGCCGTCTCGCCGAGGAATCCACCGCTAATAGGTCCGAGGGCCGGACCGAGGAACGGCGCGACTGAGAAGAGAGCCATTCCAAGACCCATCTGGGTAGGTTCGAGGACGTCTGCGATAGTGCCTCCTGCGTTGGCGAGGGGTGAGGATCCAAACAATCCAGCGAGGCCCCGGAACACGAGCACCGATCCGGGGTTGGGCGCTGCGCAAGTCACGGCCTGCCACAAGGTCAAGAAGATGTAGGAGGTGATATAGACGTTGCGGCGACCAAAGACCTCTGATGCCGGTGCCCAGAACAGAGGGCCGAATGCGAATCCCAAAACGAAGACGGACACGCCGCCGGTCCAGAAAAGAGTGGAGGGTTTGTGAAAGTCGGCCATGAGGCTTGGAATACCGCCAGTATAAGCCGACGAGGATAGGGCGACGGCGAGGGCGGCAAATGACGCAACGACAATCTGGCTCCACTTGAACATCTGGGGCCAACTCTGCGGGTCCTCGGCATCATCGGCAAGCCAGTCGACAATGTATGGATCCTCTGTTGTTCCGCTGCCCTTGTAGGGGTGGTTGAAGATGGTTTCGAATGGAGTAACGTACGGTCGCCACGGGAAGCGACGAAGTGTGTGTGCGCTCAGTGGCTTACCGTCGTGGGCGGCTGGACTGGCCGTCACCGACGAAGCGTCCGACATGCCTACGGCGTCAGTCATGGCGGATAGATAAAATGGGAGTTGTTGAAAAGGCTCGGCTCGAGTTATGGGATCGGGAGACTAGGAGCTAGCTCGGTGTGGTGGCGGGTCACCGATCACGTACTGAATGTGGAGGTGGCGGGTATGGTATGTGGTAATCGGGAGTTCCGAGAAAACGAGTTTTAAGGTCCGATAATGCTACAGATGGAAACAGAAACGACAGAAGATGAGATGAGATGAGAAAAGAAAGATGAAGAGATGCAAGCAAAGAAAAATACATGCAGTCTAAAGTATGTAACTTGTCGAGACTGAGGTCGTCGCGAGCGGGCGCCGTTTGACATGAACAATTGTGTTGGGGTCAGTCATCTGTACGTATTAGAATAATCCCTAGAGTGGAGTTGGATCCAGCGCTGTTGCAATTTTACCGCCAGACTATTATGAGCAACTCGGCCTTACAATTTCAGGTAAACTTCAGGCACGTGTCCGGCTGTACATGCTCTTACAGGGCCTAGATTAGGGTCTAACTAGCTGCCAGTACGTCATCATTATAACTAATGAGCGCCCGAGTGGCCGAGGTGGCCGAGTGATGGGGGAAGGGGAACAAGGCGTTGGTTACGGTACGGCCGTTTGTCCGTACTAGTTGCTAACTGCTAGCTTGCCGCGGCTCGGCATGCCGGAAATTGTAATCTCATTGGTCGTAAAGGCCCGTCGGCCATGTCCGTAGTCAACATGATTGTCATCAATACTTGCGTTTGCACCGAGCTTGTGCATCATACCATAACGAGATTGTTATCAAGCATCTCGGCGCCGCTCCGATACATAACGTTCCAGCGTCATTCAATTAATATTTATCCCTCGGCCACGCTTCGCCACGTGACCGAGGGACGCCCATCGCTATCGCGGGCTGAAGTAAGCTTTTTGCATGTGCACGGTCTAGATCTCTCACAGACGGATCCAGTGACGAGATGGAGATAGCACGGTGGCGACATGACACTTAGGAGGCCGAGATGACGCAACGTGAAATCTGGATCGTCCAATTCATTGATTGACACAACTTATGTTGAAATACATGCCCACTCTAGATTTCTATGTAATCTCTACGCCGCTCACAGCCCAAGCTCCATCGTCGCAATATCGGGATATAACACACTCAGGTCAAAGTTCATGAGGTCAAAATCGACGATATTCATACCCTGGCCAGGCCATACAGCCTCCGTCAGATGAGTGTTTGCGTCCGAGTCCGCAAGAAGCTTCTCGCCCTGGGTAACGATGAAACGTGCAGCCCGGCCCAGCGTGCGGACAGTGCGTCCAGCATCGTCGAGGTGTCCGCCCTCAATGAGCTTGGCGCCAGGATACGCAATCGCGACGTACCGCACGCTCCGTTTCAGCACGATCACAGCTGCCGCCGACATGAGGACGGCGTAGTCGGGCACAAGGGCGAGGTTTAGAGGCGGTGGGCCATCGCGTGGTGGCGTCACAATGTCTAATACAGCTGTCATGTTGAGGGGGAACTTGCGGAGGCAGTGGAGAACCGTCTCGCGCATGTCCTTGAGTGGGGTGGGGAGCCACGATAGGAAGAGGGCGATGCGGATGTGTAACGCAAACTCTATGATGCGGGCGTCAATGCTGATGGATGCTGGGATGAGCATCGGGCTGGAAGATGGGAAAGACGACTCACGACTCTGGGGGTTTGCGGCTGCCACGTCGGTTGCGGCTGCCTTGGCGACCTCCCACGCCGAGACGAGCTCGCGCAACTCGCCATGGTCCCACTCGTTCTCGTGCTCGACCGCCGCCAAACGCGCGACGAACGGCGAAAAGGCCATGACGAGGTGAGCCTCTGCGCGGAGGTGGACGTTGGCTGCCTCGAGCTGTTCGCGCTGTAGTCGTGGAAGGCGGAGGGAGAGTGGTGTCGGCGGCGGCGGCTGGGGATATATGAGGCTAAGGAGGGCGTATCGGTTCGACACGGCGCACCACTAGTCTTAGCGAGGCAAACCAGTAGGAAGGGGGACCGTACCAGCTGCAAAGTCCACAATGAATCCGCCCACATCTCGTCGACCAGTTCCTCGCCCTTCCGCACCGCAACCACAGCGCGTGCCTCAAGACCCATAGCGACACACATGCTCCTCGCGAGCGAGAGCATGCGCCAAGCAGTCGGCGTAATCGGCGCGCCCTCGCCTCCATCATCTGGAAGCGGCGGAGCAAGACTCAGAATAAGCAGGGCGAGGACGACGTCGATAGAGGCGTGGCTCCCCATCGCGAGCGCCATGCACTCATCCACCATGCCTCGTAGAGCGACTTGATCCCTTATGAGGGCGGGGACGTGGTGTAATGCGGCAAGAAGAACAAACCCGTGTCCAGGGAGGGGGGTTGATACTGCCGTAAAGGGCGGAATGGGGAGTAGACATGCTACGCGAGCCTTGAATCCGTGCCAGACGAGCTCGGCTTCGGCGGGCGACAGGAGGCCACGCGTAATGGGATCAGGATAGGCGCGGGTACATGCCACACTCCAGAGGGACTCATCGTGTCCCTCGAGCTGGAGGTTGGATAGGCGTAGTGGTCCGGCGAAGAGGACGTGTTCTTCTTCCCGATATTGATATTTGGGTTGTGGTCTGAAGCTGGATATTGGCCCCGACACGCGGGTCTCGAGATCTGCAAGGGCTCGCTCCGTGCGTGCAAGGCGCGCTTCGGCATCATCTAGGCGGGCGCGCAAATCCTCTCCTTCCGCAGCTGGGTTTGAGTGTGAACAAGTTGCTGGACCCGTCGACCGAGCTGAGAGCGGCGGTGTCATGCCATCGAATGCCCCAACCACCGCAGCGAGAGAACATGCCTTGTTCCGCCGCCGACATAGTGCGCATCCGCCAGGCGTCACATCCTCGCATCGCGTCTTGGATACCACGCAGGCGACACACGCACGAAAGATCTTGGGTCGCTTACGCGGCGACGGGGAGCGCGAGCGCGAGTGCGACTGCGAGCGCGACATTGTGTGATGGACGTTGGAGATACTGGAATGGAAATGGAATTGCCGCCCTTTGTCGGGGAATCCGGGGCTATGTAAGGGTCAACTGGGAGATGGCAATTCCGGTCACGTGATTAAATGGGCTCATGCTCAATCTATCAAGCATGATGCATGTGTTTGGCCACCTGGATTGGAGCATTGACCATGAAAGGCGGTGCTGAGGTGTAAAGTTGTCTTGTATTTTTGCGGGCCATGTCTTTCCGTAAAATTCGGACTGGGACCAAGTTTAGATCAGTTTCACTTGCATCTAAAAGTACTGAGCTGTGCGCCAAGAAAGGGAACAATAGAAATTGGGGTGGCTTTGGGCTATGGGCGATAATATGATGAATAGAGTGATGAGTGCTAAAACATATGAATCAAGGCCAACTTTAGAATATTGGTCTAAGTACGTAACCAAACCATACCAAGCAATCGATTCACCATCCCGAAACACTGCCACGCAAAACCCGTGTCCATTCCTATAATTGACTCAGGCCCACCCCCCCTCCCAACCCCATTCCCAATCTTCACATCAACCTCAGTTCCTGCGATACCGGATTTAACGCGCAATGCATCAAGTCTGAGATGAAGATTAAGTGGAACATAGGCACGGGCGATGCACCAAGGCCTGTTAGGGCAACCACCCAACCAATGCAAGCTAGGATCTCGCAATCTGAAAGAGGCACAGTACAGTGTGCACAGACAGGGCAGAATGTCTCACTCAACCTTCCCTCTCTCTCCCTTGTGTGACTCAAAGACAGTACGCACAACTTTGTCCTCTACAACCATGCAACAATGTCTCCTCCTCACAAACTCCAACTCCACCTCTCAACTCTACCCATCTCTCCATCTACATCTACATCTAAATCTTGAGGCGTCGACACATCGCATCACATCGCATCCTGAGGGGGTTGCTCCGTTCGCCTACCGGCCATGAACCTCCTCATCATCATCTTCATCACCACCCTTGTTTTCGTCTCGGCCCTCCCCCTCGACTTCAGGATACATGTACACGGGCGCTCCGATTCCGAAGCCTCCGACACCTCCCAGATCTCCAACTCCGACTCCGGCTCCTCCGGGACGGCACTAGTCGAGAACGCGGGGAACGAGAGCGCGCGACCGACCGATTGGAAGAATACTTGGGAGTCTGGGGACTGGGACGACGGCCCGCTGAGCGATTACCCGCCGTGGGAGGGAGTACCTTTTACTTTTGAGGGGGATTGGGAGAGTCAGGAGGGTACGCGGGCGCAAATCGCGCTGCTCGATTACATGATTGGCGTGGCGGAGCGATTGGATCTGAAAGACCTCGTGCAGATCTGGAACGGCGAGATTCAGCGCCTCAAGACTACACTTGCCGAGCTGGACGCCAAGCCTGAGGTGGTAGAGCATGGGGACGCTGGACGTTGAGGACCTTGGGTAAGTCTTAGAGCATGGGGTTGGCTGACAGCAGGACTTGTAGAGTGGGCTAGGTGTTGTATTTACGATTACGCATGGCCAGCTGTGGTACGCAAGTCGACTAGTTTAGTCGGACCTGGGTGGCTGGGAGACGTGGGATACGGCTTGGCGCTCAAGCTTGGTATTGACAGAGCCAATAACGAGAGGCAGCACGGAATGGAACAGCAGCTATCCAGACCCCAACTTCAAGCAATGTACCAACATGAACATGACCTGCGGCCTCGCAAACGCAAACGGAGCAACCACTTCTGACATATGTCTATGTAGATCACCTGATCGCTACACCTTGACCTCGGCGGGGAGGGCCTTGCCCTCTGCCCCAGCGATGGCATTCCGCACACAGAGGTCCGCCATGGCGTTACGCGTGTCGTAGTCGGCGCTACCCATGTGCGGGATGACGACGCAGCGCTTGTTAAGCACGAGCGGGTGGTCAGGGGCAATGTGCGGTTCGCCAGTTATGACGTCGAGGCCGGCGCCGAAGAGCTCCCCAGCGTCGAGGGCGGCATTAAGGTCCTCCGAGTTGACAATGGGCCCACGCGCGGCATTAACGAGCACGGCCGTCTTCTTCATCTTCTTGAGGAACGCGGCGTCGACGGCATCAGTCGTCTCCGGTGTAAGAGCGCACAGTACAATCACGATATCCGCCTGCTCGGCAAGAGTGTCCTTCTCCACCCGCTGCACGTCCACTCCCCACCGCTGCGAGAACTTTGCGTCAATCTCAGCCTGGTTGTCACGCGCGCGAGACGAGTTGTACACGATCCGCGGGGGGGCTGACTTGTTTGTAAATGCCAGTAGGCGATCCACCACACATTCAGAGATGCGGCCAAAGCCAAGGAACCCAATCGTCAGGTTCGGGTGGTTCATTCCCGGGCCGCACATGACGAACGGCGCCCACGGGAGATGTGGCCAGCCGCCAGACTTGACGAGCGCGATGCCCTCCTCCACCCTCCGCATGGTCATGAGGACGAGCATTGTCGTAATGTCCGCCACAGAGTCGGAGAGCACGCCAGGAGTGTGTCCGATCTTGATGCCACGAGCGTTTGCTGCCTTGACGTCGATGTGGTCTGGTGTGAGCGGGAGGGCTGCAGCGAGCTGCGAAGCAGCGAGGAGGCGAGGGGGGGGGGGGGGGGGGGCGGGGGGTTGGTAGGGGGTTTATATGTTGGTGAAGGGGAAGGAGGGGGAGTGTGGATAAAAGGAGGCGGGGGGAGGGGAGGAAGACGTAGTCATGAATCTAAACAACGGCCTGTCACAGATACACCTGCACGGGCCCGATCCGTTGTCTCTCTTCACACATAATCCAAGCTGGACTCACCAAACCCAACCGAAAACGTCGAGATGACCTTGAGCCCCTTTGCTGCACGGGCGAGCAGTTCGGCATCGACCTTGTCGCTAGGCTGACCATGCATGATGCACGCGGCCACGACCTCGGGATCCGAGATATTCTCCAGGACCCACTCGCGCGACGGCTCCGCGTCTTCGGGGTTAACGATGAGCTCGAACGGCGTGGCCTGCAGGAGCCTCATGGCCTCGGGGCCGACGTTGCGGGTACTGGTGTGAGCGACGTTGGGAAGCAGCGGATAGGTGAAAGTGGAGGAGGTTCAAGGTATCGAGCAGGAGCGGGGAGTTCTGGAGCCGTTACAAGACCGTTCTAGCAGCCTGAGTCGACAGGTGATGGCAAGTATCCGCGCAGATATACAGTCACTTCCTTGAATACACTTACACAAGGATCTTGGGCATGGCGAGTAGACGGGACGTGGAGAATTGGCGAAGAAACATGTAGCAAGTGATGAACGAGTGGGCAGATTATGTGTAGTTGCGGTGGTCCGGCCCGGCTTCCGAGCGGGAACCGTGCCGCGTTCCAACTTAGAAACGACCTGGTTCTCCTTAGATTATAGATTTAAGCGGAACCAAACTCGCATGGGATTCACGTGATTACCCTTTCCTCGTCAATCCAACTCGAAGACCACTTGTCAACATCAACATCCTCAATATAACCATGGACGCCGGACCATCACGCCACGCCACGGTGACGGACGAGGCGGAGGAGCTTATCCTCGAAGCCGGCGTTCCGGAAACTACCGAGGTCAACGGCACGGCCAGCGCCATGTCTGAACCCGAAGCAAACGAGACGTTGTACCTCCACAACCTGAACGAGAAAGTACAAGTGGATGGTGAGTATTAAATACATAACAAGCACTAATCGTAGTGATGAAGACAACCCTCACATCTCTGTTCAAACCGTATCATCCACTGCAGCCTATTATCGCGCACGGCAACGCGCGTATGAAGGGACAAGCGTTCATTTCGTTCCGGGACAAAGAGACGGCTGAGCGGGCGATGGAAGACGTCGCAGAATTCCCGCTTTATGGTAAACCCATCGTACGTATGGCTTGGATGTTGCTGCGATTCAACTTGTTGAATATAGCTGCAAGGACCTGCTGCTCTGTTGAAATAATGGCTAATCCAATCCAGATTATCCAGTTTGCAAAGAAACGTTCCGACGTGGTTGTTAAGCGAGAGGAGGGGGAGGAAGAGCTTGAGAAGTGGATCGTCGAGAGGAAGGAGCATAAGAGTGCGTCTGAGTCTGAGAATATGCTGATATCAAGAGGCGACACGGAACACGAATGCTTGGAGGCTGAAGCGGCGCGCTAAGCACCAGGCTGGCGGTGAGTACCCTTGCCAGCAATGTTGACGCTAGCCACCGACGAACCGTCGGCCGCCAAGAAGCCGCGGCTGCAGATGCCGGACGAGTACCTTCCCCCCAACAATGTGCTGTTCGTCCAGAACCTTCCCGATGGCACTACCGCCGAGGACCTGCGCGAGGTGTTCGAGCAGTATGCTGGGCTACAGGAGATTCGTACCGTGCCCGCCAAGCGCGATATTGCGTTCGTCGAGTTTGTCGACGAGGTGACGTCGGCCGTCGCAAAGGACGCGCTGCACAACTTCAAGATCGACGGCGAGACCAAGATGAAGGTGAGCTGCGTAGGGAGCTTGGAGCTGACAGCAGGTCACGTTTGCGCGCAAGTAGGCAAGTAGATGTAGATGTATCCTGTTATTGCACCGTTGGGCTCTCGCGCGACCTGACTGGTTGTGGCTGCTCCCTCACCGTGCCCGCTCACATGGTATCAATGCATAATGCTCCACAGATCCACAACGATGCTCTGCCATGTAATGTTGTAGGAAGATATCAATAAGTCGGCGTTAGAGAGGGAGGCGGCCAGCGCGGAAGACAGACTGCGTGGCGATGCGGCGCGCCTGGTCGAGCGAAATCGCGTCGCGGCGCAGCTGCGTGCCCTCATCATCGTCGTCATCATCATCGTCGTCGCGCCCGCGCATCGCGTTCATGTTCGGTGTGCGACCCGCCGAGCCAAACATGCCACCACCAGGCCCAGTCGGAAGCATCGGAGCGCCGAACACGCTCATGCTGGTGCTAGAAGCACCGAACGGCTTGAAGTCCTGCACGATGCGGCGGCCGGGTGACGTCGGCGACGTGCCAGCGCGCGGGGGAGAGGACGACACGGGGGCTGCGATCGCAACGGGCTCAGACTTGGCCTCGCTGCTGGGGCGGCGGCGAGGCGGCAGGCGCCCGCCGGGAGTGTACTTGAACCCTGCGTTGTGGTTGTTCTTGCGGAATTTGTCCGTCAGGCGGCGGCTAACGACCTGGCGTCAGTTAGAACTCGGTGTGGCGTACTCACCGGAAGGATGTTGGGCGCAGCATCGTAGATATACTGCGCGTTCATCCACGTCGAGACGTTCTTCCGCGAGGCGTCCGTCTGGATGTACACGTCCGGGAGCTGGACCTGCTTAGTCTGCTCGTTGCGCAGGAGCAGGCGCTCATGCAACTCCCTGGTACGGTTAGCCTGGCACGAGGCTGGTGATTCACTGAGCGACCTCCTCAACGCTCTGCAAGCTTTCGCCCTTCTCCTTGATGCGCTCGGCAACCTCACGACCAATCTCTGTGGCCGTCAGCACGTTCTGAGTCTACACCATAGTCACTTACCACCAATAAGACGCTCCATGTCCATGTTCTCCAGCACGCTTCCAACAATAGTCATCGCTAGAAGATCGGCGGTGGTCAAGGGCAGCATGACACCAGAGGTCATGTTGCAGATGGCTGTGAAGAAATCGACTGCACGCTGCGGGCGTTAGTGACTACGCTGTGCCAGAAACTCACAGAATAGTTGGAGAGAGTGTCCTCACATGCGACCATGAACTACGGTTAATAGGTTTTACCGGGATCTTTAAACCCACCATGGTGATACCATGCTGAGCCATGGCGCGAGCAACGACGAGGGGGTCGTGTCCTGGGGATCAGCTTGCCCTCAAACCCCATGACTTCGCACTCACCATCGGGGTCACCCTGCTTGATCTCTTGGGCTCGTCAGTAGCAATCTCATGGGAAGATGTCTGCACTCACGGTCACCGCTCTCGCCAATGCCTGTCACGCGTCAGCACTGCCCTCCACATCAAGCACAAGAACCCACCATGAGGAGGGGCGTCCGCAATGAGGACGACCATGCGCGCTGCTTCGCGCCGCCACTCGAGCTCGGTCAGGCACGCTGCCATCGCCGCAGTGACTGCCTCGGGTCCATCGCCACCACCAGCAGCTGCCGTTAGCATGTCTCGGTGAGCCCGCGGACACGCACCAGTCAAACCCTTGAGGTAGTTCTGAACCACAGCAATGTCGGACGTGAATGGGTTGAACTTGTACACGTAGGTGTTGTCTTGTGGCTTGTGGTCACGGTAGTTGACGATCTGCGTGTCAGTTGCGCCTCGTCACCCAAAGTTGTAGACCCACAGCAACTCGCAAGTCGTCGGTGCCGTTCAGTCCCTCCTCGCCGCGGATCATGTCGCAGATGGCGAAGATGTGGTCGCGCACCGAGTTGATGTACCGCTGCATTGAGCCGGTGCAGTCGAGCACGAAGACGAGATCGCTGTGTGTCAACAGAGTCAACGTACCAGTAACTTGGCTCGGCGCAAACGAGTCCACTCACATGGCCTTGCCGCTGCGCATGGAGACATCGTCGATGAACCGGACGTCGTAATGTGTGACGGGGTCGGGGCGGGGCGGCGTGGCCATTAAGCGTGGCGGGTACGCCGCGTAGTAGGACATGTATGGGTAGCCTTCCTCGTACATGTCGTCGTCCATTGGTGAGGGGATGGAGAAGAATGAAAGAGATGAGTAGAGGCAAAGTGGTCGAGGATGAAGATGCGAAGCTGGTGTGGGCGTGGCGAAGCACCAGGGAGCTCCCGGTGCTGTGAGATGGGGAGGGGCAGAGTGCGGGGCGCGCTTTGTCGTAACCTCTATTCACGCGAGTAAGCCCAGGCGCGAGGAATGGACTGTGCAGAGGTTGGGGAAGTCGGTGACTCGTGACGGGGTCGTTCCAGTGCTGCGTAGGGTATCTCTTTTCAGTGGGTGCGTGGTTGATGTGAATCAGAAGCGGGAAGGAGAGATGAATGGGATGAAGAAGACTACTACCTATCTGTAGCTACGGCTTGGGTTTCTCTTGTCAAACTATGTGATCAACGGAGAGGCCGACGAGGAAGTGAGGATGAGGGGAGGGTGAGGAGGATGATGGGGGGGGGGAAGGGAGGGAGGGGAGTTGGTTGACCGTGGTGGCGAACCCTGCACTCATCCGCTAGTCCGCAAGGCCGCTAGTCAGGTCATATCATCATTCCGCCCCTTCCCCATCTCAATATCTCAATTCGCGTGGCTATTAGGCGTGTAATAGAACAACGGATTGAATAGCCTTAAATACTATCAATAATCAATGAAATGTCCATCCATATGTTCCACGTGGTTTAATGGCATGTTGACAAGCCTAATTCTCTTTTGAAGTAGCTTTAAGTCCAGGCACGAGATACACACGCGTTCGCGTTGATGTTATGAGTGGGTGGTGGCGAATAGTGGAGGTTCCGAAGGGGTACAGTGGGGGCGGTTTAGGGAGGAGGTCAAGGGTATGTTCCCTGGGAGGGAGGTTTGGTGTTTGTATGGGTGTTTGGGTGGCGCCTGATGAGAACCCTTTTGGTACCTGTCAACAAGTATCCAACTAGAGTTGCATCTCACAGATCACAGATCATATCCATCATACTCCTTTTCCTCTTGCTCCCTACTTGTCCTTCCCTCCCTCTCTCCCCTTCCTCTCCCTCATCCTCTCTCTCTCTCTCTCTTCTCTCTCTCTCTCTCTCCCTCTTTCTCTTCATTCATCATCTACTCATACTCTATTGCACTGCGACACGAACCTCGCGACGTCTACTTATTCATTCACGAGGCCCCCGAACGTTGATCAAGTCAAAGGGTATTACGACACCTAATTGCGCCCAACAATCCCGTCTCTGAGTCTTGACTTGTCTGGTTCCTCTAAATCGTTCCTCGACTGTCACGCCCAAATCAAAGCACGACACAACCGACCAACCTCTACAACTCACACTCATCCATCCACCGTCCCTCCCCTTTGCCAAGCTATCTTGCACCCGTATCTCTGCTATATTCAATTGCTCTCTCCACGTTCCGACCCAATGTCGCGGCTGCCAACGCTCACAACGCCCGGCCGCCTCAACGGCTCACCAGGAAACGCTGCCTCTGGTATCCCTGGCCCCACGACACGCCGCCCCCGCTCCTCCTTGGGCCCAAGCAATGTCCCGGCCACCTTGACCAAGAACGATCCCGAAAGGGATCAAGCATACAGCGACCTCGTCATGCGTCGTCGTCCACCATCGTCACAGGGCCGTAGCATGGGGCAAAAAGACTCTGACCCAGATACGCCGACCCAAAGTAGAGGTGGCCCAGCCCAGTCCTTCCTTCAGACGCCAAGCAACAACTCGGGCCTGAACTCGTCCAGGTCTCCAGGCCTTCGTCCGCGCACGCCCTCGTCTATTACGACGCCGTCTTCCCGAGTCAACTCTCGCACCTCGCTGTCGGCTCGCTCCTCGTTGGCAAGTTCTTCAAACACGCCTGCACGACGACCGAGTATGGCATCCTCCACTTCTACGCCATACCGCAGGCCCGAGTCGCGAGCCGGCCTGGAGAGCACCAAGTGGACTCCAATAGTCGGCGAGCGTGTGCGACTGCCCTCTCACGGCTACGAAGGCACGCTGCGTTACCTGGGTCCGACCCACATCCGAGATGCCATCTGGGCAGGTGTCGCTCTGGAAGGCGGCTTCAAGGGCAAGGGGAGGAATGACGGCTCTGTTGACGGGTGAGAGACTACACACGCTCGTTCTCGGATAAGATTACTGACCACCCCAGCGTCAAGTATTTTGAATGCGAGCCCAACTGTGGCATCTTCGCACTCGCTGAGAAGCTCGCACCACCTACCGCCGCGCCAACACCAGCCTCTCGCCCTGCATCGGTGGCTTCGCATCGCTCCCTGACCTCGTCGTACTCGGCCTCGGGCCGAGCGACACCCGCTTCGGAGAGGAACAGGCGTGGAGCAACGACGCCTAGCTTTGGCACCCGATCCGTGACCACCCGGACACCGAGGAAGGTGGAGGAGGATAGTGCTGGGCCGAAGAGCGCTGCACACGCAGCTGCCAACATCACGGAAGGGTCACGTGCTAGCAAGTACCTCGGCATGACCGCTAAGCAGCTGGACGCCAGGTCTTCCGAAACGGCCTCCGCTGGGTCAGGACTCAACAACTCTCTGACTCCCAAGGCTACCAAGATTGGCACGGCGACTCCCGGGCGGGGACCTAGGCCGAGCGTGGGAGGATCATTGGCCACTCCCAAGGCTCGCGTGGCACGCCAATCTGAGATGATGCCCCCGCCGCCTTCCCCCCAGGCCTCCAAGAATAACGCTGCCAATACCGCTGCTCTCGAAAGGGAGATCGAGGAACTGCGCCGTCGGAACATGGAGCTCGAGGACCAGGTTGCCAGCATTCCCGACACTTCCGGCGACGCGGAGAAGCTGGAAGCGCTTCAGACCGACGTCGAGAACGCCAAGGCTGAGGCGGACGCGCTCCGCATCCAGCTGTCTGCCTCCAGCGGCGATGCTGAAGGTGTCAAGCAGAAGGTAGAGGAACTGCAGACTTCCAGCGGCAAGCTCAAGGAGGATCTAGCAGCTAAGGAGCGCGAGGTCGCGGAGCTGCAAAAGGAGATGCGTATATCAACCGAGCGCGCTGCTCACGAGCTCGAGGCTGGTATGGATGCGAGACGCGAGGAGATGCGTGAGGTTGAGGAACGTGCAGACGCTGCCGAGACGGAGGTGGGCGAACTGAAGAAGCTCGTCGACGAGCTGACAACTGCTGGCAACGTGAGTTGAATGGTATTGCAACCAACTGACATGGCAGCAAATCATCGAGCTCAACGAGAACAAGCAGTTCCAGTTCGAGATGCAGATACGCGAGCTCGAGGAGAAGCTGGTCAAGGCTACAGAGGAGGCAGCTGCTGCCAAAGAGAAGGCCCACGCCGCGCCTGTGGACAACAAGCCACGCACAGCCGCTGAGATCGACAACGAGACCCTCACCGACCAGATCAAGCACCTCCAGAGCAGAATCCTTCACCTTGAGGAGCAGCTTGAGGACACGCGTAGTCAGGCGGAGACTGACTCGGACGCGTGGCAGGCCAAGTGCGACAAGTCGCGCGATGCGGAGAAGGCTGTGGAGACTGAACTGCAACGTACCAAGGCGGAGATCACCAAGCTCCACACGGAGGCGACTGCAACCAAGGAGCGCATCACAGAGCTCCAAGGTGCCCTCACTGAGAATCAGACTGCTCTCGAGAGCGCGCGGGCAGAGATCGAGACGTTACGCCAGGAGGCTACTGAGCGGCCCGACGAGGAAGGCGACGCCAAGGCCGCCGAACTGAAAGAGCAGCTCGAGGAAGCGGACAAGCGCGTCACGGAGCTCGAGGCCAAGGTTGTTCAGCTCGACAGCGAACTACAGTCTGCGCGCAAGCGCTCGATTGATGGTGACATCCCCGTTGGTCGTGCACCGCGAAAGTCGAGCAGCTCGATTGAGGAGGCCGAGAAGTCGATCCGCGGCTACCACCACATCATCACCGAGATGAAGGAGGAGAACTCGGGGCTCAAGAGCAAGCAGGCGGACCTGCAAGACGAGATCGGCATGCTCAAGGAGGAGATCAAGCTCCTTCAGGAGATCAACGACTCGGAAACGCCTAACGGCAATGGCGGTGGTTCCGAGGAGACGATCAAGCTGCGTGGCGCCGTCTCACAGCAGAGCCAAGTGATCAAGGAGTTTGAGCGCGAGGTGTCCGAGCTTGAGTCGCTGGTCGAGTCCAAGATTTATCGCGAGGACGAGCTCGAGACACGCGTGCACGAGCTCGAGGCGGAGATGGAGCGGCTGCGTAAGGCCAAGCCTGCGCCAGCACCTAGCTTAGTTCCCTCTGTTCCCCCTGTTCCCTCTGTTCCCTCTGTTCCCTCTGTTCCCTCTGTTCCCTCTGTTCCCTCTGTTCCCTCTGTTCCCTCTGTTCCCTCTGTTCCCTCTGTTCCCTCACACAGCCGCAACCCATCCGAGCAGTCGAACGGCTCGACGACCGTCAGTGCGGGGAGCACCGAGACTGCCCTGCGCTGTGAGCTGTGCGAGGGTCCACACGAGCTCGATGCGTGTCCTGTGTTCACTGGCGCGCCGCTTGAGGGCGGGAGCACATCGCCACTCAACATAAAGAAGGGCAAGAAGTGGTGCAACGACTGCGAGGTGAGTGTGCAAATGAATGCCGCTAACAGCCAGAGCGCGGCACACAACACTGCCGAGTGTCCGCTCGCCGAGGACGTGTTCTAGATGCTGCGGGGTTTTTTTTGGGCGTCCTGTGCTGAACTGCATTGTGCATATTGTTTATTAGCCTGGGCCATTTATAGTAATGCACTCGATAGTATGCGGCAAGTTTGTAGAGTCAACATTGACCGAGGAGCCGATTGCCCGCATTATCCCGTCAAATACCGGCACGCACAAGGAGGTGACGGATGAGCGTTGCTGACAGCATGTCATCAACAGCGTCATCTGTAGCTCAATGCATCACACCTTGAATCTCTACCCAACTTATCATGCACGTCCTCCTAACAGGTGCAACCGGCCGCTGTGGCACCCACACCCTCTCGCAACTCGTCGAAGCAGGCCACACGGTCCTAGCGACCGACCGTACCCCGCCATCAACCCTCCCTCCGGGGGCAGAGTTCATGCCTGCCGACCTCACCTCCTTAAACGACCTTGACGCGCTGTTCACCCAAACATTTGACGGGGTCATCCACCTCGGCGCGATACCTGAGCCCCGACCGGGCCTAGACGACCGCGCTTTACACGCCAACAACGTCGTCAGCAGCTACAACGTCATGCGCACCGCCGTTGATCATGGTGTCAAGCGAATTGTACAGGCAAGCAGCGTTAATGCGCATGGACTTACCTTTGCTCTGCTAGGCCATACAAAGTTTGAGACGTTCCCTATTACTGAGGAGGTTGAGCGGCGGCCTGTGAGTGTCTCTCTTGTCTCTCCTCCCTCCGCCACAATCCTCCCACCCTCATTGCCTCTCTTTCCCCCCCCTCCTCTCCTCCCCCTTCCCCCCCTCTCCTCCCCCACAACCCCACAACCCCAACCCCCCCCCCCCCCCCCCCTCCCACACAACCTCCCCCCCACCCTAACCCCTAGGAAGACGCGTACGCCCTCTCGAAACACGAGTGCGAGATCCAAGCCGACGCGCTTGTCCGCTGGTCTCCGGGAACCCGCATCGCCTCCCTCCGTCCCCACATGGTCCGCGACAACTACGCCACATCGTACCCGGACACGCAGGCGTGTGACATCTTCTCCTGGGTATCTTATACGGCGGTTGCGCGCGCGTGTGTGTTGGGTCTCACGAGTGAGGGATGGGCTGGACACGAGGTATTTAATATCGTGGCACCGGAGATATGCTGGGAGGGCGGCATCGATAACCAGTTTACAAAAGCTGGAGAACTGCCCAAGGACAAGGTCGGGACATTGGAGCTTGTGAAAAAGTACTGGCCGGGAGTTGAGTGTGATGCGGCTTATTGGAGGGATAAGCCTAGACGCGCGGTGTGGGACTCTTCGAAGGCTGAAGGGATGTTGGGATGGTGGCATGAGTAGATACTACAAACAGTACACACCGCCAATAAACACGTACAAGCTTACACACCGCCAATAAACACGTACAAGCTGCATGATCTTTACAAACACATTGAAACTAGGCCTTGGTGGCCTCCTCCTTAGCTTGAGCCTTAGCCTTGACAAGCTCCTCCTTGGCCTGCTGCTCGGTAATAAGGATAAAGTCGCGGTCGCACAGGTAAAACTCGTCCTTCTTGAATCCAGCCTTGCGCGCCTCAGTCGGATCCGTAACCTTCTTAGGATCCTCGACCAGGCTACTCTTGACACCAAACACGGCGTCCGACGAGAGGAAGATGTCGCCCTTGAAGTAAAGCGCCGTAATGAGCTTCTCGTATCCCTCGGCGATAAACATCATGTGCAAGTGCGCCGGGCGGAACACGTGTCGGTTCATGCTACGCAGGAGCTGGCCGACAGGCCCGTCGTTCGGAATAGGGTATGGAACAGGCATGACACAGCGGAAAGCATAGTTGCCATCCTTGTCGGAATACAGGCGCCCACGGCAGTCCTGAACGTACCCGTCCTCTCCGGACCGCTGCGTGTCGTAGTATCCGTCCTCGTCGGTTTCCCAGGTCTCGATGAGGCAGTTGGGGATAGGCTTTCCGTTCGTGTCGAGGATACGACCCTTGACGAGCATTGGTTCGCCTGATTCTTCGCCGGCAATTTCGCCGCCGATCGCCACCTCGCGAGCATCCTCGACGAAGAATGGGCCAAGGACCGTCGCCTCGGTCGCTCCCTAGAATCAGAGCTGAGGCAAAGTAACGTTGGGGTGGGGGGTTGGGAAAAACTCACAGGAGGCTTGGGGTGGTTGAGTGTGTCAACGAGTGCCGAAACTCCAAACACGTCCGAGAGGAGAATAAACTCCTGCCGAATATCGGTGCACATCTGTCCAGTCTTGGTGAGGAACTCGAGGCCGTGCCTGTGGTCAGCAAGCCCTCTCTGGCGACTCACATCCACTCCTCGGGCGTAAGTCCGACCTCCTTGACAAACGAGTGCATGTGCCGCACAAGTGCCTCGAGAACAAACTTCTGCCTGGGATTCGTGCATCCCTGGTTAATGGCAATAACGTTCTCGGTGAGCTTGTCGGCGCTCATATCGGTCAGGTTGGGAAGGTCGTCGAGGTCGACGTCGGGCGCACCGCGCTGGATGGCGTCCAGGATCGCCTTGCCGACATGGGGAACGTCGCTGACCTTTGGCATGTTAATTGATAGGCTGTGGATGAGGTGTGGGAAGACAAGTGGGCTGCGTGGGTTGGGCTTATAATCTGTATCAGCTGAACATGACCTATTGACCATGACGTTTGCGGTGATTTAGAACGCCGCCTAACCAAAGTGTCCAAGTGTCATGTTGAAATGGGGCCACAAGGCCGGCGGAGATCTCACAGCCGAATGCCGAAATCCCTATTTTGTCTTACAATGGAATCAAATCAAATAGCCGCTCACCGCACTGACAAAGACCTCCCAAGGTTTCTATTGCGGCGGGAAGGCTAGTGGGACGCCGCGAATTCACCGGTCATACCCCACGGGGAGACGGAAGACCCGTTCGGGGAGATGATATGTGAGAGTGATTGACAAGCTGAAATAGTTTTTGCGCACAAGACCTGATTGAATTGAGTTTGCTGGAAACTCGGCTGGATCGGTGTGATCGACTGTGAAACCCGGTTCCCGGGCCGCCAACATCTCCCTACTACCAGAGTCGGCGACTCTAGATTACGCCTTTCAGCGCGACCCTCAACGGCGCTCACCCCACTCCCTCACACTCCGTGTACTCGTCCAGTACTCGTCCACAGCACTCGCTACGCTCGTGCACTCGTGCCGACGCTTCATCCGATACATGCTCTAGCCATGCTACTATACAATCCCATACACTAGATCGACACCTCCTTAATGTCTGGGACGACGTCAAACGTCGCGCCCGTCTTGGCCTTGACCTCGTCGACGGTGGCGCCGGGCATGAGCTCGGTGAGAGTGAGCTTGCCAGCCTTGCGGTCGACCTCGAACACGCAGAGATCGGTGATGATCATGCTCACGCAACGCGCGCCCGTAAGCGGCAGCGAGCACTCCTGCACAATCTTGGGCTTGCCGTGCTTGTCCGTGTGGTCCGTGCAAACGATAATCTTGGTCTGGTCCGGCGACGAAACGAGGTCCATAGCACCACCCATACCCTTGACGAGCTTGCCCGGAATGATCCAGTTGGCGAGGTCACCAGCCGCCGAGACCTCCATCGCACCGAGGACCGAGACGTTGACGTGTCCACCGCGGATCATGGCGAACGACTCGTCAGATCCAAACACGGACGCGCCGGGAACCATGGTCACCGTCTCCTTGCCGGCGTTGATGATGTCGGCGTCGACAGCGTAGCTGGCGGGAAGAGGGCCCATGCCAAGCAGACCGTTCTCCGACTGGAGCCAGATCTGGCGGTCCTTGGGCACAAAGTCGGGGATGAGGGTGGGCATTCCAATGCCCAGGTTGGCGTAGTATCCATCCTTGAGCTCCTGCGCCGCACGCTTGACAATGTTCTCGCGGCGGGCACGAGCCTCACCCTTACCGAGCGACGCGCCGGTGTCGGCTCCAGGCTCGGGCTTGGTGGTCATGTACTCGATCTCACGTGGCGTCGTCGCCTTGACAATGCGGTTGACGTACACGCCCGGCACGTGCACCTGCATGGGGTCGATGCTGCCAATAGGCACAATCTCCTCAGCCTCGACAATGGTCATGGCGGCGCTCTTGGCCATTGCGCTGGAGAAGTTGTTGGCCGTGTACCGGAAGACAGTGTTACCCGCCTCGTCGACCTTCCAGGCGCGGATCAGAGCAACGTCTCCCTTGATGCTCTCCTCAAGGACGTACTCGCGACCGCCGAACTCGCGCACCTCACGGGGGTTGGGGTACTTGTCCGGCTTGCCGTCCTTGGTGTATGTCTTGGGCACGCTAGCAAGTTGCACAGGGGTGTTGTAGCCGGTGGGCGTGTAGAATGCCGGGATACCTGCGCCCGCCGCGCGCATCTTCTCAGCCAGAGTGCCTTGAGGAGTGAGCTCGAGCTCAATCCCGCCAGTGAGGTACATGCCCTCGAGGAGCTTGTTGCTGCAAGTCAGCGCCGAATACCGATAACCGATAACCAGGCGAGAGAGGCGAGTCAATCGATATTGATACTCACGTGCCAATGTAAGAGCAGATTAGGCGACTGAGCTGCTTGGTCTCGAGCAACTTGCCAAGACCACGAGTCTCGCCGTCCACAAGCGCACCTGCATTGTTCGAGACGCCAGTGAGGTTGTTGACTTCGGTTCGCTTGGCCAAAGCATTAATGAGAGTGTTGGGGACGCCGCACAGCCCGAAACCGCCGGCAAGAACCGTGTCGCCAGTCTTGACGCCCTCGACGGCGGCAGCGGCAGACGGGTAGACCTTGGACGAGCGGGCGATAGCGCTCGTCGCGAAACCGCGGGCAAAGATGGAAGAGCGGACGGTGAGGCGGATCATTATCGCTCTCAAAAATCAAGAATCAAAGATGTGGAAAGATGGGAAATGAACCAAGTGCGTCACCCAGGGGTGGGCATTATCAAGGAAGTGGTAACCGGAATGGCAATGCCCGTAACCCGTTAGTATCCCTTGGTGGTTTAGCCATTCTTACACCATCGGGTGTTCCGATCATAATCCTCGGCTCAGTCCGACTCGACCGAGACACAATTCTACTGTCGGCCTTCCGTAAGTACGGGTTTACTCTTTTTCTATCGGTCTTGCACGGCATCAATAAGTATGAGGTCACCGGAAAATCCGGTGGGCTGATGACTAGTTTCAGAAGGAATGGTTTGGTTTAGGTAGATCACCGCACCTGGGCCCGACTCCTCCGACCCGACACTTATCCACCATTCATCATCCATCAACCTCGGCTCCTCACCATTCCATGCCGGCGGGGTAACAAATCGTCCGTCGTCAACGTGGTCACATCAAAGCACATGGACATAGTTTGAGAAACGAGTTCAGGCATGACATGGCATCTCCGAGCAATGAGATGACGGTTAAACCAAGCTACTCATCCTTCGGTTAATTCCATCCAAGGAATGCTTGAGAATATAGTCTTAGTTCTGCCTCTATCTGCCAGGTTCGCCAGCCAGTAAGTGCGCGTGATGCCGTGATCAACAACATCGAATCAAGTACCGGAATCGGGCCCCTCCTGTGATTGAGCATTGGTTTGGGGGCCCTCATTACACTTACTGATGAGTGCACCGATGTGGCTTTGGCAGTCACACAAAAGTCCGCGGACCCGTACGGTCTGGACTCAGAAACGGTCACGAGGAAGGTGGTCGCTGGGTTATACTAATCCTCCCAAGCTTCCAATTGACTTGTTCATCACCCATTTCCTCAACCGCTCCTTCCTTTTACACAACTCACAATTACTCACTCTCTCTGAACAGCCGGCTGACTGATGGTGAGAGCTGAGAGCGGTGATACGGAGCTCAATCCAGATATTGCAGCGGTTGCCTCGCCACTCGAGGCCAACCAAGTCGATCAGCCGCCAACCAGGTTCAGGGAAGGTGAGCGCCTGTCATGGTGAGTCGGCTGTGTTCCTTGTACCAGCTGACACGCCAGAGATCCGTTAGGAATGGTGACACCGGCTTGACTTCCAAGTCCCCCTTGATACTGACGGAGCGGAGGGCGTAATTTCGTTGAGCTAGCCTGCGCACGAAATGCTTTAGCTCAGAGGTTGCTGGGTCAACCACTTGTCAGTCGCACACACACTGATTCACACATGCCTCACACCGTACGGGCTTGCAAACTGTGGGTGGATGGGACTAGTGAGAGAATATGGGGAACTTGGCATGGCACGTCAATTCCCATCGTCAGCTCAGATCCTCCACACACAACTGACACTCACCACTGAGTGTCGGACACCTCAACCGTCTCTCTTCCCGGACTTAGCTGAGCTGCCACAACGACGAGCTAATGCAAGCATGTCTGATTCCCGGCGCCCGCCCCATCCATACCCAGCTGTGTGAATACACATGCATGGTAAAACTATGGGCTATATGCAAGGTTGCCTCAGTCAACTTTTCCTCTCTTGTCTCATGTAAGTCGACGTGTCGTGTGATGGTGATTCTCATTTCTCGCTGATAGTTTCGCTTCTAGTCACAGCTGACCCAATCTCTCGCGAGATTATAGTCGTGTACCCTGATGATCAGTGGGGCCATACCCTCCTACTCACACTCTCCCTACTAACACCCTAGATCAGGTGAACAAGCTCGCTGACTGCGGTCGAGTGGTACTGCTGCTTCTTGAGGACCGAAAGGGCAAGGAGGAGCGAGTAGAAGTTCTGGACCGAGTCGTGAGGCGTGTTGATGCCGCAGCCGTGGATGATGTGCGAAACCTGGATGGCCTTGCCAGTGCGGTGGAAGACGATCGAGCGCTCGAGGTTCGAGAGCACAACCCAAGCGATGGTGGCATCGTTGGAGGCGGCGTGCTTGCCAAAGCGGACCCAGACCTGGATGTGAGCGTGTGAGTAGACGTGTGCTTACCTGGGTAAGAAGGGCAAGGGCGTCGAAGTGGAGGTATGGGTCGCCGCGGACCTCAGCGACGACGCGGCCGCGGGACTTGTCAAAGGCAGCGCCGAGCTTGACGGCGTTGAGGACGGCGTCCATGAGGGGGTTGCTAACGACGGTGGTGGGGTGAACCTCGAGGGCGACGCCGGTAGTGCAGCCGATCTGGAGCTCGAGGCCCGAGTGGGCGTGGTTGGCATCGCAAGGCGAGGTGACGGTCCAGTGACGGCGGTGGTCAATGCGATTGTTGCGGGCCGTCTCCTCGAGAAGAAGAATGTTGAGCGAGAGGAGGACGTGGCTGTACACGACCGCCTGGAGGGAGCGATAACCGTCGGGCCGCTCGGTGCTGAGGAGCTGACGGGCGGTGTGGATCTTGGTGCCAGCGAGGCCGGTAGTGAGAGTGCCGGGCGACATGCCCTCGGCGAGGTAGCACATAAGAGGGTGGTGGAGGTGCTCACGGACGAGGCGGGACTGGAACTCGAAGACGAGGGGCGTGCGGCCGGTGTCACGAGGCAGGCAGACGGTGTGGGGCGGGTGGGGCGCACACGCGTACGATATGCCGGGGATGGAGAGCTGGTTGAGGTGACCAAGGAGGAGGCTCACGTCGTGGCAGTTACCAGCGGGGTGGGTGTGGGCGTGAGCAGGGCCGCAAGGGGCGGGGTCGCAGGCAGCGTGAGGGCCGCAAGCGTGAGGCTGGCAGTGGTACGGAGCGGCGTTGTTGTACGAGTACGGGGCCGAGGGCGAGTGGGCACGGGGAGGGGCAGGGTAGTACATCTGCGGCTCGTAGTGGTTGTGAGGGGAGGAGGGGCGGCCGTGGGGCCAGCCTGCCCAAGGCGCCCACTGGTGAGAGTTGTGAGCGTTGTGGGCGTGCTTGTCGCGGCTGGTGCCACAGGTGCACACGCCATTGGGGCCAGACTTGCAGTCGTGGTGGGTGTTGGGGATGGCGCCGGGCATGTCGAGGAGTTGTTGGGGTTCGTAAGTGTTGAGAAAGGTGAAGAGGAGAGTACAGAGAGCGTTGAAGACGAGGAGAATTGTCACCGAGGCTTTTGTGGGAAGCTGGATGAGTGAATGACGTTTATATGTAAAGTTGTGGGGAGGGCTGGAAGGGGTTGTAAAGAGGGATGAGTGAGTTGAGGGCGTGTGCTGTTTTGGCACAGGTAGATGTGTGTGACTTTGTTGTGCAACCGAGATCGCCAGTGGGTGCGAACATGCCGCTCGGACGCAACTTATTCCTTGTTCTTGACTCTCACGCCCTTTACACTCTCGACGACGCATTGAGTTATCAGCCCAACCAGTCGACATCTGGTAGTACACTAGTGACCCAAGTCGTCGCGGGAATCAGGAGTTCCAAACAGTTGTCCAAATGGTAAAGAGAGAAGAGTAGGAATGTGACTCGTTGTCACATTGACTAGTAGCCAACGGAAAACTGGGGATACAAGTGGTGCGAGGGAAAGGCGTTTGGGTGCGAGGTGCAATGGATGATCCGTCCAGGCCGTCCAGTCCAGGACATTGAACACAACTTGTGTATTCAACTAGCCCAACCCGCCATTGAGCGATCCTTTGTCCTGAAGGATCACTGCGAATGGGCCACCGTGACATGATCCGAGCACCGGGTGACAAAGGCAACTCTATACATGTGTATCGACGTTGCTTGGTGACGCCGGGGTATGCCTACAGCGTCATAGAGTATGAGGCTATGTCCGGTCACCGAAGACTGGGGAATGGATTTGACAGACGATGGATTCAAGAAGCGGAGTAACGCGGGGCGAGAGAGTGTGGAGAGAGCGGGGCCTGATTTTTCTCACCTCGCCTCGCCTCGCCTCGCCTCGCCTTCGCCCTCCTCCACTGCACCGCGATCGACTCCTCCCCCAGGGCTGATGTCGGAGGTTGTTCGCGTGGTCATTTCGTGAGCCGTTGGAAGCACGTGCCAACTCCTTTAAGGCCTTAGTATATATATTTTACCCTATGAGTGACTGGTGCTGTTGCCATTGTACGCTGCCGATCAGCTGATCCGATGATCTGTGAGTCAACACTTTGGATCTCATCTACCAGCTCTTCAATTCTCGAATTCTCCAATCTTTAATCTGTGCGCGATCGTCAGAAGTAGAGAATGCAAAGTCAACATAAGAGGTATAAGAAGCCAAATTACACAAAAGCTAGGGCCCCCGAGACAACGTCAATCAATCCTCCGACCTCGGCCCTTCCCTCGACAGGAACCAAACAAATCTGCCTCCGCTCTACACAAATTTCCATCTTGCCAACCTTGTGCGAGCTAGCAATGGCTCGGTGCAGCGATAGAAGTAGAGGTCAAAAGAGTAGCCTCGTGTGGGGCTCGAACCCACGACCGAATGATCAACCGGAATCCAAAGATCCGCATTAAGAGTCATTTAATCTACCGACTGATATAACGAGGCATCAGATGGTGATGTTTTGTGTGTTTTTGGGCCGGTATTTGAAGGGCCGCCACCGCGGCTCTGTTACTGAGGCCACAAGGGTTGGGAGGAGTAGACTTGTTGCGATTGTTCGTGGGGGTGGGTTGCATGCACGGGGCCATCTCCGAGTCGGTGAGCGGACCACCAGCAGACCACCACTTGGGACCAGAAGTAGATCTTCAACGTATTCATAATATCACAACTTGCCTTGTCCTTAACTTGTCGGCGGACACTAGCTCGCGCGTTTCCGGCCCCAACCCTTACAAATCTACTACCTTGAAACGACACTGGCCCCGAGTCTCCCTCTCCCCCGGCCCCGCCCCCCGCTCCCCGCCCCCAACTCCTCGAAGACTCTGCCATCAGGACTGGTCCTCGACAGCCTTGGCACCGGCCGGCATCTCGTCCTCGATCGTGATGACATAGTCGCGGAACTTGCGCGCAGGCACGCGCTTGGCGAAGAGCATGTCGAGCTCGTCAAAGCTGCGGCCCTTGGTCTCAGGTAGGCGGAAGTACGACCACACGATGAGCACAACAGTAAAGCCAGCGGGGATGAACGCCGCCTTGCCCTTGAGGTTTGCCTGGTCCGAGTTGAGCACGTACGGCGCTACGACCGTGTTCGCGATAGTGATGAGGTATTGCATACCACGGGCGACTGCGATGGTCTTGGCACGCAGCTGAGCGCTGCCGACCTCGGAAGCAATGACGAATGCGAGCGGCCCCACAGACCAGCCGTATCCCCCAAACCAGACCATGAGGATAATACCCTCGGCCCACATGACGGTCTTGGTTTGGTGGACACAAGCCAGGATGCCAACGGGGACCATTGTGCATAACATCCAAGCCATGCCTGCCAACCAGAGGGTGCGGCGGCCAAAACGGTCCTGCAGCGGCATGCTCAAGGCCGTGCCGACAAACGCAATTCCGTATGTGCCCAGGGTGAGCTTGAAGCTGTCGCTAGTCGGCATGCCGGCCTGCTTGAAAAAGTAGGTCTGGTAGCCTTGAACAATGAAACCAACGAGAGCCTGGGATGAAAGTGCGACGGTTCCGATTTCTGTACGGCGACGATCGACGCCACGGACCATGTCAGAGTAGGTGGAGCCAAAGTCGAGGTCGCGCTCAAGGCGGACAGTGTGCTCGATGAATGCGACGGCCTCTTCGTGATCAATAGCGGAGGAAGACAAGCGCTTCATGGAACGAATGGCGTCGGCTGTCCGTCCGTGGCGAACGAGCCACCATGGACTCTCGGGACACAGCAAGGCGCCGATGATCAGTGGGACTGGCCATATCCACTGCAGTGCGAAAGGGATGCGCCACCCCCATTGTCCGTGGTTACTCAGAAGACCAGTCTGAACGCCAGCGCCAATCAGATGCCCAATCACCCAGCACTGGTTGACGTACGTCGGGCCATAGTGCCTAATTGCTGGAGGGAGGACTTCGACGGCATACGCCGGCGCAATGACATTGAGTGTACCCCATGGCAAGCCGCAGAGGAGCATGCCTGCGACGATCATGCCCTTGCTAGTGGCAGCGAAGGGGAGAGCCACGAACCCGCTCAGCGCAATGAGAGACGCGACCATAATCTTCTTGTATCCCCATCGGTCGACGACAAGGCCGTTGAGCCAAATACCAATGATGATGCCCACCGACGAGGCGAGCGCTGATGTCAGCTACGAAGGCTCGAGATATATGTACACATTGATGTCTGCCACTTTGCGGGGATCTCGAGCTTGCCCGAGTGTCCAATCTCGCCAAACTTTGCCAGGAATGCCGGCTGCGCATAGAACGAATTAAGCAAGATCGTCCCGTAACTCTCCATCACAATGTTCTGTCATCAGCTTTCATCCTCTGTTTCCGACGCACCATAGACACAAGCACCGACCAAGCCAGCGCCTTCTTGTACGCGCCAAAAGTCGCGGCTAGGCCCATACGCTCTTCGGCCTCCTTGAAGTTGTGCGCCCTCTCAGTGAGCGCCGCATCGTCGACAACAGTGACGAGAGTGGGATTCTTCTCCTTGTCGCACATCTCGAGGGTAGGGTTAGCTGGTGACCGATCCCTTCTCCGCAGCGATCATATATGCTGTCCCGAAGTCGCGGAACGAGTAAGCAGCAATCATCAATCATCAAGGGAAGGCGAAAGCGCCGCTTCGTCCTAGTCACGAATAGAATCGTCCGGACAAGCGAGCTGGTAATCTCGCCTATCATGCCCCGCACACGACCATTAAACGGAGTACTAGTGTCGGATGGCAGCGGCAGCGCTCATCTACTCCCTCAGGGCCGAATTGCCAAGCCTCGTTTTTGGAATCCATCTCTTGGCTTGTTATTTCGGGGCTTTGTGGGGCCCAGTTGGGGCTTGTGGATCACATGCTCGTATCCAGATCCGGCACGATTTGATTTCCAGCCGGCTGCCCCTTCCGAACAGTTGGTGGGCCCATCTGCACAAGTATGGATCTTGGTGCTCTTCCGGAGTCGCTTTCATCCCGCCACATCGGCAGGATCGCCGTCGAACACGGTAGGCGTGTCATGTGGTTGAGCAACGTCAGCTGCTCCGTGATGTGTGTGTGGTGGAGTTGGAATGAACGGGAAGGGGCATCACGAAGAGCATCACGAACAGTATCTTATACCTGGAGATGTAGATGGAATACGGGTAGCTCGGCGGCGGCGGCGGCGGCGGCAGTGACGGCGAAGGGAAGAGCGCCGTGTGGTGTGCAAGGTGGGCAAGACTGGCCGGCGGCGCATGTCCAGTGATGCCAGTCACTGATGGATTGTTGCTTGTCGACGTGGATGAGCTGCTGATGTCTAGTCTAGGTGTTGTGTGCCACATCCCATATGCCACATACCACATGCACACATATAATTGACTCCGGTCTCACTCAATTGCTTCTGACGATCAACGATCCGATGTTCTGGAACATCATCACACAGGTGCCACAGAAACACATGCCACAGTCACAGACGCCGCCGCCACAGATGCATATACTACATGTTAAAAGCCCCAGCCTTGACGGACAACCCCGCGCCGGAAGGATACATCGCTCGCAGCTCCTCGGCCAGCATGCCGACAGGGTGCGCGGGCACGTCGCCTATATCCTCCATCTTGGCCTCGAGTAGGCGAAGCATTCGCTCACGTACGTCGGCATACTTCGCCTCGTCCCAGATATTGAAAATCTCAAGTGGGTCGGCGACGCAGTCGAACAGCTCCCACTCCTTCTCGGCGTCCGCCGGACCTGTGCCAGGCAACCCGAGGCCGTCGTTGTACCAGAAAATGAGCTTGTACCGCCGGTCACGAATACCGTAATGCGCGTACGCGTTGTGGTTCTCGTCGGCATGCATCCAGTAGCGATGGTACGCAACCGCGTCGGAACCCTGCCACTCCTCGCCGGAGAGGGAACGAACAAAACTCTCACCTTGCATGTAGCTCGGGATGCGGAGACCCGCAAAGTCGAGCCAGGTCGTTGCAAAGTCGACGTTGCTCACAATGTCGTCGCAGACACTCCCGGCCTTAATGCCCGGGGCGCGGATGAGGAGAGGCATCTGGAAACTCTCCTCGTAGATGAAGCGCTTATCGAACCACCCGTGCTCGCCAAGGAAGAATCCCTGGTCCGAGGTGTACAGCACCATCGTGTTATCTGTGAGTCCCTCGGCGTCGAGGTAGTCGAGGACCCGGCCGACGTTGTCATCGATCGACCTGGCGTTAACACCACCCAAACCTCGTACTCACTGAACCGTCCGGAGGTACCGCTGCATGTACCGCTGGTACTTGAAGCGGGCGAGCGCGTCACGCGTCTTGAAAGTGAACCGCTCGCCCGTCTCGCGGTCGATTAGGGGCCGCATCGCCGCCACACCCGCGTCCGAGTTCGGGAACGGGATCTTGCGCTCCCAATAACCAGGCATCACGAGCTCGCCGACCTCCTCTCCGCCCTCTGGTTGCGCAAGGCCAAGGTCTTGGTACGTCATGTCCATCGAGACCTTCATCTTGGCCACGCCCGCTGCCTTGGCGCGGTTCTTATAGTCGTCGGTGAACGTATCCGGCAACCGAATATCGTCCATGTACAGATCGCGGTGCTTTGGATCGCATTCCCAAGGGCGATGCGGCGCTTTGTGATGCAGCATCATAAAGAACGGCCTCTCCTGATCACGTGCTTCGAGCCAGTTGAGCGCTTTGTCCGTGATGATGTCCGTCGCGTACCCCTTCTCCGTGTGGACGCCGTTGGACCCGATGAACTGAGGGTCGTGGTACAGTCCCTGTCCCGGTACAACTTCCCAGTAATCGAAGCCGCTCGGCTCGTGTGCTGCCCCCTCGCCGAGGTGCCATTTGCCCACCATGGCGGTCTGGTATCCGCCGTGTGCACGCAGCTGCTTGGCGACGTTGGGGAGGTTGCTGTCGAGTTTGCTGTCGAGCGTGAACACGCCGTTCGTATGGTTGTGCGTCCCGCACAGGATGGCGGCGCGGGAGGGTGTGCAGATGCTGTTTGTCACGTAGCAGTGGTTGAAGAGCATGCCCTCGTGCGCCAGACGGTCGAGGTGCGGCGTGTGGTTGATGCCCGCGCCGTACGCCGAGATCGACTTGGCCGCATGGTCATCGCTGCGGTCAGCAATCGCAGGCAGGCTGTGGTCAGCGGCTCACGACATGATGAACAGGATGTTCGGGCGCTTGGTCTGCGTCATGGTGGCTGTGGTTGTGATGGAGTGAGTTGGAGACGTCGCATCTCCCAGAGTTCACGACGCGGCATGATGTAGTTCCAGCGATCATGTTGCCCACGTACATGCTCGTTTCTCCTACTCGCCCGCCCACTCGCCCGATCGATAAGCAATTCGAGATGCCCAGAATATCTCTCGGCGTCTTTGCCGGCATCGGGTTTGGTGATCCAATCAACCCGTCTCCTATACCGGGTCGACTGAATCATTGGAAATCGGCATCTTGATGGAAATGGATGTACAAGGTCAGGTTCTGAACAAGTCGTTAATGGTGTTAAGCTCAGATGTCAGAGTCAGGTGCACAATCTCCGAGTGGGCTCCACAACTCTCGGAAACAAGTACACTATCAAGGTCAAAGCAGAACGGCGATCTCACCGCCTTCCAGATCAGTAGTCTCATTCCACACACTGCTTGACGAGTCAGTTTCAAGTGGTAAACAGCATGATTCTTTTTAGCGATTACCCAGGCGCTCTCGGCGACAAATACCTGTCATTGGCGACGCTGGCGACGCACAGGCTGCACGGACAGCACGGCCTAGATCCAATCCACCACTCCACACCGCAGGTCCCCTGTCACCCTCAATCCTGGCGCAGCTTCTGACGCTATGCATGACCGTGCGCCGTGAGTCTGTCCCATTGTTGATCTACGGAACGTGTGCGACGTTGCTCGTCCGACCAAGCCGGCACTCCGTACGGTGGTCCCTCCAACCTCCTCCCCCTGTGCCGCAAGACAAGCCACCCCCTCGCTCCCTCCGCATCAACCCGAACCACCAGTTCGTCAGATGTCTCATCAATACCAGCATGGCCACCCCGAGCGCAGGCGCTGTCGTCTCGGAAGGGAATGTGTTACATATCGCGTGACATTGAATCTTCTTACCTTCTACACTCCCTTCTCTTCGTCGCGGGCCGACAGCGGGAAGGCCCAAGAGTGGAGCGAGAAGTCGCCCAGGTGCCCCAAGCACCCGAAAGTTCCGCGGCCCCAGAGTGCTGCTCTACGCTGGACGAGCCACCATCCGTCAATGTCGGGGCACCTCTGGTTGGACACGGTCACGGTCTGGACCCAATGCACCGTCCCCGCAGTTGTGCGCGACATTCGTTCACCGGGTAACGCACGGATCGCGAGGCGACTCCGTCCCCTCCGCGGCCGCTGGACGGTGATGAATTGAGAGGAGCGAAGACGCTCGCCCCCTCGCCTCCGTCTCGGCTCTTCAGCGGCGATTCCAACTGGACCATTCTTCACCGCCGGTATCCTCAGGCACACGACGCATGTCAAAGTCAAAGTACAGAACAAGCTTTGATAGGGTGCACAGTCAACATGCTCCAAGATCCGGTCACCTACCACCAAGAGCGTTGTTCCGCTTCTGCCAGATAGGGCCACTGCGCTTGGGCCGGCGGTACGCGCTTCACCCCGGAAGCAGGTGGGCTAGCAACCGCTGATCCTGCCACGAGCGCTGCCATTCCGGCCTTGATTCCTTGATTCGCTTGGCTCGCGCCATGTGGACAAACAATGCAGGTGTCAAGTGGTAATTTTTTTTTTTTTTTGCGGCATTGTGGCGGCCCGGGGTGCCAAGGACGTATTCCGCGCGCCCCACAGACACGGGTCTCAGAACAACGGATACATGAGGCAGAAGGAGGCGACGCCAGCTATGGCGTTCGAGTTCCTGAGGGGGAAATTCCAAGGCCAAGGGACTTGGGAGTCCTGGGTTGGCCGCTTTGACAGGATCTTCAATTCTACGGCGTTGACATTGCGCGCTATATGACGGCAAAAGCAGAAAACGAGGCACGGTACGATGAAGAGGATGTGTAAGAAGGCCAAGACGTCTATTTGTCCGTCGGGTCTTGAGTGCCACACTTTGGTTCTTGATGTTTGGTGCCAAGATAGGTAAAAGGTTGTAGGATTACGAGAGGTTCACGTGACGAATATCTTACTGGGGGTAAGGAATAAGTGATGCACGGACCGAGGGGGATTAAGGTGGGCTTAGCATCAGGTTGACTGGGGGGCGGGTCGCCATGGGGAAATGATACCGCACAGCCGGGGTATTACCAAATAGTGCTGATTCAATTTAAATTCTAATCCAATCCAAATAAAATACAAAATGACATTGACATTAGGTGTTGTTTGTATTGTTTCTAGGAACCGATTAGGCGTCGGGAGGCCGTGGTTCCCTTTTTTGAAATGAAAGCGACCTTAGTCGTTGATGGCATTTGGTGAACTTTGTGGTTACTAAAGAGGGGGAAGAGCCCTTCCCCCCCTTCTTGTACCCCTTTCTGCCCCCGCGCCGTTCCGAGGTTCCTCCATCAATCAATCCTCCCCCCCAGCTCGTCAACCTACCAACACCTCGGCTCCTCATCCACTCTTACCGCTCGCTTGTCACCAACACAATCATCCTGAACACATTGATAGTCCTCACTCATCAATATCCAACCAACCATGCCAGAACACAAGTTCTCATCCGACCCCGGTCAACAGCCTCCCAGCAGTGGTAAAGCACCTCGGTCATGGGTTCCCCGCGCATGTGATCGTTGTGAGTAATTGGCACGTTGACCAGCACGAGGTGGCACGGGAGGCGGCCACCTCCAAAGTGGCCACAGCGGGGGAAGCATGCGGAAGTTAGCTAACATCCAACAGGCCGCAAACGGAAAGCTCGATGTGGTACGCATTGGACAGTGAGACTCGGCGAATGCTAACATGCAGACCAGCAGGTCCCATGCAGGAACTGCGCCGAGGCGAATGTGACCTGCACTCACGACGCGCCGGTCCTCAAGCGTGGACCAAGGCCAAAGTAGGTGTTCACCGCCCCCTCGCTTACCACCGCCTCGCGGTGGTGAGGTTCTTGTTTTCTTCTCTTTTGCCACTTTGTGTGGCGCCAGAATGCCTTCCTTGTGCCACCTTCCCTCACCCTTACCTACCTTGCCTTGCCTCGGCCCCAAGAATCCTAGACTGTGGCGCGACAGATTACTCACCCAACAGACCGCGTAACCGCGATGTCGAATCGCGCCTCCGCAACCTCGAGTCCCTCCTTGCGTCCATTTCGAATGGCAACTCGTCGGCGGCCCTGACGCTCTCGCGGAGAGAACTGGACCAGATCCGTGTCGCTGCGCATATTGCTCCTGGACCAGACGCGTCGCCTGGTTCCGAGGCCAACGAGTCTGCGGCGACCCGAGAAACGAAGCCATGGGTCGGGACACCGAGCGAGCCCACCGCGACGCCCAAAACCAACGCCAACTCGACGCCGACTGCGCCGCCCGCGCCTACCCCGAATATCAATGCAAACCAGATGCCGCACACGAACGGCAACGCCCCGATGGACGGTAACTACGTTCCATTGATAATCTTTGACCCGTTCGGGGTCCCCGGTCCCAGTCAGCAGCAGATCCCAACCAACATGGTTTCTGGAATGAATCAGACTCTTGGACCGGCTGTCAACGACCCAACGTTGTACGCCGGGATGCGCAGTCCGCAGCACAAGCCGGGCGGCAAGGATCTGCTGTACCGCGACGCCGAGGGGCAGACTAAGTGGCTCGGCCCCAGCTCTGGTATGCCGTTGCTCGAGCGGCTTAAAGTCAATGGCAACTTCAACCCGCCAATGGACGACAACGGGAACCCCGTGGCTGATGAGTGGATGTCACTCACGAACGCCATTGGTGTGGATGTTGGCAATGCGCAACACCTCAACGAGTTTACGTCTGCCAACCCCTCGGCAGCCGTGTCGCCGTCGAGCTCGAACGACGACTTTATCTGGGAGCGCGTCACGAACGTCGTCCCATCAGATCTCGTGGACTCGCTGGTGCGCTCGTACTTTACCATCTCGCACCTGCGTGAGTAGTTTTATCTGCCCTGTTGTTAGGCTAACGTTCAGTATGGCCCATCTTGCACGCCCCGACGTTCATGCAGTCTTACGTCGACCCCGAGCACCGTAAGAACCCCTCGTTCGTCGCGCTGGTCCTATCGATCTGCTCCCTGTCGTCGCGCTACACACCAGACGACCGGTTGCGGCAAGCCAGGAAGACTGGCAACCTGCTAGCGTACGACCTGATTGAACTGGCCAAGGACATTACCGCCCAGGCTTCGGCGGAGCGGTCTGACCTTTACATTGTCCAGGCGCTGTTCAACCTCGCTGTTGTGCAGGAGGGTACTGCGCGTACCAACCAGCTTTGGACGTTCCTCTCGCAAGGCGTGAGCATTGCGCTCGATCTCGGTCTCCACCGCCGCAAGGACGATTACAACTTCACTGCGTAAGCTACGCAATCTGTGTGAACCTGACAGCAGCGTCGAGATGGAAGAGCAAAAGCGCACATTTTGGGCGCTGTACTGCCAGACGGTTCAGGCCTCCTGCACCTACGGCCGGCCACCCATGCTCCGCCTGATTGACATCGACATGGACGAGCCTGCGGCTGTGGACGACGTGTACATCTCGGTCGACGGAGGCATCGGCACCCAACCGCCAGACCGTCCATCGGTCATGGCGGGCTTTGTTGCTGGCGTTCGTCTTCACATGATCCTCGAGCGCACGATCCGTCGTGTCAACATGGTCACCCGCCCTATGGAGAACTCGAACCCGTCGTTCCTTGATCTCGTTTACGGGGGGACTTTGCGGACATACCGCATCCCTGACGAGCTCGAGCTCCTGCCACACGTTACCGATGGGCTTGTGGGCGACTGGTCGTTCTCTCCTTCCACCGTTTCCGACTCGGACTCTGTGCGCTTCTTCCAGCGCACGCGCGTGTTCACATTGCAGCAGTTCATCCGGCTGTTATCTGCGCGGCACCGGTTCACCGAACTTCTCGCCCAGCCTGAAGGGCCAGGGTCCCCAGGGACGTCAGAGGAGCAAGCTGTACTACAGCAGATCACACAGTCTGCTCTCGGCATTATCGGCACGTACTCGATCATTGACACGCAAGCCCGCCTCGACTACTTTGGTGCCCACGCAGTGAGTAACCCCAACCTAGGAAAGACTGTTGCTGACTCTAGATCTCCCAATTGACGCAGGCGGGTGCCGGTCTGATTGGCGTCTTACTGCATGTCCGCAGCTCGCCAACTGCTGGCGACAACGTGTTGCACGTTGCGTTGCAGGGCTTGTGCGCGTCCATTCTCGTTCTCACCAAGCTCGGCCATCGTCGTCCAGCAGGCAACCGTTCCGCGGAGCTGCTTATCGAGTTTGCGAGAGCGTGTCGCATCCTGATTCCCGGACTGCCAGATGGCGAGCGGCTGGCTGCTCCGGGATCAGTCGAGGTGCCAATGCTGCGTGCATTGCCACGCCGAGCCAACCCAAACACGCAGGGGAAGGGCGAGGACTCTCTCAGCCAGGCGCAGTTTGACGAGTGGCTCGGTATTGCGCTCCAGGGCGCGCCCGACGTGTGGATGAACGCGGAACACGCTGCTGGCTTCACGCCAGACCAGACGGCGTTTGCATTGTAAGGGTAGGGATCTTTGGTGTCCTGTGAATATCTTGGGGGCGCATAGCGCCTACGTCTCATTGTGACGGATCTTGGTACCATTTAGTTTTGATATAGCGCATTGGAGCGCGTTGTATGATGCAGTCTTATTCATCACCTTAGTGTGGCCCTATAAACGGGGAATTAGTTGTGTCGCTGATGACTGGTGATTGGTGGTCGGACGCGATCGATTTAGGCGAGGGTGTCGGCAGGATCGGGGATCGGGAGGTCGGGAGGTCGGCGTCGGCGTCAGCTTCAGGGAGTGAGTGACTTTGCTTTGATGGCACACGTGTACATTATTATTCAAGATGAGCTATGGCCATTCTCGGCCGCGGAGTAGAATGCGAAGTGTGCGGGGTTGTAAATCGCCGAGGGCTTATCTCGGTTCTCCACAAATCTCCAAATCCAGGTTACATCTCCGGCTTGTCCTATCTACACTGTGCGTATCTGCGACCTTTGCAACGTCTTTCCACGCCTTGCAACGCCTGGCAACACCTTGCAACGACCTTGCAACTACCTCTTCAACATGTTTACGCAACCGTGTCCGCACCCTGTTATCAGCATTGTCCGAGGCTGTAATACTCCCCCCCCCCTCCCGCCCCGCCCCGGCCCGCCCCCCCCCCCCCCCCCTTTTAGCCACAACTCACCGAAACGACAATACTCTCTCCGGAGATGAACCCCGAGTCGGGGCCGGCAAGGAACGCAACAAGATTAGCCACGTCCTCAGCCTGCACCAGACGGCCCATGGGTGTAACCTTGATACGGGACTCTGTCAGTGCGCCCTGCGGTCCCCCGAGATGGCCACTGAGCGTCTTGTCAATATCGGTCCACATCTGGGTATCGACTGGCGACGGGCAATAGACATTACACGTAATCCCATGCCGTCCCAATTCCTTTGCTGCCGATTGATTAAGTGACCGCACGGCGAATTTCCTGGGGTCAGAAAGGACGAGCCAAGAGCGGTAGACTAAAGGTAGACCAAAGGAGGAAAGGGGGTGCCAAAGGAGGGCGGCTTGGGCTTGGGAAGTGAGGCCTGAGAGAGACACTTACGTTGCGGAATACATTGAGAAACCGGGATATCCTTGCCTTGCCAACCAGCGGTAGAGCATGCTGCAATGAGTTTACCGCCTCCACCCTGTTTGATCATTTGGCGAGCGGCGGCCTGGTAGCATAAAAAGACGCCGCGAACATTGACGGCATGTAAGTTGTCCATTGTCTCAACGGTTACGTCGAGGAATGGGCCGACAGGGGCGATCCCAGCATTGGCGATCATGACTTGGGGTTAGTGGGTTGGGTGGGTGGGTGTGGGTGGGTGGGTTGGGGGGGGGGGGGGGGGGGGAGAGAGGGGGGGGGAGTTATGTTTCAAAGGATGTTCATTTAGACTCACCATCGATGCGCCCGAGCTCAGCGACAGTCAATTCGATCATGGCGTCCACGTCGTCTTTGTTTCGCACGTCACATTTTATCGGCACGACCTTGCCTCCTAGTTCCTGGATGAGTTTCTGTAGGGCTGGCTGGGCGGACTCGAGGTCGGCGAGAGCGAGGTCGAACCCGTCGTTTGAGAGACGGCGGGCGATGGCTGCGCCAATGCCCTGGCTTGCGCCGGTGATGACTGCGACGCGGTTCGTCATTGTGTGTGTGTGGGGGGGTGTGGGGGGGGGGGGGGGGGAGAGAGAGGGAAGGTGGTGGTGGTGGGGGGGGGGGGAGAGGGGTGGGGGGGAAGGTGGTGGTGGGAGTTGAGTTGAGGGGAGTGGTGGGAAGTGGGAAGAGTCGGAACACGTCTTATGTCTTGTCATGTCTAGAAGACGGCTGATGAGCCGGCGGATGCGCCCGCCGGCATCATGGTTGCCGCGGCTGGCATTGCCGGAGGTCACCGAGTCACATGATGTCGGTCGGCATGTCGGCACAAACATGGTTTGAGGATCGAGACAATCACACGTCGCATATGCTGGCTGAAGGAGGGGGAATGAGAAGACGAGCTGGGTACTGCGCAGTGCGCTGCGCGGGTTCGCTTCGCTTGCTCACTTTCTCGCTTGCTGCTCCGATACTGCGCGCCACCCGCCACACGCGTCATTCTCGAATCTTGAGCGGAACATTTCCGCTCGATCACCATCGCTTATCTTTACAATCTCTGGGGATTACTACATGACGTCCCTGCCCCACAGCCCCACAGCTTGCTCCACCACAGTCGCACAAATGCATACACATACCCTCCATTCCCATGCTAGCACAAATGAACAATGCTCTTCCATCTCATATCGTGACTATCATTATCGTCATCCTGTAATGCACTCCCTACAAGCCCAAGCTCTTGCGGTTCTGTCGTCCACGGTCCCGCGCACGTCTCGCAGAACGCACAAGCCCCAGAAGAGCCGCCTTCATCTTGTCCTTGGCCGGCGCAGCCTGGTAGTCGTGCAGCGCGTGGATAAACTTGGTCTTGTCCGCCGCAGGAAGCACGTGCCCAGGGATCTCGGAGAGCGCCTCGGTCGCATAGGTCTCTGCTTCAGCCGCTGGTACTGATGAAACAGTCGCCTGGATAATGAGCGGCGTCTGCTCAAACCCTTCCTCGGGGTACCCCTGCACGATCCCCTGCAGTACCAACGAAAGGAGCGGCTTGGCAAACTGCGCAAAAATGGGTTGCAGCTGCGCCTGGTTCTGGCCATCGGTCAAGCGCTTGGCGAGCATGTGCAACGTGCCGAGACACACGAGAATGGTCTGTGGTGCGGGGCACATGATAGCGGCAAGAGTGTGCGACACGGCCTGCGGGAGCGCAGGAGAGGCGAGCGTCTGTTGCGGCAGGTCGTCAATGTACGCCATAAAGCAGTGCACGTAGTCGTCCATGACGTCGGCAATCTCCCGCGCATCCTTCAATGCCAAGAGCTTTCCCAACGAGTCGGTGACCGTCTGGAATGCGCCCACAAGCAGCTGCGCCAAACCCTCGTGGCCAGGCTGCTTGGCTGTGCGCGCAAACTTGCTCGCAATCTTGCCGGTTATCCAAAGGTACGACGAGTAGCCAGTCTGCGCAAACGAGGCCGTCAAGCGCGCCAGCACGGGCTGCACCACCGGCTCGAGTGCGCGCTCGGGGAAGAATGTCAGGCCGCGGCGGAGAATAGACCCAACACGCTCGGAAATGAAGTACAGCTTGGCGTATCTCTCCAGGAGCTTGTCGAGGATCTGGTAGATGGACGCGGCAGTTGGATAGCATGACTTGGGGACTGGGTCGAGGGTGCGTACCACCGTCAGGTACGAGTCAATCTGCTCGAGCGCATCCGCGACGTTTTGCAGGTCCATCTTCTGGGCTTCCGCAGGGGCGTCGGCCACAAGCTCGACGCGCTTGATCAAGGGTGCACAGAACAGTTCCAGGGCCGCGGCAGCTTCGTCCGGGGGCTGCGACGAGATTACAAAGCCAATGGCCTCGCAAACCTCAACCATGTCTGTCTGCTCCAGCTGCTGGCCCACTGTCGTGACGAACTGATGCAGCTGGGGAAGGAAGGGGACCAGATGCCTCTGGCAGTCCTGGCACATGAATTTCATGGCCTGCGCCGCTGCAGCCGACACCTCGTCGTCCTTCATGTCGAAGCCGGCTGAGATGTACTGCAGCTGGAACGAGAGGTTCTGGGGGTGACGGTCAATCCACTGCGTATACCGCGAGATGACGAGAATGGCGGCGTAACGGATCCGAGGGTGGTCGGGGAGTCGGGGGAGAATTTCCATAATGTGCGGCATGACCTCGTCGTCGTCCGGGTCAACCTCGGCGCCCATGGACCGCATCGAGAAGAGTGGTGCCTCAATCTCCTGCCACGATGGATTGGGCTTGGACATGGCAGCCACAACCATCTCGTACGACTTGCGCAGGCAGGCCGGCGCGCCGAGGACCTGGCAGCAGTCCTTGAGCGTGTCGCCCATGCGGTGACGGAACGTCCGGAATTCGTCGCGCTCCTGTGGTGTCTGGTTCTCGTCATCGGCAGGGAAGTGGAGGTGGCCGATGATGGTGGACTGGAGGTTGGCGTAGACATTGAAGTAGGGGGCAAAGGCCTCGTCGCGAGCAACGTCCGTCCCTCTGTTGACGATTCCCGCCAGTATCCACCAGAACTGGAAGGTGATGGGGACAATGTCGAGGTCGGGGTACGCTGTGCAGGCCAAGATGGCTTCGACCAAGGGGAATGCCTCTCGAGGGTGGATCTTGATGATGTCGCGATACGACTCACCAGTCTCGCAGAACAGGCGACAGTATCCACGTATCCTGTCCGGGTCGTCCTTGTACTCGTCCAGCTTGGGACGCAAGGCAATGATGCGATGAAGGATTTGTTGAACAATGTCTGGGTTGTCCTGAACCTCCTGCGTCTCGTGAACGAGGTCACAGATGACGTCGACAGCGGCATCGAACAGGTCGTCTGGTCCGAGGGCGTCGAACATGGCTGAGAAAAGGGGCGAGAGGGCGACAGCTGCGACGGGGAACTCGCCAGCGCGCAGCCATGCCCGCATCGTCTCAAAGATGGCGACCTGGATAGGTGATGTGATCCCTTGAACTGTCAGCTGACGGCCCACTTCCCGAACGGGCAACAACTCACCTGGCGCCTGAATGTACATGGAGAGAATCCCGATGACCTGCTCTGCAGAACCGGTGACGAGCGCATCAATAGTGTTGGTCCCTTCTGGCTGCGACCATCAGCACGGTGGTCTCGGCGGCCCGGTATGACGAGCATGGCCCATGCGTGTGTCACGGCGAGTGACGGCGCACAGGACTCGGACTCACCTGTGGCAACCGGGGGTTGAGAGACTCTTCGGCCAGTGAGGAGAGGAAGCGGAGCAGAACCATGACCGTGTTTGGGTCGTTTCCGTACAGATTAATCATGTCCTGTACCACATCGGTCCACTCTGGCATCTGCAGCGCGAGATCGGCCAGTGCTAAGGCAAGCTGCGTCAGAACTGCGCGTGACCCCGACGGTGCGCCGGGTTGGACCAAAGGATTTAATGCTCCCAGCAGCGAGTCGCGGAGGGAAGGTAGAGAGTCTCTGGGAAGTTGGGAGAGGTCATAGAGTATCTGAGTATGAGCGATCAAGGTGCCCAAGACGCGGAGATGGTGCTCACCTTTGCACGCAAGGTCTGGGCCGAGAACATGCGGCCTTCGAGGGGCGCCTCTGGGTTGACAAGGAGCGTGTGGCATGTCTGCCACGCCTCGACCTGTAAGGGTTAGAAGTTGTTACGGGCCATGGAGTGGCGAGTAGCGGTCGGCCGTTGTTGTTGTTGGACCGCCGAGGTACATACGTTGTGCTGGAACTCTTGTAGCCAATCGTTTGCGCGCTTCTTTGCTTGTGCGTCTGGGTCGTGATACAAGGCTTGGAGAGCTTGGAGCACTGTAGCTGTTGCCTGCTCCTGTTGTGTTGTCGCCATGCCGTTGAGGGAAGGTAATGACAATAAAGAAAGTTGTTGAGTAAGTGTGTTGAACTTGTTAGCTACCTTGTTACTTGTTGACCACCCAAAGCTGTCAAGTTACCAAATGATGCAAGATCCGTGGGTGAGGTACCTGAACCCTCTAGCCCATGGCCCATGACCAGTTCAACTATGTCGCGTGGCAAAGCATACCCATACGCCGCAATTGTGGCACTCAAGCTAGGTAAGACTGAAATCGGTATCAATAAAACATTAGATATCAAAGTTTAAAACACATAATTAAACACGTGGTTATCCCCTTTTCGGACAAGAACGGGATTCCAGGCCGATGTGCCTGCATCCAACTCCGAAAATGTCCATGGGAACGAGTTGTCACCATGAGACGACTTGGGCACGCCCAAAATCCCCATACCCACGCAAAAGAGACAGCGTGGGTATAGTGGGTAGTGCAGGTCAGACATGCCCATGACAACCGAGCCTCAATTTCGCTTTCGGGTCCTCGCCAGATTGCCAGGTTCGGGGCAATCCGATTTCTAGTCCCGAGGGGACAGAATGTGGAGCCTTGACCTGCGGTAGGTTCGCTGGAGTCACGATTAGCTCTTGAGGCCCCATGGCCCATCTCTGGCAGGGTGGCTCCCCAGAGTCTCACGTGAATGCTGCCGCCGGGACGGAGTAGCGGTCGGAGAGCGGCCCTACTCGTCTCAAGTGGCGTCAATGTTGGCGATTGTCTAGGGTTCCTAGGCCGACCAGGGGGGCCAGACCAGAAGGGCAGAGACCAGGAAGCCAAGAGGTGCGAAATGGCGCGACTTGAATCTTGCATGTGCCACAGCACAGCTGCTCACAAACAAAGAAGAAAAATTTGATCCCGATTACATCAGCAGAGTCGCCGAAGACGTCAACAATTGATTCGGTGGCAAAAGGCGCAACGTGCAGGACCGTGTTGGCCGCGACATGACATGCGGTTATGTTTTGTTGTGAGATTGGCCGAATGTCGCCAGCAACTGCCAACCCTTGGGCGCCGTGCGCCGTTGTTGCTGTGCGGTTACTATCCCCTACGTATTATGCCCTACATCCTCGGTCTGTGGTCCGTGGACCTTGGACCCGAAAGAGGCCAGAGAGTTGATAGGCATTTGACCTATGGTTCGCTCAAGCTTGGATCACGAGCTCGGTGCCGAGTCATACACATGCCTTTGGGACTGCGGAAGTTAGCGACTTGGAGAGAAATGTTAGTGGTATTGAGGTATCGGCCCTTTGCCCCGCGCCATGCCTCCAAAGGCCCGCACTCGCACCTCACTGGGCCTCTAGACTGATATTTACTCTCAAGGCCGTTGAACCCTGGATGAGCTCAATCTTGACCCCATCTCGGCCGCGCACGCTGTTTGTACCGGATTACTTGTCATGTCTGAACAGCCACCTACGCCACTGGAACTGAAGCCAAGTATTCTGTGAGCGAAAACCGTCCAGTCTTGCGTCTGCTGACCCTTTGCTGCCCTTCTTCCTTGTTCCCTCAGTTGGCTCCTGGTCCCTTCACCAGGCTATATCGACTGGGTCGCCACCTTGACTCGCACCTGTGCTCTATCCTTTGGTATCGCATCGCTATCGGGTAGATTTTGCTCAGTGGTTGGTGGAGTTTGTTGAGCTTTGACCTCTTGTTTACATGATGCAAGCGAATATTGAGACCGAGAAGCGAAGGTAATGGGTCAACGTGGCTAGGGGTGAATCAAGTTTTGGATGGGCTAGGCTTGGTCTGAAAAGGTTCCGTGCACACACACGTTTGCCCTTTGGCTTCGACCTTCCCCTCCCCCCCAAGTACCCCCCCCCCCCCGTGGGTTTTAACCGCTCGTATCATCCCATCAAAACTAATAGTATAAGGCCTCGTGGCCCCACGCCCTAACAACCAAAACTCACTATAACTGTACATATCCTACCGCCCCCCACCCCCCCTCCCCCTCCTTCCCTCCTTAACCCTTTGCCCTTTGCCTAGACCCGTAAAGTTCTTTCTCCACAATCCTCTTCCCCCCTCCTCCCCTCTTTACAATCAATCCATCCACATCCCATCCATCAACCCCACAATTCAATCATCAATTCTCCATTCTCCATCTACATCTCATCAACAATCTTCTTGACATTCTCTCTTTCAACAATACTCTTCATTCAATATTGTCCACCATTGTAATATTGTGATCAACAAGCACCTTGTCACTCACAAACGGCACCGTGTCAAACCCCCAAAGAGACAGCGAACCCCGTCATATCATTCCCCTCCTCTCCCCCCCCCCGGTACCCCCCGCCTCACGCCACCCTTGTGCCAACTCCCTGGAAACACCCCATCCACTCATCTCATCCTTCTTCGGCATCTACATCTCTTCTAGTCTCCCATAGGAGCTAGCTAACCTCTTGACTTGCCTTCCTTCTCCTCTCAATGGCCCATAACCAACAACCAGCAACAATGGCTGAAGCTTCCTCTGACAACCCATTGGCGTCCTTCCCCACGCCGGTCCCAGACCCCATCACCGGTCGCCTTGACCCCAATGACCCCGCAGTCAAGGCGTTGACCGATGCTGCTCTCAACATGGACAAGAGCAAGATTCCTCGTCCATACAAGTGCCCACTGTGCGACCGTGCATTCTACCGTCTGGAGCACCAGGTGAGTTGCACATCTTAAAGATGACCACCCCCACAAGTGGCGCTAATTTTAATTCAGACGCGTCACATCCGCACTCACACTGGTGAGAAGCCGCACGCATGTACCCACCCGGGATGTGACAAGCGCTTCTCGCGTTCGGACGAGTTGACACGTCATGCGCGCATCCACCTTCCCCCTGCCGCAGAAAACGGTGTAAAGGGCAAGGCGAGGCATGAGGACGAGGACCATGAAATGGACGGTGACCGCCGCGGCCACCTTCCCCACCTCGGCCCCTCGTACGGCATGGACTTTGATGGCCGTCATGACTACGCCAACGCATACCTTCCCCCGCTCCCTATGGGCAACGGTGCTGCCGCGGGCTCTGGAATGAACGACATCTCGGCGCTTGCTGCTGCTGCTAGTGACCAGCTATACGAGCTTGAGCGTCACGAGGCTTTCCGTCGCGCCGAGTACGAACTGCGCCACCGTCAGATTGCGGCGGGTGCTGGCCGCAAGTCGAACGGTGGGTCGCCCAGTGCCAACACTCCCACATCGTACGGCTTCTCGAACGAGCGCGACCGTCTCTCGCAGGGTGCACCGGCGCCTAGCGGCGGACAAATGGTTTTCCCCGTGTCGGCACCGCAGCCGGCCACGGCCAACCACCCCGCTGTCCCAGCTGGAACGCTAGCAGACCCGACCTACCTTGTTCCGCCTTCGTGCCACCACCCAGACTGCCACAAGAGCTACCGCAAGCGCCTCAAGGTTGCGCGTGAGACAGCTGCTTGCCCTAACTGTCTGACGCCGTCGAACGGTGGTGCACACAAGGGCCACGGCACCGGTGGTGCTGGCCGCGGTGCTGGCGGGCCTAGTGGCGACCACCACTCGAGCAACGGGTCGACTCCCAAGGACCGCTCGGGTATCGACTCGTCGGATGACCTTACAAAGCTGACTGGCAATGTGCCGGGTGGCAACGCGTACCACCTTCACCATGCCAGCCTTCAGCAGCAGTTGGCTCGTCTGCAGCAGCAGCACACGCAGCAGATGCATCAGCACAAGAGCCGTCGTCCGCATCAGCTGAACCCTTACCCAGTCAACATGCACCAGCACCGATCGTCGCACGCGTCGCTTGCGCCGTCGGCTGAGGTGTCACGCGCTGCCAGCCCTGCGACGAGCGACTCGTCGGATGACGAGTCACATGCGCCGCATGTGCATCACCCACACCCGCAGTTTGCGCACACGAGCCCGGTGCTCGCTGGCATGCGCGGCATGTCTATTTTCCCAGGCCGCAACGTCATGACTGCGCCTGTGTCGGCGTCTGGCAGCCCTGTCACATCCCGTGCTACCTCGCCGGTCGAGGGTGGCCACAGTGCCTTGTCGGGCAAACACGGGCCTGCTTCGACAACTACTCGTGACGCCAAGAACCGCGCTCACCCGTATGCACTTCACCACAGTCACGGACTGCACCACCACGCGCATGCGTCGGTTCCCAGCTCGCCTCTTGTCTCTGCTACCAAGTCGCGCATGTCACCGCCAAAGCTTGACACTCCCCACAAGAGCGTGGAGGAGATTCTCAATTCGTCTGCCATTCCGCCTCCGCCGCCCGTCAATGATCGTACTCTTCCGCCTCCCCACTCGAACGCTGCGTTCGCCTCTGTACCCAGCATGAGCTACTCGCTCAGTGCTGGCTCTGCGCATGCCAGCCCTGTCGGTTCTCGTTCCAGCTCGCCTGTCCACAACATGTCGGCTCATTCTCACTCGCACCTAGCCAATTCTGTCCGCCAAGCGTTTGGCATGACGGCCATGTTCCGCGGATCAGATACGCCTTCTACTGTGACGACCAACCCATCCCCAAAGAGCGTCATTGGGCATTCGTCGCCTCCTCCCAAGCTTCCCCCCTTGGGTCATGGCAACCCTGATATCAAGCCGAGTTTGCCCAGTTTCTCGCGGGGACCCTCGCCCGCGCACCTGATGGAACTGGACGGGCAGGCTTGAGAAGTGAGCAGCAGAAATGTTGAGCAGAACAGATGTTTGGCTAGAGCCTAGAGACAGAGTCGGTGTATGTACACGTCGGACGCTGGTAGATACGATACGATAGATGCGATACATTACTACTGTTGACGGGGCAGGCTGTAGGCTGGTGTAAGAGATGGGAAAGCGGGGTTTGATGACCGACGTCAGCCTGTAGTAGCTTGAAATGTGATGAGGAACAGACATGACGCCATGACGATCCAAGCGCCCAGTTGAGTGCGAGGAAGGGGTGGGGTGGTAAACTCGACTAGGGCGTTGATCATGAAGGATTCAACATCAAACGTGCGTAAGCCTCCTCGTGATGCGGAGCTCCCGATACTCCTACCTGTTAATCGTATGGTACTCTCTTGGCGGCCGAGTCTACCGAGTCCAAGCTCAACCAGGTAAGAGTTTTTCTCCGCGGTACAACCTGTTCAACCTGTCAACGTGTATACACATTGTCCTTTACTATTTAACCCTGAAGCTAAACCATTAAGAAATTAGATAGCGATAGCCCGGTCCCCTCCATCTATCCATCCCTCCCATCCATTGTTAAATTATCCCTATTAAGGGATTGTATACGAAAATCTGCCGGGCCCCGAATCCCCGAGTCATTCGAGTCAAAACTCAAAAGGAGGCCCCAGCGCGCTCCGGAACATGACAAAGTTACCACGTGGTTTGATCATTCTCAACATTCAAGATGGCCCCGCATTCTCTCCATCTCTTTCCATCTCACCTCCACTTACCCAAATCACTCAAGATATCCTCCCTCTCCTTCTCCCTCAGACGTCTCAGTGCGCCGATTCGCACGTATAGTACAACCACAATGTCCCAGACGTCGTTGTTTCTATGTTACTGTCCGGACCGGACTGGGCCAGGGGTGCTCGAGACCAGGCTCAAAGTTCGCGCAGAGCATTTTGAGGGATTCAAGAATACCATGGAAGCTGGAAATGCTGGTGCGTTTGGTGTGGGAGGGAGGGAGGGAGGGAGGGAGGGAGGGGAGAGAGCGCACGTCGCCACTGACACTAGAGTTTGGCCGCGCCTTCCTCCCGTCCCCCGGCGACGCGCTGTACCACCCTGAACGTCTGTCTGTCCTCCCGCCCAATGTCCAGCCTATGGCAGGGAGTGTCATGATGCTCCGTTACCCCAGCCTCGAGGAGGCTTGGGAGAGGGTCAAGGCCGACGTATATTGGACTGCGGGGGTATGGGACCATGACCGCACGTTCGTCACGCACATCGCTGACCCGCCGGCAGCGGGGACCGTCCCGGGCGTGCCGGATGCTGCGGCCATTGGGTCTCGCTAGGGTGAAGAGTGGGCGAGTTTGGAAGAGGGGTCTGAAGAATATGCAAATGCAATTACAAGCTAGCGACGGATCTGGATGCAGAAGCGACTTGTACACTTGTAGAACACTCGATTTGCCTGCGACTTAGCATGACACACAATATCACAATATTGGCACCACCTTGGCACTCTAGACCGTCGTTGGCACCCACGTCGTTGGCACACACGTCGTTGGCACTCTAGACCGCCGTTGGCACACACGTCGTTGGCACCCTCGCTTGGCAACAGTGACTCGAGCCCACCACTATAAGTTGGCAACATGCCGATCGGATGTGGGCGGATGTGACCATGTGTGACGTAGGGCTCGGCCATGTCCGCTGATTACCGCTGGCCCATTATCCGGCTTGATATATTGATATATCTCCTTTTCCTCGTCACTTCACCCACTCACTCGCCAGACTCACCTCCACCATGACCCCAGACGCAGCCCCAAACACCGCCCCAGGTCCCGGCCCAGCCCTCGCCGCAGGCGGCGCCGACGCGTCCTCGCGCGTCCTCCACCGCTCCCTGGCCCTCGGCATGCCCATGGCGACCCACGCCAAAGGAAACTACCTGTACATGTCTGACGGCAGCCGAATCCTCGACGCGTCCGGTGGTGCCGCCGTCGTTTCTGTCGGGCACAGTGTTCCCGAAATCGTAGACGCGGTATCGAAACAAGTCGGAACGCTGCCCTACGTTTCCTCGGCCGTATTTGGCATCGAGCCAGCCGAAGACCTCGCCAACATGATGTGTGAGGAGGCTGGCATGGCGCGTGTGATTTTCCTTTCGGGAGGTAGTGAGGCGGTGGAATCGGCCATCAAGTTGTGCAGGCAATACCATGTCGAAAATGGGGAGCCGCAACGGACGAAATTTATCGCCCGAGAGATATCGTATCATGGTAATACGATGGGTGCGCTCGCTTTGGGACGACATAATCGGAGGAGACAACTTTATCTCCCGATGATGCCAGATGTGTTTCATGCCGTGTCGGCGTGTAATGCTTGGCGATTCAAGAAACATACCGAGTCAAATGACGATTATGTTACTCGACTCGCAAAAGAATTGGATGACAAAATTACTCAACTTGGACCAGAAACCGTAGCGGCATTCTTCGCGGAACCGGTCGTGGGCGCGGCATCGGGATGCGTCCCGTTCATTCCGGGATATTTGAAGGCCATGAAGAAGGTGTGTGAAAGGCACGGCGTCCTGTTTTGCCTGGACGAAATCATGTGCGGCGCCGGCAGGACAGGTATGATGCATGCGTGGATGCACGATGGACCGGAAGCTCGACCCGATATACAAACCCTCGGCAAAGGGCTTTGTGGTGGGTATGCCCCCCTCAGCGCCGTCCTCGTTGGGGACAAGGTCGTCGACGTGCTCCGTCGCGGCACGGGAGCTTTTGTTAATGGATACACGTTCCAGAGTTCGGGAACTGGTACGGCGGCCGGACTCGCTGTTTACAATTACATCAAGGAGCATAAACTGTAAGTTTGAATCTAATGAATATGCTGATATTAGGGTAGAACAGTGTGCGGCTCGGGGAGAGCTGCTTGCCAAATTGCTGCATGAAAAAGTCGGCCCACTCAAACATGTCGGGGACGTGCGTGGGATGGGACTCTTCTGGGGCATCGAACTCGTGGTGGACAAAAACACAAAAACGCCATTCAAGTATGAGGACAATGTCAATGGTCGCCTGGCCGACGCCATCCTCGCCCGTGGTGTCGCTGTCTACCACGGCGCCGGAAGTGTGAGTGATTATAATACCAAACTGACGCCAAGGCGGACGGATGGGAGGGTGACCATATCATGCTCTGCCCGCCATACACAATCACCGAAGACGAGGTCGCCCACATCGTCGACGTCGTTGTGGATGCGATCAACGCCATTCTCTAAATACATTGGACCAGCATGTATATACCCATTTCGAATCACTTTGTGTTGCGACCAAACCTAGACCTAACTAAACCTAAATACCGACGACGCGCTCGATCCGCTCTGCTTCACGAAAGAAGTCGTGTTCCTTATCCCAACGTCCCATGTCGGGCCGACCTTGTCATCAGCTTAATCTATCCAAAACACGTACGCTCAGTCAATTCGACCTCGACCCAATCGACCATCTCGGCCCAACGCACCGGTGCGCTATTATGTCTCACGGCATGATGAATCCGTTCGCGTCTCCACGCCGCCGTGTCCGCCACCCTATTGTCTGGGTTTGAATATGAATGCGAATAGTTTGAGTGCGAATGGTTTGAACGCTCCAAATCCAAACTACGACCAACCGAAGCCGAGTTTATGCGCAAACCCGATCCACGGGTATAACTATCGATGGAAGCGCGATAATTATCCCAACTCTCCCTCGCGTCCGAACTCGCCCTCTCTTCCGCCAACCCCTCTACCCTCTGGTTATGTTCTTGACTCCTCCTAACCTTGTAAGGAGGAACATACCTCTCTTCCCGACGATGACCGACCCCAACACCATCGACCTCTTCCTCTTCCCCTAGAGCCCAATCTTCCCCCTCGACCCAAGAACGTAGGCGCATCCCGGGCTCGCGTTTCTTCAGCCTCTTGAATCGTATGCCGAGGAGAGAAGCGATGGCGCGTGCGCGCGCAACAAACCGCCGAGCGGGAGAGTTGTCAGAAGTTGGAGAGGCGAACAGCGTGGCCGAGGGCGAGTGGGGCCGACTCATCAAGAGGTAAAACTCATCAAGAGGTTGAGAGATGTTGGGATGAGATGATGAGGTAAATCAAGAACGTGGCGGGGGCGAGGAGAGGAGAGGAGAGGAGCGTATCGATCGCATGATTGCGCTTGGGGAGAGAGAGAGGGTTCATGCGGAGGCGGAGCGTATGATGAGCTCAATTTAGGAAGTGGCACGGCCACCATGAGTGTCTGTGCGTCGCTTCCCATCTCACAGATATATACATTGAAACGCCACTAGAGTATATAGTTTCATACGTTACACAGTTTGCCACCCACTGACGGTCGCCGTGGCCGTGGCAGTCCGGCTCGAGTGGACTTTTCCGGTACTGACTGCCTCAGTGTTTAGTAACTCGGCTCACCTCACCCGCAAACAGCCCAAGCAAGAGCCCAAGCCCAAACCCAAGCCTGACACTTGGCACCCCCTTCGCTTTAGCCTCTGTCCCTTCCCAGATCGACCGCGCTGACAAGAACGCCAAGGTAGTCTTTTCCATATACGTCTGACAACGGGACAAAGGCCAAGCCTGGCTGGGCGGCAACAAGTAGACACGTAGAGCACACATGTATCACGTCGTACATTTCTCCCCACCCCTCAGATCTGCACTCATCATGCATCACGTCGAGCCGCGGGCCGGCGGCATAACTGATGACTTACCCCGCAATATGAATACCGAAGCATAAAGATCAGGCAGTATCACCACGTGCTTATCGGGCCTGTGCGGAGGATTGCGGTGGATTCCATACCCGATTCTCCGACCGGTTCCTTCGCCCACTTTATCGCTCAACTCCAACTCGTCATATGATCAAACTCAGACTCACATCATCATAACATATCATCACATCGTACCTAGTGCCTCAAGTCAAACTTGCCGATCTCGTCCCGACTTACCACAAAACGATAACAAACGACGCACGGATCGCAATCATCATCTCACCATCGCTCCTATCTGAGCGACACACATCATAACCTCTACGTTCAACAGTCCCGCCGACACGCCTGTCGGCTCCCATCCCCATTCCCCCTCTCTTCCGCCTTACGGCTTCCCTCGTCCTTTCACGTGGTTAGAAGACGAAGACGACGAAATGGCATCTGCACTAAAACTCTCTCCTTCGCTCAAAGCGTTAATCAAACTCCCAACCGCTCGTGGTGCTCCGACACCCTCCCCAGCCCGATCGGTATTGAAGGGCGTATTCGACCGCGTAAAGGCGCGCGGAGAGGCTGGAGGAATCGGTCGCGATACTTGGTTATCAATGAACACTTCCGCTTTATTCGCCATTAACTCCCCCGACGCCCTTTGCGCCTTATATGATTACTCTGTCGGTTCTGAGGTTGGGTCTGGGGTTGGGTCGGGGGTGGAAGATCGGATTCAAGCCGCAGCAGTTATGCGCGAATCGGGATTGAAGAGTATTTCATTTACCGGAATTCCTAAAGTCATCAACAATTTGAATGCTCTACGCGATTATTTAGGAGACGACGTCAAGGCCGGATTGAGTACTTTGCCATTACGCCAACCACACGATATCGACGCTTTATACCATCGCGGTTTGGGGTTATGGGATGGGATTTACGAGCCGCACTCGAAGAAATTGGTGGATAAATTGCGCGATTCACACCCAGACTTACCGGTACATATCCTCAACTCGCATTATGGCCCTTTACTTTCGGATCCGGAGGGGACGGTTCCGGAGGGAGCATTCCTCTTAGGTCGAGTGCTTACGTCTGTCATTGCGATTGCGGGGTTGCGCGCGCAGACGGGAGTCGGACCACAGGTTACAAGCCACGTGTTTGGGCTTAAGAAGGCGTTGTTGGAGGGAGGAGGGGGAGATGGAAAGGTCCTCCAAGGCCAGGAGTGGCTGACCTCGGACGAGGGCGTGACTTGGGTCATTGAGAGTGTCGATGAGATTGGCGCCGTCATGCGCGGCGACAAGCAGTAAAAGAGAGTAAAATCTAGTGCGGGCTGTAGAATCCATGTATCGTCTCTTAACTGCTCAACTGTTCATACCATTGACTTTGATCATACAACTCCAAACTCCACCTCTCTCCTACAACTAAAACACAGACCTTGGTTGCCAGAACGAAGCGCGTCGTTCCCCCCAAACCGTCGAGTCCGAGTTCTCGGCTCCCTTGGCATTGAGCACAATTTCGAAATCGACAAGGAGCCGCTCCAGTTCCCCAACGACATCCTCCTCGGATTCAACAATATCTTGGCCAGCGTGACCCACTAGTCACAAGTTAGCGCGGGCTCCCTCCGGTCCCGCCACCGGCTCACAGTACACGATCCGCTCGTCCCACTCCGCCACCTCCTTCCAATCGCCCTTCTGGTTGTCGAGGCCAAACGTCTCCTTCTTCTCGCGCACGAAACGGCGCGCACACTCGACCGCGACCGGGTCCGAATCCCGAGCCGCATCAGCCAGGAGGAGGGTAGCGCAGAAAATGTCTCCATGGCGCCACAGGATATCGCGACCATAGGCGAGAAGCTCGTCCTCGGATTTGGCGAATTCGGCACGCAAGCGTCCCCACGCACCCAGCACGACCTCACGATCAGAGGCCGGCAGGGAGTCCTTGAGCCACGCGTCGACCGCACGGACCATCGCACCTCCGGCGCGTCCCTTGATCGCGCGGACTAGGTGCGAGGAGAGGACGTTGGTCGTGCCCTCCCAGATTGGGTTGACATTCGAGTCGCGAACCGCGCGGGCAAGGTTCAGTTCAGGGTTCTCGACATTCTCCATGTATCCTACGCCACCGAGACTCTCCATGCACTCCTGGAGACCCCAGACGACGTGCTTGGCCGTATACGCCTTGGCGACAGGAGTGATGATGTGCAGGAGAAGCTGGGCTTCCTCGGCGCTCGCGGGGGTGAGTGGGCCGCCGCCATGCCCTGCGTCCACCGATCCCAGGAGGGCCGCGGTGAGGTTCGAGAGAAGCACGTCGGCGCGGTATTGGAGGGTAATGGCCGCCAGGGTCTTGTTGAACAGGGGGATCTTTGAGAGCGTCGTGTCCTGCCCTTGCTTGGGGAAGCGGCGGACGCGAGCAAAGGCCTTGACGACAGCAAGGCCACGGCCGACACCAGCGACCGATCCCACAATGTTGTAGTATCGGGTGACGTTGAGAATTGTCGAGATGACGGGCACACCGCGCCCCTCCTCGCCAACAAGCCAGGCGCGCATACCCTGCAGCTCGAGCTCGGCAGTCGGGAGCGCCTTTGTACCGAGCTTGTTCTTGAGGCGCTGGATGCGGATTCCGTTCATCTCAGGCTGGCCTGCCACGAGTTTACGTGTTGGTGCGAAGAAGCAGGACAGGCCGCGCTGGGTCTGCGCGAGAAGCATGACGCATCCGCAGTCGGTCGCTGACGAGAACCACTTGAATCCGCTCACGCTCCATGGTCCGAGTGGGAGACCGTCGACGTCCGTCTCGCCCTCAGCAGACGGCGCCCTCTCAGCAACAGTCTGCGTGCCCTGGACGTCTGAGCCTCCCGCGCGTTCCGTCATCCACTGTCCCGAGGTCCATGTAACCTTTGGGTCGGTGGATAGCATGCGTTCCAGCGCGCGCTTGAACACCTGCGTCCTGGCTGTGCGGAGAGACGAAGAGTCGTATGCCGGCGAAACGTACCCGCTAGCCAGGTCGCGACGGAGAATACTAATCGCGCCATCTTGCATCGCGCTGGGACAAGTCACAACTGCGCTGGATCCGCTCCAAAGGTGCAAGCGTGGGAGTTGGACCAGGCGCGCGTTCGCGCCATAGCTCTTATCGTTACCTGTGGCGACGATATGACCCTCAGAAATGCCAATGTCCTGTAACGCCTGCCACCCAGCCGAAGTTACGAGCGAGTCGCCAACCGGCTGGCCAAACGCACTGAATCCCGCCCCAGAGAGGTGGGGAAGGTCGCGCTCGGCATTGACTACATGCGCCCACACTTGGCGGGAGAGGACGCGGTCGCCCCATGCCTTGAGGCCTGGGGCTAGGTTGGCGGTGAGCGAGGGTGGGAGGAAGAGGTCAGATGCGCGACGGAGACTGGCATCTTCCTCGTATTGATTGTGAACGATTGGGTGTTCCTGGAAGAACCCGGTTGTAGATGTTGCTGCTACGAGACGGTTAGACATTGTGTTATGGGTAGTTGTGAGATTCGAAGTGTTCTCACTCTGCTTATTACATTCCTTTGAGGGGTCATTCCGGGTTTAGATAAAGTTAATGGGCAATTACATTTCGGCTATGACCGTTTATTTCGAACTTGGATTCAAAATTCGATTTCTAGTCAAAAGTGGAGGTGGCAGGTGGAGGTCAATCCCCGGTGACACCCGAGTGAAGATCGGCGTCAAGAGTCCGACGAATGCCGTGAGCCACAATGTGGAATTTAGTATCATCGCCTCCAGTCTGTCAATAATGTTATTCAATTAATTGGATGTTGCCGCGTCAAAAAGACAGAGACGAGGCTCACGAGATTGACGGCTGACGTGAGATGGTCATGTCGGAGATGAGCGACGGCGGAGTTCGACAACCGGCGAGCACAGGTGAATGTAGATAGTCAACGTCACGTGCCGCTATCATTGTCGACGCGAATGCCGTCTTCCCGACGAGGCGATCAAGTACAGTTGGGTCGGCGATGCCCGAACTCGATGTTGGGGGTTGACGTCCATGTTGCTGGGAATGCCCCAGCTTTCGTCTGCCATTCATACACTATAGCACGTCCTCCACGGAGCCCAAGATCGAGACCTCGCGATCAGTACTACTAACACATATCTACCCCGCTCGACACGTCCCTCTGTCCCTGGTGACGAGTAGAGTGCGTATTTTAGGCGTGTCCATCTCCGTGCGTCCTTTGCCCTCAGCTTGACTCGCCATCCTCGCCTCAATTATCCAGCCTCCCTCCACCACATCTAACCGTTCTTCCCTGTTCCCGCACCAGATCTCACCACGATCCCACGATCCGCCTTATCTCTCACTAGCTCGCCAGCGTCGCCAGAAACAGAAACCTCACCGAATACCGACACCGAGGTGGAGGGTATTGCGGGGTCTGGAACGCGTGGGATGCATCGTCGCGAATTGCGGAATGCACGTGTACGCTTCAAACTAGCCACACGTACATTTGTTGTGTATAGGCCGGTTGGCCACGCGTACATTTGTTGTGTATAGACCAGGTTGGCCCATCGGCCACCTTTGGTTGTTCCCGACGCTAGGACTATGAAATGACCCAGGCCGACAGGCCGATCACGTGAGGTGAGCACGCACGAATTGTGCCATGTAAAGTAGGTGCGTGGCTGAGTGGTTCATCGTAACTGGTAACTGGTAACTTGGAACTGGTAACTTGTAACTGGTAACTGGGCCCCACTGGGGAAAGGGCCCGTCGGCCAACTAAAGTTGAGCGCCGGCGGTAGATCCTAGCATCTCTCTCCGGTGTGGCGTGTGGAATGGCCGGAATCTTCTGTTGGAGATGTTGGAGAGGGGAGAGCGCTCCAACCTGCTGTGGGGGTGAACAAACGTGCATGTTATGTTGCAAGTTTACACCCCCACAGGCCCGTCCCCGTACACCGTTCAACTCCCCCCCCCCGCATCCGCCGCACTGACCCCGATCTCATCCCATCAGTGGACAATGCGATGACAATTTCACCGAGGAACTGACACCAGCCCCAGAGCCTAGAGGCCCTGCAACTCAACCTCAACGCAAGGATCACAGGGCAGATGTTTTGATAGTTTGCTGAATTGCTGACTTGATCATTAGCGGTATTCGGGGTCGGAATCTACTATCAGTAGTAAATGTGAGCATACATCTCGCGCATGAATGCCTAGCTCGCTTTTTCGAGTCGGATTGAGGGGCTATTGCGGTTGGTTGGATATTTCCAGCGACCATGTTTGTGGTGCTGTGATGGAATGCTTTGGGCCATGACGTGCCCAGTCCCGCCAACATCGCGTAACCCTGCACCACCTTCCGAGTTGCCCTCAGTTCTCGTATCGTAGGACTTTACACCTCCCACGCCTTGTCTGCATCATCATGCCCCGCTCTGACTCCCTTCCCCTCCCCCAACTCGCACACGCCAACACATTCAGGGCGATCGGTATCCACAGAAAAATGGCCCCTCTTTGACAAAACTGACACCCCGAGCTTAAAGGCGGTGGTTTGGACAAACTCATTTGTCCGAACTCCTTCAACACGCGCTAGATCTTTTCGTGGGTCCCCTCAACCTAAACCGCACGGTGCTCTGGAACCCCGACACGTCGCCAGCTGGTATATACACAGGTCACTACCATTGCTTGTTTCGCCCCATCTTCTTTCTCTTCTCCACTCGTTTTGAAATGCTCGCCCGGTTCACCTCTGTCCGCGCCGCGACCCGCGCCCTGCCCCGCGCCTCGGCTGCGCGTGTGGCTGTCGCTCGCGCCAACCTCCAGTCGCAGCGCTCGTACGCCGTCGCCGCGACGTCGGCCGGCTTCTCGGGCCTCGACTCCATCCCCTCAAAGTGCGACAACATCGGTGACGTCCCCTACATCAAGGACCACACCGAGGGAGGCAAGATGTACCCCAACGCTGCCGAGGCCGTCAAGGACATTGAGAGCGGCTCGATGATCCTCTCTGCTGGTTTCGGTCTCTGCGGTACTGCCGAGACTATCATCACTGCTCTCCACGAGCGCCCCGACCTCAAGGACCTCACCGTCGTGTCCAACAACGCTGGCAATGTTGGCCAGGGTGGTCTTTGTGAGTTGACAACTTGAATTTTCGGGGGGATTGTTAAGACGTCAACCAACCAGAGTTGATGTTTTGAAATATACCGAGATTAAAAGTAAAGTAGCTAATTAAAACAGACCCCCTCATTGCTTCCAAGCAAATCTCCAAGATGATCCTCTCTTACGTTGGAACCAACAAGACCCTCTCGGACGCATACATCAACGGCGAGGTCGCCCTCGAGCTCTCGCCCCAGGGCACCATTGCCGAGCGTCTCCGCTCGGCTGCCGCCGGCATGCCGGGCTTCTACACCCGTACCGGTGCCGGCACGGCTGTTGAGACCGGTGGCATCCCCATCCAGTGGTCGCGCCCCGACGCCAACGGCAAGCAGACCGTCGCTGTCCCCGGTAACAAGAAGGAGGCCCGCGAGTTTGACGGCAAGCGCTACATCTTTGAGCCCGCGCTCAAGGGTGACGTTGCCATCTTCCGCGCTTGGAAGGTTGACAAGGCCGGTAACTGTGTGTTCCGCTACACCACGCGTGCGTTCGCTACCCTTGTCGCCAAGGCTGCTCGCATCGCCATTGTTGAGGCCGAGAACATTGTCGAGGTTGGCGAGCTCCACCCCATGGAGATTGACCTTCCCGGAATCTACGTCAACCGTATTGTTCCTTCGACCGTTGAGAAGAAGATTGAGCTCGTCACTCTCCACACGGAGGAGGGTGCCGACGCTGACCCCGACGCCGCTCCCCTCAACCCTAACCAGCAGGCGCGTATCCGCATCGCTAAGCGCGCATCCAAGGAGCTCAAGGACGGCTTCTACTGCAACCTCGGTGTCGGTATCCCCGTCCTTGCCGCCAACTACACCCCGCCCGGCGTCAACGTCTGGCTCCAGTCCGAGAACGGTATCCTCGGCATGGGCCGCTACCCCACCAAGGAGCAGCTTGACGCCGACGTCATCAATGCCGGCAAGGAGACTGTCACTCTCCGCCCCGGTGCCTCGGTCTTTGACTCTGCCGAGTCGTTCACCATGATCCGTGGTGGCCACGTCGACGTGTCCATCCTCGGCGCCATGGAGATTTCGCAGAACGGTGACCTTGCCAACTTTATGGTTCCTGGCCACCTCGTCAAGGGTATGGGCGGAGCCATGGACCTCGTCTCCAACCCCGAGTCGACCAAGGTCGTCTCGGTCACCATGCACACGGACAAGAAGGGCAACCCCAAGATTCTCGAGGAGTGCTCCCTCCCTGTTACTGGTGTTCGCGTCGTCTCGCGCATCATCACCGACCTTGCCGTCTTTGACGTTGACCTCGAGAAGGGCGGCCTCACTCTCGTCGAGGTTGCCGAGGGTCACACCGTCGACGAGATCAAGCAGAAGACTGGCGCTCCCTTCAAGGTCGCTGACAACCTCGGCTCCTTCTAATCATGTACACCTAGGGGCGTGTAGAGCTTTCAGATCATCATTGCATTGTAGTACCATCGGATGAAGCGCATTATGGATATTGAATCAACGTGTGGGTTGGGGGGGAGGTGGGTGGGTTGCGGGCGAGTTGGGCGTAGGGCGTTGCTTGGGTGCTACTTGAATCGCAGCTGGACCAGGCGGCTTGTACGTACGACAGCAGGATCTTTTTACTGGCGAAGAGGGCACAACCCTCAAAGACTGGTCAGTAACGAGTCACCAAGGCTCGTGCACCGAACAATGAGAATGTGCCCGGTCCTTGTCAATTGATGTAACGCGACGAGCGACTACTGCAATGCGACGCAACATTGCTTCATCCACATGACTGACTTTTAATGCATATACTCACCTGTTCATACGCAAAGGCGACACGTGTGTGAATCCACAACCAACACCCACGGGCGCCGGTTGAACTGTGGATCTTTATTACGCCACTGAGGAAACATTCCAATATTCTCATAACCAGCGACGATGAGCGCATCACCTTCAAGGTCAGCGTGAGCGTGCCTTTCCCCAACCTCCCCCCTATTCAACTCCCACGCCTCCCAATTTCTCTACAGTATCTTCTCTTTTACCCCACTCACCATGCCGACTTCCAAAGACGCTACGGCGCCCTCCATAGCACACCTCGTCGCGCCCCTCCCCACCCACCCCGAGTTCGAGCATGACCCGCATCTTCCTGAAGCGCTTGGTCAACAGCCCAATCCGGCCCAGCGCCTTCGTCGAACCCTGGCGCCCATCTTGGACCTCGAAATAGGCAAGCGGACGGTACTGGATCCCATCGTGTTCCGGCCCCTCAAGTTGGCGGGCAAGAGTCGGTTGTCACACAATACTGCTCGGTAAAGTCAGAGATAAAAGAAAAGCGCTGATATTAGTTATCGCCTCGCCCTACCCCGCGAGACGGATAGCTTAGGCCTGCCTGTTGGCCAGCACGTCTCGCTTGCCGCAACCATAGGGGACCGTCGAGTGATTCGGTCGTATACCCCCACGAGCTTGGACTCGGAATTGGGATACTTTGACCTCGTGGTCAAGACTTACGATAATGGGTTGATGAGTACGTATTTAGACCACTTGCCTATTGGTGCAAGTGTCCTTGTGCGAGGACCAAAGGGACAGTTCAACTATTCTCCTTGGATGGCCAAACATCTCCTCCTCGTTGCGGGAGGAAGCGGGATCACTCCCATGTATCGTATCATTAAGAGTGCGGCCCTCGATCCGGACGATACGACAAAGATGTGTCTCGTCTTTGCCAATATCTCGGAAGAGGATATTTGTACGTTGAATGTCGGAAGGAAGGGGAGGGAGCTGATAGAAGTACTGAAGAACGAACTGGACCATCTTGCTCTCAAGTCTAATGGCCGACTTAAGATCGATGTACGCTGGAAATGGACACGCTGACATCAGTACGTACTCGAACACCCGCCGCCTGGATGGAAGGGAGCAGTGGGATACGTCACGAGCGAGATGCTCGAGGAAAGGCTTCCGACGGGTGGGCCAGCAGGTGGTAAGGTCCTCCTCTGTGGACCGCCGGGTATGACCAAAGTCGTCAAGGGGGCACTCAAGAATATGGGGTATTATGTGCCCCGGCGGCCTAGTATGATTGAGGACGACATCTTTGTCTTCTAGTTGTGTGTTAATGGACTGTGATGCAGCGGGCTCGGGCTCTGGTTAGTGGAGCACACGAGGTTGGCACATCACGACCGCCGCATCGTACACGAGCCATGCATGCTCTCTACACGCTGTCGAAACCTCACACGCTATACTACACAACCGTCTATGCGTCCATGGGCTGGACGAGCGTGATGTTGTCTCCCTTGAGGAGGATGCGGCCTGGTGTGAGCGACCTTGAACGACACCTATCGCCCAAATCCTCCGCCTCCCTCTCCATCACTCCTACTCCCAGTCGTCCTCATACTCATCCCTCGCCTGCTCTCCCTCTCGCCTCTACCTTGTCCCCCCTCCCCCTTCCCTTTCCAACCCCTCCAACACCCACCTAATGACCGGCGCGGCTTGGCCTCCTTCCCAGGCTTCGCACCGCAGTCGTACACTTCCTCCGCCTCGTCGAGAACAACGTTCATAAACTCGTCAAAGCCAATGATGAACGCCTCGATCCGGAACTCGGTGTTGTCGAACAGCCACACCGAGACGCGCGTGCGCTGGGGTCAGCGGCGTCGGGCGCAACCACGGGTGTGGATGTGGGTGTGGATGTGGGTGTGGGTGCGGACGCAGTATGGGTGAGCAGGCTGGCGAGTGCCAGAGTACAGGTACGCGCTGCTGCAAGCGGTTCGGGTTGACGAGTTGATGGTGGGTTGGCCAGCCTGCTTCACACGCGCACGCCTATAACCTACCTTTTGCAAGAAGCTGAAGAGGATGTTGATGGGCTGGACCATCACCTTGCGGCCCGACATGATGCGCGTTCTTTTGGGGGGGTTAGGGTAGGATGAGGAGTCGCTGGGCGTGGTATCGTTTGATTGTGGACTGGAGATCTGGGCGTGAGTCTTGAGTCCAAGTTGAGTTGAGTTGAGGTTGTGTTGTTGGATTCGGCGGCGTGGGATAAAAGGAAGGAAATGGGGACAGGGATAATCCGTCCTAATCCAATTCATAACCTTTGTATTGAGTAAGAATTAGATCTGTAGATACACCAAGCCCTACGACTGACAGACTACATGCATGCATTTCTACAAACTGTCTAACGGCTGAACCCACTAACTAGCGTCCGCCGGCACCTCCGGCACCTTGGTAACGCCGCGGACGTCGGCGACGGCGCCGCGCTGGGCAATCGTAAACGCGACAGCGTCCGCCCGCCCCCGCTCCATATCCACAAAGAGGGTGATAACCACCGCCGCCACGAAACACAGGATGAAGAGGAAAATAAACGCGCTCCACTGGCTCCCGCTCGCGTCGACAATTGCCGCACAAACATAAGGCCCGACGAGCGAGGACGCGCGGTTCGTGATCCCAAACAAGCCGAAGAACATTCCCTCGAACCCCGGCGGCGTCAGGTCCGCCATCATACTCTGCGCATACGCATAATACGGCGCCTGTCCCAACCCAAATACGACTTGATAGAACCAGAATTCCCACCTGATGTCAGCCCATTCCTGTCATGTGAAGATGTACGTGTTGTGAAATCCAATGGTTGGCGTCCAAAGGCCAATCATGCCCCAGAGGGGGATTAGGACCGTGACTAGATTGGTTATTTGGAACATGCGTTTTGTGGGGATGGCCCGCCACCGCTGGATATACCAGAAACCATAGACGGATAGGATGGAACAGCTCGCTTGGGCTAGGCCCAGATACGTGTTTTGGAGGAAGGAGAAGTGGACGTGTTGGTTCTGGATGATGCCAACTACTGTGCCGGTGGTGTTGAGCCCGTCTGCCAGGAGGAAATACGCGGCCAGGTAGATGAACGTATACGGGAGGCGGGTGTAGTGTTTCGTCGCGCTTGCGATCTGTTTCCATCCCACGGTGATCCAGTGTTCGCCGATAGGGAGGGGCGGCCCAGGCCGGCTCTTCTGTAATATAAACCACGGCAGACCCAGTAAGATCCAGTAGACGTTTGTAGCCGCGAGAGTGTAGTTGTTCACCATGGGGTTATTGGCGAGCGGTAGGAGGATGGACAGGTTAAGTGCCAGAGTCAGGAGATATCCCCAGTTCGAGTGGGCTGTCGATACGGCACTGAGGCGATTCCTTTCGAGCATTTCGACCATCTCGTATTCCGCCGCACTGATTTCGGCTGCGTCGAGCTGGCGCCGAGCTGTCTTTGTCCTAGGAGTATTCCTTGCCAAACGGGGAAAAACCGACGCGTAGAACACAAGAGTGACGCCATAACTCACGAAACCTAGCACAAAAAGACCCATCGCAACCTCCCATTGCGAGGGTTGGGTGACTCCCAGAAACCCAAACTGCGACGCCCAGCACACAAGCGTCGCAAGGAGCAGTACCCAGCGACTCACGGAGCCGTAATCTGCCGCACTGCCGATGGTCGTGAAGAGTAGCGTCATGATAGCAAAACTCATCCCGTTCGCAATTAGGATGACGGACGCGACGGAACGTACTCGCCCACCCCACTGGATCACGCACTGGTCGTCGGTGCAGGCGCGGCCTGTGCGCGGGTCGTGACCAGCCGCGGTGGCGAGAGACTGGAAGAGGATGTTCGAGTAGTTGAGGGGCCCGACGCCGTTGTCACCGTTATAGTACAGGTAGTAGGCCTGGTGTGGGTGAGCGGCAGTGGAGGAGAAGTGCTTACCCACTCCTCCCACTTGGTGACGGTGGGTCCTTCGCCATCGCGCCCGTCGACTTCCGGAGACGGGTGTTCCGCGGCGACGCGGTCCTCCTGCTCCGTTACGTTCTTGACGTCTTCCGGCATAGGCGTGCGGGATGAAGATGCTACAGCGGATGATGGACGGCTAGACGAGGTTGGTCTTAAGCTGAATGTCCCAGAGCCTGAAGCGACAGGCGAGAGCAGCGGCGTCCTCTCATCCGTAAGCTCCACATGCACCGCGCGGGTGCTTCTATCGGCCAGCATGGCGCATGTTGATTTGTTGTTTGTGTCAAGTTCTGAATTGTCTAACGGCAAGTTAGCCGGATTGTGGTCGGGTCGTGCCTGAGTGTCATGTGGTGTCTCGAGCGGATCATGGTCATTTGTGTCTCTCTCAGCATCTCAACAGTCTCACAGCTCACAGCTTGTACGTCCGAAAACAAAGTCTACATGTGCATACCAATGGTCTATGAATACTCCGTCTCATCTTCCGATCACTTGGCCCCCTTGCGCTGCTTGCGCTTCCGCCCAATCAAGCTGCCGAGGTGCGAGCCGAGCTTCTCAATACCACGCGGCTCGTCCGCCTTCTCAGCCTTGGGCTTGGATTCAGGCTTGCCGCCCTCGCTCTTCTTGCCGCCCTTCTCCTCCCTTCCTCGACTGTCGCGTCGGCTCTTGTCGGGCCTCGAGTCGCTGCGTGGCCGCTTGGCGTCGCGCTCGTCGTCGTCGGCGGCCTTGCGCTTGCCCTTGTCGCGGGCACCCTCCTGGCGCTCGCGCGGGTTAGAGACCTTCTCCACTCGCCGCCGCACGACCTGGACGTTCTCGACCGAGAACTCGATCATCAGCGTCTTGCCGCCGCGCATGCCACCACCGCTGCGCTCGTCGCCCTCGCCGACCCGCCCATCGAGCTTCTTCAGGCGCGACTCGAGCTCCTCCTTGGTCTCCTTGCCCTCCTTGCCCCCCTTAACCGCCGCGAGCTCCTTGCGCGCATGCTCGCGAATGTCGGCTATCTCGGCGGTCCACCACTCCAACAGGAGCGGGCCGACCGCCTCGTTGTTGTTCGCCCACCGAAGTACCTTGAGCGCTTCCCGGTGGGAGCGGAGCTCGAGGAAACCGTAGCCCTTGCTCCGTCCGCGGCCTGTGAGAGGGTCAACCTTCTCGTTCTGTCGCACGATCTTGGACTGCACAACAGACGTCTGGCGCTCTCCCTTCTTCTTGGTCCGTCCCTCGAGGGCGGCGGAGAGCGTGTCGTCGTCCTGTTCAATCCTCGTCAAGCCCTCGCGCGTGCCCGCCTTGACCTCGTCGTCGAATGCGCGCACTGCGTGGATGCCCAGGCGCTTCAACCCGCGGTCGGTGACGAAGAGAGGAAGCTGGCGGATACTAAGACGCGTCTTGGAGATGTACAGTGAGGGGTTGGAGCGGAGGAGCGTCTTACGCGTGTTGAACGCGGCTTGGCGCTTCTCGACCTCACTCGGGGGAAGCGCGGCAGAGGCAGGCGAGTTCGGAAAGACGACACCCTCACGCATAAGGTACGTGTTTCGCTTGTCGCCCTTCTCACGCGCGCGCTGGTTGTCCTCTGCGAGGTGGCCCGCCGTCTCGCGCGTGACGGCGCGGGAGACATTGAGCGTACGCCCGTGCAGAACGAGACGCGACGCCAGCGACGAGGACGGGTCAGCCGTCAGAACGGATGGGAGAGCAAAAGGGTTCTTGCGCTCGCCCCCAGCCTTGCCCGGCGCGGCGGTGCCCGTCTCGAATGCGACGCGCTCAGCCTCGGCGATAGCCGCATCAGCATGCTCCTTGTTCCAGAAGCACACGAAGCCTGTCCCGCGCGTGCGGCCGGTCGCGTGGTCGATCGTCACTTTGGCATAGCGAATGGGCCCGAACGCGTGGAAACTGGTGTCAGTTGTGGACAAGGAACAGACCGGCACTCACAGAGAGCCGACCTCCTGCTCCGTCGCCTCGTATGGCACATTGCGGAGGAAGAGCGTGCTCCCGACGTCCGTGTCCGGCAGCTTGGGCTTGACGGGTTCCTCGTCGTCCTCCATCTCCTCGTCCTCGTCCTCATCTTCCTCATCGCTCCCCTCTTCGCTGTCGTCGCTGTCGTCATTGCTAGAGTCGCTGCTGGCGTCCTCCATGTCGATGTCGGCGTCGACCTGCGCGGCGTCCTCCTCGTCCTCGTCGCCACTCTCACTGTCCTCACTCCCGCTGTCGCTGGAGTCGGAGTCGGAGTCGGAGTCGCTGCCGCTGTCACTCTCCTCCTCGCTCCCCTCATCAGCCTCCACATCCTGCTTCTTGGCGCCCTCAAACTTCTCCTTGCTCATGGCCCAGTCGACCGCAACCGGCCGTCCATCGCCAACCTCGCCCTTCTTCGCCAACCGCCCCTGCTTGCCCTTGGCCACCGCTGCATTAGGCGCAGCCTTGATCGGCTTGCCGTTCACTGCAGCCATGGCCTTCTCCGCGTCCTTGCGCGCCATAAACCACACAAAGGCGAATCCTCGCGCACGCGGGGGAGGGGCGGGCTTTCCGGGCTCGGTGGGGAGCTTGGACGGCAGAGTCGGCAAGTCAATCGCCTGGATGGGTCCGAAGGGGAGGAAGGTCGCGCGCAGATCGGCTTCGGTCGTCTCCCATGCGAGGTTACGCACGATAAGACGTCCAGCGTGGCTCGGCGCCTTGCCCTCGCCCTTGCTGCTCAGCACAGCAAGGCGCTTCTTGAGCACAGCAGAGAGGAGCGCGCCCTTGTACGTGTGTCCATGCAACTTGGGGATGCACTTGACCGCCTCGCCGTGGGTAGGGAAGACGAGGTGGGCCGTTGCGTCCTCGCCCTCAACGGGGAAAGCAAGCTCAATGCCCGAGTGCACCTTGCGCACCTTCTTCCAGAGGACAGCCTTGGTGATGTCGGCCGGGAGGCCGGTGAGGACGATCGTGCGGATAGCGTTGGGGTCGGTGTCCTCCACATCCTCGCCAGCAGCTACGCGAGCCTTCTTCGCCGGACGCACGTCCGTCATCTCTTTCCCAGGCTGGGATTAGCTTAAACCTCGTGCATCGCTCACCTTCTTGTCGGCCCACGACACGCGGATCTTGCGTCCCTTGGCGCCAAACTCGCTCCCGTCCAGCTCGGTGACAGCCCGCGCGGCGTCCTCTTTCATCGCGTATGTGACATATCCCACACCCTTGGACTTGCCGCTCTCGCGGTCCGTCGCGACGAAGCCATGGCGCACCGGCCCAACGAACGAGAAGTGCGTTACGAGATCGGTCGAGGTGGCATTGTAAGGGAGCGACGAGACGAAGAGCGTGGTGTTGGCCTTGGGCTCGCGCGGCGCGCGCTCCTTCTTGGGAGTAGGCGCCAGTGAGCCCTCGAGTGGGATAAAGTCCGCGTCCATTGCGGTGAAGGTGATGGGTTTGTTGATGCTTTGGGTGGTGAAGGTCTGCATTTCAGAAATCTCTGGTGGAGTGATAATCGGGTGGAGGTATGCCACGTGGGCCACGTCATTTTCCCGGGCGATTTCGACTGTTGCCTCTTTCTTGTACTTCTCGCGTCCATCTCGGAAGCTGGGTACATTCAATTTAATTGAATAACAGCTATCACACCATGCTGTCACGGTACGCCGCGTCTACGCTCTCGGCGTCGTTCTCGCGCCTCTCGGTGCACGCCCCCGTCGCGTCGACCTCGCGCGTCGCCGTGCGCCCGCGCGCCCTCCCCTCCCTGGCTGCCCTCTCTCGGCCATTCTCCTCCACTCTCCCGGCGCAGAGGTCGACTGTTGGGCAGGGTGAGTAGCAGATTGACTTTCCCTCTTCCTTATCTGACGCCAGTCCTCCGTGGGTGCCGCAAGACAATCGTCAAGCAGTCCAAGGCGCCGCTGCTCGAGCAGTGCTTTCAGAAGAAGGGTGTCGTGAGCAAGGTCTACACCGTCAAGCCGCGTAAGCCCAACTCGGCCGTGCGCAAGGTGTGCAAGGTCAAGCTGTCGACGGGCAACTCGTGCATCGCGTACATCCCCGGCGAGGGGCACAACCTGCAGGAGCACCACGTTGTGCTTATCCGTGGAGGACGGACGAAGGATATTCCCGGTTGTCGGTGAGTTGGGCTACAGGGAGGAGATAAGAGGAGACACGGGGAGGAAATTGGGGGAAGAAGAATATGAAGACGACGGAGTTGGGTGGCCAACTTGAGCGGGTCCCAGATCTTCGGAGGGGAAGGCGGGAGAGCGGACGCCGTCTTGTCACCCAGTCACCTGTGAATGACTACTTTCCGTTATCGCTCTCAAGGGCCAAGTCTGCCTCGTTTCCCAGCTGGCCACGCGTAACGCTGCTAACGCCAGCTACAAGGTCGTCCGTGGCGCGCTCGACCTGAACGGTGTGGCGGGCCGTGTCTCGGCGCGCTCCAAGTACGGCGTGAAGAAGCCGAAGAAGACCTAGACTCGGTAGAGGGCATGCACTATTCTAGACCATATCCAGAACTTGGGACCAGAGGAGAGGAGTTGCTTTCGGGGAAAACAGGTTGAGTACGTTACACAGAGTGCATGCAATGAGTCGTGTCCTATAACCCGAGCATCTAGCTTGTCTCGCAGTCTATCTCTAGGATAACCGTCCACCATCGTCGTAGGTGCCTACTCGCCACACTTCCTGCGGCGCTTGCCGCGGTTCGGGAACGGCGTGACGGGCATGGGCGTAGGCGCCTTGATGGTCTCGTTGTCGCCAAGATCCGTGTCCTTGGTCACGCGGAGTTCTGGTGTTAGCTTTCACTTTGGGGATGACAGCTAGTCCTTCGATCCACCACTTGTTGGAGCAGCAGTTGTTTTCCCCAGCTGCTCCTGCTCCTTCCCTCCCCTCATCTTCTCCTCGCTCTTTCCATCTCCACACCCTCGCCCAGCTCCTCTCCCTAGGTCGCTTCGCTCGCTACTCACTGAACGTCCCGGTCTCATCCTGCCGTCCCTGAACAACATTCTTGCGCAGGAACGAAGCGACCTCCTTCCACTCCACAACACGCTTCTGGATCTCCTCAGGCGCGGCAAAGTCCACAGGCGGCCCCTCGAGCGGCTGCGCCGGCGGCTTGGCGGGGTCGGTAAGGGTAGCTGACATGAACGTTGGCCGGATGGCCGCGACGAACTGCGCGTGCCGCGCTGGGTCGGCGTGGAAGGTGTCGCGCGCGGCGCGGAGTACGTCGCGGTACGCGCTTCGGGCGGCCGGTCGGAGGGCAGCGGGGAACGACATTTGTGTAGAGTTTAGATCAAGTCGGGAAAGTCAGAGAATGGCAAAAGGAGGTAAAGGAGATTAGGCGGATTGAGCCACGTGGAAATGCGGGAAAGTGAGTCTGGGATGCGGGGTAGAAGCGATGATGTTGGGGGAACAAGTGATACATCCGACTCAGAATCACAATTCTCTGTTTTGCTGTTGTTCATACTACTACTACTACTCATATCATACTAGTCATGAGCTCCGCCGACCCACTCGTCGTGCTTCCCGAAGGGACGTTTGGTCTCGAGTTTGCGGACAGCGCACGCGACATCCTGCGTGGCAAGAAGCGACCTCATGACGACGTCGTCGCTCTCAAGTGTGAGTGGGCGCGAGCTGGCCATCCGCTGTGTATCCATTTGTACCCAAACTAACATCAGACGCATTCAAGCCAGCCAGCGTAACGTCGGAAACAGCCGGCGTACTCGAGCCCGCGCCATCCGGGGCGACGGGTGCCCATGTCCTGTCCTTTGACCAGGCTGTGAGTTCTCCTTACAGGCATCAACTGACCGCAGAATGGGTCGAGCCAGGTATTCGACGTACGCGAAGAGGCAGGCAAGGTGCGCGAATGCGTCCTCGTTTGGGACGAAGACCGGCAGGTGCGTCCCCTTACCCCAACATACCTGACAGCAGACGTTCACACTCCACGCGCTCCCATCAACGCTGCACCTGACACTGAACCGCACGCTCTCTGGGCTGCGTAAGGATGGCGCGTTCCCAGCCGCCGAGGCGCCGCCACCCAAGAAGAAGCGCGCGACGACGGCCGGCAAGGGCATTGCGCGCAAGCAGCTGCCCTCGGCGGCCGATCTGGATCCGGTCCTCCCCTCGTCTGAGGCTCCGAAGAAGGCTGTGGCAAAGAAGAAGGTTGCGGCAAAGAAGGCGCCGGTTAAGAAGGCCGCAGCGAAGAAGAAGGCTGCGCCCGCGTCGTCGCCGTCCGTTGGCAAGATTAAGAGCGTCGAAATCATTGAGGACAGCGACGACGACCTCGACGAGTTTGCCGACATGCTCGGCGACGCTATGCACGAGGCGATGAGTGAGGAGGAGTTCGAGGTCGAGGAGGACGACGACGACGAGCTCGGCGGCGCCCAATATGCTGGGTACGGTGGCGCGGAGGCCGAGGGCGACGAGGAGTGGATTTAAGCCCACTGTACTGTTTCGGCTACCAGATCCCTCCCTGCCTTGGCATTAAGGCGTGAGATACCAGCCTCGCCATCGACTCATCACGTTCCCATCACTATTTCTGTCCCACCCATGCCATCCACCGCATCCCGAGCTCATATCTGGATTTCTGTATTCCGAGAATGCATGTTGTACGAGAGCGACGTCGCTGGTTTCTTCTGGACTGGGTCTAATAACGACGGAAGCAATTGCGTGGGGACTTGGCTTGGACTGGATCCCTTTGCCGCCACCTTCCTCCCTCCTATTACGGGTTGTGGGGAGGGTCCTCATCCTCAACCTCGCTCCATCGCGTTTCCCACCATCCACATCTCTACTCAACACAACCCCTGCGCTCGAGACGTTTACATCGCTTAGCACCACCTTAATCCGCGCCTAACCAGGCCTTTATTTGTCCAGAATCGGTACCATCCACCATGGCCGCCCTCTCTCACTGGGCCTCTGCGTGAGTCTCCTTCGTCAGCCATCCTCTCAATTCGAGATTGCAGATGACTCCATCAAGATACTGACTGCAGCGACTCAGCAGGCTTCCGCCGACAGTCAAGAGCCGGCTCGTTCCTGGGCCCGCCCCGCCTCTTCACGAGCGCATACTACCCCGCGATCCAGCAGACTGTCGTCGTGGACGGCGCGCTCCCGGGCACCGAGTCCAAGGATGAAGTCAAGGTCCGCAAGCGCGAGACGATCTTTGGACCGGATGTCGGTGACGACGACCAGCCTGGCTGGACGGAGGGCGGGGACGGCAAAGCGGTCTCGGTCGACGTTGTCAAGCGCTGGGTCGACAAGGCTAAGGGCGAGGAGGTGAGTGGTACGCGGGCAGGGCCAGACAGGATCTGTGGGGCGCATCGCTTGATGCTGCCGGCAACGAGAGTGCCCAGGCGAAAGCAGCATGGTCACTGCTCTCCCCGAACTCGATATACCTGTTTTGCAATGCGGCTCGACACTAACCCCAGGGCCTCCACACCACGACCACTCTTCAGGCTCTCGTCAACCTCAAGCGCCCGTCGCTCCTGCTCCATCCTCTCGACCATGTTCCGGAGGCAGACGTGACGTCTGCGCCCGTGCCTCCTGCACAGCCACTGCATCTCCTCAAGTTCAACTACGACGCGATGACGCCACTGGTCAAGATTACGCTCTCGCTGTATCCCACCCCGAACAACAAGAGCGACGAGGTAGTCTCGCACCAACCGCCCAAGGTGCTGTACACGGGAATGCACCCTGGCGGCTTCAACAAGCTGTTTGACCTGCCAAAAGAGGCGGCGCTTGACTTGAACCTTGCGATCGTGCCGATCCCGCCTGTCGAGGAGGTGATCGAGGAAGAGGACGAAAGCAGGGCTGCGGCTCCCCCCGCCAGCGTGACTACGAGCCGCACGAGTGGAGAGCGCGCCGAGCCGAGCGGTCAGCCAGACCCCACTACCATCCCGGAGCACCACCAGGAGCAGCAACACACGGGTCGCCGTTTCGGCCTCTTCCGGAGGCAGCGTGAGCACGACGTCGAGGCCAACATTGAGATGACGCCGACAAACGAGCCGCCTGCCGAGGAGACCAAGAAGGAGGATAAGAAGGAGGAGGATGAGCACGGCATGCGCCTCGTCATCTCGCTCGAAGCCATCGGACCTGAGGGCGAGCCGTTGCGCCGCCGCAACGCGCAGCTCACTCACATCCTCGTGAGCGGGACATGGGTGCCGGACGCGGGCTCGACCGCGCACTCTGGCACGGGCAAGCGTGTTTGGGTTGTCAAGGTCGTGCGTCGCGAGGCGCAGATTGGCGCACACAGCTTCCTCCTGAAGGAGATCTATGGTCTCTCGTCGGCCGCTGGCGCCGACTCGACCTACCCGCCGACCTCGTCGGACCCGTACGCGTCCACGCCAAACGAGTGCATCGTGTGCCTCACGAGCCCGCGCGACGTTGTCCTCCTCCCCTGCCGCCACCTGGTGGTGTGCAGGGAGTGTGCGGTTGGCATGGTCGAATTCGGTGCGGGTGGCCGCGTGGCGAGACGTGACGACGACGCCGCCGCAGCGACGGTCGGCGGCGCGACCACGGGCACGACCGATGAGCCGCCGCAGATGGGCATCGGCATCGGAGGACTGCTGACGCCTGCGCCCGCCCCCGCTCCCGCCCCGCGCCGTAAGAAGAAGGCCAAGGGATGGTACTGCCCTGTGTGCCGCCAGCCGTACACGTCACTCCTGCGTCTCGCCCTCCCGCCGAGTAAGGAGAACGGCACAGCCACGCCTGGTGCCATTGAGCCTGTCCAGCGCGCGGGAAGTATCCGCTCAATGCGTACTACGCGGAGTACGCGCAGTGTCGCAACCCTGCCTCGCGGTGCGGAGGAGATGCTTTCTGGCCTTGGCCCCGAGATCAGCGACGACGAGGACGACGACCGTGAGCGCATTGAAGCGCGCGAGCGCGCAGAGGAACAGGAGCGCCCTCAGTTTGTCATTGCCGAGGCGACGACTAATCCGCCGCCCCGCACGGCCACGCCGAGTCAGCAGGCTGGGCCAACCCTGAACACACTGCCCGCTTCGCCGCCGGCACGTACCACGACCGCTGGGCCGCCCGTTAGTAGTATTCCCGCAGCTCCCGCCCCTAGTGCGACTGCCGACCCTTGCGCCCCGCCCGCCGACGCCGTCGCCGCCCTCCGCGTAGAGTAGTGTACCTTTTCCCTTGCCGTTGTACGTTTTTGTAGTGTGATATGCGTGATTGAGATTGAGTAGGGAGAGCATGATTATTCAAGCTCTTGCTCTTGAGACTGCATTTGGCATTACTTGTCACTACTCTGACTGGAAAACGTAGGCTTGACTAAACTGGTATTCCCATTCGTTGGTGTACTGGTCAAGTGAGCCAGACACATGGCGGTCTATGAAGTCAGGCTGTCTGCCAATCCTCAAGCCAAGTCGGCAGGGGACACACGTAAGTAATAGGGACTCGACTCGGTATGCCAACGATACTCGATATATACATGTTGATGTACGTGTGGAAATGTAGCCATGGCGTTGGGATGGGACATTAGAGGTCAAGGTTGGCAGAGATTGTGCTAGGACGACGGCGCGCGACTGGCTCGAGCCCCATTCTTCCAGAGTTACGGTTCCAGGACGGTCTCGGTCGTGTCGTCGAGTGTGCTCATCAACGAGCCATTCCACCGGAGCTCGGCAACGCTCAGCTCTCAGTGTAGGCCTGCAGACGTAGCGAGCGCCGTAGCACAAGTCCGTACGGCGTGCAAGAGTAGCCGCAGATGTCTATCTATTCGCCGGTGGTGATCGGCCATCACAAGCTCCACCTCACGGCGCTTCCTGCCTCGCTGGCGTCTCACTTCTTTCATCGCACCACTGCTACCTAACCGTCCAGGACGGTCTCTCCTGCGCCAGGTGGTGTACAAAGCGGGCTAGGCCCGCCGCGGATAACGGAACGACTAGAGATGGAAACACATGAAGGAAAAAGGAGTAGGGAAAAGAAGGATAAAAAAAGTCGGCTGAAAAATGTACAGTGCGACAAATGGGTCGGATTTGATGGATTCGATGGATTCGGTTCAGGTTCGGTCAGATAGTGTGGCATAATCTTCTGCTTCGCTTCACAACTTGACAACTCGCACTCTCGCTCGTCGCTCGTTGCGCCGCCGCGCACTTAGGCAGCGGGGGCCTGCTGGTTGGCGGGGCAGTTGGCGTTGATGTGGCCGACCTGGCCGCAACCGTAGCACTGTAGGTCAGCTTTTAGTTGGTGCGTACTAGCTTACAGTGCGGCCCTGCTCCTGGGGGCACTCGCGCGAGATGTGGCCGTCCTGGCCACAGTTGTAGCACTTGCGCGAGCCGAAGCCGCCACCGCCACCACCACCACCACCACCGCCGAAGCGGCCGCCGCCACCACCGCCCGAGGGGCAGTCGCGCGAGATGTGGCCAACGCCGCCGCAGGTGTAGCACGACTTGGAGCCGAAGCCGCCACCACCACCGCCGCTGAAGCCACCGCCACCGTAGCCGCCAGCGCCGCCGGGGCCGCCGCTGAAGCCAGCCGCGTCACCGCTCTCGGGGCAGAGGCGGGCCTGGGGTTAGATACTGTTACGGGTATGTAAGAAACGAGAAACGCACAATGTGGCCGGGCTTGCCGCAGCGGTAGCACTCGCCACCGTTGGGGCCGCCGAAGCCCGAAGCAGCGGGCCCCTGGGGGCACGCCGATGAGAGGTGGCCCTCCTGGCCGCAGGTGTAGCAGGCCTTGGGCTTGGGCTGGGGGCACTCGCGGCTGAGGTGGCCGGCCTGGCCGCACGAGTAGCAGGTGGGGACACCGGCCTTGGGAGTCAGCTTTACCAGGGGGGATACCTTACGTCAGGGCAGACCTGGGCAATGTGGCCGGCTTGAAAGTTAGTACATTACTCATCATAGCAAGATGTCTCGTCGCGGTCGTCGCGGGGCCATAGACATGTGGGGAAGGAAGGATGCGTGCATGAGATCCACCCCGGCTGGCCAGGTCTCATACGCAGTATGAGCAAGGCATTGCTGGGGAGGGGAAAGTACTATGTACTGGCTAACAGCTCGCTCCACGCCTGCGCGCTCGCTCGCCACACCCGTACACAGCACAACACATCAGGCAATCTGCCCCGCGACACCACAACAGAAACACAGTGACGTGGTAGCAGGCAGACGATCCGAGGATCCTGGGACCAGGAGTGATCCGAAGAAGAAAGGTCGCCTACTACCTGTCACACATCACACCACACGCACGCTGGCCACAGTTGAAGCAGTTTCCGGAACGGGGAGTGCCGTACATCTTGATGTCTGAAGAACAAGGGATGTGTTGAGACGAGGCGAACAAGGTGAACAAGGTGAAGAGAAGAAATGTGTCAGCAAGATTTCCTTGGGTGGCCTTGGGTGGCGGGTGGGGGTAAAGACGAGTCGAGGATCGAGGAGTGGGCTAATGATGGTTTCGAGGGAGTGCTCGTCGTCTTGAGGTGTGTCTTGTGCTGGATGCTCACCTTTTGAGTAGGTTTTGAATACGAGGAAGGATGGAGTGGAGGAGGAAGGTGGAATGGATTCAAGGAAGAGAGAGTATTCACAGGTTGGTCTGAGTTGAAATTCAGCCAATCCTAGATCAAAGCTGTTTTGCCCTTTTGTGGGCATTTGTTAGGATTTGCTTCTTTGTTAATCCACCGACTTAAACTGCTGTCTGGCTGTTCCTTCCTCCTTTGAGTGCTGGGGTGGAGGAGGGTAAGCCCTAGACTTGTCTACCAGCTACCAGGTGTACACCCAATTGAGCCATGTGCCTAGCGGCTGTAATTGTTTGGGTTGGATACGCACTCCCTCAAAAATCGCTCCCGGCGATATCCCTCACTTCCGATTTGTGGCACTGGCTCACTCCATCATTCCATCTTGTCAGCAGTCTCACCCGATCTGCAACCCCGCCACAAGCATCACTCCATCAAGCCCTATCTATGCAAATGAAATCAGAGGAAGTAGCTGGAGTGAGCCCAGCCTTGATTACTAATGTAAGTATGAGGTGCACGTACCGGTCACCAAAGTCACCGAGGCCGGGCGTAATGTACTGTTTGGCATCGAGGCCCTGGTCAACCCATGCAGTGATGACCTTGAGCTTGGGGAACTTTGCCTGGACGTTCTTGATGCCCTCGGGTGACGCGATGAGGTTGAGGAAGAGGATGCGCTCCTCCTTGACGCCCTGCTCGAGGAGGACCTCGATGGCCTTGAGGCACGAGCCGCCGGTAGCTGGGGTCAGTGGGCAGCTTGATCAAGGGCGAGTTGGGACGAGTGGGCCTAGGCCTGGTGCGACGGTCGACATATGCTCGAGCCACTCGTCACAAACAATCTCACCAAGCATGGGGTCAAGGAGGAGGCAGTACCGCTGGGCAACGTCATCGGGAAGCTTGGCGTAGAAGAGTTTAGGCTGGGCCGTCTCCTCGTCCTTGAATCAGCTCATTCGAGCCACAAACTCACACGCTGGATCAGAATCTACGCGGCGTCAGCATTACAAGACAGTGGGGCATACCTTGCCGATGCGGACTGGAGTTAGCTTAAGAGTACAATATCGTGATCGCACGGGTACGCACCGGAACGGCAGCATTCACGCAATCCAGCCTCCATAGCCTCGCCAGCTGTCGTTAGCAATATACATGACCGGTCGGGTCGCTCTACGTACCGCGCATAATTGACACGCCGCAGATACGGCCCTCGAACCCGACACCTGGGAACTCGACACCCGTCGGTGTCTTGACCGTATGCGGAACCACGGGGAGATGGTTGAGGCCTAGGGTTAGAAATGCCGGTCACGCGACTTACCTTCCTCGACGAGCAGGCGAATGATACGGTCCGAGTAGCTGGGGTTAGGCCCGTCCCTCTTATGGAGTGCTCTCGACCCTCGTCGCTCACAAGACAAAGTCGCCACTGGGATTAGCAAATTTTGCGACCTTGCTCACCGGCCGGTTCTCTCGTTGCGAATGAGCGTGAGCAGCGCCTGCAGCTGCGCGGTGGCAGGGAGGACTATGATGTTCTCGCCCCACTGGGAGGAGCACGACGTCGCGTTTTGGGCCATGGTGTTTGAGTGACGAGGGGTGGGTGGGGGAAGGATGGGTTTGTTTGGGTGGAGGGCCGAGTGCAGGCGAGTGACAAGTTCAGACACGTCAATCAATTGCTGATTGGGAAGAGAAGCGTCAAGAGCGAGTAGAGTCGAGTTGAATAAGAGTCTGAAATCTCAAGGTGCGAGTGAGGGAGCAAGGACGCACAAACCTCTCGGGATGGATACGGGATGCAGAATGTAGGATACGGCCGATACAGGTTGATCGGAACGCGAGGCGCGACGACGTCACATGGTCACTCTCACAATGCCGGTACATGCCGTTAATCTCTTTAAACCACCTTCTCCAAAATGTTGCCATTTAATCCTCTATCAAGCTATCACTCGCGTTATCACGGCCAGGGCTTGGTGCTTTGTGCTTTGTGCTCCATCCTCCGTGCTCTGTATCCACAGCCAATTCAACTCCGGTGATCGCGGCGACTGACCCATGACAACGTGGGCAGGTCTACCGCCGGCTCCAGTATCCCAAGGTCTGCGCGTGCTGGCGTGCTGGATCTGCGCTTGGACCTCGACGCCTCAGGAAGCAGTGCTCGTCAGTTGGCGCGGCCGGCACAAAGTGCAACATTTTGGTGGCCTGAACCTCACAGCAACTCAACTTGTTGAATGTACCCAAGTTCACATTATAGTCCGATTCTATTATACCATCCCCTAGGCCATGACACCCCGCTCCTGCGCATCCTGGACCTTGAGGCTCTCCAGCGCGCGCGTGAGCTCGTCCGCGTCGATCGTGGCCTGCGCCTCTTTGGTCTACCGTTAGCCCCGATAAAGCAAAACACACCCCATGTCCGAGCGCAGCCCAGCCTGCAGCGACTTGGTCATCGTCGGTACAGAGCTAGGTGAGCGCCTTCTTTCTAGACTCACAACTCCAGCCTCCACGGCGAGAATCCAGCTTCTGAGAGCACAGAATCCGTCCCAGTTGAGATCACGGAAACTTGCGCGACCAGAACTCAGTTCGAAGCGGCCGTATCGCCAGATCTCGTACTCCATCGAATCAAAGTCCTGTCGTCAGCAAGCTGGGAACAAGGCCACGTACAACGAAATAAGCCCAGCGCTGGGCACCGCCCCATTGCCGCCACGCGTGTTCAGGTAGGAGTGCACATTGTCCGTCCCTCACGTCGCGGAGGACGTCGAGTGGTCGGCGGAGGAAGTGGGTGTTGTCGTCTGGGATCCTGGGGTTAGCCGAGGTCGGAAGATGGACGGGGAGTGGAATATGGACGGAAGATGGAGTGGCAACATAGGAAGGAGAACGCACCATTGTACATTCCGCAGGTTGTCGGCCATGCGCGAGGCGTCGCCGTCGCGCATCTCGCTGAGGAACATCCAGACTGTCATGCCCGCGTCCGGGAACCAGTGGGGGCCGATCATCGAGCCGTGCCGCACACCGTTGATGATGAAGCCGATTGTGGACATGTTGAAAGATAGCGACGGGTGACGCTACGACCAGCTGCAATTCAATTAAGCAGCCGCCAGCTGCCTGATAGATGTAGAGATAGAAGAGTTGAGAGCAAAAGTATCGAGCGGAAAGCGGACGTGGCGCGATGGGGGATTCGACGCGAACATAGCGGGGCACCGAGCGGGAGCGGCCCTGTCGCCCCGCGCCTGATCCCCCCGTCCCCCAATCCTTTCTCGTTTACCATCTATCATGCTAGGAACCATGCAACGAGCCACCAACAACAATCTACTATCCTACCGCCTACTACCTGCGCCGGAAGGTGTCGAGGTTGCGCCAGAACTCGGCGACCACCTGTCGGTCCGTGTGTCGGCGGTTCCGGTCAATCTAGTCTCAGCTTGACCAGCAGCTCAACTCACCCTCATCTCAGTCACGTTCCAGTCCCGCACGGCTGGGTTGGCGCTCTCATTATGCCACTGGAAGTAGATGCCCTTGACGTGCCGGAAGAGCATCCGCGGATCGACCCATTTGTACGGCTTGAACTGCCATGCCTGACCAGTGGTGACAACACAGATCACGCGGTCCCAAGGGTCCTGTCCGCACTTTTGCAGACCGTCGACACTGTCCACTACGCGGTACTCTGTCGTTGTCTCGCCGGTCGGGCCCTGTCGCTTGCGCAGGACGCGTACAATGTCCGCCACGTGCATGTTGCCCTCGCGCATCTCGTTTGCGCGTGCTACGTCGCTCGACTCGAAGCTGGGGTCAGCTGGATTCTAGAGTCCAAAGCTAGTCACTCACACGCCCTCCTCGAGGAACTTCTTCACGTTCCACATTGTGATTAGCGACGTTGGCGAGGATGAGATCATGATGATGGGATGCGACTGCTTGTGCTTGCGCGCGCGGTTCACATCTGCTGTCAGCCCTTTGTTCGCCTTGCCTCCCATCGGCACACTCACCAACTGGCGCCGCTGATGGTGCAGGCGCTGCACTGCGCCCGTCAAAGCTCTTGCGCAGTGTTCGGATCTTGTCGCCCATGACCCCCTTGACAAACTGCTCAAAGTTGTTAACCTTGCCCGTCCCCGCCACGCGCAGCACGGTATTGCGATCGCGAAGCTCAATCTCCTCCGTCCGCAGCTTTTTGCAAAAGTCGAGGTCCGCCGTGTTTACCTCATACTTGCGTTTCGGCGCTACTGGCCGGCTAGGACCAGCTTCTGGCACAGGTGCCTTTCCTGCTGTCAACTCGGCTCTTGTTCAGTTACCTCGTCCGTGACGAGACCCGCCGACAATAGGGGGAGCGCTACTCACCCTCACCGACACGGGCGCCCCCATCGCTCTCCCCCGCCAAGTACGACTGCACAGCACGGCGGTCCGCGATCGGCACATTGCCCACGCCGAGCGCCGTAAAGCTCTGCATATAGTCTTTGAGGGACGCATCGCGCTTATCCCACACGACCCATAGCTGTCCGACAGAGTAGAACTCGGTGCGCGCGTCTGAGCGCGCATATAGCGTCGACGCATCCTTTGGGACGACGACTGGCTCGCCAGACGACTGCGGGAAGCGGAGAGACGCCGCGTCGGTGAGTGTGGTCGTTGGCTCGCTGGACGCAGTGAGGAGCTCTACTGGCCGACTGTCGGCGATGCTTTGGCGTAAGAGGGCGAGAGGGTCGGATGCCATGGTGGATGAGGTTGGAGTTGACTTGAGAGCTATTGGAACCACAAGTCAATGTTGGTGAGTTCATTGCGATCGGTTAGTGGCGGGCTGAATAGAGTGTTGGGAGCACGTGGCAAGGTGGAGGTGCTGCCCCACTCTGGACGCGAGATCTCAACTGACGAACGGTGCCATGTCCTCTCCTCAATGATCCCGCTCCCTTCATCTCGAGAGAACAAGTTCAAGTACATTGCTGTGCTCAATAGGGCTACCCGATTGCACTGCTGAATGTCGGGGAGCCACCTGACGCCGTTCTCATGCAAACAAACGCTGATACGACATCATTCATCCAATGGCAGTTACTAGCGTGACGGTAAATGATAGCCGTGACGGTTCATAATGGCGAGCAGTGACGCATAACGGACCAAATGAAATGTCATGACAAGTCACGTCTCTTTCATGTTGCTACACCGCTTTGCTGCCGAGTAAGCAAGATCTCCGTTCCGCCCGGCCTCTCACGTGAGGTTACGCAAGACCCTTATTGGATCATTGGAAGAGATTGTGTACGACGCGCTCAAGACTGGAAGATTGGACGGTTCAAGCCATGTGCCTTGAAAGTTGAAAGACTTGTTATATGGTAAGGGAGCAGAGGAACTTGCCCTCGAATTGTTCTTTTGCGGACGCGGGATGCCGCCGATGTGGCCGAGATGGGGTCTAGGAAGGGTTTGTTAATCATGTTGGGCAGTCGCGTGGCGCCGTTATCCCTGGGCCCTACCTGGGCTTGGCGGCCTGGACAACTCTGAAATATACAACTGGTTATTGACAGTTGACATTTGACAGCTGACAGACTTAGAGCTCGTACTATCATGCGACTTGTGGAGCGGTTGTTTTGATCATCCGTCTTTCTCCCACACTTGCCAACTTGCTCGTGACCACGTAGTACGTCGTATACCCAACACAACATGATAGATCTAATTGTGCTTGGCGCATGGGTGTAAGCGATGTGTCATGTATCAGCAAAATGTCTGAATGGCTCAAACTCGCTAGGTAGGCTTGAGGAGTAAGCATGAGGAGCAAAGGATATTGAACAAGGTATTCAAAGGTGTATGATCTATTGGATTACAGAATAGGTAATAGAATGATTAAGGGTTATAACAATGCTTAAGACCCCAGTCTCAACATAACCCTGTACATTCCCTGAATACCTTTGTACCCTATTTCTTGTCCCTAATCCCTAATCTTGTTTTAATATTTAGGGCCAGCCTCGAATCAACTAAACACCTAAACAAGCAAAAAAGGCAAGCAAGCCCGAAAGGACCAAAAGGACTAAAAGGGTTAAAAAGGCCTAGACATGTCAGCCAATCTCTGTAAATCTGTAAGAAATTAATCCGGTAGCATCTTCAAGTCCCTTTAATCCCTATATCCCTTCCTACTTGATGATCACCACATCTCATTTTCAAGGATCAAGCAAAGTAGTCCACAACAGTAAAGCAGAGCGCAGAACGCACAGCCGGAATGCATACCGCTTGAATCAGTTTTTCGCGCGACGCCAGCCCCGGAATTGTTGCTCTTTGGAAAGCGCAAGTGGCGCTTTGAACCCCCGACCTTGCACGGTCGTTGGTTACATGGCTGCAGAATTGGTGTTGTTTACCCTTTGTGGCTACTGTTTGCTTCCTTGTGCATTCATTCTGGCAATCTCGCACTCGTCTCACTTGACTTGGTAATCCTGTTTTACTGTTACTGGGGTTTCTTGCAGTCGTTAATCTCTAAACTTCCAAACTTCCAAACTGCACACACAAACAAACACACACACTCTCACTCTCACTCTTTATCATCAGTTGTCTAGACGACGTTTTGGTTTACAACAAGACTGTTATAAACAAGCTGAAAGGGGAATTGGGGAATTGGTATCTTTACTGATTCAACTCAACTGGTGTGTATGATTCTTTGGGTTATATCGTAAAGTGTCACTTTTGGTCACTTGAGGGTATTTACAAAGTCAAAAGGAGGGGTTTACGACGCTTTGAACCCTTTTACTTGTCAACGCCCTATATCACCCTACAACAGACTTTAGTGGGCTTTTCAGGCCAGGCCTTCCCTCTATATCCCTATCCCATCCATCCAACTTGGCTTTCAAACTCTATCAACATACATACACATACACATACATACACATATACACACACCACCTAGAGTTACACCTTTTTCTTTCAACCATCATCAAACACTTTCCACTTTACACGATTCTATCACTCGCGATTCCTCGTTCACTTGTCATCCTCGCCACCTCTTTATCAACATTTAGGATAAACAGACGCACAAATTATTAAAGCTAATCGGATTCTAGCTTGCAACAATCGCCCATTCACCCAACCCAAAGCTGGGCTAATTCCCTCCGGCTTTCCCTGTGACCACCCAACCACCCATACCCAACAGCCTACAACAGCCAACCGCACAGACGTTCGCCCACTCCCCCTTTGACACCCTTCTCCCTCCCAACAAGCCTCCACGACGCGTGTCCGATAGATCAGTCAACGCCCACACTCTCTCCCTCGCCATAGCGTCCATTCAAGGCCGCATTACGATCTCTCTCCCCCTGGCCAGCTGGGCTGTGCCATATAGACGAATCCCGCTCCCGCTCCTTCCCTCTCCCTCGCCTACGTACGGCTCACGACAACCGCACATTCCCTCACTTTCACACGACATTCTGCTCAAAGGTGAGTTGGCATCTTATTTTGGTATTGGCGGAGCACGTATACCAACTCCGGCGTGGCCAAAGTTTATCGAGGTTGGATGCCCGGTCGTGAAGGTGTATGGACCAAGTGTAACGCTCCGCCCTAGCCGGTCCACGTCCAAGAACCCTGGTTCGTGGGTCCACGCTTTGGCCGCATCCAATTCATTTGGACGGCGATGGCATTGATACTTTGCATGCGATGAGAAGTGAGGACGTGCTGAGTGCGCATAACTGAGCTATGAGCCCAGTCTCTCCAATCTACCATTGAGCATGTTGAACGCACGGTGCTGACGCGCTTTGCTACAGTGACAATCCTTGATTGATCTAGACTTTGCGCCCTTCACATATCCGCGTCTAGCAACCAACCTTGTCTCCATCCTTTATCAGAGTCCCTTTGACAATTCTACATTGTCCCTCGACTTGGCTGCCAACTTGTTCGAGTGCAACTTGGAACGCGTAAGTCTTTAGAGAGTTGAAGAGGGGGAAGGGGAGGGGAAACTGGCGCGAGGCTTGTTGGAAGACCACCCTTTTGGGTCCAAGGGGATATGGTTTCACCATTGACCACCCGACCACCACGAAGCCTACAAGACGTCTCTGCTGACGCTCAGCCCCGGTGGCCAACATCTAGACTGCTCCCGATTCTTAAAACTCATTCGTCAATCGACTGATACAGTGGCCAACAGCCCATCCGCACTTTTGTGAGTAGTGAGAAAAGGAGGGATTGTCACGAGTGGATCCAGAGAGATGAGGAGGGAGGGTGATGAGCGAGCAACTACTATAGTAGTCTCAACTTTTGCAGTGGTATTGGTGGTGTGGTGAAACCCGTGACGTGCCGGAATCTGTTCTCGTGAGGCTGACCATGTTTGCTCCGTCAACCTCTTCCTTCCGTTACCACGGCACGACTTGGTGACTGAACATCTTCCCCCTTGTACAATCAAACCAACGCGCCTCTCGATCCACCATCCACTTACTCGCACTTGCCATCACACACACACCCACACCATCATCCCTCTTTCATACCCAGAACTACCCTCTCTCTTCTGGACGCGACACCACCCTCGCCGTTCAACAGAACGGCACACGTTCACAACCCGCCTGGTCATGCCCGACATTGAGGGCCCCTACCCTGCAGCTCCCCCGCTGCCGATTCGTTCCAACAGGGTTCTCTACCACTTTGACCACGGACTCGCTCAGCAAGCTGGACCGAGCCAGTCTCGCCTCCCTCTTGCCACATCTCCTCCCGCTGCCGTTCCACACCACCTCCATTCCACTTCCCCTCTCGACCACTCGCCGCGTGCAGACAGCATGTACACGCCCCCATCTGATTCGCGCATCCGCTCTCCCAAGATCGACAGGTCGCGTCGCCCACACAGTGCCTACCCTCCCACCGACGAGCCAGTCTACCATGTCCAACGCAAGTACACCGACCCAACTCCACACTCCGGCGCGTACTCTGGGCCGGAGCAGCCTCCTAGCCCGATGCCCTCGGGGTCCAACCCGCAGCTCGATGTCGATCTTGATGTCTACGCCCAGGATTACAACGAACTCGACGACGACATGCGCCAGCTTGGTGATGACATGCGCGAGCCAACGTTGAGTTTTGCCACGACGTCGACTGTCGACTCGACTACGAGCTCACCATCTATTGGTGAGGCGTACACGTATGACAGTGAACGGGTAGTGGATGGAAAGCCAGAGCACGAGCCTCGCATCCGCATGAGGACGGGGCGCCAGCACGCGTATTCATCTGCAGAGTCCTCGATGGCCTCTGGCGCGTTCTCTTATCACGCTTACAGCGAATACAGCCAGCAGCCACCAGTCCCCCCTCTCCCAGCCGACATCAGCATGGGGCTCAACCGCAACGGCTACCGTGTGTCTCCAAACGACACCAACTCTACAGCAAGCTATCACGCCACGTCTCCCGTCTCGTCGTACGCACAGCACCAGCCATGGCGCTCGCCGGTCATGGCGAGGGATCGCAGCCTTTCCGTGTCGACCACGGACGACACTGAGGGTTCGTCAGGTTCGGGGGAAGAACGGCTGTCCTCTGCCTTTGAGCACTCGTTCAGCTATCTTTCCGGATCACTGCCAGCGAGGCCACCATGGGGTGACGACAGCGAGGTCCTTGCCGAGCCGAACGCCCTTGCGATGGTCGATGACGGTCGGAGCGCGATCCTCAACCAAGAACGGCTAGAGGCCATGGGCGGAATTCGCGTCCTGAGCGCAATGTCGGACAATGAGTTGTTACGACTCCCCCGTTTCACACACCTGCTTCTCGCTGGTGTGGGTCCCGGCATCCTCGACGCACTGCCTGCACTGCTGGACGTGCTCTCAACCACCCTCGTTGTGCTCGACATTTCGAACAACGACCTGTCGACTCTGCCCACAGCCCTCAGGCATTGCACTTCCCTGGAGGAGCTCAACGTTTCGCACAACCCCTTGCTCCAACTGCCACCCCTATTAGGCGAGTGCACTAGCATGCGGATGCTTGTGGCCGATGGGTGTCTGCTCTCCAACCTCCCAGTAGAACTCGCACAAACGCGCTCGCTGCACACGCTGTGCGTGCGCGGCAACCGCCTCGTTACCCTGCCACCATGGTTGTGCCTCCTGGCCCACCTCGACACACTACGAATCGACAACAATCCCTTCGCGACTCAGTGGCAGCCGATTGTTGCGCCTATTCTGGCATCAACGCTTCGCACACACTCGCGCTCGTCGTCGGCTGCGTCCAACCACGCTCGTCCGGGAACAACCCAGTCGATCTACAGGCCCACGACGCCAGGGTTGAACTCGGGGATGAGCTCGCTCAATGCCTCCCAGTCGTCTGTTGGCGGCCCGTCGTCGTCTGCGGACTCGCTCGGCCTTGGCCTCCAGAACGGACGGACCCAGCCGGTCCAGCAATCTTTCCGGTCTTTCAGTCGCGGTGCCAAGCAGGACTCTCCGATGCGTGCCCCAAATCGCAGCATAAGTAACCCCAATCCACAGTCGGAGATCCTTTCCGACCGCACACCTGCGCCTTCGAACCGCCGCGTGTTTAGTGCCGCGCACTACACGGATGACTCGGAACCCGAGGGAAACGAGAAGAACAGCAAGTGGGGCTTCCTTCGCAAGGTGTCACTCTCGCGTCTGCGAACAGAAAAGGAGCGTTCTGCCCAGTTGAACGCTTCTGCCGCGGCCAACGTCTCGTCGATGCCCACGGGTCCCGTCATCTCTGCTCCAACCCGCGTTGGTGGTCCACCCAAGCGTCCGCCTCACAACGCGAACAGCTGGTCGACCAACATGATCCCCGGGCGGCAGCGTGGTGCGTCGCAGGGCAGCGTCGACCTCGCCCACACGGTATTGGCAATGTCGGTCCCCAAGATGCCAACCCAACTTCCCGTCAACGCATACGGACCGTCCACAGGCGTGCGTAGCAAGCGCCGCAGCTTCCTCCCCATCGACCCCAGCCCACCCTCTCTGAACGTGTCTATTCCTTCCACGTCTCCCTTCATGGCCCCGCAGGCGGCTCTTGCGGACCACGAGAAGCCGCACGCCATTGGAGACGATGCTGTGGAGACGCTGGGCGAAGACGACGGGCTGTCGATGGGGCATCACACCACTTCGACGCACCACTCGTACGCCCGCTCAGTGGACAACATGTCCATCAACGAAAACGATGGACGTTACTCGCGTGGCTTGGAGTCGATCAAGAGCTACCTCCGCGACCTATACGACCTTTCCCTCCCGCCGGGAGAACCGTACGGTGCATTCGAAGTCATCCAGTCGCAGGCATCGACCGTCAGCTCGGAGACGCTGTCTCCAACGGGCGACAACGCCAAACTCCGTGACTCTGTCGCCGAGTCGACGATGACGACGTCTGCCCGTCACCTCACGATTAGCAGCGCGATCCCTTCGCGCAGCGTCTCGATGGTCAGTGTTGGCAGCGAGCGCCACTCGGCATACTCGTCGACTGGCGGTCTCGACCCCGAGGTTCAAAAGCGCTACAAGGACGACCCGTCAAAACGCACCCGCGTGCTGCGCGAGATCTACGAGACGGAGAAGACGTACGTCCGTGGTCTTGACGAGCTGGTTCAGATCTATGTTCGGCCAGCCAGCCTCTCGGCCGGCAACTCTAAGGGTGAGACGGTAATCCCGATGGCGGAGCGAAAGGTTGTCTTTGGTGGCGTCGAGTCGATCCTAATCTTCCACCGCGACAATTTCCTCCCGGCCATCGAGAGGGCCATCAAGCCTCTCCTCCTGGACGGCGACGACCCGACCGGCGCCGTGTCGGCCTTGGCTGCGCACAAGGTCGGCGAGGAGTTCCGCAACTACATTGCGTACATGAAGCAGTACTCGACGTACATCAACAACTTTGACAACGCACTGTCGCGTATGAAGACGTGGTTGCTGCCGTCCAACGGCTCGGCCACTCCTTCTCCCGCCAAGGGCGCGGGCGCTATTGGCGTTGCGGCTGTCGGCGCCAGCCTGGTTGGCTCAGCAGTCCTCCCAGTGGGCGAGAGTGTGCCGCACACTGGGTCACACCTCGCACCGGCTCAGCGCAAGCGTGTCAAGACGTTCCTCAAGCGCGCCAAGGAGAACCCCAAGCACTCGCAGATCAACCTCGAGTCGTACCTGCTGCTTCCAGTGCAGCGTATTCCACGATACAAGCTTCTGTTAACCGACCTTGCGCTGTGTACGCCTCCGCGCGAGAGCATGGGGCCGAATGACGCGCTCGATGACGCGATCCACGAGATCACGACGCTGGCGTCGCTTATGAACGAGGAGAAGCGCGAGGCCGAGTCTCGGCTGCGTCTCTTAGCGTGGCAACAGCGCATCACGTCGCGTGGCCCGAGCCCGCTTGTGCAGCCACACCGCAAGCTCATTCTGGATGGCGCGCTCTCGCTCATTCGCGTCGTCAAGAAGGCGAGCGCGTACGCGGAGGTCGACGGACCGCCCCAGCTGAGCACTGTCGACGGCGACTCGACAATCACGGGCAACAAGACGGTTGTGCCGGTCGAGTTTATCATGCCCGAGCCGATGGAGAAGCCTATCATGCTCATCCTCTGCTCTGACATGCTTGTGCTAGTGCAGCCGCGTGGTGAGGGCTGGGAGGGCAGTGTCGATCTGTTCTCGGTGCTGCGGATGGCGACGGTGCGCGAGCCGGCCAGTGTGAGCGCTTCCAACGACCGCGTTCTGCGTGTCGTCGACAACAGGGTAAGTTGATCCCAACGAGCCAAGAATGTCGCTAACCCCAGTCAATCTACTACTTCAATGGCGGGACGCACGCGACGACGCTCCAGTGGTGCAGGGCCATCAACGGACAGAACAGTCGCTAGTGAAAGTTTGTGTTTGCCTTTGATAGGAACCCTGTGTTTTCGTTGTACCAGATATGCACCATGCTAGAGTTCCGGTTGTGCTGGACTGACGTCGCCGCCCCGAATACGCCAGCCTGCTTTACCGAATATAGCGGCAAGCTAATCTGAGCCGGCGGCCCCGCCTTGATTCGTACACTCTAATCGGGGCCGGGGCCTTTAATCCTACCAGTCTCGGTCTGTGAAATTATATAAACGATCTCCTTTTATACCTACCTATCCACACCTTCTACTGGCGCCACACAAACTTGTCGACCTTGTGTCCACGCTCCTGTCCCGGCCCGGTACCGTGACCCTCCGACCAACACGCGCGGCAATACAGGTCGCCCTCGCATCCGCGGCATCGCAGCTCAGCGTCCTTGTTACATATACCTTGTGTCAGTGTTATTTCACGATGACTCGATGAAGAGATAGACAGGCGAGATGGGCGAGGGTAGCGAGATGGTCGATGGTCGATGGTCGATGGTCGATCGACATTCCTGATAGATGGACTTTGACCCCGGTATTCCTCGCCTGTCTCGCCGACCCGCTCGCGTGCGCATCACAGTTACCGCCGGAACGCTGCTGGCAAAACTCACTGCACCAACTATCCAGGTCGTCATCGCGCCCATCGTCGTACCCCGGAATACCCCATCCTTGTCCTGGTGCGCGTGGCGGTGGTCCCATCTCGTCTTTCAGTTCTCTCCTCGGAACAGTTGGGAAGTTGGACGGGCCCCTCAATCCACGTAACAGGTCCATCCTCGCTTTCATGTCTGGTGGATCGTCATCCTCAAGGTCCGGAAGAGGGCCAAGGGATCCGAGCGCCGCCAACGCCGCCATGGTATTCGGTTCAGGACCAGGACCAGGACCAGGTTTCGAATCCGGGAGCCCCGGTGCACGGTCTGGAGCCCGTGCGGCGCCACGAGCGGCCGGACTGAGAGCGGTTTCGTCGTCGGACAGTGCAGCCTCCGCGAGTGCGCGTTCAAGTGTTCCGGCGGCCATATTTCCCTCGCCGTCGTCGCTATCCGCAGTCTTACCCGGTATATCTGCAGATGGTTCGTCCCGTTCCGAGGCCATTTCGTCAGCACCAGAGCAAAAGTCTGTATGTCTGTGTCGCCGCGCTTCATTCAGAAGCGCGTTCGCATCACGCTCTAATCCCCCCGGCTCGAGGTAGTCAACTTGAAGACTGTCCCCCCCGATACTGGCCAGGATTGCTTCGAGGTAATCGTCATCGTCTGGCGCAGAGGGGAGGGCGTGAGCCAGCGCCTCAAGGGCTGCATCTTCATCGGCCGCGCGCGAGGCGGCCGTCGTCACGGTCACGGGAGGCGTTGGAGGTCCGCCCGATACGCCCTTGAGTGCGTTGAGGCGGGCAAGCAGGTCGGCATCCATGGTGGCGTACGGTGGAATGGTGAATTGTGGGTCATGTCATTCTAAACTAGACCTCCACCGGATCTCTCGGAGTCATGTCTCTGTCCGTTATCGAGCCAAACCCGTCAATCTTCCGTCGTCTTCCGCTCAATTAGATAGACGGGCGGAATGGTGAAATCATCCACGCGAGTGGAGGTTCAACTTTGAACAACATGGTAACAACGTGGTACAAAGATGCCGCCGGCTTGAGGTATCCTGGTGATATTCGAGATCAGCAGAACTTGCGGTCGGCTCAAGCGGCGCTCGCTGGTGATGGCCCCATCGGGCCCCACTCCCGACCCCACCTCTCTTTCCACATACCCACGCGGCCAAGTGGCCTGGAGGGAACAATGTGATTGCGCATGCCTGCTAGTATTGCCAGACAGGAAATCGAAATGATCAATCCTCAGTTCGAAAACAGGATGGAGGAATAGGTTGACTGTATAACGCCGAAGCTCGGCCGTGCATCTCATCTGTTCCCTCTGTTCCCGATCCCTCTTGTTCCCTGTTCACGTTCCGATATCTTGGTCTGCCTCCCTGCTTGTTTAGGAAACGAGTTCAACGTATCGGGTGGTGAGGGAGTGCGGGGATGAGGCATGAGAGGATGAGAGTACGTCGGTGGCCCATAAACCAAAAAGAGGGATACGAGTGCTAGAGGCCGATATGGGCCGAGATGTTATTGTATTTTACGAAAGTTAATTGGATAGTATTTTCTTTCATCAGAGGCGTAATGCCACCATACAATTATAACCCTGAATTGGGTGATGGTAGTAAAAGTGGCCCCTCATTGTTTACCCTGAATCCAAGATTCAACTCCGCACATGGGCCCCTCCCTTTAAATAACCGGTAAATTGGGGTTACCGAAATTGATGTATTATTTAATTGGTTGATTAGAAAGGAATGATGACATTTTCATAAAGTGGGTTGACCCGCCGGACAAATCCATTACAAAGTAATAGCTATCATAATTATTAATCTGATTAATTAAATCACTGGCACTCGTAGACGACCTTTGAAAGTTGTATCGCGGACGGAAGGAACAAAGGAACAAAGGCACCGCACCGACACCGGTCACTGGTCACTAGGTCACTCGACCAACAAACCACTGCACGGCCACTGAACCGTTCCTCTACTGTCAGCAAGTGGCTAACCTGTTTACCTCATCGTCACCCCCCCACCCCCTTGGCCCTCCCAACGTATTCTCTCACCCGACGCTACTCCTCCCTCCCCCCCCTTATAATCTCCGCTCTCGGTCTCAATCCCCCATCCAAGCTCGTAACCATCACCATCTCCATCACTCACACGCCACCCACCCCACCAGCTCCATCGCAATGGCGACCAAGATCGTCGTTCCCCCAGCTCCAGCGGGGACGCTCGCTCCCACAGCACCCGACGCACCTAACGGTATCATGAGCCACTACCCTGCCGTCCTTCCCAAGCTCCCCCTTCCCACTATCACAGACAGCTGTAGGCGTTACCTCGAAGCGCTCGAGGGCCTGCAGGACGAGGACGAGCATACCAAGACTAAGGCGATCGTCGGTGACTTCCTCGTCAGCGGCGAAGGTAACATGTGGCAAAAGAAGCTTGAGGAATACAATGAGGGTGTCGACAGCTACATTGAGGAGTTTTGGTGTAAGTCCAGGCATCATCATCCCCCACTCTCTTACAAAGGCACAAATCCCTAACTAGTACAGATGAGAGTTACCTCTCTCACTCGGAATCAGTCGTACTGTCCCTCAACCCATTCTTTGTTCTGTCATCCGATGTCACCCCACGCAATGACCCTCAACTGTCACGTGCATCATCCCTCATTCTGTCTTCCCTTTACTTTATCCACGACCTGAGAAATGGCTTCCTCAAACCTGACGCCGTCCGCGGCAACCAGCTCGACATGAGTCAATATGAGAGGTTGTTCGCCACATCCCGTGCTCCAACCGAGCTCGGCTGTCGTATGGAGACGTACAGCGAGTCGCGCCACATTGTTGTTCTCCGCCGAGGCCAGTTTTGTAAGTTTAGTTTTGTCACCCTGACTTTGTACCATCACACGCCTCATTCACAAGCGCCACACCCTCTGGCACAGACCCTAACGCACAGACTGGTTTGACGTGCTCGACAACAAGAACCGCCCTCTTCTGTCGGACCGCGAGATCCTGACCAACCTCCAAGGCATCGTTAGCGACGCCGACAAGTTCCCAGTGACCGAAACGAGCCAGAACGCCGTCGGTATCCTCACTACTGAGAACCGTAAGATTTGGTCCAAACTTCGCCACGACCTGCGTGGCTCGAACCGCCACAACGCAAAGTGCCTGTCGATTGTCGAGTCCTCACTCTTTGTCGTGTGCCTCGACGACAGCGCGCCTGCAGACGTCGGAGAGCTGTGCTCCAACTTCCTTTGCGGCAGCTACCGCCTCGAAAACGGTGTCCAGGTCGGCACGTGCACGAACCGGTGGTACGACAAGCTTCAGATCATTGTGTGTGCGGACGGAGAGGCCGGTGTCAACTTTGAGCACACTGGTGTCGACGGCCACACGGTCTTGCGGTACGCCGCGGACATCTACACCGAGCTCGTGCTGTTGTTTGCAAAGTCTATCAACCCGTCGACTCCGTCGCTGTTCAAAGCCAGGCCGTCGCCATTCGCCAAGGGCTCCAAGACGCCTCGCGATGCCGATGACAATGTCGATTGGGATTACGACACGAGCCCCAAAAAGCTCGACTGGCGCCTCACTCGCGAGCTCAAGCTCGGTGTTCGTTTCGCCGAGACGCGCATCTCGGACCTCATCTGCCAAAACGACTCAAAGGCTCTCGAGTTCCGCGGCTACGGTGCCAACTTTATCAAGCGCCACGGCTTCTCGCCCGACGCTTTTGTCCAAATGGCCTTCCAGGCCGCCTACTACTCGCTCTACGGCCGCGTTGAGAGCACGTACGAGCCCGCCATGACCAAGAGCTTCTTGCACGGACGTACCGAGGCCATCCGTACCGTCTCAGTCCCTTCTGTTCACTTTGTCCAGACGTTCTGCTCCGAGACGGCTACACCTGGCGAGAAAATTGAAGCCCTTCGCGCCGCATGCAAGCACCACACGGACATGACACGCGAGGCATCAGCCGGCAAAGGCCAAGACCGTCACCTGTATGCCATGTACTCTCTCATCCAGCGCGAGGTCCGCCACGCCGAGGCAGCGGGCCAAACACCTCCCCCCATTCCGGCAATCTTCACCGACCAGGGCTACTCTGACCTGGGTTCGTCAACCCTCTCCACCTCCAACTGCGGTAACCCCGCACTTCGCCTGTTCGGCTTTGGACCAGTCACTCCCGAGGGCTACGGTATCGGTTACATCATCAAGGATGAGGGTATCAGCGTCTGCATGAGCTCCAAACACCTCCAGACTCGCCGGTTACTCAAGACGCTCCAGCGCTACTTTATGGAGGTGCGCTCGCTTCTCATCCAACTGTGGCGTGAAGCCAACGAGCGTCCAGAGGCATTCATCGACCATTCGGGCGTCATGCGCGACGCACGTACCGGCCGCCGCCTTAGCGACCACGAGATGGACGGTGTTGATGATGGCGTCCTTGATGAGGAAGAGCTGTTTGGCGGCTTTGGATACTTTGACGTCGGGACGCCAACGATTCGCGACCAGACGCGCAAGCGCCGCACTACCATTGGCAAGATGATTCCCGTCCAGGAGTACTAGTTTGGCTGTATTTAGTTGTATCTGTAGTAAGGATGTAGTTTTGCAGAATCGCGAGCGAGGAAGCGTAGCGGCGACCAAGGCAGACCAACACGAACGCTTACGCCTCGGCCCCTCAGATGTCACCCTCGTGCTCGTCATGTTCGCGGGAGGCTAGGACCTTGAACCTACAGTATCCTGTTCTCGGTGCTACACAAACTACGCGCCCACCACGCTCGACCCCCTCATCCCTTTTACCCTTCGGGATCCCTAGCCCTCCGCGATCTTGGACCAACCGAGTGAGCTGGCATAAAGCTGAGGATCCTACCTAAGACAGCATATAGGCTGTGTCTGACGGTAACTTTTGATTACTGGCGATGTATGTCACAGAGTTGACCCGTCATCTCGTACAGCTAAGCTTCTAACCGACTTGTCTCTGACTGTCCCACGGCCCATCAGTCCCAACACACCGCCTACTGAGAAAACCAGGAGCCTACTGAGAAACCCAGGACAGTCCCATCAGATACAAAGGAGAGGGTAGGGGTATTCCTGGCCTTTATTTCCTCGCCAACCAACATTCGATATCACCTTCACCTCCTCCCCATCCCACGCCTCCTCTGTTTTTTCTCGCAACAGTACGGTCTGAGACATGTATCCACCCAGAAAAGATATCAACACCAGTGGTGAAACGGTATCATGGACGCTTGCCATGCGTTCGGCGGGGGTTCGACTCCCTCCTGGTGTATGCCTTCTGTAGAAGCGGTTGCCCTCGTTTTTGTTACAGATTTTGAGGATCTGCACCACTGTTTTCGCAGTGGACGAGTCCCAAGGATAGAGGAGGGAGAAGGGGTGTGGCGGAGAGGAGGCCTCGGCTACCTTCAACTCCTTCAGCCCACTTGCTGTGCTGGGATCACTGGTCTCTGAATGGTTATCGGTCCCAGGAGAGAGCGTGAAGCATGCTATCACCCGCCTTTCATCTGATGAGCCGTCGCCGCACTCCCCTCTCCGACCCCGCCCTCGTTGTTCGCGTCTCAGACCATCATCCCAAAGATCTCCTTACTCGCACTAGGTGCTTAGAACCCTCTCCGAACATCACACTGACCAAAAACACATTGACATGCCCGGCGAGATGGCCGAGCGGTCTAAGGCGCTGTGTTAAGGTGATTGTCCAACCTCTAGAGGGGATTTGGACTCTCACATCTCCGCAGTCTTCGGACGTGGGTTCGAATCCCACTCTCGTCAGAAGAGTATTCAGTTACTCAGCCTATCCTTTTAACTCTTCCATCTCTTTGGAAAGACGGCAGAGGCGGGGAAATTTGAAGTGGAGGACCTCCACTTCCACTTTTGGTCCCCTTGTTTGGTTCCGTGAGATTCAATTGACTCACTTGACTCGAGAAGACCCCTCGGCCCTCGGATCAGACGTGACTTTGGGGGACTAATAATGTGATTGTTGCGCTGAATTGGTTCAACACCAAGCTGCTTGATATTCCCGAGTGACCTTAGGAATGGCTCAACGAGGAAATGACCGACAGTGATCTTGCCCGGAAAACGAACCCGGTGTTCTTCCGCGGAGGCTCGAGTGGCGTCAGCCTCGACATGACTGATGTTGACGGCCGACGGTGCTCGTAAACTGTTGCGGCACTCGGGGCTTTATGGTGAGTTGTTGTTTGTCGTTCTCTCGTGAACTAACGCCACACCCGGGCGGAGCGCTTGCCGATGTACTCTTTTCCACAACCTTGGAGATTTGGCTGCGATAGGTATCATCGGGCGGCTTGAAAAAAGTCCTGTAGGACCCGGCACAGTGAGCGACGGGGCTCAAGAAGGAGGCGAAAGGTTACGCGCGACCTCCTGAGAGGGACATTCTAGACCTGCAAACTCTGCCGACTCTCCCGAGCACTGTCCAGGGGGTCAAAGTTGTCCGAATTGACATAGATATGCTGGACGCGATCGACAACGGTTCACAGGCATGGTACGGTGGGAATAACGATGCCGTCATGACGGGTCCACGGCACCATCGATTATCCTATGCGCCCAACGCCACATTAATTAGCATCCAGTCTTACCCCTCCTAGACTGTCTCGGACATGCCAGAATCCAAAACTAGCCTGACATCACTGGCTAGATGGCCGAGTGGTCTAAGGCGCTGTGTTCAGGTTTCTTCGGAAATCCGCAGTCTTCGGACGTGGGTTCGAATCCCACTCTAGTCAATTGAGGATTTAGTTCCTCTGCCTACACTTTTGCTTGCGAGGCGTGGAAGACGAGTCCCCTGAGAGTAGTTGAAATGTTGTTGGATGTTGTTGAGGGTTTGGTCGAATTATTCAAGTGGAGTACCTCCACTTTGGTTCTTCCCGATCGGACGGCATTTCGGCCGATTGCCCAGAGGGGTGAATGAATAAGCCGGTCCGGTTTCCGAGCACGCGATTCTGCAGCTGCCGACTTGTTTTCGTGTTCAAGCCTCGACGTCATCCATCTCGACTCGGTCAGGCTGGGTGATGGACACGCAGTCTCTCCATCGCTCTTAGTATCATGGCCACCACTACGGCCCCGCCCTCGGTCGCGGCTGAACATCCTACGCAGCACTTTTCGCACGCGAACCACCACCACTCGCCCTCACCCCCGCCGGACAACGGCGAACCGAAGCATGTCCTCATCCTGTACGCGTCAGAGACGGGCGACGCGCAGGACGTGGCGGAGAGAACGGCCCGAGCGTTCCGTGCTCACCACCGCCGGGCAGTCACCATAAGCATGGACGCGTACGACATCGCGGACTTGCCCCATGAGCCGCTGCTCATCCTCATCACGAGCACACACGGTCGTGGCGAGCCACCTCCCGCGATGCGTGGGCTGTGGAGCAAGCTCATCCGTGCCGGCCTCCCAAACCACATTCTCGAGGGTGCGTTGTTGCTGGGGTTAGGCTGACACCAGACGTACACTATTCAGTGTATGGGCTCGGGGACTCGTCGTACGAGCGTTTCTGTTTTGCGGGTAAGATGCTCGCGCGCAGAATGGACAGCCTCGGCGCGCAGAGTCTTGTGGAGCCTGCGTGGGGTGACGAGCGCGCGCCAGACGGGTGAGCTGTCGTTGTGTTTATGGGATTCAGCTCACGGCAGAATAGAGGAGACGTTCCTGCCATGGTTGGAGCGCACGCTCGCAGCCATCGTGCCGTACCTCCCTGGCCCGTCGCGCGCGCCTCGTCCAGACACCGATCTCCCACCTCCTATCTATCAGCTGGAGCCGGTCGCGTACGGAAACGTCGCGAAAGAAGTGGACCGGCTACGAGTTGCCGGCGCAGAGTGGAGGGACTCGAACGCAGAGTACACTGACATCCCTCCAACGGACGCTGGCGTGAACGGCAGCGATGTCAACGGCATCGCGAACAGCGCACGCGCGATGGTCTACCATCCTGCTGGGTGGCACTGGTCGACGTTGAAGCATAACAAGCGCGTTACGGCGCCAGACTGGTGGCAGGATGTGCGTGAGGTCGAGCTGGAGCTCGCGCCTGGAGTGTGAGTTGAATATTGTTACTGCAGCTCATCAAAAGAACGTATCCTCCCGGAGCTATCTGCGCACTCCAGCCGCGATGCTCCGACGCTGAGGTCGACACATTCCTAGAGTCGAACAAGCTCGAGGCAGAGGCAGACAAGGTGTTCATCATCCGCTCGACAGTCCCTGGTGAGCTGATGAATGCTATGTGAGCTGACTCCAGACCAGCCCCTTCCGGCACATCTGCCTTCCGGACCGACAACGCTCCGTACCCTCCTGACGCACCACCTCGACCTGCGCAGTCCGCCACGGAAGAGCTTCTTCGAGTGGCTGCGACGGCTCAGCAAGGACGAGCGCGAGCAGGAGCGCCTTGACGATTTTACCTCTGATCCTGTGAGTTTCTGTGCATTACTCCCCAGCTGACGACTAGGACGAGATCCATGACTACGCTACGCGACCAAAGCGAACGAGTCTGGAGACGCTCGCCGACTTCCGCATGACCACTATCCCCATGTCGCACATCCTGGAAGTCCTCGGACCGCTGCGGAGACGCCAGTTCTCTATTGCCAGTGATTCTGAGGTGAGTTATGAGCTTAAGCACCGCAGCTAAGGCGAAAGGCGCATCCCGGCAAGATCCAGCTCCTCATCGCCTTGGTCGACTACAAGACCAACCTCCAGATCCCACGCGTGGGACTGTGCTCGTCATGGCTGGTCACGCTGCCAGAAGGTGCGAGTGCATCAAGTCGCCTGCTGATCATCAGGAACCCGCATCCCGTACACGCTGCTTCCACCAACTCTCCATCTTCCTACTGACGATGTCCCCGTGATTCTCGTAGGGCCGGGAACAGGTGTCGCGCCTATGCGAGCTTTCCTGGAAGCACGCGTGCGGCGCGGAGCAGCCAAGGGTGAATAGACGGACATGCTGTTAACTGACACCAGATACGGCGCTGTACTTTGGCTTCCGTTCTCGTACGGCTGACTTGTACTTCCCGACCGACTGGGAAGAGGCAGAGGCTGCCGGGGCGCATGTGCGCCTCGCTCCCTCACGAGACGGCAAGGACAAGGTGTATGTGCAAGATCTCATCCGCAAGGACGCAGCCATGATCAATGACTGGGTTACCAAGCGTGGCGCTCACGTCTATGTGTGTGGGTGAGTACCAGACTCATGGGGCCGGACTGGCACGCCAGGGGCAAGCGGTCGCATCTTAGCCATCGTGACGGCCGTCACGATGGCCGATGTATCCGACGCCTCGAGCACCAGTCCGAGCCCGAGCGGCAGACGCGGTCACGGCTCACCGCTCGCAGGTCCACAAACGCAATGCCCCGTGCGGTGCGTGAAGCAATCGCTTGGTGCATCAGCTCGGATGGTGCAGGGACGCTTTCCGCCACCGAGGCGGAGGAGTACGTGGACGCCATGTTTGATGGCGATCGTGGAGGAGAGGAGAGTTGGTAGAGCCTGATTGGGGGGCGACTGTAGGAGGTGAGACGTTCTAGATGATTAGATTAAACGACTAGACGAATGCATCTAGACTTGAAACACGTCTGTGCGTCCTGTTGAATTCAGTATTAGAAGATTGTGACCCTGAAGTTTGAGCTGTTACAAAGTCCGGTCAGCTAAGAGCGCGCGCGTAAGATCGGGCCGTGAGCCGTGAGGGCCATACAAGTTGAACCAAGGGTCTTGAGTCACACCATCTTCAACTCTCTCCATCCATAAATCACCCACATCATTACATAGTTCTTGTTCACACTGCATCAGTAAGCGTATTAATCGCGCCGCCACCTATAGGGTCATCGATACGGTGCCCGCCACGCTTGGACAGACGCGGCGGCTGCTCATCCCACACCTCACATCTTCCTCTTCCCACATGTCGACGACCACCACTCCACCAGAGCCGCAGGCGCGCTCAAGCTCGATGCCCTCCCCTATCCACCATCTACTGAAGAGTTACACTTCGTCACACCCGCTCCGTTCGCCGTCGCCATTACCTGCGAACGCCCGCGTCGATCCACAGCGCCCCCAGCGCACGGCGCCACCCTCCAGTTCCTCCCCACTCATGTGGACGCTGGGGGTATGGATAGCGTTTATCCAGTTTGCGTTAGTCAAGGGTCTGCACATCGTGTGGAGCCTGCTCAAGCATCTCGTCGTCGGACCACACCGCAAGAGTTGGGGATACCGCATGACGTTTGTGAGTTGGTACTACTGATGGTGGACCTTGGTGGCGAGCGGTGGTGGAGACGGGCCACGGAAAGGGGCCGTGAATTCACTGCAGTACCAGGCCTCCGGTAACCTGCTCTGAGAACGGTACCAGGCCTCCGGTAACCTGCTCTGAGAACGGTGTCACCAGGCAGGACACTCTTCCCACCAGTTGCAGCGGAGCCTCCTGATATTTGGCTGACACCAGATCGTCTCGTTCATGCGCAATGTCGCCAACTACACCGACTTTGCAGATATAGTACTTGTCCGCCGCCTGGTGTCCATTACCTACCTCATCCCCTTGCCAGCAGACGCGGTGGTCACACCGATCACCTTCCTCGTCCCGAAGCGGCGAGGTGAGGACGCATGCCGAGGGTTCTTCCGGTAAGTTCAAGCCGTGCTACACCGGGAAAGGGACAGATTGCCGGCCGTAGTGTAGCGCTGACCACAGCGACTGGGATTGGCAGGAGACTGGGACGCGCGAGCTCACGGGCGAGTGGGTCGTCAACAATGACGTGTGGAAGCGGCTCAAGGCGGAGCGGCGTGCGAGGTGGAACGCCGAGATGCGGCGGAGAGCCCACTATCACGTCGGCCCGTCGCGGCTACGCCACGACAGCATGAGCTCGGACACGTCGGAAAGCCGGTCCCCACCCGGCCGCATTTTCTCGTCCCTTCCCACTCCAATCTATGGGCGTACCCCTGCGGTCGCACCTCGCCCGTTGCCTGGAGGCCCCGAGGCAATGGAGATGCCCGAGCCCGAGGTGGAAGGTGTTCCCCCGTCGAGGCGCGAGAGGGTTATCTACTATGTCCATGGCGGCGCGTACTACGTCGGCAACGCGGCCACCCACCGCCTCATAACCATCGGCGTGAGCAAGGCCTGTAACGCCCGCGTCTTTGCTATCACGTACCGGCTCGCACCGGAGGCGGCCTTTCCTCTTCCACTCCACGATGTCCTCCACGGTTATCTCCGCTTACTGGCCGCTCCCTTATCGATTCCTCCAGAGAACATTGTCGTGATGGGCGACTCGGCGGGTGGCGGTCTCTCTATCGCCCTGTGCTTGTACCTGCGCGACAACGGGTACCAGCTTCCCGCTGGCCTTGTGCTGATGTCACCGTGGGTCGACTTAACCATGTCATGCGGTAGCTGGGACGAAAACGCGTACAGTGACGTCGTGCCGCGCCCAGACGCCGAGGACCACCTCAACCCAGTGGGGTGCTATCTGGGTCCAAAAGGTCTCCAGAGCTACCTCACGCACCCGTACGCGTCGCCACTCTTCGGCGATCTGCGTGGCCTGCCTCCGATGCTCATCCAGAGCGGTGAGGCCGAGGTGCTACGTGACGAGATCACACTCCTCGCACACAAGGCTACTCTTGCTGGTGTCCATGTAACTCACGAGCTGTATGAGGACATGGTTCACGTCTTCCAGACGTTCACATGGCTGCCAGCCGCCAAGGCTGCTGTCAACAGCGTTGGGAGGTGGGTTCGCCAGACGCTCCCCCGCGTCGAGTGGGAGGCGACTCAGGTTGCGCTGGCCGTCGAGGCTGCTCAGACCCTTCTGGAGCGCGAGGTGGAAGCTGGCACCGACAGCGACGCGGAACCCCTTGACTCGGACAATGACACCGATGGTGACGACACTCCTATCGCGGCGTCACCTGCTCGAAGAGGTACACTGTCGGTGTCGGCCTCGCTGGCCAGCATTGATGAGGAGCGTCCCTCTCGCCGCTCTTCCCGACGTCATCGCAAGGACGACCACGGCAGGATGTCCAGAGATCACAGTACGCCGCGGCGGCAGAGGTCAACCGCCAACTTTGCGCCCGATGTGTCCGTCATCCCGCCGACAGTGCCCCGACAGCAACGTCCGACTGCCGCGTTCCCCCATCAACCCCACCTTGCAAACGAAGCAGTGTCTCCTCGTCCCCAGCTTCGTCGCACACAAACTGCTGGCGTTACCTCGAGCAGCAGCATCTCACCTCCAGCCCATCGCTCTCCCTCCACCGCAACGCTGTCGCCGTCGCGCGAGGCCTCCTACTCCACGCTCGGTCGCACGCACTCGCAGTCGCACGTTCCACAAGCCGCCCGCGACCATGCCGCTATCCGCCGCCGCCGCGCCACCGCCAGCCTCAGCATGCACGTCAGCTCACCAGTTTCACCAACTGGGGCCTTCGCGCCGGGTCCGATGCACCCAGCGTCTCCGCCTCCGCCGACTCCTCGGAGAAGGCTCCGGGCTCCGACCATCACGAGTTATCCCTCGACTCCAACAGCGCGTACGCGCACGACCTCCCATACAGACATCTTCGAGCTTGTCGACAGCTACAACGAGAGCGGCGCTGCAAACCCGACCGTCGTCTACGGTGCCGAGGGCGAGATCCGCAGCGTGGGCGTGCTGGGGGATGAGGAGGATGAGTGGGAGGTGCCTGAAGAGGATGCCCAGAGGTAGGGGTTCAGAGTGTGAGATCACTTGCTTAGTCGCGAGATTTCACGAGGCGACACCATGAAGTTTGTACCTGTACTTGGAACACCATAGTAATGTTGTGCATATCACTCATGTCGAGCGCGCCAGTCGCAAGTCTGAGGTTGGGAGAATTACAACGGAGTGTTGGGTATAGTACAAGAGACATCTAGCTGGATCCGAGAATGAGATTGGGGAATGTCAACGGGTCAGGCCGGCTGTACCCGTCCAACTACGCTGGGTCTTAGTAAGCTCAGCCTTTGACGTCTTCTGGGCTATTGCTTAGCCCTTTCTCGCGCGGCCCGCGGCGACGGCATGTGAGGGTTGGCCGTGAACACATCCTCACCGCTCAGCGGCGAGAACCCGCCTGACGCAGCCCACACAGCTCCTTGGCGCTTATATGCTGGACTTCGGGGGGAGAGCGGTTCTTGCGGAGGCCGCGAGGCGTCGGCCGGTGGGGTTTGGGGTCGTTGGGTCGGCTGTGAAGAGAATGCCGCCGGAGGTCCCAGGACGCTAGGGCCAAAGACCGAGTCGCGCGGGATGCTGGGCTGGCTACTCGGAGACAGGGCCGAGATGCCGGGCTGGCTATTCGGAGACTGGGCCAAGATGCTAGACTGGATATTGGGAGACTGGGCCAAGATGCTGGACTGGTTATTGGGAGACTGGGCCAAGATGCTGGACTGGCTATTGGGAGACTGGACCGCTCGGTAACTGCGGGGCGACGCAGGGGCGGCTGACTGGGACACGGACCAGGGACGAACACGATTAGGTGTGGCGTTTGGGAGAGTGATGAATTGGAGTTTTCCGCTGGGGGCATTGGTATCGAGGGCGAGAGAGAGGTTGACCGAGCTGGCAAAGGGGGGAGCGTGTACGTTCTGCGCGCCGTCGGTTCCTGGGGCCAGGAGGACGGGTCCGCCAGGTGCTGGGGCCCCAACGATCCCGTCGGCGTCCAGCGCTGTCATGGACCGGCGGAGCACGACTTGCCAGCGTACCTCGTCGTCGGCCGATGGCAGACATTGCACGCTCACGACGTAGCCGCAGCGGTCGGGGGTGCGGGGCACAGCGGGTGGTTGTGAGAGTGGCGGTTGGGACGGAGGGCGTCGAGGGGATGGCGAGACCACCGCAGCGGTAACGGGAGCGCGCTGTTGCTGTGGAAATGTCGGAGTTGTTGGCATGCCGCCAATCCTTGGACTGACGGTGGGGGTGAGTGGTTCGTCGACCGACTCGCCTGACGCACTCGTCCCGCTCACGCTTGGGCTCACGTGTGAGCTGAGGCTCTCAGCGCGCGGCCGGTCGACAACAGATGCGAGAGGCGCGTGGCGACGACCGCTAGGTCTCCGCGCGAGCCATGCCGCTGTGTCCGATCGCCAAATGGTCGCCTCGGCTGGATCTGTCCTGGCAATATCACTCGGTCTGACAGTTGGTGCTGCCGACTGTCCGCTATCGCCCATGTCGCTGTAAGTTGATCCGGACGACGGGGTCGATGGGCGCGATTCGCCGTAATGGATTGGTCCGGTGCGGAGAGGCGGTGGAGGCGGTACGCGGGAGCGTGGAGGACGACGCGGCGGACTCAGTGGAGTAGGATAATTGCCTGATGACCCGGAAGCGGGAAGGAGGAAAGGGTGATGATACATCACACTCGGCTCGCCCTTGATTAGAGGATGGTCGGGCGACGGCCCGATGATGATTTCAGTGTCGTCGTGCGTCGACGTCGACGCGCCGTCGCTGTGGATTGAGCGCATGGAGCGCATGGAGCGCACCGAGCCAAAGTTTGATGCGTTATTGGTACTTGCGCTGGGCAATGCTGATATCGAGCTCGCACTGCCTTGGCGCGAGTGCGACGTCCGAGGACTGGTCGAGATTGACACGGAAGCTATGTGCGCCAGGCCCCGAATGGACGGTGATGGGCGGAGTTGCGGCGCATCACTGTGTACACTACTGCCGCTCTGTCGTCCGGGGCTCGTTCGATCAAGCGATCCCGACGCCGAGTGACTGATCTGCCCATGTCCCTGTCCGCGCAACGCGCCGAACCACCCTTCGTCACGTTCTCCTCGATCGCGCGGCTCACGAATCGAGCGGGAGCCTTTACGGCGCAACAATCTGGCTGGGTTAAGACGGCTCGGTGAAGGTACGGCCTCGCCGCCGCCAGATAGGGAGCGCCGCAGCGCATTGGGCGGCGGCGGACCGGGCGGTTCAGGTAACATCGGGTCAACGGCCATAGTTGCACTCGAGTTGGTGGTGCCACCCTGCCCGCGGAACAGGGAGAGCGGCGCCATCTCTCCGTCTCACGAGTATTCGAGTTGACGAGCACGATGCAGCTTTTAGAGCTGACTTTGTCGAAACGTGTGTGGTTAGTACGAAATGGAATGTTGGGTTGGTGAATGTCTGTCCGATGGTCGAATCAATGTCCAACGTCAGCGTGACGCCAATCACACCAGGTCCAGCCGAGGTGTAGCAATCACGCTTGGCGACAGAGTTCAGTAGGTGTAAAAAGAGTAATGGTAATGGGAGCGCATGGGGTATTGGTCAAAGTTGGTGACCTGGCGTCGTGGACTCGTAGCCGTGGAAAAGGATTGGGAGAGGACACGACACAGCATGGAGAGGTGGCGTGGGTTTCGGAACCGTCTGGGAGTAGACAGGCAAACGACTGGGTTGATGGCCGGTGGTGTGAGAAAGGTGGTAGTGGATGGAACGAGTGTGCGGAAGGAGCGTTTCGGATTGGACGTTGGGGATGAGACTGAAATGCGGTTGGGTGGCGACAGATCGACCGACACCGCCTGATCTAGTCTACAAGTGGTCCAAATGGTAGGATGATACTGACAACGTGACATGCCGTCTCTCTGAAGCTGCCGAGCCCAATGGCATCAGCGTGGGTGGACAAGATGAGACGCGAAGGGGTACATGTACAGTTGGGCTGGCGGAATGCGACGGTGACCAACTTGAGAAACGTCAACATGAGCTTTCATGTCACACATTGCCTCTTTGGGCAATTTCGGTGGTTCGACCCCTGCAACATGAGAGAAGGGATGACGGCAGGCATTGCAACCAGGCAACGCAACCCCTCTTTCGTGATCCCGACGCGTCGTTGCAAACTGTTTCTTGCCGTTGCTGCGGAGCGGAGGATAAGATGACACAAGGAGCGGGAACATTGTCATTATTTGTGATTTGTGGGCAAGGGGCAAGTACAAAACGAGAGAATGCCGAGACGTCTCGCCGCGTCCATTTTCTCGTCACTCACTCGTCCCATTCCTTCGACGAAACGACATGTTTACGCGTATTGTAGTTTGTTGTTGTTTTTTTCTGTTTCTGCTAGTTTGAGCTAGTCAGCCACATGGACGCCGTAACGGGCAATCTCGGTAAACAACATTTGTCTCACCACTACACCACTGACAACAGTTCTAAAGTTTCCGATTGTTTATTTGTCTTGTCGAGGCAAGACACGCCTACAGGTTTAAACGAGTGGCAATAATCATGTCTCTGTAGCCATCCTATTCCTCTCCTTGCGTCAGAATGTGAGGCGTCAAAATCCAATCCCGAATTGGAACAAGGTTGATAATCCTCCGCAATTCTTCATTGTCTCAAAAATGTCCTGTAACTGCGTCTAATAATGTGGAATGGGCGCCACACAGAAACTATTAATATGTATCATTTGTCGCACCAGAGTAAAAATTAACGCCACACTCATAACTCAGGATCGTCGTGGACGGAGTGTGGCGGCGATCGCTTTTGTGATCAACAGGCTTCGGAACGGGTGGGACCAAGCTTCGATGGCTTGTGCCTATTTTCCATCGGTAGTAGGGAATTACGCACATGATATTGGAGCTCTCCTGCTCAATCAACTCGAGATAATGGTTCTTGGCGATGTTTGGGTTCAAGAGTATATGCACTTTCGGCACAAGCGGCAGTGTTCCGGACGCCACAGGCTCCCCCTGTTTGGCCTGAAACATTACCCTGGTACCTGGCCCGCAACTCTGTACGAGACCGAGACCAGCCGTGCGGTACGGCCAAATGTAACCCTAGGACATTGACATGCACGATCGCCCCAAGCTTCCACGCCATGCACATCAGGCGCTTACATACATCATTAGCGTTACATCGCTCATCCCAGATTGCCCATGCCGAATCGTACCGTAGCTCCATCGGCGTCCCGGGGTACCAAACGGCGCCACATGGAACGCCACCTGGCCAAGTAATGTATGTCACGCTGCTGCACGCGGGCACGCGAAGGATCGTCGTTAGTGGGAAAGATCAGGATATCGGGCATGTAGATGGGGGGCTTTACGTCGTCATCATCTCAATTGACAATGCCGAGAGTCAAGGGAGTCGACGCCTCGGTCAGAGGTCTCCCCGAGATTATGGAGAGGGAAATGGAGGCGGCGTTCAGTGATGAAAAATCCGTATTACAAGGAGGTTGGTTCAAGAGATCGGTCGCGATACACAGGTGTGCTGAAAGGCAGTCGACAACGCCACAGTCTCATTTGTCTCGTCAATCGCTGTGCAAAATACAGTCGATGTACCTGTAGGCCGTCAGTGTGCTCAAGCTATTTTTGCGGAGTTAATGGGGGTTTACAACGGGAGAGCGGAATCACGTCGGAGAGAGGAATAATGTCTCAGTGACATTACGGTACGTGCACAAAGTTGGGCGGTGCAATGGCGTGGGAAGCCATATTTAGTGACTACTGCGGTGAACCAGTCATCCAAGCCTGATGGCCTGATGGACGTCGCCATCACATGAATCCCGTGACCACAGCTAGAGCCTAAACCGTGAGAGAATTATGAATGGAGGTGGGTCCCTGTGGACGTACGCACTGCACCCTTGCTCCACCTGTCGGACACGAAGGCGGGCCCGAAATAATCAATCTGAGCCCCACTCCGAAATGCTGGTTAAGCGGTAGCCATGTTCATGTGACCTGGATGAGACTACGGCGTACCGCTCCATCGGCATGGTTCGTTCCTGTGCAAGGTATTCCACGCAAGACGGTATGCTCCATGACCAACCGTAACCAGCCCCATGCGTAAGAACATACCGCCATGCCGATAGCCAAGACTAGCCTTTGCTTCTGTCAGCCTCACGCTAACCTCTACGTTTGCGTTTGTGTTTATCATGTGACAATGATTGCGACGCCGTGGTGGCGCACAAGCAGACGGGAGGCCCGCATGAACGAGGACATTATTGCAGTTTCAGTGTGCTACAGCGTACAGCCGTATAACTCTTTAATGTCACCTAGAGATGATATGTAGATTGCTTGCATGGTTACATTCTTATGTAACGATTCTTGCTACAAAGCGCTTTCCAAGGGCGCGATACGTGATGGTACAACTTGAAGAAGAGATGTCTATATGCGATGTTCGATATGCAAATGACCAAAAACCCAAGGAATCGTTTTGAGATGAGGAGACAGTCCGGACAAGAGATTCCTAGAAACCTTCTCAGTACTGGAGGTATGCAACCTTCTCAGTACTGGAGGTATGCAGCCGGTACCGTATGCACACACTGCGAGATGTAGCCAGAGAGGCTGGCTCCCTTGGTCGCGATACGGGGAGCAGCGTAACCAAGATTGGTGTCGGGACTGGGTGTGCAGGGGTAAGGGCCCTCGCTCGAGCCAGAGCAGGAGCGTTGGGGAAGGGGGGACGAACAGTCAACGTGGAGAGGCGGAAGGTCGTTCTCCTGGCCGAACAATTCGGCATCGTCGAAGACGAAGGATTCGGGCTCGTAGAACGATTCAAAGTATTCCTCAGCATAGTGGGGAGGGGTGGCAGATTGAGGCGAGATGGGCGGGAATGCCGTGTGGATGACAGGACGCGATGGCATCTTGGGGCGCTGGACATCCTCGGTGAAGGAAGCAATGTTGTTGACGAGCACACGCAGGTGGTCGAGGGAGATGCGCTCCTCCGGCTTGGGCGTGAAGATTCGAGTGAGAATGTCTAGACATTCGTGTGAAATGGGGAGAATGCGACGGAGGAAAGTAGGGTCTGCGAGGAAAGCAGTAAAGGATTCGTCGGTCGGCGACGCGCAGCGCCATGGATTTCGACCACAGACGAGGTTGACGAGGATGACACCGAGCGACCAGACATCTGCGGTCTGGGTCGTGTAACACCTTGCGTTGTCCCACTCTCCAAGACACTCTGGCGCAATGTAGAAAGTGCTCCCACACCCAAACTCAGTTGACGTGTGGTCACGAGTGGCTAGGCCAAAGTCAACAATGCGTACAATAGTGCCGTCATTGGAGCAGACAATATTCTCGGGCTTGACATCGCGATGAGCGATGCCCAGCATGTGGAGGTGCTCAACACCGTCGAGGATCTGAAGGAAAACCTTCTTGATCAAGAGGTCGTCACCAGCGTACTGATGTCGTCAGCGAAATCATCTCAGGAAAATATGTCGATCGGGTCTGTGCGTCCCCAGTGGGGACGCTACATGACGACTGGGGGGGGGGTGTGACTCACGCGATGCTTCTCTGTGATCATGGCGAAGAGGTCACCCTCGTCTCCATAGTCCATGACAACATAGATACCATCAGGCTCCTTGACCAAGCGATCCATGTGGATGATGGAGGGGTGATTGCGAGCAGCCCAATGGAGCTGAGTCTCGCGTTGTTGGAAGCGAAGTTGCCTCTCATCAATGCCATGACGACGCAGTTGCTTAACTGCGCGTTTAATAGGAGGCTGGTAGCGGTAGTCGACAGCTGAGAAGACAACACCATAAGCGCCGTTTCCGATTACGGAATCGAGGTAGATGAAGCCTTCGTCGATATAGCGCGGGCGGTTGATCGAGCAGCTTGCAGTCATGGTGTATGTTGGAGCAAGTATTTCAAGGGAACAACTAGTGATGCAAGCAATGGGGTCGTGCTAGCCGTCGGATGACGATAGAGTATTGGTTGGTAATGGCTTGTGGCGGCGAACGTGGCAGTCGGGTGCGGGGTCGTCAAGTCGATAACGTTCAAGGAGAGAAGTCGCTAACCGTTATATTACTGGAAACCTAGAAACGTTTAAGAGAAAGATCAAGTAGATGGGGGAATGAGATGGGGTTTATGCACAAAAAGGTGAGGAGCGGAGGTGGTAACGGGCAGTCGCGAGCCCAGGTGGTGTTTTGGATCGACTACAGGCGGGTTGGAGATGGAGGTTCTTGATGGCGTCGCGCCGTGCCATTTTTGACTAGATGCTCAAACTGCGGTTGGTGACATTCATGGCTGTACGGCTTACAAGCTTACAGGTGCGTGGCCTGCTGATGGCGGCGGCTGCGGAGGTGGCGAAGCAGGAGCATGAGGGGTAAGTGTGAACGTCAGAACAAGAGACGCAGCCGTTCCTGAAGTTTCCCGCCTCGCTACACGGCAGACGCAAAGCAGTGGAAGGCATGTAATGCCAGGGTTAAGATGGCGGCTCTCATCAAGCGCAGGTTTACGTGCCGACACCTAGACCCCTGACCTAGATCCGTGGTCAGGGAAGAAACCGCTCCCGCTGAAGCGTGCTTGCGACGCCTTACAAAGTTAGTGCGTATGGGTTTTTTTTTCCCTTTGGGTCTGGTGGGCTTTGTGGCAGGTTTGTTAACATTGTGACCGTCGGTCGGTTCAAGTCAGCTTGAACTCTGTGATATTTGAACTAAATCTTTGCAAACGTCAGTCACATCATGATGGTACAAAATTACCGTATCAAGTAAGAGTTTTGACATTTTACCCTGGTTGAGGTTTATTGACATTTACCATTCACAGTTCTACGCCACCACTACAGGAACGTAAAAAATCACGTTTTGGCGATGCTTTCCTTTGTGAACCTCCCCGTACTGGTCTGGTCTCAACCTCAAACCCCACAGACTAAAATGACGTTCCCAATAGGGCAATAGCTGAAAGACCGTTTGGCACCCCTCAAGATGCCGAACCTCAAACTCTCACAAATCACTTCAGGGCTAATTCACTCTGACCATCTACGCTCCTTTACCTTTGGGGCCTTTGAGCTTTGAGGAAATGGGTTTTTGTTAGCCTCTTTCCTTAATGTGCCAATCGTAAAAATACCACCAACTTATCAACTTAGAACCGTCCCGAACTGGGCCTCGACCAAATTCAGAGCTTGACTAGGTTACTAATCTTTCTGGACAGGGCTTTTTACAGACTCTGTTACCCCCCCCCCAACCGATTCAATGCCTTAAACCTTACGACAGCGGCTCCACCTTTCACCATCAACGCCCGCAGGGTTTAAATCGAAATGAAGCGGAAGCCATCCATGCAACCGCCACGATGCCATACCATGCCCCAATACCTTGTTCCTGAAAGTCGTCTGCTGTATGAGTGGCGGTGGCTGTTCGTTCAAAGGGAACATGCACAGCTCGTGGCCAGAGAAAAACGCGTTTCAAGCTATTGGCTTTTCCGTCTTTCACCCTCTCCTTTCAGGTCCCCTTCCGCCCCTTACCTTACGCCATCAATCAACCTCGGTTCCCCACTCTGGATCTTCTGGCCTCCGAGGATAATACAGGGCCGTAACCTTCGATCGCGACCAGACTGTCAATCTCATCCAAGCCAAATCACTCCCGGTGGCTGCCATTTCACCTGACAAACTCCAATTGACCTTACAGAACAATATCAAAATGCAGACAGCTAATTCCAGGCACGTCCATCACGTTCCATGGCCCTATCTTTCAGACCTGTGCTCTAATGCGCAATTAAAGGAACCAAGTTATACGTGGCGCACTCTGAATGGGCCGCCACTGACTTTGGGATCGCTCATGTTCGAGCGACTATCTCGGTGGCGCGCAATTCGATACCACACAGCCCTCATGTTTGTACCGTACCTCTACCGTTGAATGCTAGCCCCCAGTTCTGACTCGCGCACTTTCCAGAACTAACGACCTGCCATCTGTCTCTGGTCTGGAAACACCTAGGGTTGAGCTTCAGTTGTGGCTGATACATCTCTGATTCATCGGACGGGACCCAAGTTCGCATCTTCTCGGCTCTCGGCAATCTTGCCATGTTGCTGACCGGTAATGGCCACTCTCGTGACGCAAGCCACACCAAGTGGGCCACAACATGTTGCGGGGCTCAGGATCGCTCAGGTGCACTGCATATATCCGCAGCAATGGTCAATTGTACACGACCGCCACGCAAGCTTATCAGTGTTGCCGCATGACCATATTACAAGAGTATGTCGCTGCCCTGTGGTGGTTCCTATGGCTGTATAGTTCGGTTGATCTAGCTCCAGAGCCACTTCCCTGGTGGCGCACCGAATTCTCTCGGGAAATGGCAACCCAAACTAAGCGCTGTGCTGTTATGTGTTCAAATGATACTCTTCGAGCTTCCCGCAAACGTTGTTGAGAGTACGACGAACACATGGCATGCTCCATCATGCTGTTCGCTCCGACCTTTACCACTCTCGAGTTCAAGCGGGCTTGCATTGTGTGATACCAATCCGGACCTGGACCCCAAGTCGGAAATTGCGTATGCTCTCTCAAAGCAATGCAATAACACATCACCTGATGTACTAAACCGCCACTTCGGGGCCCCGAGAGAGTTGTTTTCTGCTTACCCTAGACCAATTTAGACTTTGAACAATAGCCGAAGGAGACCAACTCCCGTCGGGCTGGAATGGACGTGGACCCGATCAGCAGTTGATGAAATCATACTCTGCAATCTCTCAGCCATGCTGTACACGAGTTACTGGTCGGAGAGCTTGTGGAAGAAGAGCTTCTCGTAGGAGGGCCTATGGAAAGTCGCGCTAGGACATATCGGGGGTATGCTTATCTGACCTCTACAGTTGAACACTTGAATCCCTCAGGACGCGATTCCTTCAAGACAGATCATCAATCTTGAATACGCTGTGATGCCCATCGACCGTAGTTTACGAGATGAGGATAACGCCCAACCCTTAGGACAACCGGTGAGGGCGTCAACTGGCTTTAGGTCACTGGTTGTAGGGCCCAATGTGCTTCTGAACCGTCAACTTGAGTGGGGGTTTGCAGCGACTCATTTCTGCTCACAACTAAAGCAGTGCTACTCAACACTGTGCTAACTCTCGTTACGAGCTTGTCATACTTACAGGCACACAGTTGAGGAGCTCATTCACTGAGGTTCGCCCTCATGTATGCATGCAATGTGTGTCGGTGACCAAGGTTGGAATCGGGGAGGTCTTAAAATAGGCTGTGTCAGTTACCCTGAGTTGATATGTCTTTTATGTTGATCCAGCCAATGGTGAGGGGATTTCAGTCAGGGTTACGCATAGCTTTGTAAGCTTATTAGATTTACAGTGTATACTTGTGTATAGTGTTTGCCACCGATTTCCACTAGAGACAACAGAATCACTAGCATACTAATAAACGCGTCCGTTGACATGGTCATCGCCCCAACTTGTCTCACACACCCTACACATCTACATTCAATCTAACGTAAAGAATAATGAGTCGCCACATCAACCGAGTTTATGGTCAGTGTTCCGAGGCCAGTCGTTGTGTTAACACCCTAGTCATCGGCATCGGATCGACAAAGTTTGATAAACCCCGAGGTCAACGGGACTACGACGAGCTCGGACTTGAAGCTACAGTCAAAGCATTGATCGACGCTAGCATCACTTACGATCAAGTCGACTATGCTGCCTGCGGCTACGTTTTTGGTGATTCGACTTGCGGCCAACGTGTTTTATATCACCTTGGCCTAACTGGAATCCCGATTATCAACCTCAACAATGCCTGCTCTGCCGGCTCTTCAGCATTCGTAAATGCAGTAAACACAATCCGCGGTGGCCAGGCCGAATGTGCTCTGGCTGTTGGCTTTGAGAAAATGGCTCCTGGCTCGCTGTCCACCCCATGGACAGACCGCATTTTCCCCATGGCCGGAACTCTGGCCCAATTGTGGGAAATTGAAGAGCAGAATGCCTACTCAGAGCCCGAGACTGGCCCTTACGCAGCTCAAATCTTTGGTGCTGCGGGGAAGGAGTATTGTGAGAGATACGGCGCCCTTCCCGAGCACATCGCCGCCATTGCCGCTAAGAACCACACCCATTCGGCCAGGAATCCCTATGCCCAGTTCCGGGTTCCCCTCAGTACCGCCCAAGTCCTCAAGTCCCGTCGCGTTTCCCGAGACGTGACGCTGCCTATGTGTTCGCCGACATCTGATGGCGGCGCGGCGGCTGTGGTGGCAAGCGAAGCTTTCGTCCACAAGCACGGTTTGGAGGACCGGGCAGTCGAGATTGCGGCTGTTGCAGTCGCCTCCGACTCTTCTCTTCTTTACAACGCTCGTTCACGAATCGAGCTGGCTGGTGCTGACATGACCCGTCGTGCAGGTAAGACAGCATTTGCTGCGGCAGGGATGTCCCCCGACGACATCCAGGTCATGGAACTTCACGACTGTTTCGCTTCCAACGAGCTCATCACTTACGATGCGCTAGGGCTGTGCGAGCCAGGAAAAGCCCATGATATTGTCGAGGCTGGTGATAACACTTACGGAGGCAGATGGGTTATTAACCCGTCTGGTGGGCTTGAGAGCAAAGGTCATCCCCTCGGCGCTACAGGCCTGGGGATGATCTTCTCAGCTGTCCTTCAAGTCCGTGGAGAGGCTGGTCGACTCCAGGCTCCGGGAGTCCGTAACGCCCTCACTCACAATCTTGGTCTCCGTGGGGCTTGCATAGTCTCTATCCTCCGCCGCCCCTCATTCTGGAAGCCAGGTTCTACGGCGACAACCCGTTTCGGCTACAACGTCGCTGACGAGGTTCGCCAGATCTCGGCCTTGGACCTTGCAAAGGTTCGATCCCAGCTTCACTATTCCGACTTTATCGTTCCGCCTCTTGCTGGATCTGGCTGGACTGGAACCGGTCTCGGCACTGATGTCCCGGCCTTGCGTGCCCGACTCTAGATAGCTCACACTAGCCGGCTCAGCGACGTCAATAGGTACCCGTCTCGGGTTGTATTGAACAAGTAACTGTACATGTACTCCACTCTGCACACAGAGCGCGCATGAAAAACGACAATATGCGACCCAAGGAGGCGGAACCAGTCTGTTAATGCAACACTCGGAACATCAGGGGTACAAGGGATGGCCGAGTGATGCCGGTATCGGGAAGCGGAGTTGAGGCTTGGTACGCAATTTGACCCCGACGGGAAATGACTGATTTGTGTGAGATCTCTTCCGAAAAGGAAAATGGCGGAGAAGTGCCTATACAAGCTTAATGTGCCTTGAGGGTCTCAACCATTGAGTATAGTTATTGTTCCTAGGCTAGTGACCATTAGTACCTTTCTCCATCGGATGCACACTCAAGAATATAGAAGAGGTTGACCTAAGGCCATTTCGTAATTGGAGTTCACGTCGTATGACAAACTCACGTAAGTCTCTCCTTACATCAGGTTTAACGACATGAAACTGTCCGCGACATCCATGCTGTAATCGCGGTTTGCTAAAGATCATCTGTTGCAACGCGACGGGAGTCGAAATGCACAAGAACCGATCAAAATGACGTGAAGCATAACTGATACGGTAGCCGAGTCCATTCTGGGAAGTGAAGCAGTTGCGCTCGCCATTATCCCGTCTGCCCGCATACGGCTTGCCAACCTCCTCATCCAATATGACAAGGACTCCGATCAGCCATCCATCCACAGTTTCCGTGTTCCTCGGGTGCATCCTATAACCAGGACTGGCAAGTACAGTGCGGTACCATACCAACCAGCCAGCTGCTGTGCATGTGGCCCCATCCCCCAACAGTCGATCGGGATGGTTCACACATTGCCGCAGCGTGACGTCTTGGCTCGTTTCAGTCTTGTCCGTGTCTGTTTTCAACACATGCCTAGCCCACCAACCACGTTGCGCAAGGTTCAAGATTGAGCACCGCAAACAGTAGCTGAATGTGGCGCGTATCCGCAATGTCCAGCCGTGGCCATGGCGGTCGGATCGTCGCTGAGCAACAATACACAGTGGCGCCACCAGGGCTCGGCAGATCGGCAAGCCGCGGCTTCTCCTTGAAAATGCACGATTCACTTTAGGATCATTACGTGCGCCTATGCTATTATCGCGTAGTGTGTGGCCCTCGCATTCCAGCTGCATTGTTCCTATTCCAAGTTAGGTGTCGGGACGTTACTGTAACCTTGTCGTTGAGTCCCATATTTGGACTGGGTGACCACGTCATCCAAAACAGTAAACGTCAACCTCCCCCACACGTCACCCTGAGTCGTATAAGGACAGGACCGCAGACCTGGAGGCACGCTCCACTCGGGCCTGAACCACCTTTTTTGTGCCACATCTGGATCCTGCTCCACAACCAAAGAAACCCTGCTATCATGCCGCGGCCAAAATACGCTCAACCCTCCTCGAGGCCGCATAATCTGCTTTACACTGTGTCATACCACAATGAATTGTGACTGGGCAGAGTTCGTGGCGCCGAGCTTGATGAGGTCCAGGCCCGGCCAGATCATATCTCCACCTGTTCCCAGCTTCCGCAATCTATTGAAGCCAGTTCGTTGCCAACATGCCGCTGTTGAAACGCCCTGGTCAGATTGACTTTGCCCGGTAGTGCGCGGTCGTGCCGCCGAACCCAGTCCTCCAACTGCTATGATGTGGCAACGTCGATCATACCTGTCGTTGGACATTCCCCGGATCATGGCAATCAATGTGCTTGTTTCTGCTCAACTTGAAGATCCGAGGGGAACGTACGGTTCCCACGAGTTCCCACGAGTGCGCACTCTTTGTGGCGCTTGTTGAAGCAGGAACACCGGCACCACTGGTTCTTTGGCTTGGCGACAGTAACCGCAGGGGAAGTAATCGACATGGGGTTCACCGAACGGTGCTTGCTGCGGACCGGTGCCAGCTCTCGGCGCAGCCGTCCACAACCGCTGCGCAATCGGCTTTCCCACTGCGGTACCTGTTGCAATCAGAAAGTCCACCCGCGTTGGAACCGGGTAACATTTCGTTTCATGATGCGACACGGCTCCATGGTGGTTCCCATGTGGCATGTGTTTCAACACACCAAGTTGAAACATTAACAAGAACGATCTTCCGCGCGCCATCACGCCGGTTCAAATAAAGTCGCGTGGTGGCTCGAGCGAGGGCCCATGAAGGTGCGGTGAGATAGGAGCCGGTTTCGTCAGCAGCATCATCTGCGCAGATGTTCTGGGGTGAGGTAGGGATGCTGCAGCGGTTGGAATCGTCGCAGATGTTTGCGCTCAGTACAAAACTGCTTTCAGTGGGCTCACCATTCGTATTCCGGTGCAAAGGAAACCCCAACTAAAGGTCTCGTCGCGAGCTGCTAGCCATGAAGCATCAAGTGCTCGTTGGCCTCGTGAGCACTGATACCCACCAACAGTGCAAGCCGATCGTTGGATGTGGGAGATTCTGGTGAAGCTGTGAATTGGTAAGCCTGTTAATTGCCGTTGCCGGCGGCATTGGGCGCTGGCCAATGACATCACTCGGTCTCCATCAAGACTGGTGGAACTGTTGATGATGCCGACTTTGGACGACACTCATTTACTAACCACTCTGATCGCGACAGGGCGCATACTCTGATAGAAACGCTCACCGTCACAGCGACTGTACAAGCTATACCATGACACCCATTCTCCATTCGCCCTCCGTGGAGCGCTACAGCCCCAAGGACAAACGGAGGTACGTCCAATCGTCCCAACTGCACTCATTCCAGCTTCTCGTCAGTCTCGCCTCGAAACGGATGGCACCAGGGCACGCGCTGACCTCTAGATACAAGACAGTAGTGCACCGGTGAGCCTCCGTCCCCCTCTCGCGCTGATCTCAGATGGCCTGTCATTCTGACCAACATCGTGTCCGCGGTCGTCTCGGTCAACCACGAGCTTGACCAGTCGGAAACAGCCAAGTTGGCGGAAGGCAAGGAGATCATCAGAAAGCTCAGCGAACTCAGGCACCACATGGGCCGTAATCGTGTCCTCCAGTACGTCTGCACGCGACGCGCGGGAGGGTAAAGTCAGCGTCCTGACTTCAGGCCAATCCCCGACGACGGAGATGCGAATCGCGCATGTTACAATGACGAACTGGCAGCGACGCCAGAGGAAGACAAGCGGTGGTTCACGATGAACTGGCTCTTCGCCGAGTGCTACCTGTGAGTGTGCCACCTGAATCTCTCGACACGATGACTCTTTGACACCAGCTACCGGCTTCTGCGGTCGTTCTTCGCCGTAACGACCCACTGGAAGTCCTATGACCCCTTCTTCGAGTCCAAGGCCGAGACGTACAAGAGTAGCTCAGGTGCTATCGTGCACCTCGCCAACGCGCTCAACTCTATGGTCGCGAACGCAAGCCTTCAGGACGGCTGGGAGGCGAAGAGCAGCCCACTCGAGATGGCCTTCTGGTGAGCAGTTCAAGTTACCTGTACTGAGCATGCTTACACCGAGGGAAATGGTCCAGGCGGATCTGTGGGGCAATGCGACCGACCTGTCACTGCTCGTCGACCTCAACTACGCCGACTTGCAGAAGCTGCAGGCCGTCGGAGCAGCCGCTCAGCAGGAGCAGGCGACCAGAATCCTGCGTGAAGACCTGCCGCGCGTGTGGGAGCTCCTGAAAACAGTCAAGGGCGGGCGAGTGGACATTGTCCTGGACAATGGTGAGTGCAAGCATTCCACATCCGGACCACGTGCTCTGCGTGCGATATGAGCCATCAGCCCAAATGACGCTGAATTGCTTTACGAGGAGGAACACTGACATCAAGCTGGATTCGAGGTGTACACCGACCTTATTCTGGCCGACTTCCTTGTGTCCTGTACGCCCTTTGTCGATACGGTCGTCTTCCAGTATGCCTTTCGCGAGTCCAAGTTCTGACGCTAGCCCAAAGATGATCCCATGGTTCGTCTCCGACGTCCTGCCTGGTGACTTTGAGTATGTCGACCTCACGCCATCTCACTGACAGACAGATGGGCGATCGAATCACTCCTCAACCCCGAGTTCTTCTCGGCGCACGCCAACATATCAGAGGCGGACACGCAGGCCCTGATTGCACTGAGCAACAGGTGGCGTTCGCATGTCGCGTCAGGAGCATTCCACCTGTCCGTCCCTACCAGTACTCCAATCGGCACCGACGCTGCGGCAGCCAACTTCTGGACGACGCAATACGCATATGCCGACCTGCCTGCCCTTGATCCCGCCCTGCTTAACGAGCTGCAGAAGTCGGACCTTGTGATCTTCAAGGGTGACCTGAAGTGAGTATGAGCGAGTCCAACTGTGTTATTTGTGCCATCACAGCTGAAGAGTTCCTACTTTTTTTGGTTCTGGGTCGCTACGCCATATATCTCCCTCGAACCTGTTCCACGCTCACATCCGCAGCTACCGCAAGCTCGTTGGTGATTGCAAGTGGCCCACAACCACACCGTTCGAGGAGGCTCTTGGTGAGTTTGCGCGAGTATGGAGTTCGCCCCTAATGCCAGGCCCACTTAACGGCAAAATCAACCTCGTGTCTCTACGCACAAACAAGGCGGATACTATGTACGTTTGCATTTCCCCTGTTCCCATCTCCAGTCACTTTCCCTCACCCCCTCACCCCCTCAACCCCTCCTTCCGTTGGCTTCGACGTCAAACTTGGCGTAAAGCTCCCTAGCTGACGCGCAGCTGTGGCCTTGGCCCGGGCATTGAAGAGCGCCTCGACGTCGAGGCGCCCGACTGGCGCGTCTCTGGCAAGTACGCCGTCGTGTCGTTCTCGCCGCGTACTCTGTAGAGGGACATACATACCTTAGGACGAGCTAGCTTAGAGTACGAGGCCTGTCTCCCCGAAAACTGTCGTGACTCGCTTCGCACCACTGATCGTAACCCACTGACTACTGCGCAACCTGTGAGGAGTCTGTATGTCGGGCAAACTTGGCGTCAACCGCCAGGGTGTTGGCGCATCTATACGCCGTTGTGTCGACACTCGACACGTCTTAACGTATTGACGTAGTTGCTGAGGAGATACCTTGACTCTCCTAGCTGACCCGCCCAAACTGTCCGCAATGTCGTGCATGTCCCTCCATCCCGCAGAAAACCCTCTAGTCTTTGCCTCGGACCCATGCGAAGCAAGGACCAATACGCTCTCGACCACTCACCCCCCCCCCCCCCCTCCCTCCCCGGCCTCAATATAATCCGGACGTTCGCTCCGTCTTCCTGCCTTGTCCTTGCCTTTGTCTTTTACAAACGCTTTCGCCCTTGCCCACCGCCTGTGCCATTTCCCGACCTCGTCGAGCCGCCACGCCACAACGTCAACCTCACGTCCGCCCTACGATCCGCTCATGATTCTCCAACCTGGTCCGACCATGTTTCCGGTCCTTCACGCCGTAGAGTCTCTATTCAAGACTGGAACGTCATGGCTCCACATCCTGGCGAGGAACAGATGTAAATCCCTGTTTCTCACCGCGATTTACCCAGACGTCGCAGACAAGGCTAGTTGAAGCCCGGGGTAGGGGGTTAGGGGGTTAGGGATCCAAACCGCGCAACGTCAGCCGGACCGATTTCGACATCTCAGGATAGATGACACCGCGTCTGCCCGTAGTTGTTTCATCAAGATCTTTAAGAGATGAGGAGACACACCTGCGCTCGTCCTAAATATCCCTCCTTGGGGGCAGTCATTTGGGCTCTGTAAGAGGGCGGTTTAGTCCGTTCCTCGCAGGTCCCAAGATCTGGAGATTGGGCATGCTCGCCGCCTAGATCGGATCCGAAGCGGTCTAGTTCGGAAGATGACTATCTCGATGGGGTTGAACTTGAAAGAGATGGGCCGGTTGGGTCGCGAAAGATGAGGGAGTAAAATGAAGGAGAGAGCGTTGAATCAGGCCGTAATCCATCCGCGGTTGGATGGAAGAGGGTAGTACCTAGCTTGCCCTTGTACAGGAAGGTGGTGCCTTGGAAGATGAGTTCGCTGTAGACGCCGCACAGCCGAGCATGATGGCCTAGAATCAAAGCGATGGAAGAGTCGGCGAGCGGCTCGAGCCAGGCGCCAAAGGCCCACCGGCCGTGGATGTTTGGTTTTGGTTCCCCTGGAGATAGTGGATCTTGCGACTAAACATCATAACAAAAAAGAGCAGGTGAGGGCCGACCAGTGCGTGAAGACGTCTGTATAGCATCGATGAAACGAGTCGGACTGGCGTTCATCCATGAAGCTCAAGTCAAATGTTACTGATTTGCCCAACTGCCACACCCCGTCTTTTTCGACGCAGATCTTTGCCACACACATAGATGTGTACGCCTCTCACCAGATGTCGTACTGGTGACCATTGGGGCAGGTTCCCGTCAAACTCTCTCGTCATCGGCCCATGGCAAGACGACAACTGTCGCAGGACAATGGTCGCAGAATCATGTAAGAGTCCGGAAAGAACACTCCGGAACAGGGCCTAAACCCATTTTCGGCCTCGTCCGAATATTGACGCGTCGTGTGCGTCGTGTTCGCGTTTGGCGTTTCGGGTTTCGTGCTGCGGTGCCCATCCCTATTCCTCACCCGTTGTACCTATTCCTCCCCCGTTATCCCCGTATCAATGCAATCAGGCCCGTGCGTGTCTTGCATGTGGTGTGTCGTGCTCCATGCTCCATCGTACTTTGGACGGTGACGTGGAAGCATCTACAAAACTCGGGTTCCTCCAGGGGTACATATACACCCTTTGTGGGATCCTGCACCGCCTTCAAGTTGAGGCGGTACAGTTTGGAACAGGTGCACAACCTGTTATAAAGGATAGACATGTCGTTAATACCCACTTATTACTTGCTGCGTCTCATTAAAGCGCGTCCGTGTTTATCGGGTTGTGGGCGTAGGGCATACCACCTCCAACCCAACAGCCATCACTCCCCTTACAGCCGCCTCCCGCAACCACCTTCCGCAACCACCTCTCACAGCCCCACTGCTGCACCACGGGTCTTTGTCCGCTCTGGAAATGTGTTGGCCGTGCATCGACGGTGACTGCGATACCAACCAGAATCCTCAACCACTGCCCTTCCACCTCCACCCACTCGTGCTAACCTTACCCAACCCCCCCACCAAACTGCCCATCACCGGGGCGGCGGATCTACGGCGGATCTGTCGGCTGCAGCCCAGATCTCGAAATAGGACTAAAGAGCCTGACTAGCTAACTTGCTAACTCCAATTCAGAATTGGCATAGAGTTGACCAAACCGCCGCCCAAGTGCCCCGCTGCCCTTTGGCAGGTCACCAGCGCCACCAGGTTCATCTCTCACCATCACATTCGAACCAGACAGGGCCAATGTGACAAAACAAACAGGATCATGAACTGAGGCGCCTTACAGCAGGAGGCAGGAGGAGAGGTAGGCTTTGTGGGTCATGGATCTATGATCATGGTCATGGGGATTGGATTTGGTGGGTATGTGCGTGAGGGCGTGCTTGCTTCAAAGGGTCTCAATAGGCTTGGCAGACTGCGCAGTGCGGGGCTGTGCAAGCATGTCCCAATCTGGCTGTGGGGCCATTGGTTTAGGTGGTCTAGGTGTTGGGTGATCGCCAATGCGAATATGCGGCTACACACGGCGGCCACCCCGCGCGTCCACCGAGCGGCGTGCATTACCAGAGCTGACACTCCGTTCGCAGAGCCAATCTCTTCCACTAACCTTGCAGGCGGGATTTTATCTTCTCATGCATACGGCCCACCGCGGCCTACTAAACTATGACTAGGAAACGTCCCACGTCGCCGCGACTGGAAGACAATGAAAGCGCGGGGCGGATGGGATTGAGCTGGCCCCAACATGGACGGGCTCGAAAACCGAAGGGAAGAACACAGCTCCTACTTGAAATCCGATTCTTAAAGAAGGAGACCGGCACCGGCGACAACGCCGAAGACAGCGAGAGCGACCTCCTTGGCGGGGATGGTGAGGGCACCGGCAGCGCTCTTGGGGGTCGCAGCGGCGCTCGAGGCAGAAGCGGCAGCCGACGAGGCCTTCGACGAAACGCTAGCGGCGGCGGACGAGGCCTTGGCAGAGCCGGACGCAGCGGCCGACCCGGCAGCCGAGGCAGCGGAGGAGGCAGCAGGGGCGGCCGAGGATCCAGCAGGGGCGGCGGCCGACTCCGAGGCGGCGGCGCTCGCCGAGGTCTCCGCAGCCGAGGTGGTCTCGGCGGCAGAGGCGGCGGGAGTCTCGGAGCCGCTGGCGGCGGCCGAAGGAGAGCCCTGGCCGGCACAGAGGGTACCCTGGAGGGCAGTCGCCGCGGCAACCTGGTCGGGGCACTGCCTGGAGCATGTTAGCTTGAGGTCCAGTCGTCTCATGCCTGATAGATACTCACGCGTTGATGCAGTCAAGCGCACCGGTGATGAACTTGGCCGAAGCGCAGATGCAGGCCAAGTCGGTGACACCCGAGCAGCCGGCAGCAGTGGCACCGGTGGTGGCGCAGGTGAGGATGCAGGGGTTGATAGTGCTGGGGTCGAGCCTAAAGGAAGGTCAGTGGCTGATCGCGATCTGGTAACGCGGGTGCATGCAAAGTGCGTATTGGGCTAAGGCGATCACGGCCCAGGCGGGCACGATAGGTGCTGGCCTTCAGGGCGAGTAAAGCGGGGCAGAGTTGGCTGGGGTGTGATGTGTCTGACGCGTTTGTGGGTCGGCTAGAATCCAGTCCACGTATGCACCGCGGACACTCAACTACTGCTCCCAGTTCCATCATGATGGAAATTACCACAAGAGCAGCCAATCAAGTGGACGGTAATGCAAGGAAGGTGGATTATGAGGGGGAACGCTGGATTGGAGGGAAAGGAGGGAATGAAGGCGAGAGACTCACTGGGCAACAGCGACCGAAGCGAGGACAGCGGCGGCGGCGAAGTACTTCATTATGATAAAGAAGGTGAGGTTTTGGGTTACGGGTAAAGGACTGCGAGGAGAGGTTGAGAGAGCAGGCGAGACTGGAGATGAGGAGAAAGAACAAACAGAGGACAGAGGATGAGTCGACTTTATACTACTCGTACCCGGTAGCTACCAAGGGGCGACATGGGCAACATGGGTAAGAGGATCCGCAAGGGCAAGGAAGAGCGCGCGGGGCATAGGGACTAGGCAGAGACCGGCCTAAGGGTATAGGGTTGTTGCATTTGTTGCATCAAGGTATCAAAGGCAAAAGAGCAGAGGGTCCGGGTTCAAAAATTGTCTTTCTTGCCGCTACAACCCATGAAGGCCAAGGCCTATGGTAAGGGCTCTGAATCTACAAGGTTGATGCTGCATGGGCCGACATTGGCATATGCCAGGGTGGCTAAGGTGGCCGGGGCCGGGGCCGGGGCGGGTGGGCCTTATGGACATGGGGCCAAATGCCAAGAGGCATCTGAATAGCATGAATAGCCCAATGCCGGACAGTCGGTCCGAGTTGCTCCCCCAAACCGTTTGGCGTATCGGCGTATTGGCGTAAAGGCGATTAGGACCGGCACGACCGGCAATGCCAGGTGGTTAATGTCAATATCAGTTGGTTAGTATAAACTAGACTAGTGCTGTCTCTCTGCTCTGTTGCTATCATGCTCTTACCTTGTTTGCGCTGCGCACTCGATTGTATCGCGCAGCTCAGCTCAGCTCGCACCTTGTAGACAGATCTTTTAGGTACTTTGGTGCCTGGGAAGCCTAGCATTCTACCCCGCTACTGCCTAGCTACAACCCATCATCATAGTTTCCATTTGGGGCTCGTCTCAATTCCATTGGCATCAGAGCCGCCTGCAATTCATTTCTCAACAGTGCGAAAGGAGACTGTTACCCATACTGTATTGCCGTCCCCGCGATTGGCGATTGCCCACTAGTGTACTACGCGTTCCAACTGGCCAGCAAGCGGGCTTAGCCGCTTCCCGAAGCCTGAAGCCCCCAAGCCACATGCCCACGTCGTATTGTGCCTTTTCGATCCAGTCCTTTCGAGGACGCATCACGCGCGTTGGCTGACATCTGCCAGTGGCTGTGTGTGTGTGTGTGCAAGCGGCGCGTGCTCTGTTCTGCTTCTTCCTTCCTCGATCCTCAATCTCGATCCGTGACCAAGAGCCGTGAGATATTGACGGCAATCAAGGCTGCGCCCACGCGCAGCCAGCTTCGGTTAATCGTATCCCAACCGATCAGCCCCGGACTCTATTACACGCACAGACAACGCCCCTGCCGTGTGCGTTACATAAGCGCAGAGCGTGAACGCTCGCGGCGTTCACCCGCCTCGAGCCGATTTGGCACGTAGCGTCGATTGACACAGCGCTTGGTGTCCTGGGGCCCACGTTGCCAAACTGCCTCTTGCCTCTGGGCCTCTGAACATCTGAGCTTCACACAGAATCCGATACGGCCCGTCGCCAGCCGGTGTGATCCGGCGATCCGGCCTGCAACTAACGGCCGCGGTGGATGAATTCAACGAGGTGGACGAAGATCCGTCCCTGAGGCCTGTGGAGGCTCAGGAACTCCACGCCCTTTACGTCAGAGGTATTTGTCGCCCACAATACTGAGGAAGCGGAGCAGAGGGTGTTAGGGAAAGATGAAGCTTTCAAGTGAGGGTTGAGCGGCATGTTGCATAGATGGTGGAGGAGATTAGAGTGTGGGGTCAACAGATACATTGTAAAATGTGATGTGAGCATACCTTCAAGGTACAGGGCACCGGGCACCGGGCCAAAACGAGTGTGCGTGACGCTAATATTACCCTTATACCCTTATACCCTTACTTGTTTCGGTTCGTTCAACATTGAGATTACCTCATGTGGAGGAGGGAATAGAACCAAATGACGCTCTAACCACTGCACCGCCTCACTCTAATAACATTACGTGCGCAGCTAGGCACATACGATTGCATTCTTACTAAGCGCTACAAAACGCCAACGCCAACGCCAACGCCGACTTTTGTTCCACATTTCAAGTGTGGCCGAAGGGGAGAGTGAGTTGATTGACGGAGGGGCAGAACAAGATGGCCCATGCGTGGGTCACGGATTCCAACCGACGTGCTCTCGGGGCGCCTACCAAAGACTAATTGGGCTAATTTGGCTAACAAGTAGCAAAAAGGAGTTTCTGGGCGTTCTCATAATAAAACAATTGTTTGGTCCATTGTGACAAATAACCCATGCGCCCCTCACTCTCCCTGAATACTTTACAACTCACGATAGCTCTGGGCCCGAGATTCGTTTGGGTAACCAACACACGTGGCTGATTATCATTTCCTTACAGTTTTTGGCAGATCACCAGTCCTAAGATCCTTAGTCGGGTATTCATCACCGTGCCTCATCAACCAAACAAACATACTGACATCCAATCAAGTCGAGCGCGACTGATCTTGCATCTATCATCCCTGCTCATCCAATCTCAACTCACCTGTCACTCACCTCGAATTGCTATACACGCCACAAACCAACACTTTGATCTTGGCACGTTGACTCAAATCTGATCTGGCAGGCACACATACCACGCGTCTCGAGTATAGTGAGTATAGTCGCGACGCGTCTGTCCCGTCCCATCTTGGCGGTCACTGTGGCTGGTTGGTTCACGGTTGGGCCCTTTTTTTAACCTTTCCGACAACTGGGCGGGCGGGCGGGCCAGGGACTCGCGGTCCCGCCTACCAGAATCCATCAGGCTGCCAGGCCAACACTTGGCCTTTGGTCTTTGGTCTGACTACTACCTTTGTCCGGGTACCCAAGGCCGGATCCGCGAAGCCGGCATTACTGCATGACCGCATGGCCGCATGATCTCCCCCCTGGTGTGTGAAAACTACCATTACGTTTCGTGTATCGCTTCCCTTTGTCTCTCCGAGCTAATCTACTTACAGTAGTTCATTGTAGGCTATCCGCAAACTTGACCAGCGGCCGATTAAGACCCCCCACCTTATCCACCAGATTGACTGCGGATGGCAGATGGCAGCTTGACACTCTGACGCTCGGACGCTGGACCATCTGACAAGAGTCTGTGCTACCGAAGCAAGAATCGAAGGAACGCCATGTCAACTGTTCGCACTTGACGTCTGCAGCTTCTCAAGCCACAGCCACATCACTGCGATCGCGCTCGCTACTCGAACAATTTCTGTCGGATGACCAAAGACCAAGGCACATGGCGCGTTTTCTCCGCTTTACGATGCCCAGATCGATTGTATCCGGACCCGAAGTGAGTGCTTGAGCTCGGAGCCGATATAGCGAGGCTTCGAGATACACATAGGACAGGGATGGAGTGACTACCCCCTCCGCTTCCTGCGATCTCTGGAGTATAGAAAAGCACCATTCCAACGCAATGGTACTCACATTGACGTCCATCACATTCAAACATCTGACTGCCTCCCCTTGACTTGTTGACAAAGATGGACCATACAGCAACACACAGGTACACGGAGCCAGCAGCCAGGATCACTTCTTCACTCTACCTCCCTCCCTCCCTCTGACGAGGGGCCCGATCAGCACAAGCACACCATGCACTGCACCGTTGCGCTGGAGCTACATGATCAATGGCCCAAGCAACATGCTTAAACCGATCACAGTCCATCTTAGAGGGCGATAGCCATATTTACATGATGAGGGAAAGGTTGCTCAGTTTACACAGTGCTTAAGTTAACCCGTCATTTCTCATCACACCTAGAGGTGGCAAGGACGCTGGTGGCGCCAAACAGGCTCACGGCGCGACGCGGGCTTGAAAGGGCGACTGGGGCGGTCCATGTCGCCGGCACGGTACTTCTTGTTGGCAATATCGTCATACTGATACGTGTCGTCGAACGAAGGGCTATTCGACCTCTTACGCTTACCGATCCACATCTCGCAGGGTCCGGCGTCATTGGCAAGGATAGCCGACGCACCAGCCTCCGAAGTGTTGGAGCGAACGGGGTCCTCCGCAGGGGACTGGCGGGAGTGCCGCATGGTCTGACCGGAGTCTGAACATGGAAGCGGCGCAACCGTGCGGCCCAGAACTGGCGCATACATGTGAGGAGTGTTCGGAAGCGGCGAGCGACTCGGACTCGCCATCTGGAGGTCGTGAGGCTCGAACTCGGGCTGTCGCGGGTAGCCTCCGTTCGGGTAGGTCAGATTGGGAGGCTGGGCTATCCGTCAGCTAAAGCAAGGTGGATCGCTCACTCCGAACGAGACCACCCGAGGGGATGGCAGGAGGACCCGCCGCTGGGTTGCCGACGATGGTCACGTTGACCTGTGGTCAGCCACGCTCTAAACATGTGCTCACCCAAACATCACTGGGACCGACGCCAGAGTTAACCTGAACAGGCCCAGAGGTGTGCCACATAGAAGTGCTGCCAGCGTTAGCGCTGATATGTGTGTGGCCAAGGAGGTTCGGTGGGGCACTCTAGGCTTGGACCTGCGACGACTGAGCTATCTGGAGCACTAAACTCCACCATCCGTCTGGAACCCTTCCTCTTCCGAACTCCTCGCTTTCCAAGGACTGGGGGCCCATCCCAGGCCCCTCGTTCACCTCCCTTCGCCAGCTCTGCTCGGGCTGATCGCGATCCTCGCGTTACACGATGCTCGGACTGATCCCGCCGATCGCGCCATCGTGTGCCCGAGTGGTCTCCGAGGAATCTTTCCCCACCAAAGGAAGAAGGAAGATAGTGACGCACCCCGGAACATGCTGAGCGTGCACGACTCCACCACCACCTAAACTGATGGGGATGTCGGGAGCTAATCCGGTGTTGTAGGCGCTGTAGACGTGGTGCATGGGCTGGGGCTAGCTCCAACCCGAGTCAAATAACCTGGGCGATAACCCCACGTCCAGTGCCATACTTCTCGTAACGGGCCTGGGCAGCTTCGGAACGCTGGAGCTCTTCTGCATGTTTCGCGCGGCGGGGGTTGTTGGTGTCGTCCGCGAGGCGACGGAGGGCCTCGATGTTGCGTAAGCGACAGGCAGCACGCTCGCTGCTGCGGGGGCCGGCGTTGCGGACGAGACGGCACTCAAGAGCCTTAATGCGCGAGACCTCGGCGGCGTGCTCGGCACGCAGGGGGTCCTCGGGGTCCGAGAGGAGATTGCGGAGTACCGTTAGGCGGGCGGAACGGCGCATGGCTTCGAGTTGTGGGTCGCGAGGAGGCCTGCGCCGCGGGCCAAGTGGGCCCGGGGGGAACTTAAACTTGCTCTTGGTCTTGGTCATTACGACTCGGGGAAATGAGGTTGGCAAGCAATTTAAGAATGTTGAGCGCTGTGTATGAGTAAGAGAAGAGATGAGAGAAGGCAGGTGATGGAGGAAAGTGAGTTATTGAACTAATGCAGCTCCTTTGGAGCGAGGTGAGTCAACTGTGGAAGATCGTCCTCGCGAGCTCGAGATCCCCGTATTCGTATTGATCCATTTTGTCGCGAGTGAGGGGTAGGACCGAGAGGTCCATATACATCTTCTGTTTCATATCCTCCATCTCCTGCTTGCTCTTGCTGCTTGCTCTTGCCCATCAGACAACCTGCATCTCTACCCTCTCCTCTAGTCGTACAACCAAGCCTGCCGTCGCTCCTTCTGCTCAGCCTTCTTGGCGCGGAACCGGTCCTGTACTTTAGCTTTATCACCACTGGCCAGCTGCTCACCATATCCTTCTTGGTAATCTTGCGGTCCTGGTTGATCCCAGCCTCCTTGTCAGCCTTGCGTTTGCGCGCCTCGGCAGCCTTAGACTTCTCCCACCCGTCCACGTCGAAGTAATGTTCGTTAAATCGCTTCTGGCGCGAATACTCGTCGAGCGCCGCGAACGCATAGTGGGAATCAGCGCCGAGGCGTCCGCTGCGCGCGGCCATCGCTGCCGACATTGCGGAGGTTGAGCCGTCGCGCTGCTCAGCTGGGAGGAGATGGGCGAGCCCTGGATCGATCTCTGGCAGCCCACCGGCGCGGGGCGGGGCTGGGCCTGCAGGCAGAGGAGGTGGTTCGTTGGGCAGTGGTGGGGCGTCCGAAGGCGGTGCGACAGGGTTTGCCCATGTCACCTCGCCCGTGTCCGTGTTCCAGAAATAATACGCTTGGGTGAGCTTCGCAGTGCGAGGGTTGAGCTCACCATTGTTAGCTGGCGCCCATACGGCCTGCCATGAATGCGCCTTCTCTTTCCCCTTGCCCTTGCCCTTCCCGGCTCCGTCCTCCTCGTCCTCGTCGTCATCATCGTCTTCGTCGTCGCTATCTTCTCCTTCGCCAAGCGAGGTGATAGGCTGCGCGTCGTCTCCAACAGGGATCGGCGGTTGCTCATTCGGGAGCGGAGGCTGCTCATCTGGAAGCGGAGGTTGTTCATCCGGCAGCGGAGGAGCCTCATCAGGGAGAGGGGGCTGCTCGTCCGGCAATGGGGGCTGCTCGTCGGGAAGAGGAGGTTGCTCATCTGAAAAAGGAGGTGTCTCGTCCTGGAGAGGCGGCGCTGCGGCCCTCTTGCTCTTCCTCTTTGGTGCCATGGTGACTGAATGGTAGTGTCGAGTTAAATGAGTTAGTGGCAAGAATGGTTGAGATCACAACAGGGAAGTATTTGATCCCGTAAGGCACGACCTCCACCCACCGCCGTCCACAAAGAGATGTGTATACTGCAATTACACTCCCGCAATTTGGTTCTGCACTACTCTTCTCTGCTCGACATGGATCAAGACCTCATCCCCGCGGGCACTACCGTATAGTGAGCATTTCTGTCTCCCATTCTTTGGACGAGCCTCTCCTTCCACTCAATCCACCGCCCTCTCCACACCTCACTAACCCCAGCGTCCCACACACGCTCGTCGGCACCCGCCGGTTGTCAATACTCAAAGACGACGACGCAGGGTGGACATCGACCTCCACGCCGACGTGGATCAATCTCCGTTTCCCAGCCCCAATCACGGCCAGCAGGATAGCCATCACGTTCCACGGTGGCTTCGTCGCCACCTCAATCATCCTTTCTGCTCCCAAGAAGCTCGCCAAGGTGTTTCCAGAGGACATGAACCGGCGGCAAGTGTTCCAGTGAGTTTAAGGACATGATAGCGCTGACTCGAGATTCCCAAAGACGGAGATGGAGTCGTTGAAGCTCGAGATGCCGGGGAGTACGGATAACCAGGGGCGGATCACGGTTTATCGAATCGAGCTGCTCGAATAGGGATGTGAGCAATTTGATTCGGCGGGGAGGTGAATGCTGATCTACTCGCTGTTGACGATGACGCTGACGCTGACGTTGACACGGATGTGGCTTCAAGCAGCTCAACCTATCCGCAATTGTGCTAAAACAATTCCCACACCAACGACGGTCTGTGGGTTACGATCCTGTTGCGTGTGGACTTGCCAACTACCCCAGATCTAGAGCTGGCACGGTACTGATCCTCCCAAGAGACTAGAGAGGCATTTTGACGCCCCACATGCAATATATCCGCCCAAGTGACCAGGGAGGTTTATTGATCTGCTGAACAGGTTGACACAGTGTGTCACATTCTTCCAGTTGGGTTGTCTCCGAGATGAGCCCTGCTCATTGCGTGGCCCCTGGCCCTTCGGCTGGCCCGTTGCTCGGATCACGATTATTCGTTCCACTCAGCGACTCGACTCGAGCGACGGCGGTGCTAACACTAGCACGGAAGCCTCCACTTCTGGGAGGGGCGATCCGATGACACCACGTATCCTGCGCGAAAGCCCAGCGAATATTAGGGGACTTGTTGCATCACCTCCAGTCGGTTGACGACGCAGAGGATCGTCTACAGCGACTCCTCTACAGGTACGACTTGACTAGAATGACTCCTTTATCTCTCTCACCTCACAACCGTCTTCCTCTGCTACTACTGCGATGGCGCGTGCAATGCTGTGCGTGCTTGGTGCTTTGTGCGTGTGCGAACTATTGTAGTGTTGCGGTTGGATATTGCAGTGTTGTTGTGGTCGCTTTTGCGTGTTGGCATACAAGCCTTACAGACAACAAGATCGTACAGTTTTTGGGTTCACGTGCCGTTTACATGATGTTGGTATGGTGGTGGAGATAGCGTCGTCGTCGCATTCGTGATATCGTTTGTTCCTCGTTGAGGGATGGGCGCAAGATGAAGACATCGCCGCTTACGCGACGCTGGGTTTCCCGGAGTTTGGGAAGGTTCAGAAGTCGTCGAGGTCAGGCTTAGGAAGGTCGGACCCAGCCGGAGAGTTGTGGAAGGTTGGACCGGCGTAGTGGCTGTAGGACGCCTTGCTTGTGACCGAAGGACGGGTGGGCGCAGGTACAGGGTTGGAGAGGACAGAGATGGGCGCAGCGGCGATTGGAGCCGGGCCCGGGGTGGTGTTCACGTTCGCGCGGTTGAGCCGGGGGAACTCGCCCACAACGGGGAGATGTATGAGGCCGTCGCGCGCAGTCACGGCAGTGCTGCGCTGGTTGTTGCGGAGAGGAGTCTGGGGAGCTCGGTGGACGTTGTACCCAGTGTGGAAGGGGATGGAACTGTCGAAATTTGACACGGGGACAGCGGTCTTGGAGGGGCTGCCGCTGCCCACAGTGGCGCCAGTCGCGGGAGTCTTGGTGGCGCCCTGCATGGTGGCGGCTACGCCTGACACGGGAACATCGTCCAACGACGAGCGGCGCTGCTGGTTACCTGCCTTGGCTGGGGTCTTCGACGCACGGCGGCCGCTCCCCTTGGGGTTCTTGGATGGGGTCATCTCGTTCTGGAGCTGCTGTTGCTGCCACTGTATGTTAGACAGGTGATCTTACGGGATCGACTCACGTTGAGCGCCTTGCCGCCAGTAGCAGGCAATGAGGGAGGCATATCCCAGTTCTGCGCATCCTTCCTGCCGTCCTGCGCCTCAGCAAAGAAGGAGGCCGGAAGAGACTGCGAGAGCGAGGACATGTCGTCCATGCCGCCCAATGCGCCGGATGAAGGCATGGCCTGGGATCCCGATCGGGCAGACTGATCGGTGTCCATACCAGACATCTCATCGTTGAGCGGCTTACGGGCCACGGCCCTCTTGCTGCCTTCAATGGTCGACCCGGGGTCCGCAGGCCCATTCTTGGCACGGCGAAAGCGGTGGTCGCGGTCGAACTCGGAGGAAGCTGGCATGTCTTCACCGCGAGGCTCGTCGCGATTAGCAGGCTTCCGCCGGGCAGTCTGCTTCGGCACGCTCTTCTTCGCAGCCTCCATGGATGTCTTGGAGAGTTGGAGCAAGCCAGGCGTCTGGCCAGAGGAAGGGACAGGCTTGGACCCGAGGAGCTCGAAGACGTCATCGTCTGTGCTGCCGTCTGGGTCTGCGCTGTCCTGGGGGTCCGAGGAGTGTACGAGGTCGGAAGGACGATGAGGCCCACGACCCTTCTTGCGAGGGCCTTTGCGCTGCGGGTTGGATGCCCGTGCTGCTTCAGAGTCGGGTGAAGGAGGCATGTGTGGGTTCGGTAGAGCGTGAATGCTGTAAGGTGTGCGAATGAGCGGTGACGGGGAGGACCGAGCTTGCGTTGTGCTGCTCGAGGTCAGGACAAAGGTGGGCAGATGTGATGGAAAAGGTGGTGGGCGAGTTGATACGCTGCAAAGCATTAGCGTTGGTGGAAAATGTTGATGTTGGAGAAGGTGTGGGTGGCGGGATGTGTGAGTTGAATGGATGTGGATGTTGATAATCTGGGAGGAAGGAAGGTTGATGACCAACTGACAGGACAAATTGGGACAATTAACTTGCTTCAACCTACGTCAGAACGACTTCAAGGGAAGGTTGTAGAAATGAAGGCTGTAAAGGCGGTGTTCAATTGGGTCGGATAACGCCAGGTTCTACCAAGGAAATCCAGAACTGAACTGGCGACAGTTGTACAGCAATGACGACGACGATGATGGTGGTGCAGTCAAGACAAGAGGAAGTAGAGGTGGCGTTAATATCATTGCATCCTTGAGATTTTGACGCGGCTGCAGTATCTGGCAGCAGGCAGTCTGTGGTAGCATCGTTGCATTGGCACCTGGTGGCGAAACGTGATTTTCTCTTCAAATACCGCACTAACGCAGCGCCAGTTATCTCAGAGACGGATGCGGGTCACGTGGAAGCATAGGTTCGAATCACTCGCGTATCTCGAGTTTCTTTGTGTTTGTACGAATTATTGCGCGACCTCCACTCTTGGCTCCATCCATTCCTCGACACAATGGCGACCGCACCTCTGGCAGCGGGTACAGCCCCGCCAGCAGTGGTAGCCACAACAGAGCCTCGATCTTCTGCGACAGACACCGCAGCCACCGCTTCGCGCAAGGTTGATTCTCCCACCATCCTCACAACGCTTCACACTCTCCTCCGTGCGCACTGCCAGGCGCATCCCTCCCCGAGCCTTCCCTACCTGCACCCGTACGCACCACTTCCCCCAGCACCATGGAAGGGCAAGGCGCGCGCCGACCTTCCTTCCGCCGAAGGGCAGCTTGAGGCTCTGCGCGCGATGCGTGACGTTGTGGATGGCGCGCGCGGAGTGTTGGGGCGACGCGACGAGGTGGATCGTGTGCGCTTGGCACGCGCCATGCGCGAAGTGTGAGAGCTGCTTGCAGGCCCGTCTGACACCAGAATCACGCACGAGTCGGCTCTCCTTCCCCTTGGGACTACGCTTGCCTCTCTACCCCCCTGTGCACCCACGCTCGATGCCGTTGTGCCGCTTCCTCCAGCCGAGCTCCTGTCCGTCCTCGGCAAGCGACTCGGCTTGCAAGTGTTCGCTGAGGATAGCCAGTTCGGCCTGTTGCGGACATCGTTGACCCTCGCGGGGTCAAGATTCGTTGTTGACGTCGACCTCGAGATGGACACGGCCGAGGGTGACCAGACCGAGCCCCCAACTGCGGCGGGCACGCCGGCCGGGGCAAACGCTTTCGGCATGTCGCTCACGCCGCTCACTCACGCGTTCCCTACTACACCGACGCCGGCGAAGGTGCCACCAACAGACGAACGCGGCAAGGTGCGCCTCGCCAAGCTCACTGCGTCGCACGTTACGCCGGCGGGCGAAGCGGGGCGGAGCGACTGGGTTGCGCAGGTCCTGCGCACTTTGCTGGAGGAGCATCTCGCATGCCACAATTCACATGGGGAGCGGAGCAAGGACGTGTGTTACGCGGCGTGTGCGGCAGTCGAGAGCGCGCTTGCCGAGCTCAAGGCACTCGACGAGTTGGCCGAAGCTGCCAAGGGCAACGATGCCGACCTCTTCCAAGATCTAGAGACTCTGGCGGCTGGCGTCGCGCGCAAGGCTGAGGACGGCGCGGCGACACGTCTCTACCCCGACACCAAGGCCAGTATCTATCCCTCCTTTCGCCTTCTGCCAGGCGAACCAGGTCGTGCGAACCCGGCTTTCCGCTTCCGCCCAATGGGTCGCGGCGAGAACGTGCCACCTCCACCCCAGGACGACGGGATGGCGGTTGACGTCGAGCCCATGTGCCGCGGCGCGTGGCTGGTCGAGCTCATCGACGACAACCCGGGCCACACAGCCGGCGGGCGTGGTCTGGTCGTTCGTCGGCCCTGGCTTCTCCCAGAGAAGACTGAGCAGGACGGGCAGGACGACGTTGCTGCAGCCTCCCTCGCGAGTGGAATCAAGGTCGAGGGTCTCCTATACCAGGCGGCGCTCGAGGAGCCGCGCAACGCGGCGCCTGCTCTCCCGCTGTTCCCGTACGCTACTGTGTTCACCCACAAGTCTGGGGGTATGGACCAGTACTGGTCGCTCGCGGAGCCTGGGCCTGACGGGTACATCGTTGGCCGCGTCGGTCTACCACCTTCGTGGCACGAGTTTGGGCGCCTTGCGACCGCGCTGCGTGCCCAAGTCGTCCTTAATGCGGTGTTCACGAGCGCGTTCGACCCCACCAACGCGAGCGACATTGGTGTCAACGGCGCGAATGGGGAAGGTGCAGAGGACGACGGCGACATGGACCTGGCAGACCTCGACACGCCGCCCTCGGCTCTGCCACTCACGGCGACACTACACGTCCGCAGCGTGTGCGTCACATACCCCTTTCCATCGCCTGTCGCTGAGCCGCCGACCGTCACGCTGGAGCTGCGGCCTACGCACGAGCTGCCATACATCACGGTCTCCTGGAATGCTGAGCCCACTCTTGGGCCAGAGGATAGCGCGAAGATGGACGCCGTGACCAAGACGGGGCTGGAAGACGTTGACGCGGTGCAGATCCTCGCGCGCATCCTCGCAGCTCTGTGATGCAGTGCATGTTGATTCGCCCGAAGCATGATCCTGATTGGATGCGTTACTCACAATGATGTCCTGCTCACAACACACCTGCACTTGCACATCTACCCCTGACATTGCGCGAATCACACACGCTAATTCAGACTATCCGCTCGCCATCACAATGGGAAGCATCAATACCCCCAACTGACCCGGCCGCTCGGCGGGCCGGGCCACTTCTCGGCCAAGCTTCTTGGCCGCCTTCGCGACTCGCACCCCGTTCCTATTGTTCACACCGTCGGCGACGCCACCCGGCCACACCACTCCTCCGCACTATCACATTCACAACCCCAAAGTCCCAACTCCACGTTCTATCAACAACCTTAGTTTCAACCCGCAACCCTTTCGTTACCTGGCCCAACATCAAGGCCTCATCTCCTCTGCTCTGGCGCGCTGCGGGTGCGGTTACAACCAAACCTTCAAGCTTCCAACCCTCCCTCCTGCTCAGGACGTCATAGCCATGGACCCCCCGCTTGTCATCTCTCGCGTATGCCAAGGAGACTACTATGAGTTCAACAAGGATGGTGAGGTCTGGTGGCAACGCTTGCTGATCTGCGCAGAGCCGTGCCGTCCCATCACGTTGTACTTTGGCGAAGTGTTGTGTTATTACTGCGACAAAGATTGTCGTCAGGAAGTCGAGGACATCATGACCAAACGGCAAACGGCCGATGAGGTAGACGCGTGAGAACAGTCATGACGGACAGTGTTGTAATCAGTGTGTTCAATCATAAATGTAGGGCAGTAGCAGTCGCATAGTACAGAGCTATACAACAAATACTTAGTCGAAGAGACCGAAGCCCATGTCGTCGTCCGACTCGTTCTCGGACTCGGCGGCCTTCTCCTCGGCGGCGGCAGCCGGGGCGTCGCCACCGGTAGCAGCGGGAGCGGCGGCGGCAGCGAACGCCTCGGGGTTGGCGAGGTACTCCTTGACCTGTTGTTGTCAGTGACAGTTCTCTGCGCACAGAAGAAGATATCAGAGTGTGAATAAAAGTCTGCCTTGCTACCCGCGATGAAGCCAGGCCTTGCTAAGCAATCTCTAGTGGAATAATTTACAACATCATGCAAGGAAGATTGGAACCGCAGACTCACCTTGTCGGCCATCTCGAAGTCGACGTCGGTGGCAATCGCAATGGCAAGAAGGTTCTTGTACGAGTTGACGACCGAGTGCATGATCGAGGCAATGGTGGGGATGCCGGAGGCGAGCGAGAGCGCGGCAATGGTCTTGATACCCGAGGTGAAGAGGTCGAGGAGGTACGACTCCTCAATGTCGAGGATCTCGGGGGCGAAGACGGCGCCGCCGTCGTAGATCTGGATCACGACCATACCGTAGGTGAAGGGCGAGACGTTGAGCATGTTAAGAAGGGTGGCCTCCGAAGTGCCGACCTTGCTGCCAGCCTGGACGACCTGAACGTCCGAGACAATCTCAATGGTACCACGGGCAATCTTGGTCGGGATACCGAGGGCCTGGAAGAACGAGGTCTTGCCGGGCTCCATGCCGGTGTTGCCGGCGGGGACGTAGACGTCGACGGGGGCAATGGCACCGGCACGGGCGGGAGCGGCGACACGGTTCGAGACGATGAGCTCACGGATCTCCTTGAGGTCGCCGTCGGTGAAGACGAAGCCAACGTTGCCCTTGACGAAGGGGAGGACCTTCTCGTGCTGGGGGAACTCGGCGAGGACGGTGCGGAGAGCACGGCGAACCATGGTGTTCTTGCCCATGAGGACCACACCCTTGCCGCGGAGCGACTGACGGATCATGTGGCACTGCTGCGACGAGACGTTGTCAATGTTGACGATGAAGAGCGAGGCTGGAGGTCAGCCGCCATCGTGCCAACTGCGACTCACGGTACTTGTCCATGAGGTCACGGAGCTTGGTGAACCAAACCTCCTTCTCAGCGCGAGTGCCGCCCATTTTGACTGTTCTTGTTGTTGGTGGGGTTGGTGACGAAGAGTCGTAGAGTGTCTCCCAAGTGGAACTCCTTGATGAGCCAGAAGGGTGGAAGTTTAAAGACGAGTGGATGAAGACAAGACAAGAGTTGCAACACGTTACGAAAACCACCACTCCCGCACCCACACCCTCCGCCATCCTTCCCTCCGCCCAGCAGGGTGCACGGCGGACTTGGCCAAAATTGGGGCAGCGGTTTTTCGTCAGGCTTCACCCAACGGCGTTATGGCCGAATCTCCCGATCCCGCCGGGGTGGCACTTCTGCCTCCGCTAGTCACGTTGCTCTGATTTCGGTGCAAAGCAAGGCAGCAAGCAAGGAAGGTACAACCCGCACAGAGGTCACGATCGCAAGCCACCGCGCTTCTCCGGCCCATCGACCGCGTCTACACCAGGACGCCAACGCGCCGCGCATTCCGACGAAGTCGACGACCGAGACAGCCCGCATGACCGGGCAGTCATGCTCGTCCCCCTCGTCCTGCGCAACATTGTCCTCCCTTACCTGCGATCCGGGAGTCACGCGGGCGTAGCCGCTGCGCAACAACGGCGGCAGGTCGCGACCTCGGCAGTGGCTGCTGCAGCGCATGCACATGCGCGCATTGAGGTGGTAGAGCGCGATGATGTGCGTTGGGAGCCATTCTGCGTCGGTCCACGGGTCCAGCAGGTGATCCCTGTCCATCGGCGGCCTCCAAACAAACCGCCGAGCGAGCCGCCAAGTCGGGCTGCACCACTGGCCCAAGCTGCGACGTCCCAACCGTCATCTAAACCAGAGCCGGAACAACCAGAGCAACCAGGGGAAGAGGAGAAGAACAGGAGATCCCAGGCAGGCGCAGGTGCGTGTGTGCACTTGCACATCTGATGGCAGAACCACATCCTACTTCCAAACCGCCGTCGTCTTCACCCACCTCAACGTCCACATCGACACAGAAGGCCAAGACCAAACGTCCATCGCTGCCTCCCCGCAAGCCGACCGACATCGACCTCTCACGGGTGCACATTAGGCACCGCGCAATAGTGATGCCCGTGCCGCTTCGAAAGCTGCTCGACGCGAAGCTGTTCCGTGCGACCGTGTTCAGCCTGCTTGAGACGCCTGAGTGGATGGGCAACGAGGAGCTGGTGCTGGCTGTGGTAGACCGACTAGAAGACAAGGGCGCGCTTCAGCTGGCCCACCGACTACGGCGGACGTTGGAGATAGGTGCTGCCGCCGGCACGGACGGGCGCGTGCGGCTCTGGAGCGACCCGGTGCCCAAGAACCGTCCGAGGGCACCGCCCGACAACCGCGTCCCTCTCGTTCCGCGTCGTGCTTACCCCGAGCCAACGGAGCAGGGACGGCGGACCCACCACTGGAACCTCCTCCTGACCCAGTGGCTAACTGTGAGACATCCCATCCCGTACGCGTCCCCGTTCCCTCGCCAGAGGCCGGACGGACATACGCCGGCACCGGCACGCCTTCGTCGTCTCCGCGACGTCTTGCACACGATCGACAGGCTGCGCGCAACTCGCGGCTTTGTCCCGGACCGCGTCACAGCCAACATTGTGCTCAAGGCGTACCTCTCCTGCCTTGCCCGAGGGACAGTAGGCGAGGGCCGTGACGCGCACCCTCTTCCTTTTCGGGCTGGGCTGAGGTCTGAAGACCTCCGTGAGGTGTTCCGCCTCATCGCGGCGAGTATCGAGGAGGGGCTTGACAAAGGCCTGGTGGTGCACGACGAGGGTGAGGGCAAAGGCAAGAGGAAGAACAAGGGCAAGGTGCCCTTGGCTGACCTTGACATCCTCGAGAAGTTTGACGCGCACGTATCGTACGAGGCCCATGTGCAGCCATTTACTCGGATGATGGCGCGCGCGATGGCACGTGTCGGGGACCACCGGGGCCGCGCCGCGTTAGAGAAGTGGGGCGAGACTATGCGCGAGCGTATCTACAAGCTCCAGGAGGGTGACGAGGGCGCTGGCAAGGCGGTGGGCTCGAAGGAGGCGAAGAGGAAGGGGGAAGAATAGAAGCATAGCCTCATAGCAGCATCTCATTTAGCATTGGCATTGTTTGCATTCGTGGTTGGACGTTACGGTGGGTTGCAATACAGGTTGGAGTTGCAAAGGGAAAAGGGCGGGGTTGGCCAAGCTGTTGGGTGGACAGCGCTGTGGGACATGCAAACCTTTTTCGGAGACTACTGCACGATAGCTTGCCATATCTTGATCAAGAGCCAACATTTTGCTCTACAGTGTCAGGACCTGACCAACAGGCCAGTCCGATCTGTTAAGCTACCAGTTCGTCCTTGAACAGGTTGTGGTTCCCGCTTAACCAGTCACTAGCACATGACCGCCCGCTGACTGACACTATCTGCCCAAGGCTCGCTGTAACGCTCTATCCTTGCCCATCGATACTCAGAACAGATACGTACATGATGAATGCTATGATGCTCCAGCTACCGCGAGCCGACCTCGCCCTCAATCCACCAGTTATCTGCCTCCCACCCCTCACTCACGACGCGGAGGTACTTACCCCCCTCCTCTCCTAAAGCGAACCCCTCGCTCCGCCCCGCAGCTTCGACGAGGGCGCGCAGTTCGCCCTCGACGAACAAGTGATAGTAGCGGTGGTACACTTTGTCCTCCGACTCTTGAGGGTTTTCAGGCTGGTCCTCGGGCTTGTCCTCCGCAGCATCGACCCCTCTTCTCCCCTTTGCCCGCTTCGTCTTGCCCGGACCAGGCTTGACGACCCACGGCACCATCACGTCCTGTACGACCTCCCCACCAGCCCTCGATCCCATCTTACGTCGGCTCTCGGGTCCCTGCTCCCACGCCCAGACGTAGATGAAGAAGCGTGCCGGCTCCTCCGCGGCCCGCAGAGAGCGCAACAGCGCTTGGACTGCGCGTTCCCGCCGCTCGGGAGTCGAGAGGTGGTGGATGGCCGCCACGCTGATGGCAAAGTCGAACAAGGCTGCGCGGAAGGGAACATCACAGATGTCGGCGCGTACGCACCCCACCCCTCCCATGGTGGCTGCGATGCTCAACAGGCCCTGTGACCTGTCGAGGGCGAGGGCTGTGCATCCCGCCGCCGAGATGGAGGGAAGATACTTGCCATTCCCGGCGCCTGTGTCGAGACCGAACGAGTCGGGAGGGAGAGACGCAAGGAACGTATTGATTAATGGCCATGGCTGGCGTCAGGACATGTGGAGGAGCAGAGGATAAGGAAGAGTGAGGATGCCAAACTCGAACTGGGCGCTTGTAGTTGGCATAGCCCAACGCACGCCATGACATGCCACAGACCGGAGCAGGAGACACGTTTGTCCGCTGCCGGCGGCACTTTGCTTGGTTCTGGCCATCCCAAGTCCAGACCCTGGACCACAATATGTACTCTGAGTGTTTGTTTGCTTTGTTGAGGGCGCATCCAACGTGTAACAGATTGCTCCCTGTCCAACTCGTGCGTTGGCTCACCTTGTACCTTGTCCGTGAGAAATGCGGCGCAATCGCTTCGTACACGCCATGTACCGCATCCTCTTCATACTGCGCGGCATCGAAACCGAGGGTTGCAGGTGTCGGAACAGGTTTTGACATGGTCATTCGTCTTGGGGAAGTGGGTGGAAGTCGGGTGGATGAGACGGAATGTGTGGTGACGGTGATCGCGATCGCGATCGTAAACGTTCGTGATGCGTCGCGGTCCAGTGCGCGAGTTGTTTGATACGTCACGGACGCGGACTGACGGCCGTTTGTTTGTGTACAGACTTTGTGGTTTGTGGATGGAGAATCCAATTGCCCGTTCGCCTTATCAGCGGGAGTAAATTTCGCCGACCTCCACCATTCGTGCGCGGGTGGTGATGTGATCGCTCCAATTTAACAGTTACTGCTCGAGTTGGGTGAGGCTCAAGGGGGGGGGCGCGGGGGGGTTCGGGAGAGGTTACGATCGATGAGAGATCGAGTCCGACCAGTCCCGGACTTGGAGCTTGGGTTTGATCGTTGCTCATGAAGGCAGCCAGGCTTGAGCGCCACTCAGGGGAACGAGGGCCAGCTGGCAAGACAGCCAACAGAGGAGGTGGGTGGCAGAGTGGCAGGTGAATCAGTGGCGGCTGCGATGCCTGTGCACACAAGCCAGGCCCCCCCCCCCCTCCCCCCCCCCCCCCCCCCCCAGAATCTTGAGAATATTATTTTAGGTCGGTCCTCATGCAACATGCAATCGCACCGGCTATGGATGCGCAGCATTCATGCATTGAAGTGGAGCCAAACCTGGCTCCAAACAACCGCATATGGACCGCCGTGACGTCACGGGTCCGAGCGGGGTATCCTTGCAGGATTGCTCCGCTCCACTTGTTCCGCACGACAATTTCCGGCAGCCCCTCTCTGACTCCGTCTCTGCACGTCTCACCATACACTACTCCAGCGCTCCACTATCATGATGAGCTCGGCCGGGTGAAAAGGTTCTTAGACGGCCGAGCACTAGTCTCGCAGCCAAGGTGCAAATCTTGCGCGAGGAGGCAGGCGTATATAGATGCAGTACCGACGCGATGAAGGTGGCACTATTCTCACTCACGGCCTTGTGTCACACCCATCTACAACTCATCGCATAGTATCTAAAACGCGACACACACGATAATCACTCGCATTGACCAACACCATCAACCCAACCAATCCCACCACAATGTCCGCTCCTCTAGGCTACGTGCCCGAGAAGCCGGCGACCGGCTCGGTGAACGACACGCTCAACGGCCTCCAGAACGTCACGTCGATCATGTCGCGCCGTACAACACGTGACCTCGCGTTCCCGTCCCTCACGCAGGCCGTGACGCTCGGAAGCACCAACGAGTACCGCGCCGAGACTCAGGCTGGTTATATCCGCGCCAGCGAGCTCGAGAACGGTCTCACCCCCATCACAAGCGCACACGGCGTCCACGAGCCTGTCGATGAGGCTCTCGCGCGCCAAATCACCAAGGCCGTCGAGGATAAGAAAATTGTGACGTGGCGCGAAAACGACCCGGAAAACCCATGGAACTGGAGCACCGCCCGCCGATGGGCATACACTGCCATCGTCTCAATCGCCGTCATGCAGGTAGCGCTGATGAGCGCCATCGTCACTGGCGACTTTCCCGACCAAATGGAAGAGTTTGGCGTGTCGTCTACCGTCATCGCTCTTACCGTCTCCCTCCCCGTCGTCGGCTTTGGTCTCGGACCTCTCCTCTGGTCGCCGTTGAGTGAGCTTTTCGGTCGCCGGCCGCTCTGGATCCTCCCCTTCTTCGTCTATATCCTCTTTAACATTCCTTGCGCTCTCGCTCCAAATCTCGGATGCCTCCTCGCATGTCGCTTCTTCGCTGGCTTCTTTGGCTCGGGACCCCTCACCCTCGCCGGTGGTACAATTGCCGATATTTGGGGTCCCAAGGAGCGCGGTTTCGCTATCGCCCTCTTTGCCGCTGCACCCTATGGTGGTCCCGTCATTGGTCCCCTCATCGGTGGCTTCATTGGCAAGTACGCAGGCTGGCAGTGGCTGTACTGGGTCAACATGATTGCGGCCTTTGTCACGTGGTGCTTCATCTGCATCCTTCCCGAGACATTCGCTCCCATTCTCCTCAAGAAGCGCGCAAAGACTCTCCGCGCCGAGACTGGCGACGACTCCTTCGTCACCGAGCAGGAAGTGCTCCGCCTCCCATTTAGCGAGATTGTGGTCGAGACCCTCATCCGCCCCTTCCAGATGCTTGTCGAGGAGCCCATTCTTCTCCTTATGAGCCTCTATGTCTCGCTCGTCTACGGCCTACTCTACGCCTACTTCTTCGCCTTCCCTGTCGTCTTCGTCGAGGGATACGGATGGGACGATGCCAAGACGGGCCTGACCTTCATCTCGGTGCTCATCGGCGTCGCCATCGCACTCTGCATCACCCCCCTCCTGGAGAAGCGGTACCAGGCCAAGCTGCCCAACGTCACCCCCGAGGACCGCCTGCCGGGCATGCTCATCGGTGGCCCATGGGTCCCCATCTCGCTCTTCATCTTCGGCTGGACCGCCCCGCCCTACGTCACGCCCCACGGCGCCTCGTGGGTCGGCCCATGTATCTCGGGCGTCCCGTTCGGCGCCGGAATGGTCCTCGTCTACTCGTCAGCCAACGGATACCTCATCGACGCTTTCCCCGGCTATGTCGCTTCCGCACTCGCTGCCAAGACCGTCGTGCGGTCGGGCATGGGTGCCGCTATGCCCCTCTTCATTCCCCAGATGTACCACGGTCTCACGAATGGCGGTGCTGCGTCGCTCCTCGGCGGCCTCGCTATTGTCATGGCCATGATTCCATGGGCGTTCTGGAAATGGGGCCGCAAGATCCGCATGCGCTCCAAGCGTGCTGCGGGCAACTAGTGAAGTTATAGAGACTTTGACTCTGGGTATAATTAATACAACATAATGAATGATATAGGGTATAACGAAAGTCCTTGAGCGTAACTGACCTGCTTCCGTTGGCCGAGTGTCACGAGATTGTAACCTCTTGGCCAGCGCAGACTGGAAGAAGAGCGTTAGAGCCGCTTTTCTGAGTTCTGACCCAGTATCGCGTACGCTAACCAGCCCAATCGAGCTAACATGACAGGATCTGTACTCATGTTTGCTAACGCTTACCCTCTCTTGAATCTCGAGAGAGTCTCTCTAGCACGTTCTTCTGTTGATTTGCTGATGACTGTCGATTGACGCCCTTGGACTGGGGCCTGATAATGGATTCGATCCCTGTTAGTCTCAATTCAAGTCTTTCACTGTTTCACTCATTGAATCTATTCAGAAGATTGACCTAGCCATTACCACGCCATTACCTCGGTAGTACCAGGATAGCTAGAGATCCATGCGTGATCTTCTCTCTCACCCCTCCCCATCTTCTCCCGTGACTTCTCCGGTGATTCACTTGACAAAACAATACTCACTCCACCCAACTCACCATGGTCGCAGTCGGCCGCACGCCGGCGCTGTTGGCAGGCATTCTAGCCCTTGCGGCCCTCACCCTCCTCCTCCTTACCAGCTACGAGAGCTTTCCCGGAGCTCAGATGCTTCGGGGTCCTTCCCCAACCCCGTCGCATGACTCGAAACGCCCATCCTCGCACCATCACGCGTGTACGACTTCCCTCGCCCCTCTACGTGACGTCTTCGCCAGCCGGTGGGGCATACCCCTCCGGACGTCGCTCGTGCGTGCCGGCACTGGTGCCCGCGTCCGTCGCGCAATGGAACGTCTGCGGAAGGAGCGCAAGATTGTACGTATCTCGATTCTTGGGGGACTGACGGCAGACAGTGGGCATCCTCGGTGGATCAATCACCTACGGCCATGTGGGTACTCTCTCGATTCTTGACGAGTCTGATCCCAGGGTCTCCAGCCAGACGATAAGCGATACGCCCAGCTGGTTGAGGAAGGTCTGCGGGTGGCTTTTCCCGACGCCGAGATTGTCGTCAAGAACGGCGCGGTTCCGGCCACGGGAACAGACTACTTCAGCGCCTGTTACAAGCATCACGTACCCGAAGACGCAGACTTGTTCATTCTTGAGGGCGCCGTTAACGATCTCATGGTGTACGCTTCCCTGCGGCCTGTGGGCTGACTGACCCCAGCGAGGCCAACACGGAAGGGTCAATCCACCAGGACGTCATCACTGATACCGAGACGCTCGTCCGCGAGTTGCTCAAAGGTGGTGCGGCAGTTATGATGCTGTCGACGTGGGGCATGACGAACGGATACATGAACGGTGCGGACCACCACGCGACTGTTGCGGAGTACTATGTGGGTAACGACTCGGCCTTGAGACCCCCAGCTTGGACACCTCAGTTGGCGGAGCTGACCGCAGGATGTGCCCCGCATCTCGACGCGCGCGGCACTGTACCAGTACATCCAGGCGCACCACGACGCCGCAGCCGAGATCTTCGTCCCCGGCGACATGGGGCACTACAACCCGCATGGGCACCGGTTTATGGCCGACGCCAGTGAGTCATCACTGCTGAGCACAACTGACGGGCAGTCCTGGACCACCTCCTCGAACAGGCGTGTAAGCCCGCCTATGGGCCGTCCCACGCCGGTCTTAGAGGGACCGACCTCTCTTTCCAGCTCGACCCATTCGCTCTGCCTCTTCTGCGGATACGGCAGCGTCTCGGCGAAACACCGCTCGCGGATCCCGACGCATTCTGCAAGTCGTCCAATGTCCAACTCGAAGACGGGAGTTGGCAACTCGAGGGGCAGGCAGTCGAAGGCCACCCGGCCTTTGAAAAGATCGTATGGCACAATAAACACTATTGGGCCGCCGAGGAGATTGGCGCACGCATCACCTTCACCGATGTCGACGTCCACGGCGGCTTCCTCGGCCTGTACTACTTGCGAAGCGTGTCCATGGGATTGGGAAATCTCCGGTGCTGGGCTGACGGGAACGAGGGTGCCTCCAAGCTTCTGGTCGGGCAGTGGGGTTATGTGAGCGTTGGGAGTGTGGGAGCTGTCGCGACCGGCCTGGCGCCGGGCAAGCACAGTGTAACTTGCGAGGTGGACCAGACGACCCAGGCGGTCCCCAATAAAGAGGCCGAGGGAAGTTTACACAAGACGCGGATTATTGCGGTGATCGCGTCGTAGGATGTAGAGATGTGTAGACTGGATGGATAGTAGTAGTGTTAGATACCTTAGCAGCAAGCCATAATACATGTACATCGCCCACTAGCCTAATCTACCCAAAGTTGGCCCACTCGAGCGAGTAGAACTCGACCTCGCTCACGCCCTCCTTGGTCTCCTCGTTGCCAGCGCGCACCCCATCATCCCAACAGCACAGCAAGCCTGCCTTCTTCGTACCCGTCCCCAGGCGACCCCAGGCGACAAGCTCTGCCGGTCGGATAGGTTGGTTGCGCACAATGACCTGTGAGGTGAAGTGGGCGTGATACCGAAGATAATCGCCGGGATACACGAGCCACTCTCCGCCGAATCGTGGCCCAAGACCCATCCGAAGTCCGCGCGCATTAAGAGCGGCAAACGTATCAGCCAATGCGCGATCACGCACGCTTGCTGGAAACAACGTCACGCTGCTCGACGCGGAATTAGGATCGCCTCCTCCGGCACGTTGGCCAAGTCCATCCCCCTCAACCTCAACCTCACCTTCTTGGCCTTTCACAAGGCCATCAATAACAGGCATGGCCGGAACGACGGTGAACAAATTTGTATTCTCCGACGTCGGCACTCCTCGTTCCTTGACGACCACAGTTGGTGCTGGTGGCGCTGCCTCGATTGCGGCCATCGCCGCGACATATCGTTCTTGCACACCAACCGAATCCTCTCCATCCGCCAACGCCTTTATACGAGTCGCCTCAGCCCGCTTCTTAGCCCTCAAAATGCGTTTCTCAGCCCCGGCTATACCGGCTTTGGCAGATTTGGCGGCGGACGCGGCTGCACGTCGGTCCTCGTCGGCCCAAGCAGCAAGGGCAAGGGCGCGATTACGCGTTACTCGGGCAGAGGTACGTTGTGCCACGAGTTCTTTGGATGGTGGATGGATTTGGGAGGGGAGGGGGACGAGGTGCGCCACGCCTAGAGTTAGAGGTTAGAGGGCTGGTTTGAGTCTTACCCTGCTTGAGTAGATGGGATGCTTCTTCAGGCATCAAAGTGACGGGGAGGCCGAGAAAGGCGTTCTGTTGCACTACACCGGGAAGTGTACCGGCTCGTAAACCAGAGATGTCATATGCGCAATGGGCAGTTGCGACGGCTGTGGTTAGTGCGAGTTAAGGGGGGTGGGGAGGGGGGGGGGGGTTGTTGGTGGGGAGGGAGGGGGAGCGAGGGGGAGGGAGGGGGAGGGAGGGGGAGGGAGGGGGAGGGAGGGGGTGGGGAGGGAGGGGGGGTGGGGTGTGGTTGGTGCTTGAGTTGAGGGGTTGGAGTTGGGTATGGCAAGTCAAGTCTGCATGGAGGTGGCGTTGGAGGACGTCACGGAGAGGATTAGACTCACCTTGAGCGTCCCAGATTGTCGCGATGCCGTCTACGACGTAGAGCGGGATCGAGTCGGTCATGGTCGGTGTGTTGTAGTTTGTATCGATAGGTTGAATTCAACTGGACTCTGGACTCAACTTTCGGTGGCGAGTGGAGGTCTGCGTTACACACATCATTATCATTGGTTTAACCACGTGGTTCAGGAAGGTTGATACCAGATTGCGCCTCGATGGCTCGATGGGTCCAGTTTGGTCCAGACCACTAGTCACCTGAGGGTCTTTTGAGGCCCAGTTCAAGGCTTTTATAGCGCCACCGCAAAGTCGCAAACCTCGCTCTTGTCCTCTACGTACCTGCGTACCTGTACACCTACGTTTGTGCGCAGTTTGTACTTTATCATGGCCAGGCCTCGATCCAAAACATGAAGCCACGCAGCCACGCTAATCTACCAGGCGCACCCGTCCCTCTCCATTTGCCACCCAGTTAGGATCAACTTTCTCAACAACACTACAAAACACATTCCTCAACGTCTCGCACATTACCACATCCACTAGACTCGCTTGGCCCCTCATCTTCCATCCAGTACGCTCAACCGCTTCATATCTACTACGTTAGGGCTACACCACTTCCCGCTACTCGATCACTAGGGCTACGAGGCTACGCTACGCTACGGTGAATCCGTCTACTATACAATCGTCATGCTTCAAGCTGGGTGCTACGCCATCTCGCTCACACTCGCCGACGGTACGCCTTGCACACCCTGGCCAGGTCCGCCTTGCACAAAAGATGTATTCACACGCTTGTTGGCCTGCTCCTCCCAGTCGTCGTCAACCATCTCGATCGAGCGCTTGCGCGACATGGCAAAGCCCGCATTCGGGATGATCGTCGTCGCTCCCATCACCGCCTGGCCACTAGCGCCGCCGATAAGAGTCGTTGTCGCTATCGGCAATCCGTTGGGATCAGGAACAGTGCCAGTCGTCAGGAATTGCTGCTGTTAGCTTCTACGGGTACCGAGGAGCTCACTTGCAGAACCAACTGATAGTGGTCATCAGACCAACCACTACCAGCGAGTGGGTTGGCGAGCTCGTCTCGGTTGGTCTCCCACTGCGCTGCGCTCATCGAGAGCGCGTCCATGATGCCCTGGTCTGAGAGCGGTGGGACTCCAGCGAAGCGGGGGACCTCGCCACTTAACTGGATCGCCTTTAAATGGATCAGATGCTTGTCGAGGATGCAGAAAAGGCCGTGCTTCGTGAACGGCTTCGCTAGGACGTCATTCATACCCGAGTGAATGTAAGACTCGACGTCCTCTAGAACCGTTAGCAATGTGGCTCAACCTTGGCACTCACTAGTCTGCACGTTCGACGTCATGGAAATGATCGGTGTGTACGAGTCGAACTGGCGGATGAGAGACGTTGCTTTACGACCGTCCATGCTAGGACCAAAGAAGATGTCCATGAGCACCAGGTCGTACTTGGTCTTGTTCATCTTCTCGATACCCTGCTGAGCGTTCTCGACGGTCTCGACTACGCATCCAAACTTCTCGAGGAACTTGGACGACAGCTGGCGGTACACGAGGTCGTCCTCGACGACAAGGATGCGGGGCGTCTGCGTCCACGACGGTTTGATAATAGTACGCCGCGAAACCGTCCCAGTGCCTTCAGGCTGACCGTTTGCGGAGATTTGCGTGGAAACGGGTTTCTGCGACTGTGGCTGTGGCTGTGGTTGTTGTTGTGGCTGCGGCTGCGGCTGCGGCATGGGCGCGGGGTTGAATGAAGTCGACGGCCGCGCTGATGCGTCGGCCTCAGTAGCCGATATGCCCGTCGTACGGTCAGACGGCTGCTGACGCTGCTGTTGAAGCTGAGGCTTCTCCTCCATTGAAGTGCCCGCCGCGTTGCTGCCCATCCCATCCACAACAAAGCTCAGCGACGTGCTTTCACCGCGCTTACGGATTGGGCCACCGTTGGTGGTGTTTCCATCCGACATGGATGGGTATGCTGCGTTGATGGGGCTGCCGTTGTAGAGCTGCGACTGCTGGGACATTTTAGAATCCTCCTGGAGCTGGGGTGTCGAAGTCACGGGCTGTGGCGGCTGCTGCGATCTGGTGGTCGCGCCCGTGATTGGCACCTGCGGCAGGCCTGCACCTGTTCCACGTCCGTTAGGGGCCACGCGTCGATTCTGGACAGGCATTGCGAGGCGCGAGCCCTCTACACCTGGAAAAGGACCAGAAGCGGAAGGGTAAGGGTTGGGTGCCAACGTTCCATAGACTGGGGTCGGGAAGCCAGTCATTTGCGTTCCGGGAACGAATGCCGTGCCCCCGGGGTGAGACGGGACGCCATGTGCCTGAGCCAGCTGCTCGTACAGCTGGTAGAGCCGGCGAACACGGGCAATGGCGTCCGAGTCTGGCGCGGACGGGTTCTCTTCGAGATTAGACGAGACACGCCCACAAGTACTCACCTTTGTCCGTGCTGACGGCATGGGCAACGAGCTCGCGGATGAGGCTCATGACCCCGTTTTCACGAATGCGAGCATCCCTCAACTGCTCCTGGGACTTGTAGACGGCTTCTTCGAGAGCCGCCATTCTGTTCTCCATCTCCAGAAAGCGGTTGGCATCCTCGGTCGTGAATCCACGCGCCGGCGAGTCACTGCGCTCGTCACCTGCAGCCTTCTTGGGCACAACCGCCTTGCGCTGAACGAATTAGCCTGCGGCCAAAGTGGCGTGCCATGACTCACCTTGATGCTGTCAAGATCGGCCTTGCCGCCAGCTTGGAAGTTAGGGTGCTGGAACTCCCAGACCTGGCCATGTCAGCTGTACAGGACATCGATCACTCACGTTCTCCTTGATCTGCCCCGTCTCTTCATCGACGTGCTTGATCTTCCCGGTCAGCACATTTCGCAGCAGGAATGCCAAGACTCACCTTGGAGAAGCCGTATTTGTTGAGCTGGCGCACAAAAGATGAGAAGTTGGAATGCCTGAATGTTTGAGGCCTGGAACGGACGTCAGCCAGTGCGGAGAGATTGTAAAGCCGCTTGCGCACGAGCCGTGCACGACTCACAACACCTTGGTAGTAAACTCGTTCATGTCCCAGACAACGAAACTCGTCCCCCCGCGGCCCCAGCCGACGCTTCCTCGCTCGCCCTTGGAGCGCGGGGCGCCCGCAGGCTTGCCGCGGCCGTAAGTCGCACTCTCGTCCTCGAGCATTTTGAAGAGCTTCTTGATAAACTCGGATGGGCCCGGCTGCTGTCCACCTCCGGACCCCGCCGGTACATCGTTCGCACTCCCACTCGCCCCGCTGCTGGGACCGCCTGCATTGCCCGCCTTGGAAGTCTCATAGTTGTGGGCCATGCTCAGGATAGGCTTCCCGAAACCAAGGGCCGCCGCACGTGGATCCCCCCGAGCTTCTGGGCCAGAGACGTTGCGGTAAGCGCCGTACGCATCGCGACTGGGGCCAGCCATGGCGTTGTAGGTATCTGTGGGGCCATAGGCAGGCGCCTGTGATGGGTGGATGGAAGCGCCGTTTGGAGGGCCTTGACGATATCCTCCGTACGATTGATCGACGTAGCCGCCCTGCATTGGAACACCCGGGGGCACAGCGCCCGGATGGAGCCCAGACTGGTAGTACATTGATGGGAGAGGAGCGCCGCCGGCGTGGCCGGACGGAACGCGGGACATGGCGGCTGGGTGTCAAACGAGTTGAAATGTGAGAGGGGTGGCAATTGCGCGTCGGACTAGCCGAAGACGAAGACCGGGGATGGTTTATTGTGGTTTAATGCGAGCAAGAGGAGTGTGGAGCCACTGGATGTAAGTAAGTGACGGAAGGTGTGAGGATGAATGAAGAGACGATAAGAGGATGAATGAAAGAAATGAGGGGAAGGAAGGAAGGAAGGAAGGAAGCGAAGAGGATGGCCAAGCTAAGATCAAGGTTGAGATGTCTTGGAGCAAGTTGGTAGCTTGCTGCAGAGTTGGGGTTGGAGTTGTAAACCGGGGGGGGGGATGGGAGGGGGATGGGAAGGGAAGGGAAGGGAGGGTTGGTTTGTGGAGGGAAGGGAAGGGTTGGTTTGTGGAGGATTGTAGGATTGTGTGTGCATGTTCCCCCGAGTCGCCGCCGAGGTGGGCCGAAGTAGAATGGGGCGGAAGGCTAAGAGAGAGACAGACAGAGGTAGAGACAGGGCGGGAGCTAAGCAGCAAGGGAGTTGAATCCAAGGAAAGGGCACGGGCGGGCAATGTTAGGGAGATAGCCATATAGCCATATAGCCAAGCAAAACCATCAGCCGCACCTCCGGAGATTCCTCCTACTTGCCTTGGAGCACTGCAAACGACGACGTCTCAAGCCTGACATGGGAACGGGCTGAAGGGTTAAGGGTGGAATAGCGAGGTGGAGTAGAGAGCATCAAGGGAAAGCAGTTAAGCAAGTGGCGGGTGGCGGACCATCGGAGAACAGTATTACAGTCGCCTCGTCCATTATTATTAGGGGCGAAACAAGAGGATCGTGCCCCGTTCATGTTCATGCAGTCACAACGTTGGCATGCGCCACGCCGCAGTGTCGCCGCAACCCACACAACCACGCTGCGCGACCCACTGATCCATTTTCACGTGCAAAAACACTCACCGTTCACGTTTCGTTAATCGTTGATCGTTGTTCGGTGAAGGCGATTAAATTTCGGGTCCGGTGTCGGGGGGGAGAGAGGGGGGGGGGGGGGGGGGGGGGGGCGCCCTGCAGTGCAAGTTATTAAAGGGTACGCCCTAGCTGCGAGTTTGATGGACTTGATGACGACGTTGTCCGTCCAGGGCCGCCGAGTCAATCACAAGTCGGCGTTGATGAGGACAAATACCGGATGCTAATGCAAAGGAAGTTGGTAGGTTGTTTGGTGGGATGACTTGAGGCGAGGTGAATGTGCCCCAAAATGGAATGTGTGGGCACGGACTGCAAATGTGGTGAGGGACGAGTGCTGGAGAGTGATCAGAGTGTGAGTGATGGAGATGACACTCTAAATAATGATGACGCATGAGGCCGAGTGGGCGGCGGAGGGGGATAAGCAAGCCCACATGTACACGATCATACACGATATGGGTTAACACTGCCACAGTGGCACTAGCTAGGGCTCATCGGTAATGGCTCAAGCCTGAAGAAGAGACGGTATTATGAAACATACTATAAATCCAGTTCAATTGAGATTGTAATTGGGATTGTGGTCAAATAACGGAAACATGTTCCCACGTTGCGTTCATTCTTTTGCGTCACTGCCTCATGTTATTACCCTGAAATTGTATTCCCTTGTTCCCTTGGAGTCCTGTCGAGCAGTCCAAAACGCTGCTCCAACTAGTCCCCTTCTTTTCTCGTTGCCTGACTGCCTTTGAGCGTTTGGTATCCCTGGATTGAGCGCCAATCTGTCGCCCCTTTGCCCGACTTAATCATTGCCATGACGCGGCATGACGTCTCCCCTTCTCGAGGCCACGTGGGTCACCCTCTTCTCCAACACGTTGGTACCGGCTTTGACCGCCAACTGGTCATGACCCGCGACTGACCATTCATTCCTCCACCTGTCTCCCCCTCATAGCTCGATCACCGTTCACCATGGCCCCAGTCGTCATTGTCACCGGCGCCAGCCGCGGTCTCGGCCTCGCCATCGCCCGTACCCTGCTCGTTACGCACGGGGCCAAGGTCGCAACTCTCCAGCGCACCCTGACTCCCGAGCTCAAAGCCCTGGCCGAGCAGTACCCCGACCGCGTCCTCACCATCTCTGGCGACGTCAGCAAGCCCGAGGACAATGTGCGTGTCGTCGAGCAGACTGTCGCAAAGTGGGGCTCGCTCACGGGCCTCATCCTCAACGCGGGCACCTTGGATCCTATGGGTACGTAACCAATCCTCGTAAGCTGACGAAAGGCAAGCTGAGTGAGGTCCCGCTCGACTCCCTTGTACCGAGCCTGCAGATCAACCTCCTTTCGGCGCTGTACATTGTCCAGCCGGCGATCAAGTACCTGCGCGCCTCTGCGACACCCCAGAACCCGGCGCGCGTAATCCTCGTTTCGTCGGGCGCTAGCGTCGGCGCTTACCAGGCTTGGGGGATGTACTCGCTCGCCAAGGCGGGTGTTAATAGCCTTGCCCGCACGTTTGCGGCGGAGGAGAAGGATGGCAACGTTGTCTTCCTGTCGATCCGTCCCGGTGTGGTTGACGTGAGTCTACCGAAGAGGATGTTATCAGTACTGACAGCAGACTGACGTGAGTCGTTTGATTGTGTGGGACTTTCTGCCGCATCGGACAGAGTGAAGCACAGCCGAAATCATCTGCCCGGACCTACCTTTGTCCACAGTTGCCCGCAACCCCACTCCGCACCTTTTGATCGCTAACTCTAGATGCAAGGACACATCCGCAAGGTCGGACCGGGTGTCATGGCGCCGAATGAGATGGCCAAGTTCAACCAGCTTCACGAGGGCGGCAAGCTCCTCCCGCCCGAGCAGCCGGGTAGCGTCATCGCCGGATGCGCGATCGGGCTCCCCGCCGAGTGCTCGGGCGAGTACGTCGACTGGGCAGACGAGCGGTTCGCGCAGTGGCGCCACAAGTCGTAGGCCGTAGTCAGGGAGGAAGAGGAGGTGAGAAGTGAGCAGTGAGAGTGTGTGATTGTTGGTGGCAAGCGGGGGAGGGGGAAACAAAAAGGACACGGGTCACGAGTCGTCGTTGGCCGTTGCCTGATGGAGCATGGGTGTGATCGGTCTGGTCATTGTGGCCACGCCGGCCTTGGTCTGGCCCGTCGGTCTTGACTAGATCCAGGGACATATGCATAGTATGGCAACGAGGTGACGACACTGTTTCAAGGATGAGCGCGTGAGTTTTCTCTTGCCAATAATAGGTGGACGGATGCATACAGTACAGGCTACTCGATACAACACCTGCGGCCACATGGCCATGCTCTACCCTCTTCATACTCATCTCACTCTCGTGCTCATCGCTTACGACGCTTCTTCTGCCCACCAGCAGGCGTGACCCCCTCCTTCTTCTTGCAAAAGTCGCACATCCACTCCCCCGCTGGCGGATGCGTCAAGCCTAAACACGATAAATGGAACCACTCCATAGGACAGTCGTCGTTCTGATGTCAGCTCGATTCCCTCAGAAACGTACATCACAGCCGACCATCTCGCCATAAGACACCTGGTTGCAGTAGCAGTACCGGGGTTCGTTGGGATCAACTTCAATACCGGGCGGGAGGCCAGGCGGGAGTGAAGTCGAGACGCTCCGCTTCCGGCCCTTCTTCTTGGGGCCGGGTTCGGGTTCAGGTTCGGGTTCGGGTTCAGGCTGTGGCTCGACGCTAGGTGCAAAACCTAACACGCTCGTCTCGTGTGCGCTGAGCGCGGAGTCGAGGGCGCGGATGTGCCGGTCGATAGTGTTGTATGCCCCGACGGCGATTGCGACTTTCTCTTCGCGGTTGCGCACGAGTTCCGATATGAGAGATGAGATTTCGCTCAGGTTCACTCGTTTCGGGTACGCAGGCACGGGTCGTGGAGTCTGCAAGTCCTCTAATGCAGCCTCGACAGCGGCCTCGGCGTGTTCGTCTGCTTCTTCGGGCCGAGATCTGGTTGGAGTGGACGGCGCTACACCTGCTGGGCTAGCCGTGGCGGCGCGATGGTCCATCGGGACATCGAGCGCCCCCTCTCCGTGCTGTGGCACAAGCTCTGGGGCCTCCGATACGCGGGGCTTGATGTCTTCCTCCTCCTCCTCCTCCTTCTCCTCGCGTTGTGCCACCTTGATCCGATACGCGACGTACTCGCGTACACGTGCCTGCAATCTGGTCTGCTGCGCTACTATTAGCTCCCCCACTCAAACAACTCACATAAACTCTCAGAGTCTAATTCTCGGAGTAGTCGCGAGTTGCGGTGCAGCTCCAGAGGAAGTTGCTCAACGATTTCGTAGTGGTCGGCAGCGAATTGGGACCATAGCTCAGCGACTTGGTCGTCGCTCATTTCTTCCTTAGCTTTTGGTGGTGGTTCGGAAACGCCCCGCTTTGGACGGGCTGGCGGTTCGGCCTCTACCTCCATTGCCGCGACGCGGCGCGAGGTGCGACGCGACATGCTGTTTGATAGATGGGAGGAAGGTGTTATTGGTGGATCAGCAATAACAAGATGATGAGCGTTCGATGGTGACGTGTGCGGAGTAGGACGCGTCTCCGCCTACCACGTGGTCATTGAACCAATTGATTACGCGAATTACTTGGACCGAAGTCTATGGGATGGCACAGTCAAATGTCCTAATTGGTGAAATGAGGCCCTTGATAGACTGATAGCAGGTATAGCTGGAGGATTCCCAAACCCGAAGAATAAGGAGCTAAGTAGTACACTAGGCCCTGAGCCTTGAGCCCTGGGGGTGGAGGTGGGGGGCAGTTGATAGAGAATTGTGTCAACCAAGGGAGCCAGTGCCTTAACTAAGTGGAACCCCGAATGTTTTGTTAAACTTTCCACAAAAGGCAAAGAATGACGCGCCCAAACGCGGGGCAAGTCCCTTGTGAATCCCTTCCCGCGACCCGCTTCCCCTAGTATATACCCTGATTTCTCCTGTCCTTGTTTGTATGTACGCGTTGCGTTCCTTCCAATAATCCCGGCTCCTCTGACTAGTCGTTTGTTGGTATTGTCACACGTAAAACGAGGCAGTGCTGCTACTGTAAAAGGCTTGTCATTTCCTCTACCCGCAGTCGTAGCTGGTAGGTCACAAGACTGGGATGACGTCTACATCCGTTTCGCTCGGATTGACCCGCTCGTTCAAGGCCTCGTTTCCCGGCTTGTTATCGGGTCGACCGGGGTTTGGGGGATGGATGGGGATTGAGCAATTGGAGTGTGCATGGGAAACGAGGGAAGTGTGAATTCCAGTTACTGTATGCTTGTAAGTCTGCCAGTTTCCATGAGGATAAAGCAAGAGATGGGTGAGGTCGAGGTGGGATGGTTAGCAGTACACGGGCCCCGTGTTTCGCGCCCCTAGTATTGGAGCGCGTGTTAAGTAAGGTCCGCAGTCTATAGCAGGGTTATTGAGTTTGTTGGGTTGTTGACCGCTACTTTGACTATACTTTTGACTAAACCCTCATTCTTTTGCAATAACCCTTCCCTCCATCCAACGCCACACACCACCACCACGCCACCACATCCTTCCTCCCCCCCCCCCCCCCCCCGATCCCCCCAAGATCCTTTCATTCACCCTACTGTACACACTCTCCCTCCCTCCAACAACCAACAACTAACACCACACACACACTCTCTCTCTCTCTCGATAACTCTCTCTTCTTACACATATACTTGCACCTTATACTCGACACTCGGCCGGCCCGCGTGTACTGCTCCCAACATCCTCCAAGTCATTCCTTATCCTCCCCTCGATTCTTGACTCCCCACCACCAACCCTTCTCGGTCCTCCGTCCCCGTCGCGCTCGGACCACCCCTTGCACCACCCCATCTTGTCGGCACCCTCGTTGCCGGCTCCACCCAGTTTCTCTTCTCCTCTCCTCTCTTCGATTCCACCTGGTGTGAACGCGTTGTTGGCTGGCCCCGACGCCCTTGAACAACACTTTCTCGCACTACACTACATTTTACACTACCAAACTTGATCCTAACTATGCGCTTCGCTTCGATTATCGCGTTTGCCGCCCTTCCCGCGCTCGTTTCTGCCGACTGGCACCACCGCCACCGTTACCGCCAACAGGCGGGATGGTTTGGCAACGGACAGGGACGCGTCGTCGAGCGCCAGGGGATTATAGAGTCCATTATAAGCGACGTCTTCAACCCGGGAGGCGGCGGCGCATCCACCACAACGTCGGTGCCGGTTAGTATTGCTCAGAGGATAGAACTCACATCAGCGCCCGTCTACCCCGATTCAGACCCCAACGTCGTCTGCGCCACCCCAGTCGACCACGGTCCGGCCACCCACCTCGACTAACCCGCCCTCCTCTGTTACACCGTCTTCGTCCGCCCCTCCTTCGCCTTCTTCTGAGACGAGCCAGGCACCTTCGCCTACTCCGACCACCGAGACGCCCGTGACGCATCAGGAGCAATCCACAACTTCCACTTCCGAGTCATTGTCCTCGAGCGCCTCGCTGTCTGTCCAGTTCGTTACGCAAACGGTAAATGGCCAGGTCGTCACCGAGATGGCCACGCATGCCCCGAAGGAAAGCAGCGGCAGTGGTGGCATCGGTACCGGTGCCATTGTCGGTATTGCTGTCGGCGCGGGCGTTGTGGTTATTGCGATCGTCGCTGTGATTATCATGCTTGCGCGCCGCGGCCGTTCTTCGACCGACGACGATGTCATCCGCTGGCCCGAGCTCAACCACCACGGTGACACCGAGGTGCAGCACGCCTTACCCGTCCACCAGTCGGACAAGCACGGCCTCGGTGACCGCCGCATGTCGCTCGGGTCGGAGCTCGAGGAGCCACAGTACCTTCAGTCTGAGAATGAATACCCGCAGCAGCAGGGCGGCCTGGGTGGCTCGACGTTTGGTGCCGCAGCCGACTTTAACAATTACGACAACGAAAAGTTCAACTATGCCCCGACCTCGCCTCAGCACCGCACCGTCTCGCCTTACGGTTACGACGACGACAACTACACGAGCTTCCCCCCGCCCGTCCAGCCGCAGCCAAGCCCCGTGCACGGCGTACGGCCTGACTGGGCGACTGACGGTTCGTTCTCGGACGGCCACAACGGGTACGCCAACATGCACCGCGACAACTCGCCGCCGATGGCTGGTGTCGGCTCGTACTTTACCCCCAACCAACACTCTCCGCCGCCGATGGCGGGCGTTGGGTCTGGCTACCCTCCACAGCAGCCACACTACTAGTATGGACGCTCGCTGGCCGAGTTGTCGGGTGCGCTGAGGGACCGTGCGTGTGTATAAGCAGTCGTATGAACCTTGTTGCATGCGGAAGTGGGGAGACGGTGCAGTATGGAATAAGAATGAGGCAGTGCTTTACGCTTGGAATGTGACAAGACACCAATTGGACCTGACCTTGATATACGACGCGACGATCTCTGTTCCCATAGAGGCGTCAAATACTCCCGCCGCCCTCCACCATGACCACGACCATGACCATACATCTCCGATACGCGAGATTTCAGTCTTCCATCATTATCCAACATGAGTTCTACGCCTACACCCGACTCCGTCCCGGGCTTTGAAAGCTGGCGTCGCTCCTTATCCCACCTAACTGGCCTTGGTTTAACCGACGAAGAACGTCTTCTACGTAACACGGAATCTGAACGCCAACTCCTCGAAAAAGACTGGACGAAATGCGAGCGTTGGAAGAAAGACCTCATGACCAAAAGTACGTCTCAACCATCCCAACTAATGCCAGGCCCAATCATCACGTTTATGCTCAAACACCTCGAAATGGCAGGATGCGCTTTCCCAAGCAGCGCGATGCAATGTCATCCGTGTGATGCAACGCGAGCGGGAGGGTTTTCCCCCGAACATGGCATCTTGCTTTGCCAGAATAGGTTTATGCACCGAAAGCATATGGAGGATACTATTGCGCATGAGTTGATTCATGCTTTTGACCATTGTCGGTTTAAAGTGGATTGGATGAATCTTAGGCATCATGCTTGTACTGAGGTGAGTTTGGGGAGGAGAGAGAAGAGAGGGGAGAAGACTGATTCCAGATTCGGGCGGCCAACCTTTCGGGCGATTGTAGGTTTTCGCGAGAGTTCAAGCGCGGGTATTGGGCATTCAGCAAGCAACACCAGACGTGCGTCAAGCGCCGAGCAACTCTTAGCGTCATGGCCCACCCCAATTGCGAGAATGAGGCAATGGCCGAAAAGGCCGTCAACGAGGTGTGGGACTCGTGTTTCCAGGATACGCGGCCATTCGACGATGTGAGTTTTACCCACGAGTGGGCTGACGGCAGATCTACTAGACCGGCATGTACTTTTTACCGTTCACTGCATACAGGGATTCATGGGGATGTGCTTATAAACAGGTTGGCGTCGCGGGATACGTGATTATCGTGAGATACGTGACTAACGTAGCGATATGCGGATACCGCACTGTGCTCGAGTGGAGATGGCCATGAGAGAGGAAGAGGGCCTGTACCGAAGCAAGGCAGCAGAGTCGCTTGGCTGCCGAACCGCATTACGCCGATCCATTCCGGAGGAACCGAATCTGGCGCCACGCGGGAGCCGGCCGCGTGCGGTAGTCGGAGAGATGGACGCTGATGCGCTGGAATGTGTCGGCATGGGAACTGGACAGCATGCCGGGTGACTGGGTCGTAGCAGCCAAGCGGGGACACTTGCGTGGCCCGCCCACGTCTTCTGCACCGCGCTTCTTGCCATGGCTGACCGTCGACTTTGCGGCCAACGAAGCTGCGTTGCGCTTCAAACCGACCTGGAAACGGAGCGAAATGTCTTTGCGCTCCGGCATGCCGCCAGCGGAACACGGCCCGTCGGCACCCCAACGGTCAATGGTGAGGTCCAGCAGCGCCTGTCGGTCCTCTTGCACGGTTCTCACGTCCGCGATGCCGCCCAACTGGACGCGCTCGCTGAGACTGCACAACTTGTGCGTCTTCGTGGGAGGGGGCTCCGCGTTTTCCTCGACGGCGCGCTGCACGTCGCCCGCTCGCATCCCGAAGGGGTGGTGGAAGAGGAGAGTGTCCACCATCTTGTGCTGCAGCGAACCGAACTGGATGCGGTGAGTGCTACATCGTTTGTGTGTGCAGCCTCGCTTTTGATGGCACAGAGCTTTTCCGCTGGGCGGGAGAACGCGACGCTCAAGTGAGGAAAGGCTGTCGAGAATGGGCTGGAGTTCCGTCATCGCGAGCAGCTGGGGCCTGGGTCTGTGAGGAAGGCGCTGCGGTGGTGGTGGAGGGCTTGGGAGTCTAACAGGAGAATAGGGGGGGCTAAACTGCTGGGACTGCTCGGTTCTGGGGCCCGGGAAGAGGGTGTCGGAGCGAGAGTAGCCGCTGACGAAAGGAGACAAGATGTCGTGACGAGGAGCCCAATTGTTGGCCGAAGCTGAAGGTGTCGCCAGGAGAGGAGTCGAGTAAGAGGATAATGTCTGGTGCTTGTCCGCTGGTAAGTCGTGGAACTCCCCGGCCCACTGGATGGACGAGCGCCGGCACTTCTTGCGCGGCCGCTCAGCCGTAGGTCTACGCTCCTCCGCGTTCAGCTCGCGATGGCCCAGAAGCTGTATTGTGGGCGACGTTGGCAATGTAGCCGGGTTCCTGGCCTCGTTGCTTGGCCTCGTCTTCGACCTTTGGGACATGGGAAGCTGGGTCTTGGGAGGGGCCTCGAACTGTGGAGGGGCCGTCTCGACAATGAGCTGGTCATGCCACATGGGCCCTCTAGAAGCCGAGTTGGCCGGTACGATCTCGCGCAGCGTACCCTCGGCCACGTCCTCGATCGACATGGGTGTGCGTCGCTGATCCCACGTCTCCTTGGCCCCATCAGCCAGCTGATGGTCGGATGGCTTGTACTCATATCTCAGGCGACTCGACACGGGTCGCCAGTTCCCGATGCCAACGAGCGCAGACCTCTTCACCGTTGCAGTGCTACTGTCATTAGCCAATCCTTGGAACGTCGATGACGCGATGGCCATCATGCGGTCGGCGGTCGGCCTGCGCGAGCCGACGGGTGGAGGATGATGCGAAGTGGGATGACGCGAAGCGGGCCACTGCTTCGAGTTTAAGCGATTCCACGTCTTGGTCCAGGCCTTCCAGCGGCGATGGAAGCCGTGCTCGCGCCTCTCCCTGTCGGGCGTGATTGAGCGTGGCACACGCCGGTGCTGGATTCGCTTTTTTGCCTTGTGGATGGGGATCTTGCGGCCGTCGTAGCGAACGACATGGCCTGCCAGGTCATCTTGCGCGGGACGTAGGCCCTTGGGACACGGGCGGAAGTACATCGCGCGGGTGGGGCGCAAGTGGTCGTCGGGTTTTAGGAGCAGCGTATGGAGGCAAGGCTGGGAACGGTAGAGGGAGGAAGAAGGTCAGGTTCACTACAGAGAAAGGATGGCTCAAGTGTGTGTAGTGATGAGGATGGAGTAGATGTGTATGTGAAAAAATGGGGAGGAAAGTGAGAGGCGTTATGAAAGGGAAAGTAAAGAGGAAGCTAGAGGAAAGAGTGAATGGGGTCATAGGAGCCTAAGTAAATGTTTCAGTGGGTGGCGTTGAATGACATCTCACCTTGGTACGCCTATGTACAGTCAATCATCTCACAATCAATCGTAAACAACGCACAGACGTCAGAAACTTCCATCATAATATCCTCCACCCCATTGTCCGCATGCTGCACGCTTGGCTACACATTCGCAAGTCCCATCACACCTTCGTGACCGGAGGGAGTGACTCGAGGGGGAGGTAAGCCCGCATAGACTCGCCCCGTAGAGCAGGTCGCGGGGTTGCTGGTGGGGATGGTAAACTTGCTTTGGAGACGTTCCCACTCGCATGCCATGGGCCAAGGTCCCCCGGGAGAGCCAGGAGAGTATCGTTCGTATCGCCGTACGCCCACGTTTCGCGGCGCGGGGTCCGTCGATCCAAGCCTTCAACCGCGACAGAGAGAGGTGGGGTTAGAACCATAGACCGCGTGGAGTTGGGCCGATGACGCTGCACCTCCCGTGGGGCAACCAGGGGGTGGGGAATAGGGAACTGGAGGGAATGACGGAGTTGCCTGTGCATCTCGCGGCCACCTTCGGACGACATGCTGCCAGTCGAGCGAGAGCCAGTGGTAGACTCAAAAGAGAGGAGGCGGAGTCGGTGGTCGCCTTCCGAAGGCGAGTCGTCATCCTTGACCTTCTCCATGCGGATGGGGTTGTGACCACTGCTATCGAACCGCACTCTTGGGGTGGCCATAGTCAGCGTTGAGGGGTTGGAGGACGTACTAGTCGCTACGCAATCGGCCGAGCTCGACATGAGCCACTCGGACGTGAACCTGTCCAAGCCAACCGCCGTCGCATCCTGCGCATGGAAGCCCAAGGGACCAGCTGAGGCCCAGTTGGTGAAGGAGTATCGAGATTCCTCAGAGTGGAGAGCATGGGGAAGGAAAGACGGTGGGAGGAGGTCAGGCCGCGTGGCCAGGTCAACAAAATGTTCCCGCGCCTCGAGCTCGGCTGTCGACTTATCGCTGTTTGTACTCGATGACATCGAGGCCCGAGCCGGGGGTTTTGCTGTCGAGGGCCTCGACTGTAACATCGGTGGGGATGGAAGGGAGTGACGAGCGAGCGCCCGTGGGCTAGCTGGGGCCTCGGGAGTCGGCCGAACGACCTGTCCAGCAGAGTCGGCACCGGGCTCGACGGCGGGTTGACGAACCACAGCTGTACCAGGGCGGTAGATGGGGGATGAAGCATCTGTCAACGGCGTGCCGGGGAGTGAAAGGGGTGGGCTGAGGAGAGGGAAGGTGTGCCGCTGCTCCCAAACCGGTAATCGTTGAACCTCACCGCTGGGCCGTAGGAGGGCGCGACGTTCGCTCTCGCTCTGGACCGACTCGCGTCGACCATGTTGGTGGAGAGGCAACGGGGCCGGCCTGCGGACCGAGGCATGGGAACGAACGCCTCCAGCTCACCGGGCTTGCGGTTGTATGCGCGCTTATGGCGGCGCCAGATGAGGAAGCCGATCGCAACGAGGAGAACGAGGAGGAGGGTCACTCCGACGCCCTGATGTCAGCAGGTGGCAATGGACCAGGGGAGGAAGGTTGAGTGGAGATGGGCACAGGACTTACCACTCCAACGCCCACAGCGACACTGGCAGGATTCGTCGAGTCATTGGGAGTGACTCTAGGTACAAGGGCCATGGAGACTACCGTTTGAGTGGCTGCGCAGAGCAAGAGGAGGCCGTCAAGTCGTACAGTCAATCGAGTTAAGTCTTGAATAGAGACAGGGAGGTGGCCAAATGTTCTGAACTCAAGGAGCGGTGCACTTCCGCACAGGATCTTCGCTCGCCCCAGGTGTAGGGTGAGCCCGGTACCCAAAGCACGGCAATGTGCAGTAACGCGACCCGTGCGCGACGGTTCAAGCAAATGCACCGGGAGTGCCTTCTGTGCGACGTGGGTGAAACGTGGAGTAGAGACAGAGGTTAATGCGGTTGAACAGTTATAACTTGAGGATGTAAAGAATGAGAATGAGTTGATGAGCCGACAGGTCTATATGGAGGGAAGGAATGTGGGACATACATTGCTGTGCGGAAGTCACGGTGATCATGACGACTTCTTGCTGTGCCCCCCCATTGTGTGTACACGGATTGAGGCCGGATTATGAAGAGTATTCCAGTAGCATCTCATAGTAATGGTTGGCGCCATCTATATCGAACGGTACGTTGTATTGTAAGTTGATGTTGCATTGGGGGTGCCGGAGAGGTCGGACAAGGAGAGAAGGAGAGAAGCTGGGGGATGTGCACGTATCCTTTCCCTTGTGCCTATTCTCCGATGTCAGACCAGGTATGGTAATCTCACCAGCACGGACCACGCTGTTACCTGTTGGTCATCCTTTGACCGTCTTGAACAGTGTTTCTGTCGGCTTCCATGTTGATCTGATGATATGATATGGTTGATTAAGCGACGTGTTAAAAGGCGAAAGTTACACGTGACCTGGTCCAAGTATCATGCCTCCATCCAAGGGGTCGGTTAAGCTGTTGAGTCTGATCATCTCTCATTCGTGGCACTCATCTCGCAATATCACCAGTCCGGCACTCACTGTCGACCCGGGCTGTCTCGTGTCCAATGGAGCGACTGACTAGACATGTTCATGTTCCTGTTCGTGCAGCAACCTGACCTGCAGTGACATCGAGTATAGCCCGACGCGTTTCACTGATGCTCTTATCTCACCAGGTGTGAACGGGGCTCTGATTAGGTAGTGGTGGAGTAGACGAGGGCACAGTACGATTCTGGCGGCCGCCCAGAGACTGGCTCTCGATCTCACACCGAGCTATCTCCGAGTCTCCGAGGGTGAGCTGCATGTTGCGGTATCAGGACAGTCGGCGCGGGTACTTTATCCACTTGCGCTCTGACGCTCCGTACATCACGAAACATGTCATGCGTGGACCGACGGCTCAGCGCCGGGAGAATCAAAGTAAGGGCATGAGCAGGGGCAAACTACAAGCAGTGTGCACAACGTTAAGAGCTGACGCGCTAAAGGCCCATGCAGATGGATATGAAACACGGGAATCCGGCTCCTAGGGGAATGCTTAGTCTGAGGCAGAGTTTTGCCATCCTTGCGAGAGTCGTCTCTGAGGCGGTTTGCTCATCCGTATAAGTAAAAAACAGCAGTGTCCTTGCCAGATGACGATGTACTTCTTATGGAGCCAAGGGGGCAACAAGGCCTTCATCGAGTGGCAGGCCGGTGTCCGAGGACGCCAAGGATTGGAGGATGAGTCGAGGGTCGTCGTCCGAGTGGGGCGGCTGGTCCTTGTTCTTGTCCAAGTCCACCGGGTCATGGACGCCATCTACCCGGACTGTGATGCCTGTCGCCTTGGCCGAGGGGTTTCGGGAGGTACTCGTAATCTCGGTATCTGGTTGCGTCGCCTCGAGTGAGCTTTCCAGCCTGCCAGCCACGACCGTCATGTCCTCATGACGCTCGTCCTCGGAACTGGCTCGGAGTGAGGAGCGAGATGGCTTCCGAAGGTAGGACGGTGGAATGAGGTCTGGCCGGGTTGTGAGGTCGACAAATGGGTGGGGACATGGATGCTCGCAGTCCGACATACAGCTGGAGCCACTAGACTCCAAGGTACCAGACGGACGTGTTGCTGCGGCTGCCCGCTCCAATGCCTCGACTAGGCCTGCGATGTTTTGGCGAGTTGACGGACGAAATGCGGGTTGGTATCTCGGGGCAGGAGTGGAGTTGGATCGCGTTGGAAATGGGGTCGGCATTGGTGGCGCCAACGCAACTGGCTGGTATTGGGTCGCTGGGCTAGCACGCCGGAGGGAGCTGTTCTCGCTCTCGTGCCGAACGGGAAGTGAGGGAGATGAGAGTGGCGGCCAGAGGAATGACCCCTGGTGAGCATGCTGCTGATGAGGATGGTAGGCAGCCGGCGTGGACTCGAGCTGGTGGGGAGTTGGCTGCTGGAGGGGAGATAAGGGATCGGGCTTGGGCGACGACCCGCCGCCACCGAGTTGCTGGAAGGGATAGAGAGGCAGCGGCCTGAAAGCCGAATCGGTGGGAGCATGCTGCTGGAGTGGAAGGATGGGGACCGACCTGCGCACGTTGGGGAACAAGTCGGCGACTTTGGAGCAATTGCAGGTGTGTGCCCTCTTGTGGCGATACCGAATCATAGCGCCGACCCCGAAGAAGATGAAGACGATGACGGTCGCGCCAACGCCCTGCCGTCAGTGAGGAACCGGAGAGGAAATGGTACGTGAGAGAGCGGGACATGACGGGATGAGGAATTCAGCTACGTACAATTCCAACGCCTATGGCGAGGCCAGCCGAGTTGAACACGTTGTCGTGCGGAATAGCGCTGGGTGAGGAGGCCATGAAGATGACGCCGAAGCGGCTGTGGCAACTCGGAGTAAGAACGGTTTGGAGTCAGAATATTGTCAAATCGTTCCGTCTTCAGTTGTTCAAGTCTTCAACGGAAGAAACATCACGGTGAATGAGGAGAGAAGGGCGTGCGGACCCCTTACAGCTTCTGCACCGGGACTTTACACGTTCGGTCCATCCATATGGTGATGCCTACCTACTGTGACCAACAAGGAAAGCTGCGAGCCTTGACGCGAACCGTGCGAAGGCACGGCGTTGCGCTCAAGTAGGCTGGTCACCGGCGTTTGCTTCGTGGCCGAGGCCTCTGCGATTCAGGTAACAATATCTCATTGGGGAGAAAGTGAGAGACATGATGCTGATATCATGAGCTGGTCAACAGACGATGCAGATCTGGGTAAAAGCCAATAAGGGTTGGAAGGAATGTCGATTCTTGGCTCGCTGTTCCGCGACTTTGACACGTGAGTGTGGGTGCTTGGTGAGCAATTCAGTGCGCCCCGTGTACAGCCGCGTGGATGGTGGCGCAAGTCAGAGAGCGTGAGTCAACAGTCTCAGGACATCCACGAGGGGTTGAGGGATGGCCAATTGAGGGCATGTGGGCTGGAGAGCCGTGCGGCCAGCCACGATTTACCCGATTTGAGGAGAGGTGTATCTGGTCATGAAGCGAACATTGACTCGGACGCATAGTCTCGTCTCTTCGAGATGGTCTTCTTGGTCAATTGGTCAATTGGTGACTTGGCGAGCAATTGTACAGTTCTTCAGAGGGCGATCAGTTGAGGTGGGTGGTATGTGGCGCATGCTTCAGCACGTGACCAGTATCAAATCTCCGCTTTGTTCCATACCAAGTTGCCTCTGCATTCTCTGCATGCTCCTTAATGTCTCCGTTCAGTCCATCTAAATCTCCTGGGCTAACTTTACGCGACCCGTCAGCTGGATGCGATTATTAAGATTCCACCAAGTCGCCTGCTCGACCACTTCGCTTCTCCGCCGCCTGGGACCTGGTGTCCCGTGTCCAGTGACTGCCGACCACGGACAGGGGTGTTCCTGCAACGGCATGATCTAGTCCAACACCGAGCCCCAGCAGTCCATATGAACCTCAAGAGAGCCCTCGTGGTATTAAAGCAACCTCGCACTCTGATGCGTTCCCTAATAAGATGAAACGTGGCACGTTGTTAGAGGATTGATAAACATTATGACATCATGAATATGACCCTTGTAACCACCCAAACACCAGGGAGAATGTATTTTTAGAAATGTTGATCATACCGGTCGCAAAGGCCCTCCTTAGTCAAATGTGGAGCACTTTTATCAACGTGACGTATCTATACGCAATCATTGGTGACCCCGGGAAACCGCGACAGTGGGACACCGAAAGAGCACCGAGTCCGGGCGTAGCGGTTACAGTCTAGGTGTATTGCAGCTAAAATCCAGGGGTACATGAATGCACGGTGACGGTAGTACTGGGGTGGCTCGTTCGGCTTTTTATATACTAGCCTAGCCTAGCGCCACGATTTATCCCCTAATCTATCATGGTACGTTGGGTGGAAACACATGAGCTTCCGGACTGCGCGGACTGACAATAGACCACGGACAACATTTACCGAACCGACAAGAAGGGTATTAAGAACGACGTGGAGGGCGACATCGAACTAGGCCCGGACGGCAGCACTGACGAGTTCGCCCTCCTCGCAGCTCAAGAGGAAGGACACGACATCAAGTTCCGCACACTTACATGGCAAAAGGCGACACTCCTCCTGTTTGCCGAGTATGTGTGTCTCGCGATCTTGGCTTTACCATGGAGCTTTAGCGTGCTGGGATGGGCGACTGGCCTAATTGTCCAGATCGGAATGGGTCTCTTGACTTGGTGTACGTTTGCCCCCGAAATTGCTGATATAAAGATACGTCCTACATCTTGTGGAAGTACATGATGAAGCATCCGCATGCGCGCGATGTCGCTGAAATCGCATGTGAACTCGTTCCCTCCTGGGCACGGCGGGGGGTTTACGAGGCCACAATGGCCATGCTTATTATCAACAACATTATGATTATTGGATTTCACGTTTTCACCGGCGCCAAAATCCTCAATACTCTATCGGACCATTCGACATGTACAGTTGCGTTCCAGGGCGTCGCTGCCATCATTGGAGTGGTAGTCAGCATTCCACGCACCCTCAACCACGTTACTTCCATGGGCGTGTTTAGCGCCTTTTGTATGGGTATCGCCATCCTCCTCTGTCTCATCTTTTCTGGGATCCAACCTCACCCCGGCAAAGGTTATGGCGGAACGTACCCCTCATTGGGGGAGGTTTATACGACCGCAGGGTTACCTGGTAATCCAGGGTTCGTAAATGGTTTCAACGCCGTGTTGAATATTACGTTCTTGTGGATTGAGCAAATTCTTTACCCTTCTTTCATTGCCGAGATGAAGGAGCCACGCGACTTTCCCAAAGCCCTCGCGGCTCTGACCGTGCTCGAGATGGTACTCTTCCTCGTCGTCTCGGTTGTCGGATATCATTATCTGGGACAATACGCTGAGGCGCCATTAGTGGGATCGTTGCTTGAGGTGAAACACCGCAAAGCAGCCTTCGCGTTCGTCATCGTACCGACTGTAATTATCGGAGCGATATACTCCAACGTCACCGTCAAGGTCCTCCATCGCCGCATCCTAGGTTCCAAAAGTAGGCACATGCACGCCAATACGACGGTCGGATGGCTGTGGTGGGTCATCATCACCGCGGTCGTGTGGGCCATCGGCTTCGTCCTCGGAAAGTGAGTATTTGGATAGGAGACGACTCACAACCAGTGTCATCCCATCCATGGGAGACTTCCTTAGCATCATGAGCGCGGCGTTCGACTCGTTCTTCGGGTTCATCTTTGTGAGTTTTTTTGTTTTGTTTATATAGCTAACGCAAGTGGTCCGCAGCCTATTTCCACCTTTATCGGGGCCGCTTGTTTTCAGGCGTGTTCCCAACCCTCATGACGCTCCTTAACATCTTCATCTTCCTCATTGGCCTATTCATGCTCGGACCGGGGATGTACACGTCCGTTGACGCGATTAAAACCGATTACTCGGGAGCCGTGAAATCGCCGTTTGCATGCGATGATAATGGCCTCTAGTGTGTAAACCGCTATGAATAGGATAAGAGTTCTGCCGGTCGAATCGCGCCCGCCGAAATTGGTAGGGTCATGTCCGCTGAACTTTTGCGTAATCTGGATTTGGACCTCGACAATGTTCCGGTGCGAGCGGAAGCGAGTCGTTTCAGAGTCCTGGACCAAACGTGAATGTGGTGCGAAGCGGTATACACAACTTCTGGGCCAGAACTTGGCTAAAGCAGTGCACGGAGCATATCGGGTGGCGAGACCCACGCGAAGAGAACAGAGCAGATCGGATGGCGAAAGGCACATGTCCAGAACTCGGCCGTGCTTGTGTGCTTGACAAAGAGTGCGCACTGATTCGCGAGTTTGTGTACCATGCGCGAAACAACATCTCTATACTGGCGTGCAAGATGCAGGGAAACAGACCGAGACCGGCCTGCAGAAGAAATTTTGTGCATTGGCTACAATGTACTTGGCCTCGGGCTGGACACAGAGGATGGAGAGCGTATATAACATGGCCAAGTCAAAGTCACTCACCCTCTCCATCAACACAACACTTGCACCGGCGGAATGTGGAAATTAGGGCAGACGATCAGATGACAGACGAACGTGTCCTCTCACGCCGCAGTGACGGCGTTGAGCTATTTCTGCGAGGCCAAACTCAATGTTGAGCCCCCGGCCCCGGATGAACTGGCCGAGTGGTTCGACTCGGTGAAGATGAATCTGGGCGAAAAGGGTGTGTGCTTCTTGTGGCGTCGGTATGATACCCCAGATCTGGGATCTCGGGGTTGCTTCCAACCTGCTGGGCTGCATGGGATCCGCACGCGTCGGTAGCCGAGGGTGGGCACTTGCGCTTTCTACAGCACGTAAGGCCGTGCATGGACGCGACTGCGCACCGCTTTGCCTACTCCTCCGATGAGCGCGAACCTTAATACCGCGAACCAAATATACGTCCCCGCACCTCGCCATGCCCCTCCAACTCCCTAGTCCACCTCCTACATCTTGCTCAACTCCATCCCCAACCACACCCCCACCCCCACCTCAAACCCCACCGCCAGCATACACGCCCACACCTCCAAAACCCATACCTCAACTCTTCTTCTGTATTGGCGATGAAACGTTCGCCAACTTTGCTCGTAAGATTGTGGCCGCACCGACGCTGATGCAGAACAATGCGTTGGGATTGCCGGCGATGGGTTCCGCTTCTGCTGGTTCTGTAAGCGTGACCTTCCTTTGTAGCGACCCCGAACGGGACCCGGAAACGCGTCGCTAGGACCTCGGACGCCATCACACGCGTTACCATAGGTGCGCACAGTCCCAATCCCCACCACCCAACATCCCTCAACCCTCAACCCATCCCTCAGGCAGCCAGCCAACCAACCCTCCAACGCCACGCATCCACTCAAGCACACCTCCACCTCCACCATGGACGCTTGTGGTGGCAATGCGCGTGGCGACAATTACCTCGGTAGGTAATACCCGTACCAAGCTGAAGGCAGGCGAACACGACGTCCAGCTGTGGGTGTTTGGGCGGTGGCGGTGTACTTGGTGCTCCAAGACTTGGGAGAGAGAGGGGGCGTGGAAGAGATAGAGTGTTAGAATGGCGTAGAGCGAAGTGAGCGTGTCGAACGGGAGGGGTGGTATGACTACCCGCCACTCGGACCGCCGCGCTCACCAGTCGTCTCTCGCCTTGGCCCATGCTCTCTTCAAGCTTAAGCTTAGTCCATCAATGGCTCCGAGTGGTGCGAGGTGAGAGGTCGTGAGTGATGAATGAGACGTGCCCAACATCCGCGCCCGCGCCAGAAACACCGCCACGCCGTTAGACCTACACTGGCTTACGGCAGCCTGTGTCAGCTACTTACTCAGTCTCAGATCGAGGAGCCCGAGGGGAGGGGTTTGGGCATGACAAGTGGTGTTGGACGGGGTCGTGAGTGAGAGTGTGAGTTGCCTGAGTGAGAGTGTGAGTTGCCTGAGTGAGAGTGTGAGTTGCCTGAGTGAGAGTGTGAGTTGCCTGAGTGTGAGTTGTGATGGTCAGTGGCCGTGCGATGAGAAGGAGTATGTATTGTGAGGTGTGCCGTGGACCTGCGACACCATCGGTGTCGTCTCTTGACTGTCTCCAGGTCTCCTACATGCCAGCGATTGGTGGTGTGTTCGGCTCCGCCCAAGCAGAACATGAGGTGAGTGTGAGGTGAGAGTGTTGCAGGACAGGGAAAGGAAGCAACTCGGCGCGCGTCTCGATACCAGTCGGCTATACGTTGGGGGCTTGGTGGTGATCCCAGGAGAACATGTTTGTGCTGACCCGAGATCCAGGAGAGTGGGTTATGTGGAGGATGTAGTGTAGTGGATAGTAGTGGATTATATACATGAATGCCTTGGCGCTCAACGTAGCTTTTGTAGGATAAGCATATGAGTAAGATCCAATCATCTCCTGACCCTGTCCCGCCTGAGTGATACGCATTGCCTTTGTCACAATACCCGTTAAATACTTAGGAACATAAGCTTCCTTCACCCAACCCATCATGGTCATCGACTTCCACGGCCACCAGCACATTGTACTCACCATCTTCTGGTTGTCAGACTCTGTGACGCAGCTGTCGTGGCGAGCGACCTCGCGGTTCTTCCGCGATGCGGCCATCGACCTACCCGCCCCCGAGCACCTCGTCGTCAACCCGCACAGTGGACGAATGTTACTGCGAACGCCAGACGGGCACATCCCTCCGTCCCTTGTTAGGTGGCTCGCACTGCAGGACTACCGGTTTGAGCGCTCGACCCCAATAACAACTCCGTGGCCCGACGAAGATCCAATGCAGCTCACAGATTCAGAGTACGTCCCTTCCGACGATGACGACGATGACGACGACATGGATGTCGACTTGAACAGTCTCGAAGAGGAAGATCGACGCGCACGTGCAGAACTGCAAGAGGTCGAGGACTGTCCTTGCTGCCAGAAGTGGGAGGCGGCTATGCTTGCCCAGCTGCCGGAGGCGAATGCCCAACTCGACCCCATTGTTGACTACGCAGGGGAGCTGAAGCGCTACGATCTCGAAATCAAGTTCCAACAGGAAGCGCGGTGGAACCACGAGTTTGAAAACGAACGTTTCGCTGGTATCATTATACCCAGCGAGTTCGAGCCGTACCCAATCCAACAGCCTGGCCCGAAGCCCGTTATTGATCCGCTCCTTCCTGACGAGGTGGATGACCACGAACACACGCACGAGGTTGCGAATGAGGCTTTCTGGGCCGCGAGGGCGGCACGCGTCTCGCGTATCAAGCAGGCTTTTCAGCACAGTGTCGCCAAGACACGCGTACTGGATGTTCCGGGCCCTGCAATCTTGCACGGCTTGGAACACTTTACATCCCTCGAGGTGGTCCGATATGTAGGGCGTTTACAAATCTCTCCGGCATGGGTCGAATGTACCGCGCCGACACTGGTGCGATTCTTCAACTTGGTTCCACCTCTCGACAAGTGGTGGGAGCCTGTCAACCTCTACCCGCCTCTGCTTATCGAACCCCACAGCATAGATACTGCACAGATGGGTCACCGTTCTGATGAGGATCCGAACCTGTGCCGGCCGGTCAAGAAGGCTGTTCTCAGCATCAGCTACCACCCCGAGCACCCACATTTGCGCTCGTGTTCAATCCACTCGAGTCTGCTTGACAACTACAACCCCGAGCTTGAACAGCTTGTGTTCATCCTCGTACCATCGACTGCCGCGGCACTGCCTCACGACCTTGGCTGCGAGTTCCACCCAGGTCACCCCTATAACTGTAGGGAAGAAGGGGAAGACGGGCAATACATCTGTCCCTGCACTGGCTTGGAACCACCTCTCCAGTTGGATTTCGGGCCCCTAAGCAATCTGGTATGCAGGGCCCTGACGAATCACCGCGAGATCCTTGACAGTTGGGTGGGACAGCGCGCTCGACCGCGCGTGACGATCGTGGGCCTGGTCGAGTTGGGAAACGAGGTGCTCGGAGTTGTCGATGCCTGGTACTACAGGGGTGAAGAGCCGTATGATACGCTCAGCACCGCCGAGCGCCTGTACGCCGTCGCCGCGTTCCAATACATGCAGGACGGGAGGGTGGGGGCGGATCCAGACTGGAGCGAGGGTGTCGCGGTCGCCAGGCAGTGCATGAGGTTCGTGAGTCTGGACGAGTACAAGGCTGAGGTTGGCGAGCGGCAGTTTCATCTCGAGACCGTGTCCCCAGCTGCCCCGCCCGCGGAGGCTCCGGGGACCATGTAGTCATCTTATGCACTGCGTCCCGTCGTTGCTTGTCAGTGGCAGCCACAGAGACTGTTAGGCTGAATGGCCGCCCGTTCATAATTGGGCAAAGCGGATATGTATGAGAAGCAACCTGTCGCGCCGCGTGCACGTACACCCATCTCCAGCAATTGCTGCATGTAGAATCCTGCTTGCGGTGCTTGCACGCACCTCTGGTACGTCCTACTATATTCTTCTCGATGGCGACGGGTGCACAAGAATATCCATGTCTGTTTTCTGGCGTCAATCGGGCTCAACTGTAATGTAAACTCACTTTTACGCCATCGGTGCAGACATTCGCCCAAATAGACACCATTATCGCATATCGGCATGGGAGCTCAGATTCCAAACAGGCCGGGGGCCACCTCGTGTGCTCCGCACTGTCTATGCTGTGTGCTGCGTAGGTAGAGGCTTACGGGTTTATCACATGGTTGTGAGAATGGGACGGCTGGGGTGGCCGATCGGGAGGGCGCGTTTGACGGTGCTTGGGCTTGGGCTTGGGCTTGGGCTTGGGCTTGGGCTTGGGCTTGGGCTTGGGCTTGGGCTTGGGCTTGGGCTTGGGCAGGCTCGCACGGCCTTAAAGGACCGAGGTGACATACACTCACTCAGGCCTCGGGACTCAAGCGAGCGGCTCCACATGGTCTGCCCTCACTTCTTCCATGACCTCTTTGACGACTCTGACATAGCCGCCCGACACGTCTGAGCTATACCGTCGCTGACAGTATTGACATGTCCACGACTCGGTGGCGAGAGGACCGACGCAGAGGCCTTGGATCAACTTTGATAGAAATGGGTTCGTACTGGAATAGTGGGGGAGAGAGTCACAGACCGGCCGACCTCGTGGGATGATGGCGAAAGTGAAGGGGGGTGGTGAGGGGGACATGGACATTGTTGGAGTGGTGAGAGTTGTGGATGTGAATGTGAATGTGATGGTGGAATGATTATGCGGAAGGTCAGTTGAACACATTGTACCTTTGTAACCCTACATGCCTTACAGGAAATGCAAGTTTGATAATTGATCCATTTCAGGCACTGATCCGGAACAGAAGTGCCCGAATCTCGGTTCAATGGTTAACCGCGTTGGAAAAGATCACCTGACATTGACAAAGCAATCTATAATCTGTAAATCCAGTGTGGTATTGACGGGATGGTCTGTGCTGCACGCTACAAACAAACTCGAGTGTGGCAGCTGATTCAATTGATTGAAAGCAGCACCATCCTTGAACTCTCGCTCCGCTCACCACTCTAGACATATACACTTATATGCAGAATCTATTGTGGTGATAGTACATTATGAAAATCTAAAGTAGTGTAGTGTAGTCTAATGCGCGTTCCTCTTCCATTTACCAATGGGGCGCGTTGATGAAGAGACCGAGAAGGCATCCGGCGGCAGTACCAGCGACTGGGACGGTAAGGACCCATCCGAGGATGATCCAGCCGAAAGCTTTCCAGTTGACTGCCTTGACGCCACCGCTGCACAGGCCGACACCCATAGTCGCGCCCGCGAGACACATGGTTGACGAGACGGGAATACCGTACTGTGACGCGAGGAGGACGCAGAGCGACGCGCCAAACTGCATTGAGAAACCACGCGAGGGCGAGTGAAGGGTAAGGCGGTTTCCTAGTGCCGACATGATGTTGTAGCCATAAGTTGCGAGGCCAATGACGATCCAAGCACCACCGAAAACGAGAACCCAAGTAGGAGTGGGGGTTGCCGCCTCGAGTTTCTTGCCCTCGGACCAAATGAAGTAGATTGCCGAGAGGGGACCGACAGCGTTCGAGACGTCGTTGGCACCGTGAGCAAATGAGTTGACGCAAGCAGTAAGGACTTGGAGGTAGGTGTAGAGGTGCTCGGTGTCGTTGTCGTACTGGTGGGCAAGCTTGTGGATCTCACGGAGGTGGGCGGCAGTCTTCTCATCCTTCATCTGGTGGGCGTGGACGTCGTAGTTGGATCCCTTGGTCACGGCCTTGAGGGCACGCTTGCCGAGGATGAGGAGGTTACGAGAGAGGATCCATGAACCGACAATCTCGTCCTTGTTCTCGACCTCGTCGAGGGGAACCGAGGCGCGGGGAGCGGGGGGACCAGTGGTCTCGACCTGACCAGCCTCAATGTCCTTGACCTTTTCATTTGACGTGTTCGAGTGCGAGTCGGCAACGACAATGGCAGTCTCAGCAATAGGAGCCTCAGAGTTGAGAGCGGGAGCGTCGTGAACGTGCTCGTGCTCGGCCTCGTCACGGCCGTAAACACGGTAGTCGGGACCAACGGGGGCAGACATGTCCTCGGGCATTTCGGGGACGGGACGCTTCCACAGGAGGGGACCGAGTGCCATGTGCCACCAACGGAGCGACCAGTCCTTACGGATGACCTTGGCGTAGACGTAGGGAAGCCAAAAGACGATGGAGAGGAGGGCAACAACAAAGGCAGTCATGCAGATGGCAATTGCCTGAGTCGCGCCGCTGAGTTTGTCGAGCTTGAGGCCCGGCGAACCCTTGTAGACAATCGACATGGTGAGAACCGCGATGACGGTGAAGAAGTAGATGGGCGAGAGGTACATGGCCTCTGTTTTGTCAGCTTTGGTTCTATATTCCCGAAAAGCTTCAAAGACTCACTGCGAGTAGAGTCCTTGCGGTCAAGAACGGCATACTTGGTGATCAGGTAAATGATCGAGGCGAAACCTGCCGAGATGGCGGGCGCAATACCAAAGCCAGCAAAGATAGTGGCAAGGCCCTTACCACCGTTCCAACCCCACTGGACACCGGCCGGGCCACCGACGGCGACACCGACACCAGCGAGGGCAGCGACAAGAGAGTAGGTAGTTGAGACTGGCCAAGAGTTCTTGGTTGCAATCATGAGCCAAGTAGCCGAGGTGACGAGGGCGCAGGTAAACGCAAGCATCTCAATGCCGTAGTTGCCGCGGAACAGGGAGAGGGTGATGATACCGTTCTTGATAGTGTTGGTCACCTTTGCGCCGACAAGCACGGCACCCAAGAACTCGAAGATGGCAGCGAGCACACATGCTTGACGCATGGTGAGCGAACGTGATGCCACCGAGGTAGCGAAAGAGTTGGCAACTGTTCGGTTAGTCATATGCACAGGCCAAAACGGGGCGAAAAGGTCAGGTGAGGTGGCGCGAGGTCGTGTGAGCAGCTCACACGACCAGCTCACACGACCTCGCCGCGTCACCGTCACCTCGCCACGAAACACTCACCATCGTTAGCACCGATGTTATAAGCATCGAGACCGGCGAACACCAAGGCGATACCAAAGATATAGTCGTACTGGTGGAGCTTGGGCATGTTTGTGAGGCGCTCAGTGAGCGGTTTTGCTTGACCAGACGAGAGAGGTGGGAGAAGGTTGGGATAAGATGATACCTCTTGTCTTGCCTTTAGAAGGATCACACGACCACTCACACGACCGAGTCACACGACGATTTCTACAATGGCACGGCCTCTTTGGCGTTGATACACACAAGTTTACGCTCATCCGGTCCAGTTTCTCCAGTGGAAATATTCTCATTCGTTATGCTACGAACGTGTACACACACGTTCGTGGATAACATCTTGGCAGATTGACAAAGTCTTGGCAAACATCAGGCACCAAGAAGGTCTAAAAGGGCCGGTGCCCCAGGGCCGGGCAGCCTCATTGCATGTTGGCCTACATGGCATTGTGGTAATGCGGCCATGCATCTCCTCACCTCCCTTGTATCTTAACTCCTGACAGAATCCCCAAGCTCCAGTATATCTTTAGTATTGCCTTGGCTTCCCACTTGGGGTACAACACCGGAGTCGCCAGTACCTTCTTTTGAGTTGAATCTCGTTTCGAGCAAACCAAACTGTTCAGGGGTACGACTCTTCCGGCTGTCCGGATCATAAACCCTCAGGGGGGCCAAAGATTCCTGCCAAGCCCAATCTCAATCTTACCGCCGGCGACGGAATAACTTTCAACAATACTTTGCCAAACTTGCACAAATTGAGGTACGCGACTTGTTTAGCTTGTTGATGGGACCTCGTGACAAGTGGTTTGATGCCATCTTTAGCAATTTGCTCTTGGCGAGAAATATAGTAAAACGTTTGGTATATGGCACAGTAACGTGGGTTGTATGGATTCAGAGGCATTTCAGAAGTATGTAAGATGCATACCCGTGCCAGTGTGCCAGTCATCTAGTCATTAGTCACTGGCTGATATCAGCCCGAGTTAACTACGGTGATAGGTGTATAACAAGTTGATTAAAGAGTGATGGCCATAGACGGGCTTTTAGATAATGGACCAGGGAATCAACCACGTGGTCATTTCCGTCAACCAGCCGCCACGAGGGCCCAAAAAGCCACGAGGTGAGAGTGATTTGACCCCGCTCCTCAATGGAAGCAAGGGAAATCCTCGGGCTACGTAATGAAGCTTCTAAACAACAAGCCCGTCACCTCAAAAGAAGCCTCTCGAGCTCACGCTCACATGTATCGAGGTATCTGCTCATCCTGCACCCCACCCAACCGGTGCTTGGTGCAGATCAAGAACGGGGTTGCGCACTCGTGCGCGCCATGCGAGACGCGCCACATTCCCTGCTCGAACAGCGGGATGGTCGTAGCATGGACTGACCCGAAGTACATCGTGTACGTGTACCGCGACTACGTCATGGAAGCATACTTTGTGACCTGCACGCCGTACTGGGATCTCTGGGCGGAACGATGGTACGCCGTAGACGGTGGGGTTGGAACAACGATGGCTAGGGACGAGGAGCTCAATGTTCCACCGCCAGCTCGAACGCGGACTGGCTGGAAGCCCGACCGGATACCGTGTGGCAGCAACGACGGGTGGCGGAGAGACCGACAAGGAAGCGAAAATGGAGGACGATCAAATGGGTCCGAGGCGTCGCATGGAGGAGCGGCAACTCCAGGAGGCGGAACGGGGAGAGCGGGAGCACGAACGGATCCGGCAGGAGCAGGAGCAGGAGCAGGAGCAGGAGCAGGAGCAGGAGCAGGAGCAGGAGCAGGAGCAGGAGCAGGAGCAGGAGCAGGAGCAGGAGCAGGAGCAGGAGCAGGAGCAGGAGCAGGAGCAGGAGCAGGAGCAGGAGCAGGAGCAGGAGCAGGAGCAGGAGCAGGAGCAGGAGCAGGAGCAGGAGCAGGAGCAGGAGCAGGAGCAGGAGCAGGAGCAGGAGCAGGAGCAGGAGCAGGAATACGAACGGCTACGGTTAGAACAATAGCAAGAACGACTGAGGAGAGTGCGAGAACAGGAGCCAAGTCTGTGGGAGCAAGAGTAAGAGGGACTGTTACGAGTGCAAGAAGACGAGCGGCTACGGCGTGGAGTGGAGGAACAATGTCGGGAAGCAGCGACGTTAGCCGAGGAGCAGGAGCGGCGTCGACTGGAGCAGCTCGAGCAACGTCTCCTCCTCTCCTCATGACCCAGCTTGACCCAGCTGCGCCCCCGGTCGCGGCACAGCAACCATCTGCTATTCCAACAGGCGAGGCGCACGACCCGCTACCACAACAGCCACTGCCCCACATAGGTTGCGGCCACGTCTTTCGCCCCACCTCAAAACTCCCCTCCTCGCCAAGACTCGTCGTCTTTTGTCTCGTGAACTTGCCTGATCTGGTCAAGTCCGAAGTGGAGCCCCAGCCCGATCGAGCGGCCGCCACAGGCGCCCCGCCCTCAGCCTCAAGCTTGGCGGTCACGTCCGTGACGGCCGCACAGGGCGCTGTGGTGACTGACGCGGTGCGTGAGTACGCCTGACGCTTGGGCCGCTGTGCCCGGGCCCACCACGCCCCAACTGCTCGCTGCCTTAGTGGCTGATGCGTCACGTGTGTTGAACTCGCCGTCGCCACTGGAACCGCTCGAGCCTCTCGAGCTGCACGAACCTCTTAAACCGCTCGAACCGCCCAAGGGAGAAACGTGTGAGGCCTTGTCGAGAACTGCACCAGTGCGTCCGAAGACACCACCACCGTCTCCAACCCTTCACTCTCTCGCTACTCATACCTCCTCAGATGAGCGATACTGTGAGACAGGAAAGATACACCACATTGGGCCTCCCCACACCCCCGGCGACACAGTATGGGCCAGGCAGCAGTTCGTCACAGCCGCTGGAGTGGCCGACGCTGGATGGGTCAGCGCCTGATACGTCGCCAACACTCTCTGAACCGGACCCACGACCAGCCGCTTTCCTCCTGTGGGCCGAGGACCTCGCCTTCCTCTTTGCTGCTCCAGAGGCTCGGTCCAGGCGTAGCGCGATCTTGAACAGAATCCGCGCCCTAGTTGAACGCGAGAGATGGCTCGCTTGGCGGTACGAGGCGATACTAGAACGCGAGGGGTCCGTAGCTTCACGTTTCGCTGGTGCTTCTCGCCTCCATGCTGACAATGCCCGAGCCGAGATTGACGCACTCATCTCCGAGCAAGACCAGGTGGCAACTGATAGGGCGGCGTTCATCCAGCTCCGGGACGGGACTTATGCTGCGTGGGAGTTACACACGACCAGGACGGACGGGGGTGGGCGAGCTTGACGTGGGGAAGGCGGATTGTACGGTGTGAAGCAATGTTGTATGTATCCCACGGTGCGAAGGTCTTAGTCCATTGACCCATTGACATTCACTTACAATTTACTCTTCTATCACTTTCCCACTCTCACTCTCCTCCTCAATCACTCTCCCATGGTTCTGGACAGCGTTGCCCAGCTCGAGGCTGGCCAGACTAGCCAGCCTGCCTCGACGTCGGCGTTGACCCTTCCCCCGCTGCACATCAGCGTATCCCAGGAAACAGCTACAAACGGGGACGCCAAGATGTACGACGCGGACAGCCCCATGCAGTACCAGCCCGCGTACGATCCCAAGACCGACACCGACACGTACTCATACACTGCCACCGTGGGCTCTTACCCCCAGTACAACTCTTACAGCCCGCAGTATCCGTCCTTCAACCAGAACTACAGCCAGGCCTACACCCAGTCTTACAATCCCAACTACAGTCCCGCTTACAGCGGCACCTACAACTCATACCCTGGCACGCCTTCAAACGCCACCTTTACCCCGACGTACAACTACGCTCCGTATACCTCCAACCCGGCGGCATACTCGTTCGCGTCGCCGACCTACGGCGCCAGCTCGACATACGTTGCTCCCAACCGCCCGACCGCCGTCGACCACGAATCGCCTTGGCCGCCCTGCCCTGGGAACGGGGCTGGACTGGACACCGGCGGTGAGTTGAGGATCTGAGGATGGGCGCGCTGACGAAAGGCCCGTGTGTCGCTACGCTCAACAGGGCTGGTGCCATTGTTTGCTGCCACTGCCGCTACCGGTTTTAGTTGGATTGGGATGAGTGGATGACTCTGATTCACAGGTTGAGTCGACTCAGTTTCTGCATCCTCAACGTGCTGTGCTAGAGATAGACGTTACCTCAGAGGCCCAGAGTGCGTGCTCCGACGCGTGGTTGGCTGGCTGGTACAGTACTGCCACTGTTGTTGTTTGTCGATGCGGGTTTATGTACGAGTATACATGGCACCTGACCTGGTAGCTGAACCATGCTTCGTCGAGCTTGACCAAGGTTCGAGTGAGAAGGCCACGATCGTCTGTTGTGGCGACAGTGCGCAATGCCCAGTTGGCCAAACGGAGAGGCCCACAGGATCACAGGAGAAGGTTGGAACAATTGGAACATCCATTGTTCGAACTATGTTTTATGAGCAGTTGGGCGGCGCATTCCGAGTTTCCGCAATCTAGTCACAGATTGATGGGGATTCTTTCTCTGGCAGCTGGCAGTCACTGCCTTGTGAGACCAAATGACCGATGATTCATGCTTTGTAGCAGGGATGGAAATCTCGACCAGAGCCGTGTATATTTGGTCCGCGGAGTATCTCCGACCTCCGCCTTCCATAACCTCCACCACCTCCACTCACAACTTCGACTTGATCGGACTTTTCCGCTCATCATCATCTCTACCCACCATGTTCCGCATTGCGCTAGCTGGCCCATCGCGCATTACTGTCGCGCTGTCCTCGCGCGTCCCAAGTCGGTCTCTGTCCACCTCGTCGGCCGTGGCCTCGGGTCACTCGCGCTGGTCCAAGATCCGGCACCGTAAAGGCGCGGCCGACGCCGCGCGCAGCAAGGCATTCAGCGGATACATGACTGTACGTCAACAACGAAGGGGGACTCAACAACGAAGGGGGACTGATACCAGGCTGTGCATATTGCGCTGCGGAAGGGAACAGATCCGGAGCAGAATTCCGATCTGGCCAAGGCGCTCGCGGCGGCTAAGACTGCTGGCGTGCCAAAGGAGAATGTTGAGCGGGCGTTTGCGCGGGTGAGTTGCGTGGCTGTGGACGTGAATTTGGTGGAGATGTTGGGTACTGAGCGCTAGTCATCACTCTGGATTGTCTACATGTACTGTTGTCAGCTGTAAAGGTGATACACCAGCTGACCACAGGCACGCAAGATCGCAGACGGAACGGGCAAGGCCGTCACCTTTGAGGCTGTCGCCGCCGGAGGCAAGGTCGCGCTCATGATGTGAGTCGTCATCACCTTTGTTCAAAAGTGTTGACCCTAGCGAATGCGTCACTGAAAATCAATCTCGCACTGCTGGACGCGTCAAGGAGATGCTGAGTAAGGGTGGCGCACGCGTTTCACCCGTCGGCTTCATGTTTGAGCGCAGGGGCGTCGTGCGCGTAACCCCCATTGAGGGACAGGTGGACGCGACGTTCGACAACCTCTTCGAGGCGGCACTTGAGGGAGGAGCGGAAGATGTAGCCGAGGTGGAGGGTGAGGATGGTATGGTGTGGGAGGTGAGTTTGCCAGCCTGCTCAATTGCTGATCCCAGATCATTTCTGGTCCGACCGACCTCGCGTCGCTGACTACACACCTTACATCTTCGCCACACGACACGTTGTACGAGCTGCAAACTTCCGAGCTTGCATACCTCGCCAACGACCCTGTGGAGGTTACCGAGGACGGGGAGGGCGCCAGCGTTTCCGAAGCTAAGGTGGAGACGGTTATGAAGGCCGTCGCGTTGCTGGAAGAGGAGAGCGATGTTGTTCGGGTCTGGACCAACATTGACGAATAGTGGCCCAATGTGGAGTAGATCTAGATGGGATAAGGCCACTGGTGCAGTGATCTGTCCCCATTCACTTAGACATCCAGTTAGATAAGAGGAATACAACCCCTATGCATGGATTCACCACTGTGATGACTACGGGTCTTGATATCCGCGTTCACCGGCGGCCGATCATGCCTGTTAGCTATAGATGGTATACACTTGTTGCCGCTGACGACAGGGTTCACTGTAAAGTATCACCGTGCGTGGTGGCCAGGTGACAGGCATGCTAGCTAAGCAACCACCACCACCACCACCGGCCACCGGGAATAGCGAATACGCATTAACCGAAATCCGTATGTGATCCTTAGCCGTTTCGCCTACTAGACTTCAGTCAACCGTTCAAGCCCACTAAATCTCCACTTAACTTCTCATCAAGCCACCCACTCGTTTACTCTATTCTGCATGCAAAGGACTCTCGCCGCAATGTCCTCGCTCGTCTCGACCGTGACCAACACGTTGGCCGTCACTCCGATCACCCGAGTCCGCGGCCTCGAAGCATTCACTTCCAGCCATCTCTGGACGCCTTATGGAGCCCGCGGCGTCTTCGGCGGACAGGTTGTCGCCCAGTCGCTCATGGCGGCCATTAACACCGTCGAAGGAAAAGACCTCCACTCGCAGCATGTAAGCCTAACCAAAAAACAATCTAACAACAGTGCTACTTCCTTCTTCCCGCCAACTCAAAGGCGCCAATCACATTCACAGTCGAGCGTCTCCGTGATGGTGAGCTCTCTCTAGCTATGCTATGCTGACATTAGGTGCGAGTTATGCGACGCGCCTAGTCCACGCGCTCCAGGATAGTCGGACCGTCTTCATCCTGATGGCGTCGTTCTCCGCTCCGCCCCGCAAGCTCCCCAGCGACCTCGTGTCTCCTTCCGGTCCCGGGTTCTTTGAGCCCGACTCGGAACAGCCCGCCGTCGACAACTCGCACGACGACAAGAGGGACGAGCCTGGGATTACGGAGACGCTCAAGTTTGACAAGATTGCCGCCAAGTTTGCTGCTAAATTCGACCCGCCCACCAATGGAACTAGTACCAAGCCCGACGTGCAGCGCCAGCCTCGGCGCGCGTTCCAGCCCTCATACCAGAAGACTATGCCGACTGACGTCGTGCCGTACAAAGACGCGGTTACGGAGGAGGAGATCTGGGAGAGCTTCCTGCAGCGCGCCAAGACCAAGAATGTCGCGCTGGGATCCAAGGTCCGCGCGGTGCAGAACTACATCAAGGTGTGTTGGATTGCGAGGAGACAAGTTACGGCAGTTCTTGCTCCGTGAAAAGGAGACGCAGGCGTAGCGGTTCATGCTGCTCCGCCTTGGCGGGGTGGGATGATCCTGTACTGGAGAATGGAGGTGCAACTGGAGAATGGAGGTGCAACCAGATCCGTAAAGCAAGACCCCGCTTACACCCAGGAACGCCAACAGTCGCCCGTCACCATCTCCATCGCCCGGGCCCAGAGCGAGGAGCACCCTACCACTCGCGCGATCTGGATGCGTGCCCGTCTCCAGCCAGGGGAGACACTCACTCCCAACATGGTCCGCGTAGGTTGCCTCATCTGACAGAACTGATGAAAGGCACTTATTGCGTTCGCGACCGACTTCCAGTTCATTGGAACGGGCGCTCGTACCGTTGGTCTCTCAGGCACATCCAAGCCGCGCCTGGGTATGATGGTGAGCCTGACGCTGACGTGTTTTTAGCTGACGTCAAGGCTTCGATCGACCACTGCCTGCACTACTACCCGCTGCCGGCCGACTTTGACCCCTCGGCGCCGCTGCTGCACGTCATGGACTCGGTGCAGGTTGATGTCGCGAGCGGGCGCGGGTTTGTTCGCGGGTGTGTGTACACTGAGAACGGGTACTTGGTGGCGTCGACGTCGCAGGAGGGCGTCATCCGAGCAGACATTAGCGGCAAGAAGCCTACGATGGAGCACAACAGACACCAGGACGAGAAGAAGGAGACGGACAAGGCGAAGCTTTAGACTATGATGAGATGTTGAGATGTGAATGACCTGTAGAGTGATGTTATGGATTAGTCTCGCAGTGTGGTGGAAGAAGGGGAGGGTAAGAGGTGGAGGGAGGGTGCCACTGTGGAGATTTAAGCTCGGAGAATGTAGAGTGAGGCTCATCTAAAGCTGTACTTGATTAGTTAGGGCAAGACACTCACCCAAAAAAACCCTCTCAGTCACCCCTCGTCACACCCTTTTGATCCTGGATCCTTGGCTTGGGATAGTAGTAGTAGTAACAAGTAACAGTAGAAAGCCACTCTAACCTACATCCTACATACTCAATACTCCCTCCACAAACATCCCATCCATCCCCTCTCTGTCTATACCTCTTCAATACAATCCATCACACAAACCTCTCTCAATCTCTCTCTATATCTCTTTCTCCATTCTCTGTACATTACTCAACTCTTCCATTACCAACTACTCGCTCCAAGCCAACAGCTCCCTCCAACAAAGGAGCATCCCATGCCAGAATTCCTCCCCTCTCACTCGAGCCCCATTCCCATCGCCATCCCTCCGCACGCGACCTTGATCAACTAATCTTCCCCACCAACCAACAAACTTTGATTCCAAGCATTGCATACCTCGCATCGCCACCGGGCAAGGCCATCACGGCCTACTCATTTTAACGACTGCGACTTTTCGAAACACACGCCGACCAGCCAGTCGCTGCCCACCGCGAGCGCTCTAGCCTCTCCGCCTTCCCTCGGCAGTCACACCCACACTCTACCCCGCAACCATGTTGTGGAAGTTTGGTTTTGCGTCGGGATCGACCCTTGACAAGCTACTGTCGCGAGAGAGCCCACCGTCCGTCGAAGAACTGTTGGACGAGCAAGATATCCTCGCCGAGTGCAAAGCACAGAACTCTAAGTACGTTAGTGATCCCCCCCGGCCCCCCCCTTCCCCCGAACCCCAAACCCCTGCCTCCACGATCTGTGCGCACGCGCCACCTGGCCCTTCTATTCAAGGCTGACCCCAGACTCGTGACGTACCTCTCGAGAGATGAGAGCATTCAGAGCCTGCTCGGATGGGTCACATCTGGTCTCGACGATCTGGACACTCAGTCTGAGGAAGCAGAGAACGAGGCATACCACAAGGCCCTGAAAGCAGATGACATCTTTCCCCCCTTCAAGTGTACCGAGGGTCCGCTTGTGCCTGCAGGCGACGACGGCAATGGCGACGACGACGCAGGCGACTCCCAGATCATGCCCGGCTTAGGCATTGGTCTCGGGCAGGGCTTTGACGCACCCGAAGAAACGGACAGCGTCGACACACGGCGGGCAAAGTGAGCAATGGCGACGAAGCGTGCTGACGGCTTAGATATCCGCAAATCGCGACCGAGATCCTCACCTCAGAGCTGTGGACGATCCCCGAGACGATCATGAGCCACAAGAGTACGCTTCTCGAGCCATTCTGGGAAGCTGTTCTGCCACCCGTGGAGAAGAAACGTGACGTTGCTTTGCAGCGCGAGCGCGAGCGCGCGCGTCTTATCTTTTGGACTAATGACGACGAGGACCGCGAGCGCAAGCGCGAGGTCATCCGCGGGCTGTGGATGCGTGTCAACGCCAGCCTTCTACAAAAGCGCACCACCGAGATGGTGCGCTACATCCAGTCGTTGCCAAACATCATCGAGCGTATGGTTGCGCAGATCGAGAGCCCCGCTATCCAGGACATGCTCGCGCGCATTATCCAAACGGAGGAGGCTGGCGTGAGCGACGTCATGACGTGGCTCAGCGAGCAGCGTCTCATTCCCTGTCTTCTTGAGCTGCTCTCGCCAAACCACCCCCCCTCAACCCACCAGATCGTCGCAGATCTTCTCAAGGGCATCATATCGGTGTCGGCGCCGAACTCATCATTTAACCCGCAGGGAGGGAATGCGATGGAGCAGCAGGGCGGCCTGCAGGGCACGATTGCGCGCGACAACCGCCTCGTTCGCGAGCTCACCAATAAGGAGAGCATCGAGGTCCTTGTTCACTACCTTACTGACGCAGTCGAGGTCACTGACCGGGGGTGGAAGGGGCTGGAGACCGCGGACGGGAGCATGAACCCATCCAATCCCTTCGTCGTTCATCCACTGCCGTCCGTCGCCTCCACCGTATCGTCACTCTGCTATGTGTGCAACGTCATTGTCGAGGTAATCAGGAGGAACAACTCGGACTTGGCCGAGCCCTTCCTCTTCAACACGCTGCGCAATCGCCTGATGACCATCCAGAACGAGCAGATGCAGGTCGATTTGGCGCCCGACGAAGTGCCCGACGACTCAACCGAGGACGCAAGTAGAAACAGGATGGAGGAGGTCATGCCTGAGCTCTCGGACAAGCTTGCGATCGTCCACCTCGGCAACCTCGTCGCCGCGCTCGCCAGCCGCTTCGGTGACTTGCAGAAGTTGCTCGGGGAGCCGCGCTCTGTCGACCGTGTCAAGTCGGCCCTTACACCCAATCCGCTCACCATGGAACGCTTCCGCGTGATTGAGCTGTACGCCGAGCTCCTGCACAGCTCGAACATGGCAACGCTGAACCGCGCGCCTGGCACTGGGCCAGAGTACTCGTCCGACGGGGCGTTGCTGGGTGGTCTGGACGGCTTGGACAAGCTTGGCCAGGCGCTGCAGGCAGGCGAGGAAGGTATGGACGAGGACACACCCGGAGACACGTCTGTGGAGGGCCAGATCACGATGGCCCGCGAGCTGCCCGTCAGCTCTGGCTCAACCGACTACTCGCTCACCGAGTCGGACGACGTGCCTCTCTCCGACGATGACGACAAACCTGGCAGCACGCCAACCGCGACTAAGGCACCAGCAACCGATTCTCTCCCGCCTGCATCACCGGAGGACGCTGAGCGCCTGAGAAACGTCTTGGAGTCGGACGACAAGTCGACGCCAAGCCCGAAACCCGAGGAGGCGCTGTCGACCGGCGAACGGCTCAAGCAGCAGTTCATCCGCTACGACGTCCTCCCAACGTTACTGGACCTCTTCTTTGAGCACTCGAACAACAATTTCCTGCACCACCTTGTCTACGACATCTTGCAGCAAATCCTCAACGGGCAGCTGGGCAATGGTTACAACCGTGAGCTCGTGGTTGACCTCTTCGGCCGCACCAAGCTAGTCACCAGGGTACTCGATGCCCAGCGCCTGAACGACGAGCAGGTCAACGCCAAGCCTCCTAAGCCGCGTCTCTCGTACATGGGTCACATCAGTTTGATAGCCGAGGAGCTCGTCAAGTTCTTCGCCAGGTGCCCGACTGACCTGTACGAGATCATTCGCCCGTCATACTCGCCAGATGCGTGGGACGCGTTCGTCGAGGGCTCGTTACGCGAGACTCGTGCCCGCGATACGCAGCCGTTAGCCGGTGGCAAGCCGATGACGGGGCTTGGCAGCGGACTGTCGACTAACTCTGAGCGCTCGGACAGCGACAGCGAGAGTGACGATGACCTTGGCCACGCCGGCATTGGCGAGCCGTTGTCGCGCACGGTGGCGAAGCAGGCGGTCGACTCGTTCCACGACGCGCATGGCGACGACGACGGGACGATGGAGCAGTTCTGGAGGCCTAGTAACGCGAGGTCGGCTGGTATGGACTCTTCCGACGACGACGACGACGATGCCGATTGGTTGCGGCCTAGTGCCAGTACGCGTCGTGACGACGACGACTTTGGTGTGAGTTGACCAAGTTGGGCCCCTTTGGTTAACGCCCAGGCTTTCCAAGCAACGGGCGACTTTGACGACGACGACGCGTGGGGCACGTTCACGTCGGTGGGCAATAGCGGCAAGGCGAGCGAGAATCCGTTCGGGGACGACGCGTTCGCGCCGTCATCGTCTTCCTTTCAATCCGCCGAGCCATTAACCCCGCGCGATTGGGCCGAGGCTTTTGACCGCGAGTTTGAGACGCAGCCTGCTTGGGCTGAGGATGCTGAGGAAGTGACGGCGATCGTGATGCCGGCGGACGACGACGTTGGCACGCCGACAAGCTCGTGGTCCTTCCCAGGCGACGAGAGCGACGACCAGGGAGAGGACTTACCGCCCACGAGCACAGAGTCGACCACGGCGCTGCGGGCGGCTAAGGAGGCCGGCATCGAGCGCGCGAAGGCGCAGGCTGAGCTCGTGGCGGTTGAGCAGCACACCGAGGCTCTCACGCTGCATGAGGAGAGGGAGGGTGGGCACATGACTCCTGAGGAGAAGGAGCTCGCCAGCCTCTGCACAGCCAACGAACCTCTTGGGCCCGGCACAGCGCCTGGGACGCACCTGCGCGCGGACGGGCTCGTTGAGCGGACGATGCCGGATGGCTCGGTGGTGAGCGTCCCCGAGGATGATATTGCGCGTGGGATTGACGAGGCGATGGTTCACCGCGTCGACGAAGACGAGGAGGACGTCGTGCCCAAGAAGTAGACGTACAGTAGTACAACAAGATACCCTATCCGAGTGTCGCGACCCGAACCATGGACATCCGCCCAGCACAGATACCCCTCATCACTGGCATCGGGATGTACTAGCACTAGCATGTACGAGTGGAGCGCGTGGAGGGAGGAATTGTTAAGGCCACAGAGACTGACGACCGTTGCTGGCTTCTAGCTGGGATAATCGCGGTTATCTAGCTAGAGGGAGGCCTCCGCTCCCCAAGGATTTCGGAAACGATGTTGGAGCGTAGGACACTGTGCAATTCTGTGCCATCAGCACTGCCACTGGCAGCATGCCATCAGTCATCAGCACGGTTGCCGAACAAGCCCCATCCCGATGTGGCATCGCCCCAGTCGCCTTCTGTGACACCTCAGCCCCAACGTTTAGCCCCACAGTTCTCCCATGAGCCTGCACGCGCCAGCACACAACGGTGCTATAACACAGTGTCCATACAGTAACGAAATGCGAAGCGAGTCCTGTCTAATGGTGTCCGTCAGTCGACCCGACGCCCCTCAGCGATGCGGAAGAGGTCTACGGAGCGTTCTTGTCCTCTGGTCCATTGAGCATGAGGGGCCACTGCTGCGTCGGATTAGGCATAGACGTAATAGTAGCGGTGTAGGTAGCCGATGCGAGCCCAGTTGGCGTAGTATAGTTTGAGGGCAGCTGATCGAGAATGGCGAAAGGCTCCGAAATCGCATAGACCTTGCCGTGGAAATAAGACGTAAACGACACGATGAATCCTTCACCCAGCGGAATATCACTTGGGAGTTCAACCTCGATACCACCCCCCAAATTGCCATATCGACCAGGCAGCGCGTCCATAGGATGCCGGTGCGCGATCTTGAGCGCGCCCTGCATGACCTTTCTGGACCAATGGTGCAGTTCAATCTCAAAGGCCTGCACACCTGTTCCTCCAGCGACGTGCCAGGAGAGGAGGTTCTTCTGGCCGCGGACCCATGGGATGTTGGGTGAGGGGCTTAGAACAGGCCAATACGATGTGGATACGCCCAGACCTTGTGCTGAGCGTAAGCTAGTCATCTAACATGAGATTAGTGAAACTCACCAAACACAAGCGGGAGGAACAGAGCTAGTAGTGGAAAGAGGAGCATTTGGGATACGCGGTGGGCAGTTGGAGGGTCCTGATAAGATGGGCGATGGCGAGCGCGTGCGAGATGGTGATGTGAGGTGCAAGTTAAGGCGGAGTGAGCAGTGCGGCGGTGCTGACAGTCAAGTTGGCAAAAACGTGGCTTTTGATACCAACGGGACCAAATACCCTTTTGTTTGGGCGTATTTAGTCAGGTCGCGTCCAGGGCAAAGTAGATTCACGTCGTCTCTCGATCCTTATTAGGTGCGATCCGAATTGCGAATTGACACCCAACACTTGATAATAGTTTTACCTTTAGTTTGGCTAAGCCCTTGCAGAGTGTCAGAGCGTCAAAGGTGTTAATCCTGGTTAACTGAACAAGTTGTAAAGACTAGGGTTTTGAAGAGGTTATTGTTGTAGCTGTGCGTTTGCAGTGCCCTAAATGTCCGTGTATTTCGGTTGACATTCCTCTTTTATACTCAATTACAACTACTCGCATCCCCCACTTCCTACCTTCCTTTCATCTAAACCTTTATCTTGAATCTATTCAATCTCTTTACTCTTTCCATTCTTCACCTTCACTCCTTCAACACCAACAACAATGCTCGCCGCCACTATCCTCTTCTTCGCCGCCGCCGCCCGCGCCATCCAGGTCACCGCCCCCGCCAACGGCACCATCTGGAAGTCGGGCGAGGCCCAGACCGTCTCGTGGAGCGTACGTTTGCTCCTCTATTCAACTGACATCAGTCGGTCAACACGGACCCCAGCGAGTTCACCATCGCCGTCCAGATCCAGCAGCCCTTCTCGACGCTGCAGGTCGCTAGCGTCGAGACCTCGGCCGGCTCGTACTCGTGGACCCCTCCCGCCACCCTCATTGGCACCGACTACCGCATCAACTTCCTCAACAAGGACGGCGGTATCCTCGCCCAGTCGGGCTACTTTGCCGTCGAGCAGGGCTCTGCCGTTGTCTCGTCGGCCTCTGGTTCGGCCTCTGGGTCGGCCTCTGCGTCGGTTTCGCGCTCGGCGTCGGCTTCCGGCAGCCTCTCGGCTTCGGCTGGCGCGTCCGCCTCGGGATCGGCCGTGCGTACCCCCCTCTCCAACGGAGCTAATTCCAGTCTGTGCCCAACGCCACGCCGGCCAGCGGCGCCGGCGCGCTCGTCCCCTCGCTCGTCCTTGTTGCGGGCTCGCTCGCGGCCCTCCTCGCCTAAGCACCAAGCACTTGGGCTGCAATTCACCTTCAGGTCAAAACTATCTCCCCCTAGACTGACCATTCATACGGACTCTATTCTCGTGCGTGTGTATGCACACCATCATCTGTGACCTGTGACCTGTACGTGGATGATCGTTTTCATCCGGAGGCGGTGCACGCAGCTCAAAGGGTGCGAGACTCTGGCGCGAGCGAGGACGCGAAGAAGGGCCAAGCGCGTCGGATTATCCTTGCTTTTACCTGTATTTACCAGTTTTGGGGGCCCAAACAAAGCCAGGTTCCAATTGATTCAGTCTGTCAAATCTAAGGGTAATTTGTGGCGCACCGCGTTATCCTTTTTCTACTGTGCTTTGGCCCACTACGCGTCGAGTAGCATACGCAACCATCTGGGGCTCTGCCTCGTTTGGCGGCCGGACCCTGCGATCCCCAAGAATCGAGCACAAGACAGCCTTGGCGGGGTGAAATAGGTGAAATCGACGAGAATAGCCGCGTCAACAACCACGTGAATCACATGTGCACCGCGTTATGCGTGAGTTGTCCATCGTGATTGCTATCGCCATCAAGGTAGAGGAAGTTTATGATGTCATCTGGAGACTGAAGGGCGACGGAATCAAAAGAAGTGGTACAAGTTACATAATTGGACGTACCAGCTGAACTTGGCTCATCATTCTTGGCTCACCGACAGATTGTATGTCTGGCTAGTGGCTAGATAGATGCGAGACGTACTGTACTGTAATTGAGCACTCGAAGCAAAGACACACTTGAAGCAAAGCCACACTCGAAGTCAAGACACTATACTCGAAGTCAAGCTGCTCGAAGCAAAGACACACTCGAAGCAAAGACACTATACTCGAAGCAAAGCTACTCGAAGCAAACACACTATACTTGAAGCAAAGCCACTACTGAGTACTGTAACCCACAAGCAACGCAGTGTGAACTACCTCTTGATGACGTAGTGATTATCCCGACACGGATCCTACACCCTCCCGCCGAGAGATGAACATTGGTATGAACACTAGCATACCCCGTGATCATTGCCGTCCCGATAAAGCGTCGTACATGGTAATTTAATGACTTTAGATGTCTGGGGAGGCAATTCAGGAACCGGGAGCGACGGGTGTGTGAAAGCCTGGTTCCGAGATCCTCAGAGGTTGCCGGGATGTACGGGAGGCACTTTATGGCGGAATGATAATGGGCACCTGACGGGATGAGCTTGAGTAAGACTATGTCTACCCACGGATCAACTGACGCAAACAAAATTAATCACAGAGAACCAGACAATCTCTAACATGCTAACTGTGGACTGTAGGATACAACAACGCGATTAATGCGTACAGTTCGGATAGTTTCATTGTTCATGGCGCCCAGCGCCTATGCCTTGCCGAAGAAGCGCGAGATCTTTTTGTGTTTCAGGAAGATTTGGGATGCCTTGCGCGTTGGAGTGGGGGGTTCGACTTCGAGCATGGGAGGGATGGGAGGGAGAGGGATGGCGAGCTCGGCCCGTGTCGGGAGGGTTGGGATCGGGAGAGGGGTTGGGAGAGCAGTGATGGGCGGTCCAGGGGCGGCTGGCGAGGCTGGTGTGGTTCCCCTCGGCTTTACAGATGGGGAATAAGAAGCGTGTCGCGCAGCGAGGAAAGGTGGAGGCGTCCACTGCGTGTCTTTACGAGAATTGAACTCCATGACAGATTGGGCCGCTTTGCCTTGAGAGTAAAAGGCTTTGCGACGGGCGGCGATGGATTGGGGTTTACCGATATCGCCGAGACCGTCGGCGGCTGCGCTCTTGAGCTTGGCAATGGCTCGGGCTTCAGCTAGCGTTGTTGCCTGCGCGACGAATTCCTTTCCCGGTTCATCTACCAATAACGAATATGTCGAGGGGATAATGAGGGAATGGCGGGACGCAGGGTTCATCTCGATCCGAGGTGGAGATAATTCCAACTCAGCCTCGGTGATGCGCGGCACGGCCTTACGTGGAACTTTACGGACAGTCGAGGGGTCTAGGCCTTTATGTCTCCTCAAACGCTGAGATTCCATGTCGAGTTGTTTTGCCGCTGCGACGAGGCGCATCAATTCCTCTAGGCTCGTAGGTTTTGATAGTGCGTCCAAACTCTCACTAACGAAGAGCAAACGTGTCGGCGTGGATGATGAACTAGACGATGTGTTCACGCTATCTCTACCGAGGCTTCCGGTTTGAGAATCGAGTGAATCTTCCGATCCTCTCGTGACGACTTGTACGAGTTGGCCTGCCGTTCGAAGTTTAGGAAGTGGAACAGACATTCCAAGTCCATGTACTTGTACTTGTAATTCGGCAAATGGAACAGAAAGACGAGGAGTGAGTGGCATTTCATCTTCACCAGATGAAGAGGAGAGCGAGCCCGAGTTGGAAGTACGACGGCTCTCGAAAGGAGGCGCCATTATGGATGTTGTGGGACGCATAACAAATGATGATGGTGGGAGAGGAGGGACGGCCGGCGCGTTGTCGTGGTTTGGCACAATGGGTCTTGACCAGTTTATAGATGCCTTATTTGTCAACTGGACTGATCTGCGTTTCTCCCTGTCGTGGTTGGGAATTTGGGATAGGATTGGTGGGGTTTGTGAAATGTTACGTCGAGGTGGTGGGGCGCTGAGACGTGCTCGCGACTTGTTAATGAATGTGGGTGAGGTTGGTGAAGATGAAGAAGAGGTTGGTGATGAAGAGGAGGTTTGTGTGGTGGGTGAATTGAGAGAATAGGCGTAAGACATGGTCATGGGATATGGCTGGAAAGTAACGGTTGAGTTTACAGGGGTAAAAGGGGGCACGACGGCGGGTGATAGGAACCGTGTTGTGAGGTGATTTGTGCCTGTTTAAAGCCTGTCGACGGATAGAATGAGAGAATGACGAGATGACGAGAAAACAACTACGCCAGAGGCTGGTTACTCGTATATGTACTCTTTTTGATCAACGATTTATAAAGGATGATGAGAGATCGACGGTGGCGCTGCTCCTGAACCCCGCGCTCCTGAACGCCGCGTCCCATCCTAACCGTGTCTCACCCCTCCCTCTTTCCTGTATAAGAGCTCCCGAAACTAGAGGGAGGTAGTCTACGGCCTAGCTTTGGTCCTGCGAGATGGCGGGAAGCGGGACTCTACCCGGCCTTGTATCCTTGGACATCCTACCTCCCTTTTTTTAGCTTGTTTAGTGTGACGCCCACTGGCTCAAAAAACGCATGCTTATTCCATGTCCAAAGTTACCCTATCCGTGCCTTTTCCCTACATTCACAATCTCCCACCCCACCCACCCCCACTCTAGGAAAACCCATCCTTGGCATCGGCACGGGAAACGCGCTATTACACGTATCCCGGCGGGAGGAAGGGACGTAATATATTATACGTGGATGAAGTGTACTTTGCTCGCCAGGGAATGGTGGATCAAATTCTGGGACATTTTATAGGCACACTGGTACGTCGATCTCCGAACATATGTACAGTACAAATACAACGCCACTGAAACTGTACCTGCGCCGACGATCATGAATCAACGCCATCAAAGATAAGCTCGCGCCATAAAGTCATATGACGAACAACCTCCATGTAGGAAATCCTGACTCGATATGAAAAATCTGACAATTGGTTGGAGGAAAAGTGTAGCCGAGTGAAAGAGGATAGAAGTCGTTCACGCACTCATGCCGAAATAAGGAAATAAGGTGTTCCCGCAAGACGCGGTGGGAGATTCTACGTCACGGAAATTCACGCACGTCGAGCACATGAGGTGTCGACGCGACTTAAATGACTACAGTGCAAGTAGAAATAAGGTGTTCCCGCTGTGAGACGCGACTTGGGAAGGTACGCGAGTCAGGGACAGTGCCGATATGTAAGGTGGCCCAGTTGGCTATACTACTTGATCAATTGATTTCCAGCTCAAGAGTGCTCATGACATCCCCAAAGACGTTGGAGGCAGTTGGGCCTACTCTGGGTGACATGAATCTAGCAGTTCCGACAATTCCAGACCGCGTGACAGTTCACATCCGCCGGAACCGGAACCGGACTCGGACGCAAATTCAGGTGGTCGTCATGGCCTCGGTGCCTCGTTCCCATTTGTGACTTTAGTTGTGACTTTGTGACTGCATTTAGTTGGGACAGTATCGTGGATTAGAATGTTTGGATGGAGGGCACTGGTATTGCGCGTTGGATGTTACCAAGCAGCACCGTATTGAGCCATGGTGAACCGGGCTTGACAAGGTTGGCATGCTGTGACCAAGTATTTCCAAAGTTGGCTTACAGCTCTGTTCATGGACTGTATGAACCGAGATTTCGGAGCCAACTTGCTTTTCGCATGAACAACTCACTCTGGGGATCATGATTGCCACTGTAGAAAAGCTAGAGCAGGTGCTGCGATAGTCTTGAGAAAACATTGGTCACTGGACGGTTCATTCTGTTCCATGGTCCAGAGACATATCAAGGGTTCGCGGGGTCACTTGATCTTGTAATCCCAGAGCCCCATCAACCTCCCTGTCAACAGATCGACTCTCCTTGGTCTGCGGTCAACATGTTTGCCGGTTGCTTCGAGATACATCTCGTCGACTTTGGGGGGAGACTTTAGGAAGTAGTGAGGCGGTGTATCATCCTGATACATCCCCTGGACTTTAAAGCCTCAAAGCTTCAAAGCCTAGCGTCAAACAAGCTTACAGTTGAATGATAAACGCGTCCAATGTCCAATGGACAAGTTTGAAACGCGTCAAGGACGCGACTATTTGTTCTCAAACTCTCAACTGACATGTTTCGTAGTCAAGCTTAATCGCTTCCGACGCGCCGTCTCCAACGTCTCAATGTTTGACACCACCTCCTCATGACATATTTAAACGGACCTAGATCCCCCCCTCATCCCTAATCCAACACACCATGCGGCTCACAACCTTCCTCCTCCCACTGGCGCTGGTCATAGCCCACCCCGCCCCAGACATATCTATCAAGGCCCGAGACGAATTCCTCACTCATTCCCTGTCTATTCGGGGTGTGGGTGACCTAGGTGCCGGTGCATTTGGCGGTGATGGTGCGGGTCCAACTCGTATCACAGCCGTACAGCATCTTCTGGACGTGAGGGGCCACTCTGTTGGCGTAGATGGCCTCTGGGGTCCCGAGACTTCTGGAGCCGTCACGGCGTTCCAGGGTGATATGGGGTTGGTGGCGGATGGTATTCCTGGACCAGCGACACTTGGCGCTCTCGTCGATCAAATTAGCCAGGGATCTACAGGAGGTATCGTCACGGCCGCACAAGTCCTTCTTGGCATAAATGCCGATGGAGATTTCGGACCCGATACCAATTCGGCTACAATCACTTTCCAAAGTGGTAAAGGGTTAACTGCCGATGGCATAATTGGAAAGGATACTTGGACCGCTTTATTTTCTACTTCTACTTCTATTCCTCCGGATACCAACGGCCCCCCACGACCCCGACCACTCCCGAAAGGCCCGTCGATCCCGGCGGTCAATGCGGGCACGGCACGCTTACTCACGGAAGTCGAGTTGAACGCGTTAGGCCAGCCTGGGCGATACGCTGCGTGAGTACTTGATGATATTTGGATTTTGACACCAGTGCGGCATACTGTAAACCTAAAGGATGGGCCGACTGGTCTTGCCTCAAATGCGATGATGGAGCACCCTTCACAAAGTTTTACGCTAGCGGCGGAGGCTGGTTCATCCCGGAATGTACGTATTAACAAGGTACATGCTTGACGACAGGGTATGTCATTGGGAACGGCGGGTCCGTTGTCGTTAGCATCCGTGGTTCCGAGGGCGTGACTTGGGTAAACAACTTTAATGCCGACCTTAAGTCGATTGATTCGCCCATGTTTCCCGGTGGTAAAGACCTTCAACTCCATGATGGGTTTTACGGATCTTTCTCGGCCATGATCAACCCTATCACCGAGGCAGTCAAGATCGCCCTCCCCGAAAACGAGGGACGTATCCTTGTGAGTGGTCATTCTCAAGGCGCTGCCATTGCGACGATTGTCGCAACGTCATTACAAGCTCGTCTGGATGCGACGGTCACTTTGAGAGCCTTCTCCGCTCCTCGTCAAGGTAACCCCGCATGGGCCAATTATGTCGATGCCACACTTGGCGATCGCGTATGGCGGCTCAGTAACAATAACGATATCGTCACGAATGTTCCACTCATGGAGATGGGATATCGACACACCAGCGGAGAAGTTTGGCGTACCAAGTCTGGACATTGGATCTTGTGTTATGGCCAGGAAAACCCTTTGTGCGGTATGGGCCCAGATGCCGTGCCTAGAGGTATTGAGAGCCATACAGGACCGTTCCCGCCCAATGTCATGATCGGGTGCGGCGGCGAATGATGTATTTAAGATGTTCAAGTACCGGACAGTACGCTTGTGACATATGTCTGACAATACATGGGCTCAGAAATGACGCACTTTGGGTAATATATCGTGATCAAAAGGTTAGCCTTTCTGCCAGAACACAATTCTGGATCAAGTTATTACAGTACCTTGCCAGAAGTTCTTAGTGAAATTAGCCCAAATATATCTAGTTGGGAGTCAAGGAGATAACTGACATGTGCGCAAGATCGTTCTATATCGATCTGCCTGATTTAAAGTCGGGTACAGTAAGAATGGGGCCGTGGATCGAGCTTAAAGTATCAGTAGTAGTCCACTCCAACCCAAAGTCTGACGGCGATAGTGGCAGTGGCATTGTGGCGCCGATCGTAATCATCTCTCAACTTACCACTAAACTCCAAAGTTTAATGATCACAGCTTTGTGCGCCTCTTATTCACCTGCTGTCGTTTAGACTAATCCCAAAGCCCGGTTTCTGGTTTCCGGTTTCTTGACCGCCTTGCTCTAGAGCGTCTGCTGGAGAATGGACCGCACTAGAGCCCACAAGCCCGCACCTCAACATTTATGATAAGGCCTAGAGCCCATTGAACTGTCCATGGCATAGCTTAGATAATATAAGATCGGCCCTCTAAACAGAAACATAAAAATGTCCGGTCTTAACGTGAAGCGCGTAACTAATGGTGACCAGTGGTGGTGGAGGCGGGGACCTTCACGCTCACAGTGGTGGAGACAGTGACAGTGGAGCCGCACGCCTTGGTGGAGGTCGCCGTTGTGGTAAACTTGCTGGTGATAGTGCTGCCACAAGCAGTCTCGGTCTTGGTCTTGGTGGTGGTCGTAGTCGTGGCCTTGCAAGAGGTCACCTTGACTGTGGAAGTGACGCACGGCTTGGTGGTCTTGGAGACAGTCGTCCAGATCGTGGAGGTGGTGGGGGTGCACGAGGGCTTAGGCTTCGAGTCAGGAGTCCAGCCGGCGCCGTAAGTGCGCTTCTTGGCCACGACGCCGGGGACACGGAGGGGGAGGCCGCGCTGGAGGCGCTCCGCGTTGGTGAGGTCGCGCTCAACCGCTCCAGTCTCAGCGGCACGCTTACCTCCCGCCCCGTAATTTTGAGTCAAGGTCTTGGTGAAGGTCTTAGTGATGGTCGGGACGGCGCCGGTGACGTAGACAACAGGGGTGGTGGTCTTGGTCTGCCAGTCAGTAGTGTCAACGTGTCAAGGAGGAGAGTTTCAAAGTTGCACATAGCTGCGCAACCAACCCCGTCAACCCCCTCGATACAACTCACAACAGTCTTGTCGTCCTTGATAGTGGTAGCTGCAAGGTCAGCGATCTTCACATGTCAAGTTTCAAACTTACTCTTGGTCGTCGTCTTGGTTTCAGTGGACCAGCATTCACCCCAAACCGTCGCGGTGGTGGTCTGAGCCGCCTGAGGAATGGTCTGCCACACAGTGGTCGCGGACGTCACACGGCCGGTTGAGCAACCGCAGTCCTTGTCGGGTGTGCTGCCGCCGCCGCCATAGCTGCCGGGACGGGTTCCCTCGGTGGGAGCAGCCAAGGCGAGGGGTACGAGGAGGAGAGCGAGGAAACGCATTTCTTATGGTATGACAGAGAGACAGAAGACAGAGAAAAGAGAAGGATAGAGAATTGACAGTAGAGAAAGTGTGTTAAGCTGGCTTTTAGGGCTAAAGCTGTAGTTGGGTTGAAGGAGGAAGGAGAGGGAGGGAGAGAGAGGATGAAAGGTAGAGCTTGGAGTCTGAATGAAGGGGTAGAAAAGGTTGAGGGTAAAAGAGAGTGAGGAGGATTGTGGGTTTTTGACTAAGATATAAGTAAAGTGGGTCGTAGGCATTGTAGGATTGGGTCTAGGCGTCTAGGAGAATGGATGTGCCGAACAACCAAGGGTTGCAAGGGTGGAAGGGTGAGAAGGGCGAGAAGGGTGAGAAGGAAGGTGCAAGGTTCAAGGAGAGAAAGGTAGCAAGGAGCAAGGTGAAAGGTGCAATGTGTTCAAGTTACAAGTTTGTAAAAGGGTTAATAATAAAGTAGCGAGTAAGACCCGGTCAAAGAGGCTTGAGTAAAGGAGGCAAGGTGGATCCTTCCTGGTATGTAAATGGTAAAATGGTCTGTGCTTTACAAGGGTACACTACCAACTTCCTTATTAACGGCGAGTATCGTTTCTCGCGCCTCTTGGATCTCCATCTCCCCTCACTTCAGGTTATCCAGGTTGACCTTGTGTTTATCATACCACCCAAGCGCCTTACTTCCCTAACCGAAAGACTGTGGCGTTTATTAGTTTTCGACGACTATTGAAACTGACAAGATTTGGAAAGTGAGCTCCAACGTTGTCAGGTGTTAGTTACAATGTTAGTTATGCGGATTAATCGACGCGTCAAGTTAGTTGCGGAATGAAGGTTCTGCCTCGTTCTGCCGGTTCATTCCGGTTCGGCATCAGGGTTTTAAGCAAGGACCGCCACTTCGGTAACCAATTATGGCGTCTTTGATTTCCCTTGTTCCCATCACACTGTTACTCTCATAACTTGCCCCCTTTTCTCAGCTCGGACCTTTCTATACTATAGTTTGAACTTCCATCGGCTTTGGACTAGCTTCCGAATCTCCCATCCGAATCAAACAGATTAACTTTCTACCAGTATAACCATGTTCAGATTGATAGATTTAGCCATTCAATTCATCTAATACCAGATGTAACCTTACAATGACCTAGCACTGAAATCAAACATCATCAGTGATTCCCAGGATCCCAGGATCTCAAGCTAACAAGAAGCCCCATTCGACATGGTACCTCTCTCACGCATTGACCACAGGGTTACAAGTTTCAACAACTGAGCCCGAGACATCTCTTCCGACGGAGGGAAATTGGCCTTGGGGCATGTTACCCCGTCGATCCTCAACTCATCCCTTTTTACTCGCGTTGCTTCTCTTCCCATTCCACAGTTTGTCGCGTGTGAGGATTAACCCTATTACGATCGCTTGTAACGCATAGATCCACGGAAGTACTCACAATCTCAAGATGGTAGATTTAATACATAGCTCTCCTTTACATGATTAAACATGACTCATAATCCTTGTTCGTTCCTCGATAGATCCAGAACTGACGCTTAATCGCTAGAAGCCACAAACTGGAATGCTAAATTCCGCTTGAATCGTACTCCGCCACCCAGAGATTTGGGTCAGGAAACCCCTCCTTCCCCCCTCTTCCCCTCTTCTGCGCCTTAATCACTATTACCTGAGTACCTGAAGGCTCAAGTGGTGGCTTTGCGAAAATTTCACACTGTTGTCAACAAGCATGTGTGATCGCATGTGTGAAGCAATTCAGTCATTTGGACCAAGGTTGATCTCCAAGGGTAAAGGGTAAAGGGCGATGATTCGCCATAAAGGGGAAGATAATCCCCTGGAATGGGCAAGATCGGCCGCAATAAGGGTAAAAGTATAAAGGATCGTCCGCAGCAGATCCCAAGCACTAGCACTAAGAGCAATGGATGGGTAAGATGTACAAAACCTGTGTGGTATGTGGGGCAAGTTAATTGTTAGTCATGGTTTGATGAGATGCGAAGATGGATAGCGTGGAATTATAGATGGTGACTGGCTTGAATCCTCTACTAACCAAACATTGGGTATCGGGGACATATCTCAAGTTGATAGTCCGCGATTAACAGCTCCAAGGGCCTGGAACTCAGGTTGTTTGTTAATCTGTTGGTGGTGAAAAGGGAGAGAACCTGCTTGGCATCTTCGTACTCCCCTTGGTGATCCCGCAGCCACCAAAATCAACATCTACTTGTCTATAGCTTTTTGTTACATTGTAAAGTTATTATCAGCCACTCCCTTGTTTGTCCTTTTCCTCCCTCGTTGATATTCTCCATGACCTCCAAGTTCCCATTTCGCACCTCGTCCTGTCTCACACGCCTCCAAAGCACAGCTTGGATTGGGCCGTGAAATCCCGCCCGTCAACAACACTGTCAGTCGTCGCGCTGCACGTCGCAACCCAAACCGTCACAGTTGACATCACGTCCTACTCGTTCGCCTCCTTCTGGACGTCGACAGAGCGCCCCTCGCGACTAGAAGTATTGCCCATCTCAATAATCCGCATCGTCCAAATAGCCTGTTCGGGCTGCACAGCCAGGCGAGACGCGTCGCCGCTCGTAATAGCCTCAAACATGTTCTCGTAGATGGCAGGGTACCATCCCTTCTCGCTCGGACGCTTCTCGGTAATCCACTTGCTGTCGGTGCAAACGCTTACAGTCGCCCACGCGTCATCGCCTTCTACCCCGAATCCGGGGTCGTGTACCTTCTTCCCGGCGCGCAGGAATGGTTCTTGCGGGTCCAGACCAAACTTCTCAAAGCTCCCGTTGAGGCCCTTGACGAGGTAGCGCAGCTGCTTGGGCGTGCTTGCCAGAACCGACGCACCGACATGGACCGCCAATGGGCACTTTCCTCCCGGCTGGGGAGGATAGAGGAGGGTCATTTCAAAGGCCTCGTCCAGGCCCAGACCGCGCTCGTCGTAGTTCCTGCACACGAGGCTGTCGGGGACACCAAAGAGGTTGATCACCTGGTCGATAACGTGCGAGCCGAGGTTGTAGATCGCCTCGTTGTGCTGGCCGGGAAGCTCCTTCCAGCCTCCTGGCTTGTGGTCGGCTGGAAGAGGGCGGTAGCGGTCGAAGCGAGAGTGGAACTCGTGGACTGGGCCGAGCTGGCGTCAGCGCGGGTCGGAGGTGGTGGGGGATTGGGGAGGGAGGCGAGCTGAGGGCACATCAACCTCAACCGTCTGCCCTTTACCACCATGGCGACACTGGCTTCACTCACCTTTCCCTCCGCGAGAACCTTCTTGAGGGTCAAGAAGTCGGCGTCCCACCGGCGGTTCTGGTACACGCAAAACACGAGGTTCTTGCTCTTTGCGAGAGCTGCGAGCTCCTCAGCCTCAGCAACTGTAGGCGTAACGGGCTTCTCGACCATGACTGGGGTGAGCTCGAGTCCTGACACGTAACGAGATAATGCCGGATACTCACCATGCTTGCCATGCTCGAGCGCTGCCTTTGCGAAAGGGTAGTGCGTGTTATTGGGCGTGCTAACAACGACCACATCGACCTCGGGATCCTCCACGACCTCTTCAATAGTCTTGACGACCTTGATATCGTTTCCGCAAACCTCCTGCGCCTTACCGCGCGCACTGCGCTCCATCACTGAGTGGAGGACATAGAGTTCCGGCAGCGCGGTGATGAGTGGGTAGTGGAACGCCTGGAGCGACAAGCCGGTGCCGAGGATTGCGACGCGGAGAGGTGCCATAGTGGGTGAGTGGGAGGATGGGGATGAGAATGAGAAGGACAAGTTAATTGTTAAAGGGCGGTTCAAGACGGCTGTCAGTCACTGGGCACGTCACTGGATTGAATTCAGCAGTTCTCCCGAATGATGGCACTTTCCAGTTGGGGATTGGGGATTGGGGACTGGCTAAACTGCTTATGCTGCACATGCTACACATACTGAATCATCGCTGACACTACGTCCCTAGAGTTGAGTCTAGAGTATGCAAGCAGTCCTGGTTAGCATTGTGGTTCAACTGGACCAGGGTGGAGGAAAGTTGGTTTGAGCGGCACAAGCGGATGATGAGTCCGCTCATCCCTGGTCTGGCAAGCTGGCAAGTACCGGCGGCATTGACACGTGGCAGCTTGGTTGGTAAGAGCTGCGTCATCGGTCAACAACGTACCTCTTAGAGTAAAGTCAGTCCTTGAACGAGAACAAGCTGTCCTGAACCGCCGGTTGACCAATTGACCATGACCGTCTATCGCTGCTGCTAAGACTCATCTCTGATCTAGAATCCTGGTTGGCTCTGGGGACAGTGGTTAGAATAGCCTGTCAAGTCTGTAAACTCATGCAAAGGCTTACTCACCATCAGGACTCCTTGGCCAGACTTATACTAGACCACAGCTGCTTTCCGAGGTCCGGCCAACCGCGCCAAACTTCCGCCCAACGCGAGACACGAACCACTGGGGGAAGGGGTGCGGTTTCGTTCTAACAGATCGGTTCAACAGCATTGATAGTTGTGGGGATACTCTGCAAGCAAATCGCGACTCTCAACTTGACTTGGCCGTTGGGATCGAGTTAGTCTTTCCCTCTCCACAATCCATCACCCCCAGCCGGCGGCAGTTACTGCCCACACGAACCCCGTATCTCTCCGTGATAGTGTGATGTGCCATCCGAATCCGAGCGACAACTGTTTCCTGTATGATACGCGCTCCTGGTCACAAGTGACGAGAGGGAAATAACTCGAGCGCAACAAAGCACCCTCATCACAGTGTATCGCGTGATGCCTCTTGCTCGTAGACTAGACTCTGAGCCTCCGATCTGACCCGTTATCAATCTTGGAAATGCAGTCATGCGATATCTAGCTCGCATGGCAACTCGTCACCCACCCAATCCTAATTCACAGGCAAGCACTATTAGATACTTTGAATCGTAATATGAACCTTCTCAGGGTAACAATATGAAAGCCGTGATATGAAAGAGGACAGTGATATGAAAGAAAGCACACCGACCCGTATTTCGAACCCGACTCATCGACCTGACCCTCATGCTCTTGCCTTGCATACCTGTAGATGTGGGCGCAAGTTGCATCCGGAGCACTCGGTCCAGGTGGGAAACCGTGGGCAACCGGCCGGTATCCGGTCCGATCGGCTCGGGCTGATAAGCCGCGGCTAGCCGTAGCCGGTATGTCCGGCATCTTGCTCCATCTCAAAGTGCCCACTTAGTTTAGTTGACCTTTGCATTTGCCTTTATACTTGAACTCGGCATCGTAATGTCCACATCACAAGTCTCGAAATCTCATCCTACACACATGTCACCTGTCGCTGCTCTCGCTCCCGCCGCCGTCGCTCGCCCGACCAAGGTCACTGGTGCGTGCCTCCTCCCAACACAACTTCCAACCACCTCCAACTCTTCCCTTGACCCCGCTGACATCAGAATCGACCGCCAACCCACGCGCCGAGGAACTCACTTACGAGTCCTTCCGGCCCTTTGGCGCAGTCGTACAGGGCTGGGAGGGCACGGAGCGCTCGCCACAGGGCATTCACGTCACGGTTGCGAACCAAGGTACGGCGTTCAAGTTCCACCGCCTGGCCCAGCTCCCCCAGAACGCGGCAATTACGCACGAGCGCCGCGTCCCCTCCTCCGCCTCCGACGTGCGTAACGGCACCTCGGTCCGCGTGACCAACCTCGACCGCTCCACAGAGACCAAGGCGTACCTCCCCCAAGGCCGCGGTGTCGCTCCCGGCACAAAGGGACTCTGCGCCGGCGCGTCTTACCTCGTGGTCGTCGGAGATAGCCTCAACAACCTCAAGGCGTTCCTTGCAACTTCGGCGCAGGGTGTCTGCTTCGCCCCAAACACTTACCACGCCGTGATCGCGCTCAACGAGGCTATTGACTTTGCCATCGTCTCGGCGGCCGACACTACATCTTCTTCTGCCGATTTGAATGTAGACGTGCCTGCGCACAAGCTTGCACCGGTTCCCCCTCTCATTCCGACCGCGGAGGTGGATACGCCTCCCGTTCCCCTAGGTGTTGCGCTCAACCCCATTCCAATCACTGAGGAGCTTTGGGCACCTTATGGCGAGCTTATTGGTTCCGCTGGAACCAAGTCTTCGCCAATCACAAACACCTACCCTGCAGACCAGGACGGGGCGCGCACGACCGTCGGCCTCTTCCGCGCAACCCCAAAGGCCGGGTTACACCGCGGCCAGCTGTTCGACGTAAGCTTCCTGGAGCGCCACATCTATACTTCCCAAGCCTTCATCCCTTTGGGCAAAGACAACCTCTCCGGGGTGGGTGAGGCGCCCCTAACTGCCGGCGGAACATTCTTGGTCGTCGTGGCAGACAACGGGCCCGACGACAGACCGGACCCCAAGACGCTCAAGGCGTTCATCATGGAGAGCGGGACTGGGCTCAACTACCGAGCGGGCGTTTGGCATCACCCCGTATTGACAGTTGACGCGTGTCTCGACCTCGCGTGTATTGAGACGCAAGTGTCGACGGGCGAGTTTGGCAAGACTTATGAGCCAGACTGCGAACTCATCGAGTATGACCGGCCCATTGGACAGGTCAACGTCCCCACCCGGCCCACCCTCTAAGTTGTAACATCTATAGACATGTACATGTATTTCATGTATCTGGGATTTGGAGAGTTGAGCAGCCGGCAAAGGCTGGCGGCTGTTAATTCAATAAATTGGAATGCTGTTGTACCTGGTAATTTGGCCTCCCGAAGAGTGCGGAAGATAGTTTCAGACACCCCCAAACAACGGATAAAGCTGAGAATTAATTTATCAGATTATCAGATTTCTGCCGGTGTCACCACCGGCTCATTTCCGAGACGGCGTAAACGTTCCTTCCTTTGTCATTTGACGGACTGTTCCTCTTTACTTCTTCTCTCTCTCTTCTTCTTATTCAACTCCAAGTCCACATTACCCCCAGCAACAATGACCCAGACTACCACGCCCAACACCAACTCCGTCACTGTCGACGGCCTCCTCTTCGATATGGACGGCACGTTGCTCGACTCGACGCCGGCCGTCGTCGCCACCTGGGAGCAGTACGCGCGCGAGTTCAACCTCGACCTCGAGCATGTGTTGAAGAGTAAGTCTGGGGTGGTAGGGGGGTGGGGTGGAGTGGAGAGGGTGGGGTGGAGTGGAGAGAGGCGGGGCACGGCAGGGATACTGCCTTGGTACTGGAGCTCGGACCTTCGGAAGAGGGCGAGGACATGGGCCGGTCTGGAAGCTACTGTCACCTCGTCTAGCTTCGGAGGCCCAGGTAGCCCAAGTGACCGTCCAGTTCTTGGTCGGGCTCTTCAGCAGACCAGCGCCGGTCTATTGGACGTTTGACTCGACGCTAACCCCAGCGTCGCACGGACAGCGCACGGTCGACAACATGCAGATCTTCTGCAAGATTACTGAGCCCGAGGCGCTTGCGGTGGGTTATCTAAGGAGGTAACGCTGACATCAGCGCGAGGTGGTGCGCTTCGAGACGATCATCGTGGACGAGGCTCAGAGGCTAGAGGACGAGGGCAAGCAGGGTCTGGTGGTGCTACCAGGTGTGGTGGACATGCTGAAGAAGGTGAGTGTGGGTTAGCGAGAGGGACGGTGGATCTGGAAGGGAGAGTAGAGACGGAGCACGGACACGCACTGATGCCAGCTCAACACGGCAACCAAGCCCGTGTGGGCCATTGTCACCTCGGCTACGAACAAGTACGCCTCGCGCGCCCTCACCGCCAGCCACATTCAGTACCCTGCCCTGGTCACTGCCGACGACGTCAAGCTTGGCAAACCTCACCCCGAGCCGTACCTCGCCGGCGCCAAGAAGCTGGGCCTCGACCCCAAGCGCTGCATTGTCGTCGAAGACGCACCTACCGGTATCAAGAGTGGTGTGGCATGTGGTGCCAAGGTGCTCGCTGTGTGCACGTCGCACACGCGTGAGGAGCTTGAGGGGCTCGGCGCCGAGTGGATCGTGGACGACCTGACAAAGGTCCAGGTCCAGCTGGTCGACGGCGGCGTCAAGGTCACGATTGCGTAATTGTTAGACTGACATGGACTGTATCATATTTTGCATGCATCGCGTGCTATAGCGTGTGTAGAGTGTTGGGCCGGGATATCGAAGATAATGGAGTGAGACGGAGCGAGACGAGTCGAGATCGAACAAAGGTCGCATGCTTTACTGCATGCTGCCGAGTACCTTGACGGCAAGGGCGCGCAGGATCTGATGTCAGCTTCCGAGGAGCATTCTAGCTGTGACGTACCTGCGCCTTCTGTGCGCCTGGCAGCGTCGAGAATACCTGCGCCACGCTCTTGCCCTTGGCGTCGCGAATCGCTCCCAGGCGGTTACCCGCAAAGGCTGGGGTCAGTTCCAGCGGTCCGGTTCGACTCACCACCAGCAACAGCCCCGGGAATATTAGCAACAATGTATCCCATGGCGGCGCCCGCCGCGCCGCCAACAAAGGACCAGCGACGGTGTACATTAGCGACTTCGGGCTCGAGGAGTTCCTCAAACACGTCACCGAACACGCCATTCGGATCCGGCCTTGCACGGCGTGGCGGCGTACCCGGCTCCGACCCTACTCCCGAGTCAGCACCGTCCGCATCAGCCGGGTTTCCAGTCGCGTTCTTGAAGTATCGGGCAAACTCCTCGAAGAAGTTCTTGCTCGCGCGGTCCTGCTCGTCCTCGTCGGCTCCTGCGTCTGTGAACGCGGACGCGGGGCGTGTGCGGAAGAGCGCATCGTATTCCGCCCGCCGGACGGGGTCCGAGAGAACATAGTATGCGTCCGCGACTGCTTGCTTTCGTCAGCTTGAGAGAGGGGAAACGCACGAAACGCTCAGTGTAGCGGCGGCGCTCGTCGGCTGCGGCTTTGGGTGAGAGGCGGTCGGGGTGGGTCTTGAGTGATTCGCGACGGTACGCTGTACGGATCTCCTCACTGACATTAGTACCGCAAGACGGGGCGCACACAGTGCTCCACTCACGCCGTAGCTGTGGAATCGATGTTCTTTCGTTAGCTGGGTTAGGCAATGTTCTCACGAGAATGTTGTAGTACTGGCGTCAGCTGATGGCAAAGACGGAGTTGGAAAGAGGCTGCTCAGCTTGTATTTACCTGCGGAAGCGTGCTCATGATCTCTGGTTGGAGCTGGCGCGACGGATGAGAGGTGAGATGAAGAGAGTGACATGTCGCGCTGGCATTTTGTTATCTCCACCTACCCGACCAGATCACTTGGTGGCAAACCGCGGAACCACAGTTCTGACGTCATCCCACGCGCCCTCGTTTCCCCCTAAAACCGCGTTGCACAACCAGCCAACTGTCAAATGCAATGATGTCCCATGTACTCTATGATGCTCTACTTCTTGTCCGACAGCTTCTTACCTGGCTGCTTGAGGAACTTGTACCCCGACGCGCCGACGTAGCTTAACCCACTCCAGATGGTCGTGCCCGCTACGATCCACTGCAGTCCTTCGAGGTAGACGTCGATCGGGTATCCGGCGCCAGCGAGCACAGGCCCGACGGTGGTGAAGCCCATGAGGGTGAGCTGGAGCGCGGTGTTGATCTGCATCAGCTCAATACTGTGAGTAGGTTACCTTGGAGATTTGGGTTGGCTGGACCTCGGCAGACGGCATTGTCGGGTCAAAGTAGCGCTTTAGTGTGCGCTGCTGTCAGCTGACACACATACCTTAGCTTACGGGCGGGGGAAGCCACTGATACCGCAGGTAGAACGCCCACATGGACAGTGCAAAATCGCGCCCGAAGATGAGAACCGCCAGCGGCACTACGTTAGTGCATTCAAGAGGGGACGTACGAGGTAGAAGGCCCCTGTATGTGAGGCAGACGACGAGGGTGGTCACGAGCGTCTTGTCCGCCATCGGGTCAATGATCGAGCCGATCACTGTCTTCTGGTTCCACTTGCGCGCGAGGTATCCGTCGAGCTGGTGTTAGCTTTGATAGAGGCCCCGACCTACCCAGTCAGTCAGGCCGGACGCGACGAGGATGCCTGTCGCGATCTCAAAGTCGCCCTTGACAATCGCCCACGCCAGAAATGGGCAGGCAACAATACGCGCAACCGTGAGCGCGTTCGGGAGGGTGTATGGCGACTCGTGCAGTTCAGTCGGCTCCTCCTTGCCCTGTTTCTGATGTTAGCTAGGTCTGGGCCGGCGCACCTCTGATGGAAGCGGAGAGCGACGAGCCGCTGACGAGGAAAGGTACCGCGCGACTGCCAGTCGGGGTATCCTTTCCAAGCCTTGCCTCCCCCACAATACGGTCGGGGCCGTGATACGCCGGAGGTCGCGGGCGAAAAGTGGAGGTCGCGTCGAGATTGCTGCGGAGCGGCCGAGGCTGCCCAGGACACGCGCGCCCCTCGGCACCCCGAGGAAGGCGGTTACAGGCATGGTCGGACTGTTGAAGTGCCGCGGTGCCGATGATGAGGAGTGCAATGGAGCAAAGGGATGGTTGCTCGGATGTAAGGGGGTATTCGGCTGATCTTGGATGCGTTAAGTTGAAAGAAAGTGGCGTTACGTAATATATAGGAATGATTGCGCCGTGCCTGGTGGTAGACATAAACAAAGTCAAAGTCACCTTGCTCGCACCCATCTCAAGTTGAGCATTTCAACATTATAACATCTCTTTAGATTTCGCCTCCACTCAATAGATTCAAAGTCCAAACAAACACAATGTCGGGTCGTAGGAGAGATTTCGTCGACTTGACCGACATCCTCGATTCACCAGAGCCCGTGCACAACATTAGCGCCAAACAACAAAGAGCGTCTAACGTGATTGACCTTCTCGACTTTCCTCCAACCCCTCATCGCAAGTCAAGTTCAAGCGTGCACAACAATAACATCAACACAACCCCTTTGCGACCTTCCTCTCGCCCCAACAAGCCTTCATCTTCGCCTATCCTTCTCTTGGATTCACCACTACCATCATCACAACAATCGTCCCAATCAACCCAACCTATTTCCCACTACTCCCAGCCAGACTTTAACAAGTCGTTCGGCTCTAGTATTTTACAATCCAAGCCCAAGAAGAAGACAACCATGTCTTCCTCTCGCCCTGCTACTTCCAGCATGGCGGGGTACATCCGTCCCAGCACCGGCGCTTTCAAGGAGTACAACACCACCTCCGCCGATAGCCCATTCAGTCAGCGCGCCCAGCCACTCCGGGACGACTTTGGCTACGACAAGGACGGATGGCCTCTTTACGCCTTGCCCGAGGCTGCGGCGAAGCCAAAGCCCCTTCCTCCTACACCTTCCTCGGACGATGAGGGGGAGGACCGTGAGGATTTCGACCTAAACAACGTCCAGTTAACGGCGGAGGACTATGAACGTCATCACGACGCCGACGAGGAGATGCGCGAGCTCCTCGCCGGTGCGGTCGGTGATGGCGAAGACGACCCAGGCAAGGAAGGCGACGACATTGTCGAGGGCTTTGCAAAGGACATCAAGCTCATGCCGCACCAGGTGCGCGGAGTGCGCTGGATGCGCGAGCGCGAATCGGGGCGTAAACGCGGAGGCATCCTGGCGGACGTGAGTTGTCATGCTAGATAGCACAGCTGACAGCAGGACATGGGCCTCGGGAAGACAGTCCAGACACTCGCGCGCATCGTCGAAGGAGGCCAGACAACAGTTGGCGAGAAGCGCTTATACAAAGGCGGCACTTTGTGAGTAGGTGGAACGAAGGTCGCTGACATCGAGGATCATCTGCCCCTTAGCCGTCATGGAGCAGTGGGCAACTGAATGCCGCACAAAGACTGAGAAGGGGCTGTTGAAAGTCACGACTCATCACGGGCCCAAGCGCGCCATGAGTGGCGACGAGCTCAAGAAATACGACGTCGTCATCACAACGTTCCAGGTGCTCGCATCTGAAATGGCCATTCTACTCAAGACCAAGCCGAAGAGTGCAGGTAACAGCAAAAACGCGCGCCGAGGCCCTGATTCGGACTCCGACAGCGATGTGCCGCTCCCTATTAAGAAGAGTCGCGCCAAGGCGAAGGAGCGCGGCCCGACTCTCTTCCAATTGAAGTGGCTCCGCGTCGTCATCGGTGAGTGGAGGCGATACAAGGCGACTGACCTTCCCCAGATGAGGCTCAGAACATCAAGAATCACAAGACCAAGGCTGCGCAGGCCGCCTGTCAGCTCACCGCCAAGTTCCGGTGGTGTCTCACTGGGTGAGTGATCTGCCTGCATCTTACTTCCCACAGCTAACACCCAGCACACCCATCCAGGTATGTCCCGGGCCACCACGCTGGACTGACAGCAGAACAACGTTGAGGAGCTGTATTCCTTGTTCAAGTTCTTGCGAGCGAAGCCGCTGGACAACTGGCAAGTGTTCCGCTCACGAGTGTCCGCCGAGGTCAAGGAGGGCCGAACAGGCATCGCCATGAAGCGTCTTCATGTCATCCTGAAGGCCATCATGCTTCGCCGTACCAAGGACGCAACAATAGGTGAGCTCATGTAGCGACGTCCACTGCTGACCCCAGACGGCAAGCCCATCCTCAATTTGCCTCAACGCAACGTCGATGTGGTGGAGTGCGAGTTTGACTCGGACGAACGCGCCTTCTATACGGCACTCGAGGCAAAGACTTCGGTGGCCTTCAACAAGGTGCGGAGAGTATGGAGACCAATGCTGATGTCAGTTTGTTAGTGCCGGTGCTGTCATGGGAAACTACACATCAGTTCTTACCCTTCTCCTGCGCATGCGGCAAGGTGAGTTGTGATCTCATGACATGTTGCTAATCGTCAGCCTGCGACCATCCTTCGCTTGTTACCAAATCACTAGGCGTCGACAAAGAGGCCCTCGAGAACAAAGCGGGGGACAGCGAAAGCGACGATGAGGCCGACGACCTCGCGGACATGCTTGCAGGCATGGGCATGAGCGGACAGAGGAAGTGCGAAATCTGTTTCGCAGTGTGAGTTTGAAGCTTGCATTGCTAACCTAAGCCTGAAGAACCAGAAGGCGAAGCAGTGTCAGACCTGCGAGGAGCTTGCCGCCAAGGCCAATGCGAAGGCAGGCCGATTGCCGCCATCGAGCGCCAAGATTCGGATGATCCTTCAGCTCCTAGCTGAGATCGATGAGCGAAGCGCCAAGAAGCAGAAGACGATCGTCTTCTCGCAGTTCACCAGCTTTATGGACTTGCTCGAGCCCTTCCTCGTGGACGCTGGCGTCAAGTATGTGCGATGTGAGTATCTCGGGCCAAAGACACTTTTATGCTAATCGAAGACGACGGATCAATGAAACCCGACCAGCGCGAGGCCGTCCTGCATACCATCCGCACTTCAAGGACGACTCGTGTCATTCTCATCTCGTTCAAGGCTGGTTCCACCGGCCTCAACTTGACGTGCTGCAATAACGTCATCCTAAGTGACCTGTGGTGGAACCCGGCGTGAGCACGACCTGTATGGCGGTGCTGACGAGCAGCCTCGAAGACCAGGCGTTTGACCGTGCTCACCGCCTCGGGCAGCAGCTCGACGTGAACATTTATAAACTGACAATTGCTGCGACTGTCGAGGACCGCATTCTGGCGGTGAGCCCTTGGGTTATACCTCATCTGACAGTAGCTCCAAAGCCAGAAGCGCGAGCTGGCCCAGGCCGCGCTGTCGGGCACTGGCGTAAAGCAACTGAAGCTCACAATGAACGACATCATGGGTAAGTGTGCGCTAGAGTCTCCACTGACACGGAGACCTGTTCAAGACCAGCAAGCGTCACAACGACGACACCAACGACTAGACATAGACACTGTACAGCATACCCAACGAACATTTCCTTATGTACATTGTGCTTGTTCATGTTCGGCCGCGCCCTTTTGCGCTTGCATGATGTTGATGGTGGGTTATGGAATGTATGGAATGACGAGTCCGGCATTGGCCCTGCGTGGTTTATCCGTGGAACATGTGATTGCCCTTGTGCCCACCCCCGGTCATCCCATTTAACGGGTCGCATTGGCCGCCAATCCGGATCTCCCACCCACAATGCCAACTGTCGACCCCGTCGCTGTAACCGTCTCAATCGTCCTAGCCCTCGTCATCGGCTACATCCTCCTCTCAAAGCCTCCGACTCGTGCAACACCCAAGCGCGCTGGCTCTCCTCCTCCTGCACCAAAGGAAGCACCTACCAAATCGAAACTCCTCTCACAACCCTCTGGCGCCGCTGTCGCCGCTCAGGTATGTCTGATGGGTGATATTGGTCTGCAAACCAATACACCGTTCTGATCAACTAGAGCTAACTCCTAGATGTCCGTCATGTCCGCTCCTGCAGCCGACCTGGCCCCTCCCAAGGTATGCCTCACTCTTGCTCTCCCTCTTGCCTAATTCCGCTCTCATCGGCATTGGCACTCCACCTCACTCGCCATCCCCCACTCCGCTCTCATCGGCATTTTCATCTACTTGCTATTCCTATCTACTCCCTCCTCTCACCCGCTAACCCCATCTACTCCCTCCTCTCACCCACTAACTCCAGTCAATCCCCATCTCCATCGCAGAACTGGCCCAATGCGACGGCAAGGATCCCTCCAAACCCATCTGGGTCGCCATCAAGGGCAAAGTTTACGACGTAACCAACAAACGCGAGATGTACGGCCGTGGAGCGGGTTATAATGTCTTTGCGGGTAAGGATGCTTCTCGTGGACTTGGGATGAGCTCTCTCGATCCAAAGGACGCAATTAGTGATTATTCGACACTCAATGAGGCTCAGATCAAGACGCTGGATCAGTGGGATTCATTCTTTGCCAAGGTGAGTGGAAGAAGGAGGATGGACAAGATAGACATTCTGACGCTTAGCGTTATAACATTGTCGGTAAGGTTGTTCCTTAGAGATATAAAGTCAGAAGCTATCCAGTATAAATTTGAAGACGCTCGGAAGATCTGAAGCTGATCTGTTGAAACAAACTGACAATCGTACTCATACTCATTACTCACAGTCACATTCGCACTCGCACTCGATATCTCGTAAAGCCCTCTAATATCTCACATGTAACCAGAGTCATTGGCGAACGGACCTACAAACTGATAATTCAAGAGGGCCGAGCACCGAATGGCAAGCCACGCTATGCCAAGCCAGTCCGCATGCCCTCAGACTCCTTCCCTAACTACCCATCTACCCATCTACCCATCTAGCAGTGTAACCTTCACAAGCCCAAGACCAATACCAACACAATGGCAGACCAGCAGTATTACAAGCCCGACAGCAAGGCGCAGGCCATGTACCCCATCCCCATGCCGGCTCCCGCGCCCGCCCAGTATGGCCAGGCATTCCCTCCGATAGCCTCTCAGCCCCTAGCCCAAGCCACTCAGCCGGGATACCCTCCTCAGCCTGGGTGGGTTCTTGTTTAATGGCGCTGATAGCAGTATGGCTCCCGGTCCTGTACGTCTCTCTCTCCCAACTCGGCCCTCTCTCATCTCCTCTTCAACCCCGCCCTCCCCGCGCCATGCTGACCCTAGCCTGTCGTTGTCATCCAGGCCCCGCCCGATAAGACCGGCGGCGTAGCCAAGACTGCGGCGTACTGCGGTATCGGCGCGCTATTCGCCGGGATGTGCATGCTCTGCACCGAGTGCTGAGTCTGCGACGCCATGTTCTATGCGTGATGGCGAAGGTGACGTAATCTTAAGCGCAAGACTGCGAGGTGTCCATAGACGATAGAGGCGCCGAATGCACGTGCGAATTGATAGCGAGACGATGGTTAATACATACATGCTAGGTCGAGACTGCAAGGCGCAGAAAGAGGAGGAAAACGAGATAGGAACGCGTCGTCCCTTGACTCAGGCGCCGTTCTCAACCTCTTCCTCCTCAGCCTCCTCATCCTCGACTTCCTCCTGCTCCTCCTCCTCTTCTTCCTCGTCGACGGCCATACCCTCTTCCGGCTCCTTCCCGCGCTTCTTGGGTGGCGCCTTGCGCGCCTTCGCGGCGGCCTGGATGGCGCGGTATGCTGGAGTGAGCTCGCCGAACACACGAGAGCTGGGAGGTGACTTACAGGCAAGCTCCTGTTCGAGGAGTGGCAGAAGGGCGTCGGAGGGGCCAAAGTCTAAGTCTGCGATGGCTTTCAGGACGTCGCCGGCGGTGATCTGCTTGCCCGAGCGGGAGACAGCTTGGTCGTGTGCGCTGGGGTCAGCGGGGGGAGGTGGGGAGGTGGGGGGAAGGAGGTGGAGGGAAGGGAGAGTAGGAGGCAGCCTTTGGCGATGACTCAGAATGGTCTCTACCTCGACCATGCTGTACCCTAGGATCGACTTGTTAGGGCGCTGGATGAACCCGCCACGACCTGCCTGTGTAGACGTAGACGCGACCGCAGAATACTCACGCGGCAGCTATATGTTAGCTCATCCCTCATCCAACGCGCGACGCACAGAGATAGTTGATGAACAGCGTCGAACCCCTCAGGAGGGCGTGTACCACGTCCTGCTGCATTTTGACGTTATCAGGGATCTGGTGTGAGTTCTGTCCAGTACGGCATCTGCTGCAGGTGGAAAGAGAAGGGCGTGGAGGAGGGCAGAAGGAGCGGGATGAACCGCGACGCACCGATCCTTTGGCCAGCTTGGTCAATGTCGTCTTGGGAAGCTCAAGGTCGGCAATGCTATGTGTGTATGCTGCCTGCTGCGCGGCGCTGGGATGGCCTGGGGTTGCGGCCTTTGGGGCTGAGGTGCTGGTTCGTGGTTTCATTATTAGATGTGGTGAATGGAGTGGAGGTAAGTGTTGTTAGTGGGGTTCAAATTGACGCGTCGCGTCCAAATGGCGCCGTCACCAACATGAGTCCAACCATGCAACCAACCCCAAGCCAAGCCGGCAGGGCCATTCTAATGCTCAAAGACTTTAAGACTGAACATGGAATACACGGCTTATGGCCTGTATTGATGTATCCTCAAACCCCACACGACAGTCTATAGATGCATGCGCTACAACTATCCCGCAATGAGGAGGAAGAGAATGCTGTTGTCAGCTGGGTACCGAGTGCGTCAGCTTACACCACGACGTTGATGACTATAAGCGGCACTGCTGTCAGCTGATACCGTAGATCGACAAGTTGGCGGATGGCTGCTCCACGCTGACTCACGTCGCATCAGCGTCCGCACCGCACCGATGAGATTCACGACCTTTGTCTTGAAGCTCACACCATCGGGGTTACCGTATGCGGGGTCGTATGTAGGATCGGGAACGTTACCGAACCCAGCATTGGCTGCTGGACTGCCGCGTGTTGACCAGCCAACTGTAAAGTAGAGTGGTTAAGAGTGAGGAGAGGAGGTGTGAGAAAGGGAAGGGAAGAGGTCAGCTTCAGGCAGAAGGTAGATAAGCTGTACCCACTACGTGCGAGGAAACGCTCCTCGTTCAGGATTGCGACGGCGTTGACGAGGAGTAGCGCCGAGAGGAGGATGTTGCCGAAGCCGAAGAGCATGGTGGGGGAGGGGAGTGGGTGAGGGGCGAGGGGCCGATGGAGGGTTCGGCGCACCGAGCGTACGTCAAGTGTGATGCACAATGAGCAAACGGACGAGCGGACTGCTGGAGATGGTCTCTCAACCCGAGCGAGTAGAGATGTTTAGAGATGTAATTGTCTGAAGAGCTAGAGAGCGGAGCGCGACGACAACGAGATGACGATTGACAATGTTGGATTCGCAACGTGGCGTGGTGGAGGTGGAGGTTGGCCACCACACCAGCAAGCATTGCTGCTGCAGCCAGCAACTAGCAGTTGCTCCATTTCAGTTATTGAATCACAGTAGCCGGTCTGGCAGCGAGCGACATGCATAGTGACCAAGAGGATGCAAGGTCTTGGGATTTTGATGCCCGTCACTATAGATTGACGCGTGCGCCTCCTGTGGGCCTCCTTGGCTTTCCTTTCGGACAGCGACTACGGCCGCAGAGCCTACCAGCTCATAAGCTCACCTTGATACGTGAGCGTTTTGAGACAGTTCCTCTCTATAGCGGTCTGGAGACGGCACGCCAGCGCACGGACTCAGGCCACGCAGACCTGACGCGAGACAGGCCCGGATGCCGTGTATGCCGTGTATGCCGTGTATGCCGCATGTTGGCTCACTACTATCGCTTGTTCGTTCGCGTTTTAGCTGGAACTTGTGGCGTTCTCATGTACCTGTGCATCTCGTAATTGCACCTCTTCCGATTGTACCCGTGTCTACGATTGAGTACCAGATGCCTGCAGAGCTGGTGGTGTACAGTATTAGCAAAAAGGTTCCGTTAATACTATGATTGTAATGAAAAGGCGAGAATATGCTGGTAGGTACTGGAACATGATCGGGTTGTCTGTGACGTAGGTAGGTAGAGCCACCAGCCACAACGTAATGAATATTGCTACCAATAGAGACCACCATAGAGCGCGTGATCCATTCACAGCTCACAGTATCCTTCACCTCGTCCGTCCTCTTCAACTCTTTCCTCCCCCTCTCATCCACCTCTTCCCTTCTCCCCCTTACCACTTTCTCAGTGCTGGCCATCATGGTGAACAATACCGAATATTACAAGGTACGTGATCGCGACTCTACTGTCACACGACTCTGACAACAGACCCTTGGTCTCAGCAAGGACGCGTCCGATGCCGACATCAAGAAGGCATACCGCAAGGAGTCCCTCAAGTGGCACCCAGACAAGAACCCCGGCGAAAAGGCCGCTGTCGCTGAGGAGAAGTTCAAGAAAGTACGCTCGTTATTGTTAGGGGTGGAGCTGATGCCAGATCGGCGAGGCGTACGAGGTCCTGTCCGACCCAGAGAAGAAAAAGATCTACGACCAGTTTGGCGAGGAGGGCCTTAAGGGCGGCATGCCCGGCGGTGGTGCCGGCGGTGGCGGCCCGGGCTTCTCTTCGTTCGGCGCGGGCGGCGGCGGTCCCGGCTTCTCGTTCCACGCGACCGACCCCAACGACATCTTCAAGTGAGCTCATGCCACTAGATTGAGCTAACAACAGCGCGTTCTTCTCACAGATGGGTGGCGGTGGTGGTGGCGGCGACGAATACGCATCCTTTGGCGGCGGCGGCGGCGGCTTCCCCGGCGGCGGGGCGCGTCGCCGTGCCCCACGCGGTGGCATGGGCGGTATGGGCGGCATGGGCGGCATGGGAGGAATGGGCGGCATGGGCGGCGGAATGGGCGGCATGGGCGGCATGCCGGGCGGATACGAGGAGCCCCAGCCGCCAACACCTGTGTCCGAGATTGAGCGGCCACTCCCCCTCAGCCTTGAGGAGCTGTACAAGGGCGGCACGAAGCGCCTCAAGATCACGCGCCACATGCGCAACGGCCGGAGCGAGGAGAAGATTCTCGAGGTCGCGTACAAGCCCGGATGGAAGGCCGGCACCAAGGTGACGTTTGCGGGCGCCGGCAACGAGGACGAATACGGGCGCGGCCAGAACATCAAGTTTGTCATTGCGGAGAAGGAGCACCCGCGCTTTAAGCGCGAGGGCGACGACCTGCTGGTGCAGGTCAACCTCACGCTGTCGCAGGCGCTTCTGGGCCCTGATGGCGGCGGCGCAATCACCAAGCAGATCGACCAGCTCGATGGGCGCCGGATAGACGTGTCCATCCCCGCGGGCCACATCGTGCAGCCTGGCGAGGAGACTATTGTCCGGGGCGAGGGCATGCCCATCTCCAAGGCCAGCAGCGTCAAGAAGGTCGGCGACCTCCGCGTGCGCTGGAACGTCATCTTCCCCAAGTCTCTCAGCCCCACTGAGAGGGACGCGCTGCGCAAGGCCCTCGGATAAGCGCCACGACGCGCATAGAGCCACCTCGCAGGCTGGGCAGGCGAGACCAAGGCACCCTAGACGCCTGTTCTGTTCAGCTGCACGCTTCCATAGCGGACGAGCGTTTGTACAATGAATAGGCTAGTAATGAATATGTAGAATGAGTATTCTCTGTTGAAAGGTGCACGTTCGGTTGTGGACTGCCACGCTCAGGTCCCGCGGAATGATATGGATCTCTTTGGGTGAAACTGAGCGAGGCTTCTGAACCATGTCCTAGCGCTAGCATCTTTTTCAAGGGGAATATTTTGTAATGGAGATGGGGCTGAAACGCGCCAGCTTCGTGAGATGCATACAGGACTGAGGATGGTTAGGGCAGCTGGGATGGAAGGCAGAACAAACCGGTTCCCCCCCCTGTACTATGTGCCGTAGACTATTTGCTTCCGTCAGACGTCACTGGGCCCCGGCAGCCTGCGTTGAATGGGTACCTGGAGTCTGGCGCTCTCCTCGCTCATCCCCATCAACAACAACAACTGCAGTGACCTTCACCATGACGCCGGCTGCCCACGGACAACTCGGGAACGCTTACGCCTCAGACTCGCCATCACAGCAGGCAGCCGAGATGAGCGTTGTGCTCTGCACTTCTGGCTGTGAGTGTCTTCCTCCACCCTCCTAGTCGACAGGAACGACGCCTGCCCCGAGGTCTCTTGCGCCACAGCGCAACCTAGATTTCCTCGAGGATGCACACCAACCACCTACATTAAGGACCCTACTGACTCCAGACGACCACACGATTCGCTTCTGGGAGGCGTGGAGCGGCATCTGCTACCGCCAGATCCCTCTGCAGCCGCAATGGGTGAGCTTTGCTGCTGCGTTCCCTGGCTGACATGCAGAAACAGGTGAACCGCCTCGCAATCAGCCCCGACAAGATGTACCTCGCCGCAGCCGGGAACGCCGTCGGCAACACGGCAGTGCGGTGAGTTTACGCATCCGAGTCCGAGCTGACCCCAGGATATGGGACATTCCCTCGCTCTCGAACACGCCAGTGATGACGCTGGACGGGCATACGGGCAATGTGACAGCGCTGCAGTACTCTGCGCAGGGCAAGTGGATCGTGACGGGCTCCGAGGACGGGACGGTCAAGGTGTGGGACACAAGGTAGGCCTTGTCACAACAGAGCTGACTCAGAACGGGACAGGTGCAGCGCACGTACAAGCACGAGGGGACGATGGTGAACGATGTCGTGATCCACCCCAACCAGGGTGAGCTGATCAGCTGCGACCAGGTGGGCAGCGTCAAGATCTGGGACCTGGGCGAGAACACCTGCACACACGAGCTCGTGCCGGCTGAAGACGTACCCATCCGCTCGGTCAGCATTGCCAGCGACGGAGGAACCTTGGTAGCAGGCAATAACCTCGGTACCGTCTTCGTGTGGCGCATACAGAGCGGGAGCGAGACGCCGTCGCTCGTACCCGTTACCTCGTTCCTCGCCCACTCCAAGTACATCACGCGCTGCTTGTTGTCGCCTGACACGCGGTTCCTCGCCACGTGTTCGGCCGACACGACTGTCAAGCTCTGGAGCACCAAGGACTACGAATACACGCTTGACCGCACGCTCGAGGGACACCAGCGCTGGGTGTGGGATGCTGCGTTCTCCGCCGACTCGGCGTACCTCGTCACCGCCTCTAGCGACCACGCGGCGCGTCTCTGGGATCTTGCTACTGGCGAGACGGTCCGGCAGTACGAAGGTGAGTGTTTGCATCTGCTCGTGCTGATATTCAGGCCATCATCGCGCTACGTGCGCGGTGGCGCTCAACGACATCAATCTCGCGTAGATGGAGGTGTTCTGTGGTTGTAGGAGTAGATGCTTATTGTCTTTCAGGTACGCAATAGGTTGTGGTGACTGACGGGTAATAGCAGCTGACTGCGTCCACTCAGAAAGCACCAGACATGGCTGATAGCAAAATAACAGACTCAAGCCTCACATGACATACAACAAGCTACAATTGATAATCGCTACATTACAGTCTGGAAGACTTGGGCGGCTTTAGGCACACGCGCATATTCTTGGCGAGAAAAGCCGGGTTACGACCGCAATGAATGCAGTACTCCTCGGTAAACCCCTTCCTCCACCTGGTCGAGCAGAGCACCGGTTCTGCATCAACAAGGCCGGTGGTTAACTCACGCAGCTGACCCTGCTGAATTGACTCTGCATCGGGTTTCTCCGCGGCGGCGACCTTGGCCGACGGATCGGTGACCTCGACCGGGGAACACGTGTCCACATTCGACTCGTCCCTCTTGGCCTTGTGCGTTGGCTCAGCAACTTTGACCCAGGACGTGCGCGTGACGGCTTGGTGGGACTTGCGATAAACTGCGTCCCCAGCCTTGAGCTGCGCCACGCGCCTAGGCGGCGCGGGCTGGACCTCCCTCGAAGGGTTCATACCGGGCGGATGCTGTCCAAAGACTGCCCAGATATGCTCGAAGGGGTTGGGCATGGGGGGCTTGATGGCATTGATGGACATGGCTACGATCAGCTTGCACGCGCCAGTGACTCACGGGACAAGCGCTTGGGCGTTGCGTTATGCGGGAGGAACAGGGCCATTGGTGCTTGGCTGGCTGGATGGTTGGTTGTTGACTGACAAACACGAATATGGTTAGGAGGTGAGGTGCTTATGTGGGTGTTTGTTGTGGCGAGGAAGGAGGGAGGTCGATCGTGGCCGGTACTTAACTTGGAACATTATCGAGTCGGTTGAGTCGGACGAACAATGGTGAGACATGAGAAGTTGGACCAGACGGGTGGGGTTGGGCGTACCAAAAAGGACAGGGAGGGGTGAGCGTAAGGCCGTGTGCGCGGTACAGCCGTGTGCCGTGTGCCCATGCGCCGAAGGCCTGTCCTTTTCCCCTTGAAATTTGGGATATCTGAATGGCTTCTTACACCTCACACATGCACATGACACATCCTCTTCTGTCTTCCGCATCCCAGATCAAGATCTGACGGGTTAGGACCCCAGACGCCACCCCAAACCGACCTTGGCACGAGGCAATCACCATCAACAATGCCATCATCACATGCTGCTGTACTATGTACAATGCACTCGACCCGCCCGCCCCATCACTAACCCAGCAGCCAAGTCCACATAACCATGGCTAACACGTCACTTGTCTTGCTTCTTGCCACTAACCAGCAACCAGCAACCAAGCCATGCCAACATTCGGTATCGACCAGGGCGACATTGAGTGGGACGTGCCCGCCCACGCTTGGGCTGCTCCAAATTACTGTGCAGCAGCGCCCGTGCCTCGTAGTAAGTTGAGTTGACGCCTAACGCCACGGCGTCATGTCAGATCGTCTTTTGAATAGCGACGCGATCTTGGCCTCGACAAGGCCACACTCGGCCGTGTCCGAGATCCGCAGTGAGGTCACTTGACCTCAATTGTTCACACCACTTCATCCTCACACATGTTTCACACACTGCAACGTACCCTTCACCCCTCTCTTCCACCCTTCCACCCCGCGCTTCATCCAACCCTACATCCTTTGACACACCATTCATCCCTCACGTGACCTTTTCCCATCCTCGCCTCGCCTCCGCCACACCCATACTCATCCCAGACGGCTGCCGTGCCGCGACCTCGCGCACCCCATCCCCCACCCCAGCCTACTGCATCTACTGCCATTACCGCATCGGCCGCCAGCGCAACGTCTACGCGACCGACGACCCAATCCTATGCACCTTCTTCGCCGCCTACTTCCGCGCCTCCACAACCGGGGCCGCCAGGGCCATCCTCGAACGCGACGTCCTCCGCCGCAACCACGGCCTCCGTGAACGCCCACCACCTCCCCTTCCAACCCGTAAATCAGCTCCGACCAAAGTGGTGGATCGGCCATACCCCCCCTTCCGTCCTGGTGAGCAGGAGGCGCTTCAACGCCGTATCGCTGCCCGAGAGCGCAACAGGCGTCCTAATGCGTTCGCATCGCGTGTGGTCGCTCAGCCTTATATCACAGAGCCTTATCGTCCTTGGAGGGAGCGGAAGAGGGTCTAGTTGGTCTTGAGGCCTTGATATGTTGTCTGTACTGTATATACACTTGTTTCTTGTTACTTGTTGCTTGTTGCACACCTCGCACCTTGTCCGCACTTCCCAATGTGACAGACGATGGCTCACACGCTTCCCAGCACCAGACTTACTCCGTATGCATATATGCATAGCATTCATAACCCAGCCTCTCACATCCCCCAGCCCTCATCTCCAGCCCATCTCAATGCTTCACCCAAACGCGCCATATACCGCCTACCACCTCGCCACCTGCCGGGCCCCATACTAGTGCTACGGCAACACCGATCTGTATAACTTTGCCGGTATGCCCACCCTCTTATGCGCTAACCAGAACCGTGCGAGTGGGTCACGCTCGACATGGAGACGTGGTTCTGCAAGTGGTGCCGCTACGTCCATGAAGAGAACGAGATGCCGCGCGAACTGGCAGCCGTCGTGCCGATGCGGTATACGCCGCTGGTGCCGAGGCGGTATACCTCCCCGGTGCCGAGGCCTGAGAGTCGCCTACGTCGGTGGATCGCAATGGTCGCACCGGAGCTATGAGTGAGGAGCTCGCCTAAGAGATGCATGGTTATCAGAGTAGTGGTGCCTGGCTCTTTGCGATAACGTCCCGGCCCGGTGAAGGGGAATGCTTGGACGAGAGTTTGGTGTGAAACGCCCGAATAACCCCACGCACGGACTTAGTACAGTCACCTCTCTTGTTGACATTACTCTTCTCTCCTCAAATCTCGCTTCAGCAACCTGCAATAGCCATGGTAGTCCATCCGCAAGCCCCTCAACTTTGAAGATCACGTCCTCAGGCCCCTCAAGTCCAAGGAACCTACCCTCTCGGCCAACTCATCTAACGACCTAACGAGGTGAACGTAACCGACCCATCGCCGCCCAGCCCACTTCGAGCGCATCCGCACGCCTCATGTAGCTACTGAGGACAGGACCTACATACAATGCCCATATCAGCAGGTCAAGTCGCCACAGAAACCATCAGCCAGGCAACCATCAGCCGGGCTAACTATTGAGGGACCATGGCAGCAGATGTGAAGAGCAGACTGTAAGCCGTCTCGCAGTGCGTCCTGACCTCATATGGTAGCTCGAGTTGTTCAGAAGGGTGTTCAAGCCCATGAGTTCTCATGATACGAAGGGGGGACAGATGACACGGCTCATACACACCAGACACTGTACGCATTCTCGAATTACCTCATCGACGTACATTTCTACAGATTACGACGCCAGAACGAAGCGCTTTACTGGCAAGGGGCGCTCACTTGCCAGCATTAGATAGTCCTTCCCACGTTCGTTACTGTCGATATGCTCGTTTTTCTCGGAAACCCGCTCTTCCTCATTTGATGTCTTTTCCACTTGCTCCGCCCTTTCTCGCTGGCAATATACCTCCTCCTCCTCCTCCTCCTCCTCCTCCTCCTCCTCCTCCTCCTCCTCCTCCTCCTCCTCCTCCTCCTCCTCCTCCTCCTCCTCCTCCTCCTCCTCATCCTCCTCCTCCTCCTCCTCCTCCTCCTCCTCCTCCTTCTTCTTCTTCTCCTTCGAAATCTCCTCCATCACCTCCTCCCACAGCTTCTCCGACACACCATACTTCCTCGCCAAATCACTCTTGGTGCCATTACTCTTCTCGATCCACTCTGGCGAATGCCCCACTACAGCCTCCACCTCGTCCTGCAATCCAAGCTCCTCCCTCTCCCGATTAAGCCACTCGACCGTCTCACGGACGTATCGTCGCTCCCCCTCCTTCCCCATAAGGTGGGTCCACTTCCCCTCCCCCTTCTCCCGCACCCATTCGTCATACACGGCCCATCGCCCAGCTTCGTCAGGGAGCCGTGCAGTTCCCGTAAACACCCTTGCCACCGAGATGGACTGGAACTCGAAGAAGTTGAAGGCCGACGTGTTAACCGAGAGACCGAGGAACGTAAGCGTCGGGTCGGGAATGAAGAATACATCCCGGAAGAGGTTGAGCACGCCCCCGCCATCGGTAATGAGGAGGCGCTTCTTCTCGTCCATGGTGAGGGGACTGGGAGGATCGCGATGCAGGTGAGGAAGGAAAGGAAGCGAGTACTGGTACCCCGTGGCGAAGAGAACAAGTGATATACCCGATAATTTCCGTCCATCCTCAAGCTCCACAACTGCTTCCTCCATCGCCTTGCTGGGTGGCGGGTAGAAGCGCCGAATTGGCGCTACCTCCTCCGCATTCTGGGGAAGAAGGCGGCGCTGGAAGAGACGCTGGGCCCGATAAGAGTTTGGCCCCCGGACGGGCTTGCCGACCATGTAGATGTGCGCCGCGTGTGGGGCAAGGTCACGGGCGATGTCGATTCCCGACGTACCTATCCCGACAATGAGGACGTTCTGCGGCGTCAACTCGGCCCGACCAACCAATTCTTTCCACACCCACCTTGCCCGTATACGGCTCAGGATGACGGTACCCTTTCGTGTGGAGGACGTTCATCTGCCAAGACGACGCCCACTCCGCCGCCCCAGGCAGATGTGGAATGTAGGGCGCAGTGTAATGCCCCGTCGCGATTAGGAGAGCGTCAACGTCCTGTCATCAGCTTCCTCCATCAGCATACATACCTACCTGGACCAAGAAAGTCTCCCGTATTCCGTCGGTAACTGACACGACCTCGCGCAAGCTCAGCCGCCACCCTGACCCCGATTTTTCGGCCAGCTCAACGCGGGTGTTGAACCGGGTAATCCTCTCTAACCCGAAGTGGGCGACATACGCCTTGATATATCCCGAAAGCTGGTGGTGGGGGACATTCTCAGGCGTTCCCGTAGGATACGGGAAGTCCTTGAACTGCGATCAGAGGGGATGGCAGGGGACTCACTGCCATAGTCGAGGTTGGGACATTGTTCGTCAAGTTCCAGTACACCGGGTTCGGGGGCGAGAAGTTGGTGTCTGCCTCTTGAAGAATTCGAGTGCCCAGGGTGGGGAGCGCTGGTTCGAAAGCGCCCCGGCTTGGCGGAGGCGTTGGGACTGACACTGGAGTTGTGTCGGGTGACCAGTTCCAGATCCCTCCGGCCGTGGACTGGCGCTCGAACACAGTCACTTCAAGGCCGGCGTCGCGGAGGTGACGAGCCGCTGGTGCACCTGACGCACCGAGGCCTATGATGGCGACTGTGTGGATTGGGCGGGCGAACGCGTGGAAGTCGGACATCGTTGATAGAATGGTAGAGGGGAGGGGATGTCTCAGTGAGAGATACTGTACACTCTCGAACTGAAGCTCAGCCGTTAAACTCCTCCTTTGGATATAGTAGTTGGGTGCTGACACACCAACACAACTAGTGACATGAAATGATCATCAAATCACGTCAGTCGGCAAGCAAGATAAGACGTCGGCAATTAAAGCACACCATTTGAACTATAATCACGCGGTATCGCCAAGTGGTCGGTTTGGCCGCCATGCGTGCTATTTACAGCCGAGGCGTATGCAAGTCCACCAGCCATAGCCGCGAATGTGCAGACTTGTCATAGCAGAGGAATAGGGTACGGCATTCATCATTGACGTTACGGAACAACCTCTCAACTATGGGCCAAACCTCTTGTCTGTGCTGCCATCCGGAGTCTGGAGGCCGTCTATGATCTCAACATCACTCTCGGACGTCTCAATTACGGGAGGAGCCTGTCCCATACGCCTATCCTTCCTGAGAAGAGCCAGTACGACGGTGGTGAGGCTCACTGTCGTCAGTTCGTCCCTCTTCCACTCACTCAGGAGGAACTGATAGATAATGACCGCGGTCCACCCTTTACGTGCCGCCGGAAATCCGTCGTCTTCCAATAAAACAGTGGTCCAACCGCCTGGACGATGTAGGCAAAATCGTTGCCCATAGCGACGAGGAGAGCCCGCTTCTCGGTGTCGTGGGCGTTGATCTCGTTAATCCACGTCAAGATTAGGGGTCCTGCACCCTGCCCAATCTGACATAGCCAGTAGAGGGCAAAGTGGCCCTTGATATCTTTGTAGAGTGGAATCGTGCGTAGGCTGATGCTGATCGGAAGACCAATCAGCGAGCCGATGTAGATGAACGGCCAGCGGCGGCCGCGGAACGGCCCGTCAGACAACCACGCGAACGTGAGCGCCATAACGACGAAGAACGCCGTCGCGGGGAGGGGTACTTCCGTCAGCATATCTTAGATAGTGGAGAGGCGTACGATTGTTGATTTGCGCCACAGAGTAATGCTGCCCAGGAACAGGATATGGCTTCTTGTTAAATCTCTTGAGGTAGTATCCCATTGGTTGCTGGACACAACCGTTGTTCCAGAACACGTAGAGGAAGGCTAACATGAGTTCTGATAGATCAAGACTTACGGAGAAGGTAGATGTGCCAGGTAGAGAAGAGGCGACGGACCTTGGCCCAGCTCCACGGTGTGCGGCCCTTTCGACCAAGGTGGCTCAGACGCTTCTGGGCGAGTTCGTTCTCCTCACGACGGAGCCACCACTCCTTCTTATCCTGTAATGGGAGGCCCGGGAGGAATACGTACCCGAACAAAGCGATTGGGATGGTGATGATAGCGTCGATGATGAACAGCCATCGCCAACCAGGCAGCCCATACCGCCCCGAGAGGTGGTTATACGCTGCCGCCTGGAGGAAGCCGGAGAACATTTGCCCCACCGAACCCGACAACCAGAATATCATTGCTCTCTTCCCCGTCTCGCGGGGAGTATACCATCCGCCAAGCAAATAATGAATGCCAGGGTAAAAGCCCGACTCGAACAACCCCACCAAAAATCGGAGAACATATAACTGCCGATAAGAGGATACGCGGTACGCCGCCAGAGTGCATACACCCCACGCGAGCTCGAGGGAGGGGATGACCCAGCGAGGCGACACCCGGGTGAGGAGTAGGTTGGACGGTATTTGGCCGAGCACATACCTCGCCGTCCAGATCGACGTGGAGGTTACGAGCTCATTCCCCCACATCCCCAGGTCCTCTTGCATGCCAGACAGGAATGCGTTATTCACGTTGGTCTGGTCCAAGTTCTTGATAAAGTAGCCGAGAGATGCAAAGGTGAGTAGGAAGCCGTCGACTTTGAGCATGAGCCTCCGTTCGGCGGGGGGGAGGTCAAACGTGTCCCAGATCTTGCCGCGCCATGTCGCTTTGATTTGGTCGTGGATGTCGACGGGCTTGTCAGTCTCGGGATAGGAGTTGAGGTGGGTGTCTTGTTTGGACATTGTGGTTTGGGATGGTGGTTAGGTTAGGCGCCGGAATATGAATGCATACTGTGGCTAACGATTGTTCTTGTTTCTCTCTATAGAGATAAGGTGGTGGTAGCTGGGATGCCAACTTGACTGAGGATGCTGATAGGGTATGAATGGCCGCCAGGTATGTAGCACAAGACGACATTGCTGCCGTTCATGGTGTCATAAATGGGCGTAGCAAATGGATATGGCTGTGGAACGCCGAATGTCGCGAGTGCGATTGAAAATTGCCGAGATCCTTATCTTTTTCACGCACAATGACGCCATCCACTAGAGACATGATATCAAGACTACACCAACGGACCATGTGTTAGTAATGTTACAACCGCTGAGTAATTTCTCGTCCTCGATACTGACCAAGCAGATGATGTGATGCCGGGTCGTGTAGGTGGGACACCGCCATCTCCGAAGACGTGGCACAACCGACGCCGAAGCCTCGGAGCCCGTACAAAAAGATCCAACACACTTACTTCTCTTGCTCTCCCCGCTCAACTTGTCATCATGGCACCCATCGCCACCGAAGCCGTTGCGTCTGCTACCAACCTTGTCCAGGCCGACCACATCACTGAGCTCAAGGCGAACCTACAGGCCGTCGTCCTGGACAACGGGTCACTCATCCTGCCTCCTGACAACACGCTGCGCCGCTACCTGAAGGCCGGGATCGACCTGTCTCACGGATACCCCTACTTTCCGCCGAAACCAGAGTTTGTCCAAGATGTCGTGAAAGTGCGCGAGGATGCGCGCGACAGCAAACCGTACGTCGACCCAGCGACGAGGGCCGACCGCGAGAAGAAGGCCCTCTTCAGCGCCGCCAAGGAGGTCAGGGACTTGACCACGCACTTTGGAACCGAGATTGTGGGCCTCCAGCTCGCCTCTCTCAACGACACTCAGCGGGACGAGCTGGCGCTCCTAGTAGCCGAGCGGCACGTCGTCTTCTTCCGCGACCAAGACTTGTCGGCCCAGTCACAAAAGGAGCTCGGCCTGTATTTAGGCGACGGGGCAATCGAAACACACGTCCAGGCACCCCAAGTTCCCGGCGTTGGCGGCGGCCTTACCCTGATCTGGGAGGATGGGAGGCGGGACGCCCTTGGAAAAGGACGTTCGTGGCGAGTTCCGTATGGTGGCGGTCAGTTTGGATGGCACACCGACCTCGTACACGAAGCTTATCCCCCCGGCTACACCCACTTGCACCAGGATACTGTACCGTCTGTGGGCGGGGACACGCTCTGGGCCTCTGGATTTGCAGCGTACGACAAGCTCTCGCCGGCGTTCAAGAAAGTCGTTGATGGCCTTAATGGTATCTACCGCTCTGCGCACAAGTACAAGAGTGTCGACGAGCCCAATGCCGACGCCCAACCCGTCCTCCGCACCCATCCTCTGGTCAGGACCCACCCTGTTACCGGATGGAAGAGCCTGTGGGTCAACCGGGCGATGACTGTTGGTATCGAGGGATTCGATAAGCCCGAAAGTGACCTCCTCCTCAATTACCTTCATGACATCTACGAGCGCTCGACCGATATACAGCTTCGGTGGCATTGGACACCTGGCACTTCGGCCATATGGGATAACCGCTCCACTATCCATACCGTCTCGTACGACTATGACGGTGAACGGCATGGGACTCGCGTTTCGAGTCTCGCGGAGAAGCCTTTCTTCGACCCGGAGAGCAAGTCCAAGGCTGAGGCGCTTAAACAGAGCAAGTGGCTCGAGTCGCCATACATCAATGGCTACTACTAGAATCTATGTACATTATCTCCTCGTAGCCTTGGTTGTAGTGCAGCCCGCTGTGTGCAGTAAAATGTCGAAACAATGAAGCGCGGCTTGATTCTTGACAATACGTGTTCTTTGAAAACTGGTTGGTAAGGATTAAGGAGGTGGAGAAAGTGATTGACGCCACTTCCGGTCATCGGCCCGGTGAGGGTAATGAGTCAATTTCAGTCAAGCTTGTTCGGGACCTCCACTGAAGCTCAAACAACGCTTCTTACATGCAGTCGCATCCACCCATCTGCTCTTCCCTCAATCTTTCCACAGCGAGCTGGCCTGAATGTTGGGGCGTTGGTCAGCTGACAAGAGGGTGTTGCAGAGGTCTTCCAGCCTTGGATCTCATTCGGGGTCCCCCCGCCGTTCGAATATCCCTGAACAGCTGAAAAGGAAGCGCACTTCCTGTGCCATGTGCCAACGTACCAATGTCTTCCTTGATCATGCACCTCTTTTCGGATCTGGGCTCCTGCTCCTTCTCCTGCGTTTGAAGCGTTTGTCTTATCATGCTCTGGTATGCATTGTCATCGCCCTCCCTTTCTCCCTCCCTTCCTTCCTTTCTCTTCTACACATCCCCACCTATCTTCTCCTCATCCACATCGCCACCCGTTTCCTGCCCACCCACTCCATCATGCGGTCCCTCAATGCGGCTTCTTAGCCCCACCTCATCGAGATGATCTGGTTGTATGTGGACGCGAGCTCTCTACTCTCTATGCGCGTCAACCTGTTTTTGGCGCGATTGCGCTAACGCCGCCCTGCTGTCGCCGCCCCTCATATTCTTTCCCAAGGGTCATGTCAGCACCATTGTGGTGGACCGTCCTGTTCTCTACAGCTTCATCGTCTTGGCCCTTGGGGGCTGCAGGCGCCTCCCAGACAGTGGACATTGTGGGCCCTTTCATTCGAAAGTCCGCCTTTAAACGATGGAATGCCTGTGGCAGTAGAATCCTAGATCCGCATGCATCGCCACCGCCACCGCACGAACCGCCAACCTGCACGGTAGTTCGAACCACACACAATGTCACCCTTCCTTTCTCTCTATCACTCACTTTCCACGTCGACACCATGGGGACGCTCGACGCAACCATGTACCCACACCTCGTGGACGCCATATTCGCACACGCAGATGCGCGCGCCCTTCTGCATCTCCGCACCGCCAACCGCGCCTGGCGCCACCGGGCGAACACCCTTCTCTGCGTACACTTGGCCTTCTTCGGCTCAGGCGTCGTCGGCGCTGTCGCATACGGGTCCATGATCCGCCACCCTGCCTTCCACACCTTTTTCGACGGAACGGCCGTCGACTGGAGAGACGCAACGGGAGCTCATCGGGTTGTCGACTTTGTGGGGTTGGGAGAGGAGTACACTACGCCAACCGGGTTCTTCGACACCGCACCCCCTGTTATGCGTATGTGGGAGAACTGCTGGGAAGATGATTACCGTTCCGAGCCGTACACTGCAGCGGAGACGGTCGTCGTGTTTGCATGGCGCAGTGTCCCTTTCGCCGATCCCGGCTTGGGAAGCTCAGGTCCCAGCACCGAATTGGGGTCCGCTGATGACGGGAACGGGGATACCACAGTCGCAGGAAGTGAGGAAGACGATGTGTCGGAGCGTGTGGACCACCACTACACCCCCATCAATTACCTAGGCGTGGGGACTCGCAAGCTCGTTGTCAATCTGTCTTCAGCATCGTTGATCCCCAACGAATTGGAATTTCAGGTGACGACCTTCGCCGCCGACTGGGTTGACAGTTGCGAGACGTTGGAGGAGATTGTGCTCATCCTCGCACTCGACGACCTTCCAACCGAACTCGACGAGGCCTCGCAGCTCCCGCGACGCTTAATGGACTCGTTATTCACCATCACTGAGAATTCAGGGGTCAAGCACACCATTGTCAACGCCGCCGCGTTCCCGTCCAACTCGCTCCACCTTGTGCCGCATGAGAACATCGAGGACAACCAACCCAAAACGTGGGACAAGTTTCAGAACGGCACGTCGCTGCAAGAGTGCGCCGAGTTCTTCTTCCGCGACTTGTTTGAGGGCAGTGAGGACGAGATGCCAGAAGTCGAATGGCTCTCGTATGAGGAATACGAGGCGAGGGTCGGCGCAGACTCGTTCCGCTTGGAGACAATGGAGTGCCCGTGGCCGGCTTAGGGCGCAACGGGCACAAAGGGCGAAAGGTCGAGCGATAGAGTCATGCATCTCTAGGGCGCTGAGGACACCTTGTCTACCATATTGGGCATGGGTACACGTGATGGCTCGGTAGTTGTTTTGGAATGCCAGCACAACAACCGTCCAAACTATTAGGTAGGGGCCCTCGGTGACCGGCGCCGGATCACCGGACCGAGTCGACAGCACGCCCGTACATTCCCAAACAAGTCACGCCCTCCGATATACAACAACCACTGTCCACATCTCACTACATGTCAACGACAACGTCCTCAACATTGATGATGGCTAGGGAACAGGTAGCAACGCTGGGCACGGATGAGAGGAGGGATCGGCACCCGACCGAATCCACCCCTCTTCAAACCGCAGCGAATCGCGGCGATCGCCCTGCGGAATATGGCTCCGACTTGACGCAACCCAAGCCAATGACTCTCACAGCCTTTCCCGACGCCGAGGTCAAGGGACCCACGCCACTTCCAGTCCGCCAGCTCTCCATTGTACTCTTCTTGCGCGTGACGGAGCCCATCTCCTACCTCGTGTGCTTCCCATTCATCAACCAGATGCTGCTCGACATTGGGGTAGTGGATGACCCGCGCCGGGCTGGGTTCTACGCCGGTATTGTGCGTATCTCCCAGATCTGAGCTGACTTTAGGTGGAGAGCGTGTTCGCGTTCACCGAACTCCTCACTGTCTTCCACTGGGGCAAGCTGAGTGACCGGATAGGCCGCAAGCCGGTACTCCTTATCGTGAGCTCGCATCAGGACAGCGTTGACTCAAGGGATGCGGGTTCAGCGCCCTCTCGGCGGCGACGTTCGGCCTCAGCACGTCTTTGGGCATGCTCGTGGCCACGCGCGCGATTAACGGCCTCGCGAACGGTAACGTCGCTGTTCTCAAGAGCGTGATAGGCGAAATCACGGACGAGAGTAACCAAGCGCGCGCGTTCAGCTTGTTCCCTCTTTCGCTGGCGATCGGGACCATCGTCGCTTCCATGGTTGGTGGATATCTCTCCAACATCACCGCGACCTTTCCGTCACTTGGAGACACATTGCCGCTCCTGGCTACGCATCCATACTTCCTCCCGTCGTTCATTGCCGGTGTCTTCCCAGCTGTTGGAGGACTGATCGCCTTGATCTGGATGGACGAGACACTGCCTACCAAAGAACCCTTCCATGGTATCGAGGAGGAAGAGCGAACCCTCTCAGCCCTCGAGTTGTTGCGCGACCCAACCATCTGGCCACTCATGTACAGCTTTGCGCTGATGTCACTCGAGGCTATCGCGTACCAGGCCCTCCTCCCTCTCTTCTTCTTCACGCCAGTCAACCTCGGCGGACTAGGTTTCAGCGAGATTCAAATCGGCACGGCGCTAAGTCTGCGCGGAATAGCGACCATAGGAGTCCAGCTCTTCGCCTTTCCTCCCCTCGTGACCAAGATTGGCGTAACCCGCCTCTTTCGTATCCTCATAGCGCTATACATCCCAACCTTCATCCTCCTCCCCTTCCTCAACATCCTAGCGCGCACCCACGGCGCCGGACTCGAATGGGCCGGTGTGGCCGCCGTTCTCCTCCTCGGTGCAGTGAGCAATATGGCCTTCGCCTGTAACCTAATCATGACGAACGACGCCTCACCCAATAAGCGCAGTCTCGGCGCTTTGAATGGTGTGTCCATTGATGATGGAGCTGACAATAGGCCTCGCAGCATTCTTCTCAGCCTGCACCCGAGTAATTGGACCCGGTGCGGCCAACACACTGTTCGCATTGAGTGTTGACCGTAACGCGCTGGGCGGCAACCTCATTTGGGCCGTCATGGTTGTGGTTGCCCTGGCTGGCTGGCACTCGAGCCTGTTCCTCAAGCGCGAGTATCGAAAGCGCGCGTGACTTACCAGAGTTGTATCACTTACTTTATCCTTGTACTCGGATGCATGCCTTGGGCCCACCGGCCAGAGTTATGCGACGGACGATGGTCAGGTGGTGTGGAACAAATATTGCTCCAGTGGGGGATTAGCCCCTCAAGTTCCCAAGCCGATATCTCAACGCGCGCAGTCTCAACTCTTATAAACCTTGGAGTGCCAAACTTCCCTAGCTTCAGGCTATCTAACGATACCAAGTATACAACTGTACTTGTATCAGGTGGGTGCCGGCGGGTTGGGAGGTTGGGAGGGTTGAATGTGGTAACGTGGAGGAACGGGTGGAGGTCACCACCATAGAGTCGTTAGGCTTCAGGCTTGGAAATACCTCACCGACCTCGAGCAGTCTGAGATGCAAGGCTAGCCACCCGATCAAACCTAGCCCCCCTGGTGCAGGCTCTGAGCAGAGCCCACTTTCGCACAGTCGGCTAGCTAGAACTCTCACTGCTGCCCATCCGCTGGATGCCAAGCTGGCTTTGACGTCAGAGTGGGAGGCGGTCTCAATGTTCCAGTTAGTACGCCACCTGCCGACAACGTCTTACGCCTGAGACGTGTCGGACCTAGCTACCCATGTGCGACGGGCTGCCACACGCCGAACGTCGGTTAGCTGACAGATCTTCTTTCGGCTACCACTACTCTATAGAGTCTCTTCCCACCCGCGTCCTTCATCTAGCTTGCAGTTCAAGATTCATTGCATTTGGCTTCGACAACAGTGGGTACGACCGTACCGTAACAAGCGGTACGACGCCCAGGATGCCGAGTTCGGAAGCGACGCTGACGCTTACGCGGTGTCCTCCTCGTCCACCACAAAGGTGAGGGGTGTGAAGGGATAGCCGCCCGCCTGGTAGAACTTGCCGGCGAACTCGACCTGATGTTAGCACGATACTGTGATGGTGTCGCTTCTTGGCTTTGATTGACTCACCCAGTGGAGACGCAGTGCGTGGAGGAACGCCGACAGGCCCTCCATGACACAGAGGATGCAGATCGTGAGTGTGAACCACATGGCGAAGATGGGCACGAGCATGAAGGTGCCACCGATGAGGCCGCCAGTATAGCCAAGCGCGCTGGCCATGGTCATGTCCCACAGCACCTCGGAGAGCTGGGCGTGTGCCAGCGACAGTGCCCAGAGACGGAGGTACGATGCCGTGTTCGAGATACAGCCGAGGCAGAACTCGATGGTATGGATGACTTGGTGCACGACGACCTCGCCCATGTCGAACTGGTGGTGCTCCTCCTCATCTCTAGCGACAGGCTGGCCTGCACCCTCCTCGTCGTCCTCGAGCTCGGCGTCAGTAGACGCACGCCCGTTGTCGGCAGCCGCGAGACCCTGATAGCCCTGGCTGGCAATGTTCTTGTGCTCCTTCCACTCGAGGTATGGGAGGGTACAGAGCATCCACGGCACACAGACGAGGGAGATGAGAAGTAGGATGGTCTGGACGAAGCCCTGACCACCGTACAGCTTTGAACCTTCGGGGACGGTGCCGGGCGAGAGGAACATGTAAATAAGCATGTTGAGGAGGCCGGGAGCAGGCAGGTCGCTCTTGCTCCAGTCGATCGCCCACTTGTACAGTATGCACAGGATGAGGTACCCGAAAATGCACCACATGAAGAGGATCTGAGGGACGAACTCGGCCCAGATGCGGCGGCGCTGCTTGAACTGGATGAAGTTCGGAACGTTGAGGCAGATGGCAAAGGTCATGTGGAGGACACCGATAACGATCGACGTCTTCATCTTGTACGAGTTGATGAAGATGAGTGCGTTGTCGGCACCGATCCAGAGCGGGTCGAGACCGAATGGGTAGCGGCGGTCAAGGAGGATCGCCGAGACCTGGCCCTCCGGGTTCTCGGGCCACTCCCATCCCGACTTCCAGATGTACATGGCCTTCGAGAAGATGTCGTTGTACATGAAGCCGGTGTAGACCGAGAAGATGCCCATGAGGACGATGATGTACCGACCGTAGAAGAAGGTCTGGAACATCTCGCCGCCCTTACCGATGAGGCTCTTCTCGAAGAGGATCATTGCGCCGGCAGCAAGAGCCGCGAGGAGACCGTGACCGACGTCGCCGAACATGCACGCGAAGAGGAAGGGGAACGTGATGACGGTGAAGAGACCGGGGTTGACCTCCTTGTACGTCGCCACGCCGTACGCGTCGATAATTGCCTGGAACGCCTCGGTGAACTTGTCCGTGCGGTGGAACGTGGGCGGCGTCTGCGTCGTGCGGAGCTCGGACAGGACTGCGGGGACCGACGTCCCGGCCGTCTCGGTTGCTCTGCGGAGACCAAGCTGCACGGCGGTGATGTCCGAGGTGGGCGTCCAGCCTTCAGCCACGAGGGTCTTGCGGCTCTGATCGAACGAAAGAAGGTTGAGAGTCTTGCATACCTCCTCCTCCTTGCGAACAGCGTCCTTCCACGCCTCGAGACCCTCAGCAATCTTGCTGAGCTCAACGCGGCGAGTCTGCGAGACGTTGTAGAGGACGGCGTCGACGTCCTCGAGGCGAGTCTGCGTCTCACGGAGAGCATCGGCCCTCTTATCCGGTGCCGAGTCGATCTGGTAGAGCGTGCCGCCCATCGACTCCGCGACCTTGCGGATCTTGGCCAGCAACTCGTCGCCGTGCGCAAAGATGATGAACACGTCCTTGTGGGTCGAGACGCCAGTGACAACGTCAACGAAGGGCTCCTCGATCTCGGAGTAGTTCATGTACAGGTTGCCGCGGAGGACGCGCCAGAGGATGCGCTCAAAGGTGGGCATGCGGGAGCGCTCGATCGTGCCAGCCACGAACTCGAGGTCGAAGCCCGTCATCGACGACTCGCCTGGAAGCGAGCCGTACTCGGCAGCAGCCTCGAGGAGAGGTGTCGTGCCATCCGGGTTGTCGTCAAACGACGAGCGAATCTCGGTGTGGCGGTACTCGGCCTCGTTGAAGAAGGCAGCGGTCTCGCGCAGTACCCACTTCTTCTCCTCAAGCTCGCCCTTGCGCTTGCCCAGGTCCTCCCACGAGCGGTTCATCTCGGCGAGGCGGCGCTCGTGCTCTTTGAGTTTCTCGTCCAGCTCGTCGAACGCGCTCTGAGCGCGCGGGCCGACGCACGTAAACGGCGGGATGGCAGAGAGGGGAGGGATGCCGATGGGTGGCTCGAGGTACGAGATTTGCGACTTGAAGAGGCGGACGCGACGAGCCATCTCGGCGAGGCGGCGCAGGCGCGGGGTGAACGGCCGCTGGAACGTCGAGAGCGACGGGTTGAGCTGGTATCAGCCGCGTATCAGTACAATAGCTCACATCCTTGAACTGGAAGTTGGACATCTCGCCGAGCTCGTAGATGGTGTCATGGGCCACCTCTGAGGGAATGTAGAGCTGCACGAGGCTCATGTCCTCGGAGCCTGGCGTCAGTAACATTGAAGAGTATAATAGCTCACGGAAGAGGCTCCCTGTCTGAGCTGCCATTGTGACGAGGGCCGTCGTGGCGAGCTATTGATGGGATGGAAGAGTGAGAGTGTGGTCGAAATGACCTGGTGATGTTAACAACTGGAGTGGGGAAGGGAAGGTCGTCACCTTGTCATCACCCAGGGCCACCCACCTGCCAACCAGTGACGTTTGGAGCATGGCCTTGGAGAGCGGGATCAAAGTGTGTTGGAGTTGAGAAGATGGGTCCGTGTTTTTACACCACGTGGACGCACAGGGTCAAGGAAGACGGGGATTTTGTATGTGGAGTGGGTGGACGCTCCGTGGGCCACCCAAAAGGCACCGTACAAACGGTGACCACCGCCGCACTGCCCCCCTCTCTTCTCCTTTACTTACGACAATAGTCCTGTTCTTACTGAGTTTGATCCCCACAACATCATTGCAACCACTTCTCATCTCCTCTCTTCCGCCTCATCCCTCCCCTCACCTGTGTCTCGCTTCATCTCCCTCTTTTTTCAACTCACCACTCTCAACATCTGCCCGCTCCACTGTATAATGATCATCTGACAATAACACTCATTCCGCACCATCAACACCTAGTATCACAAACCGTCCTCTATCATCTACCTCAACACCATCCACTAGTTAACAACATGGGCGCAATCCTGTACAAGCTCAGCATGGGCGTATACGGCACCGTGCTCGCTCTCGTTGGCTTCATCGCGACGTTCGAGGCGCTTATCCTCGCCATCATCGGTCAACGTTTCAACGTTGACTTTTACGTCGCGCGCACATTCTACTACATGTGTGCCCCCATCATCGGATGGTACATCGAGATGGAGGGTGAGGAGCACCTGCTCAACCTCCAGGCCACCGGGCCGGCCGTCATCCTCGGCAACCACCAGAGGTGCGCACCCCGGCGAGTCAAGCTGACAATAGCATGGTGGACATCCTGTACCTCGGCCGCATGTTCCCCAAGCAGGCAGCGATCATGGCGAAGAAGTCGCTTAAATGGGTCCCCGGTCTCGGGACATTCAGTGAGTCACTTGGACCCCTCCGCATCGCATCGCTGACGCCAGTGATGCTGTCAGGCTCCGTCTTCCTCGACCGCAAGAACAACAAGAGCGCTGTGGCGATGATGAACGCCGCTGGCGACGAGATGAAGAGAAAGAAGGTTGGTGGCAACGCGGGCCGCGCTCACGCAGATCTCGGTCTTCGTCTTCCCGGAAGGCACACGTCATCTTAGCGACGAGCCATTCTTGCTTCCCTTCAAGAAGGGTGCGTTCCACATGGCGATCCGGGCTGGCGTGCCCATTGTGCCGGTCGTGTGCGAGAACTACTCGAAGCTCCTCAAGCCGGGCAAATACTTCAGGAGGGGTACTATCAAGCTGCGTGGTGAGTCTGATATGAGCGCAAACATTGGCGCGACGCCCTGGTTACCGCACACAAACTGACCCCAGTCCTCCCTCCAGTGTCGACCGAGGGCGTCACGTCCGAGAACATCAACGAGCTCATTGAGAAGGTACAGACGCAGATGCTCTCAGCGCTCAAGGACATCTCCGTGCCAGCACCCGCGTCGCCAGTGTCGTCTACCGCGACGATCGTCGACCGCGCCAGTAAGAGCAAGAGTGTCGCCCAGACCGACGCTGCTGAGGACAGCGACGCGAGCGACGAGACCGAGGTCGAAGAGAACGTCAGCGAGTCGGACGGCGAGGTGCCTGCGAGCAAACCCGGCAAGATCGCACTAGCGTGAGCGCGTTGTAGCCGCGTATGGTATGCATGGCTCATCACATTTATTTTTTTGCATTCGTGGACAGTATGGTGTCGGACTTTTTCCATCCCGATGTCGGCGGCGTTGAGGGGCACATCTACAGCCTGAGCGTGGAAATGGCGCGCAGGGGACATAAGGTGGGTGGGCGGTCAGGCCGTCCAGAACGAGACGGCCACTTTCGCTCCTCCAGAACGCCGAGCTGATCCCAGGTCATCGTGATAACGCACCACCACGGCCGCCGCGTCGGTATCCGCTACCTCGCCCCTGGCATCAAAGTGTATCACGTTCCCTTCGTCCCTCTCGCTTCTTCAGCCTCGCTCCCAAACTATCTCCTCTTCCTCCCCTACTTCCGCTCCATCATCCTCCGCGAACGCATCCAATTAGTTCACGGCCACGGAACGCTCTCAAGCCTTGCCCACGAGGCGATGCACCACGGACCCCTCTTTGGCGTCCGCACAGTCTTCACAGACCACTCGCTCTTCGGCTTCGCGGACGCGGTAGGCGTGCTGACTAACAAACTCCTAGCCTCAGCCCTACGCACAGCCGACGCCGTGATCTGTGTATCGAACACCGGTCGCGAGAACACGGTTCTACGCGCCGAGCTCCCCCCAGAGAGAGTGAACGTGATCCCCAACGCCCTCGCGCCGAGTCAATTCGAACCCGCCCACCCTCCTCGCGAGCCAGAGAGCGACATCACAATAGTGGTGATCTCCCGTCTGGTCTATCGAAAAGGTATCGACCTCCTCGTAGCGTCAGCACCCGCTATCTGCGACCTCTTCCCCCGCGTCCGATTTCTGGTCGGTGGCGACGGACCCAAGATGGTCGACCTACTTCAAATGCGCGAAAAGTACGAGCTGCAAGACCGGGTCGAGCTAGTCGGCTCGGTCCGGCCATCGGATGTTCGCGGCCTCCTAACCCGCGGTCAGATCTATCTCAACACATCTCTAACTGAAGCTTTTGGGATTTCGATTATCGAAGCGGCTTGCTCTGGGTTGTTTGTGGTCGCTACACGAGTTGGAGGCGTTCCAGAGATCTTGCCGGCCGATATGATCGAGTTTGCGCGGGCAGATGAGGACGACGTCATTCGCGCTCTTACGCACGCTATTCAGACCGTCCAGAGTGGGCAGCATGATCCGATTACAGCGCACGAGCGCGTCAAGACCATGTACTCGTGGGCTGCGGTTGCTGAGCGTACCGAACAGGTTTACGAGAGGGTGCTTGCGTCTCCACAGAAGACCTCGTTCGAGCGCCTGGCAGCACACTTTGCTGGAGGCCCGGTTTTCGGACCCATCTTGTGCGCTATCCTCGCGGTGCAGTGGTGGTTCCTATGGTTCTTGGAGATCGTGCTCCCTCGAGAGGGGATCGACGATGTCATGGCTGACTGGGATGCCGCGAGGTTTGCCGACGTGAGCGATGGGATAGAGGTGTACTGACGCCAGGCGGTTGAGCGCGAAAAGAAGACTGCCAAGATTGCCGAAGCGGACGCAGCAGAATGAGGAGCTTGTCGATGGACCAATACCCCCATCTTGTCCATATCCTGCATGGATACCACGTACACACTCCCATACATCATTGCGACAGAACTATGCATGATGGCAACTCTACTGTACTTTACGCCGATCTACTGCCTACGCGCGCACCGCACACCGCCCTCGCTCAACACGGTTACAGGTTCCAGAACTGAACCGCGGGCGACCCGGGCTCGGACATCTCGACGCGCTCCGGCGACCAGCCTTCGCTAGCACCGTTAGCCTCGATGTGCTTCCTGGCATCGGCAACCGAGACGACGTCGACAGTGGTGTACTTGAGCTGTGACTTGATGTATGGCGAGAGGAGCTTGAGGGCCTCGAGCTCGTCGAACGTGAGCTTGGACTCGAACGCACGCTTGCCGGCTGTCGTCGCCTTCTTCTTCAGCAGCTGGACGTACGGCATCGCCTTCTTGTCCTTGTTCATGCCGGCGTCGGCAAGCGCCTTGCGCATAGCCACCTCGTCGAGCGCACCCGCCTTCTCGTCCCATGCCGAAGCGACAATGCCCATCGTCTTGACCTGCCATGCTGGGAACTCGGTCGCGACGTAGATGCGTGCAGCCTTGGGCTTGGAGGGGTCGAAGACCGGTCCGGTCCCCTGCTTGCCCTTTCCGCCCTTCCTGCGGCCAAGCGAGAGCTCAGCAGAGCGCACAGAGTCGACAACACCGCGCAGGTACGCGAGCTCGTCGAGGGCCTCGACGTGGACAGAGCTCGAAGGCTTGGGGAAGGCGGCGTTCTGGACCGACGACTTCTCGCCGAGGATGTCCTGCCAGATGAACTCGGAGAAGTGGGGGGTGAAGGGTGCAAGGAGGAGAGCGTTGTTGCGGATCCACGACAGGAGGAGGTCCTTATGCATACCCTGACCGCCGTTCTCAGGCTGCGACACGACACGGTACCAGTTGCGCGCGTTCTCAAAGTCGTAAAGGCCGAGCTTGAGCGCCTCCTTGAAGTTCATCTCCGAGTATGCCTTGTAGGCGCCCTCGACCAGGCTGTCCATCTCGGCCTGGAACTGCTTATCGTGCTCGTTGAAGGCACCGGTGCGAAGGCTGCCGGCCTCCTTCTTGACCTCCTCGGCCCACGTGCAGGCAGTGTGCAGACGGAGAATGGCAGCGTTGGCAACCGTCTCCTCGAAGTTGGCGTCTGTGATGTCGTCACCAGCGTCAGCAAGGGTGAGACGGACGGCGTCGGCGCCGAACTTCTGCGTGGCCTCGCGCATGGTGAGGAAATTGCCTGTGGACTTGGACATCTTCTTGCCGTTAAGCATGAGGTGACCGTTGGCGCGGACCGAGCGGGGCCAGTGCTTCTCGGGGAAGATGGCGGCGTGAACGTAGATCCAGAAGGTAAGGTGGTTAGGGATGAGGTCCTTGCCCGATGAACGGATGTCGAGAGGGTAGAAGTACTGGAACGAGTACTTGAGCTCGGCTGCGACCTCCTTGGAGATCTTCGAGTCGGCCGGGTACGGGCCGTCGCGGAGAATGTGCTCCCACATGGCGTCGGTCATGTCCTCAGGCTTGATGCCGTACTTGCCCTCCTTGCCCCAGCGGTCGGTGTGGAGCAGGTTAGCAACAGTGTAGTACGACATGTAGATGGTCGAATCGGAGAGCGACTCGACGAGGAACTGCTGGTCCCAAGGGAGCTTGGAGCCAAGACCGTACGAACGCGCACACGCCCACTTGTTGAGCCAGTTGAGGACAGCCTGGAAGTTGTGGCGAGTCTCGGGGACGAACGTGTTCATCTTGGCGAGGAGGTCCTCGGCAACCTTCTTCCACTCCTCCTCTCCGTAGTCGAGGTACCACTGGTCGACAAGGGCGACAACACACACGTCCGCGGAACGCGAGATAACCTCGCTCTCGGGCTCGGCGTAGGGAACACCGAGACCGGCGTCGATGAGCTGCTGGCGGACCTTGGGCTTAGCGTCCTGGACAGACTCGCCCTTGAAGTCCCCGACGGTCATGACACCGCTGTAGAAGCCCTCCTTGTAAGCCAGCTCCTTGGCCTCGGCGAGCTGCTTGACGTCACGCTGCGACTGGATCTTAAGCTCGGTGCAGAGCTTCTCGGCAGCCATGTCACCGTACTTGGGCGTCGAGAGGACCGAGATGGGGTCGACAGCGGCCCACTTGGGGTCGATCTTGTACATCTCGGGCTTCTTGCGGAGGTCCATAAGGGTGCGGTAGTCGTCGGGCGAGTCCGAGGGAACCGACGTGACGACACCGGTACCCTTGGTGGCGAGGACGCCCTCCATGGGAAGGACGTAGACCTCGGGGACGACGCCGAACGGAGGGTTGACCTTGGTGCCGATGATCTCAGCGCCCTTGACGGAGACGACCTTCTTGAAGACACCCTCGGGGCTGGCGAAGGTGCCCTGGTAGGCCATGTTGCGGGCAGCCCGGTCGGTGAGGAGCCAGAGCTCAGAGTCCGACGCCTCGTAGAGGCCGTAGTCGAGGTTGGGGCCGACGAAGCAGTTGGTCTGGCCGTACATGGTCTCAGGGCGGAGAGTGGCGGCGACGAGCTGAACAGTCTTGCCGCCGACAGCCTGCTTGACCTCTGAGGAGACGTCCGGGCCCCACTCGAGGACCTTCATCTTGACGGCAGTGTACTCCTGGGGGTTGACAGCCTCACCCGACTGGCGGTCGTGGTCCATGCAGGGCTGGCCGTCCTTGGGCGAGTAAATGGTGTAGCGCTTGCCGAACTTGATGCGGCCCTGGTCGTGGAGCTTGTTCATCTGCCAGCGCACAAAGCTGTCGTAGTAGAGGTTGGCAGGGGTGGTCAGGAACTGGCGGCGCCAGTCAACGCGGGCACCGAGGTTAGTGAGGTCCTCGGTGGCGATGGGCGGGAAGAACTCGAGCCAATGGAGGGGCTCGGCGAACTTCTTGATATCCTCGCGGGGAACACCGATCAGCTCCATGATCTGGAACTGGTAGGTGAGGCCGGTAGACTTAGCGTTGAGCTTGCCCTTCTTGGCCTTGGAGGGGTCGGACGAAGCGGCCTTCTCAACCTTCTCCTCTACAGCGTCCTCCTTGAAGCCCGAGAAGTCCTCGCCGAACATCTCCATTTCCCTGATGAGCTTGTCGGCGGAGGCCTGGTGTGAGCGCACGCGGGCCGAGCTCAACCTACCTTGATGGGCATGCCGGTGGCGTGATAGCCGACAGGGAAGAGGACACGCTTGCCGCGCATACGCTCGAATCCAGCAGCAAACTCGACCTTGGACACGGTGAAGGCGTGGCCAAGGTGGAGCGAGCCGTTCATGTAGGGGTAAGGGAAGGTGCCAAACCACTTGGGGTGCTTGGCCTGGACCTCCTCCATCGAGAGGCCCTGCTCGAAAAAGTCGGCGTAGTTCTTGACGCCCTCGGGAAGCGGCGCGGGGTCGGTCTCAAACGCACCGGCCTGAGCCCACGCCTGCTGAGCGCGCTTCTCGAGCTCAACAAGGTAGTCACGCTTGCCGGTCTGGGGTAAGTTGAGACTCTCGAGCGGTCTTGTGCAGGAGGGCAGGGCGTTGTGGGAGAGGGGCTCGAGCGGACATCACAGTGCGCTTCGACGCGATTCATGGCGACTTCCACCGCATGTCTCAAAACTCTGCCATCTGTGGGCGCGGAATCGTCCCGAGATCTCGGACAGATCTGTGGACAAACAACCTTCCTCAAGAGGTGTGGCCCACCCCATACCCAACTCAGTAGTCAACACCTACCTTCTCCATTGTCACGACCGGCTGGGTCGGCGCGTCGTTCTTGGACGCCATGTCGTCAGAGTTGAGACGGGGGATAGAGGTGTGGAGGGAGCGAAGTCTCGGCGCGATGGCAGCAGCGGGAGCCGAGGGAAGGAGTGAGAGGCCGCTGCGGATGAGACGGGGGGGGATCGTTTTTAGGGGGCGCACGTCGACTCGCGCGGCGTGCTGTTGCAGTAACGTTGAAATAGATTGTGATGCAAGGCGAGTCGAGCGAGATGGGTCAGACGGCGAGCACCGTGTTGGTGGCAGTGAGTCGAAAAGAGTGCATTACGTAAGTGTAAAAATGAGGTGGTGTAAAATTCCGATATCAAGTTTCGTGGGGTCTCCGCGTGATCGTCGCCGACGAGCTTTGTGGGACCGCCAATTCCGCCAAATAGATGCTTGTCGATCGCCAAAGGTCCTCCACCCGTCCTCCTCAACCTACCTCCACACCGACTTAAACCGTCTCTTTTGCAGTCGGCAGGCTCCCCGCGCGGCGCGTAAACATCGCCGACGGACTGGCGTTGATGTCACGCTGGCGTGGAGTCTGGCTGCTGCTCGAGACCGAAGGTCTAGTGGAGTTGGAGTGGTGGAGGAACATGGGAAACTCGCCGCAATTTCCTTGCGCTCTACGGTGTTCTTCAGCTCCGACGTCACGACTTACGTCGAAGCTCCAATGCCGTTGACATAACATATAAAGGTCTGGTCGCCTCGCCTCACCTCGGCCTCGGCCTCGCCGACCGGACATCGTCAGAAAGTCCTCACGTTGATTACTTGACCACTCCACAGCTCCAATGACGATCCCCAAGCACTATGGTGAGTGGCACTTGCCCCCCTGACTAAACCCAGACCGACTCCAATAACGTCCTCCAGACTGCCGTTGACAGCCAGGCCCAATTCTTCACGAAAGGCTCCCAGCGTGCCCCGTTGCAGAACTACCCCTCCGACGCGGGACTCGAGTACGAGACGGTGTGGTTCCTGGCTGTTGACTTCGACGGTGTCATGCTCGAAGGGTGGTGAATCCCGCGCCCCGGCGCCACACCCGTGATCCTCTGTAACCATCCAATGTTGTTCAACAAGGGTGGCTACCCAGGCTCGAGGCCCGGCTTTGACTCCTTTGGCGCCATCGACGTCAACTTTATCCCGGACTCTGCGCACCTCCATAAGGCGGGGTACGCGATCCTGGCGTACGACCAGCGCACCCACGGCCGCTCGTGCAGCAACTGGGGCGAGACGTCCATCGTGGGTGCCCACGAGAGCCGTGACGTCGCTAGCGCGATGCGCTTCCTCTCAACGTGGGGCCCGACGCGTGACATGGAAGTCGCGCTCTATCTCCGCTGGATGGGTGCCAACTCGGGCATCGCGGCGTTCAAGAACTTCCCGCAGGACATGGCCCCGGCTAGAGCCTTTGTGGATCTTCAGCCGGTCAGCGCGGGCGCGTTTGTCGCCAAGGCTGCCGACGGCACCGGCGTGGATGTCGCCAAGGCGCTCCAGGGTTTCGACAAGGGCGTGTGGGCGGTGATTGGCCTGCGCGCAGCTGACCTTCCCCCACAGAGCTCGATTGCTCACGTCAAGATCCCCACGCTCGTCGCGCAGGTCAAGGACGACGTGCTCGTCGATGCTCCGAAGGATACGCAGGGGGGAGATCTTTGACGGGCTCTGCACCAGTGAGAAGAAGCTCTACTGAATCATGGGGACGAACGGCCGCTCCGACGGCTACAACTACTTTGGGGACACACTGGACGAGTTGCTCGGCTGGTTTGCAAAGTACTTCCCGGCCAAGTAGATTAACCAATTGCCAAGAGCATAAGCTTATGATGGTCATGCTGATCATGCAAGTTGCTCATTGCGGGTGGGGTGACGCTGATCCCACACGATACTCGGGACGCAGGACGGGCGCAGATTAGATTTGAACGGTGACAGCAGGCAATTTATCTCCTGATCTCCTGTAGAGCTGCAAAGCTGAACCGCTAACCATCCAATGAGATTATCCGGCGACTACCAGCCGGCGTGCGAGCGACTGCGCAACTTGGCATAGCGGCCATCCGTTGTGCCTGGCCACCTGTGGGACCCAAAGGCCGTCGGACTGCTGCCAACCTACAGAGACCGGCCTTCGGCCTCCGGCCTCCGCTGAAGGCTTGACAATACTCGCCCCATGGCCCATTGACTGACCACTGATCCCACTCAGTTGTACCTGCCGTTCATTGCTCCGGCCTCGCTCCATTATCTCCGATTTCCCACGGAAACCCACCAGCGGCCGAACAGTGAAGTGACGCTCATGACCCTAGTGTGGGGCTCATGGACCTCATGTGAAGGGTGGCAGCGTGCGGCATGCCACAATGGATCATGTTGAATATGGCAGTGTAGCTGGTGCAGAGGGACGGCGACTGATATCTTCTCCCCGTGGCCCCGTTGTTTCCAGACCGGACTTTGAACATATGGAGGGGAGAAAGATAGGGTGGTCCCACTTGAGTTATCTCACGCCAACCCAGAAACCTGGCAGTGGCATGTATACATTACCGTTGGCTGCCAGGGTGATAGGGCCTCTCATAGCATGACAGTCCAAACCATGGCTGTCCTGCCTTAGTTGTGACTGCCCTCAGATGACCAACAACCTTCCTCCGGCCTTTGCCATGAGATGATCCTCGCCACCGCGAATCCATGGCAATATGGCTTTCCACGAGTGCACCAGAGGCTAGAAGCCAGAGGGCTGGCTGACCTGCACTGGCTGACCAGATTTTACGCCATGAATCATGAGGCGCTTGGGTTGGGCCCAGTAGTTATCGCGAACGAGACAGTTCGGTCCTGATTGCTGGATCGACATGATCCTCCATTGGGCGCAGATTAGATTCAGCATGGATCAGCTCCGCAGATGAGCAACGTCTGCCGATCCAGTGAGGTAGCAATCATGTGGCGAGGGTTTTAATGAGTTTTTGCCATCGATCTGATCGAGTGCAAAGTGCGAACAAGCGGACCAAGGCCGACCGACTACTCTGGCACCTTCCCTACTACCAAGGGTGGAGCTGTCGAAAGAGATATAAACCCCCCCGCCTTGACCAACTCATTTCTTCACAGCACTCCTCTTCATCTACTCTCCCACTCTCAGTCTCCACCCCACAACACCCAACCACTTCGCTTCACCCTCACTTCTCACTACTACAACACACCCACTTCATAAACTTCAGAATGCTCGCCAAGGCCCTCGTCGCTCTCTTCGCCGCCGCTGCAGTCATCGCCGTCCCGGCTGACAAGGCCGCCCCCTTCCTCGCCAAGCGCGGCACCCCTGCCCTCCCTCCTCCCCCTCCCGCCAACCCCAACTGGCCCCTTGCCCCCCTTGCCCCGGCGGTACCTACCCACCCCCCCCTCCTCCTCCCCCTCCCCCTCCCCCTCCCTGCGCTTACCCGTGCGGCGGCAACTGCATCCCTCCCGGCACTGTCTGCTGCGGGGAGTCCGGTGAGTCATCTTCGCCCGCTCTCTACTCCACTCATCTTCCCTTCCTGCTCCGCTGACGACAGGAACCTTCTGCCCCAGCAACTGCGAGTGCAGTACCAGCGGCGAGGGGGAGCACCTCATCAACATCTGTATCGCCGCCCTCGGCCTTGACATTGACATCCTCTAGCCGGGTGAGGCCGCTGCTCTCCAGGCATCTCTGAGTCACACTAATTCAAGTGCATCAGCCGACTATCAACAACACGACTTCAAGGATCCTTCATCTCTGTACATCACCTCTTTAGCTTCTTCTTCAGCGGCAACTCTTCTGCTGCCACTCTCATTTCTCTTAGGTAGCTCCGCTCTCTCGAGCCTAAGTTGTACATCGCCGCCTATGAACAGTCCTTAAACCCCTCCATTACCGCTGCATCTTGGATCCTTCGGCTTCCGAAGGCCAGTGAGTGAACGGGTGGACGAGATGGTCGGCGGTGACAAAAGCTCCAGGTTTTTGCTAAATTCATGTCGTTTTCCCCTCCGCGCCAACCAAACCATCCGAAGAGCTCCATCGCCGCCGCTCGTCTCAACATGGTCCCAACTCGGCAACTCCCTTTGATCTTCGGACAGCCAGACGGCGTGTCCTGCCACTGTAATCAAGCACCCTCACGCATGTGTGAGTGCGTCAGCCTCAATCGTCTACTCCGACTGGAAGTTGAGTTAAAAGGCCAACGGAAAGAAGCCCTTCTTCGCCTTGACTTTAATGCAATGCCCCGCATAATCCCTCTGCAGTGCGTTGTCTTGTGCAGCAGTGCGAGGTTGATCAATAGTCCGATATGGCCGTGTTAAAGGCCGTTAGTGACATCAATCGCACTCTACTTTCTCCTTGAGCCGTCAAATTCCAGGATCAAGTAATACACAGCTTTGTGTATCAAACGCCGAGCTCTATATCCTGTCGTCGGCGCGAAACTACGCAAGAACATATGAAAGAGACGGTAATGATAGTGGCGCAGGACCTGGGACCTGGGTGCTCTCTCCATCCCTGATGCCAACTGATGTACAGTAGAATTCAAGGCCGCCACATCTGCCCAGGGCCATGTTCCACCCTACACCGGTAAAGTAGGCCATATATCATATCTCTTCTACATTACACCGAACTCTCTCTCTCCACGATGCGCGCCCTCCTCCTGGTCATCCTGGCGCTCTCGGCCGCCCAACCCAACCCCATCACCCAAGCCAGCACGGCGCGCCTACCCGACTCCCCAGGGTGTACGTACTGCGCCCATGCATGTCTGCCCCACAACCATGAGTGCCGCCATACCTGGACAGGTGCGTTAACCCATGTATATCGCTGACTCAGGCGAATACTGTACTGTCGGAATTCAGGTGTGTTGAGCTGGGTGAGCTTAATCAGGGTGTGCCAATCGTACGGGTGTGTCCGGCGATGAGATTAGGTTGTACTGTAGCTTTCCACAAGTCTCACTTAATCTTCTGGCGTTACTTCCTCGGTGTATCGTAACTATTAAATACCTTCGGGGAGCGGCCCTCACCTGTTTCCCTGATCCCAAACCCGAAATGCCTGAGACTGCCCTTTGGTTTATCATCTGGGCTCCCGAGACGGGACAAGCCGGTTGCCTTGAAAGTTACTCCTTTCATTGCCGAATATCCGCGAGAGAGATAGAGAACTGGTGGTGAACTGGAACAGGATCTTCCCAGTGCTGGAAGGGAGGTGATCAACGCTGTGAGATTGGGTGACGGAAGTATATCCTCCAGCGCGGTTTATTGCCTCATGTGAATAGGGCTAGGGCCGCGAATTTGCCGAAATCTACGTCACTGTTCACACTAATCACACACTGAAATGACTCACCTAGCCACCACAGTGTTCAGATCCCCTTGTGAACCACACTCTCAAGCAAACCCTGCCACCACCAACCCACAAAGGTGGCAACGTCTGCAGCGCACAAGCCGATACACACTCGAATTGAATCACTGCCAACTGGCTACTATCGCCCGCGCCATTGCGGACATAAACACGCCTGCAGTTTCAAGACGCGGCAGCCTCACTGGAAGTTACATGCATATATTCAATGTTCGATAGCGTAGTATTAACAACTGGGGCTCAGCCCGATTAAGATCTGGAGGCAGGCTAGAACGCGACACCGACTTCGTGCGCACGCGCGTCCCGCCTCCCAACCACGTATGGGTGCGCCAACGTCGTAATGTCGACGACCTGCGCGTTGAGCGCCTCGTCATCGCTCATCTCGCTCATCAAGCTGATGCTCGAGATCGAACCGTGCGGCGTGTGCCGAACAGTGCTGACCGAGCAGTACGAATCGCGCTCGCCGATGCGGCCAAGCTGCGGCGTGCCGTACAGCGCCACACGGTGGGGATGCCAGCTCGACATGCGGTTCGAGTTCGGACGCACGCGCACGTCGCCGTCGTCTGCTGGGGACACGGAAATGGCCGGCTTGGTCTCGTTCATGTCGAGACCGAGGCCGAGACCAAGTCCAAGACCCGGGTTGTCTGGGAGCTCGGAGCCAATCATCACGTTGTCAAACGCCAGGTCGAGCGTGTCCAACTCGGGCGACGATGTGATCGACCGCTGCGAGTTCCACGAGTACGTGGTGCAGTCCGAGGACGAGGACGGCATACTTCCGTGTGACATGAGCGACGGGAGCGACGCTTGCGAGCTGTAGCTCTTGGGCGTGGGGGGGAGGGGACCCTGAGGAGGCGCAGCAATCGTCTTGCGCCTTAACTCGGCGTCCTCGCTGGGCACCTGGGGAAGAGCGCGAGTTGGCGGCGAGGTGGACGAGGCCTTCTTGACGGGCGGGGGGTAGTTGGTCATCATCACCGGGGCCGCCGAAACCGGGCGAGGTGAAGAGTAGTCGAAGACGGGCTCGGAAACATCAACGGTGGCTCTGGCCTCCGCCAGGCGGCGGGCAGCTGCATTGGCCATCATCGCCATATCTTCGTCTAGAGGCGGAAGGTCGCACGCAAGGGCCGCGAGCTCGGCAAGCGACTGCGAGATTGACCGGCCGTCGTCATGCGCCTGGTACAGTGACGCCGTGTGACGCTTGGGCGACTTAGGGAAACGGGGAGGCGGCGCCGGCACAGGCTGAAGTGCGAGCGAGAGGTTGCGAGCTGTTACAGTCTCATCCTCGGTGCGCACCTCGGTCTCGTCGGTGCCCGTGTCCGATTCCGTGTCGCTCAGATCCAACTCTTCAAGCGACACAGTGTTGAGGTGGATTGGTGATCCGACCAGCAGACCGTCGTTTAATCGCGGCGACTGCTTGAACTCGTCCAGGTCAAAGTCGAGCTTGCGCGCGGTGACAGCCTCCTCAACCTCCTCCTCCTCCTCGTGCATGACCTCGAGCGTGCGCTCCATCGACGCGCTGCGGCGGCGCTGCCGCTCAGAGGATGTGCTTCGCCGGTGGGTTGGCTGGTCGGCCACAGCGTCCTCCTCCGCTGCGCCTGGAGTCGCAGGGATGACGTTGAACATCGGCACGTCGTCGGCAGCACCTGGCGGCAGGGGGCTGGTGTGCTTAGGCGGGGTGGTCGGGGTCGGTGTCGGTGTCACGGAAGAGCGGCCATTGGAAGGAAAAGTGAACGCCTGCGGCCCACTGTACACGGGACTGTAGCCGTGGCTGCCAGCACTGGAGGCATAGGCGTACGTCGGGTAACCCGAGGCTGTGGCGAAGTGGCCGTTATTGGACATTGGCGAAATGCCCGGGGATGAAGAGTGGCCAGTCGAAGACGACGAGGCGAACGTCGAGATCGAGGCAATGGAGGCTCTTGTGCTTCTGGTCGAGCGCATCTGGGGTCTAGAGCTGACACGGCGAGCACGCGACGACGTCGACGACATGCTGCTAACAGGTCTGCCCTGTGACTGGGGCGCAGCGCGCACCGTGCTCTGGCTACTCGTGCTCACGCTGGATGTAGGACGCGTCGAGCGGTATGTGACGGGCGGCGGCGCGCCCCGCGCGACGGGCGTGTACGGCCGGCATGCGGCGTCGGCGGGTGACTCGGGTACGGCAGCGTACGCGGTCGAGAGGCGCGAGCCTCCAACGGGCGAAGGCGTCGAGTTGCGCGGAGTGGTAGATCTTCCCGAGGAGACAGACCCAGAGCGCGCCTGAATCGGAGTGGAGGGGACGTGTGCCTGGGGTGACAGCGAGCGCGAGTTTAGTGCCGCTGAAGCAAAGTAGGAGCCAGTCGAACTTGCAGAGTTTGTTGAACCGACAGTGAGTGCCGGGGATGGGAGGCTCGAAGTACGCCAGCCAGGGGAAGGTGTGTGCGCCGACAGCGAGGGCGACGCCCTGTCGCGTGCCGATCCGGCCGAGAGGGAAGGCGAGGGGATGGGCAAGGGCGGGGTTGGGGAGGCCGAGTCGATGCGGAATGCACTCGGAGGCGCGTGGTATCCAGGTCTGGGCGAGCGGTTGCCAAACGTGACGCGGGCCGTCTCGTGATCGTCGTCGCTCGCGGAGCGCGACGGCCGGCGGCGGAGGATGCTCTTGGTCTTCTGGAGGGTGGGGACGTAGCTTGCCTCTGGGCTGGGGCTGGGGGACGGAGCGCGCTTGCGCCAGAATTTGAAGCTATTCGGGTTGGGCGAAGTGGTGGGCAGTTCTGGCGACAGAACCTCAGTGCCGCGATCTGTGTCTGCTGGCGCGGTTGGGAGAGGCGGCACAACGGTCGGACGCGCCGCGTCGGCGGAGCCCTTGGAGGTCCTGCGAAGGCGGCCCAGCGATGCCTTGTGCTGAAGTGTCTGGAGGATGGTCATTATGCAACGACGATGCAGTGGCGAAGAGAAGAGTGAAGGGACAAAATTGAAGATCAAGTGGTCGTCGCTCTCGTATGAGTGCGAACGGGGAGCGGAAGTGTAGAGTCGGGCGAGCGGGCGGTGGGGCGTTGGGCGTGACGCGTGACCCAGTTCTGAGAGAGACCAAGTTCAACTGTCGGATGGGTGACGGGAGTGTGAAATGAAGAGTGAAGAAAGTTGTCAAGTGACAAGAGTGACAAAAGTGAGATGAGGCGGTTTACAAGAAATGATCAAGAGGAAAAAAAGTGGAAAGATGAATAGGGTGATGAAGAAGATGACAAGTGTGGGGAAGAAGAGGAAGAAGATGATGAGGAGTGGTGGTGAGGAGCAGTTAGTGGTGAGACAGTAGCGCGTTTTGATTTGGCTTTGGCTTTGGTTTTGGCTTTTCGGTGGCTGGTCAAAAGCAAGTCGCGCTAAAGGTCTAGAACCGAGCAGGCGTTTGGCGTCGTTGCCCCTCAACTCAGCCACTAAACTGTTACTCTCAAGTTATCGTCGTTGTCCCAAAGTTAGTGCCTAACTTTCCTGTAACAAAGTAAAAGATAGAGAGAGAGAAGAGGTAAGAGGTAGAGAGGGCAAGAAGGAAGTGTAGAATCATCAGGAACAAGGTTGAATACCCCTTTCCCTGATACAAAGTTTGTTCCTGAAAGTCACCTCTGCTCATATGCTTTTAGTATTGAACAGTTTTACTTTGGACGCGATTTGACGCGCCTCTCTTCTTCCCACGCTTTACTCAATTAGATCCCTATCTCGACTTTGTTACCTTTAGCTCACTTGCCTACCAAACTTTTATTCTCATCAAATACCCCGACTGTAAACCCCATGTCCTGACTGGTCCTGACTGGTCCTAACTGGTCCTAACTGATCCTAACCGTCCTGACCCCAATCACCATGGTCCTTACCTGCACGACGCGTCGTACTAACTAGGGGTTGAAGACATGGAGGCCTTGATGGTCTGGCAAGGGGTATAGCAGGGTTTATGGGTGGGCTGGTTTGGGCCTGGGTCCAGTTGTGTCGCCCACATTCCATTTCCAGGCTATCGTACTGTAAGTACGCACGGACTAGTTCAGCGGGTCTCCGCCTCCCCACAACCACTTTACCGCATTCCATTGGCACGAGCACTTCCCTCATGTATTCAGGCCTGTACAGGAACTCCCACGGAACTGCGGCCTTGGTTCTCAGCTCTGGGCCAATATGCCTACAAGGCTCGGCACCTGCCAGACTCGGTACCAGCCGCCACAGAAGAAAGTTATGCGCGTGAACACCGAGGTACTAGTACGCATCCCAAACTCAACGACATCTGGACTTGACAGGAACGCGTGACGACCAATGGACAATGGAGACACGGAGCTACGGAGTTACGGAGGCAACCCGGGAGATCGGCGCCATCGTATGTGCAAGTCACCCGGTTCGGTTCCGGCGCAGGGGCAGCTGACCCAGAACCGGCATCAGCGTGACATGGGGTGGTCGACTTGATTATGATCATGAACGACACGCTTGACGAGAATGGCAACCTCAACGCGTCCATTCCTCGAGCACCGTTACCCTGGTGGTAGACTGACACGCACAGGCATGAACAAGTGGACAACGAGGCTTTGATACAGAAATACGCCTGCGCGCCTGGACGCGTCCATTCCTCCGAGAGGACCCGCGAGACATGTCTAAATCTGTCTCACCCACCCCTCATACCCTCATCTCATGACCCCATCCCCATGAATTGACCATGTTGAGTCTGAATTGTCATCAATCCCGTGTTTCTTAAGCGTCTCTCCATTGCTGTTCTAGGCTTCTCTCCATTGCTGTTCTACGCGTCTCTCCATTGCTGTTTTACGCGCCTCGCATTTCTGGTTGTCCTGTATCTTTTCGCCCTCAAGCTCAAAGCTCAAACTCGCCATGTCGGCATGTCACAGTCGGATGTTGCTGAGTTGCAACGCTATAAAGGCACGCTGAGCCACTAGATTATCAGGTCCGTGAGTGGCCTGAGTGGGGATTATGAGTCAGGTTTTGGCTGGGTACGGGTCAAGCGTGGCGTGGAAGTGGCGTGGTCTCTCAGGTTTCAGGGCTGAGGCGAGGGAGCGAATGTTGGCGGAGCAGATTGAGTTGGTGGCCGACAATGGCCGGGTGGCCGGGTGGCCGACTTGGAGCTATCTAAGGGGATTAGGTGCCGAATCAGACTGATCCAGAGAGCTGAGCAAGGAATGCTGCCAGCACTAGCAGGCCTCTTTCAGAAGATATCGCCCTGTCGCGCCGTCGCCCTGTCCGAGTCCGTGTGAACTCGCTGCTCCCGAACAGCGACCAAGTTGCGACGTCCGTGTGTACCTGGGCCTGACAAGTCATGTGAAGTCATGTGAGTCAGATCGTGAGCCAGATCATGGAAAAGCGTAGACACACATGTGCATCCTGGAAAAACTCCCTTCTCCTCCCCTCGACGCTGGCACATTACATTATGGCTACGGACAGTGTGCACCAGCCACCGCGCTGCGATTCCATATACAGTACCCAGATAGACTCCCCAGGCTCTACCTCTTCTCATCTACTTGTCCTTCTTACGCGGCTTCTGTCTGCCCTCACGCTTGGCAACTGCGCGCGCTAGTTTCAGTCCGCACGCATTGCACAGATCCTTGACGCCATTCTCGCCCTTGCGCCATTCGGGGCTCTCGCGCGTCCCGCACCCACGGCACTTCTCGATGTCGCCAGGCGGCCGGACTAGCGGCCGCGTACTTCCCCCGCGCGTCTGCGATACTGGCGCATGGTTCACGGGCTCAGCCGCGTGACCGTACCCCGCATCATACTGCGCTGGCGGCGGGTACGTCCCTTGCGCAGGGTACTCCGAAGCAGCGAACGTCGGCGCTGGCGCCGCGTATCCCCGCTCATACTCGGGTCGCCATTCTTGTTGTGGCCCATTGGAGACGGCTGGTTGTGGTGGGTGCGCAGGAGGCGCCTGCTGCGGGGCACTCTGTTGGGCGTTCCAACCCTCGTGCGTCGGACCGGCCGGACCGGCAGTGTTGTTGGGCAACTCGTACAGGTTTGTCGTCTGGAAGCAGGAAAAGACGATCTTGCCGTACGGGATGAAGACGGAAGTGACGTGTCGGTACAACCCCTCGGTGCGTATCGAGTGCTCGGCACCGAACCGTGTCGTACAGTTGGTGCGCACCTCGCCTGGTTTAGCCGCCAATGCATTCGGATCCATGTCGACACCGCGCATCAGTTCGGCGTACTCGTCCGCGTCGTACAGCCCGTCAAACTGTTGCGATGACTTGTCTGTTGGCCGCGCTGGCGGCCACGTGAACACCAGAGTCGTAGGCTGCGCGGCATTGTGGTGGACCGCATGGATCTGTAACACACGCGTTGGCGGATACCGGGTTCGTGGTGGTGGGGTGACGTTGTTCGAGATACTCTGCTGCAGTGTTTGGAGGTCCTCGTCCGTCATGCCGGTGGAGCCGCAGAAGTTGGACCAACCTTCATGCTGGCGACTAGGGTCGTTGTTCGCCTGCGGATCAAAGTCCTTGATCGCGTGGAAAAAGGCAAGGAGTAACCCGTCCGCAACCTGATCCCGATAAGCACGTGTCGATCGCATCCCGATCAGTGACTCACCCAATTCAACACTAAATCAATGATGAGGTAGTCCGAGTCTTCAGTCACTGTGCCCATGTCCGGCGGCAGCGCAATGTCGCCAGGTTGTGCCCCGCACATTTGGCGGATGCGCGACAACCGTGAGAAGCGCATGCTGTGTGTGTCAGCGCGCAGGGCTAGTCGTGACGTCGGCGGCGACAAGTAGAGGGCGACAGTACAAGTACAGGGCGACAGTGTGGCCGCCGACACACGCCAGGTACATGCAGTCGAGGCCAAGGTAGGAGACGTGTCTCACGCGAGCAAAAGACTACGCTCGGTGCCAACCCGCTGCTCCCAGTTCAAAGTGCTGACTCACCGGGTAACACTCCCCTGGAGGTCGTCGGACTGGATGGCGCTAGCGAGGTCGTTTCGTGCCTCTGCCGGTCAGCCAGATGGCAATTATACTCCAGTGCGAGCCAACCAGCTCGACGGCGTCGCGCTGGCGCACTTTCCGCTCGTACAAGTGAGCCCGCTCCGTCAGCGCACTCACGTTCTCGTTCGCCGGGGTGGATCAGGTCGATGAGCCCGTGGTTGAGCACACTCAAGCTCTGCGGACCCAGGTGGTTGCTCAGCACTGGGTCCAGATAGACAAACTTGAGCTCGAGTTGGCCCCCGCCGCCTGGCGCCGAGCCATACTGTGGAGCCAGGAGAGCCCAGTAGCATCGGATGCGACCCACACTCTGATCCGCAGAGATCAAGTCACAGATAGCGAGGGGACGGCACGAGCGCGGTTGTCGCGTGCGTGTGCGGTGGGCAGGTAGGATGGGCGTGGGTCGCGGGGCCAGGTAGACGGCACAAGTGCGTGTCGAGAGGGAGATGCGCGGGGCAAGATTGTATTGGAAGTGTGTGTTGCCGCAGCGGTTGTTGAGATGACCGTTTGGAGGGCCGTTATGCCAGTGACCGTCCATGATTGTTCAGATGAGACGACAAGCGATCGACATTGATGACGGACCGAGTGATGGTGAGAATATGTGGCCGAAGGTGACGAGACGAAGGAGAGGTAAGGGAAGGTAGGGAGTCGCAGCATGGGGGAGCGAGAGTGGGATGGGGTTGGGAGCGAGTATGACGGTGGTAAGCATGTGAGCTGTGTGATAGATGCGGAGTATTGTGCGGAGCATGGGGAAGAGGTGTGTGTGTGTGGATGTGGATGTGCGTAGGTGCGTAGGTGCGAAGACGTACGGGTAGTGTGATGGCGGACATGGATGGGCGTGTAATAATGTAATGACAACTTGTGGGTAATGGGGAAACTGAGCTGCCTGACTTTGATTTGTGACCGTGCGGATGTTGAGTTGGGAGTGTAGTGTAGAGGAGTGAAAGGGGGGGGGCTGTGCAGTCCAATGGTTGTAATAGGTGTTACTCTAGTTTGATGTATTGCAAACCATGCAAAAGATGACAAGATGTTGAATACAGGGAGAATGGATGTTGTATGCTTTGGGATGGATGGAATAGAAGTTGAGTTGTTACGAGTTTAGAGTGACTGAAAGGGAGTGAGGGTTTATGGGGGTGGAGTATTGTATTACTGTTTAGGTAGAGCCTGAGTTTGAAAGAGGGGATTGTGATCGACAGCGGGGTACAAGTGATCGAGAATCTGCCTCACCTATCCATCGTACCTATCTCTCCCTCTCTCTTTCCTCCCCCTTTTTTACCCTCAACCTCGGCCAACGTCACCGCTCTTTTACCCTCCTTACCACTCTTTTTCCATCCACCTCATACATCCGCCACCACAAGTACTACTTGTCATGGGCATACCTAATCACCTACCCGTGTTTTGTAGCCCATCAACCCCATACAGCCAACTTGACACCTAATCAAAAAGCTGCCAGCAGCCGCTCACGTGGCTCTCTCATGTGATCCTAAATCAGTGACGTCGACTCTACCCAGGCACGCTCCCCGGTCCGGCACGCCGAGGTGATCGAGAGGCTGCATATCTTAGGCTCTAGATGCATACAGTCTCTGTTGCCTGGGATCTCACCAGATCCCACCAAATGTTCAAGCCTCGACATATGCCTCCCTGTAATCAGCTATGTAGATCTCGGTCATTAGCGATGCCGGACATGTCTCAGAGTGCGACCACAAGTTTTGAAACGCATCTGTGCTAATGTGCTAAGAGGACGCAGAACACCAAGTGGTACATTGACATCAACTACGATCCATCCAGCCTCGTCGGACTCAACTGAGCTCAACGAGTCGGCGTCCATCCACACTTCTCGGTATGGAATCGAGAAATGAGAATACGGTCATGCAGACGCTGTCGCAGAGAGCCTGGGCCACAAGCTTGATCCATACGTTGGCCTGTTCAGTTTCCTGGTGACTGCTAAATCGGCTAAATGAACCCCCCGCTCGAAGATAACAACTGGCAAATGGCATGATTTTCAAGCCACCTGTTTAACTCAGAGGTTTTAGAGTTTCTGGCTTCGATTTGCTTCGGATACCAGAGGGTCGTAGGTTCGATCCCTGCAACAGGTTGCCCGCTGGCTTCATCAGCAGCTTTTTACGCTTTGGGCCGGGATGCGATCATTGAGATCGTCGCGCATGGCACGGAGATAGTCGGTGTTGGGATAATCGGACGATGGCCCCAAGTGCAAAGCCCATGGTCGTAGTCATGTGCCGCACCAATGCTTTGTTCCAAACGCACAACTCAATCCCTCATCTTGACGTCTCACCACTTTCGCACCCTACCCTCACATTTGGGACCTCATTGTCTCTCACGCCTGGCTCGAGCTCCTCGCCCGCCTTGGTGCCGTCAGTCGTGTCGTCAGTCGTGTCAACCGGACCGCGGCGGACCGTGCCCTCGTCCGCCATGTTAGCATCGCGCACCCACCAGTTGGCGCCGGACGCCTTGGCCCATAGGATCGCGAGGCGTACATAGAGCCAGTCGCGTGCATGTACTCGCTCCATACTTGTGTGCGTCGGCGCCTGCCGATCCACAGTGTATTACTCGACGACGACGACCTCATCCGCCACAAGGGGTGGGACCATGTGCGCATCCTGGACATCGACACGAACTACTTTCGTGGAGTGGGCTATAAGGAACTGCCTTTGCTTAAGGTCTTGTGTGCACTGCCTCCCCGTACCCCGACGGTCATCAACGAGCAGCGCGAGCGCTTCCTCCCCTCGACATTGAAGAGTGGTGGGCGCGAGCGGAGGAACACCTACGGCTTCCGCAAGCCTGTACTCATCCTCCGCTTCGGTCCCGGTTGGGGAACATTGACGATCGCATGAACTCACAGATGAGGAGGACGAGTGCGCTTCCTCGGACAAGATTGCGGGGCGAAGGCAGTCCGCCAGTACACTTTCCAATACCTCCAGGCCGTCGCGGACTGCGTCCAACCATGTTACCCAGACCCTGACCTTTGACCCGTCGAGGAGTTCGTCAAAGCGCTCACTGTCGAAGAGCACCAGGCGCAGGCTGGTGAGGAAACATGGGCGCTCGAGACGTTGGCGGACAGGACCAGGTGATTGGTTCTGGCGGATGGTCAGTGAGCGGCGAGTCAAGGTGTGGCAGCCTCCTCCCCCACCAGCGTTGATTCCTCTCCATCTCCATGCGGCCAAGCCAAAAAAAATGAACACCACCTCCAACCTCCAAGTCTGGACGAAAATGCCCTCATCGTAATCTGCTTCATGGGACGGCTTCGGGCCTGACATGGAAATCGCGATCACGTTGCGAGTGGGGAATTCACCCTTGGACGCACGAGCTTGATGCAGCGAAAGAGGCGGGCGTCGGCCGTCGCGGCGTCGCCTTGCTCGCTGTGCGCAAGGCCAGGAGAGATTCGTGGGGTGCATACCCGACAATGGACTCGAAGATGAATGGGTGAACGCGATGTCGATTGAGACCACGGTTGTGGGGGATGTGAGAATGGAATCAGGGCTAATTGGCTCAGCTTGACAAGGTTACCGCCTGGTTATTTAGGCTATTTAGGCATCAAGTTGACGTCAGTTATCACGTCAAACTCACCGAGGTCGCATGTCGGCTTACAGGATGCCGTCAGTCTCCCAGAGCGGGCCGGCCAGGACGTCGATTGAGCTGATGATGGACGATCCGCCGCCACACCTGGGTTCGGGCTCAATGACGTTGACATTGGCTGGGTAGTCCGGCAAGTCCGAGTCGCGCTGGAACTGGAGGCCACCATGCGCTACAGTTTCCGCACACCGGCGGTAGAGGTCGAACACGACGGTTCTGGCATGGAAATCATGGGGAATCTTGCGATGAGTCAGTGTTGTTATTGTGGGCCGCCTCTGCCTCTCTTACACACGCACGTACTCGCAGTTCCCTCCATCCCCAACGATCATAGGTCCGGTATACAAAGTCTCCAGGTCACAGCGTCAACCCGGACTAGTGGAGAGCGATGGGGACTGGGCGGACAAACCTGCGGACACGGCTTATCCAATGCCGGAGAAACCTCGCCATTATCACTCGGGTTGCCAAGACCGTACAGTTAGAGCGCACAACGTACGAGTGCAAGGTCTCCTTGAAGACGTAAAAATAAGGCATGGTCACTTCCAGAGGGACCAATCTTGATCTGGAAACTTTGAAGCACCCGAAGTTGGTGATCTCTTGGGTGTTCTCAATCACGGCCTGGCGAGAAGCGGCATTTAACGGTTTACCTCGATGACGTCGCACCACTTTCACCTTTCGATTCATCCGTGCATTTCTCAAATGCTGATCCCGATTGCGCAGCCAATTTACTTTGACGGCACATGACAATTCAGATCACTGCCTAGAAATGCAATAGATAAACTGTGCAGTGGGGTTAGCATTCACGACAGTCTGCACACTCCATCATCTCACCATGTACGGATTTTCCTCACAGCCGGTTCCCGACCAACCCAAGTTCGTCTCTGCTATTCCAAACTACCTCGCCCGCCCACGCACAGTCCCTTCCCGCTGCCCAGTCGGCCACGTTGCCCCTATCGTCAACAACGCCGCCACATTCAGCCCCTCGCTGTCTGAATCGGTCCTCTTCATTGTGGGCGCTCAAGCACATGCTGGTGGGCTCGCTTACGACGTGTTGGACGGCCCACGCTCGTTCTTCGCCGGTGCAGTGGAACCTGCATCATCCTCCAGTCCCCTTCCCCTTGGCTCGTCGGAATCGGAGGTCGTCACCCCGGTTGACGGACCGGTGACCTTGGACGTGGCTACAAGTACGGATGGGGCTGGTCGCGAGACGCGCGCAATCCTCGCCTACTTTAGGTCCCGCGCTGCCATGGCCGCCTGGCGAGCGGCGGGTTTTGAGAAGTGGTGGACCGATCCTGCCCGCGAGAGAGATGGTGCGGAAGGATACGGATGGTTCCTCGAGGTCCTCATACCCAGCGCCGACCGGCGGGAAACGATCATTTCGAATCCGGAAGGACAGCGCGAAGGTGTTGCGGTGCTCGCTGAAGGTACATGCGGGCCAATTCTGGAAGGGGGATACCGTGGGGCGTCTCGGGATCGTATCGCCGCGTCCCAGAATGACTCGCTCCTTGGGGAGGGAGAAGGCGGCCCTGAAACCGTTGATCCACACAAAGACAAAGTAAATGATTCACCATCACTTGTGCGAACAGGACGTGTCCAAGTGCGCGGGCAGAAGAACCTCTGCGTCATTCGATCGGGACAGGATTGGCGAGGCGGCGATGACGAAGAGCGTGCGAGTTACCCTTCGATCCAACATTCGCTAATACACGCAATGGATGACTTGAGGGAACATGCCCGCGAGCTAGGCTGCCATGGGATACGCTTTATGACGGTCCTCGACAACGATGTTGAACCCACCGACCGCACATTTGGTCTCGCCTATTTTGCGTCCATGACGCAGCTCGAAGACTGGGCCGCCACACGCCCCGCCCACCTCGACGTCGTCCACCGTTTTGTCAAGTATGCCACTGAACGCCGCGGCAACATCAGTGTTCGCCTGTGGCACGAAATCTTTGTGCTCGAACCGAGCATGCAGGAGTTTGAGTACATCAACTGTGCTCCCGGCGGAGGTGTGCTTGGTGTCTCGTAGAATGTAAGCGATGTAGCTCTTTGAGAGCAACAACAAACAAGTTGTCACCGTCATCCTCTCCCTGCCTGCCGCCTCACCCTAGGCAGCTCGTTCTCTGTTACAGACGGCTTTGACGTCTCGATCCAGGGCGAGGAGATGCTCGACATCAGATGCTCGACATCCCTCCCGACCCCGCCGAGGAGCTGTCGCGCTGGCGGATTGGCCATTTATTCATAAGGCAAACGCCGACTCGTGGCTCCTGGGCTTGATGGCCCGTCTGGCCGCGTCAAATCGAGTAGATCGCTGGGGCGAGGGTCTGTCAAACATGCGTGCACAGCCAGGCAGGCGAAACTTACTGACCTTTCTCGCTGCTTTCCCGCCTCCGATAACTATCCGGTATGGGGCGAATGGCGCCATACCATGCCAGAATTTAGCGAGGCGCGCCTCACAACACTCTAGAACACGGATGAATATTGCAGTCCTTCTGGTGCGTGTACGTGAGTGATCGAGAGCGGGAGGAACACGGCCAACATTGGGCACATGGTCACACCGGCGCTACAGGTCCAACTGATTCACGTATACATGTACCCCGCTTACATCATGACAGGAAAAACTCGTTAGGGTCCATGCGACAAAGCTACTCAATTGCTTGTTGTGTTATCGATCCAGAATGCGTGAGAGTGAGACAAGACCGGTCGCTGAGAGGTTAACGGAACGGACTCTGGTTGTGCCCGTGCTTTTCGGCAGGATATGCTGGGGGGTCGGCAGGGGACCCAGAAAGGAGGGGTTGGTTGACGACGTGCATCCGTGGAGAGACGGGCGGTGACATCTCCATCAAGGGTGGCGAACCGGGAGCGGATAGCGGCATGGACTGCGAGCCAGAGTAGGCAGACATGGAGGCCGTAGAGTACTCGGACGGGTGCCGCTGGTTCCAGCCTGCTTGCATACCGTTGATGTTGCTGTCGTTGAAGGGGTCCGTGGTCGAGGTTGTATCCGATAACATGGACAGGCGGTTCCCGTTGTGCGAGCGGTTCGCACTCTGGTTGTAATTGGAATACGGGTCAGGATCCGACAGGCTCCCGCTGGGCGGGCTGCTTGTCGCGGCTTGGTTGTAGTCCCGATACTGAGCATTGACGGTCGGGAACGTAGGCTGCGGGCCGTACGTCGTATCGTCCAGGATACCTTCATCGGGGCCGAAAGCTGGCGACTCATGCCCCTGACGGCGCCGAAGGCGCGATCTGCACCTGGGCCCGCACTTCCAGAGGAGGACTCCGATGATGAGGGCAGCGCCGACCACAGCACAGGCCGCAATGACGCCAGGAATCCAGCTCTTATTCTGGGACTTTCTCGTGACCGTCTGCAGTGACGAGATGTCGTTGCGCGGGCTGCCGCGCGTTCCCTCCGGGATAGCGCTTAGACCGCCGGGGCGCTGCTGGACCTCACACTGGATGAGGTCATTGAATGCACCCGCGTCCTTGCCGTTTGAGCAGTACGACCTCGGCAAAATATCCTGGAGCAGACCCAGCGGGGTGTCGGGCGTCGGAGGGATTTGGCATAGCGTGCCGTTGGGTGTGATGGAGATGGTGCCTGCGGTGCTCTTGACCGAGATACACGGCGTGCGTTCACCTGGAGGGATGGTAGCCACGCAGAGACCAGCGTCGTTGAAGGAGCCGTTGAAGCCCTGACCAGTCTGGCAGCCAGAGCCGGCTGCCGGTTTGGTAATGCAGTCCTTCGCGTTCGGACCGTAGATGCCAGACGGGCACGGGTCGCCCGGCAGAATGCACGTGGATGTCGCAGCGTCCCACCGGCCGCCCCACATCTGGGAACGCTGGCAGACGTCGCCATCTTTGGCGGGGTTACCAGAGGTGGGAGGAGGGGTGGAGCAGACATAACTCGGGCTCCAACGGCCCTGCACGCCGTTGGCATTGCACGGGTCGTTGACAATCTGGCAGGTCGTGAGATCCGCACCGAGGATCCCGTCCGGGACTGCGTTGGAGAAGAACGGTCCTGCGCCGCCGCGGTAGCATGGGTCGCCAGCTTTGGATACGATGGCCCTACAGGCGCCGTTGTTGAAGGTGCCGGCCTGGCCTCCGATAGCGCACCCAGCTCCACTGTTGGAGGGGCTGGGGCTTCCGTTTCCTCCACCGCCAGAACTGGTGGTGTCGGACGGAGGAGTCGGCGGCAGGCAAGTCTTGCCGTCTGGTTGCATTACGCCGAGGCCGCTGAAACCAGGAACGGGACATGACTGCCCGACGGGCGGCGCCTCCTTCGGCGGCACGCAGGTTCGACCATCACTGCCGATGGTGCCAATAACGTTGAACGGAAGAGAGCAGGAGCCGCCAGCGGAGAGATTGTCACCGATACACGAAAGGCTGGTGCCGAGACCTTGCAGCTGCGCTGTGCCCTTGGCCCCATTCGACAATGAACAGGACGCGCCAACACTAACTACTGGTGCACAGGTGCCAGAGTCTGTTGTCACGCCCTTGATGCCATCAGAGACTGAGCAATCCTGGCCTGCATTTGCAAAGCAGCCCCCGGCGCCGACCTTGCCCTTGAGGCCGTTTGAGGTCGTACATTGGGTGTTGTCGGCGCCTATGCCTTGCGTGGCGGCAGGGGCAAAGGCTGCAGAACTACGGTCAGTTAGAACCTTGAGGGCGACGTGTGCGGCCGAGTACTAACCCTGATGCCTGCGTGGCGGAACCTGAACTGATCGGTCAGCAACGTCGACGGGTGGCCAGTCTGCAGTGCTCTCACGCGGCTGGAAGAGGGGCCGGAACACTGGCGCCGTCACTGGCGGACCTGCAGTATCAGCATGGGCTCGACTGCCGGTAATGATAGGAGCATGAGCCAGGAAAGTAATATGAACTGACGCCGAGGTAACCAACGCTTGCGGAACCGGCCCCGTCCCAGCGGCTGCGCTCGAGCCAGGGACGACCGCTGAGGCGTCGGGTGTGGCGGCCACCGTGCCCGACGCAGGGCCCGCGGATGGGCTACCGTGAGCCTTGGGGATGGGAACTAACAAGAAGGGGAATTGAAATGGGGGAGGATCCAGTGCCACGCAGTGCCACTTACATTTGCCCAGAGGGCTGTGCCCCTCCTGAACTGCTCGGGTTAGCCTGGATCACACTGTTGACCCCCTGAACCGTAGCCAGCGCGTCTGGTGGCTGGGACTGCGCCGGGCCCGTCGTCACGAGAGCTGGAGGAGGAACACCTATGGAAGAGGGTGGATAGACTGGGGTCTCGGCGCCCTGTACCGTCACTGGTGTGTTTGACTGCTGGGGCGACGGCATCACCCCTGCACGTTGGTGGTAAGAGGGGAGATGAGGCAGAGGGGGCTACTTGAGGGGCCCCCCTAAACCCCTAACCCCCGGGAGTATCCAAGACAGGGGGTGGGTTTACGGGGTTGGTGTGGGGGATGACGGAAGGGGCAGGGGTAGATACAGAAGGAACAGGAAGAGCAGGTACTGACGAAGCGGCTGGGGCTGCAGGCTGGGAGCCGACATCCAAAGGACTGGAGTCAGTGGAATTGCGAAATTACCCCATCGCCGCCAGCGCCAATCCCACGTGCCAAGCATCACCAGCAGTGTACAGACCGCCGCCAGTGTGACACCTCGGGGATCGCGGTCGTGGCACGTACGTCACAGGAGACGGTGCCACGCCTTGCGAGAGCGCGGACGTCCCCAGAGGTGCTTGGGGCACATTTGGGGAGGATGACGCGGAGCCCTGCGGCACCCCTATAGAGGTCTGAAGCACCTCCGGGGTGATCTGCGTTGGAAGAACCACCACTGAGGCGGACGCCGATGGAGCGGGCGGCGGAGGCGCTGGTGACGGAGTAGGTTCCGGAGCTGGTACTGACGGAGTTGGAGAGGTGCCTGGTGCTGGTGGCTGTTGAACACTTTGGTCGGCCGGAGGTGCGGACGACGCGGCACCCCCAGCCGGGCTCTGATCCTGAGACGGCGCTGGTGACGGAGGCGGGGTCGGGTTGGGTGCTGGCGCCGGAGACGGGGTCGGGTTGGGTGCTGGCGCCGGCTGACTGGGGGGAGCCACACTGGGTTCCGGCGCGGGTTGACTGGCGGGGGCCGGAGTACTGCCGCCACCGCCTGCAGCTGGCGAGGGCGAGGGATTCGGGGCAAGCGGAGCAGGTGGTGAGGGTTGGGGGGTTACGGCTGGCTGGGAGGGTTGCACTCCTGTGTCTGATTGACGTTTTTCGAGTCCGTGGTCGTCTCTGAACGGAACCGCTGATGCTGCATTGTCAGGTTGAAAAGGAAGGTGGCATTACCTTGGACGCCGGCGAGGGCGAGCCAATAAGTGACGACGAGGTGGGCCCTCATGGAATATGGGTCTTCTTTTGGGTTGGTTTTGCGCAGTAGTGATCAAAGTGCGAGTCGAGGGCGTTTCTGAACACGAGATGGAGATTTTGTTTTTTGTGAGATGAACAAAGTAGATGAGAATGAGATGGCGATGCGACAGCTTGAAGGGATCTGGAATGGCTGTAGCGCTGTGGGAAGCAATGTTGATGGCTTCTGATACGAGGAAGGTGTGAGATGTGAGAGGGATCAGACGGGCTGTGCACATGCCTTGTCATTGAGGCATGTTCGCCTCCGACCCGATAAATTGCCGGCTCGAATGACCAAGCCGCAACCACTTTTCCTCTTCGCTCCCTCTCGCTACTCCCACTCTTAGTGTAGGGCTTGGGTTGCGACCCGTGACTGGTTTCTACAAAGTGGATAGAGTTGGATATATGCCCATGTCCAATACCTGACGCTAATGTCGGGTACTCAAACTATGCCACGCCCAAATGAATATGCTTGTCTGCGTTGTAGGGATTACACTATGCTTTCCCTGGTAACCAACCAGAGTTAGGTCCAGCCCAGAGAGTATGCAGCGTCAGTTTCATCTTGGGGATAGATGTCTGGCCATGGACGTTGCTAAGTCTTGCCATGCTGACTAGCTGCTAGCTGACCAGAAGATTGGAATCGTGCAAGGAAGGAATAAAGAGAGAGGAAAGGGTTGTACGATTGCTTGACATGCGTTGTCAGGGAAACGCCATTAAAAAGAAGTCGGAAACGAATGATCGACGTTGGCTGGGCCCACCTCTTCAGGCACGCGATTTATAAATTCCATCTTCTGTTACCATTAAATTATAAGCCTGTGCGCCAAGATGTAGATCATTGCGATGCCACATACACAACAGTATTGATTATAACACCTTGACACTCAATTGTATCAAACTAGAATGCCAAATCGCTCCGTTTGTCTTGTACTGAACCTCTCAACTTGAATTTGGATCAACTCGTCAATATCTTGAGTCGTCACGAGGTGCGGGTATATGCAGCGTCATGGCTGAGCATCATACGACCGGAATCAAACCAACATTTTCGCCTCATGTTCGGCTCCCCATTCCGCGTCGCACGACGTCACTCCAGATCCCCAACGACAACCAGGATACAATCACGAGTTCACTCGTGCATTCTACAACTGCTGCGCAAACTCTGTAGTCCAGCTCATGGCGCCACTTGCCAGTTTCTCAACAGCCAGGAATGCAGACCTCTACCGCTGGGTACGACTTGGCTCCAGCGCAGTTGAGCGCCTGATTTTTCGGGTCCGAACCCACTTGGCCGGGATATTAATGGAAGTGTATCCAAGCTCCACCCAAGGCACAGCGAGTTCCAGTAGGTACATGATCGCCTCACTGGTACACGCGGTACAAGATTACTCGAGTTGATGTCAGCGACACCCAATCGATAGCCCAGGCTTGGTTTACAGCGTGAACGACGCTCTCAAGTTCCGAGAGTGCCGGGGTCACTAGAGGGCTGTTCAACTTTGCTTGCTGCGGCTGCTCGCAGCTTCATGCGCATGTTGGCCACAGTGTTGGGCACACTGAGCGTCGTTCTTGAGGAGAGTGGTGGAGCACACAGACTCGATACAGGCTCTTCAAGGCGTGTTGGGCACACTGCTGCTCAGTTCGCACAGTCTGTGGACAGGTGATAGTGAGACGCTGGCGTCGACTCTGGCTGTCCTCGGTTGCAACCTCTGCTACCTTGCGAGCACTACTACGGCTCGAATACACAAGGGCTCGTCAAGTCCGTTAAGCGGCTAAACGTACTGTCTCGCACCCTTTCCTCTTCCCAACCTGGCTTCAGCCCGCACTGAGTTTGAACCGTCGACCGGCCATGGCCATCGTCGACCGTTCTTCAGGACAGGCTGAGGTTGGAGAGCCACAGGACGTATGTAGCGCCTCTTTGGTGGTGAGCCATATGGCGTCACTCCACCTCTGGGACGCGCATGATTCTCACTCATGATACACTCATGAGCATCCCTGATTCCTGCACCATCGTCTGTGCGTCCGCAGTTTCTCTCGTCCAGGGCAAGGCGACATCATTGGGAAGGCATATCTGCCTTGGTAGATCTCGTCTGCACGGGGCCATACGCTCAGGCCGCTGCGCGATTGATCTTAAAATGCGCTCGTGGCACCACCCTCTCTCTCTTCCTCTCAGGTCGATATCACTACCTCCTGTAGGACCCACTTCCCTCGAGTCTCTTCATCCCACCAACCCGATCACGACAAGCCAGAACTGGCGCAAAAGGCACAACGTCGACGGCTGTTACATCTCCCTGGCCCATCAGCCCCACACCTTCTACGACCGGTACATCCTCTGCTCAAGGAGGTATTTGGAAACTGGGTCGGCACAGAGGCCGCGGAGTGCGCCAGCCCCAGCGCCCATTCTCAGTGCCATACGAACGCGGGTCGAACTGACGTCGGCGACAGCTTCCGGAGCGCGAATGAGGCGGATGCGCCCACGCGCAACCCAGCGCGCGACGTCGGCACGTGCCAAAAGGTTGTCTTCTAGTCTACGCGTGTCCGCCGCGTCCGTGCTCTCGCCTCCGCTACCGCGGCGTGCGCAAACGAGCCACGCATGTTGGAATAGCTCGTCCATGGCTGCGTCCATCCGTCCAGGCGGATAATACTTTGCGTCAAAGATGCGTTCGAGCGTGTCCATGCCCACGAGGAATGTGATGGCTGGCGGGTGCGAGGGGACCGAAGGGCTCGGAGAGCCGGGTGATGCTGGTGACGCTGGGGACAGCAGAGCCGGGGACGTAAGTGCCCGTACTCTGGGTGTGGGTGGCTCTGAGCGGTGCTGCTTGCGTGGTTCGTGGCGTGTTGACCACGCTCCCGACTCCTCGAGAACCCGGACGAGCATCTTGGTCTTGGCGGCAAAGGTCGGTTCGGCTACGATCGCTACGGCAACTGGCCCGGCTTGCGGTGGCATGGCCTCGGCTTGGGCGAGCATGAGTTCGGCGCGCGGGATCGGGCTGGCATCTCCCCATCCGGGCGTCTTATCCGCGTTCTTGGCGGCAAACATCAACAGGCGGGCGGTGTATGGTCCTGGCGCCGGATCTGGATGCGCGACCTCGTCCTTGGGTGCTGGGGCAAGAGACTCGTCGGACGATACCCCATGAGAGGAAAAGTACGTTGCTGCCTCGCGGAGGATAGCGGAGGGACTCTTGGGGCTGCTGAGGCCACGCGATCTGCGGACATTCGGGTTCAGCATGGGCGGTGGAAAGGTCGACGACGCGAGCACAAGATGTGCGAGAGTGGGCGGGTTGAAACTGCTGTCCAGGACGGCGATGTGCGAAGGGGTGTTGATCTTGGGTGGCTGGAAGGAGAGCGATGCGACGCTTGAGCTCCTTGAGCGCGTGCCGAACGGCCCCGGCGAGCCGGATTGAGGGGTCGGGCTCGCGCACTCGGGCCAGTTTTCGGGGCGGAGCAGGAACTCGACACCATCAAATCCCGGCTCAGACGTACGCTGGACAGAGGCGGCCTGCGCTTCGGTCAGCATTGTGGGCAGTTGGTGGGCAGCTTGGTGTGTGATGGAGGCAGATAGAGAGACAGAGAGTGGGGCGCGCAGGGCCCGAGTAGCGGAGCGCGACACTTTTGAGACGAAGCGGAAGTGGGCGCGGCGTGGAGCCGTTGCTGTTGAGAGTGACTTGTCCGAGGAGGGAGACGAGGTCGATGACGCCCCAGTTAATGAGAAGAGAACGGAATGCAGCATGCGGTTCATTGCCCAACCTCCACTTCCGGTAGGGGAAATAGTGGCGTTTACGAACAAAACCCATCACAGAATTTGATTTACGTAAGCCACAGGCAGTCCTCGTGGTGTAGTGGTTATCATACTCTCTTAGGGTTGTATTCGCATCTTATGGGAGTGGCCCCGCGTTCGAATCGCGGCGAGGACCGACAGTCTTCAATGACTGGCTCTTTTGTCTTTTCTACTGGGTGTGCAGCGGAGGAGAAGCTGTCCCATGAGGGCGAAGTCACGAAGCACCAGATGGACGATAATCAATGGCATGATATTCATCGCGGCCGTCTTCTTCCCACCAACGCAAAGTGTGGCAACGGTGTGGCAACAGTGTGGCAACAGTGTCAAGATGATAAACGTCAACTCCCAGCACGACCGGGTGTGTTGCAAACGTTAGTGGAGTTGAACACAGGGTGAGCTGAAAGGGCAACTGCGAGGCTACACCGACGTTGACAACGTATATATATGGCATCAGACTACACGCGACTACTTGTTGAGCTCCTTCGTGAGCGCCTCGAGCTATCTGTCAGCGCGGTCCAAAGCGGGTCGATTTGAGATTAGTGCACGCCACGACTCACCTCCTCGCGGGTCTTGGGCTTCTCGAGGGCGGCGGCAACCGTGTCCGGGATCTGCTGGATACCCGGCGTGTTGAAGGCGTTGGCTCCGCCCTGAACCTCACCAATGAGGTCGCGCGGGTCGTTCGTCTTGGCCGGGTGCGGCTGGATTGTGAACTCTGGGCATTAGCGGGAGGGGAAGGGGTACTCTAGCGAAGGGGGGCCGAGGAGGGGCGGGGGGGGGGGCCCAACTCACGCTGGTTCTGGTCGCCCTGGTTGCCGGACATTATCGTTATTCTAGGTGATCGTTAAAACTCCAGAGAGAGTGGATGGAGAACGAAAGAAACGAGAGAGTGGCGTGGCGTAAATGGTGGGGAGACACCATGTGGTGGCAAATGGCTAGCACGAAGACGTCATTGCCATTCATCCCACGGCAACCATCACCCGAGGTCCAAGCGCACGTGGCGATCTTATTGAGTCCTTCCTTTCCCTTTTGAACAAGTCGGGTGTTCGATTCTTCGTCGACATGTTCTCATATTGAGTGCCTCTCCTTTTGGCCGATTACTCGGTTGGAGGAAGGTACGGTGATATCTTTGGTTGTGACTTGGCTTGGAAAAGTCCGGGCCAGCCACGGTCATGCGTCACGCGGGAGCGGGAGACTTTGCCGTGCTTCCGAGAAATATGCGCCACTATACAAGGTCGTACATCGCATGATCAGAAATGACCGCTGGAACGGGGTATGGGAGGAACAGAGGACTAACGATGTGGGAAGTAGGAAAATAGGAACTGGCTACAAGAAGGGGCCTAGGAACACTCTGCCACTCTGCCACTCTTGGGTTATCGCGTGGGAATGCACCTGCTCAAAAGGCTTGCATGTCTGTCATGCAGGCTGGGATAGCTGGGCCTGTGTGTAGACTCGTTCTCTATGTGGTAAGGGTGGTTCGGACAACGTGGCATCTGATTCTAGCACAAGGGCTGATGGCGGCTGAAGAAAACGACGCCGATAGAGTCATGACCTGGCGTACTATTTGTCGTCACTTACCAACTTGGGAGACTTTGTGACTGTCGTCGAGGACGAGACGATTCGCCACACGCGACAACAGGGGATGCCGAGATGATGTCTAGGATGTGCCGGTATTACCACTACGTATTCAGGTAGGCCTGAATGTAGCAACGGCAAATTCCATCAGATCGATCCAATCTGTCGGTTTGGACGAATGGAGAGGTGACATAAGGGGCCATGCCGACTTGCCGGCATTGTTCTGGCCCCGCGTTGGCATTGTGCAACCACAGAATATAAACAGCAACGCTTGCCGTTATCGTCCTCTTCAAGTCAAGGATGTACAAAACGCCGTACCAGAACTGGAAATTGAAAGACGGTATCCAGGCCGAGTGAAAGTACGCCAGTTGTGCCAGCCACAACCTGGCAGGTACGGCCAACAGTAGGTTGAGGTCGTTGTGGCAGAGTGACAGGACCGTGTTTATTTGCTGGATTCCGGATTTGGAAGTGACGGTGTGACGTTGATCGTTGATTTCTTGATGAACAAGAGAGAGAGAGAGAGGTAAAAGACAAGAAGACGCGTCTCAATCCCAATTCCCAAATTCACCAACTCCGGGTTCCTAGACTGGGACTGCGGCACATCCGGTCAATTATGCTCATTCAATAAACTGCATGTTAGACCAAAGCTGTGTTCATGAGCGTTACAAAGTGACAGAGCCCCATTAGTTGGGTCTGTCACCCGCTGATCCGTTGATCCGCACGTCCCGGTCAAAGTGATAGAGTGAGTCCAGACAGATTAACAAAGTAACCCGCGGTTGAAGTGACGAGAATTCCAATACGTTCTGCCCGTTTCAGTTGTATAAATCCAACAATGGTGTGCCGAGTCCTCATTGCCCTACATCAGTGGGCCCCCGGGAGACTAGCCCTAAGCATGTGCCTTCCCGAAACCCTCAATCTTTCCCATGTCATGTGGGTTAAGAGAGGGCTAGAAGAGTCAGACGTTCAGGAAGAGTACCTCAAAAGTATGTACTCTTCACGACTAGAGGTTGAGAGGCCGGACCGCATGCTTCGGCTTCCCGAGAGGATTCTCCGCGACGTCACACTTGTCCCACCTCCCGCTTTTCACCACGCCACAGGAAAATGCTCAAAGGCTCTTTAAATTAGGATATGTCGAGTGTAACGGGTCACGCTACACGATACTCACTCGATGAACCAGCGGGAAATCAAGCGCGCGGGTGCTTGCTTTTTACATTGCACAGCCTCATTATCTCATAGGCCACAAGCCAGAGGGTGACAAATGATCAGTGCCTATCCTACCGTCATCCCTTCAACACGTCCCTTGTGACAACTCGGATTTCCAGAACCAGAAAGTAACTGAACAAAGCTAACGGACAGTCAAGTGCACATCGTACCTCGCACCTACACTCACGCTGATCAACCCCTTGCGCTAATCCCCCGTGCCCTAATGTCCTCATTCATCATGCCATCACCTCCAAGTCTCAATCTGCAACGATCGCCGCCAAACAACCCTGTAGACAAAAGGAGTCCAATCCCTCACAACACAACGCCGCTCCAAGTCATGCCAGCGCATAGCATAGACACAGTCATGCCGCTACAAGATTCACTAGATGGTAGTGGTACAATGCAATGATGTTGAGAATGCGTGCGAGAGGGGTGGGCCATGGAGAACCAGCTCCAGGGCCCGTTGTGGTGTCATGCCACGGCGGGTGAAGCCGTGGATTCACATTAGGAACATGCCGGTGACGGTGGGAATTGGAATGAAGACTCAGTCATCAGACCTGCTCGTACCGCTTCCCAGCCTTCAAGCCGCAATGTAGTCGTCACGGCGACGCCCAAAGAACCTCCGCACAATCGAGTCACGGGTCTCCTTGACTGCGGTGCCAGCGCTCGCAACGGCAGAGATGGGCGACTCGTTTGGGTCGGCAATGTGGATCGCGCAATGAGAACGCTTCTCGTAGGCGAGGGCGGCGGGCACGGGGCGCTGAAGCTGGACAGCGGCCGTGACAGCGCGCGAGATGCGAGCGGCAGTGCCGAGCTCTGGTGAGGGCGAGCTCTGAGTCGACCGCGGTGTCCTCGGTCCCTCAGAACCGAACGAGGACGTCGAGTCGGACCGGTCGAGGCCTGGGGCCTCGTCGAAGTGGTCGTAGTCGGATGACTTGGGAGACGCAGTCTGTGAAGCCATGATGTGACCGGAGGGAAGGCGTGGGGTGACGGGGAGGACGCCGACCGACTCGGGGGTAGGAGGAAGCTCGGGCTCGGCAACCTCGAACGTGTACCGGGAGAGGAAGTGCTCAGAGCAGCGAACGACCTCGTCCTCAGTGATGGCGAGGTTGTAATCGAGGAGGAACAGGAGCTGCTTCTCCATGAGGTTGACCTCGGCCTGCGAGAACATTTGCGCATAGCGACACCAGTGCTTGTTCTTGGGTGACGAGTCGTTGAGGTACTTTGCGGCGCAGATGAGGGTTGCGAGGAAAACGCGGTGGCGCGTGCAGGGAAGACCTTTTGTGTCAGCCACGGCTACGGAATCGTCTGTGCCCGGAACAAAGACCACCCCGGAATCTGGGATAGGCGAACAGCGACACTTACCCTTGGCGACGCGGGGAAGGCGAGTGCGAAGGCGCTCGAGGTAGACAATGGTAGCGAGCAGTGTTGAGACCTGGACGTTGCTCTGCTCGCAAACGACGGCGATAAAGGTAGTCAGGGAAGGGAAGTTGCCGTCGGTCCGCTGAATCGTCTTGGGGTCAATGGCGGTAGAGCTAGCAATGACCGATGTCGTGGTGCGCGAGATGAACTCGATAAGCTCGTGAGATACATCCGAGCGGATAAACTCGAGGAGCCGGGGGTCGTGCTCGCCGCAGAGGTCGAGCGAGGCGGGGTGAACACGGTCCTCAAAGATGGGCGAGGAGGGCGTGAAACGGGGCGTGCCAGAGGGGTAAGCTGAGACAAGCTCAGCCGACAGTGGAGGGGAGCAAGGAGATGCGAACATATTCGATGAAGACGAAGATGGTAGGCGTCAAGTGTATAGAGATTGTGTTTATACGAGAGAGAGAGAGAAAGTGCGTGGGGGGGTGCGTGAGGGTGGTCGTGTTCGGTGCTACTTTTACGATCAACGTGAGCAGTCGAGTGGGAGTGTTTAAAGAGAGAGTGATGAGGGTTGTAAGGTATTTACAGATTGAAGATGTATGTCGAGAGAGAAAAAGGAAGGAGAAGAGAGAGGATGAGGATGAGGAAGGAGGAAGGAGGAAGGAGGAAGGAGGAAGGAGGAAGGAGGAGACAATGCACGAAGCAAAGAAGAAGAGAAGGGGTTAAAGAGAAGAAATCAACTAGGGATGAGGGTACTGTAGGATTATCGCGTCAATCAGTTCAAACGACCAAAAGGTTGATTGTGCGGGGTGATATAGGGGTATAAGGTTATAGGGAAGGCTATTAGGGCTTACTCGGTCAGTGGTGGTGAGAGCGGTTAACTGTCAGCGATTTTGATTTTGATATCTTTGAAGGGCACAAGGTCCAAAGAGATTCAAAACGCGTAAAGAGTCCAAAGGCATCTCAACCAAAGGAACGCGTATAAACTATTACAATAACCAAGATGTGAAGGGTGAAAGGGGGGCACTAGGGTACACCAGTCAGGGTTAAAGGAAATCTAAGGAAAACTCCAGGGTTTTGTAGAAGTGTGACGCTAAGGGATTTCTGGTCTGGCTGTTAAATCAGGATATGTTACCTATTACTAAACTTGGGGTACAGTTAAAATGTACTGAACTAACTTTGAAACTTTGTTAATCCAATAGTCACACTGGGAAACTGTAGATTCAATGGACTAACCTAGTAAACTCAGTTTCCAAGTCGAGGCTCTCACAGACATAGTCCTCATCGGAAACCAAGCGCGTCCGTAACTTAGCGTCATAGCTCACTCCACCTTTGCTAACACTGTCCTCTGTCCGTGCAACCAAACTTAGACACAGTCTTGGCATCAACTGACTCTCCTCTTAAGCCCCATCCACTGCCCATAACCAACTACGCGCCCTCGATCCCCCAGCGTTAGTGCCGGTCAAAATGCCGTGACGTTGAGCCGAAATGACTTTTATCAGCCCACCATCCGACATGAATCCCTGCCCGAAGATAAACGCGGGTGTTCCTTGGGGAATGGCGGGCTAGGACCCAGCCTACCCAGCAGTCCCAACGGGCTCACTTTCCCATCTGCCACCAGTCACAACACTGTCAGCAGGTTGAGGAGTCGACGTCTATATGACCGTCCACAGCGGTAACTCTATACCGGAACGGGAGGAGATTGCAATGTGTCTAGCCCATAGTCTCCCATCAACCACGCTACAGTCCACCGGGAGCGGAAGTAGTCGTACGCGTCCCACCTCGCGTGGCAGCAACTACGTTGTATCATCGTCGCGATCGCGTCACCGTCAGTCTCGGGAAATGCTCATGCTGTCAGTTCAGTGGCACATGACTCTCGGTCACTCGGTCAGTGGCGTTCTCCAGAACGCTAGAACGGTTTCTCGAATTCTCGAACGCGTCGCAGCCATGGCTGAACCTTGCGCTTCATTAAGCAATTGAATAATTGTAAGACATTGCAGCACAGAAAAGTGACCCCATCTTCTGGAAGGAGGCACGATTATTGAATGGAGACGCATCCGTTCCGTGCCATATGTACTAGAATTGACTCGATTGTACGCACAGACGACGCCAATTGACAATGGCCAGAGGTCCAGGGCGGGAGATTTGGGGTCCGTAAACCAAGGCCGGAAATCAGCCACTTCGGTACTTGCTTTGGAACTCGGACCTTTGAATCTTTACCTAGGAGCCTAGACTGGCCTTGGATTTTTGCAATTGGCGCGAATGTCTTTTGACCATTCCAACTTCCTAAACGAGTCAGGGTGGACCAATTTTCTCCAAGTGTGGGGTTCACAAGTCAGTGGTGGCGCGCTAAAAGAATCAACCAACGCCGAGAACAGGGGAAGTGTGCGATGGACTGAGATGCTCCTGCGCAAGGGGTTTAGGGGTTGGACAAGGGATCTACGAGCTGTGACTGCCACAGCAAAAGAACGGTTGGAAGCGGCTTGTTCCTCCTCCACTCGCAACGTACGCACTCATGCACCCTGGGGCTGGAGTTTGGGGTCAGCCGCAAGTCTGTGACAACGCAAGAGCCGGCGTTGAATCAATCCTCGATCCTCGATCCTCGATCCTCGAAATGCTGCGCAGAACAACACTCGAGCAGCGGCCCTCAAGGGCTGAGTCGAGGCCGGGTATCTCAAAGACGTAGGGCCAGCCTGCATTGTAATAATAATGACATTCCTCCGCCGCGTCCAGGACCGGGGTGTGCATAATGAAGAGCCGTCGCAGAATTGCCAGTTGAACTGCTTACCTCTAACTCCAAGCGAGGACGGAGAACCAGAGCACGCGTGGAGCTAGAGGTGATGAGCCAGAGTCCAGCTGACCAAAGGACGCAGGGCAGCACCGTCACAAACAGGTGAACCCAGTTGACTGAATTGACCGATATGGAGGTAGACGAGGCGCCAGAGAGAGCCCCTGAGGCAGTTCTCTGAGGAGGCACGATGGCTTTGCACCGAACGGCCCACTTCCACTGCTTCCACACAACCAGGGACAACCCCAGCTACAAGTGGGCAAGGCCGAGCTCATGCAAGACCAACCTGTCATCAGCTCAAATCCAGCGAACATTATCACGTCTCACATCAGCCCAGCCTGTCATCACCACTCCTTTGCTGCAAAGGGCCACTATCATAAACATGACAGAGCTCTGACCAGAACCGACGACCGCGCCACGCAAGTTGTCAAGTGATTGCCCATTGACGAGACGACACAATACAAAAACCGTCAGCGGCTAATATGACGTACGCGCAACCGGGGAAGGCTAAATCTGCATCATAGCCTGGTTACGTGGTGATCTGATGTCTCAGCGGCCACACTGATGGACGACTAAGATGAGGATCATGGAAATCATGCGCAAAAACGCGCGTCCAGTGGACGAATCGCCAGTGCTCGCGATCAACGCAGAGAATGACCGCTCTGAGCTAACCTCTGAACCCTTGACTCGCGCCCAATAATCCAACGCCAGTCTGTCCCATTACTACCAATGCCAGTGCCACTTTCCGATTATTCAAGTTCAGCCAATACAGATGCAGCTTATGCCACCAAGCTCGAAGCCGAGCTCACGCCGACTACCCCTGCGTGTCTATGGGACTTGTCGAGTGCGATGCCATAAGTCGACCGTCGAGCGTACGGTCTTGGCCGCCAACTCGGTCCGTTCCACTTGCCGCCTCTCCACCAAATATGCATCAACTATATCCCACTGCCATCAAGTGAGGATCGGCTAGTGTATCTAAGCAATAGCATCAGCTCGCCACGCTACGAGGGGATGAGCGAGGGGATGCAGCCGGGGATGGGACCGTTCTTGCCGCCAAGAGCCCAGAGGATCCAGGCAGTGACGTTGGGGTCGACGGCCTGGGCAAAGTGACCCGAAAGGTCGAGGATGAGACCGCACTGCTTCTGGATGACAATGTTGGTGACTCCCGGCTCATCGAGGATGCCCGACGTGTAAGGAACAACGAGTTCGTCGAGCTTGGATGCAATGGTGGTGTAGTCTGGGCCAGGGACGGTGACGCCGCCGTTGTTGAGGTCGGCAATAAAGGTCGAAGGGGTAAGGAACTCGTCGCACGAAGCGCAGATTGCGCGAAGAGTAGGCGAGATGCCGGGAATAGTCTTGACAAGCAAGTTGAGACCGTACAGGGTGGTGCCCTTGTAATTTGCACCAAAGCCGATATAGTGGTTGACAAACTTGTCTCCACCGTCAAACTTCATGTAGTAGGTAGCGACGGTTGTGCCCATCGAGTGGCCGACGAGGTTGACCTTGGACGCTCCAGTGGCTGCGAGAACCTTTTGAACAATGCCCGCAATCTCCTTGGACGAGTCGCGCATGGACGCAAAGCCGAAGAGAATGCCACCGACACTGCCGTACTGCGGAGTGAAGACACAGTAACCCTGCGCGGCGACGATTGGTGCCTTGGTAATCCAGTTGATGCCCGCAGGCGCCGTCAGACCGTGCATGAAGATGACGGGGTCACGGCCCAGGGTCGACTTGCAGTTCCAGTCGTTGACGCCTCCGCCAGTACGGCGGATCAGCTCGGGTTCGATGTCGGAGGCATCGGGACCAGCGACGGGAAGAGCCGAAGCAAAGGCCGCGGTAGCAGCGGTCAAGAGAGTGAACCAGTTGAGGAGCATAGTTGATGACCCGAGGAGGAATGTTATTTTCTCCACATCTCAACGCGATCCTTTATGAGCGCACCACCGCTGCACTAGAGATCATCCAGCCGCGGATAAAGATATCGTTTCATTCGTCGTTGATTCAAGCCCTGTAATGTACTCAAGCGGAGTTCGCCGCAACATGAGGAACCGGGGATGGCTCCGCCTCGGTGATCGTTGGCGAGACAGAACCTTCTTCAATCGGACGTCGGATTGGTCTGCCTTCCCTGACACTTCCCTGGGTACAGCCGTTGATAGTTGGACTATGACGTTTGATTATGAGGCCCAGAGTTTGAACAGCACAACTGCACTTTGAGCATTGCACTCTCATTTATTATCGCATAGGTACCTTCTTACCACCTTTAGAATCGCTTCATCGAGCTGTACACTTTATGTTATAGGAGTGTCATTGGAAGTGTTTGTTTGCCGAGTTTCTAGCACATTTGTAGCGGGCAGAGGTGCAGAGCTTATTCAAAGTTACATTACGCGACTAGTCTGGTGACAACCGCGGGAGACTTCTGCCCTGCAGCGCCACTGATGAGTTGTGACGTGAGCAGTGGGGTTTTGGATAATCACAGGACACCGACGAGCCCGAGAAGTCTGCTCAGCGGCCCATTGCATGGTCGATCGTCTTACAAAGTGGTATTTCCGACCTCGTGGTTCCTTCTTACGCTTCCTCGGGCATCGAGTTGTTATCTTTGGGCATGTTTGTGACGTCCTGGTCAGACTCGCCTTACAGGTCGTCATCTCATTCGGGATTGCCATCTTCGGCCGAGCAACGGTGAGACATTGCTCATAATGGGCCACGGTCCATGGGCCATCCATGGCTGCGACGGTATTTGTTTTAGCCTGATACAGCATAAACTTGAATTCCTTGGTCGTGCCATCGAGGTACGTATAATTCGTCAAAGCCGATGGTCCAGCCGTAGATCAGGTCAATACCAGCGCTGGACCCGCACAGTTACGCCGACGGCTTGCCGGAAATCGCGGCGCCAGTGCCGGGAAAGGCGCCGATGTGACGGCCATGGCAGCCTGCTACATCAGTGCTCAACGCGTCACACGTTGCCCTCGAAGTACTGGGAGTATTGCTCAATGAAACGCTCTTCGCCCGGGAGACGCACAGATACTCGTCGACACTGATTCCTCCGTCACGCTCAACTTGAATTCCGCTTTGAAGATCGCGGTCCATCGTGCGGTTCACACCTGTGGCCATAATGACCACCGACGCGGGCTAGGGTTCCAGGCCCTTGGCTGGATGTCTAAGTGCTGTTGCCCTACCGATCGTGCCTGTGTCGATCTTAACAATCTGGCTTCATGGAACTAGGCACCACGGCCAGCAACACTCTTAACGACTGCGTCTCCATCTTGGCCGAGGAAAGCAAGTGGTACATTGACGGCCGTCACCTGAGCGCTTGAGCGCTTCGAGACGGATGGGCGAGTCCAAGGCCGTCATCCTGACAGCCTGGCTCTGGCAGTCCTTGGCAGCCTCCATCGTCACCCATTGATTGTCAACAACAAGTCGATATCCGGGAGACGCGATGGCCTGCTCGAACTCCGCCACCACCGCACCGGTGTGGTCGGTACACGCTCGAGAGGCAATGGATCAGGGAGTATTTCAGTCCAACTCTCGAACAGACATCTGTTTCATGCAACAGTTCATCTTGCAGTTGCATTGTTGTCCCATACTCGGTAGGTCCAGACTAAGTCGCAGCGCAGGCGAGCTTGTCTGTTCGGAGGGATGGGTAAACAAGACGGTCATTACCGAACCTTGGCAGGTCATCTGCGGACCGTCGCGTTACATCACTGCAATACACAATGCAAGTGCATCTGGCGCGTAGTGATACAACGGCGGGTGGATCGAGGAACACCAGTGATGCGGCGTGGTTAGACGGAGCAGCTACTCAGCGTGGGCCGCGAAATCGGGCTTGCGCGAATAAACGGATGAGACAGCCAAGGTTCAAGCAGTCTGCACTCAAGGCTACTTGCTCTGCTCCTTGACCCACTGCTCGGGCGTAAAGGTTTTCTGGCGTCAGCTGGGAAAAGACAATGGTGCTGAGGCGGAGGGAAGGTTGGAGGAAGGTGATGTAGATTGACGATGGAGGTGCGCCGGGTGGTTCAGGCAATGCGATGGGTACACAGGCCAGATGGCTGGAGGCATCTTCGTATCGGGCCTAAGCGGTCCGCATCATCACTGCTACACTACACGGCTGACACAGGACAAGGTGACCCGTGCCCGTGCTCGTCGCACGAGCGCGCCCCGCTTGAATCGAGAGTGAACCCCCGTTAGGTACACAGCGACGTACCTGCGAGAATGCGTGCAGTTGGGCGATCTCGTCTGCAAGGATCTGGTTGACTGGCGTCAGCTGATACCCTCTGGGCAGCTCGGAAGGAAGGTGACCAAGGTCAGGTTCGCACTCACCCATCTTGTGTCGTGCGAGCGTCATCTTGCGTGCAAAGTCAGGAGCGACAATGACGACGGCGAAAGATGAGCCGCAGTTGCCAGATGTGTCGGCGATTTCCTGGGGTCAGCTACTAGACTTCAAATAGCTGCAAAGCGAGTGAGGAGATACACCCAGTTGCAACCTTGCCAACGTCTGACGCGGGACCTGGGTACGCACAAAGTGCTCAATCTTGAGGCTGGCGCGGAGTTTTGCCTCAATCCGAGCGTCGATGGGTTGTGTTTCAGCCATGGTAGTGGTGGTGTGAGCGTCGTTTCGTAAACCTCGAGCTAGATGTCTTGAACCAAAAGTCAACATGAGCTACGTCGGCCTGCTGTATCTGATAACCCAAACAGGTGGTTCTCGTATCAATCCGATTGTTCGTGACGTGTCATTTTCGGAGGTGGACATTTACCCTCTCGGACCTGTTTCTTACTTTCGTCAAAAGTCGGCCTCGAAGTCACCGGTTGCGATCCTCCCACACCCACAAACCCATGTCCGCCCCCCGCAGCCTGTTGGCTGCGCGCACCGCGCTCCGCCCCTCGGTCCCCGCTCCCGCCCTGGCGCTGTTGGCCGGCAGTTCACGCGCAGCCTCGACCTTCACCCCCGGACGGAGTTTCGAGCGCAAGCGTCAACCCCGCCCCCGCCAGTCGACATTCTTCACCGGCAAGGCGGACCTCACGGCCGCCCTCCTCAACCTGCACACGACCCGCGTGGCGGCGGAGGAGCGGCTGCGTGCCGAGCTTGTGTGGCCACTGCCCAAGGGCTTGCCGCATCTCGAGGCCCCGCCTACCGCCTGGAAGAGCCGCGAGAACATGCAGATGATCATGCGCGCGAACCGCGACTACGACAACATGCTCAACCTCCTAACCAAGATGCACCACATGGCTCACGTCGCTTCCACGTGTGGCGTGCACGACGTCGCTGCGCGCCTGCAGGAGGCTATTGAGCCGTACCAGCGCTCGCAGCGGGTCGCCGACATGGCCGCCAAGGCGGCGGCTAAGAGCGCACGCGGAGAGAACCACGGTATCGACCAGCTCGGGCGCGCATACGCCCTCGGACGTAGGAAGAGTTCGAACGCCCGCGTGTGGGTCGTGCCGAGCCAGGCGGCGCGTACCCTCGCCGACGTCAAGGAGGGAGAAGAGGTACCGACCGTCACCGCGCCCACGTCCGAGATCCTCATCAACCACCTCCCCCTCCCAGAGCACTTTGGTAAGGTCGCCGACCGCGAGGCTGTGATCCGCCCTCTGCGCGTGACCGGCCTCCTCGGCGCGTTCAACGTCTTTGCGTCTGTCCGTGGCGGCGGATCGACTGGTCAGTCCGGCGCTATCGCCCACGCCCTCGCACAGGCCGTCAACCTCCTCCGGCCCGACGCCCACAACGCTCTCTTCAACGACGGCGCGCTGAGCCGCGACCCCCGTGTCGTCGAGCGTAAGAAGACTAACCGTCCCAAGGCGCGCAAGGGTGTAAGTTGCCGCTGGATAGAGTGGGCATGGCTGACGACAGTACACCTGGGTCAAGCGTTAAGTTGGGTATCACACTACTACCACCCGAGCATGCATCATTCTGTATTGGCTTCTGGCTGGTTGGCTGGCTGGCTGGTTGGCTGGCTGGCTGGATGAGGAGCAGGTGAAGGGTTTGGTTTGGTTTGGTTGAGACGGCCAGCCTGGTCATAAGATACAACGCCCAACCCCAATACTTACACTTGGCAGCCCAGGGCCAGCTTGACTGACACTCACACCGTCAGGCAGCAAGATTAAACAGTGCTTGCATGCTCGAGCACATGCTATAACTGATACATATAAGGTATGCATGTACGGACATGGAACAGACATCCTATCGCTAAGCGACAGTACAACCTAGAGTCGACATCCACCCTCTCACCTCCTAACATATCACTCTTCACTCCCATCCGCCCACGCACTCCTAGCCCCGACTCCGCCGCCCGTTCATCTTTTCCTCATACTTTATACGCTGCGCGCGGTCGACAACCTGCACGTAATATCGCCCGCCGTCGCCCTTCCATGACACCCAGTCTGAATAGTATGGGTGCGATGTAGAGCGGAGGATTGCAGCAAACGAGTCGCACTGGGGTTAGCGCAGAAGCTGGGCCCGAACTCACGTTCAACTCGTTCATGCGGAAGCCTTCTGGGACGAACGGTTTTAGCGACACAATCGTAGCTCCCTCCTTGAGGTCGAGGAAGAGGTGGGTGAGGTCCATGTTCAGCGATGAGGGGAACACCTCGTTGTTGACGAGCACGACGTCCGCCTCGGTCAGACGCCGTCTCACGTCAGGATGGGTGCGGAAGTCGCCCTCATGGCAGTTGACATTGAGATTGCCCTCAAGGCACCACATTGCCCATCGGCGCTGGACCTCGCGCAGCTGCCGACGCGCGCACTGTGACGGGATGGGAAGTAATTCAAAGCCGTAGCTCGCGCACCCAGCCTGCATGGCGGCTCTCATGACGCAGTTCCCGACACCGCTACCGAGGTCGACGAACACGGAGCTGGGCCCAAGGCCAGTCTGTTCGATGACCTTGTTCATGAAGATGTTGCCCAGCTCGCCGTACGAGTCCTCTTTCTCGCTGATGGCGGCTGCGACAGATTCTGGGTGTTTTGGATGGCGCTCCAACTGGTCCGAGAACGGCCCAACCACGCGGTTGTACGCCGAATCGTGCACGACGTTAATGAGTGCCGACCACTCGCTCCGCGAGATCCGATACTCGGGGTTGGTGAGCCACGCGGCCAGCGTTCCGTCCTCTTGCAGGTCCGCGAGCGCCACGTTAAAGCGTTGCATCGCCTTGATGAAGCCTGGCCCGTCTCGACGATTTGGCGCCAGTGCACGTCGTAATGCGTCTCCAATTGTTTCTGTCTGCATTTGTGGTGTCGGAGATGCACCATCAGGCGGAGGTGTGGATATTGAAGTGGGAGTTTGCAATCGGCTGGGCATAGCCGACTCGAAGTAATCAGATGCCTCTAGTGTGCCGAATATGTAAGCGTGCGATGGCGGGATGTAGTCTGGCGTCAGACAACGACCTCGGAGGTGACACACGCTTGAGAATCATTCCCAATGCCGCCTTTAACTCGGAAACGGGGTTGTATTCTCGCGAGTCTCGTGATGAGTGGGGCGTTAACAGAACAAACCTGGGGTTAGCTTCTGTGGGTTGGATCACCAGCCACTCACGTCTCCACCGCCCCAGACGGATACCGCAGGTTGACTGACGGCATCGGATCGGCGTTCTCAAAGCCCGGTTGGGGGAAGTCTGGCATCAGCTGCCATCGACACGACACTCGACTACTCACAGGGAAGGTATTTGTCTCGGCCACCTTTGCTCGTAGATCCCTTCTGGCCGCCGGCCCACCCTCGTACGACGCCAGAAACAGCCTCTTCACATGGCACGAACCCCGCCCACTCGCGCCCAAACTCGCCGCGCTCGTCGACGAGTGCCGGGCAGAACACCCTCCTCTCGATATCCATATCACCAGAATCCGGCGTCACGACGTTGCTGGTGGTAATGCGGCGACGCTTTCGGTCGAACGCGTCGAGCGCATCGTCCTCAATGCTGTCGTCTGACTCTGGCAGCACCCGCATCTCGGCCGCTGGCGTCTTGCGGGGCCGCGCCGGCGACGCCGAACCCGACACCTTGGACTTGGGCGACGTCCCGCGCGAGGGCACCTTTAGGCGCGCATCAGACCTGGGTCGGGGAGGGGCTGACGGCACGCGCGCCGACTTGTGTGGAGGAAGGCCAGGGAGTCCGGGAAGCGGGGCACTGGGCCGGGCGGAGACCTTCTTCTTGACAGTGACGGTGGAGACGGCTGTGGGCCGTCCTTGCTTTTTACCGAAGAAGGACTGCATGGCGTCGACTATTCTGTAAGTCTAGCCGTGGCGGCGTGGCGTTGTGAAACAAGTTGAATGGTCGAGTGATGTGGATGACACAGTGGTTGTTGACAAAAGGACGTATCCGACCTCTAAACGGGTGGCCAATTGCCCAGGGCCAGGACGTGGAAAAAAGGTCCCATGGAGATCATCCCACTCACATTATTAGAGCGGGTTCCGCCCCCCCTCAAGAGGCATCATCCAAGCCATGTATAACTCGATGGAGTTCAAGAGAGGGTGACTGTCATCCTGACTTCCTCATCCTTTCACTCACCCTCTCTGTTCGACGCTAGTCACATCTCCAGCTCTGCGTCCCCCACCCTCCACACCCAGACCCAGGTACCGGCCCTCGTACATGAACCTCTGCTCAGCCCGTCACACGCAGTTGCATCCTTCGGCTTCGGCCAACCCATAGGCGACATATGCTACATAGCCTCGCCCCTCAGCGATTGGGGGAGCAGGCCAGGATGCACATCTCTCGGTCCATCTGGGGGTCCATTCGGCCTGGGGTCCATCTCAGCATGGTCGCTAGCCGTCACCGCGATGTGGCACGAAGAGCATTCATCCCATTCCTGCCCCGGGTGTGGCGGGGAAGCAGCCTACAGCTCCAGTCCGCCATCCGGCCGACCACCTGGCCCACTGGCATATGGCCCCACCCGCAGTGCCAGCATGTCCATCGACGTTCATACTCACCACCACAGAGAATCATGTCTATATTAAGCGCTACAAATGGGTCGTATCTAGAGAATGCCGTCGTGCGTCCGATCCAGGGGTGGACATACGCTCAATGCACCGCCTAGCAGCAGCACGGGATGGGGATGATGCAAATGTTGCAACTGCGGTCAGTTTTTATGCGCAGCAGCCAAGTTTAGCTGGCCAACTCACCGGCATGGGAGGATGGGAAGGCCGCAGAGCTTGCCGGGGCACCCGCCACGGAGGCGGAGGACGTTCTCGGTCTGCGGCGACTCGCCGGGTGGCGTCGCGGTAGCGCCTGGGGTTAGTCGCGTCTGGCGCACAGTGTGGTGAAGGTTGCTCACTCATGGTGTTCTTGGCGGTGGGTTGCTGAGCCACGACAAGCTGGGCCGTGTCGTCCTTGGGAGGGTACTGGGTAGGCTGCATGGTGTTGGAGTGGTTGGGTGTGAGTTGTGTGAAAGAGAGAGAAGAGATAACAAGGAAACGGAAGCACGTTGCCACTTGGGTTGGAGCGACAATGACAATGCTTATCGGATGCTTCGCTTGGTCCTTGGACACCTTCCCATGGCTGCCCGTGGTTCCCTAATCGTCCTCCTCTGCCCAACGCCTCCGATCCCCCAGATCTCCAGAACGTTGGCTTTGCATTTCCAGCTGCGTTCTTCGCAGCTTGACAGTGCCAATGCGGTGTAGAGGACCAACGAGGGGAAGAGATGACATCACTTAATTGGTGTAAAAACGACGCGTTCGTCCTACGACCTCGCACCGCCAATGTGCAACCAACCCTCGATCGATCCTTAAGCCCTGGGCCAACCTCGCCCTGGGGACCTGGCCCCAGCAGGCACCCTTCGTTTATTTTGGCCACGTGGTAGTCACACGCCTACATTTTTAGGCGCGAAACATTTTCCTCTCACTGCAGCTTCCTCCGTTGTTGCTTCTTTTCGACTTCGACATGAAGCTTCGAGACGCACACTTTCATACAATCTTGACACACCTGACACTCGTACTCGCGATCAACATCCTCGCCTCTCAACATACAACACCTCCCACAGCTCGACACTCCATCGATCCACGTTCTCACCACATCTCTCCAGCTGTTCAATTGCCACAAATTCTGCGCGTGCCGCTGCTCTGCAGACCTCCACATTCGACCTTCTTCTGGCCCTCTCGCGCATACTTCCTCGGCAAGCTCAGCCAGCTTCTAGCACTCTAACACTCCCACACCCTAATCCACTCCGCCATGACCCAGCCGGTTCCCACCCGCCGCACCACCTCCCTCACCGGCAGCTCGCGTCTGTCGCTGAGCGTTGGTACGAAACAGGCGCCCGTGACGCCGGGCAACGCCGCTGGTCGCCACCCCTTGCGCCAGGAGTGGGTTGAGTACTGTGGAAAGAGCTGACAGCCAGTTGGTCGATCAGCTACGTCCACCGCCCGCCAGGAGCCAAGGTGGACTATGAGAAGGAGATCCACAAGGTCGCGACATTTGGCTCGGTGAGTGGAGGCGGACGGGAGTGGAGCGTGCGAGTCATACGCCTCGTCGGAAGCATGTGCCGGAGCGTATGCAGCAACTGTGCGCCGCGTACCTGCTCTGAGACGTTGACATATTGCTGATAGGAAGCTGACAGCAGATCGAGTCGTTCCTCCACCTCTACGCGCACCTCACCTCGCCCTCGGACTTGCAGCCCGTGACTGACCTGCTGTGTTTTGCAAGCAGGATTCAGCGCCCGGGTATCTGGGAGGAGATCCCGAAGTGAGTTGTTTTGTTTCCAGCCTCGACCAAGAGGCTGCCATGGAGCGAAGCTGACACCTAGCGGCGGCAAGTTCACGATCCGGTTGCTGCACCCGGTCACGCCAGTCCTGTACGAGTCGCTCCTGTTTGCTCTCATCGGCGATCAGTTTGACGAGTCGGACAATGTCGTTGGATGCGTGCTGAGCGTGCGCCAGACGGAGGACATATTGAGCGTGTGGGTAGAAGAGGAAGGCGACTCTGTGCGGTCTGGAGCGTTGCGGTGAGTATCAAATAAACGCTCAGCACTGACCTGCAGAGAGGAGATCCTCTCGTTGCTGTCGCTCTCGCCCACGACGCTGTGCGAGTACCGTTCGAACAAGGCGCTGCTTGACGCAGCATCGTCAATGAACAAGGTGGATGGTGCGCCCCAGGAGGGCGTGCACAACCAGCAGGCGAACCAGTCGCTGGGCTTTGGGCACCACCAGCAGTCCCAAGGCTTTGGGCAGCAGCGATACCAGCAGCATGGTATGGGGCAACACCAGGCACCCCACGGTGACCGGGGGTACGTCAGGGAGCCCCGTGGCCCGAGGGACGACGCGGCGCGGACCGGTGGATGGGGTAACGGATTTCGCAGGGAGCAGTAGTCTCCGAGATCGACAGTATTGATGCATCAGCGGGCCAGAGGAGCCAGTGATATCTGGACTATCTGTCTTGGATGAAAGTGGCCGCCACAAAGGACAGGATGCGGCCGGAGATACCAGGCTTTCAAAGTCAGCATCGGATGAGATCATGTTTGTCTAGGGCCCGAGAATCATAATCAGTGGACGGACTGTGATGTGCCGGAAATCCGGCCCGCTGCAAGCACTGTAGAACAACAACGAGACATTCCGTCAATCCCGCGAAGACGTCCACATCCACCGGTTTTCGGCGTAAGGCGCCTCCTTCCTTCGGCCGAGGTGAACACTGATGATCTGATGAGCGGCGTCCACTAATCCTGGAGATAGACGGTTCGGCGGAGGGCGAAATCTTTGTACATCCTACTGTACATTTCAGAATGCAGTTTAACCGTGCCTAACACGTAATAAGTGTGAGCCACACGGGTCTGATCGCATGATACTGGACATGTCTGACAGGGGAGCCGCACGTGATAGCCAGCTCGGTATCGATGAGATATTGTTGTGGCCAGGCAGCCCGCTGGTCCGTTGCCCGGTGTCGCCATGACGATGAAAATGTTATGACGAGGAGAATCTGACAACTTTGAGAGCTCGATGCGTCTTGTCATAATCGCCGCACTTTTGTCGAGGCACACGAGCGCCAAGTAAAGTTAGCCCGGGGCCAGGCGACATTTATTCCCGGTGGTATTGTGTCTCTACATCCGACAGGTGACTTGGCCGTAAGGTCCGAATCCCCGCATTCGTCATGTGACCGGAAGGAATTACGTGGGTTGTTGGCCTACTAACGGCCCGGTGGACGGCCCGGGGTAAACCCCTGAGATTTATAGGCACGTGGACTCACGGCAGCTGTTTTTCCACATTCCCCACATTATGCTCCTTTCCCCGCGTGCGACCAATGTGGCGCCACATGCCCCGTCCGAGGCACCGCCTGGCTCCAATGTGCCCAGCGTCCACTTTAAACCTCGGCACCCCGGCCCGCCGGGCCGTTTGATCACTCTGCCTTGGATATGGAGCGGTGGACGGTCAGCGCTGATCTGACTGCGGTGAACCGGAGCATCAGATTATTGCACCCTATAATACCCACGCCGATTGTTCAATGCCCCTCACCAACTCAAGGCAGCGTTTTAACAACAAGCAGCCTCAAGCCTCAAAGACAACATCTCAACCTTGTATCCCAACTTCAACATCAACTGAGCGCGACAATGGTCGACCACAAGTGAGTGAGATCCGCTCTATTATGATCGGGAAATGTTCGGAAAAATTAGCCAGGCCTCTTGCCGCCAGTCAGCAACCACTCTACCACTCCATCAGAGTGTCACCAGACTCCATCCGCTCACCATCTCATCCTCCCACCTAGTGTGGTACACCATATAGCCCCTCACACACTCGTCTGCAGCATGCTGACCCCGCAGGATCGATGAGCGCCGACAGAGCGCGATCGAGTCGTCATACACCTCCCCCGTCAAGGGAGGTTTCTTCCAGCACTCCCGCGCCTACATCATGGCCTCTATCGGCTTCATGGGCATCTTCCTCTTTGGCTACGATGCGGGCCTTGGCGGTGGTGTCTTGGCGCTCCCGACGTTCCAGAAGGAGTTCGGGCTCGTCGACGCCAAGGGTGTCCCCGTCCCGAACCTGTCAACATTGCAAGGCAACGTCGTTTCGATTCTCCAGGGTGGTGCTTTCTTCGGTGCTCTGTTCGGCGCACCAGTCGAGGACCGTCTGGGCCGCAAGAAGGCTCTCATGATCGGTTCCTTCATCTTCATGATCGGTGGTATCATCCAGACTGCCTGCTTCTCGTCCCTCGACCAGGTCTACGTTGGCCGCTTCGTTGCCGGGTTCGGTGTCGGTGCCATGTCCACCGTCTGCCCGACCTACGCCTCTGAGATTGCTCCCAAGGAGATCCGCGGCCGCATCACTGGCCTCTTCCAGATTATCGTCGTCATCGGTGTCGCCTTCTCCTTCTGGATCAATTACGGCGTCTCGTTCATGGACCCCAGCGTCGGTGCCATTCAGTGGCGCATCCCCATCGGCTTCCAGCTCGTCCCCGTCGGCATCATGATGATCCTCCTCCCGTTCCTTCGCGAGTCGCCGCGATGGCTCGCCATCAAGCACCGCGACGAGGAGGCTCTCACCAGCCTTGCCTGGATCCGCAAGGCCTCCGATGACGACCCGGCTGTGCGGCTGGAGATGGCAGAGATCACCACTTCGATCAAGGAGTCTGAGGCTGCCACCTCGGGCGCCAGCTGGCGCGAGGTCTTCCGCAAGGGCAACCGCGTCCGCTTCGTCATCGCCTTCGTCATGTTTACCCTCCAGCAGTGGTCTGGCCAGAACTCGATCTCGTACTACGCTCCCATCATCTTCAAGTCGATCGGTCTCCGCGGTCCCCACACCGGTCTGCTCGCGTCAGGCATTTACGGCCTCGTCAAGATCGCTGCCACGGCCATCTTCATCTTCCTCGGCGTCGAGCGCTTCGGCCGCAAGAAGCCCCTCCTCCTTGGTATCTTTATGATGTCGGGCTTCCTTTGGATCATCGGCGCCATCTTCAACACCAACGAGCCCAACCCGAAGGCTACGAGCCCCTCTCAGGCTTCCATCGCCATGGCTGCCATGATCTACCTCTACGTCATCCCTTACTGCTTCTCGTGAGTTGTTTTTTTGACTAGCGAACAAAAATGAAATGAAAACTAACAAAAAGCGTTGGTCCTCTCCCTTGGGTTATCTGCTCCGAAATCTTCAACAACCGCACTCGCCACTACGGCCTGATGGTCACCGCCATGTCCCAGTGGCTCTGGAACTGGGCCGTGAGCATGGCTACGCCCCACATGGTTGAGAAGCTTCCCCACGGTGGAATCTTCTTCTTCTTCGCGTGCATCAACATCATCTCGTTCCTTCTCGCCCTCTTCTTCCTTCCCGAGACCAAGGGTGTGTCTCTCGAGGCTATGGACATCATTTTCGGCCTCGTTACTGCCGAGGAGCGCGAACGCGACCTGGCTGCCGCCGCACGTGACCTCCACATTGAGAAGGACGGCTCGGAGGCTCGCACCAACGAGGTCAGGTACGACCGCGACCACAGCGACAAGGTCTAAGCTGTGCCGTGAAAGGGGAGTAGGATAGGTAGTCCTACTGTTGGAACGAGTTGGTAATTCAAATGCACCTGCATGTTTAGCTGTGATATCTCGAGCAGAGTTTTGGAGTTTTTGGATTGGCAGAGGTGACTTTGTGGCGTCACATCCGGGTACATCCGGGTTTTCTGTATATCTGGGATCGCCCAAACTCTGCAAGATAAAGCCAGGACTAACGTCTTCGAGGCTATCCAACACATACGAGGTTGTCGTTCCTTATTACAAGGCTAGTATCAACGAGTAGTTAAGATGTACGGTGGTATTCGGTACGCCACTACATATGTGTAGCCGGGTGGGGTTGGACGTGCGGCTACAATGACGCTGTGGTGGGGCCGTACTAGGGCTATATCCCGGCTGCAGCACGGCTAGGCCCCGGCTGCACTAGGTGGCTGCGATGCTCTGCCTGACACCACGATGGTGCTATCCGCATAGATGAATAGTGCTTTACGCCCTGAAACTCCCAACCACTCACCATCGCCGTTCATCAGTTAACAAGTCTGGAGGAATATGCCGACTATCTCAAGTCCGCTCCACCTTTTGAAACTGTGACCCATATACCACTGATACATGCTGTTGATCCTATGACCTTACAATTTCCCATGTTTTTTCTCCTTGTCCTCGCCTACCTCCTGCTCACACATCGGTGCTGTCCTTGGAGCGGATAGGCTCGACGTGATGGTGGGAATTGTCCTTGCCGCCGTCGACTGAGCGGCGGCCGGCGTTCTGCTCAGCGCGGAAGCGCTCAGAGAGGACAGTGTGGGCGGTGCGGGGCGAGATGGCAAAGAGCTCATCCATGTACTCGAGAGGGATGCCGGAAGTCTCGGGGACACAAAAGTACACAAAGGGAATGGAGGCGACCATGAGCGACGCGAAGAAAATGTACACGCCAAAGCCCATCGACGCGAACATCTGGGGGGTGAAGCGAGCGATGAGGAACGCAAAGAGCCAGTTGCTAGCGGAGATAAAAGCCTGAGTTGCGGAACGAATAAAGGTCGGCATTGTCTCGGCTCCGAAAACCCAGGGAGTACCGTTCCAGGTAGGGCCGTAGAAACAGGTCCAGAGGTAGAAGGCGACCATTGCGCTGATGCCGCCACCGTGAAGGCCGCCCGAGGGGTTGTGCTGAGGCTTGGCGATGGCAATGTAGATGCCGATCCAGTACATGCAGACTGCGCCGCCCGCCGCGCCGACCATGAGGAGGAGCTTACGGCCGTACCGATCGACCAGCCAGAGGAGCCAGACGATGGCGACGGCAAACTTGAGGAGGCCGAATACACCCGTGGTGAGGAGCGAGGTCGAGGTGCCAGACACGCCGATGGACGCAAAGACGGTGGGCGAGTAGTAGTTGATGGCGTTGATACCGGTGACGTTCTGGCCGACGAAGAGGGCAACGCAGAGACCGAGGCGCTTGAGGTACGAGCGGTTACCGAAGAGGGTTTTCATGGGGGCGAGGATTCCGTGTCCAGCGCGCTCCTCGTCATACTCGATTGCCGACTTGATCTCGAACATTTCTTCCTGGACGTAGGCGTGATCAGCTGGCAGGTTGCGGATGATGGCGAGGTTGGCGAGGGCAGCATCGAAGCGGTCTCGCGAGGCGAGCCAGCGTGGGCTCTCCTTGACGGTGAGGATACCGGCAGCGAGCATGCCGCCAGGGATGAGCTGGACCGCAAAGGGGATGAGCCACTGGACGTTGCCGTAGGGAATGTGCTGGTTGACGCCGTAACCAATCCAGAAGCCGACGACGGCACCGATCTGCCAACCAAGTTCATAGAGACCGATAAGGCGACCACGGATAGCGGGTGGCGAGATCTCGGCAATGTAGATAGGCGTAAGGTTGGAAGCGACACCAACACTCCAGCCAGCAATGATTCGACCAGCGTACATGATACCTAGGCCGGTCTTGCCTGTGGCGACAATCTGGAGGACTGAGCCGACAACGAAGATGAGTGAGGCGAAGAAGAGGCCCCACTTGCGACCAAAGTAGTAGCCGACAAAGTAACCCGAGAGAGCACCGAAGAAGCAACCGGCCTGGTAACATGAGACAATGTTGGCAGAGAGAAAGTTGAACTCGGTCTTTGACTTTGAGGAGAGATTGAACTCGTCCTTGAATGACTTGAGGGCCATCGCAGAACCGATGAAGGCGGACTGGACATCAGAGATAGCTCACAGTTGGTGACTCACGTCGTAGCCGATCATGACTGAACCCCAGCACGCCATTGACGCGAAAAAGTAGACGCGCCAGTTATACACCTCCTTCGGTGTAGGCCGATCTTCGACGATTGTGAGCTTGACCATGTTGAGCTGTTGAGATGGTTGGGGAATGGAGAAACATTGTCCAACACCTCACGGTCTTTTTAACTCGCAGAAACAATCCTCAACATCTTACCGTGCACCTCCACTCGATGACCGCTGTCAAGCGTACGACGCCAGCCCGCAATCTCCTTGGTCTGCGGCTGGTGGCCGTGGAGCGAGAAAATCTCTGGCTTGATGCCGCACCGGTAGTGGACGGAACTTGGCGGAGCTCTGACCTCCGTCTACCGAGACGACCAGCCGGGACGTTCCTGGCCACCTGGCCTCTCAAGGACCAATCATATTTCGCCATGGATGCTGACGTTGGCCAGCTCGGACTAATCGACCCTGAAAAACGGGTATACGCGAACAACTTCCTAACATTTCCACAGTTAATCGTTGAGGAGCAGGCACAAGCTCAGAGTGATGTTGAGAACGGTCACCGGACATCTCAAGTTGGCAAGGTTGCTAAGCGAGGCAAGGGTCCAAGGTGGGGCACAACGGGGCCGTGATATCCATGCAGTATCCCTGTCAAGACGAGATGATTGGAGATATCCGGGGTATATTCTTGGGCTGATAGTTTACCCTTACCTTTGAATGTGCAAATTGTCCAAAATGAGCGGAAACCCCGGTATCGGAGCCTGTATTTCCGAGATCCATCCCTGTCGCTTCCCCACTACGGTGGACATGGCCCCGCATAGGTGGACCTTATATCCAGAGAATATCCAGGTGGCGCGGGGATGACAATTCCTGGACATTCCAACATCGGCCCGATGGTGATCTGGTGACTTTGTACATGATCATTTATTACCCTCACCGGGATCTTTGATCTTGATTCTTTTCCTTCTTGTCTCTCTCCATACACACATCACCATCATGACGCACACACAACCAGAGCAAAAGAACATCTACCTCTTCGGGTTTCCCATAGCGCACTCTGGCGCTCCGAGCTTACATAACCTCGTCTTCGAGTCGATCAGCAGTCCGTGCACGTACAAGCTGTGGTCGACCTCGGCGGTCAACCAGGCAGTGCTGGACGAGCTGCGGAGCTCCTCGTCTGGCGGTGCTGCGTGAGTTCTCCACCTTTCACGCTGACGCTAGGGTAACGATGCCACTCAAGGCCGAGATCATAAAGCACCTCGACGAGATCAGTCCCGAGGGCTACGCTACCGGCGCATGCAACACTGTTGTTCGGGTCGAGAAGGACAGGGCCACAAAGCTCGTTGGCACCAACACCGACTTCCTCGGCGTCCGTAATAGCTTGTTACAGGCGCTGGCGATACAGCACTCGTCAGTGTCTGTTGGCACTACGGCGACGTACGCGCCTGGCCAAGCGAGCGGGATGGTCATTGGGGGTGGTGCAACAACACGTTCAGCCGTGCACGCCCTGTACACGCTGGGTATGAACCCGGTCTTTCTGGCAAACCGCGACGCGGCCGAGGTGGCCGATACAATTGCACACTTTGACTCGCGGAGCGACCCAGCAAACCCGAACCGCCTGCGCCTGATTCACCTGACGAGCGTCGAGCAAGTCGAGGGCCACCTTGGGCCCAACGCGACTGACCGCCTCCCCGGTGTGGCCATGATCGTCGGTGCCATCCCAGGTACGTAATCCTCTCAAGCGTTCGCTGACACCAGCCATTGCGCCCAAGAGCTTTGAGGAGCGCATGGTGTACACTATCGCGACACACGTGTTCACGCTTCCCTTCCAACCCGGCGCTGCAGAGGGAGACCTCCCCGTCCCGTCTCCCCGCCTCTTCCTCGACATGGCGTACAAGCCGCGCCTGACGCCGTTGCTCAAGATCGCAGCGGCTCTTGGGTGGCAGGGCATTGGCGGCATCCTGGCCATGATTGAGCAGGGTCTGGCACAGCAGCGCATGTGGAAGATGGGGAGCTCGAGCGTCGCTGTTGCCTCAGACGAGTCCCTCCTCGACGCAGAGACGTGTCGCAAGGCACGCGAGTTTGTCGAGAACATGAAGGACATTGTGTCGACCGAGCCCGAGATTGATCGTTCCAAGATTTCTGTTTAGATTATGGATGTATTCTGTACAGTGTATGTCATGTATGGTGAGGAGGTTGGGTTGGGATGGTGGGCTCTGGGAAAAAAGGCCCTTCTGTCGGGCCTTCCGCTTGGCAATGTCGGATTCCGCCCTCTACGCCATCACACAGCCGGCACATAGATGCAAATTCCTAGATGGGTCTGGCGTAAGCCAGCGTCGTTGTCGCTGGGCCGGGAGAGATCAGACTAATACAATACATTTACATCTAAAGCTTGGGCTTGTCCTCGGTCGACGGGAGGATATCGCCCTTCTCCTTTGAGACTTTGAGCAATTCCGACCCGTCCGCCGAAAACTTATGTGTGAACGGCTCCTGCTCTGCGTCGATAGCGACAGTTTGCGTCCCATACGCACAAACCTGACCCTTCATATCATAGAATGTGATACGGAGGAACCCGAGTCTCCGGCCTATAATCAGAAAATAACCATGGTTGGACTCACCGATCTTGACGGGCTCCGAGACCATGTAGAGGTCGTCCCCCAGCCGGCCTGATGGCCGCACAAACTCGCACGAAATGTTGGTGCTCACACTGCGGACCTTGGGCAGGCCGAGCGTCTGCATCCCGAGCCACGTCACGTCGTCGACGAGCTGGTGTCAGTTTACCAGATACAAAGGAGAGCGCACCGTCATGACAACGCCGCCGTGTACGTTCTGCCGTTAGCTCTGCAGTGGTAAAGCGTACCCCGTGGCCATTCAGATGTCTCTCCTGGACCTTCATTTTGAGCTCGGCACGACCGGGGCGCGCAGAGACGACCTCGACCGAGTTGCCAAAGACATTGTCGTCGTGGTCTGCGTTAGTCAGCTGCGATTCAGGTCGCTTGGATGTTGTAGATGCGATTCAGTTCGCCTGAATGGTGCATATGCGATTCAGGTCACCTGAACGTGGCAGATGCTGCAAGTTGCCGAGGACTCACTGCCCATGATAGACTGGGCCCAGCACTAGAGTTAGCGGGACAGCGGCGGTGACGTACCTCCTTGACATGCTCGTAGCAGGCGCCCATGGTGAGAGTGGTTGGGGATGGGGAGTAGAGAATGTGTGTTGTAGAGGTTAGACAGGATAAGAACGAGGCTAGATATCCTCAATGAGATGAAGAGATGAAGAGCGGAGGGGAGAGCAGTCGCGAAGATCAACTGGACGACCTTGCAAAGATATTGTTGCTGCTGGTCCGGATACCCCTTGCAACATAACCGGGAGTCGACTAAGAACTTTCCCACGTGGAAGTGTGCCTTAATTATCCCTCAAGGTACTGACATGACACTTCTCCTCAAACTCATCAGATCCGCATGGCTCACCGCTCTCTTCTTCCCTCTCACTCTCACTGCCTACACTGTGTATCTTCTATGGACGTCGTACAAAGCCGACCTGGTCTATACCCAGAGCGCGCCGCGCCACAATGACACCCACGAGTTCCTTGATCAGTTCCTCGAGGACGATCATGTTATCCAGCACGCCAGAGAGGGTTGTCACTGTCCTTTTCTGCTTGGACTCTGGTTCGGGCTTCGGCTTGGGCTCGTCGGGCTCCCCAAACTTGTCCGTAAACACGTCGTCGTCGGGTACGGTCGCCCGCCGCCATCCGTCGGGACGGACCACGGATTCGACGTCGACAGTGACAGACGCGGCGGCGTAATGGCTCGCGAAGGGTGTGTCGTGTTGGGGGAGGGAGGAGGTGCGTTGCGGCGTGGACGAGAGGGTGGGCAGCGCAGGGAGGGTGGGCCGGGGGACTCTCTGGGGACTCGAGGAGAGAGGCGATGCCGAGGGCGGGGTGCTGACCGGCGTCGTAGGGCGGCTCTTCCTCGGACTCCAGAAGGAACGAAGCGACGTGGCGAGCGATACGCTCTTCTTCCTGTCTCCTAGGGGGCTTACGAAACTCCCTATCCCCAAGAATCCGGGGCTCGCAGCCGGGGGCGTCACCACGTCCTCGAGCATGGCGCTCATCGCCTCCTCTAAGTGGTCAGCGAACAAGAGTCCCTGTCGCCGTTCCGAGAGAAGTCTGTCGAAACCTGGTACGGCTGCGCGGAATCTCCCGGAATGTCGCACGAGCTCTCTCAGAACCTGATACAATGCGGGTAGGGTGTGGTGTCGAGGCTCGTCGCGCGACGAGCCGCGGCTTGGGGCCGCGTCGAAACTCGTATCGGAGGCGCTGTCGTCTATTTCACAACTCCACATGCCCTCGTCACAGTCGTACAGCAGCCACCCGGCCAGCGAGCGGTGGGGGCACCGGACTAGCGCCGAGAGAGCGCCTGTTAGCGCAACGTTGGTGTCAGCCGGCTGGGTGAACCATCCCGCCAAGGCGTCTAGGAGCGCATGTACCATTGGGTCGCTGGGAGACAGAGCGTGCTGGTACGGGTCGAGGTCGTACTCGCCCACCCTTATGAGGACAGGCTTGCCGTCGTCGCTGACAAATTGGAGGGGTACGCGCGAGGCGCGCCAGCACCCGTCCGCCTCGAGAAAGTTGTGCGCATCCGTGATGTAGCTCCCTAAGCCCGAGGCCTCCGTGTTCTCCTGCACCGCGTCGTCGAGGCGGGGTACGAGGGCGCCATACAGCTCGTCCTCTTGCAGGTGGACGTCCGCTGAGTTCACGGGGGTGGGAAGGGGAGATGGGAGCGTAGCGGTAAGGGAGGGTGTGGGCGAGGAATTTTCAGAAGGAGGGAGGGACGGGCGCGCGAGCGCAGTGGCTGACGGCATGCGCACGAGCGACAGCAAGCTCGGCGCAATGTACCGGCAGTGATCAGACAGCAGGGCCTGCAGGAGATGCAGTGCCGCCGTCTTGCTCGCCGGACACCCCGACTTGACGTTATCGAGGATCAGGTCGCGTAGCGTGAACCGCTCATCGGTGTAGTACCCTGGTTTGACAATGGCAGGCATAAAGTCCATAGCGCCGGTCTTGCGTGCCTTCCTCTTTCTTGGCGAAGCAAAGACGGGCACGGCCGCGTTCGCGTCCATTAACACATTGAGGATGCGCTGCAGCACCGGCCCGTCCTCAAGATTAGAGATGACGACGTCGAGGTACGTAAGCACGGCGACAGCGCTGCCGTCCGTACTGCTGCACTCGAGGATGGACTGGTAGAGGACGTTGTCGACGAAAGCGGTTTGCAGCGCGTCTAGGGTTGCGTCAGCCACGGCCGGCCCGAGGACCTCGGTGATCGACACGGTCAGCGCGTTCGGGTCGGCGCGCAGAGAAGCCGCACGGCACCGATACATGATATCGCCAAGGAAGCCAAAGAGCTTGAGCAACAAGTCGAGCTGGGCTCGCACGTCCTCATCGTTGGAGAGGAAGAGGTCGTCGTCGATATCCTCGTCGGCCTTGGTGCCGAGGATCATGCCGCCGTTCAAGGCCGCATCTTCGTCGCCCTGCTCCGCGAGAGTCGGCACACGCAGCTTGCTCGGCAAGAGCGAGTACGTCGCACCCAGCCCCGCAGCCATGACGTCGGCAAAGTCCCCGTCGAGGATATATTCTGCGAGCGCATCTCGTGCGTCCTGTAATGGATCGCTGCCATCTGGCCCAGGTGTTCCGGCTAACGTGTCCCCACCCTCATCATCGCGCGATAAAAACGCAATGTCAAAGAGGAACAGGATGCCAGCGCGTGCAAAGTCGCCGATCCTCCCCTCGCGGTGCACGAAGCGCAACAGGTACGAGAAGAGGAGGTACTCGAAGTGTGTGGCGTCGGCCTCACGCCGACTCGCACTGGCGGCAGACGCTGCATCAGACGGGAGTTCGGGGTAGAGACCGGGAGTCGCACGGCCTGAGGGCGTAGATACGCGTGCGAGGGGTGGAGAGAGGGCGCGCGAGATCTGAGGTGGAGAGAGCGGGGTTGGCGAGAGGGCGCGCGAGGAGAGATGCGGTGATAGGGAGGAGGAACGCGGTGGAGTCGAAGGGAGCGTGGCGCGGACTTGGGGTGGGGAAGACGGTAAGGGAGCGCGGAAGGCCGCTGGTGAGGGAGCGCCGGATGAGTGGTGTGGGATGAGCCACCCGCGGTCGTGGAAGAAGATGAGGAGGAGGGGTGGGCTGGGGTTAGCCAGCCTCGAGAGCGCAGCGAGAGGCGGGGTTGGACTGGGGGCTGGGGTGGTGGGACTGAAGAGAGAGAGCAGGAGGCCGTGACAGAGGGGGGAAGGGATCAGAGACACTCACTAAGCCCTCATGCGGGAACACAGGATACACATGAGGTCGACAAGGTCATCATCGAGGTATGCCGGGTGGTCGTCAACAGCAGCCGCCCCAAAAGCCCTCGCCGCGCCATCCAGCGTCTCAGGCTCGCCGACACATGAACGCAGCAACCTCCGAAGAGGACGATGCACGGCGTTGTGGACGAGGAAGCGTTCTGGCATGAGGACGACGAGGTTGTTGACCATGCGCAGGACCTCAGCTGGGGTTAGCGTCTGTTCCCACCACCGCAGAGCTCTCCCCCCGCTATCCTCTAACCCCAACCCTAAACCCCTCACCCATCCCGCTCATCAGACCTCGGGTCCTCCTCGCTCCTCGCCGATCGCCGACTCACCCTTCACACCCCTCGGCCTGTCGCGCTCACACAACCTCTCGAGCGCCGCCAACATGTCATGCCTGAGAAAGTACTCGAGACAGGCGCCAGTCGTATCCTCGTCCGTCCGATTACTCTCGTACACCAGCGCGTCCGTGATGTGTTTGAGTGCCCTGGGAACTGGCGAGTACGCGATCCCCCTAGCGAGTTGCCGTTCATCTGGCGCTGTCAGGGTCGTGAGGACGGCGGACCACGCAGCGTCAAAGGCGGGAAGAGCGTCGGGACGTGGCCCAGCCGCCGGCTTGGGCGCGTGAAGGAGGCGCGTGAAGAAGGTCGAGACCTCCATGGCATGCCGGCGGATGATAAGAGGTTGATGTTGTATAGGTGTGCGAGCGATGAGATGTCAATATCGGGTGGCCACGACTCCCGTGCCTGATGGTTACGGCCCGAGCGGGACGGCATCAATCCAGATCCAATAAACCTTGCTTACATCCTGTAGATTATGAGGTACAACGAGGCTAGAATGCAAGATTGGGCTAGGCTAGGCTGTAAAGGTCACCCATTCGGGGCGGGTTACCTCTACGATTGGGGGTGGTACGTTGGTCGCACCCATGTCTACGAGGCCCGGGGACTGGGCAGGGATGCCGTCGTCGCAGTCGCTTGGGCATGTGCTCGTGCTTGACATGACGCTGCCTGTCGAGTATTTTCTTTGGGCAGGAGGGGCGGGGGCCTTGCGCCGCGCGCGTGACCGGATCACGGGGAGTGGCGTGCCTGATGCAGAGCGGTCGACGGGCGAATCGACATTTGTGCTCGCAGCTGAACCGGGACGCTCGACTGCGCCAGCCGAGACGTCGATCAGGCTCGTCACACGCACCGGGTTGACGTCGGTGTATGGCGACTTGTTGGGTTGCGGGAGCGCTGCTATGAGCGATCCAAGGTTGACAGTAATGTCGGGTGACAGGTGGCGCGGCTTAAGGAGGACAGGTGGCTCCAAACCGAGAGCGCAATTTTCGCAATCCTTGACCGCAGAGAGGCAGCGGTTCACGAGCCGCTTGGTAGTAGGGTCGACGTCGCGGATGTGCTCGTTCGCAACAAGAGAGTCAAGCACCAGCTTCAGCTGAGAGCGCTTGTACGTGTCCTCCTTCATCTGCGAGTTGCATACCAGCGGGTAGAGCACACGGAGCATTGTGTGCCGCAGCTGGTCGAGCTCGTCGGGGAGGTCGATGAGCATGCGGATAAACACGTCGATAACCACGTGCAGATCGTTCGAGTAGAAGTACTCCTGCGTGCCTGGAGTTGTGAAGAGCAAGTAGAGCATCTTGAGGATGATGAGCTGAGCGCCAAGACCCTCGGGCGTCTCAACATTCTCTGCGCGGTTGAGCATAAAGCACATGAATTCGCCGAAAGCCTTGCTGTTTCCCAACCGCCGCATGAGCACAACGAGCACACGGTTGTGTTTCTTTGTCTCCTCGACCACACCCTCTTCCGCCGTGGCCCGCCCGTTCATGATACTGGCAAGGGAGACGGGAGCGACGCTGTGCGCGCGTGGCCGCCCTGCGGGCCTGGGAGCGACGAGTCCGACGGGTCCGAGCTCGGGTTCAGATTCCTTCTCCGCTGAGAGATTCGAGTGCGACGAGCAACGCAACCGCTCGGGCTTCTTGTGGTGCTTTGGCAACGACCACACCATGAACTGTTCGTTCAGCGCGAGGATGAGCTTGACCACCGCTTGTCCTAAGACGTCGTCGCGGTCGCTGCGTGACTGCTCGACAATGTCAAACAGGTGGTCGATGAACGTGTCGTTGAATTGGTCGAGCTCGGTCTCGGTGAGACGCATCACCCGGCACACTTCGTACAGAAGTTGCGTGGCGGGGAGGTGTAGGCGGTGCTCGATGGGCGGCAGGCCGTCCACCCACCCGTCGTCGTCTGGCTCGACGTCAACCGTCTCCATGAGCGTAGGTAGGAGTTTAGCCCATTTCCGGTGAGAACGAAACAATGACGGATGTCGCTGGCCGTAGTGCGCAATCAGATAGTCCCAGATGTACAGCTCGTGGGGGTTCGTGATCTGTGGTCAGTGCCGAGTCGCCGAGTCAACAATGACACCTACATCCACTGCCTGCGACATCATGATCCCCACCATTCGCTGGTCGTTGTATTGAAACAAGTCCGAGTCGAGGAGCAGTTCCATGGCGCGCCGAATATCTTCGGGATCTCGCAGAAAGTCGTCTGCTGTCAATCCCAGAACAGGGGAAGCGAGAGGACGGGGCGCTGCACACATCACAGCCGCACATGTGCACATGCGATACAGGCGATTCAGGACACCTAAACGTCGCTGCTGCGCAGCACCCAGCACCCAGCAGGCGAGCAAACATGCAGCTCGCGCTTTCGCCAGCACTTACCGTGGTACAGTCCACAAAGTCGGACATACTGGATGAGGATCTCGTCGAGTTCCTCGAGCGTGCCCACGCCGTCGGATTGGCCGAGCACCCGGTATAGTTCTTCGAAGAATGCGCGCTGATTCTCGAACCTCTTTCGCAGTGGCGCAGCGGGGCTCACGGCCAGCAGCGCACCATTACCGTTTGGGTGTGGAGCGTTCCCGTTCCCGTTCCCGTTATGTTCGGTGGGTGGGTCGCGCGATCGCCGCCGCGAATGTGTGCGGTCGTATGGGACGGCGTGTGCGTGGGGGACTGGTGGGTCGCGTGGCATGTCGGGGAATGGGTGTGGGGAGGGGGGAGGAGAAGGGGAAGGGGGGAGGGGAAAGGGGGGAGGGCGTGGTGCGGAGGGGCTGGTGGGTAAGGGTGAAGGAGGGCTGGCTGGCGGCGGGAGTGTGGGCGAGAAGGGCTGGCGGCGGGAGGAAGTGTGGAGTGAGAGGCCTGGTGGGAGGAAGCCGCGTGCAGGGTGGAGGGTGTAGTGGAGTGGGAGTAATGGAGGAAGGGAGTGTGGTGGCGTGTATGTATGTAAATGCTATGCTTGAGGGACCGGGAGTCGATAGGTAAGACGAAGTGGGAGGTGAAGAAGTCTGGGTCACAATTGGCAAGTACAATCGAAGAGAAAGAAATGGAATGGGCAAAGGTTGACCCGTGTAGGAAGTTAGAATGGCGTTTGATGATGATACATACAGTATAAACGACCTGAGCCACAAGGCCAAAGCGGGGGTGGGGTGGGGGGGGGGGGGGGCCCACAAGGGACGCATGACTCCGAAGATTCCAACGACCACTCCGTTAGCCATTAGGTCTCACAAACGGCCGAATGATGGAAGACGGAATCAAATTTCAAATATGGCCGAGCAAAGGCACTTGGCGCTCTTCCCCTGACAACTCTGATACACCTACGCCATCACCGGGCCGATGTCCCCTAACGGCCCGACGCTAGGCCGAAACCAGCCAAGAAATTAAGCCAGTCCTGTCTGCTGTCTGTTCCAGTCCCAACCAACCCTACAAGGTGTCCAACGCCAAACGCCAACGCCAACGCCAAGATTCACTGTGACGCTTCCATACCCAAAACTTGGCATCACCGCCACCAGTCCAGATATCCAACACGTCAGCGGCACCACCTCGTCTCCCCACGCCCGAGTTGCACTACTAGCATTAATGCACATGGTCTAGTGTTTATGGCGTCCAAATCTCTCCGTTAGCGCTGCAACAAACAATCTCTCACCTTAACTGTCTGGTCTACAGAACCAGTGGCAATGACGTTGATTCTGCGCGGCTCTTGGCTACCGTTCGCCTTTCCGTCACCGGCCTCTGTTCCACCCATCAGTGCCCGGCCCCAAGCCATGCAAGAGACAAAGTGGCCGTGCGCGTCAATGGTCTTGATACACCGACCGTTGACGAGGTCCCAGATCCGGATCGTCTTGTCGTCCGATGCCGACAGCAGGTGCTTCCCGGACGGGTGGAAGACCAGCGCGCGCACCCAGTTGTCGTGTCCAGACTGCTTGTGAGCCGAGACACATCACATCACTTACCAAGACTCGCAAGCATTGCCCTGACACAGCGTCCCACAGTCGGATGACCTTGTCGCGTGACCCAGTGGCCACGAACGCTCCTGGTGCTTTCGCGCGGTTACCAGCAGCTGCAGCAGGCAGCCCCGACAGCTCACGAATAGCTGCGTACGACACGACTGGTGCGAAGACAGCACACTCGACGACGTGGTCGTGTCCTCGCAGCTCCGCCTTGGTCTCGCCAGACGCGATATCCCATACGCGTGCAGTCTGTCTCGTCAGTTCGGTTCCAACCTTCCTCTCACCTGGTCGTTCGACGCGCTGACGAGCCATCGCCCGTCCTCCGATGGCACAACTTCGCGCACCCAGTCGGAATGGCCGCTCAATGTCTTGATGCAGTAACTTGACGTCAGCACGGTCCCGGTCACAGTTGCCCATTGCTCACCCTGTGGACACATCCCAGACCCGGATGGTCTTGTCACGCGAGGCGGATATCAACTGCTCGCCAGTTGGCATGAAGCGCACACTCGAGACCGAGTGGTCGTGGCCGTGCAGCGTTTTCGTATTCTTATACTCGTTTGCAGGATCCCAGAGCTTGATAGTCAAGTCAGTAGAACACGTCGCTAGCATTAGCACCGCTCTGCAAAGTCAAGCGCACCCATCGCGTTTCCTTTTGGGTCAAAGTCGACGTCCGTGACGGCCTTGGTGTGGCCCTTGACCGTGCGCTCAAAGTCCCCGCTTTCCCAATCCCAAATCTTAACGCTAGCGTCCTCGCTGGCACTCGCCAGCACGGTCCACGTCGGGTGGAAGGCCACTCTTGTAATTGTTCCGCGGTGAGACTGGAGCGTGTGCCGTGGTGGTGCGCGTGGGATGAAGGGCGCAGAACTAGAGGTTGAAGCAGTCGGACGCGTGGGTGATGCGAGCTCCGCCAGCAAGGCGGCATTTCGCGACTCGAGATCCATAATCTGTGTGTTAGCCTCGTTGTGAGCAGGAGATAAGCATGCCTTCTTTTGCAAGCGAATAACACTCGTCCACTTCTTCTCAAGCAGCCCAGAGTACTTTTCCTTGGCCTCGCTTGGGTCAAAGTCGGTCATGTCGGCTTCCCGTGCGAGCACTGCGAAGGTATCGTTCATGCCGACAGCCTGCAGGTAAGAGAGCATTGCGCGGTGCCTGTGCGGTACATCGTGATCGTGAACAGGGAGCGAGGAAGAGATCGTGATCGAGATTGAGCAAAGTTGGCCGAGAAGGGAAAGAAGGATGGAGGAAAGGCGGCGTCAGCAACGGCTCCTGCGTAATCTCGGGCGGCCTCGGCGCTGTGTGGTGCGTTGTGGATGAGGACCGTGCTCAACTCACATCTCCTCCTTCTGCCTGTCCGACAGCAATGACATGGTGTGGGGGGAGTGAGAGCCCGCCACTTAAGGCTCAGGCTGTGGTGAGGAGGGAAGGGTGAATGAGAAAGAGGCCGAGTTGTTGTGATGTCGTGGGAGGCGCAGTGGAATGCGCACGGCTGCACTCTGATGTCTGGCGCGTCTCGTGTCTTGAGAGTCGAGATGGCGATCGGAGTGGAGGAGAATGCAGTCTCAGTCAAGATGCGAGGGGATTTCCCTTTGATGATGAGGATGGATTGCGTGATAGGGAGGACGATGATGAGTATGGATGTAGGATTTAGTAGTGTAGAAGGTGGGAGGTAGATGGTGGATGTGTGTGTATTATTGCTTGGACCACCTATTCACCCTTTTGCACGCGCGCAAACTAAACTACCACGCAAACCACAATGACCTGTTCCTTACTTTCATACTATCCTCCACGCCACCCTCCCCCAAGGCTCCAAGGCTCCCAGCCTCCCAGGCACTGACAAGCCATGTCTTTAAACCAAACCTGACCTCCACAATATCTGTTAATGCTGTTATTATCACTTCCCAGTAATCTCCATTCATTACACGGTCATTACCGCCTTGCGTATACAAGAAGGGCCATCCTCTACCCCTCAAGAAACCGAATCGACAACCACTTCATCTTTCATCTCACATCTCTCTCTCATCTCACTCCCATCTTCTCCAGCTTATCAACACGCACACACAATGACCAACGTCTCCCAGTACAACGGCCAGTTCTTCCGGGCCACCTCCCCCGTTGAAAATGTCCTCCTCCTCGAAATGAACAGGTGTGTATCCCGGTATTGCACCTTTCGACTGCCTCCAATCGCTCAAAACCACCATGCTGACATGCCCACAGGGGTCCCGTCAACGCTTTCCATGACCCGTGAGTACTACTTGCAAGAGCTCACGGTGCATCGATCAGAGCTCTAACCTATAGGTTCTGGCAGGAGATGCATGCGACCCTCGACCGTGTCTCGATGGACGCCGACGTCCGCGTCATTGTCTTTGCATCGGCCTTGGAGAAGATCTTCACTGCTGGCCTCGACCGTAAGCTCCCATGGCATCCAGAGCTAACACCCAGTCAAGGCGTCGACCATTGGTAGGGGCCAGGCGCTCGACGCAGCCCGTCAGGCCTTCGACACCTACAACCACATTTCGGTAAGCCCACTTCCATACTTCCGGCAAATAATACCCGGCTAACCGTTAGCGTTTCCAGGCCGCCATCTCTGCACTCGAGAAGTGCCGCCAACCTGTCATCTGCGCGATCAACGGCATCGCGGTCGGCCTCGCCATTGACATTGCGTCTGCATGCGACATCCGTCTCTGCGCCGAGGACGCGACCATGGGCATCCTTGTGAGAGGCCGAATATTGCCGAACTAACCAGCAGGAGGTCAAGGTTGGCCTTGCCGCCGACATTGGCACTCTGCAGCGCTTCCCCAAGATTGTCGGTAACGGGTCGTTGGCCCGCGAGCTCGCTCTTACCGGTCGCAAGTTCTACGCTGCGGAGGCCAAGGAGATCGGCTTCGTCAGCCGAGTCGTCCCGGGCGGTCGCAAGGGTGTACTTGGTATGTACAGTAACATGGAAAGGCCTGACAATAGACGCGGCGCTCAAGCTCGCTGCCGAGATTGCGCCCAACAGCCCTGTTGCGGTTGTCAGCACCAAGCACATTATGAACCGTAAGTCATGACAATGGGATTGCAGCTGACGCCAGACGCGCGCGACCACGGGTAGGACGGAATCCTGAACTAATACTGACACGTGCAGAGTCGACGCGGGTCTCGCGTACCAGGCAGCATGGAACATGTGAGTGAGACCGACGATCTCGGCTGACGACGCAGGGGCATGCTTCAGACCCAGGTGAGATTGACATACTTTGGGCTGCAGTTACGACATTGTTTTAAAGACATAAACCCTGACATACAGGACACCAAGGTAGCGATGAAGGCGCAGCTGGCCAAGGCAACGCCGCGCTTCCCCAACCTCGACGCGAAGCTCTAAAAGCAGAAAAGGCAGGTACAAGACGTGGGAGATCTGGGAGCTGGCAGATGTGGCTTGGTTGCAGTAAGGGATGGATGTAAACATGGAATGAGGCGGCATATCTGCGGAACGCAGAGGCACTTTGTAAACGTTTGGAAGATGACGGCGCGTCTGCGTGACTGTCATCAAGTGAGTCATGAGCCATGAGCCATGAGCCATGAATCACCACAGTCCAAGAGGGGGAAACGCGTTCTAGGGACCGATAGTGAAGCAAAGCAAATAACAGAGTTACGGAAGACTAAGAGAGCATCTCCCGAGATGAAGGAACAGGGATTCCTCGTGTTTTGAGACCCTGGATCGTCCCCACCCCTTCCCCTCCTCCTAAACTATGTCACATCGGCCTTGTACCTTTGCTAGCTTGTAAGTATTGACGCGTCCAAAAGAATCAGGTTAGGATGTCGCCGAGTCGAAGGATGAAGTAGTGATGAATGGAGAGAGTTAATTGTCTCGACAGTGTTTTGTTAGGATGGGATGATGGGATGATGGGATGAAACGTCGAGTGGGAGAGGGGAGATTGAGTGCGTGTTCCGACAGGTACCGGGACTCCTATTCTACGCACTCTGAGACGAGTTTAGAAAGGTAAAAGACCCAAGCATTGAAATTCAATGCTGGAACTTGCGGGAGCAGCTAATCATGCGAGGAGAGGGGGGGGAGGAAAGGACATTAACCCTCCCTACCTCTGACCTCGGGTGTTTGGCATAGTTTACTTGAGGGGGGGGGAGATGCTTTGGTAGACTGCCTTTGTCTGTCCACACGACAAGTTACCCTGTCAACCAAAGTATAGAGGCTTACCCAGGCCTTGCTTGATCCTTTTGGCCTCTGCCTTTTGGGCCCTTGTTACGCCTCTCCCAAAGTACCACAGTATCCCTTACCTCTTACCTTTTACCCCTTATTCTTTTACTCTCTATCAAACACCATTCTAAATCAAGTACCAGTAGCACAAAGTATCATTTGTTAACGACACGCATCCCAACCCATCCCATCCAACTCCAACTACAATTCTAATCCCAAACTACAACTCCAACAACTCTTTAACCTCTATCCATTCCTCCATCCCATCCATCCATCCAACCCCTTCCTCAATCTCCTCATCCCCTCACTCATACAAAGCAACATCATCTGTTTCACGAGTGCACAACTCATACACTCCACGACAATACCAACACGTCACGCCCTCACGACTCGAGCTTGACGCCCCATCTCTTTCCTCTCCTTGCCATACATCAACACTATTCCCCTTCACCACGACCCCATTCTACCCCTCCAACCCGCTCGCCCCGCACGTCCTCGTTGATCAAATCAGAGTGTGCTCGAAGGCTGTGCCGAGCCCTCTTACGACCTCTTGCCCACGGGCTACCACACAATGGCCATCTTTAAGAAGAAGGCCAAGACCGACCGCGAGCACGGCGCGCGGTCCCCAACCAACAGTCCTCCTGTCCAGTGAGTCGAGTTCGAGTGGCACGCCGGCCTGCACGCGTTTTTGCGTATCCCGAGGCGAAGGAAACCGGCGATCCGGCGTTCCATTGCGAGCGTAGCGAGCTCTCATTAAGACAAGCTCGCTCCAACCTCCACGACTCGCACAATGGCGGCGCCTGACTCACACGTCGCCCTCGCTTCAACTTTGCTGACGCGCCCAGAGTCCAACCCTCCATGATCGCTGCCGTGCAGCGCGGCGTGTCGGACTCGTTTGCCCCCCCTAACGCGTCTATAGGCCAGAACCCCAAGCGCATGACCAACTCTGTGAGTACTTGGGACGCGTGTGGGGCCACCCTGCCGCGTGTGTGCAAAGGTGTCTTGACTGACTCCAACAGGTTCAGTTTGGAGCTATTCCCCCATCCGTCCTACAGAGCCCGCAAACTGGACGGGCGTCGCCTGGTCCAGGAGGACTACCGTTAGGGCAGGGCGGTGGTTACCCAGTCGGCATGGGGTTACCGTCGTCGATGCAACAGGGTCACCCCCAGCATCAGCAGCAAGCGTCTCTCAGCTCGATAAACGGACCACTGTCCCCGCTAGCGATGGTCTCGGCGCAGCATATGGGGCCGCCAGGCGCCATGCAACAGCCCCAGCAATACCAGCAGTTCCCCCAGCAGACCCAGCCCCAGCAGCAGGGTGGTGGTTTGCAGCAGATCCCTCCCCACAATCCAGGTTACCCGTGGTCGACCAGACCTCTTCGCTTGTACCAGCCGCGCGAACATGCGCAGCCTCTCTCGCCGTTCCCTCGCTATGGGCTGAGCGTGCCTCCCTACCCGTCGCACTCGGGTCACATGCTCCTGTTTGGCGGTCTTGTTGCTGACCGCGCTCACAACGACCTGTGGAGCCTCGACGTGCGCGACCACTCGCTGCAGTTAGTCAAGACGCGCGGCGAGGCACCCTTGCCCCGCATCGGTCACGTCAGCGCGATTGCCGACCGCATCATGCTCGTGTTCGGTGGCGACACAAAGGTCGACGAAAAGGACAAGCAGGACGAGGGCCTGTACGTGCTCGACTTACGGACGCAGGAGTGGTCCCATATCCCCGTCGTGGCTGGTCCATGCGGGCGTTACGGACATGCCGCCTGTATGCTTGGCGGCTATTTCTACGTTCACGGCGGTCACGTCGACGGCAAGAACTTTGACGACTTGTGGTCGTTTGACATTCGTCAGCGTGAGTGGTGTTTGATCGGACGAGCATTTGCTGATTACAGTGGGACGGAATGATGGGCAGTACACATGGGAGCGCATCACGTATAACTCGCCCGCTCCACTCGCGCGTACTGGTCACACTATTGTTCCCTACCAGAACCAGCTGTTCCTCTTTGGCGGTACCGACGGCGACTACCACTACAACGACTCGTGGTCGTTTGACATCGCCACGGGCGTGTGGACGGAGCTCGAGTGCATTGGCTACATCCCCATTCCTCGCGAGGGTCACGCTGCTGCGATTGTCGACGACGTCGTGTACGTCTTTGGCGGCCGCGACGTTCACGGCAAGGACCTCGGCGATCTGGCTGCATTCAGAATCTCCAACAAGCGCTGGTACATGTTCCAGAACATGGGTCCGGCTCCGATGGCCAAGTCGGGACATAGCTTGTGTGCCGCACATGGCAAGGTGTTCGTTATTGGCGGCGAATCCAACCTGGCGCCAGAGGTGCCAAGGGACGACCCCAACCTGATCCACATCCTCGACACAGGTGGGTATTTCCATTATCTTTCGATTAGACATAGTGCTCACATCAGGCAAAATCAAGTACCCGTCCGACAGCCAGGCTCCTGGTGGGGCCCGAGCCCCTCAACAGGTTCGACCTCGAACAACGTCGGACGCGACTGACCGTCGCCCGGCCAATGGCGGAAGCCCCAATGGCAGCAGTCCCTACGGCATGGGTTCTTCTGGCAACGCTCAGGCCGCCTACATGGCGTCACGATCTGTCGACAATGTCTCCAGGGCCATGTCTCCTCCGCAAGTCACATCAGAGCCTCGTCCTCTGATCGTAACGAACGACACGGGCGGCAAACTCACCAAACACACGCCCCGCAGCGAGTCGCTCGACTCGGCGGGGCCTCCCAGCGCCGGGCTCCGCATGAACGGCCAGGCTCAGCCGATGGGCGTTCCGCAGCCGATGATGCAGGGCAATCCACTTCCCCAGGGTGCGCCCCCTCAACGGCCGCGTCGCGAGGGCGATGAGGAGTACCGCCGCGCGATGTCGCCGCCCGAGGTGACTATCAACGGCACTCCCAACACGAGCTCATCGAGCCCGACCAACGAGAGCGTTGTTACGCCTAACGGTGACGTCGTCACACCAGTTGCGCGTCGCCGCTCCATGTCCCCACCACCCCCGGGCCACGTCCCAAGCCACACGGTTCACCCGAACATGCGCAACTCCCGTAGCCCACCCCCACAGCTTCGCGTCGGGGAGGACGGACGGCCGGCGCTTCCTCCGGATGCCTTCTATTTCAGCGGCAAGTCTCCCACAGGCGGCAGCCGCCCGGGCTCCCTGCTGGGCCGGCCTGGATCTCTCCTTGGCCGCCCTGGCTCCATCATTGGAAACCGGCCGGGCTCCGTCGCCGGCACCGCCGACCTGTTACGCGAGATCAAGGCGCGCGAGACGGAGGCGGACAGCGCCAAGCGCCGTGAGGGCGCACTGCGCGTCTTACTGGGCAAGGCTATCGAGCAGGGCTATGTTGTCGACGAAGACGTCGCTGACGTGCCGCCGCCTGGCAATCTCGGCAACAACGAGCAGCTCCGGCACGTCGCTCTCGCGCTCAAGCAGCTCAAGCAGGAGAAGGCCAACCTCCAGAACGAGGTCACTCTGCAGATGCAGCTCGCGTCGGACAAGATCCAGGACTCGGAGCGCCTGCAGAAGGCCGCACTGCAAGAGGCGGCGTACTACCGCGCCAAACTTACAGCTCTCGAAGCTGGGGACACTGATATGTCCTCGAAGATTGACGCGGGCCGCATCGGCGACCTCGAACGGCAGCTCGAGTCCACCACTACAGAGTACACTGGTGGGCAGCGCGAGCTGGAGCGCCTCAAGTCTGAGGTTGAACACCACCAGAAGATCTGCCACGACGCCACTGAAGCGGAAACGGAGACGCTTAAGCGCGCCGAAGTCGCTGAGGAGGCGGTCGCTCAGCTCCAGGAGGAGATTGAGACGCTTCGCGACCACGCCGCGAACCATGACCGGTCAACGCGCGAGCAGACCGAGCGGTTTATCACCCTCACCTCGACGCAGAATCAGCGCGAGGCCGAGCGCGACGACTACAAGACGCAGTTGGACGACTTGCAGGGCAAGAACGACGAGTTTGCGCTGCTGCTTGAGCAGGCTCAGGCGTCCATGGCGGCTACCAGCATCCGCGCTGACGAGTTTGAGTCTCTGCATGACCAGGCCAAGGAGCAAGTTGGGACGCTCGAGCAGGAGCTCGCCGAGACCAAGCGTGCCCTTGAGGACAAGACGCACGAGGCTGAACAGGCTAGCGCCCGCCTTGCCAAGGCTGAGGGCCTCCACACCTCTGCACGCGAGGAAGTCTCCAACTACCGCTCTCTGACGAGTGGCCGACTTGGCGAGCTTCTCGAGTCTCACCGTGCTCTCAGGGAGGACAACACGCGCGGCGTCAAGGGCCACCAGGACCAGCTTCGCGCCCTGGAAGAGGAGAAGGGGTCGCTCCTCAAGCTCCTCCGCGATGCCGGCGAGCGTGTCGATGCCACAGAGGCCGTCGCGAGCTCGCACCGCAAGAAGGCTCGCGAGCTGGAGCAACAGCACCTGACTGTTCGGGGCGACATGCGTGCTCAGCGCACCAAGCTCGCTGCGGCTCAGAACGAGCTGGCCAAATACCGCGCCTTATTCACCAACAAGGACTCGGAACTGCACGAGCGCGACCAGGCCGTCACCGAGCTGCAGACACGCGTGTCACTCATGCGCAAGCTCCTAGGCGAGCATGGCATCAACGTGTCAGACGCAGACCTCGAGTCGGCCGAGACATCGAGCGCCGGTGAGCTCGAGTCCAAGCTCCGCGACAAGTCGCGTGCGCACGATACCGCGCAGCGCGAGATCGATGAGCTCAAGCGTCGCTGTGAGGAGGCTGAGGACAAGGCCGACTCGCTCGCCCGCATGGTCGAGCGGTACAAGGACGCGCGCAGCCCGAGTGCCGGATCCATCCATTCCGGCGACGGTGAGGGTGGTGACGCCAACCAGCGTGCGCGCGAGGCGGAGCGCAAGCTCGCCGACGTCGAGGAGGCGCATCTTAAGCGCCTCACAGCGCTGCAGAGCGACTACGAAACAGCTGTCCGTTACGTGAAGGGCACGGAGAAGATGCTCAAGCGCATGAAGGACGAGCTCAACAAGCAGAAGGCGACAAACACCACGCTCCTCTCGGATCTGGACGGGATGCGTGGGCGCGCTGGGTCGCCGCCTACGCGCGGCCTCTCTGGGCGAACGACGCCTTCAGATGGCGAGCTCATGCGCAAGGTCCAGACCCTGCAGAACCAATACGCTGCCCTACAGGCGGAGCTAGAGGCATCGCAGGACACGCTGAACGCTCGCAACCGCGAGTGGGAACTGCTGCGTACGCGTGTGGAGGAGAACGAGCGAGAAAGCGAGCGAGAAAACGAAGCACTGCGCAAGGACCTGTTCGAGGCGCAACACCGCATCGAGACGCTGTTAGAGATCAACCCAGCCGGAATCATGGGCTCGGACGACGACGACGACCGGTTAGGCGGGCTGCGACGCGGGTCGACAGCCTCGAGTGACGGCGGCACCTCGATGGCCTTTGACAAGGTAAGCGACATCCGAGATTAGGCTGACGGCAGTTCACCAAGGAACTGAAGCAGTGGGAGCGGGCACGGTCGCCGGACGCGCACGACGAGGAGGACGACCACGGGCTGAACGGCAAGGCCGTGTCGCCCAACCCTGCGACGCCCGCGTTCCCCACGGCACCGGGCATGCCTACGCGCAACAACGTATCTGGCGAATGGAAGTAACGGACGATTGAGTGACGATTCCCAACGATGAAAGTACCCGTAGTATCCATACCGTACAATGACGAATGCGGCCACGCTGCCGGTCTGCTTGTATCCCTTGTGTCCGGTTAATGCATTATGCTACAGTGAGCGGTGTGAGCGCGTCAGCGGAGCGAGCGCAACTAGCAGCAGCGATCCAGCGAACGACATTACCTTGGAGTGGATCATGAAGTGGTGAGCTGGAGAGCTAGGGTGACGACGTTATGTAACATTAGTATCCAAGTTACGTAACACAGCATACAGGCACTTTCCGCTCCCTCCTCCTGACCTTGTCATCACAACAACAACAACAACAAATGGCGCCTTCGGCCCTCGAACTCGTTCTCGGAGGCGCAAAAGACGTCGTCGTGGGAAGACAATACCTCGTCTCGCGGGGGGCAACGGCGCGTGAGTCTGCCTCGTCCTTGAACTCTCCTGTTCAGCTCACCCCAGGCCCAGCACATATCCTCAATTCACGGACGGCGAAGCTTGGCGTACGAGAGGTCTATATCTCCTTCCCAGGCGAAGATAAGCGTCTCGACGCTTGGGTTCCACTCGATGCGGTTGGGGAGGAGGTTGTGGAAGCGAGTCCTAGTCGAGTTGTTGTGAGTTCCTCGGCCGATCTTCCCCAACCCTCTGCCCTCCTCGCTTCATCTACCACCCACTCTCCCTCCCTCCCTCCCTTCCTCCCTCCCTCCCTCCCTCCCTCCCTCCCTCCCTCCCTCCCTCCCTCCCTCCCTCCCTCCCTCCCTCCCTCCCTCCCTCCCTCCCTCCCTCCCTCCCTCCCTCCCTCCCTCCCTCCCTCCCTCCCTCCCTCCCTCCCTCCCTCCCTCCCTCCCTCCCTCCCTCCCTCCCTCCCTCCCTCCCTCCCTCCCTCCCTCCCTCCCCCAACCAGCCCACCCCCCCCCCTCCTCAAGTAACCACCAACCCATCCACCCCGCACTCTAACCTCAGCAACCCCGCCGGGAATCCCAAGACCACCCCAGCAGCGAACGCTCAACTCCCGAACGGGAACACGACGCTGTGACCCGCGTACGCAATTTCGAAGACGTCCGATTCGGGGAATACCTCGTCAAGACGTGGTATTACTCGCCGTACCCTCTTCCTGAAAAGAAGGAGGATAAGAAGGATGACAAGAGGGGCCGGAAACGGAAGGAGATGGAGGGGAGGAGTGGGAGTGCAGGGAGCGCGGGTAATGTGCTATCGCATGGAGTTGGGCAGGGGGGTGAGGGGGCAAGGGGGCGGATATGGGTTTGTGATGTTAGTTGAGTTGCCTACCCCAACCCTTCCCGCCCGCCCACTCACACCAGCTATGCTTCAAGTACATGCACACGCGAGCGGGATGGGAACGACACACCTCCACCTGCGGACAGATGCAACCGCCAGGCCGCAAAGCATACCAGCGCGGCAGCTATACTATCTGGGAGGTGGACGGCGCCAATGCCCAACTCTACTGCCAGAACCTGAGCCTGTTCGGCAAGCTCTTTATCGACCACAAGGTGGGCATTTTCCAGGATATACTGACTCTGTCCAGTCCGTCTTCTTCTACGTTGAAAACTTCCTCTTCTACGTACTCTGTGACGCTGCGACCTCGAAGCGCGATCAGGTCATGGCCTTTTTCTCCAAGGAGAAGACGAGCTACGATGACTACAATCTCGCTTGTATCGTTACCTTTCCGCCTCATCAGAATAGGGGGTTTGGCAAGCTCCTCATCGAGTTCAGTTACTACCTTACGCGCGGCACGGCGAGCCCCGGAACGCCTGAACGGCCCCTCTCAGATTTGGGGCTCAAGGGATATCTCGCGTACTGGGTGGCTGTCGTGTTGAGGGTGTGTAGGCGGCTGCTGGCTGATGCGGAGCCGGTGGAGGATCGCAAGCCGGCAGAGGAGGGGCGATCGTTGCGTAATCGCAAGTCGGCTGATGCCGTGGACGAGGTGGTTGGCGTCAACGGGATTGGTGAGTGCGAACCACCCGGCGTGTCACAGCTACCTTGAGCAACAACAGCTGACAGAAGATATGACCAAGCGCCAGCTGGTCCAAAAGGGACAGTACACCATCACGACAACCCTGGAAGACCTAGCCCGGGCATGCCACCTCCGCACCGACGACGTGCAACTCGTGCTCATCGAGCTCGGCTTCCTGTCGACCCGGCGGCGACTCCCCCCAGTCATAGGGGACGGAGACGACGATGACGACGACGACGACATCGATGACGACGATGACGAGCTGGGGGAATGGCACAGCGTTGAGATCGTGATCGCCCGCGATGCGGTTGACGAAGCATGGACCGCGTGGAGGGTACGCGATACTGGTGTGTTAGAGGAGAAATACTGCCTATTGTAGCATCTGTACATGAGATTTCGCCTAATTTTATGTTTCGACTTTTTACTTGTTCTGGTCGATCCAATCAAGCCGCTCCACACCCCAGAGCACGTCCCCTCCCCATGTGTCTTTAACAGTAACGATCCCTTCGCCCTCTGGCGGCGCAAGCCAGAATTTGGCCTCCTCACTCTCCCCATCTGCCGAGAGAGAGAAAGCGTGCCCGTCCGCAGCGCGTTCCCAAGCCCATAGGGTAGTACGTTCGGGTCCCGTGGGGCAGTGGACTAGGACGACCGCGTCGCCAGATACAGGGGCCCAGTCTCCGTCTAATGTCAGTGAGATAGGGAGGAAGCGCACAAGTATCAATGCTTAGACATAGGTCGGTACCGTACGCGCGGAGGAGTGAATCGCCGTGCTTTGCGACGACCCACCGATGGCGGGGGAGGATACCGGCGCGTGGGGCGGTATGTTCGCTGGTGTCAGGGAGGGGGGAGGGTAGAGCAGCGACCGAGGGTTGCGGGTGGGTGGTGGGGGTTGGGTTAGGGTTAGGGGCGGGAGGAGGGGTAGAGAGGGGTAGAGAGGGGTAGAGAGGGGTAGAGAGGGGTAGAGAGGGGTAGAGAGGGGTAGAGAGGGGTAGAGAGGGGGAGAAGGGGGAGAAGGGGTGGGAGGAGGGAGGAGGGAGGAGGGAGGAGGGAGGAGAAAAGGGAGGGAGGAGAAAAATGAGGGAGGACGATACGCACAGAACAACTAGGCCGCCAGGACTAGCATCCGGTGCACTAAGTAGCCAATGTGGGCCTTGGGTGATGACTGCCGTTGTTGCGGCATACCATTCTGGCGGCTCTTGCTTGAGCATACCGACGACGAGGAGTGGGTGGAGGTAGAGCATGTTTGTCAGTGGGGCTGTCGTGGGTTTCTTCTGGACATTTTATATCATAACAGCCTTGGGGTGGAGTGGGAAGAACGGATTCGAGTGGCCGACAGGGAGGTGGGAGGTGCTAACAAGTGTTCATCATGTAAGGAAGTATGAGGAATGTGGGGTTGCTTATCTGGCCCGACTGACGTTATAGGTTGTGAGATTGTGAGACTCTTTTTGTATAGCTGTGACAGTGGGGGATTTGATGTGTCGTGGATTGCGCTAGGACCTCTTTCTGCGCTTTTTGGGCAGGTTTAGCCACCCTGGACAAGGTATCACCTTACTACAGCGTTGTACAGATTCACTTTTGAATAATACTTGACAGATCATTCTGCTACTCACCCTCATAGCGTTGTTCAACCTCTATGAGGCAAGAACTGCTAATTGCTAAGCGGTTTAAAGGCAGCAGCTCGGTTCCAACCGCTAACTGTCGGCTTATGGTTCCACCCGTGTCTCCAAGCCTCCAGTCCGTTAAACCTCGTACCCTCACTCTACACAGCGCCACCCCACATAACCCAATCCACGCACTCTAGCATCCTTATACATGTCTAGTTGTGGTACAAGCAAACGCTGCCCCAGATCGTCTACAGCTCAATAATCTCGCCTGTGCAGCGACGGCACGAGTGGCGCATGTCAATGTCGCCGGCTGCGCCAACAACGTGGTGCCTCATCATCTCGCGCTCCAGCAGCTGGGGCGTCTTCTTGGGAGAGACAGACGACGGCGTCACAAGCACGCGAGGAACCACGGGCGGAGTCGTTCGAGGAATGGGCAGGTACCCGGATAAGAAACTAAGACCAAAGCCGCCCGCGGGTGATGCTGAAGTCTGCCGCCGCTCAGGAGTTGCGTCAATGGGAGGAAGCGGGCGCGTCGGAACCGGGGGCCGGGCACGAGGACGCTCGTACTCGGGCGCACGCTCACGCTCCTCGCGTTCCCGCAGAGTCCGCGTCGCAGTCGTCGTCTTGAGGATGAACGACGCAGGGCGGACGAGGTCACGGTTGGCCGCATTCACCTCGATAGGAGGAAGGTCGAATCCATGCTCGATCGGTGACGTTGCCCAGTCGAGGCCGAGGCCGCCTATGCTCGGAGCGGCGCGGACAGCGCGGGGCCGGGAGAGTCCGAAGAATGACTCGCGCTTGCTCTCGCGATCCATCTTCTCGACAGGACCTTGGGGAAAGGCAAACCCCCGCATACGCCGCCAGTTATTGTCGTCCCCTTCGGCGGCCGACTCGGATTCTGCATCCTCGTCCTCCATTGCGTCGAGGAAGTCGGCATCCGCATACTTGGCCTCGGGTGGGGTGCCAAACATGTTGGCAGTGGAAGACTTGCGAGGGCGAGACTTGGGGGTACTGGGCAGCGAGTTGGGCGTGGCCTGTGGCTGTGGCGTGCGAGTCCCGTCCAGTGCCGCTTGCAGCCCTGCCATGTGCGCAACCATCTCCTTCCTCTCCCTGCGTTCACGCTCCAGAGCCGCAGTGAGGTTGAACAGCTGGTCACGCATCTCGGCGATGAGTCGGTCCTGCGCAGCCTCGCGCTCCTTCGCGGGTGACATGGCACTCGATGCCGCCGACAAGGCCAGAAGGCGGTCGCCAACTGTTGTCAGCACGTAACGAGAAGAAAACACTCACGCTTCCTGGCACGATCCTGGTAGACATGCTTCTCGCGACGCTCCCCCTCCACCTGCTCCTCCAGGCCGCGGCATCGCTTGCGCCATAACTCGACATCCTCGCGCAGAGCATCACGCTCCAGCTCGGCGTCGATGCGGTCGCGACTGTCACGGCGAGCAGTTGCCGGCCACAGAGAGCCATCGTAACTGTTGCGCGACGCCTCCGTGCTCGCCCGCCCAGTCGACAGTCCATCGTCGTAGGAACGAAAAGAACTGTCCTCGGTCTCCTCGTCCACTTCACCAAGCACGCGCCCGGAAGTTCCGAGAATAGCGCTCCGGGGGCGAGGGCAGGGTCGAGAGGCGCCACGTGCCATCGAGGTCCATTCGGCGAGTGGCGAGATCATAGAAGGAGGAGACTCAATCTCCCCTGTGACAGACGGTGGTGAAGTGATGCCGCGCGAACTGGAATAGTCGTGCGACGATCCGCTCCCGCTTTCGTCCTTCTTATAGGATATGGAGCTTGCACGAGTGAGGAGAGGGCGACGGCCGCCGAGCTGCAGGCTGGAGGGACGCGCACCCTTGCTCGGAGACGTTGCGCTGGCGGCTTTGAAAGCAGAAGCGCTGCTTGTGTCCAAGGCCAGAGGTCGGGGCCGGCCACGTCCGATGCTCCCATACCCGCCGCCCTTGGTTGGCGTCTCACGTGCTGAAGCAAGACTCCGCGCGACGTCCGGGTTGGAGCTGCGGCGGTTCGAGGAGCCTTGGCTTGAGACAGACGATACCAGATGCAGTTCCCTGAGCCGCGAGGGTGTGGGGCCGGCAGGGGTCGACTCCTGCATCTCGTGGGTTTCCGCCGCGGACGACGTGTTGGACATCATGTCGGTTCCCTCATCATCAGCGTCAGATTCGGTCTCGTCTTCCTCTGTTAAGACCCCAAGGCTGCTGCTGTTGAGGAGGACGGATGAGGTCTTGGTGGGACCTGACATCTCCAAACCAAATGACCCGAACGCCGGCGCATCCTCCTTGGGATCAAAGCGCTGGGCAAAGCCCTGGCCCACGCTCTGTCCAAAGCTCCAGCGCTCGGTGTTGTCCTCAAACTGCGACCAGGGAAGCGGCGAGGCCGACAGGCTGTTGAAGGAGGACGACGATCCGAAAGTGAAGGAAGATGGGCGACTGGACGAGGCGGTCGAAGTGAGGGCATCGGAAGGTGGGCGCGACGATGTTGTGGACAGATCGTCGTCGTCGTCAAACATGGGAAGGGAGATTTCGGCAGGCTTGGGTTCCTCGCGCGGCGGAGCCTTGGGTGTACAGCTTCCTCCGCCAGTGAGCTTGTCAAGCGCACGCCGACGAGACTCCTCCTTTTCCTTGTCGCTGGGCTCAAACTTGAGACGAGAGCCGCTCTGTGGAGTCAAGCTCTGAGACGAGCTCAGTCGCGAGCGCGAGCTCGAGCTGACATCACCCATGGGCGAGGAAGGTGTGGATGGGAACCCCGGAGACGGCAGGCCGAGAGAGGCTGGCCGCCCGAGTTTGAGGTTAGGGAGGGAAATGGACTCTGAACGATTGTGAGAATGCCGCCGACGCGATGGAGGCAAGGGCTGGGGGGAGGAGGAGCGGTTGTTGAGGTTGGGAGAAGAGATGCTGTTACGCGGCGACCCCTCAAGCAGGTCGAGAGGCGAGAACGACCTCGAGAGACGAATGCTGGGGGGTCGCCCGGCGCCCAAGCGCTTGGGCGGCGAGGACTCCCGGATAGGGAAGGACGGGAGAAGCGCAGGCTTGTTCGAGCTTGGCTTGGCACCAAAGTTGAAGGAGTTTAAGCGGGCAACAGCCGCTCCTTCACGGTCTGTGTGAAGAGTGGATGGCTCGACCGTTGGGGTGGCTGGGGTGGTCACGATCTCGCGCGACGAAGTGGCCGTGTCGCTCTGCTCGGTGTCGGACGCCTTGGTCGCAGATTCGCCCGAAGGTTCTAATGGTGGCACGTCAAACAGGCCCATGACGGTAGGACGAGGTGTCATGTTCTGGTTGAGCTGAGGTGGCCACGACAGTGTCATCGATGACCGCTGGCGCTGATGGCGGCTGGACTGGCGAGCATGGCGCGACATAGTGTCCACCATGCCCGCTGCCTCTGCGTCGATGACGGCGTCGAGGAGAGCCTTGCCATGGCTGCTGCTGGGCACACGGCGAGGGAAGGTATTGTCGGCGGTGCTGTTGTTGAGGACCGTGCCCGAGCCCGACGAGGCCGACGAGGCGCGAGAAACGTGGGATGGTGATGGTGTGTGCGAGGTACGAGAAGCGCGGAATTGCTTGAGCTGGATGTGAGCTGGGGTGACACAAAAGTTGCTCACCTTCTTCCTGGCAGAGTTTACCTGCCGTGCCCTCCGCGCGTCGGTTTCAACCGCGGAGGACATGATTGCGGTGTCACGAGCACTTCAGAGTGTTGCGAGGGAGGTCGACAGCAAGCGACCAAAAGGGGACGTGGTGTTGGGAACGCTTCGGGGACCAGTCAAGTTGACTGCGTGAGTGCGTGTGTGTGTGTGTGTTGGTGAGGTGCGGAACAGGTAGGGGAGTGAGGAGGAAGGGGGGGGGGGAGGGGGGAGAGGGGTGTTTGCAGAGGAAAGGAAGGCGGTTGATGGCTGGGCGCGTCGATGTTGAAAGGAAGGACAAAGGTCGGAACGTTGCTCTGCGCCCCCCCAGGATGGCTGAGCGACAGAGAGCGAGACAAAGGTTTGGATGGATGAACAGATGAAATAGGAGACGAGAGGAGGTTGGGTTGATGGCGATCAACCCGGGGGAGGATTATTGATGAGGGATGGATAAGAGTAGAGACGAGTTGAGAGTAGAGAGGTCAAGGATTCCAAGGGAGAAGGGTGGGGTTGAGATCTCCGTTGGCGAGTGAGATGAGTGGATTCAAGGGTAGGTGCGAACGCGTGCGCGCGCACAGGTCGGTTTGTGTGGATGGCGGATAGGCGATGGGCGCGACCAACTGCCGATTTCAAAAGGGAAAGGATTGTCGGATAGGACGCCCGAGGCTTGTGCTCTGCCGGATGCCGAAGCCCACAGGTAGATAGGTTCCAAGAAATGGCCACCCGGTGGCTTTGGGGTCCCAGTCAATGGATCAATGGGAGGCGCTCAGGCCACAAAGCTCAAAGCGCTTACAGGCCGCTTGACCGTCCGTCAACTAGGTTGCCCAGGCTACGCGTTTCCAAAGAGGGGCTTGACTAGGGGCCAGGTATCGAAATGAGGCGCCAGTGCGCGTCTCAACCCCTACTGCGCGTTTTGAAGTAGAATTGCGCCGAGACGAAAGGAAAGAAGTGTGCTGGGTTGCTGAGGGTGTGAGTGATTGATGAAGAGGGGAAAGGGGGGGACAAAGGAAGAAATTGAAGAGAGAGAGAGTTGGAGAGTGTGTTGAGTGTGTTTTGTGAACAAGACATGTCAGAAGGTGTTGGTATCTCGTCGGTCGGTAGGTACGTTTGACCTTTGCAGATTCCGGCCCTCAGTTGCACGATGGACGCACCTCCTAGTCCTAGTTCTAGTTCTAGTATACCAGTATAGTATAGTCTACGGTGGAAGAGGGACCTGGATGGACTGGATTTGGGATGCCGGATCGCCGGAGGAACGAGTAAAGCCGCCATCAGTCTCAGGATCTCAGGATCTCAGGCAAATCGCGAGACTGTGCAATCTCAGGGTTGACCACAGGATCAATTTCAGGGTTAATCAACAGACGAGAGACCAAGAGAAAGGGGATGATTTATTACAGGGACGACTTAGGGTATAAGGAACAAAACTCTGCCAAGGATCCAAAAGAGCGGACAGTATTAGCTTGAATTGGTTTGCTACTTGAAACAGTTCCTTGGTGATAATGCAGCATATCATACGCGTCTAAACCCTTGGTTCCCCCATCCCTGATAAATCTAGCCCACGCGCGCGTCTCTATTAGTATTGGATCAGTGGATCAGTGGATCAGTGTCTACATCAAGTCCCGCTTACGTCCATGCATTCATGCTCGTAACCCGCGGAAGATCGTCGAAGTCTACGAGAAGAGTCCAAGTCAGGCGGCGATCGTGCGGCGACCCGACGCGTAACATTCCAAGCCTGTTGGGGAGGAGAGATGCGTGGGACTCAGCGGAAGCTATGGACACGGGTACAAGGGATATCACCGGGTTGCTCGATAGCTCAATGGATCTTAGACATGACAAGCGGCAACGACCATGGGCCCGAGTGGAGTCAGCCCATCATGAGTGGAGTCATGAGCGGAGAGGCGTAACGGGTCGAGCTAAATTGCCCGAATGGTGTCACATGAACTTGGGCCGCGCGTCAAGAGTCAAGAGCAAGTGGAGCCGTTCACCAGATCACCAACCTAGTACAACATTGACTCACTCTGCAATGTTGGCCAAGGACGGGGAGTCCCAAAACTCTGGACTCGGGCACACCCTCAGTCCAGAACAGCGTGCAGCGTTCATGTAACCGGAGGACGACGCTATGGGGATATCTGGGCCTGGCGCAAGAGTGGGCATGCATGAGTGGACATGAACGTGCCTGCGACCCTCACGTGCTCATGACCCCAACTCTAATGAATCCAAGGTTCTAGCTTAGGGGGGGGGAAGTAAACGTTGGTGTTTCATCAGCAGGAAACGGGCCACGGAACAGTGCGGCCAAGCATCGATTGTTGCTGCGCGGGTCGGATGTACCAGTGCGGCTAGAGTGGGGCCGAAGGGTGAGGGGGAATGTTGTGAGCTTGGAGCTTGTTGCTGGTAACTTGGAGGTGAGAGTGTGTTTCAAGATGTGGACCTAGGCCTTTGGTGACGGCATGGGGTAGTGGTGGCAGCAACGAAATGTTCCCGGCCAGCTTCTACCGCAGCCCTCTTCCCACCTCTATCTACCTGCACCTCTATCTACCTGCTACTTGTAATCACCACCACCCCTGTTTCGGTGCCCTGCCACGTTGCCTAACCGCGAGCGCGACGACGCGTTCTTCTGACGTTGCCGCATGGCGAGCCTCGATTCCTTTGCCTTTCTGCCCATCGCTCTACACCCCGCGATTCGCAATGACACTTATCCGACCCACCGAACCTCGCTCTAACATCTTAACTCTACATCACAAGGCATCTGCATCTCTCATCATTTACACACATCAGAGAGGAGGCCGCTGCTCAATGTCACACTGCACCTCGCACCCCACTCTGATAATCTTGCAATCCGACAATCCGAGGGGGCGCAACTCTGGCACCGATATAGCAAACACCACTCACTCAGCTGACGTTTGCTCGCTTTGGCACCTTCCTCACCCTCCTCACCTTCCTCAACTTCCTCACCTGATCACCTCTGCACCAATTGAACACCTTGAGAATTGGGTGCTGAGAACTGGGGCGCACGTCGGCTTACTATATTAACCTCCTGACACCTTCCTCACTTCTCATTGTCAAACTCGCCTTCCCTTTCCCATACTTGCTCCCATACCCCAGCTATGGTTCGCTCATACCGTCCCCCTCCAATAACCCTTCCGCGGACTCCAACTACCCCGACGGGTGTCCGCACTGTGTCGCCGGTGACATCTCGCCGATCGTCATCCTCTACCTCCTCGCGCCCGCCCTCGGCCTCAGCGGCCCCTACTCAGTCACAAACCCCGTCAAGTTCGCGTAGGCCTATCACATCCGCTTCTGAGCCTCCTCCGTGCTTCCCCCGACTACCTGATGAAACCGCTGCGGCCTTTCACATCCTCGACAAGCTGATTGAGTTATCGTGAGTCCTTGCTGACCTCCGCTGACATTCTGACCGGACAACGACGACGACATCCCCATTCCTCTTGTTGTCGTAGTTGGCGGACAGAGTGTTGGAAAGAGCAGCCTGTGAGCTCCTTTTACAGCAGGCACGTATGCTAACAACAGGCTCTCCATGGTTTGCGACGTGAACTGATGCCCGCAACCCCCGCTGACACTAGCTGCCGCTTTGGTGCGCCGGGCGAACTTCAACTTTGTGAGTCGCACATTCGGCTGTTCGCTGACACTAGCGGCCCCACTCACATTCACTCGCGCTGCCGGCCGGGAAGTTTCTCAGCCAAGGTATACATCCGTCTGGCGCACCCAGGACCCGGCGTTGTTAAGCGCGTCACGTTCACCGAGCAGGCTATCACCTCCAAAACAGAGCTCAAGAACGCCCTTGGCTTAGCAGGACAGGAGGCACGCCTTGCTGGCGATGGCGCCAACCCCCTGAAGTGTGCGCTCCTACCAGCAGCGTTGACGTCCAGCACATACGAGTCAAGGAAAGCCGATGGCTTTGCTGATCGCTCGCGCGACTTGGGCGGCCCAAAACTCTGTGAAAACATCGTGCAGCTAGTGGTTGGTGTGGACACGTACTCTACCTGACGCCAGGTGTCTGGGCCCGACCAGCCGGACCTCTCGATCGTTGACCTGCCCGGTATGCCATTCCGCAGTGTATGCTGACGTCAGGCCTTGTAACGGGCGAGGGCGAAGGCATCTCACGGAACCTTGCCAACACATATGTTAAGAAACCCGAGAGCCTCGTCCTTCTCTGCCTTGCCGCAGGCGGGCGTAAGTCGATCGAGAAGGATGACGCTGACCTGCAGGTGATCCTGCGACCGACACGACGGAGGTCAGGATCGTTCTCAATCACGACAAGGACCTTAAGCGTTGCATGAGTGAGCCGCTCCCCACGTTGTGCTGATTTCCTGTCGTCATTACCAAGCCAGACAACATCGGTGACCCCACCGAGTCTGCCTGGGGCGACATTATTGTAGGCACGGACGGGAGCTTCGCGCTGTCGCCTGCCCATGGCGTGCACCCGGTCCGCTGCCGCACAGCGGATGAATACCGCCAGGGCATCAGTGGACAAGAGGTCATCGCACGCGGCGACGCGCTTTTCGCCCAGGAGCCGTGGCGTGAGCTGGCGGCCCAGGCTGGCCGGAAGTTCGGCTGGGTCGAGACCAGTCGCCTCTTGTCCTGCGCGTACAAAAAGCTCGTGAAGAACAAGTACGTTGCCGTGCGTTGCGCCAGCTGACGCCAGCGTTCCTAAACTTCGCCTCCGGATTCAGGAGAGCACCACTCAGGTCAGCGTTGAGGAAGCTGCATTACCACCAGCCGTCGATCATCCTGTCGATGACTTGCATACTACTATCGAGCGCATTGCCAAGGCACTGGAGGAGCAAACGACCGAGGATGGATACGTGACCCAACTCTTCCTCGATCTTCAGGTTGAGTTCGAGCGCGAGCTTGTCAATTCGGTCGCCTCTTTCATTCCTGTCCTCGAAAAGGACAGCCCACCGATCCCAGAAGGTGAAGTAGGCGGTCGCCCCATTTACCTGGACGAGTTTCAAAAGCTATTCGCGAAGTGAGTTTCGTGGCCCTCACCCGCTGACTGCAGACACCGCAACGCCCGTTCCAGTGTGGTGCTGCACGCCGCACGCGCCGCTCTCATCCGTGGCGTCGTCTCGCGATGGGGTAGTCGGTGCCATACATACAACAAGGCGTACTGGGCCGCATTGGACACACTCATCGAGAACGTTGTGGCTGAAGAGTGCGAAGACAGGGAGGAGATCGCCACGATCGTGTGGTGAGTCTTATGCCGAGCTGAACTGACACCAGCCATGCCCTGCACAACCTCTCCCTCCCGCTGCAGGAGGATATTACCAAATTCATCGACGGTCGCGTCGGCGCGGAACAGTCCCGTCGTGAACACGTCGACACGCACGATGCGACGCCTAAGGATGAGCTGGTGCGGGTTTATGATCAGTACCTGCAACAGTTTTTGGCGGCATACCCGGCACAAGAACCCCAGGTTCTGGATCGTCTCCAGGTCGACGGGGCATACTTCCCTCCCCCTAACATGCCACCTAACCAATGGAACGAGAGGTACGTCACGACGGTCATCCACTTCATGGCTGTGGTGCAGTGGCATCTGCAGAAGTCGATTGAGCGAATCGCGAACACTGTAGGGCGCGAACTGCCGGTCGTCGTCATGAACAAGTTTCACCCGCGGGTGACGGCGACTCTGCGCGAAGCTCTTCGGCTCAACATTGTCCGGGACGATGTGCGCAAGCGGGTCATCAGCCTCTGCGAGCCCGACGAAGAGATCGTCGCTCGCCGTGAAGCCGTCAAGAAGCGTCGCATGGCGCTCCAGGAGCTCCAGTGGGTATCTGGGCTGGTGCAGGCTGACGGCAGGAGCGTGGTCGACGCGTCTCATGTGTAGTCCGAATGGCAGCGCAACAACAGCGTCGCTCCCACTCTTCAAAGTCTTGCCGTACCTCGAACCAGCCCCTCGACATATCCCGATGGGCCAATTATGGCCGCCCTCGACCGACTCCATCTGCAATGGTTGTACATCCTCGCCAACATCGTACATTATCAACCCTGATCAATCCCGATTTCTAGGGTTATATTCTTGCTCGCAGATGTACCATGCATGCTTATAATGTGCCCTCCTGGCTATCTCAGCCCCTCCCCCCCGCCCATCCTCATTAAGTCATATGAATGCAATATACAATATCATCCTACTGCTTCAAAGCGCGCACCCGCTCCGCCAAATCCTTAACGCGCCCTTCCAAGCGTGTCCGTTCCCGCGCAAGCCGCCATGCCTGCGCCTCGGGACTATTCTTCCGAGAATGCCAGGATGTCCCATCAATGCCCGAGATGTCGACAATCCGAGGCGAGGAGGCATAAGCCGCCACTGCGCGGAGAAGCAACTTACTCTCGGTCTCGAGGGCGATTTTGGTAACGGGCAGGTGGGGATGCGCGACCCGGGGACTGCCGAGAGGAGTGGCGGGTCCGTCGGATTCGGCGTCGCTGTCTTCTTGGGTGAGTGGTGGCGGGGTGGAGGGAGAGGGAGGGAAGGGACGAAGCGGAGGGAGCATATGTACGTCGGCATACAAGTCCCTCGACTTGAGGAGGGCGTTCTCGCTCCGCAAGAACCGCAGCGCGGCCCGCAGCCCGGCCACTTGCTCGCCCGTCGTGGGTTCTGGTGCCGGGGCTGTTCCCTGCGATGTGGGCCGGCGACGGAGCTTGGCGTTCTCGGACTCGAGGTCGGCCTGGTCGGCCTGCAGCTGTTCGATTGCGTCCTCGTACTCCTTTTCCTGTTTGCGCGATTTGGCAATTTCCCTCTCCAACTCGAGAATATGGTCGGCCTGTTTCCTCGCGCCCTCGATCCTGCGCTCCAGGGTCTCGATCTTCACGGAACCCTCCTGCAGGCTCTGGTCGCGGAGTTTGATCTCGCGCACCATGTCCCGCAACTCGTCGCTTAGGCGCGAGACGCGGCGCTCCGCCTCGGCATTGTACGATGCCGCTTCACGGATCGCTGCCACGCGCGCCAGCCACGGCGGAGGGGCCGCGAGCGACACGACTTGCCCAGCCTTGGCAGCGCGGAACTTGGGTAGCGTGTCGGCCAAGTCGGACGCCAGGCGCTGAACAAAGGACGCGATCACGTCCCATGGCTCCCCGTCCGTTTTGGTCACTTCGCCAAGGAACTTGTCCATGTCCGTCAGGCGTAGGGGCGCCTTGGAAGCACGGAGGCTGTCAACGTGCTGCCGCACGCGCTGGGCCAGGCGCACCGCCATATCCACCGCTGCGCTGACTGATGATACGAGGTCGCGGAGGCCGTCAGAGAACTCGGGTGCCAGTGCCGCCTGCGACGCCGCAACTTCTTCAATCACCGAGACGAGCTTGCCTGCCGGCGCCTTGACTGCGCGCACCTGGTTCAATACGCGCTGCACCGGGTCATACACCGCCTCGTCGAGGGTGTACTCGCCCAGCTCGACGTCGACGTCACCGTCCTTGACAAGCGCCATGATCTCGGTGCGTACGAAGCCGACCGCAGCTGCAAAGTTGTCCAGGTCATCCTCGAGAGTGTAGGCTGCAGCAACCTGCTGTTCACCAGCGTCGAGGCCAGGGTGGTTGAACATAACCTCGGCGAGGTGGTTAAACTGGGCCAGTAACGCGTCGAGCTCGCGCGCGCACTCGCCGTCGTTGAACTCGTCCGTCTTGACACTCGCGATCCACCCGTCCACGCGGCTCTCGACGCCCGCAAGCTCGCCAACGACCCGCCCGAGGGCGACGTAGTCGTCCGGCTGGGTGCGGCGCATGATGACCGCGAAACGACGGTTGAGCGTTGCAAAGGAGCGCAGCTTGCCGCGCAGCTCGCACACGCCGACGAGTGCTTCAGAGGACACGGTGTACAGCGCGCCCGGGAGGCCATGAAGGTTGCTGATGACGGTGGTGAGCATGTTGACCTTCTCGCCAACGCGGAGGAAAAAGAGGAGAGCCGAGACACTGTCAGCCTCGCTCTCGAGATACGCCTCGGGCAGGTAGGCCTGAATGATGCGGAGGTGCTCAGCGAGTTGGGTCGCCTCAAGTTTCTTGAGCTCGAGGTCGACCGTCTTGCTCTGCGTCTTGACTGCCGAGCTCTGCAGCTTGAGGTTGAGGTTGAGCAGCGCCTGCGACTCCTTGCTTGCCGCCGCCGAGTCGTGCTCCTGGCTCGCCTGCTGCTCTCGTAACTCGTCAATCTCGGCCTGGAGGTTGTGGACGAGCTCGCGGAATTGGCCGATCGTCGCCTCCATGTCGACAACGAGTGCCTCAAGCTCAGCTGACCGTGCGCCCTCCTCCTTGAGCTGGGCGGTGACGCCGTCGATCTCGCCCTCGAGCTGCTTGGCACTCTCGGCGTGACTCTCCTCGAGCTCGTCGTTGAGCTCCTTGAGCGCCTCGAGGTCGTCGATCGTGGCTCGCATCTCTTCCATCTTGTCGCTCATCTGCAGGTTGCGCTCCGTGAGCTCCTCGAGCAGGTCCTCTGCCCCAAGTGCGTCGTCCAGCTGCTGCTTCAGGTCCTCGACCTGCGCTTCGCTGTGTGCGAGCTTGGCCGTTGTGAGATCGAAGCGGCCCGAAAGGTCGGTATTTGAGCTCAGCTCCTTCTCGAGGTCATGTATCTTGAGCTTGTACTCCTTCTCCGAGTCGTGCAGCATGTCGCGCAGCTGAATCACGGCGTCCTTGAGCCGCTCGTTGTGCTTCTCGAGTTGGATGTAGGCGATGGACGTGTGAGCGCCGCCCGCTAGGCCGTCAATCGGCTTATCGTATTCGGCGTTCTCCTCCTTGAGCACGGCGACCTCCAGCTCGAGTTCCTGGATCTTCTCGTTGAGTCGCTCGGTCTCGGCCTCGGCCGCCTCCGACTTCTCTTCGGCAACCTCTCGGTCTAACGTCGCCATCTCAGCCTGGTCAAAGGCATCCTGTCGCTGTGACTCGAGTAATTCGTTTTCGGACCGCATATCCGAGTTTTCGCGCTTGAGCTTGACGATCTCGCCGGCCTGCTCCTGGAATTTGGCTGATGTCAGTTCCTACGAAAGGGACGAACTCACCCTGGAGCTTGGCGCGGATGGCGGGGAGCGAGTCGCCCTCGGCGGCGCGCTTCTCAAGGCCTTTGATCGTCACCTGGTCCTCGGTGCGGTGGCTTTCCAGGAGACGGACTTTGATCCGCAGTTCCTCGAGCTCGCGCTTCTGCGCGAACACGGCCGCTGTGGAGTCTGGAGAGAGGACGCGGCGGGAAGTGAGGGGCGAACGGGGGGAGGAGGGAGGGAGGGTGGTCGAGGAACGTGGGGAAGGAAGGGTGCCGGAAGTACGAAGGGAAGGGACGGTGGCGGATGGGCCAGGGGACTGACTTGGGGTGAGGGGAGAAGCGGGGTTGGAAGGTGACGGGGAGACGGGTTGGGGTTGGATGGAGCCGGGCGACAGGCTGTCGCGCCGGCTGCCGTGGATTGTGAGTGAATGAGGGGATGGTGAGGCTGCGAGCGACGAGCTATCTGGCGAGGCAAGGAAGGTGGTGTCGCCCTCGTCAGAACCGGGACGCTCGACAGCGACGAACGGCGACTCAGGCTGTGACCGGTGCGACAGTCGCCGCGGCGATGAGACCACACTGCCACCACGCTGCGGCTCCGGGATCCGGCGCGGCGTTTCTGCAGGGGCGCGTTCGGGCACAGGCGGCGGAGGCATGAGTTCATCGTCCGCCTTGCGCTGCGTAGGTCCACGTGCAGTGATTGGCGTGTGAGTGCGACTTGTCCCAATCGCCGAGGCACGACGACCCATCGGAGAGACAGGGATGCGGGGGCTCGGGGCGGCTGAGCTCGCGCTGGACGGGAGCACGCTCGTCCGCCGGCTTGATGGGGTTCCAGTAGTGCGAATCGCAGGCGGTCTTGCACGAGGGGCGCGGATCGTGCCAGTTGGCCCGGCTGCTGGGGAAGGCGGCACGTCTACGCTCGAAGTGCGGGAAACAGAGCGGTTCGGGGTCGCCGGGATAGGCGTTGGCGCCGTGCGCGGAACACCTTGGCCGGGGCGCGCGGGGGTCGTGGATCTACTTGTGCGTGACGAGCCGGAGCTCGCGGGGAGCGTTGACATACGCGGCTGGTGTCAGTCTCCTTCAAGGCCCCTTAGCGGTCACCATCCCGTCGTCTCGCACTCACCGCTCGCCGCATCTCCAACACATGCACCTGGCTCGGTCGCACGAAGACACCATGCCCGGCCTCGCACGAGAAGTACACATCGCCCTTGACGCTGCCGTTGTTCTTGCCCGTCGGAGTGTCACTGTATCAGTACCGACGAGGAAGGGGGACATACAGCTCAATACCGACCCACTTGCCTGGCGCAAAGGCCGGCTCGGTGCCGACCCACCGCACGAGGCCGGTACCGGCGTTGACGCGGACCTTGGTGCCGAGCGGGAGGTCACTCATTGCATGTCACTGCTTTCGTTCTTGCGTTCTTGCGTATGTATGTATCGAGTGTGATGTCCGGGATCCAGCGTCAACACGGACCCCATACCGCACGTCACAGTTCGTCAGTGGACGCGTCAAGGGCCCACGTCATTTTTTGATAAGGATGGGACCGTTTTCGCCGCTCATCTGGCTATTGTCAAGGCGTTGACACCGAGTCCAAAGACGAGCGCGATACCCATCCTAATATCCTAAAAGCCATGTCCCCGGTCCCCGTTCAGAACCTCAAGGAGTGGCACACGCCGAGCTCGCGTACCGAAGTCATTCACGAGCTCATCAATGGCGTCGGTGAGTTCGGAGCGAAGCGGCGCTGACGGCAGACAGGTATAACCCGTCCAACCTGAGCTTCATGGAGGAGTACCTCCAGAGCCAGGTCGCGAGCGGCGAGTACGACCTGCTTGCGAACCTCGCGATTCTTAAGCTGTGCGTTTCTTTGAAGAGCTAGATGGCGGGAGTCGAGTATTGAGCTGTGTCGTTGCAGGGTTACTAGGCTTCACTTGCCCATCTCGCGCGACCCTCATCTCGCTGCTCCTGTTCCGCATCTCCCGTCTCCCGCTGCTGGCCTCTAGCTCGCTACGTCAGCTCGGCCGCTAATACCAGCTACCAGTTCAACCCCCAGCTCTCCAACCCCGACGTCATCCTCAACATCCTCATCAAGGCGCTGAGCGCCACCGTCCACGGCCCCGACTTCAACGTCTGCCTCGCGCTGCTCCGCGAGCCCGCTGCGATCGTGCACGACATTGACAGCGACGACGAGAGCCTCACCATCGCCATGCCCTTCCTCCAGGGCCTGCACGACCTTGTCCGCGCGTGCCAGTTCACAAAGTTCTGGGCTGAGTTCAACGGCTCCAGCGAGGCCGCACAGCGTGAGTGACCAGACAAGCGAGGGTGGATCCCGAGCTTGACCCAGTCCGAGAATGAGGGCTCTGGCTCTGCGACTGTAACTGCCAGAACTGGCGCCTTCGACCCCACCCGTTACGCGTTGCCCTTGGCGGTCCCCGCTCAGAGCTAACCCCAGTCCTCCGTTCCAATCCCAACTACTTCCCCGCGCACGCCGACCTCGTGTCTAAGTTCCGCACCGAGTTTGCCTCCTCCATCGCCGCGTCCTTCTCTCGCGTCCGCCTCACCCAGCTCAGCCGCTGGCTCGACATCAAGCCCGCCGACGTGCCGGCCTGGTGCGCCGAGGCTGGGTGGACCGTTGACGGCGAAGTCGCCGTCGTCCCCGAGAACGGCGACAACAACGTCAAGGCTGGTGTCGTTAAGGAGAACGTGCAGCTCAAGCGTGAGTTTTCCAGAAAGAAGGAACTGACGGACAGAGCTCACCAAGCTCGTTGCGGCGGCTGCGTTCTAGAGTTTCATGCATGGTGTATATCTAGTCTGCAATTGAGGGAGTGGCAGGAGGATTGTACAGGATTTGAAGGATCGCTGACCACGACAGAACTGACCTGGTAGTCAGGAGTGACGTGTGCTCGTCATGACAAGTCCCTCAGCTCATGCTCAATGGGAACCAGGGAGGTGACAAGTTCTTGGACCACGGGAAGAGGGGAGTAAGCTGACTGACTGGCGTGTTTTTTCACCCCAATAAGTGAGGGTGTATGTGAGCGCGCGACAATACCGATGCGTCACTTCCATCTGTGACTTCACCACCACATGTGCCTCCACACACTCAGCTGCCCCAACAAAACGCTCGCCATCCTCTCGACGTCGAGGATATAAACCCCCAGTTCGAGCCCAGAAGAAGACATCTCACTACTGTCTACTCACAACACTACCTCTCCACTTCAACACCACACCACAAAACCAAAACACTAACAAAACAACCATGGGCGACAAGACCCCCGTCTCGCAGTCACAGAAGCCCGTCCAGGCTCAGCCTCAGGTGCGTTTCCTCCTCTCCCTCTATCTTCAACGCTCTTCTCCCCTCTCTTTTTCTCCCCTCCCTAACCCCAGGCCAAGGGCGACAAGCCCAACCCTAAGGCCGAGGGCAAGCCAGCCGGCAAGGCCAAGGCCCAGGGGAAGCAGTCCCAGGAGGCCGAGGAGATTTGCGAGGCCAGTGGCGCCCCGGACAAGGGCCAGCAGCAGAAGTGAGGCTGCTCCTCAAGTACAACCCCCAGGTGGGAAGTTTCAGTTTCGTAAAGTCTCGTTGTGGAATGAAATGAAGTGATGGCGCTCTCGTGAGAACTCAGTCAGCTCCTTTGCCTCAGCCAGAGCGGCACGGCTTGTAAGTCACTCATGTACATGCAGTCCCAATTACTACCGCTTCTTGTACACACATGCGCGGAGCACGTCCTCGCCCTCGCGCACTCGCGCGTCCCATCCCACTTCACCGCGCACCGCGCCCTGCGGGACAGCGCGCTTCGTGAACCGGAACAGGGTGAAGTGTGTGCTAGGCTGAGCCTGCTCCTCAAGCACGAGTCCGAAGCTCGCGACGACGTCCGCAAACGCTTCCGGAGATACGAGGCGTGACGTCACCTCAGCGATGTGCAGTGTTCCCCTGGGGTCAGCTCCTACTTCATCCTAGACTCACCCCAACTTCAACACCCGCACGGCCTCATACACGCCCCCGATCCAGTTCGTGCCCATAAGCGAGAGGCAGCATACCACGACGTCAACGACCTCGCTCGCAGCCTTGTCCCGTTTCTCCTTCTTGCCAAGCTTCTTCCCCTTGTCCGCCCATCCCTTGCTCGCGTCCGTAACTGCCAGACCGCCAGGCCGGCCGGGAAGGGGCACGTGGCTGAGGAAGTCGGCACGCACGACCCACCCCTCACCGCTCCCCTTGTCGTCGGCACCCGGGACACCGGCGTCCCCGACCAGGTCGTACGAGAGAACGACCTTGCCCTCTGGCACTAGGGCGCGTGCGAGGCCCGCGTCGCCGCATCCCAGGTCCGCGATGACCGTCCCCCGCGGGAGAGGCCGAATCTCGTCCACGATGTGGGGGAGGGGAGGGGTGGGCCATGCGGCCGTCTGTGCCCGGTGCGCCAGGTGATACTGTCGTCAGTTCATGCGTTCGTATTAGCCGAGACGAGATACCCACGTCCGCGAAGATCTTGGGGTCCTTCTTCATCATCTGGACGGCGTCCGTGCTCTTCGTGCTGTATAGTTGCTCGTTGATCCACCTGGTGTGAGTTGAATTCTCATTCTCTCCAGCTGGCTACCTCCCTCCGTCTATCGCGACTCACCTAAACCGCGCCCCCTCCAGCTTCGTCTTCATGCCCCGCTGCATGTCGGTGAGCCCGTCGTCCTTCTTCTCCGCCTTCGGCATAGCAGGCATAGGCAGCTCGAACGGTTCCGGCTTGCCGCGTGCGGCCTTAGCACCAGTGAATCTGGAGGAAGGCGCTACCACGACGTTGTTGGCGCCGGACCCGCTCGCGTCGTCCGTCTCGGCCCACTTGGTCTTGGGCGCAGTGTCCTTCTTGCCCTTGCCCTTTCCCTTGGCCTTCTTTAGGGCCGGCTCCTCCGTCAACACCTTCTTCGTGTTCTTTCCCTTCTTGCCCAGCCCGGCTCCGATCTCCTCCTTCCCCCCCTTCTCCGGCAAGCCGGCGTCCACCCTTTCCATCAACTTGGTGAGGTTGGCCTGGGTCGCGCGCAGCTGGTCGTCCTTCCCCGAGCTTGGACGCTTGCGCTTCTTCCCCGCCGCAGCTGATCCGATCGAGGCGGCTGCTCCAGGTGATCCGAAGGCCGATGCGAAGAGCGACATGGTTGTTGATGTTGGTTTAGTTGAGTTGTAGCTTAACTTGGAATCTTCGAAATCTGCTCCCAATCCGGGGCTCCAGTGCCACACTCGGAGATATCGACTTGTCCGCCACCGAGAGTGGTTTGCCACCTAACCACAACGAATTCCACTCACAATCATCCTCAGTTAACCACCATGGGTAAGTAAACATCAGCTCATGACGAAAGTGGATAGAGCTGACACCAGACTACCAAAATCGCGCGGGTGCGAACAAGAGCGGTGCGGGTGTCGCGGGCGCGTCCGAGTCGGCCGTCGACCGTCGCGAGCGCCTGCGCAAGCTCGCAATGGAGACGATTGACCTCGCCAAGGACCCATACATCCTGAGGTAGGTTACGATGAGGGGAAGCGGCAGGCGATGGATGAGGCACCAAGTTCATTCCAATGCCATGCAGCCCGAATGGTTTCTGTCTTGCCTTCATTGTCCTGCTCTCGACGAGACGACCATAGCTGACCCCAGGACACATCTCGGAACGCTCGAATGCCGTCTCTGCCTGACGTTGCACGTCAACGAGGGCTCGTACCTCGCGCACACGCAGGGAAAGAAGCACCAGACGAACCTCGCCCGCCGTGCCGCACGCGACCAGCACGAGCAGCTCATGCTTACCGCTGCGCCAACATCCGCGCCGACCATCAAGAAGAAGGTGTTTGTGAAGATTGGACGGCCAGGTTAGTGCCTGCTCGTTTCTTCCGGATACTAGAGCTGACGGCAGGTTACAAGATCGTCAAGATCCGTGACCCATTGACGCAGCGTCTAGGGCTGTTGTTCACTGTCGCGTACCCCGAGATCAAGGCGGACGAGCGGCCGCGGCGGCGCTTTATGAGCGCATTCGAGCAGAAGCGCGAGGTACCAAACCGCGCTTTCCAGTACTTGGTCATTGCGGCGGAGCCTTACGAGACTATTGCGTTTGCGATCCCGGCCAAGGACATGGTTGAGGAAGACGAGGACCCCGACTCGGTGTGGGAACACTGGGACAACGACGACAAGGTGTACTCGTGCCAGCTTCTGTTTAAATAGGCGGCAGAAAGGGCGTAGCAGATGCCGAAGGAAGCGTAGGCAGCCGGCGCGGGAAGCCGGCCTGGAATTGGACTACTCGGCTTCTCCACCCTGCTTGGCCGCCCAAGCCGATGTCAAGCCGAGGATTCTGAGCGAGGAGATGACGGTGGGGTCATAGATGAGCATGAGTCTGATGCATTGTATCATTAAGGATTATGGAGGGAGAAGCCAAGTTTTGTGGAAAGACGGAGGTGCTGGTCGGTGTGAGCCAAACAATTACCCAAACAAGCAATTTACCTCCGCTCCTTCTTGGTGTCAACAACATTACCGCTTCCACCATCCACCTTCCCCCTCTTCCCCCTGGCGGGTCACCAATCTAACGTTTCACACATCTCGCACCACCACCCCGTCACTTCTTTATACTTACATCTATACATTACACGACACGACATTAGACGCGTCCTCAACAGAGAGCACGACATCACCCGCCCAACCATGCCACCATCAAGTGGCTTAGAGGGCGTTCTCAACTCGTCCATCGCCTCCAACGGCTCAACGGCAATCCCACAGTCAACAACCCTCCCCGACATCTCCCTCGGCTCCCTGGGTTCAAGCTTCCACTCTTTCGACGAGGACTCCTTCTCAGCCACCCCAAGGAAGCGTGAGTAATGCTTCGACCGTGAACCAGTCCCCTGTGGAGCCTGTCACTGAGCAATCACCCAACAATGGACTACACCCGGCCCTTCCTTAGGCCCACACAGAGATGTCAGCACTCCCTAGTGTCCTTGATTCCACTGTCACTCTGGCTACCACTCCAACCCGTATCCTTCCCTCATGCCAGGATCTCCACTAACCCCAGCCATCTCCCGCTCCCGCACGCCCAACTCAGACCGGTTCGACCGGCACGGCGGCGGGTTGTATACACCCGCGGCTGGGGCTGGGCCGTCTACGGCCCTCCTTGCATCTCCACCACCGAGCACTGTACCAAGGGCAGGCCGGGCGCGCCAGCGCGGTGGCGACTCGTCTGAGGAGGACGGTGACGACGCCCTCGACGCGCGGTATGGGAGCGTCGGCGAGGGGTCTGAAGACGATGGCGTCCTCAACAACTTATCCTTGAACGTGTCCCACCGCCGCGACATGCGCAAAAGTAAAGCTGGAGGACGACACAGCGTCGCGGCTGGGCCGTCGAACCAGATGACGCTTCGGGAGCAGGAGCAGGTGAGCAGAACAGGATCGAGTATCAGCTGACAACAGAACGTCGACGCGTTGCAGAAGGAGAACTTCAACCTCCAACTCGAAAACCACTTCCTCAAGGAGCGACTCGCTTCCATGGCCCCAGACAACCTCGAGAGCGTGGTCAGCGAGAACGTCAAGCTGCGCGTCGAGATCCTTACAATCGCAAAGGAACTCAAGAAGTGCAAGAAGCTCTTACTGCAGCAGGACCGTGACTTGGCGGCCACGGCACGAGAGCGCGATGACAAGGGTCGGCGGCGCGAACGGGATGCGGAGGCTCGGGAAATGGAGGGCATGTGGCACGACGAGAAGGAGAAGCGCCAGGCCGTCGAGGATGAGCTTGCAAAGGCGCGTGAGGAGCATGAGGACAAGGTCCGGGAGATCCAGTACGACCTGGACGAGCTGCGAGGCCAGGTCGACGACCAGCTCGAAGAGATGAGCCGCCTCCGCGACACCGCCGACATTGCACAGGACGAGCTCGAGAAGGTCCGCGAGGAGGCACGCGGGTTAACTGAGAGCGTGGGCCTCGGAAGAGGCCGCGAGTCGCGCACGATCGCCAAACTCGAGGCTGAGATCGCCGAGCTCAAGGCTGACCTCGAGATCGCGCAGAAGGGATCAGGCGGCGACGTCGAGGCGTTCGAGGACCGTATCAACGAGTGGCGCGACAAGCACGACGCTGCACAGATTGAGCTCGAGCGACGTGACCAGGAGATCGAGGAGCTCAACAACGAGATCGACGCGAAGATTGCCGAGCACGAGCGCGAGCTCAACGCTGTCGAGAATGAATGGCGTGACGAGCTCCTCGTGGCGCGCAGCCAGGCCGACGAGCTCAAGGATGTCATGGCCGAGCGCGAGCAGGAGCTCGACGACTTCCGCAAGCTCCTCATGGAGCGGGACGACGATATCATGGGGGCGAGAGACCGCATCGCTGAGCTCGAGGCTGCACGGGGCGAAACAGCTGAGCGCCTCACTGAGACGCTGCGAGGCATCGAGATGGACAACGTCACCAAGGAGGAGGACATTGTCGCTGCCAACCACGAGGTGGACAGGGTGAGTTGTATGGACTACTTTGTAACTGACATCAGCTTGGGCAGCGTGTGTACGAGCTCGAGGAGACCATCGAGGCGCTGCAGGCGCGCGAGGCGGACCTGGAAGCGGAGCTGAACCGTGCCGACGAGGACAAGGCGCACTTCGAGGAACTAATCGACGCGCTTAAGACTGCTCGGAGGAAGGCCAACGACGAGCGCGAAGAGATTGCGTCCGCGCTCAAGCGCGAGTCGGATGCTCGTGCCCAGGATGCCGAACACCATCGCCGTGCCGTTGCCGGCCGCGACCAGGCTCAGGAGCGGGTTACGGCCGAGCTTGAGGCGGCGCGGGACCGCGTTGCCATGCGCGATCGCGACCTGACGAATGTGCAGACCGCACTCCGCTCGCTTGAAGACGAGCGGCGCAAGATCGGCGCCGCGGCAAACAGCGACCAACACAGCCTCGAGCTCGAGATTGAGCGCCTGCGCCGCGACCTCGGCGCGTGCGAGGACGACCTCGACCGCGCACGCGACGAGGTGCGCGAGAAGGAGCAGGCTCTGCACGACCGCGACATGGAGCTTGCCGAGCTCGTGAGCTGGGCTGTTAATGTTCGTAAGCTGACAGCAGATTGACAAGACGCGCGACCTTGAGGGCCGCCTGTCGAGTGAGCGACAAGGTCGCTTAAACGTCTCCGAGAAGCTCGACGCGATGACCAAGACGGCCCAACAGCACGAGCGCGAAGTGTCGACACTGCGCGAGCGTTTGGAGGAGCTCGAGCCGCTGCTCACGGAAACTCAGAATGCGCGCATGCAGGTGCAGAAGGAGAGCGAGCGGCAAAAGCAGGAGCGCTCCGACCTGCTCCTTAGAGTGTTCAAGGACGTGAACCGCTTCCTGGGCACCGAGGACAACACGACGCCACACAACTTTGTCCAGTTCCGGGACACTCTCCTGCAGCGGATGCGCTCGATCAACGGCGCGCGCTCTGACTTCGACAAGCGGATCAAGGAGGTTGAGACGGGCATGGAGAAGAACATGACCCGCTTAAAACGACAGCTGGACGCCAAATGGCGTGCGCTGGACGGCTTCGAGGCGAGTGTCAAGAAGCTCGAGCTGCAGCGATCGCAACAGCGGGCCAAGCTGGCTCAGAAGGACGGCGAACTCGACGTCGCGCGCGCCCGCATCTCCGAGCTGCAGCGCGAGGCCAACCTCGCTAGAGCGCGTGGACCGAGCACCCCGTCTGGAGGAGCAGACCTACAGCGCGGCCTGGACCGTGCTGAGCGGGCGGAGCGGCGCGCACGTGAGGCCCTCGCCAGCATTCAAGCGCTTGAGAAGCGCCTGGCTGAGGAAAGTGAGCGGGCGGCCGGCGCCGAGGGCAAGTGGGAGGCACGGGTCAAGGAGTACGAGTCACGGTTGCGGATTGCTGGCGAGAAGGTCAAGGCCGAGAAGCAGGGTGGTAAGGAGCGGGCGAGGCAACTCGAGGATCAGGTGCGCGATCTGCACACGCGGATCGACCACGCCAACGTACAGAACCGGCGAGCGGAGGGGGTTGTGGCTAACGCCGCACACCTGCTGGACAATAACAGGTAGAGGTGTAATGTATCATATGTGAACCGGTATCCAGTGCCCAACTCGCACTCGAGATCTTGAACATGAGAAGACATGACCGATTTTGACCCTGGCCACAATACCATCTGACGTTAGGCTCTGCTTGGAGCCTCCCGTATCAAGCTCCCGTCTGATCGGTGGGCGCCCAATATCACTCGTGCAGATGAAACTGTAGATCAGACTGAGCGGACCAGACGGACTACAGTATGCTTGTCTTGTTGACCCCTCGTGTACGAGGACGTTGGAATCGAAAGTGGGACCCATTTTGTCGTCCGCGAGGGGAATAACGGCAGCGCCGGCATCGCGTCTCAAGAATGCCGCGACCCGCTCTACAACCTATTCCAGTGTCGTTTAACGTGTTCCAACAATGTACCACTGCTCGAACCCAAACCGGGAAACGTGCATGACCAACTGCAATCCCAAGACAGATTCCATACCCCAACCCGTGGAGGCAAATTCCATTCCACACATCCTCATCCGAGACAGGTCCCCGGCAATCCTCAGCGTGTTCTAACTTACTGGACATGTGCCCGCCCTGCCATGTACTCGTATTCTTACTCTGCTAACCCTGCGCGACTTTGTCTCTGTCGCGTCATGAACGGGACGCCAACATGAATTGCGCCACCGGGAAGACGCCCGACATAGACGCGCTTGTACTGCACATCCACAGCCGAGAGAAGCTCAAGCTCGACGCGAGGGAGTGCCTTTGGCATGTTTACCAGTGCGACGAGATTCCCACTGTGTCCAGTCTAGTCGTTGTAGGCAACTCTAAGAGATTCATGACATAAGAATCCTGCAGGACCAGGAACGTAACGGTTTGACGCGTCTTGTTCCTTTGGTGCGCATCAACATCCCACATGCCCTCATCATGGATCGGATCTTGCAAGACATTGAGTTGGCATTGGAAAGAGGGGAGTGGTACCGATACTGTACCGCGGCTCAAAGATCAGGAGCAGACAATGAGACCATGAGGGCACCCACCACCTAGGTTCTACGTTCATCCTTTACCGCCTTCCGCGCCGTGATCCTCACCCTCATCTCTGCCGAGCATCCCGGCTCAGGCTACAATTATGTTTGGTAGAAAGTTTCCACTTGACTGGCAAGGTTACGGCATGCGGGTGACGCCCCTCCCTTCCGGGCGGTGCCTGTCTTCCCGAAACCTTGAAGGCACACTTGCCGCATCTTAGTCGTACACCAGTCCTAGGCTGTTGTTCACTCGTCCTCGACACATGCCCCATGAATCCACGGGAGCAAGCTGGCGTTACGCGCTCTGGATCTACAAAGGGCCAGGGCAGGGAACAAGCGAGAACAAGCACGGAACAGCTGTGCGAACGGTGCCACTAAGTGACTAGGATGTGCCGGTCAAGATGGCAAAGTTGAGGTGAAGATCTGACCTTGATCTTGATCTTGACCTTCTGACCTCTTGACCATCTCTCTCATTCCTATCACAATGTGGCGCCCACTTCTGCTTGTCCTGTGCGCTGTGCAGGGCGCGCTCGCGCTCGTCGGGACGAATGTGTGCAACGACGTAAGTTGGAGTGGGAGAGGCTTGGCGGCGCTGACGACAGCGCATCTGCATCCAGGCGACGCGCGGCGACGACGTCGATACTTGTGAGTCTTGGCTGTAGAAGGAACTGACTCCAGACACAATCCACACGCATCCAGACAGGCCAATCCCACCGGAGAAGTTTGGATGGATAGCCATCGGGTGGGGCCTTGTGATGCGTGCGTCTTGGAATGGGGTGAGCTGATGGCAGCAAATAGCCCGCTCGTGATCATGTGGCCGAACGAGGACGGCACATTTACGCTCAGCCAGCGCAAGGCACCACGACACGTCATGCCATCCGGTAAGTGTGACTGGGCTACCGATCTAACGCACAGTCGATCACAATCCCCCACGACCAGCGACGCTGAATGAGGGCCAGACGTGGTCCAACACGACGGGCACGAGTCTCAGCTTCCAAGTGCCCTCGGACAGCGCGAACAACACGATCGTCATCTGGGCCCTATCGAACACGCGCCCGGACAGCACGAACCCAACTGCGGGGTTGATCCAGCACACATGGCACGGAGGCGAGATCATCGACTTTACGACCGAGTACAGCGACGTCCCTGGTCCAACGACGATTGGGTACGGCGCGTCCAAGGCGACGAACAACGCTACGGGTGGTCCGAGCCTGGCGCTCATCGCGCACATCACGTGCGGCGTGCTGGTAACAATGCTCGTGCTTCCAGGAGGTGTGGTCGTCCCCCGCATCACGCGCGGCATCACGACCACCAAGAGCTGGTTCTACTTCCACATGTTGAACCAGGGCTTCTTTGCGCTCGCCCTCGTGTCTATCAACTTGGGTATCGGTCTGACATTTGGCGGCGAGATTGACTCGGCCCACCGTCGGACGGGAACTGCGCTCTTCGTTCTCGTCATCCTCCAGATCATCCTAGGCTTCTACTCGCACTTTTACAAACCAGGCCACCGGATGAAACAGCACACCTTTGAGACAAAGCGCGGCCGTGGACCCACAAACTTCCTCCATGTCGCCTTTGGCATCATCACGGTCGCGGTGGGCTGGAGCGCCTGCTGGTCGGGTTTCACAGTCGAATGGACGCGTCGGGGCCACGGCGTTGCGGCATACGGTTTTCGCGTAGGATGGGGAATGATCGTGATGCTCTGGATCGTCCTCTACATTCTCGGACTGATCTTCTTCCTCCCTCGCCAACTCAAGATTGAGAGCGCCCAACGCGCAACAGACGTCGCTGAACAAAAACGCTACTTCCCCTCCGAATTCGACCTCAAGGTTCGCAACCAGGCTCTCACGCCCTCCCCTCCCATGCCTTTGAGGGGAGGTACACCTTCCACCACGGGGTTCGCGCAGCACAGCCCGACTTTCTCGTCAGAGTTGGCATCGCCAGAAGGGTCGCCCAGCCTACGCACGAGTTTTAGTTCCAGCCGCCTGCCGCGGGCGCCAAGAGTGCAGCCTCCACGCAAGCCTTCAGATCCATTTGCGGATCGCAAATCCAACTCAATTAAGGGCGGCCACTTCTAAAATGGCCCGGCGCCAGATCCCGCACAGAGATTCTGACTCAGGAGCACAGGAGCGACGGCGTCGCTGGACGTCCTTGCGCGCCGGGAGCGCATATACATTAATGACATGTACAACATCAATTCTGAAGGGTGTGCGAGTAGTTCTGGTAGTGGAGACAGCTTGGAATGGACCGCGATGGGACGTGCGGAAACTGAGCGAGGCGACCGACTGAACAAACTGTTAAGAGTGCAGGAGCATTAAGGCGTGTCTAGAAGATATATCCCGCTTGATAGAAAATGTCGTTACCGCTAGACAGTGTGCAGCAGACGAACCCCAACATCGCGACACCCCAGTTTCTGGTCAAAAGTGGCAGACAATGGGTACGCGCCACCCACCCGCTCCTCAGCGTCCTTGAATAAATCCATCGACATTTTGCCGGTCTCACCAGTATCATCGTCAAGGCGATTGTCATCCTAGTCATCACATCACTACCTCGTCCCATCCATCAGCAGATTGGCCCCAAAACATGTTGCCACTGGACCTCCACCTCTCCGCCTGTATTTTGCCACCAACCTCACCTCGGAAACAAACGCCACGTGGACTGAAAGTCTGGGCCATCTCGCACTGTCAGCCGTTAATCAGTTGCAGCGCTACTCTCAACTTGATAAACGTCAACAACACTCCTCCCCTCTTATCGTTGTTACAACTCTCCCTCTCCGACTCCGTCTCCGCCCGCCATGGCACCCCGACGAGCGCCCGGAACGGGTGGCAACGCAGTGAGATGCTTGTTGTAAACCAAAGCTAACAACAGACGGCTACCAAGCGCATACGCAAAGAGGTGAGCACCAGCCTTCACCGCCGACGGGGCGAAACGGTCCCGCCACCTTCCCTCCACACACCCCCCACCAACCCCCCTCCACCCACTACCGATCACTCCCACTCTTTCTCACCTGCCTCTGCAACGCCCCATCAACAAGGCGCTTACCCCAGATCTCTGACCTTGCGCGCGAGAACCTCGGCGCTATCTCACTCGCGCCAAACGAGAGTAACATCTTCCAATGGAGAGCTACGATTCCAGGCCCAGTCGGCTCACCATACGAGGGCGGCGTGTTTGACGTCGACATCCGAATCCCGGAGGACTATCCGTGAGTCTGACCGCGGTGAAAGTCTGCTACTCGGTATCCAGACGACAGCTGACACACCAGCTTCTCTCCACCCCACGTTCAGTTCGTGACGAAAGTGTATCACTGCAACGTTAGTCAGCACGGCGCTATCTGTGAGTTATCTTTAATGAGCAAAGTGCTAATCCCAGGCCTTGACGTGAGTACTAAATCTTTGTGCCAGACGCGCAGGGTCGAGTTGCCACCCAACTGACGTGACACGCCAAGGTTGACACGCCACATGCCCCGAACCCGCTAACAGTCAGCTCTTGAAAACGGCTTGGTCTCCCGCGCTCTCCCTTTACAAAGTCGTCCTCTCGCTCTCCTCCCTCCTCACGGATCCCAACCCCGCCGACCCCCTTGTCCCCGCCATCGCACATGAGTACAAGCAGAACCGCAAGAAGCATGACAGCACCGCCGGAGAATGGGTGAAGATGTGAGCTCCCTGATCACTTGGCAGAGCTGACCGCAGGTACGCGCAGCCGAAGAAGGACACACCGGCAGGGCCAGCGCAGCCCGCGCCGCGCGCGTCGACGTCCCGGCCAGGGACGATCCATCGTCATGTGAACGGCTCTCTCGCACCCCCACCCCAAATCGCCGGCACTCGGCGGTCAGCTCCGAGTGGTGACTCGACCACGCCTATCGAGATCGGAGACGACGACGACGACGTCGAGATCGAGCTGTCCACCCCGCGCCGGTCTAAACGTGCGCGCGTCGAGAACGGGGAGAGTAGCAGTACCGGGAATACGAGTCGCCTGAGTGGCCCTGGCGCCTCGGCCGACGACGTGATTGTCATCGACGACGACGACTAGACGAGCATCCCCCCACGACCGAGACGACACGCACATGACCCCACACTCCACGCAACCCACCCACTCCCGTCCCCCCTCGCTTTCATGGTGAAAGCTGGTTGACAGTCCACCGACCCTGCGAGGAGAGGAGACGACCCACACAGCAGCATTCATTCTCGCATGGCATGAGAGTCGATTGTACATTACTAGAGCAGATGTTGATGTGAAGGAGGCATTGTGCATCTGTGGCTTGAGCTGCTCGATGACATTACTGCGGATTGGTGCGAGTTCAAGAAGGAACTGTACGAGCCGGGAGGACGACGCGGGAGACTGAATGCTGCTGTGAGATTTATGTATAGTTCTGCGATCACAGCGTAGTTCCAATTGACGAAATGGATAACGCTGTAACTGGCTGAAGTAGCGGTAGTCGTTTTCAGGGTTAGGAGAGGGTCAAGAACATGTACATTAGACGTCGTAGCACAGTCCAATCTCCAATCTGAACCACGCTGTCACACTAGTTTCCGCAATGTCTCTTGCAGCGCTGTTCAATTTCATTCACTGATGAGCTTGAAGTGCGCTGCGAGCTACCATAACCTCCTGCCCGTCTCTCATTGCTTCTGACGACCGAGTCGAAACGGAGGATTCATGTCTAATACATTACTACCATACAGAGTACACACCTGCGTGCTTTTAGATGCTTGCTGGCCAGATACATTACACCGCAATGGCCTTGATCTTTGCAATCAGGTCTGCGTTGTCGGCCACAAAGTCGATGGCCGCAGCACGGCGGCACTGGTAGCGTACACGGACCTGGTCCTGCCTGTCAGCTTGGTGGATCAGGCAACTCACGTTGAACGAGTCCTGCTTGGCCATCATCTGGAACGTCCAGGTCTTGCCCTGCGCTTTGGCCAAGTACTTTTCGAACTGCGGGTCACCCTCCTCCTTGAATCGCATCAGGTCGTTGGCCGAAATGCCGAGAAGCTGCTCCGCGACCTCGTTGAACGCAGTGACCCAGAACGAACTTGTGTAGTCCATGACGTTCATCTGGAGAATGTACCTGATGTAAGCTTATGGACACTACTGAACAGCTTACCTGTGGATGGGTGCAGGCCAGGAGCGGTCACACTTCTCGCAGCGCCAGCCGGTGCCCTCGTCAATGACCTTCTTGTTGCAGCTCTGATCGGGGTTCGCGCAGGCGGGGTACGAGAACGTCTCCTGCTTGATGAACATGACGGTGGCGGTGGTCGTGAAGTAGTCGACCTTGTCGTTCATGCCGAGGCCCTGGTCCTTGGCCTCACCGATCGTCTTGAGCTCTGAAGGCTTGACAGCGCCCATAGCACCGCCGTTGACGCTAGCGTTCGAGAACGTGTTGAACGACTTGCCTCTACCCTCGGCGTCGTACCAGCCACGGAGGGCGTGCGCCTCGCCAATGTCGGGGTTCACCGACATGGTCGCCGAGCTGAACATGGACAATGACCGTCCGCCAAAGTCGCCGACCTTGACACCTTTGAACGCGATCACAGGCTCGTCAGTGGCCGAAAAGTTCTCGGCGGTTCTACCCCACAGGGTGAGGCGGACACTCTGGCCGGACTGGTCGACGATCATGATGTCCCGCTTAGCGAACGGCTTCTGGGTCGCCTTGGACGTCACCGAGCCGAGGTCGTGCACCTCCTTGACAACACCGATCACGTCCACGATACCGTCCTTGACGACGTCATCGAGGTTTGCGAGAGGCTTGAAGTTGTATTTGACCTGCGGGACCGAGTCGTCGTCGCACGGCTCAATCTCCGAGTTGGACTCGAGCATGATCTCGTACTCGTTGTCCAGGTTGCTGAACTGCTTCTTGGCGATGTTGATACGCGCGCGGGAGATGAAGTAGACCTTGCCTTCCTCGAGGACGTTGTAGAAGTTGTCAACTGCGTCGTTGAAGCCGGTTGCACGGATCTCGCCAGTCTCGTCCATGAGGTTGACGCTGAAGAGCTTGCCCTCGCCGCGCTGGGTGGACCAGTGCTTGATATCAGACTTCTGGGTGACGCGAGCCTTGATCGTCCACCTGAAGGAGTCAGCCGACGTTGTCACACCCACGCCCAATACCTAGGCTCAGCTGCACTAACTTGTTCTGGTAGGGGCTGAGGCCCTCGATTGGGAAGATCGGTCCCATGTCACCCTTGCCAGCACCCGCACGACGAGCTCCGCCGGCAGGCTGAGCGCGAGAGTTCGACGCGCCACCTCGGTTCCCAGCAGCCGGGGCAGGAGCCGCTGGGGCAGCAGCTGCTGGCGCGGGCGGACCCGCCGACTCGATGCTGATGGGGGACCCAATCTTGTCACCCTGCCATGGCTGCACATCCAAGCCGAGAATAATGATGAGCCTGGAGTCAGCTGCCTTCCCCCCCTCCCCATCGCCCACTCGTACTCACTTCTTGTTCTGAACAGTGTTGGTGACGAATTGGGTGAGTTTGATGACGACGTTCTTCTTGAGAGACTCGTTCTCAACCAGGTTGTTGAGCTGGGTCGCGAGCATCGACTGGACGAAGTACTGGCCGTCGGAGAGGATAACACTGACGCGTGAGTACTTCCGTGTGGGGACGTTGGTGAGGCGCAAGAAGACCTTCCGCGCCTGAGTAGGAAAGCATCTCATACATGCCATATGCAGAGTTCGGCGAGAACGGGTAATGTGTCCTGTCGCCCTCCACTGTTTTGTTTTGGATGACTCACCGGAAACGGTCCGTGTTCGAGTTGGCCGCCTGGATGCGCTTGATGCTGAGCACCTGGAGAGTGGGGTTGCCCTCCGGAGTATCGGCGCTGTTGTACATCTCCCGGCAGAAGCCGGCGGTGAGTGGGCTTGACATGATGTTCTGAGGTGGATTGAGTGGTGGCGAAGATGGATGATGAGGCAAGGTCAAATGATGTTGGGTGGGTGAGTGTACTTTCTCAGGGTCGAGACGCGTCGCGTTCATCACGTGATTCTCACGTGGCCGTAATAACAAGACACGCCCTGGTTCAGTTACCGAGGATCTCAAGGAAGGTAGGTTGTCATCTGAGCATCTACCATGTCACGCACCAACGCTGTTGCGTCGTCGTCTCGGCGGCGCCAAATATCGCCTGAAGAGGAGGACGAGTCGCAAAGCTCGCAGCAGACTCCGCGCCGGGACCGGCGGGAACGCAAGCCCTTTGCGAATGGCGACGTCAAGCCCGACGTCGATGAGGATGAGGGTGAGGAGAGTGATGGCGATGAGCCGGGGCTACACTGGAACAAGAACAACTTTGTCGATGTACCTGTTGGTGAGAGTGGGATCAAGCCTGTGAGTAACTGCGTTGTGCCGCAGAACTGATAGTAGCTGCGCGAACTCAAGAGGCACCTCTTAACCGTGCAGACCAAGCTCGACAATGGGATCGCGTTAGGCAAGGAGGCGGCGTGCGTCTTGGAGAAGGCCAAGGATGACCATCCTGTGAGTTTTCTAGATGCGCAGCTGTTCAGGACCCCGCGCAAGTTGACAGCAGAGCATCGACGAGATCCAGGAAGGGATCCTGCGCATGATTGACCAGAAGCACATTCTCAAGATCCGGCACGACGTGGTAGACGATATCATTGGCAAGATCAATCACGAAGATAGCATTGTGAGCTAGCAACACGTCACCCAGCTCACAGAAGGACAGCATGGAGATCTACTACAACAAGCAGGTGGAGACGCAGACTGCCGAGTACATGGAGAAGACGGCACGGATGAAGTGTACGTCTGTCAGTGACTACGCTGACGCACAGACAAGACGAACGAGAACTTCATTTCGTTCCGCAACGCTGTTTGGGAAGTGCATCATGACGACGAACCATGCCCACCCATGTCACACTGGCTGCCCCGCGAAGAGGGTGACGACGACGATGATGACGACTTTGAGGTGGGCGGCACAACACAGCGGTACACGTGCCCCATCACACTGGTTGCGTACAAGAACGCAGTCACGAGGTGAGCTGTGTGATCCGTACGGTGGCTAACACCAGCAAGACGTGTCAGCACTCGTACTCGAAGGACGCAATCATGGAGATCATCACGAACGCTCGCAAGAGTAACCGCGCAGCACGGTGTCCATTCGGCGGATGCAATGCCACCATCACCGCGCAGCTGCTCCAGGACAACCCCGAACTACAGCGCAAGTCGGACAAGCACGTCGAGCGCGAACGGCGGCGCGCCGAGGAGGACGAGGACGAGGAGGACTACGTCGAGCTGTCCGACTAGGTTATAGAGGGAACCGAGCGCATGTACCATATTAACTGACCGGTGCTTACCCTCCGAACGCCTTTGCGTGCTATTAGAAGACAAGTAGAGTATTATACAACACAGTAGTGGTCTAGAGTGCCCTGGTCCGTAAGAAGGAACGCGTGAACCCCTCTAACGGGCTGGCCTCGTACCGTCGTTGGCGCGGCACCCTAGGTTGCTTTGGTGGCTTTGGTGGCTTGAGTGCGTCCAACTCGGCCCAGTCGGATTCTACCAGGAGGTTGGTCGATCCGAGCTGTACGTTGGGAAATGCGTAACCGCCATCCTCAAAGTCAAGTTCGTCACGTGGGCAATGCGAAGGGGCGAGATGGAGGAGGGGGAGATTGCCATCGTCTGGTGGGCATGACAGCGAGGGGTCTGGCATAGCGATGAGTAGCGTGATATCGGCGTTTGGATCAGGCGGCTGTACCGAGTTTGGGTCCTCTGGGTCGTGTATGGGGTGCGGTGGGAGGTTGATGGCTACGGGCTGCAAGTCAGCCAAAGCGCACATGGCCGCATGACCGTATGCACGATAACGAGCGGGGAGTTCTGGACCCTGGGGGGCGGGGCGCGCACAGTTGAGACATGAGACAACTCCCGCCCCGCAGATCTGCATCAAAGTCTGGGGCTCGGACGCTGATCCCACACAAACACCCCTCGCCGGCATCGCAGTGTCTCAGCGCCAGCCCATAAACTCACTTGCCACTCGTCCACGTCGAGCTTGGCGGTGCCCTTATCGGGAGTGCCCTCGTAGATTGACGACTCAAAGCTGTCGGCATCGCTATCCTCTGGTTCAGGTTCCTGGACGTCCATTGCAACGACGCAGTCGCCAACCTCAACGTCCCAGATCTTGGGCTCTGGACCGAGCTTGGGTCGTTTCTTGCGCGGATGCTGGCCTTGTGGTCGACGCGTCCGGACTTGAATGAGCACCCCGTCGTCACTCAACAGTAATCGCGAGCGGCCCTGGAACCCGCCGAGTCCCATACGCTCGGCGTAGATCTGTTGCCTACGGCGGCGGTACATGATGGTGATGACGCCTGCGGCGAAGACACCGCATGCGACGATGGCGACGACGACAAATTGGTACCTTGCCGAGCTGTCGGCGTTGAAGTCGCGCACGGTAATGCGAGACATTGAGAGACTGAGTCGTCCCCGTCGAGATGAGGATGTGATGGGATGGAGAGTAAAGAGTGATGGAAGATCAGGAGACACGCGTCCGAATTCGAGGGTGGAGGGAATCGAGGGACGTGTGGGCGAAAAGCGGGATGGGAGGAATGCGTTGATCAGCCGAGAGTATCAAGCGACCGGATTTTAACTAGATGGTGGAACCATGAGCTGTGCTATTGTTAAACGATGGAGATGAGAGAGTGGATGATGGATGATGGATGATGGATGATGGATGATGGATGATGGATGATGGATGATGGTGGCAAGGATAGCTGTGTTACAATGAAGAAAGGCGTTGATGCGTGATCCCCAGGTTGGCCAAGTTCCTTCAGGTCCGGAAAGGTTGAATCTGGTTTCAGCCTCTTTGTGATGAGTTTTGGGATTTTGTTAGTCTGGAAACACAACCTTTTGATGACCTAGAAAGAGGGTACCAGGCACCAACCTTTCAAGCCGTTCAACCGTTACCACAAACTCTGAACAATGTTGAGGAATTGAGGAGGGCTTCTTGTTCATTAATGTAATGGTGGTGGCAAATTGACATTTACTAGTAACGCCACTCCAGCTTTGAGGAAAAGTAGGCCACACTGGAATGGGGACTTGCAGATAGGTTGGTCTGGCTGTGCTTCGCATGCTCGGGACAAGTCGAGACGGGAAGGATGGGATCTAGGAGTAAAGAGTGAGTAATCCCTGTGTCACTCAGTTGCCATGAGTCAAAGTAGGGCGAGATGTGGCACCACGAAGGAAAATGCACCAACCCTGCTTCGATACTCACAGACACAGATACTCACAGATACTCACAAATACTCACAAATACTCACAGATGACTCTGAGTACCCTCGTCGCGTTCATTCTACATCCGTGGGCCTTGTATATCCAAGTTGGCCGTACACGTGGTCCTTGCGAGTACACAATAGAGTCGTGCAGACGGGTCTCTTACCCGTCAACTATATGTATCACTTACTCTCGTAGCCTCCCAATCATCGCCTGATCAGTTGTTTCGTCTCTGTGCACTCCCAAAGCGTCGAGCTCCCCCCTCTCATCCCCATGTCTCACCATTGTTCCCCTCGTACAGGTGAAACAGTGTTGTATGTATTAGTACTTTGGCAGATGTCGAGACCAGATCAGGGGTTCGTTCCATTGATCATTTCCTGGTTGGTCGGAGATTTCCAGGTTAACTGTATCACTATGCATCGGCATTCCAAGTTCTGCCATCCTCTAACACAGCGAGGGTTGTGTCAATCACGGCTATCGCCTTCTTCAAACTTTGCTCATTGACGGCATTGTCGTGCGCCTCCTCGCGCACGAGAGCGCGCTTGGCCGCCATCGAGCTTTCAGAGGTCGAGATGAATTCGGCACGCGCAGCGTTGATCCGTCCCCAGCTGGCATGTAGCTCGACTAGGGCGGCCGAGGTTGTCGTGATGGTAGTGGGGGTAGAGGCAGGTGTGATGGTAGTGGGGGTAGAGGCAGGTGTGGTGGTAGTGGGGGTTGAGGCAGGTGTGATCTGGGGGGTGGCCATGGGACTGGGCGTGAGGGGGGTAGGTGTGCGCATCTCGTCCAGAATAGCGAGGACCGTGTCCATCTCGCTCTCGCTCGCCACCATGTCGTCTGTCACCTGGGATCAGCTCTGTCTAGTATGATTTACCTCGAGAGTGGGACGGGACCGGTCGAGAAGGTAGTTTAAGACGAGCAGGACGAGGGACGGGATGAGGCACACTGCCAGGGGTGGGGCGGCTGGGGTTAGCTCTGTGTGGTATATAGGATTACCGAGGCAGGCAAGGATCAAGACGATCACCAGTAGTGTCGTCCTCTGTAATTGTATGAGACGGAGGGTGGTGATGAGGCCTGAAGCTAGGCCGTCGACTGCTGGCGAGTGGGATATACAAACCACAGGTGGGGCCGAGATGTCTGTGGAGATATCGGCGGGCAAATGGGTGCAAATGCTAGTCGACATGGTACTGGGCAAGTAAGTGGGTGATGTGATGATGGTGGATTGCGCATGTCCAAGAATAAGACAAGGGAAGGCGAATGATGCGAGCGTGGGTATGAGAATATACATTAAATGTGTGCGGTAAAGAAAACACACGCGCCAAGACAGTTGATTCCCACCACTAAATTGCTCACCAATGGATACCTCGTAAATTACATATGCACTATTACTTCCAACTGGTAAAGTCTCCTACCAACGACTCGGGTTTCACTAAACCTTACCAGTTACAGTATGGTTAAACCTCACACGAGCGACTAGGGTTAGGGCGAATGGGTAGTGGCATGCTCCCATACATCGGCGCCGAGGGGAGCGCGGGCTGGCGCGGGTCGTCCTTTGTCCAGAGGAAGGTCTGCGTTTCGGCTTCTTGGACGGGTGTGTTCTGGGATCAGCATAGTCGGGGGGGGGAGAGGAGGGGGGGGGGGGAAGGGGGGGAGGGGGGGGGGAAGTGGGGGACGTACGCAGCGCGACATGAGGGCGATGGCGAGCGAGTGCACCATCCACAGCGCGAGTGAGGCCGCGAGGATAAGGATCAGGCCGTGTGCCGCTATTGTCAGTACGCAGGTGAGAGGGTGGACGCACACAGGACGTCACCACACATGAGGTGCGGGTTCTTGGCTGGGATGTCGGTGACAGACATGGTTGAAGTGGAGAGAAGACGAGATGCAGGTTTTGCGTTTTGAGGACCAAGGTTGGTGGCGTTTCAGTAGCGCCGTAAATGAATGCGACTATGTATTGATGTGCATGGAGGATTGAATTTCGAGGTGATTTCGAGGTGCTCGTGCCAATTGTATATGGAAAATGGTGCTCTGTCCGCTCTACATCTGTCTGCATTGTATGGTACTGCCTCAGAACCCACCATCCCGTTCGCTGGAGAAGCTTTATATTAAAAGCCCAACTTGGAGGTACTGACGTGGGCGTGGCGAACACGGACAGAGGATGCTATTGAGAGCCAAATGCCGTCACGGGTAAGCACGACGAGGTGGTGGTGTTTCGTTCTGGACAGTGAGCTAGCGCATCAGCCAGAGGAAGGTTAGCCTAGTCGTACCCGGAGCGAATTGATCTCTGCACCAGGTCCCATCTCTCGCCAATACAGCGGCCTGCTCTCTGCACCAACCATAGGACCTCGGTGCCAAATGTATGCCCCGCCCACAAACGACAGCAACTAACCCGCACACAACGCGTGAACGTCGTAACATCTCGTGACCACACTACCGTTTTCCCGCAATCCCGCCGGGGCCAAACTCGCGCGCATAACAGTTCTTGCAGAACGGCACCCCGTCGCGGTCGCTCACGCGCGCCGGATCAACCGTCGTCCGGCACGAGCTGCACCGCAGGCATCCGCGGTGCCACCTGTGGTTAGCCTCGTCTTTATGCAGCCAGCATTAGCTCCGGCGTCGCCAACCTCCTTACCTCTCCCACCACCTTGACTCACTTCTGCCCGATCGCAAACACCTGCTCGGCAGCATACACTCGCTTCTCGCAGCCCTTGCATCTATCCTCGAACCCCGGGCTCACGCCGACCTTTGAGCGGGGTGACTCGCGCGTGGCCAGACCCGACGCAATAGCCGGCGAGACGCCGGAGGGCATAGGCCGCTCAGCGCGGAAGTTGACGCGTGTGACCTCTGGCTCGTCATCAGGACGGGGTGGGATGGGAGGGGGAGCGGTTATGCCGGCGCCAACGGCGCGCGAACCGGGCTGCAGGTCGCTCGTCGTGACCATCGGCCCGTGTTGGGATCGAGGGGGTAGAGAGGGCTTGGGAGGAAGAGCGGGCTTGGAGGAGCCGGCGGGGTTGGGCAAGTCAGAGGGCTTGGATCCGAACACGTCGTCCTCCATTCCAGCGGGTGGGGTATAGTACTCCTGCGGCGGCTGGACGGGGCGAGGGGTCAGGCGGGGCGGAGGAGCCGTCTCCTGTTCCCCACTTGGGCGGGTGCGGGCGGGAGAAGTTCCAGGGGAGGTGTAGAGGTTCGAGTGCCGCAGGTCTGGCGTCAGTGAGGTGGGAATGGTGGGGTAGGAGCAAAGGGCTTGGTGGTGGGCGGCCGTGAGGCCATGTGGAACATGTGAGCAAGGGTGCGAGCTCAAAGGCAACGTGCGGGCACGATCGCTTCGCTGCTCACCCCTCTCGCGCTCCTACACTCTCGCACCGTCAATGACGTGTCCTCGTCCTCGCATCAAGACGTACCCCGCGTGCCGAACAACTGCGTATGACAGCGATTGCAGTATGGCTTTGAGTCAGCTCTCCCCAGCTTGACGAGGTACCAAGTTATCATGCTGTACCAGCGAGCCCTGGTCAACCCGCTTGCCGCAGTTCTCGCACTTGAGGCAGAGCTTGTGGTAGATCTGGTGTTAGCCATGTTAAGACGCGAGAGGGAGGGAGGACAACAGACTCACCCGCCGACCGGGACCCATGACTTGTTCGGCGTGGTAGACTAGGCCGCCGCAGCGCTCGCAGCGGGGTGTTCCGCCTAGCATGGCAGATGACTGGTAGATAGAGAGGACAAGATGGAAGATGAAGATGAGGAGGGCAAGATGTGATGATCGGATGACGGCGCTGCGCTTTCTTCTCTTGCTTATAGGGAATCGAGGGTAAACAACCTCAGCCAGGGATCTAGGGCATTGTTGCCACCCAACTGACAAACCTCATGAGAGCATACTCGCGTGGTCACAATGTCACGTGGCATTCACCAGTTTAACAGCCCCCAACATGATCACACTCACCAACGCTGACCACACTCAAGACCACAAACGCCACTACGCAACTGTTGTACACGTCTGACACATCTGCCATATCCTACACGCAACACGCAATCATGCCCAACTCGATGGCATCTGGGGCACACACACTACGAACGCAACGCTTAGTAAGCGGCGGCCTTGCGGGCGGCGATGGCGAGGTGGTTGGAGAACTCGTCGTAGGGGGTCTGGCCGACGGGGATAACCTGCCAGAGGTCGGGCGACTGGAACTGGTAGGTCTTGGAGAGAGCGGCGACGGCAGCCTTGAGGAAGTTGCCCTGGGTGGCAGTCGAACCCTTGGACTGGGTGTAGCAGTCCTGGATACCAGCCATCTGGAGCATACGCTTGCAGGCGGGGGCGGCGACAATGCCGGTACCGCGGGGGGCGGGGATGAGACGGCACATGACCGAGCCCGACTTGCCCGAGACCTTCATGGGGACGGTGTGAGGCTCAGCAATGTGCGAGCCCCAGTAGCCGCGACGGACGGGGACGACGGCGAGCTTGGCGAGGACAATGGCGCCGCGGATGGCGGTGGCGACCTCCTTGGCGCACTTGACACCGAGACCGACGTGGCCGTCAAAGTCACCGACGGCGACAAAGGCCTTGAAGCGGGTGCGCTGACCGGCCGAGGTCTGCTTCTGGACGGGCATGATCTTCATGACCTCGTCCTTGAGGGTGGGGAGGAAGAGGTCGATGATCTGGTACTCCTTGATGGGGAGCGAGAAGAGGTAGATCTCCTCCATCGACTTGATCTTGCCGTCCTTTACAAGGCGGCCGAGCTTGGTGACGGGGACCCTGGGGTTAGTGGCTGCTGGGGTGAAGATTGAGACTGGCTCAAAGAGGTCGAGGAACAGCCGCCAGTGGGACATTGATGCCAAGGGAAAGAGTAGGTCCGCGTCGCGGGGTGGTCCCATCGACACGCTCCGTCCTACACTCCCTTTCTAGCCGCCCTCACCACCACCGATCCACTTTTCCACCTCTGAACTCTGGCAAAGACTTACCACTCCTTCTCCTCGTCGCGCTTCGGGCCACGACGGGCACCACGACGACCACGGGGACCACCACGCGAAGCACCACGGCCGAAGCCTGCCTGTCAGCATAGTTTTACGCAGTGTTGAGAGGAGAAGAGAGAGAGGGATGGGAGGTGTCACTTGGTGTAGATGTAGCAGGCCAATTTTGGTCCGATCTCCGTCCGTCGCCATCTCATGCCTTGCACACGGCCCGGCCGCGCTCTACGAGCTGCATAGACTGTGCAGACAGTGCAGACAGTACTCGCGCGGGCGTTTCGAGCGCACGAGTCGTCCGTCGGTCGTTTGACAAAGTTTGGCCATCTCCTCAACCAACCCCCAGCTTCCCACTCCCCGCCGGTTCTGGCGGAATCCTTGTCCCGCAAAACTCACCACCACGAGTCTCAGCCATTGTTTCGATTGGGTTGTTGGAAAGTCGACGCGAAGAGGTCGACGGGGTCCTTTTAGTTGATGGATAGAGTATACTCTAGAGTGCAGAGCACAAAACTGGTCGTGACGAATTCACGGGAGTAAACCCACGTGTGGGATTTTGGAAGGGTGGATTGGTGGGAGGCCGCGGAGATTTTGGATGTGGCGGAATGATTGTGATTGTTGACATGATGCATTGTCGAGCAACGTCCATCTTCAGAGTGTCTCTACAGCTCGCATTTCCTCATACGATTGACTCGCGCTGGCGGTGGTCAGCGGCCAGGCAGGATTATTCTCCTGGCTGGTAAACGCTCAACATACCAGCCACCGAGCTCGTCGTTGGGCAATCGGTGCTTGGGATGCCAAACTCGATCGCGTGCAGATGAGCCGACACCATGAGCCGATACATTCCGCGGCATGTTTGAGTCCGCAAGTTGGTGATCGTGACCGAAGCTGACCGAGCGGCTGGCCGGTGTTCTAGAGGTTGGGAAGTATAGGTTGCGCGTTGTCAACGCTATGGGGCTATCTGCATCTGCATCCGAGATGATCAAAGGAGAAGAGAGGAGACGCAGCACGCAGCACACAGCTCGCAGCACGCAGCACATAGCTCGCGCAGCGCGCAGCGCGCAACGCCAAGCACATAGCCCACAGTACCCAGACTGGAAGGTGAGGCATGACGCATGACGCATATGCTACACGAAACACTGCTACGTGGACGTCAGCTGACAAGCCTACACGCCTCCGAGTCCTGCGAGTTGTCTCCGACCCCGGCGTCTGCCTCCCACGTCATCGCCATCTGCCAGCCTCACCTCCAGCCCCAACAACCCCAACAACCCCAACAACCCCAACACACTCAACACATACACCCGCTTCTATAGACTACGTATGCGACACAAGGGAGCGCCGGTCATGCAGAGACAAACGCCAGGACATATGATACAGGAAGGCGCGCCGTCGTCCACCGGCGCCCCAGTGGGCTGGTTGGCCAGGATCGTGAAGGAGGGACGTGGCTCGCGGACGTGTGTGTGCGAGCCGTGAGGCCGTGGGGAATCATGGCGACAATGCGGGTCGTGTGCGTGTCGCTAGGTCGTAACGAGCCGCCAAGAGCGGCAGGGGTCACGCAACGATGCAGCAACCGCATCCAGAGGTCTCCTCCTTCTCTGGGCGGAGGCGCCCTCCGACCGCCGTGTTCTCACCGCCGACACCGCCATAGCCCTGGTCGCGTACGCCCATGGCCGCGCGCGTGGCTGCCTCAAACACCGCGTCCACACCCTGGTTCAGTAGCGCAGACGTCTCGTAGTACCCGCGCGCACGGATCGACTGTGCCACACGTCGTCCCTGCCGTCAACTATCATCCTGCTTCCTAGCTCACCGTCTCCGTGTCGATAAAGTTCTCGGCAGAGTATGTCCCGTTCTCGATCGCCCGGTCGCGCAAGTCCGACTTGCACGCGACGAGAATAACCGGGATCTGGGCCCCACAGATGCTGCGCACCTCCTCAATCCACTGCTGGTCAGCTTCCGGCGCAGCGACTGCGCACCTTTTGCGTCACGTTGTCCAAGCTATCTGGGGTATCGACCGAGAACGCGATGAGGATAATGTGCGCCTTCGAGTACGACAGTGGACGGAGGCGCTCGTATTCTTCCTGCCCGGCCGTGTCCCAGAGTGCGAGTTGGATTGGCTTACCATCCAGCTCAATATCCGTGACGTAATTGTCAAACACGGTTGGCTCCTGTGGGTTGGGATGTGTGTGATGTGGGAGTGTACACAGGTGTGCGCGTCAGAATGTGACAACGAGGGGTTTGTGTGTCGCATGTCCAAGTTTTGAGTGACGGTTGTCGTGGTAAGCGCGCGTGAATGGGAGGGCAGTGCATCGGTACTCACATAGTTCTCTGGGAACTCGCCAATAGCGAACACGTTCAAGAGTGACGTCTTTCCTGCTGCTCCATCACCGACGATGACGAGCTTTCTCCGGATCTGTGTTTGGAAGATTAGGGAGCGAGAGAAGGCAAGAAGTGAACGTGGGCACGGGCGCGGAGGAAGCACAATGTCAGCACCGCCACTTGGTTGGAAAGGCATGCGAGGAGACTCACTGCACGAGGGTTGGCGTCGGTCATGTTTGAATTGTGGGCCAAAGGTGGAGGTAGAGTTGAGTTGAGAAGGTTAAATGGAAAGTAACAAGTGGCTACGACTTTGACCTTTTTGAGCTCTACAGCAAGTAGTGCTCTTGTTGAAAAGTAGTTTTGTGTGAGGGAAGTGTATTGTAGTAAAGAACAAGTTGATGAAAGCGAGTAACGAGCCAAGGAGATTTTAATGTCGGTACCGAACGAGGTTTAGGATGAGAGTCGGTGCGAGATTGATGGGGGCGGTGCTGAGTGGTTGGGTGAATTGGGAGCGGTGCTATACTTTGAAAGCACTTTGATTCTTTGACCACCAGTCGATGGGGGGACGTGTGTGTCTAGTTGACAAGGTTGATGATTGATATGAGGGTTGTAGACGTAGAGTAAACAATCGTAAAGATGCTAAAGGTTGAGATGTGAGGAGTAAAGAGTATAAAAGAGATGATTTGGAGAGTGAGATGATGAATGACGACTTGATCATTACCTAAAACCCAGTCTTTTAGATGTTTAGGAGAGAGAGATCGACCAGGTTTACCCCACAATAGGTCATTACCCTTTTTGCTTCCTGAATCTGATTCCTGACTGTGTTGCTTACTTTGACTTACTTTGGAAGTGATGAGAGGGAATTATTACAGGGTAATAAGGGAAATACACAAGGTGATCAGGGCCTAATCATCCTCCGCAACCTTTTTACAAACGGTTCAACATATTGTATGCACATTACTTTTACTACTCTACCCCCCCTTACCTTTTTTAACTGTTTGTTTGACTTGGGATTTGAGAGCATATCATCTCCTCTATCTCTCTTACTGTTCATGTCTCATCTCCGGCTCCCTCAGCGCAGAATGCAACTTTGATCAGCCTTCAACCACGCGCTGAAAGAACAAGTCGGCAATGCCGACGCCAAGCCTACAAGCCGCACTGCAGGGCCAACCAGAGTTTTAGCTACGATCACTTGGATACCTGACGGTAGCACTGCTCAACTGCTTTACGACTCTGGGCATGCTGGGCAGCTTTGGCCCTTCACGTCCAGTCTACACCTATGGCCTATGGATCTTATGACGGCACTATTGTCTTGGCCTGCGTGGTTCGTGGTTGGTTGGTTGGTTTGGTATGGTTCGGCGTTCCAACCGTTCCCGTTCCAAACAACTCTGCAGGCCGTAGAATAGCAATGGCGTGAGAAACTGGACACGTGCCCAGGGTGAAAGATCGGAAGAGCTGTACATTCAAATTACCTGAATAGCACATTCAACTAATACTGTAATTCTGATATAAATTATATTCGGTTGCTGTGCTTTATGATGAATTTGAGCCAAGTTTAGATGACTTTGCAAACTCTACTAAACCCATTCCACAACTATCCGCACAGTGGTGCGCTTGGGCCTCTGTGCATCATGCCCGTGCCCAAGAGCCAGTGCTGGTTATGGCGCAAATGGCTGATATGCGCTGTCCTAGTCCCTCGATCCTCGATCCTTGGACTGAGCTTTGTCATATGCTCTCTGCTTCTCGGATGACCGCAGCGGGCTGGAGAGCGATAGATGTCAGCTTGAGTGGTGGACACCAAACACCAAAGTGGGACGAGGAACAGCGGAATGTGCGGCCAATCTAGGCTGCGGCTGTGAAAGTAGCCAGCCAAAACCGTGGGAAATGTCCGCGCGTGGCCCCACAGATTCACAAACTTCCAGGCACATTTGCGTCATCGAGATTAACGAACAAAAATCATGGTCTCATATAACGATGAGGTCGTGTGAGCTCTTAGATGTGCCTCTACTACCCTCCTAGCCATCCAGTGTTCAGATCGAAATACGTCGTTTCTGCCTAGACACATGCTTGAGATCCAGGTTACGTGCTGGTGGTTTGTGGCAGCTTGGGTTGATCCTGTTGCTACAAGACAGTAAACCAGTAGGGTGGTGCCTGCGACGCAGGCGACTCAACTGGTAAGACACGCCAGGGCACCTGAGATGAGGAGATGGTGGGAGGATGATCGGAGTGAGCCCGAAAGCAAGTCCCGGATGAATGATTATCAGCAGTGGATAGAAACTGAATCCAGGAAGAGCGCGGAGAGCACGTTGCTCTGCCCAAAACGCCTGATATTACGTCAGCCGATCTCTAAATCGGCAGATTATGAGAACGGAGATTAAACCGGAGTGCAGGGAGATTGCGAGATTATCAAGCCTGGAGGCCTACAGTACAGTACATCCTGCACGCACCTCTACGCGCCTCTGATCTGCAGCATGTAGCGTCTAGTGGAAATATTTAACAGAGGGTTTGGGCAAAAGCGCTGGCCTTCCCGGGGTCACAGTGGTCAAGAAGGACTGGACGTCGGTCGATGCCGGGCAGGCGCAAGGCGATATCTGTGCGCTTTGTAGGCCATAACGGCGCCACGCAGTTCACCGACGAGCGGCTCTTCCTCGGCCGCCAGTTTGGTCTCTGGAGTGGAATACGTCGTTTTTATCTCGACTATGGCATCCAACGTCGGCCCAGACTCACCAATAAACTACAGCCGCAGGCATTCGTCCTTTGAGGCGTTATTGTCCAGCCTAGAGTTCAAGACGATGAAATGGACCAGACATCGAGATATGAGTGTGCAACATATACAGTACATGTACACGTACCCGCGTCCATTCGACAATGTTCATTCCAATACCTGTTAAACGCAAATACTTCAACTACAACATACTCTTCGGCGCGTCCCACCAAACAGCCTCACCAATCTTTATCTCTGTCAGAGGCATGTGAACCGCCGTCGCCCACCTGCTAGCTCCGGGAATAAAGTTTCCCCCATCCGCCTGCTGCATGTCCATCCACCCGGCCCGACAACCGGGCGAGTACTGGTACGGCGTGAAGCTGCACCACTTGTCTGTGCCTACCAACTCGGAAGTATCGTCGCCGCCTTGTTCTCTGGCCGCCGCAAGCATTTCGGGTGTAGATTCACTCGCGCTTTCCGGGAGGGGGGGTTGCGCGATCTCCATGTCCATGACCATGGAGGATACGCGGGTGCTTAGTGGAAAGGTTGGGAGGTAGTGGTTGGGTACGAAACGTGCTTGGAATATTGGGGTGAGGGAGGGCTCGGCGAGGGGATAGACTTGGCAGTCGGCGCTGCCGTCCGGGTTTTCAGTAAAGTCGAAGCGGGCGAGGTGTTTTGGGGTGTTCCAATCTGTTTCAGCGCAATAGCGAAAAGAGACGTACTCGTCCGCCCGTTCCATGTCGTGTTGCGCTGACTGACGTAGATTCTCGTGATTCGCAATTTGGATTTCTTTGTTCTCTTGCCGTTGACATCAACCTCGAACCCAAACTTGCCGGGGAGAAGCATCATCTCGTCGTACGCCCCCACCGGCGTCTGGTGGTATCTGATAATCATGATTGAGGCGAGGCCGCCCTCGGGCATCGCATCTGCAAAGGGCGACGACCGCTCCAGTGGGGCGTAGGTTGCTTCCTTGAAACCGGGGGAGGTGGTTTGGGAGGGCGAGACCCAGAAGACGGCCGTGTAGACGGACGCGCGGCAGCGCCAGGGCGCTGGGGCCAACGTGATGGCTGCGTTCTGCTCCATTGTGAGTGATGAGCAGTGGCGATAACGGTATGTCGACCGAAGTTTGGAGAATAGTTTATCATTGAGGTCATCTGATCCGGCATAGGCCCGTCAGCGCCGGTCGGTCAGTGTCTGTGATTTCAAAACGGCTTCAGCCGAATACTGTGCGAGAAGAAGGCTTGTGCGAACACACCACTAGCTGCTGTTGAAGCAGAGAGAACCCATTATGGCTGGGGGGAGATTATAGAACCTATACTAGATAGTATTAGGGACCCTTCCTGTCTTGCTGTAATTGAACCTAATGCAATGATCCTAACGTTTGGGAGACTTGATTTGCTTCCGGTTGGCAAATCTAGGTTTGCTAATTTTTGCTGATTCGACAGTGATTCGAACCGACGCGCTAATGACGGCAATTTGCCGAGGTGGTGAGTCAACTCGAAAGCTGCTCCAACCTCACCAACGGGATGTCAAACCCGAGGCGATAAATAGATCTCCGCACCATATAAGTGCCCATCCGGCGCACTGCCACATCAGTCCCATCTCATCCGCATCATACAGCACACTCATCGGGAATACATCTCTCACTGGAAACTAAGTGCAAAAGCAGCTCTCTGATGATATATGTTGGAAACGCAATGCAGGGAAAGGAATGCACGTGGTTATTGGCCCGATCTTCAGGGCTAGTGAATGAGTCGGTGACATGTTACTCACATCTTTCCCAACTCGTCCCATTCTTCTAATTACAGTCACCTCTGAGTTAAACATCATCTCTCTGCTGATTGGCGAGCCTGGCACTAAAAGCCAGGCCAAAAGGGCAAAACACCTCAAACACCTCGAAAAAGAGCGCTCAAGTCTACTCAGGCATAAATGTCGGGCACATAGGCAGAACCCAAAACCCGACACAGCATGATTGTTAGATATGATTTGCACGCTCTAAAACTCAGCTCTTCCTTGACCCCATCTTGCCCTCTGTGAAAGCAACCTGAATCATGAATCAACGCCAATGCTATGAGAGCGTGACACCGGTCAACCTAACCTCCACTTGTTCATTTCAGCGCTGAGTGACAGAGAGTGATGTGTGATGGAAGATGAGTGATGGTGATCGAGTTGGCTTACCACACACTTCTGAGAGTGTGCTTCTCGAATAGCCCGTGCTCCAGAAACGCGATATGTAGATCTTACACGAGTATCTATTGGTGGGTCGGCGGGGTGTGCGCCATTCATACCGCCAACAGGTGATTACAGAACGGCCTACTATCTGCTATCATGCGGGTGAAATCGGGTTGCGATGGCCCATAGGCAGGCGGCGCATTAGTTGGACCGATAGCGCTAGGTTGAAGGTGAGCGCGTGTAGAGTTGGAAAAGTGATGCCGAGGGGTGCCGGACATTGGACACCGACTGCCAAGCACATCAAAAAGGCAAATGGGCGCTTTGCCTCACTTCATTGTGCCTCACTTTCAGGTCTAGGTCCCTGCAAGCGCTAGACCAACCGCCCAAGGAAGGGGGCCCAAGGTTTATACCCCGCAATAGCACGAGGACAGGGGGAGTGAGAGGGGGAGAGGGGGAGGAGGGGGGGGGTGGGTGCCCACGTAATGGGTTTTCAAGACCCCGCGGGGACGTGTTGATAGCCGGAGCATGCCGAGGTTGGGGTGTTGTGGGCAAAACAGGTTAGTTTGGTCCTGTGAGAGAGAGCTCTTTACCCCACCCCCGCTCAATCAACACATCAAAGAACAAGAGACAATAATTGTCTCAATTCTAGTCGTCCAATCTTACACATCTCCCACTATCTGCGACAAAATCCACACACACACTAGCTGTTTACGACAAACTTTCAACTTGAAACCAACAAACAGCACCAGGTACACACGTCAGTGGTGTTTCTAACTGTCAAGCCTCAAGCGAGGCCCTTGCGTTACGGTTACCGATTGTCGGATGTTGGAGCCCTCTCCAGCGCCAATCACCTGACTTCTACCTTGTAACACGACATCATTATACCCGGGTCCCATCACACATCACCAGGCCACTCAACTCCATCACACTTGGCTTAACCTTGCCTCCACTCCATCAATGCCCATCCGATAAGTCATGGCAAAGGACAAGGACAAGGAGGATGAGGGCCCACCCGGCGCCGGCACACTCTTCGTCTATCACGGCGGCTCACCAACCCTCGACTGGGCAAAGCTCGTGCGTTTCTCAGCCCGGTTTACCGCTCACCCACAGCCAGAAACACAACCGCGTCTTCTTCCTTCACCAGACGTGCTACTCGATCGCGGAATCGCAGACTATACATACGTTCCACGCAGCGAAGGCGGCGTCCTCGGCCGCGGCAAGTTTAGCACCGTCTATCGCGTTCGCGCAGGCAGCAAGGAGTATGCCCTCAAACACACCCCGCTCTATCCTCACCACCCTCTCATTGCGGCGCGTCTTTTGCGCGAACCGACACTCCTCGCCCAACTTTCACCCCATCCATGCCTTATCGGAGTAGATGGCTTCGTGCGCACCGACGGCCACTTTTATCTTGTCGGTGCGTAATCTCGGCAAAGGCGGACTGACGCATCAGAGGAGTGCGCGCGAACTCACGTCCCGCTCCCTCACCATCCATTGCCACTCGCCCCTTCCCGCGCCGCCTACATCCTGGATCAGCTTATCAGCGTAGTCCGCGACGACTTGCATGCTGGCCGAGTCTGTCACCGTGACCTCAAGGGCGACAATGTCCTTATCGACATTGAGACTGGCAACATCCTACTTCTCGGTGAGTAACCCGCACGCGCCGCCAGCTCACACAGATCTTGGGTTGGGCACAAACTTTTCAGCATCCGAGCCCAAGCTCACGACGTGCTGCGGTTCACCTGCCTTCCACAGCCCCGAGATTGTCAACGCTCTCAACCACCGCCCAGGAGAGGTCACCTACTATGGGTACGCCACCGTTTAGACGGCACTGACGTCAGCCCCGAGGTCGACATTTGGTGCATCGCGCTCACGATGCTCGCGATGCTGCTGCAGACGCGCTTCCCACTTGGGCCTCACCACAAGTCGCGGACGATCATGGCCGAGCGCGCTAACGAGTGCCTCGACCTCATGGACGCGATATACCCACCAGGCGAGCCGTGGCGAGCCCTCGGGCCGGGTGTCGTGACACAGCTCACGGACATTGAGCTCGTCGAGGAAGAGCTGGCGTGGACGCGTGTCCGCCGCGCCATGTACAACTTTGTGGACATTGACGCCCACCGCCGAATGAAGGCATTCGCCAAGTACGACGTCGGGCAGTACATGCGTGCGCGCATTACCGACCATTCGCGTATGGTCGCCTTTCGCACCTTCAAGACCACGACGTTCGTCCCATCAGAGGTCAAGCACACGCTTCCTCTCTACCTCGAAATGGATGACGCCGGCCCTATCGTGTTCCGCAACCCGAGCCATGAGAGCGAGAAGCGCATCGTCAGCTACATCAAGTACCTACTCCGCTGCGCAGGCATCCTCTACCACCACGTGCCGGACACGAACCCACCCGTGCTCCAGCTCGTGCTCCCGCTCGCTCCACCCGCAGAGGAACCAGACACACGTCTTCCCCAGACGGAGGGCTGGATGGCGCAACTCCTGGGCCTCGGGCGCAAGTCGCCCTTCCGCTCCAACTCCGTCCCACCACCGACTGTGCGGAAGGAGGCGCCACCCCTGCAAGCCGACCTTCGCGGCAAGCGCGCCTGGGCGCAGCAGGCGTGGATGCAGATCGAGGTCGAGAAGGTCGGCAACCTCTCCGGCAGCCGGCAGCCGTCTCGCGCCCCAAGTCGTGCGCCTTCGCGCCCAACTTCGCGCCCGACCTCGCGACCAGGAAGCAGAAACGCTAGTAAAAGCGGCCGCCCCGGTTCACGCTCGCGCGCCCTCAGCACGCCAGAGGAGCCCCTCTCCCCGGCCACGGAACACACCACCCTCGAGCCTCTGCAGGAGGGCAAGCCGCACCAGCACCTGATGCGGCACCTGGTAAGCCTCACGGCCGAGCGGAACGCGGACAAGAAGCCCGTGCCGAGGCGCACAGTGTCGACGCCATTGATCGAGGACCCACCCTCCCCACCCCTCTCGCCGCAAGTCCAGTTCGGCGCCCCGCTGCGGCGCACCGTCTCAGTGTCTATCGCCGCCCTCGCACACGCGCCACGTGTCGTGCTCACTCTCTCTGAGCCACGCGGATACTCGGTGGTGCGGGAGGCGCTGGCCACTGCCGTACCTCCTCCTCCTGAAGGCTCACGGCGACGTGGGCCAGAAGTGCCGCCAACACCACCGACACGTGCACTCGCCATCCCAAACGCGGTCGGGGACGACGACGAAGAGCCGTCGCGCGGCCGCTCACGCTCAAAGGAGACACCGCCAAACTACCTCCGCGATGATAGAGAACGGAGTTCGACGGTCAAGCCAAATACAGGAAAGGGGAGACCGCTCATAATAGACACGAGTGGACACAGTACGCCGCGCCCGTCCAAGCCACGGAGACGTAGCAAGGACCGTGATCGTACCCGCAACGGCGACAAGTGGAGAGAGACGAGCGATTCGGGACACTCGCGCTCGTCGGGCCAATCGCGGGCGGAAAGCACACACTCGGCCCGGCGTGGCGATTCCTCCCACTCGCGCATGGGAGAGAGTAATACTTCGCGCCGCTCAAACCCCGGCGAGAGCGGAAGCATGCTCATCCTCAATGTTGGCAAGGCGGGCGCGGCCGCCGCCATTGCCTCTAGACCCGTCGCGAGGCGCTCGTCCTCGGTCCCCCCACTGTTACCCGTTACACCGCTCAAGGGATTAGGGATGGCGAACCGCGACTCTTAACTTATAGACTGACATCCCTGTAGTACCCAGACAGACTGTATTGGCCAGTATGACGACGATGCATTGTTACCAGAGCAGGGAGGGAAGCAGGGAGGGAAGCAGGGAAGAGAAGACAACTTGCGCGATAAGAGAAGGCGAGGGAAAACACGAGGCAACCTTAGACTTGGCTGTTTGCTTGTGTGTCAATAGATGACGTCGCCGTACTGTTCCATATGAGATGAGCTGTGAAACAGGAGAGCCAAGTAGCGCACCATCCTTTTCTCATCCGTCCATTCTCCCTCTTGGTGGTCTCTGTGGCTCCCTCACCAGTCCGTCGTCCACCAGGTGCTCAGTAAGTGGTTAGGGGATTACCGCTCCATAGCTCCGGCTTGGCCCGCAACCCAACCCAACCCCGCCGATTATCGAGCGCCAGCCACTCTGCGTCCAAGCCGCCAGACGCGCCACTCGTCACTCTCAACGTCAAACACCGACACAATACATCATTTGCAAACCGCTAACGGCCACGTACGAGCGAAAGGAGCAAAGTTTTGACAACAACCACAGGGGTCACATTGTCGTGCTTAGTAACGAGGGCGCTCATCATATCCACCGCGGGGCGCGCGGTCGTCGCGAGGAGGCCTGTCATCATAACGGCTGGTGTCAGCAATGACCGTACATGTCTGCTGGAATTGTAACCTGAGGGGCATGAGGCTTCAAGATCGCAAATACTCCTCTCTTCCGTTGCTTCTTCCCCATGTGCTCTACCTCCTTCGCCACCCCACACCGCCTGTACTCACTCAGGAGGGGGACCGCGACGGTAGTCATCATAACCACCGCCGCCGCCACCGCCGCCGCCACCACCGCCGCGACGGTCATCGTGGCGGTCGTAGCCGCCACGGCGGTCATCATAACGGCCACCACCACCACCACCACCGCCACCACCACGGCGGTCATCGTAGCGGTCATCATAGCCACGCGGGCCGCGGTCAGAGTAACGCGCATCGTACGAGCGGGGCTGGTAAGGACGCTCGTCGTGACCGCCGTAGCCGCCACCGCCGCCGTAGCCACCACCGTAGCCGCCACCGCCACCGTAACGGCCACCACCACCACCGCCGAATCCAGGGCGGTCATACTTGACGCCGTGGTAGCGGCCCGGCGTGGGGGTACGCGCGCGGCCACGCTTGGCGTGGGTGATAGTGATCGCGCGGCCCTCAAAGTCCTTGCCCGAGAACTCGGAGATGGCGGCCTCAGCCTCCGCCGAGGTTTCAAACATGACAAAGCCGAAGCCACGCGACTCCTCTGATTGTCAGCCAAAGCATGACGGCGGACGTACGGGTGTGGGGGTCGAGCATGATCTGGGCCTTGATGATCTTGCCGCACTTGGAGAAGTGGTCCTCGAGAACGCGGTCGGTAATTGAGCGCGCAAGCCCACTGACGTGCAGGTTGTTGCCCTTGTTAGTGGAGCCGTCCTCGTTGCTGGTGTCAGAGGTGACGGAAGGGTTACTCACCGGCTACGGTCCCCACGGTCCCCACGGTCCTCGCCGCCGCCGCTGCGGCCCGGCGAGCGCGACCGGTCGCGACGCGGAGGAGGCGAACGCTCACGGTCGCGCTCGTCGCGGCGGGGCGAGGGAGCGCGGGGCGAGCCGTCGCGCTGCTCGCGGTAGTTGTCACCGGCGGGAGCCGAGTTCTGCCAAACTGCGAACGTTAGATTGTCCATCAGGTGAGTGTGCGGGGAGAAGGGGCCTATGGGAAAGCGCAGTGGGTGGAGGAAGGTCAAGTTGTTGCTGAGTGGGAAGGTAAAGGAAGGCTGATGCAAGTAAGGAAGGTGGAAACAGAGCACACACAAGCTGGGAAAGCTAGACCCAGTTGCGCCATGACAGCGCCTCACTCGCCGTGGATGGCTTGTAGGCCAGTTGTTGGCTACACTAGCAGACTATGCTGGGCAGACTATGCTGGGCAGAAATGCAGGCTGGCGAAGGTTGCCATGAAAGCGTGTTCACGTTGCGTTGCTGCGTTGCTTCGCTGGCGTCTGGACACATGGCGGGGCCTGGCCGTGGTAGCCGCACTGGTCGCTGCACGGCACAGGCTGGCGCAGTGGATGGGGGCGGAGACGAGACGAGACGAGAACAAGGGCGACAGAACAAAGCCGGAACAAAGGCGAGGCGCTACGAAAGTGGAGGCGGAGGTCGCTAGTCGCCTTGCGGCAGGTGCGGACCGCGTTGGTAACGGCGGGGGCGAGGCGGGGCGGAGGCGGAGAGAGCGGGAGACGTACCGTCGGAGGGGTCGGACATGGTCGTTAGTGACTAGTTGGTGTTGTTGAGACGCGAGTCAAGTCAACTCGACACTAAGTGGCTTGCGGCGATACCGGAAATTGCCGTGTGGCATGGAGTCACCACCCAACTATTTCTGAATCACCAGACCGTATGCATTCTATCTCTCTCCGTTCTACGCCTTGACCTGTACATGATGCGCCTCGTCCTCCGTCGCCTTCTCCTCTGCGCCTTCACCAGCCTTGGTGTTTGCGCTGGCGCCCATACCCATAGCCCTGCGGAACTGCGCCCGAAGGTCGTCGCTCACGCCCAAACGCTGCTCCCGTCCTCCCATGTGATCGACGTTTGCCCAGCTTTGAATCTCCCCGCGCCACTTTTTGCCATCAAAGTTTGCACGCACGCGCATCACGCTCGTGTTGAGGCATGGCTTGTGCGTGTCCACGCCCCTGGCCACAGAGAAGGAGAGGGGAGGGGAGAGAAGAGCACCGAGCAGTGCGGAGAGATATGCTCCGTGGCTCACGATCAACACGGTTGGCTCGGGTTCAGAAGAGTCGGTCGATGCAGATGCGTGTTCGGCGAAGAAGCCCTCGGCCCACTCGTTGACACGGGCCCGGAAGCTGCTGTCAGCGCCTCCGAGAGATGACTCACACTCCACTCTGTTCCGCGTCGGCGGGGATGCCGTCTTTCGGCGTCCAGCGCTTGCCCTCGAGCGAGCCGAGTTGACGCTCGCGCAATCCTGGGTCCGCGACGAGCTTGAGGCCCGGGTGCTTGTTGACGACAGCCTGGGCGGTCTGGCGTCAGTCGTGTGGATGACGAGATGGCGATCAGGATCACGTCTTCTGTACACAGCTCGTGCAGCACCGTCACACGTCACACGTCGCACTCCACACACGCGTGCCACACGCTCTCTACAACACCATCATGCCGTCCTCACCTCAAACGCGCGCGTCAGATGCGAACTCCGTGCCTCGGTGAACGGGATTGTCTTGAGCGCGTCCGCGAGCAGTGCCGCTTCCATCTGGCCCTGCTCATTTAGGTGGACATCGATGTTGCCCTGGATGATCCCCTGGGCATTACTGCGGTTAGCACGCGCGAGCGGCGAGTGGGCGACCCAGGAATCTCGAGCGACATGGTCTCCCGCCATCATATATCAGCCAGGCGGCGTAGCCACGAAGGATGCCACAGCTCCATTAGCGCAAGCGCAACTCACTACTCGGTTTGACCGTGACGACAAAAGTAAACGAGCATGGTTAGTTAGAGTGTAGAGTCAACATAAGTGCGCCTTGAGCGGAAAGCCATCCAAGCTTCCAAGACGATAGTGACACCGGCTCACCAGAAGCCGAAGCCGACGATCCGACGGATGAGAGCGGAGAAGTAGCGGATGACCCCGAACACTTGCTCACGTGCCTTCCACGTGAAGGAGAATTGAGACAAAAACCCTTCAAAATATTTCTTCACCGTTTCCACCCCTGTATCCCGGCCACCCTTGCCCAGTACACCCCCTTTCGCGTGTTCAGGTACACGCCTGTACGCCTTGTAGCAACGTGCACACCTTGACTTTCGAGAAACCAACGTTTCGATACTATCACATCCACAATGTCGTCCCCCGTCGTCGTCTGCATCGGTAACCCCCTCGTACGTTCATCGCTGCATTCGGCTAGCCTTATGTTATGGCCAGTCGCTTGCAAGCATACTTCCTGCCACCAATCGCTGACCCCAGCTCGACATCCAGGTGTCCCCCCAGGATGGCCCCAAGTACCTCGAGAAGTACGGGCTCAAGTCGAACGACGCCATCCTCGCCGAGGAGAAGCACATGCCCATTTACGAGGACATTGTCGCCAACTCCGAGGTTACTTACGTTGCGGGCGGTGCTGCGCAGAACGCGGCTCGTGCGGCTTCGGTGAGTTTACCGAACGTGAAGCCTGGGCGCTGTGTCACGTCGAACGTGCTGCACTTCCTTGATAAGCCGCACAGCCTTGGTCGGGGAAGCTACGCCCTACTTACCAGCTCCCCAACCCCGACTTGCGTTCCGGCTCGCTCCGTGCCCGCTTCCACTCGCTTCTCGCAGCTGAGCTGACCTCAGTACGTCCTCCCTCCCAAGTCGGTTGCCTACATCGGCTCGGTCGGTGACGACGACCTCAAGGCGACCCTCCAGAAGGTTAACGAGACCGAGGGCGTCGTGAGCGCGTACGAGGTCCAGCCCGCGCCCACCAAGACTGGCGCCTGCGCTGTCATCCTCTCCAACCACGACCGCTCGCTCGTCACCACCCTCCGTGCCGCCGAGATGTTCCACAAGGAGCACCTCGCCAAGCCCGAGGTCGCCGCGCTCATCAACAGCGCCAAGTACTTCTACATTGGTGGCTTCTTCCTCACCCACGGCATCGAGTCGGCCCTCGAGATTGCCAAGGCCGCCTCTAGCCGCGGCAAGACTGTCGTCCTCAACCTCTCGGCTCCCTTCATTGCCCAGTTCTTCAAGGTCCAGCTTGAGGAGCTCCTCCCCCATGTCGACATCCTGATCGGCAACGAGTCCGAGGCCGCCGCGTACGCCGAGTCCGCTGGCCTTGTCGACGCCGCCCCCGCCCAGGTCGCGGCTACCCTCGCCGTCTTCTCCAAGTCGAACGCCTCGCGCCCCCGCGTCGTCATCATCACCCAGGGTGCCGACAGCACTCTGGTCGCGTCGAGCTCGCCCTCGTCCTCGGCCGCCAACCTCTCCCCTTCGGACCCCAACCCCAAGGTCTACCCCGTTTCCAAGCTTTCCGACGAGCAGATCATCGACACCAACGGTGCCGGTGACATGTTCGCTGGTGGTTTCCTTGGTGCTCTTGCCCAGGGCAAGACCCTCGACGAGGCCATCGAGGTCGGCCACAAGCTCGGCCAGATGTGCTGCGGCCAGATCGGCCCCAAGCTCCAGTTCCCCAAGGTGAACGTCATCTAAGCGGTTGCGCGGAAGAGTCAGATCTTGAGAGCTTGTGAGAAGAACATCCAAAAGGGCCTCAACGCCCGCATACCCACACACACATACCCAACATTTGAATCCACCTCATCGAAGGATGCATCATTTCAACAGTGCCGGGCCCGCAGGCTGGGGCCAGAGGGCGTTGGCCACAGGGGGGAGGGCCGTAATCTATCGAGCCAGCTGCGAAAGCAGGCACCTGGCTAGCGGCAGGAGTTGCGGTCACATCGAGAGAGAGGACGGGAGACACTCACAATATCGTTCCGCATCGAGCCACATTGCGGCAGGGCTACTATTTGCCCAGTGAGCGCACACAATACAAAAGAGATCGACAACACCAGGAGGCACCCAGAAGATGCCGGAAGGTCATCACGTGATTATCGTAATTTTACATCCTAATCTCATTTAGGATATATCCTAATGCTGATCGGCGATCAAGTGGCGGTTTCGGTGATTGATAAGCGTTCGCATGTTGACTTTGAGAACAGCTTGTCATTGTTCTTCATCCTCGTTCTGCACGTCGAAGAACATAAATACGCCGCCGCTGACAACTGAGAGATCATCAATTCTCTTTCTGAATATTATCTCATCGGAACATCTTATCAAACACACACCAAACAAGCACACCCAAATGTCGCGCACAAACCGCACCGACGCAGAATGGTACGCCGCCCCCTCCTCGGGCATGGCGCGTATCCACAAAGGCTTCAAAGCCGCATTCGCCGAAAACCACCGCCTCGCCGATGGCTCTTTCCACAAATACGGCATGTCGTTACAAGGATTCCTGCACCATGCCCGCTCCGTCGCTTTGAGTCTAGATGGCCACCATCGGGGGGAAGAGGCGAGCATCTTCCCTATCCTGGCTAAACACCACCCGGCCTTTGCGAATACCAGCGCCCATGTGGCTAGCCACAAGATCATCCACGACGGACTGGATCGGTATAATGCTTACCTTGACAAAGCGACTGCCAATCCAAAGAGCTACAATGCCGCCGAGTTCCGGGCTGTCATTGAGAGCTTTAAGGAGCCGATGGAGAGACACCTCGATCAGGAGGTGCGCGATCTCGAACCGACCACCCTTAAGATGGTGGGCGTGACGGTTGACGACATTAAGCGGCTCCCGTTCTAGGCCGAGTTGAACCGTATAGATATACTATATACAGGTTAATGTACTTTACATCAGAAGAGACCATTCCAGAGTTGCGATGCCGATCGAGTCGTGTTCCTACTGACCTGCCTTAGGGCCTGCTTAGAGCCCGCTATACCCATGCTGGGGGTGTCACGTAGCTCCGGGGCAGCTCGTGCGCACTGCCCATAGTTGGCAGACAACACCCAGCACTGGCCCGCTGTCGCCGACCACAAACCTACCCACTCGGCCGAAAACTGCAGTGCGACGTATGTTGGTTGAACCAGACTAAAGTGGAGCAGGCGCTGTGTTTGTTTGAGGGTAGGGAAGGGTTCAGGAGGTGATGAGGCTGTGTCGTATGAGTGAGGAGAAGAACCATGGCCGAGGGGCAGAGGGGAGTCTGGGAGAGGGAGGTGCCACATGCCGGGACCTGATCTGGTATGTAGCACTCAAGTACAGTAGGTCATGTTAGACATGCTGTTAATTGTATTGCCAGCACCAGAGCGGTGAACAATAGAGTGAGCAGAAACACGCGCTTCATGTTGCTAATGTAGCTCAACGTCTACCTTGCTGATACCGGCAGCAATCGTTCAGTTGCGTCCATCTCTAGTGCAATTTACACAGCGGCACGCTCCCCCAGCCTCTGGAACGTCTCTATCAATGCAGATCCATAGGGTATCTATAGTACCAGGTGTACATACAGCGCGGCACGCCGCGGTCGCGGTCACTCGCTGGGCCTCCTCCGCCCCCTCTAAAGCACTTAACGGTAGTCCGTCTTGCCGGCCTTGCGCTTGCCCGCCAGCATCCACTTGGGGCGCGTGATGGGGATGTGACGGTCCGACTCGGACGCCTTTGCAAGACGGTTGCGCTCGCGCACGGCAAAGTGGTGCAGTCGCTTCGACTTGTCGGCCTGCTCCTTGGTCGTGATACCAGCAGGGAGCTCCTCGCCCTTGGGCGCGGCGCGGCGCTTGCGCGGCCGCTCGTCCATCTCGACGTCCTCGTCCATGTCCACGTCGCCATTGGCCTTGCGCTCGGCCTCGGAGGCCTCCCATGCCGCCTTCTTGGCCGCAACGAGGCGTTCCGCACGCTTCTCCAGCACGACCGGGTCGTGGCCGTGCTTGCGCATGCCTTGAGTGAACTCGGAGAGAGTGACGTGCTTCTTCTTGCGCGGGATGATGGGCTTGTTCTGCAACGTGTTCTTCTCCTGGCTGATCTTCTTGAGCTGCGCCTTGCGGTTGGCGACCTGCTCGGCTGCGTCGAGGAACTCCTCCTCCTCAGAGTCGAGCATCTCCTCCTCGTCGGACGCGTAGAAGCCGTCGGCCTCGAGCTTCTCCTCCTCGCGCTCCAGAGCCTCGAGCTTGGCGACAATGTCCGGGTCGATAAAGTCAGCAACGTTCTTGCCGTTGAGGATCTCGGGCATGATGTCGTACTTCCACGAGTCGTCGGCTAGCATGTAGTCGCGCTTGAGGTCCTGGGTGTAGATGCCGAGCCAGGGGTTGGTGGCCATCTCCTGCTCGACGTCCTTCTCGAGCTTGCGACGCTCCGGGTCCTCGGTGTCGTACTTGACGCGCGCCTTGACCGAGTCCGGGATGCAAGCGGGACGCTCGACCTCGTCACGTTTCTGAGGCATCGCGACGTGGATCTTGTTGGCGACGGCCTCAATGCGGTGGCCACGCAGCTTCTGCTCGACACGGTGCGCCAGGAGCTGCTCGCAGGCCTTGTTGCGCACGTCCATGACACCCTCCTCCGAGTACGTCGAGGCCTCAACAACAGTGACGGTGCTGTCGTTGATGATGGTGTCGACGAAAGCGCGGTTGTCGGGCGTCAGGTCGGCCAGGCGCACAATGTCAATCTTGTTGATGACCAGCACGACGGGCTTGTTAGCGAACAGAGGCTTGATCGAGTGGAACAGCTTGCACTGCGCCTCGATGGTGTAGCCACACTGCTCCGACAGGTCCATAAAGTAGAGGATGGCGGCACGGAGGTGGGCGAGAGCGGTGATCGACTGCATCTCGATCGTGTTCATCTCCTCGAGAGGGTGGTCGAGAACACCAGGCGTGTCAACAACCTGCCAGCGGAGGTACTTGTAGTCCATGTGTCCAACGAAGAGCGACTTGGTCGTGAACGCGTAGGGCTGGACGTCGACGTCGGCGCGAGTAATCTTGTTGACAAACGACGACTTGCCGACGTTGGGGTAACCACAGATGATGAGGGTACGGGTGTTGGGGTCGATAGCAGGGAGACGCGAGATGTGCTGGCGCACCTGCTCGAGGTACGCGAGGGGGTCCTTCTGCCGACGCATAATGGTGGCCATGCGGCCGAGAGCAGCGCGCTTGAGCTGCTTGCAGCGGTACAGCGAGTCACCGAACTTGAGCAGGCGGCAGTAATCCTTGGCGACCTGGGCGATAAGGTGGCGAGCCGTCGAGATCTGGCCCAGCGCGAGCTTGTAGTGGTTCTTGTCGTACAGCACATTGAGCAAGCTCGACAGGAAGGGGTGCAGGTTGTCGAGGATGGGGAACTCGTCGAGGATGCGGCCAATCTTCTCATCGAATGAGTCCTGAGTAAACTTGACCTTGCGCATGTAGAAGTTCCTGATACGGCTGATCTGGCTGTCAGTACGAGTCCGGGGTCTGGTCGTGGTCGTATGAGTGGGCTCACCTTGAAGTTCTTGTGGATGACCGTGGGAGTGCGACGCATGGTACCCTGGAGGACGACATCGATGAAGTCGGCCGACGTCGGCACCGGAGCAATGTCCTTGATCATGCTGGTGGTCGCCATGATGGTGAGATGGCGCGGGGGAAGATGTGATTGAAGGTGGCGAAGATGAAGAGGATGAGGCTAGCTTGAGTTGTGGGCTAGCTGGGTATCGATGCGCACAGTGCGTGTGCTTTTTGTAGATGTTACAGGTGATGAAAAGGGTCTAGGCGACGTCCAGAGGTGCCAAGATGAGGTTGAATTGAAGGATTAGCTCACCGAGGAGCGAGACGACGATGGTGAGAGAGACTACAACCACCTGCAGTTTCAAAATCCAAAATCCTATCTCAACCTCCACCCACTCCGCCCAAACGTCGACACTAACACCTGGGGTGAAGAGAAAATATGCCGCCACTCGCGTGTTATTACCCAACAGATCATGTTGGAACGGGAGCAAAAGAGACAAGATTGAGAATAGGCACGCCATGAACGCCATGGTACGCCAGTGACGTGACAAGTTTTGTGACCCAAGATTCGGGATTGTAATTGGGTTAAGCAAATGGAATTAATGAGCGGAATCAAAGTCCTCAGCCACAATATTAGTCTGCGGACGCAGAGGGGGGTAGAATAGGTAGAAGTCGCGTAACTCGATCAGCCAGTGGACAAGAGATTGGTAGGCGTGCCATTGTTCGTCCCTGTGCCACTCATCCCCCTCCCTCCTCCTCCCCTCCTAGCCTCGCTACCCACCATCCCTCCTCATACTCGAACTCGAAACCACCACCCATCCACACGAACCATTCATTTACAACACCACTGTCGTCCATCCCCCTCGACTACACCCATCTCGCACTCGAGCTCCACCCGTTACTCTACGAGGCCCACACGCAGCGGCTTAACCGGCAACACCTTGTCTGGACGCCGTCGTTGTCGATCTCACTAGACTACGACCTCTTTCCCTTTTCTTAACCGCCATTGCATCTCCCCTCCTTCCCCACTACCCATCCAAGACCAGCCACAATGGCAACAGTTGGCGAACTGAACAAAAAGTTCGCCCCGCAGCTCGAGCAGTTGCAGGCAATCTTCCCCGATTGGGACGAGCAGGACCTTGTGTTTGCGCTTCAAGACTCCAAGGGCAACGTCGAGGACACTGTTCTTGCCATCTCTGAGGGTGCGTCGCGTCGCAGCCACACGGCTGTTCCACAGCATTTCCTACCACTTCCCATCGCACAAGGCTGACGCGTGTTATCCTGCTTCTTTTGTGACCCGTGACTCTTCAATTGTGTCGTTTGGCTTCTTCCCTCCCACGTCAAACCCTGGCCTGTCAACAACACGCTTCGTGTCCTCATCATTGTCCTGCGATTGCCACTCGTGTACTGGATCCCATCATTACTGCACCGTCAATCGCCGCGTCGCGCCTCGGTCTCGAACTTGCACGCGTCTCTACCCATCAGGCCGCGCGTCCCAGTTCACCCAAGCCACAAAGAAGAAGCCCGCCAAGACGGCTGGATCCAAGGCCTACGGCGGTCGGAATGCCGATAGTTGGGAGACTCAAGACTCGTTTGTTGGGGGCGGCCGCGGCGGACGCTCAGGTGGCAGAGGCGGACGGGGTGGTGGTGTTGCTCGCGGCATAGGTATGTCATGCTGACCACTCGCGATGTTGCCTGCTGACATCCTCCGCAGCAGCCGTGCGTGGGGCTCGTATCGGACGCGCTGGAGCGCGTGCTGGTCGCGGCGGCTACGGCAACGTGAACGGCGGCGCCAAGAAGAGCGACGCGCCCTTGGAGGCGTGGCCGACGACGACCGCGACGACCGCCGACGGCTGGAACGCCCAGGTCGAGCAGGCAGAGGCTGCCTCCGCGCATGATGAGGACGGCTGGGGAGAGCCGGCCCAGTCAGAGGCAAAGCCAGAGGAGCCGGTCGTCGCTCCCGAGCCCGTCAAGAGAGGCGCATGGGGCAAGGAGCTGCCAAAGTCTGTCCAGCCTCCCAAGCAGGCTGCTGCCCCGGCGCCGACACCGGCGCCGGTTGTGGCTGCACCTGCTGCACCAGCTGCGCCTACTCAGCCTCCTCCCAAGCCCAAGATGACTTGGGCCCAGATTGCCAAGTATGTAATCCTAACGAGTATCACTGACATGTTTTAGGCCCGTCGAGAAGCCCAAGCCCGCAGCCCCTCCTCCTGCCCCGAAGGCTCCAGAGCCGCAGCCCAAGCCAGAGGTCGTGGAGGAGGAGTCTCTGGAGGCCGAGAAGGAGATCGTGCAGCCTGAGCCCGAGGTCGCCGAGACAGAGGAGCCAGAGAAGGTCGCTGAGGAGGTTCCTGAGGTGCCCGTCGCCGAGCCCGAGCCTGAGGCGGTTGAGCCTGCGTTGCAGCCCGAGCCAGAGGCTGCCAAGGAGACCCCTGCGCCTCCTCCGCAGGAGGAGTCTTGGGCGTCTGACCCAGCTATCGTTGGGTCCGCTGCTCCCGCCACTGCCCCGGAACCCGTCACCACCTACACCGGCCCTCCCGGCTTCAACTCTGTCGCGTCCAAGGCTGTCGGTTCGCAGCAGCCCAGGACTTCGTCCCGCGGTGCGCACCGTTTCAAGAACACTGGCGGCGAGGCTGTTGTTCTCCCTGCACAGGCGAGCGGTGTGTCGTCGATGGAGATTCAGTTCGGCAATTTGAGCTTTGGTGGTCTCAACGGCGACGGTGTCGAGACACCCGTCCAGCCCGAGGAAGCTCCCGCTGCTCAGTCTCCGGTCGCCCACGCCCCCTCCGTCCCCGCGGCCGCTCCTCAACAGGCTGCTCCCGCCCAGCAGACCTCGTCCTGGCAGCAGGCTGCTCCTCAGCAACCCGCTGGGTTCCCTGGCCAGCCCCAGGGCCAGTCCTACGAGTCGTACGGGCAGCAGCAGCAGGGCCACCAGCAGGAGGCGCAGCAGCAGCAGCCCCAGCAATCTCAGCAGTCGCAGTACGGCTACCGCCAGGAAGGCTACTACAACCCCATCAGTTCACAGGGACAGCAGGGCCAGCAGAACGAGCAGTCGCAACAGCCGCAGCAGGCCCAGCAGCCGCAGCAGGCCCAGCAGCCGCAGCAGGCCCAGCAGCCGCAGCAGGCCCAGCAGCAGCAGCAGCCACACCAGCAGCAGCAGCAGCAGCCCCAGCAGCAGTCGTACGACCAGTTCGGTGCGGGCGGTTTCAGCAACCAGTGGCCTGGCCAGCAGCAGCCACAGCCCAACGAGTACGGTCAGGGCCGCAACTTTGACTCATTCTCGAACGCTGGCTACAACCGGCCTCCTGCCGACGAGCCCAAGCAGCAGGCTCCCGCTGCGGCCGCTGCTCCTTCGCAGCCCCAGCAGAACCTGCCGCACCAGCAGAACCAGTACTACTCGGCTATCGGCAGCATGGGCAACATGGGTTACTACCAGCACCCCTCGGGTCCTTACAACCCCTACTACCAGTGTAGGTCCTTGCGCGCGGTGACATCCTTCGAGTTATTACTGACGGTGCACAGACGGCCACACCCACAACCCCGGGTTCCAGCAGTACTACCCGATGGCCAGCCGCCAGATGTACGGCCAGCCCCCCTCCCACCAGCCCCCCGCACCGATCCCCACCAACAAGCCTACGCCGCCCACGCACTCGCCGTACGGTGCGCCCAACCAGTACCCGTCGTCTGGCTATGAGGACCAGTCGTACGGCCTCGGGCGCTTCGGAGACGCGAACAAGGCCAGCGGCAACTTGCAGTCCGGGCAGACCCAGCAGAACCCCCAGCCCATTGGAGCCGGGTCGCTCCCCCAGTCCGGCTACCAGCAGCAAGGTCTGCACAACTTCCTCAGCGGCGGCACGCCAACCGGCGCTGCGGGCTCGCAGCAGCCCAACCGGCCCCAGGCCGGCACTCCCGAGGATAGCTTCAAGGGCCAGGGTGCCGGCAGCCAGCAGTCTGGCGCCAGTGCCGCCGGTGTGGGCGCGCGGGGTGCGCAGCCCCAGCAGCCCCAGACGCAGCAGGCGTTCGCGTCGTACCCGTATGGTGGCTACCAGAGCCACGACTGGTCGCCCTACGGGCAGCAGCAGCAGCAGCAGCAGCAACAGCAACAGCAACAGCAGCAGCAGCAGCACTACGGGGGCTCGCGCAACGGCGGCTACACCAACTGGCAGCAGTAGTTATGCGACATGACTTGTGCGCCGCCACCCGTGTCCCCTGTGTCCACCTCCAGACCCGATTTCGCCTGACCCCCTCGTTTCCCAAACAACTGTGCAAACACAACAAAGATATTTTCCCATCAACTATCGCATCCACCCATATAGCCTGTTCCGCGGAGCAAGCCCCTCCTCTCTACGTTCTCTCGTTTCTCAGATCAACAATCACCACCTGTCACTGTAGGCTTGAGTGTGCCGAGGAAGATGCACTGGTTGAAGCAGCGGGGGCCGGGGGCGAGGGCGAGAGCGGTGTGGAGTGGGCGTGCTGAGTGGAGTAGACCGACGTAAGCGGCGCCGAGTCGCGTCGCTAAGAATCAAGTTCTGACTCGAGACGCCAAGACTCGGTGATGGTCCGAGAGGCTGATGATGAGATAGCACTTGACCGCCACGGCTGGCTAGTCACTTGTCTCTGGCGTCATCTCGGCGGTCTCTATAGCGCCGAGAGGGGTAAGCAGGGTGTGGTGTGTGGTGTGACGGTGGGCGAAGTGGAGGATTCAGCGGAGGATCCCCTAGCAGTTAAGCAGCCAACACGCTCATCCCTCATGCCTCCCTCGCGCATATCGCAGAACAGATCTACGGGGTTTGTCCATAACCCGTAGCCCCATTCATCCGTCAGGACGGATAACAGCTACAATTATTCAATAATGTCGGCACACCCGAGTGGCTTGTGGCGGCCACTTTGTGAGATCTAGCGTAAATCCGGCGTGAGGCGTGAATATGGCTTTCGTGTCAGCTTCAATCCAAACAAGCGTAAAAGTCAGAGAGGAAGAATTGCACATGAGATCAGCGTATAGCCTGTGTCTCAGAATTCACGCCGGGGTCGGGGTCGGACATGGGGATGTGCGAGGAGAAGGGAGCCGAATTGCGTACGCGAGACAATGGTCTGTCAATTTGCGATGAGTAAATGAGGAGCCGAGGCTACACCAGATCAAGATTTAGAATGCTTCATATGCGCCACGTGCCGCGGGAGTTGGAGTGGGGCTGAGATTCTGCGGTTTAGGAATTTCTCCACTTTTGTTAAGTATCTTCAGCCAGCTAGCCAGATGAGGATACAGTAAGATAGGCTGCCAGGGATCTGGATCTTGATCAGATGATCAGTTATTCTCATTGTAGACGTTTCTGTGCGCTGCTCGCTCGTCTCGTCCGATGTGATGGTGAGGCACGTGGCCCGGGCGGGAGAGGAAAGCACCGCAAGCCCCCGACTGCCGGCATGTGACGAGGTCCGAGGACGGCATGCTGGCCAAAGACGCGTCGGCGTATGCTGCTGTCTCGAGGTCGCCTCAACCTGTTGATGTCGCGGTCAACTGCAATGCTGTAATTGCATGTACTATTCGACCAGCTGAATCCCGCAATTCAATCAGTTGGATGTCCCTCTCGCCGTTCCTAGGCCTGTTCCGCACTTCTTTCAACACGCGCAACACGCGCGACGCGGACTCTTTCCGCACCCTATTTCATTGGGACAGATCCGACGGATTGACAGTCAGCTTCCGTTAAACCGTTAAACCGGTTTTAGACCACCAGATGACAGGCACTCACTATGTGCCACGGCACTGCGGCACTCAAGGCACTTGTTTCCGCGAGTCTACTGTCCAGACTTTGGGTTACAGTAGATATAGTCACTCACGCATTCTCGTAAGAGGGCGTTACCCACTGCCAGTTTCTCAGTTTCCCATAATTCCAAGTTTCCCATCAAGCAACCAGAGTGAGAGAGATGTGAGCGGGGTCGAGCGGCATCATAGTGGGGCCGATGTCATTCACATATTAGCACGTAGATGTGAGAGTGTAAGGTAGGTAGTACGGCCGATCCGCCATACGGGGAACGGGCCAGTCCCGGAACATCTTAGCATGAGTCACTGTATCCCGGCCCGACTGGCAGAATGAAAATGTTAACGGCATAGTGAAGGGTGAGTACGCAGCTCGGGGCCATATTGCAGTCAATTCGGCTGATGTTCGGGCATGTCAGGGAGGGAGGGGGGAGGACGGGGGGAGAGCGCATTAGTATGGTGGCGTCCAGGACAAGAACGGAAGAAGAGAGAGGAAGAGATGAAAGAGGCGTCGCAAGAGTAGGATGTAGCCAGACAAAACTTTATGCCATCGACCACTCATGCTCCGATTTTTTCAACTTGACCCTGACCTACCATGACCAAAATGCCCAAAATGCCCTAATGCCCTACTTTGACTAGAGTTGTGGGTATTCGAGGGTAGTCACTCAGTGGCGGTAAGACAAGTCAGGCAGGGAGACGCTGACGTCGTGGTTACGCCACTTGGGGTTCGGGGCATTACCGACAGGTTCAACCTATCTAGGAGTTGAGCAAATTGTAAGCAGAATACAGGGGCCGAGGGGTTAAGTGTGAGCTGGTTGGGCTGGTGGGCATCGACGGCGCATGTGCTGCCAATATGTGCAGTGCTATGGGATGCACACCACCGTCCCGGTGGCACACTTGTTGTCGTGTGTTGTCTTGCTGTTGAGTTGCGTTGACAGGCTCGGTGTAGAATTGATGTAACGATAACGGCTGAGCGGAGCGTGACGGACCTGCCTAACTGGCGGGGTCGGCGGCTTGGTGACAACGATGATAACGGCAGCGATGGCCTACTTGTAGGAATCGGGCTCATCGGTATAAAAAATCACTAGAGCAAAAAACGGAAGGAATCAAACCAGGTTCAAGGCCCGGCAGAGCCGGTCGAGGTACCAGCGTGCCGACCGTGACGCGAGAAATACTATTAGTCCAGTCCAGTCCTTCTTACTCTTTGTCAAAAAGAGCAAGGCCCAAGGCCCAAGGTCCATGAGCGGCGGTCTCAATCCCCTTGCCCTCAAAAGCTCAAAACGCCCCAAGTTAAATCTACAGTGTAAAATACCATTATGCTACACTTTGTCTTTGGCTATTAAACCCAAGTTTGACCCGCGGTAACTGGATGCCGAAAAATGTGGACCGGAATTGCGGCATGTGGCTACATTGCATTTCGGCTGCATGTCTCCAAAGCACAAGATCCCAGGCCACTTTTAAGCCACCAGCCAGGCCACTAGGTCATCAGGTCACTAGGCCCACCAGGCCACCAGGCCACCAGGCCACCAGGCCCACCAGGGCTGAAGGGAAGAGAACGACAAGGGCGGGAGGGTATTCCCCACCCTGGTTCTGGCGCTCGGGCGCTCGGGAGGCGGTACTAACCCAACTCATCAATACAAACCAACTAACCTATCAACCCAACCTGCGATCGTAGGCATCAATCTTCCATTCACGCGTATCTCCCGCCCCGCCCCATCAGATGTCATGCTCGTCCACTCGGTTCGACGCCGCCGCCAGCCAGCCGCCACCAAAGCCTCCAAGCCTCTAGATGAGATGATGTACTCCTCATCCTCCTCCTCCTCCTCCTCCTCTCCTCACCTCCTCCTAGCCTTCCCTTGCCACAAGCATTTGCTCTTTGATCGTCGTGGCTTCGTTCTATGTTTTCTGTTTTATTTCATTTCTTCCACTTTCACTATCTACTGCATTGAATAGATTCAACAAGACACACCTAGACACCTCAACTTCTTGTCACGCTATCGAGACCCCTCGACTGGTCATCCCTCGACACACCCCTTCTCACACCCTTGCAACACATTTCATCTCCGCCCCAGCATTATCACTCAACAATCCCAACATCACATTGCACGCATTGTCCACTTTCTTCCTTCTTGCTTCCGTAGTATGTGAGTCACCTTCCCCGCCCTCGCCCTCCTATCAGCCCTCGTCTTCGCCCTCTGCCTCCTCGCCCTCTGTCGCACAACGCTTGTCGCTTGTCTCTCTCTTCTCCCCCCCCCCCACTCCCGCTCGGACTGCTCCGAAGGGGCGCTCGTCCAAGCGAATCTCGGGGCAAAAGGCAACCATCACCATTGTCAGCGCAGGGCGCCCAGAGTGGCGCCTCCGGGCCTGCATGGCATGGCGCCACCAGGCTCAGTTTTTGCAGACAATGGGTCTGCGCAACTGGCCAGATGCGTGCCGGCGCAATAGACCAGATGCGTGCCAGTGCCGAGCATCACATGGATGGGTCCAGATGTTGCTGGTGCATGGTATGGTGCATGTGATGGGACATGTCATTGGTACCGAGCAGAGCAGAGCACAATTGCAATCCCCAAACCCCTCTAGTAGCCGGCCTGTCCGGCTCAGCGCGGTGGCATGTTCCAGTTGGTTGTGCTTGTGCTTCACCAACCGTCCCTTCATTCCCTTTGCTTCGCAGCACAATGCTGGTCAAGCTGGCACGTTGTCTCAAGAGGGTATAGAGCAAGCGATGCTTCGCGGACCAGTGTCTCGTTTCGCCTCGTCTCGACTCGCACCCTCCATCACAGTCCCCTCCCCTGCAACGCCACTGCAGTCCCTCATGTTACACCCCATCTCATTCCCCGTCGGGCAGAGGCCGGGCAGAGGGCAGACCAGACATCGGCATACTACTCCTCTTCTTATAGTCTGGCTATCTGGTCCCCACTGACACCTAGCGTCTTTTTCTTGTCTCACATCCGCCAACCCACGCGCCCACGCCCTCACGCACACACCAGTATAATTCAAGGACATTGATTTCCTGTAAGTCGATTCGAGTGGGGGTCGCATGAGTTGGGGAGTATGGGCGTTGAGGACGGGGGTTGTGGCGTAGGAGTCGCATGGGCGGGCTTTGAACTGGAAGCAAGGTACAGAGGTCAAACGGATGGTTCCCCTAGAGTATCTGGCGGTATTTTCCCCTTGAGCCCCTGGTTCTCCACCTGTTCCACCCATTTCACCTATTCATCCATCCACCCTCCACTCCTTTGTCGCAATGCTTGGCATCGTCATCTACACTCTCCTCACTGTCAACATTGACAACGATATCCTAACCATCTTCACTCGCCATCCTCACATCTTGTCATCGTTTTATCTCCATTAGTATGCATGCTAACACGCTCTCGCTTCAATCCTGTTCAATTTGCCGTCACAAATGCGCCCATCTATTCTGTTCATCGGTCATGACAATGATTCTCACTCGCACCGCTACTCTATCTGTTCACGCGCCACCAACACCTTGCCTTCCTTTTCGCCACTCACGCGCCACTCGATGCACCCACCAACCACCACTCTACCAACTATGATTAATCCTTTTACGAACCACAATCCTAAACTTCCGCACCGACTCGTTTTGATTTTTGATCCTGTTACGCACCGCCAATAACCATCACCCCCCCCCTTCCTCCCCCTCCACGGCCTACCCTGCGAATGCCTGTGCTCATGCTGGCGCCCGTGCTTGAACCCCACATATTAACGCCTCTTCGTCTGGATTCCTCACCGCCTTGACCTCTTAGAATCAGGACATTCCAGGACACTTCCAAGCCACTGTTAACGATATACCCGCACTCTACCCATACGATGTACGTTCTCCTCAACGCCCAGCCTGTGCCCCAAGTGCTGACACACCCCTCCAGTCCCTGCATAACTCTACTGCAGACCACATCGTCGCCATCGCTTGCACGCTTGCGCCCTCTCATTGAGCAATCGACGAGACGCCCACACCTCTGTCGTGGCCCCGGCGGTTACCGTGCTCGTACAAGGTCCACGACCGCGCACAGTACGCGCACACACACACGCACACACATATACATACGCACACGCACACATAACGCGTGCGCCTCCTGAGGCATCTGGGTGTCGCATCCTCATCCCCTTGGTTCTTTCAAGACTGGCGTTGCATCTCAGCCCCATCCCTTCCTCCCCTTCTCCCCTTCCTCCTTCATCCTTCCTCCCTCCTCTCTTCTGAGACTCGATACGATCGATACGCCTGCGGTCTTCTCTCCCCTGTCCCGGCCCGCCTAGCCTCTCCGTCGTGATCGCCTTGGCATACGATCCCACCCTCTTCCTCACTCTCTGCTTCTGACCTTGCTCTCATATCTACTGGCGACACTGGCTGGTTCAGTAGTGTGATTCATTTTCCTTGCTACCACACCACCACCTCCATTCTATCAACCTCGTCTTGATCCCAACCTCGCCTTCCTTACCCAACCAGTCGACACTATGGACACTGATCCCAACGCCTACGTCGACCGCGGGTCGTCCTTTGGCCAGTCTCGACCAGCAGCAGCTGGAGCCCACCGCAATTCGTCCTCGTCACAAGAGGCCACCATGGTCGAGTATCGCGATCCACGGTCCACAGCCCACCCAAGTCCCAAGATTGGAAGCAGCGCCGGGTGCTCGTCCCAGTCCCCACCCAGCCCCAAGCTCGCACCGAGCCCGAGCCTCGCTCAGGTCCCCACATGTCCTCCGCACGCCGAGTCCTCTGCCCAAGCTGTCGCACGGCATGCTGTGGCATCCGCTACCCCGCAGCTCCAGCTTGAGCCACCACTCTTCCCTCCCTTTGTCTCTCCCGCCCCCGCACCAGCTACCCAAGCTCGCGCCCCAGCCGCTGCCCTCTCGTCTGCGGACCAGCTCCAACAGATCCTCCGTGACGACGACGCACCGGCAGCTCCCATGCAGACAGATGTGGCACCTTCCGCTCCCGTACCGGAAGATCTGGAGCTCCTCACATGCAAGCCGCTCGACCGAGTGGCTTCTCAATTGAGCAACGCCAGTCCCTCTTCCCCGATCCCTCCACCTTCACGGCAGCGCGATGTTGAGGCCGAATGGGCTCGCCATGCACAGCAGAAACCCATGGAGAGAATCGTGTCGCAGGCCGGCTGGCCTCCCCTCAACCACTACTACTCGGTCGCACTCAAGCGCTCCCGATCCATGTCCGATCCGCCAGAGACGAACCGGTCCCACTCAGTCCACGTTGCGCGCACAGCAGCCAAGTTCTTCCGCGCCGCCCCGCACAAGAAGATGCGCATGTGGTCGGCCAAGGACGCGGCCGACCAGGCGGATGGTGACCAGATCATGCGCCAGATCCGTGGCCGTGCCCAGGACAACTACTTTGCGGCCCCAAGAATCCCACCCATCAACATGGAGTCTCTTCGTATCCTTGACACGAACGAGGTCCTTCGCCTTCCCCAGATGCGCCACGATCTGCTGTTTGAGAACATCGGCTTCCGACCAGTCCACCCTCACATGCACACACGGTCGACAATGTACGCTCTCCTCTCCACGCAGCGGTCTCAGATTGTCAACCCATCTCCACCGACTGAGGAGTTTGACCGCTACTGGAGGTGCATTCGCGCCGAGGTCGAGCGCGGCTGCCGGTGTACACGCTGGGATGGTCCTGGCGTCTCTGGCATCCCCAAGGACTGCATCTGCGGTCGCTGGAAGCCGGGATTGAGCGAGGCAAAGTGGTGGAAGGAGTCACGTGCTGTCTGGCCAAGCCGCCTCCCCCTACTGATCCAGACCCTCCGCGAGATTCTCGAGTCGCTCATGGCCTCGACGACTCCCTGCACCAGCAGTCAAGCCTCGCGTGACCATCTTACTGGTGGCCCAACCGGTAGCGCGACCTCGAGCCCCACTGTCACGCATTCTCTCGTTCCTGCTTTATTCGCTTCCCTCGACCCCGAGTTCCTCACGGTGCAGGTCCGCCGCGGCAACTTTGACCCCGAACTCTTCCGCGTCATTGGTGAGGCCATGAAGGTGCATTGCGCGCCTGTGCGTGACGCCATGGTCGACGACATGGTCGCCATTGCGACGGGATCGGACGGACGGAAGCCGGACGTCGTCCTCGGTCTGCGCAAGTGTTTCGACTGCGTCGAGGTCATGAAACTCGACATTGCCAACCACCAGGTCCAGTCGCTCAAGGGCATGCTGTGGCAGCAGGCGGAGCAGAACGAGATGGCAACGTTTATCAACTACCTCGCCGCCGCCAAGCGCACACTGGAGGGCTCCAAGTCGTACGCCTGGATCAACTCTGCGTCGAAGCGTGTTGCCCTAGCCACCATGCCTGGGCAGCGACGTCACCTCATGGGCCAATGCACGTGCTCGGGAAACACTGAGTTTGTGATCCGCTCGCTCGCCGATGGGTTTATCGACCTGGTGTTTGGCGACTGGGTCGAGGACGACGAGGCATGGCCGCCCATTGTGCCATCCCGCCGCCCCGGCCTTCCGCCACCGCCGCGCATCCTCCCGTCCAAGGTCGTCGTCCCGGAAGTGTTCAAGATGGACTCGTGCCGCATCAAGAACTTCCACTCTGAGATGGTCGACATTGCCCTCGCCAAGTGTGTCCTCTCGATTTTCCGGGACGAGTACATCAAGACGCACCCGAGCGCGACCGAGGACGAGATCACCGACCAGGTCGCCCAGGTGCGCGAAAGCTACAAGCACATCATGACGGTCGGCGCGAGCCTCATGGACGGCCAGATGGGTCACCCATCCGACATCAGCCTGCACATGGCGCACCGCATCGTGTTTGCGCCGCTATGGCCAGAGCAGAAGCCTGCAGACCTCGACCGCGTCAGCATCCTATCTCGCGAGTTTGATGCACGCATCGCCTCGAGCCTTTCGCGCCGCACCATGCCCATGTACACGACGTCAATGGCATCGCTGCGCAAGCTCACTCAGACGATGCTCACGAACACGCTCCTCCTCCACCGCGTGCAGCCCGAGTCGTTCCTGTACGACATGCGCGGCGTCGACTCGAAGCCCTGCACGCGCGGCGAGCCGGTCCCCACGGCAGCACGCCTACGCGTTCCCGCCCGCCGCTTCGTGACCCTCACCGAGCCACTCACGGGCCAGGGTGCGAGCACTTCGGACCCCCGCGAGCGCTACCACCGCGTGCAGCCCCAGAGCGTCGTCGCTGCGCACAAGCTCTTCGTTGAGACTCTCGAGACCAGCCGCGCAAGCGAGGCTGCACTCGCCGCCGACCTCGGCTTCGAGCCAATCCTCCACGAGATCCGCGCTGTCGTCGACCGCATGGTCAAGACGGCCGATTTCAACCTTTGTGTATTTGCCAACCTCTATGGCCGTAAGGGCATGCTTCTTGGCACTGGCACTCTCCAGCCCCTCCCGGACCTCTCATAAGCATTCCAATTCATACACTCATCATAGCATTAAACCACATCATCGCGCCGCAGGGGCTGTAGCCTGTACACTACACTTGTCTCATTGGCGTGATACACGTCAGCCATAGGCTATCTACAAACACGCATTGTAGTCTATTGTGCATACTCGTATCTACCTAGCGATCAGGCAGTAAGCTAAGCCAACGACCGGCGGGCAGTGCAGGCTATTCAACCCGTCTGGGCTTGTAAGCCGCTTGTAGAGAAGAGTTTGCAGCGAGTCGACGAGTGCGAAAGTCAATCCCAACCAAACGTGACCAGCGATCGGTTCGGATCCGAGATGCGTCACTCCTATACTTTTGAACTTAGCTGTTCGACGTCACATTCAACTTATCCACCTTCCCCATCGTAATCACAATGTACCTCCCCGCCGACCCACCACCGCCTTCCCTGGCCGCCGCTGCGCTCCGTCACCTCTCAGCAGCCGTGGCGACCGCCGCGCCGTCGGGTCCACGCGCTCTCATCCCCCCTCTAGGTCTCGCACTCCGCACCCTCGCCCGCGCGCGCCTCTCCGACAACCCCCCACCCGTACCCCTAGCCCCATTGAACGCGTTCACCTCGCTGGCAGCGGAGGACCCCTCGGCGATCCCAGTGTCGATGGTAGCTGATGCGCTCCTCGCATATCCGTCCGAAACGGGGGCACTGGCACCCGCCATGTCGTCGTTACTTGGGGAGCGTGAGGCAGACTTGGCGGCGTTGGTCCAGAGTGCACCAGCTGCCCTTGCGTCTTCGTCTCCCACCTCTTCCTCCTCTCTCCCTTCTGCCCACCCCTCTGCCCACCCCTCCCCCTCTGCCACCCTCCTAACCACCTCCCGCCTCTTGCACGCCCTCCTCCGCCTCCCCGGCGGGCACATTGTCCTCGCTCACGCGCGCGAACTTGTCCCAGCCCTCATCTCGGCATATGACGGCGCAACCCTGCGAGCCAAGTCCGAGGTGCTTACCCTCCTTCGCGCTCTTCTTGAGGGAAGTCAGATCGAGATTCCACCACCCCGGAACGGAACGCCGATGGTGGACCAGAATGCTACGGCTGATTTGGCCTTGTTCTCAACGCAGAATCCTGGCGTGGTTGCCGAGGCATTGAGGGCACTGCATGATGACGAACGGAGGGATGATCTGGTGAGTTGGCTCCCCGCTCCTCTCTCATCTCTATCTCCCAGCCTCCTCCTCCCCTCCCCTCCCCTCCTCACACCCTGTTACCGACACTAATCCCAGCGCCTCCAACCCCTCCTCAATCTCTTCCCTTCCCTTCCGGCCCACCTTCTGGCCGACGCCCTCGCCCACCCGGCGTTCAGCGGACGCGGAGGCGCGACAGCCTCCGAGCAGGCTGCACCCCTCGTCGACGCGATCCTCGCACGCACCCTCCCGCCTGACCTGCACGAGCTGCGCGCGGCCGCAGCCTCTCTGGATACCACAGGCGCTGACGCCCCCGGCCCATCGGCTCCAACCCCTAAGGCGCGTCGTGGAGGATGGGACGATGTCGACCTCTCCAAACTCCGCCTCAAGGGCGAGAGCGAGGGCCCCGCTGACATTCCTGATTCACTTCGCGCGTCCATCTTGCGTCTCGTGGAAGCGCAGGAGGAAGAGGAACAGGAGGCTGCGCGTGCGATTGCCGAGGCGCACGGCTACGGGTTTGACGACGAGGAAGAGGACGTCGCGCCTGCCCGTGCGCAAGTCGGGGACGGAGAGGAGAGTGGGCAAGGCGAGAGTGAAGACGAGGACGGCGAGGTACGTTGGCTACACAATGTTCGTTCTTAGCTGACACCAGGCACCCACCCCGGCGCGCAAGGACAACAGGGCGCAGACGTTGCTCGAGCTCGCATACCTCCAGACGCCCGCGCTGTTCAACCGCGACTCGGCGACTCGGCGCAGCCCTGCCCGCGCGGACCTGCGCGAGCGTACGGGGATGGACGACGGGCAGATCGAGGGGTGGAAGGTCATGCTGGAGCGGAATGTGAGTGCTCGCGCGGCAGAGACAAAGAGATTAGCTGACAGCAGCCGCACAAGGACGCCATTTTGGAACGACATCAGTTCTCGCGCCCCGCCGACAACGCGCCCAAGCCCAAGAAGGAAGGTGGTGGCGAGTCGTCGCGCGGCGGCGGCGGCGGCGGCGGGCGCGGAGGGCGCGGCAGTGGTAGTGCAGGGCGAGGAGGAGGACGTGGACGTGGCGCGAACAAGGGGAGTCGTGGACATTCGAATGCTGCGCGGACACGGGGACACGACAAGAAGATGAGCCGTATGGGTGTGGGAGAGTAGTGTAGACATGGCGTGGAGACTGTCGCATGGCCTGTAGGCCGAAATTAGAGCATGTTGCATAGGTCCATCAAGGTCAGTCGGTGGTGGGTAGAGGATATGTATGTGAACCGCGCGGTGGTATCGTAGTGACTTGCAGCTCTCACAGTATTGTTCAAAATCAAATATGGACAACACTGTGTTGGGTGAATACCCTCTAGGCAGGCCATTTTTAACATTTTGCGCGATCGAACGGCCCTAGCACCGTTCACACTGGTCCCGAACACACGCTATGACACACATCATCCCAACGAGCCTCACAGCAGTGTTCACCGGAACCAAACCGGCCACCCAGTTTTAGCAGATGCAGAGTTTCTGCTTGTCGCCGCTGGCCAGCCAAGTCCAGCCCAACCTGGCTGACGCCCATGGCAGCTGACAGCAAAACGCCACTCAGCAGCTCATCAGTCACAGCGCCCAACTCCATCCCCAGACCCCGACATAAATGTATCGACCTATGCATACACCCTCCTACAAACCCATCTTACCGGGTGTAGGTCCAGACGCCCTTGAGGATGCCCTCCTTGGTGGCGATGCGGTTGATCGACTAGGGTTAGTGTGGGCTCTTCAACATCATCTTCTCAACTGGACCTCTCTCCATCCACCTGCACGAGCATGTTCTCCTGGCTTGTTGGGCCTCTCTCCCAACTGCATTGGACTCATTCCCCCTCCCATGACGCTCTCCCCCTCGCATGACACTCGTTCGCTCGCACCCGCATTTCGCTCGCTCGTACTCACGTCGTCGGCCTCGCCCTGCTGGCGCACCTTGCCGCAAAGAGCCATGGTCGTGCCCTGGCCCTTGATGGCCTTGCCCTCGGCGTCGACGTCGGCGACAGTGATCTGGATCGACGCGTGGTCCTTGGCCGTGATGAGGCGGTCTGGGATTAGTTTAGACTCTACTAAATGGGTCCGTCGCGCGAGGGAACTGAGCAGACACGCAGATCGGATCGTGGAGCTTGCGGTACGGATCGAGCGCGAGCAAAAGTACGAGCACGGACGAGAGAGACGGACGGAGCGCCAACGCCAGAAGGAGACAGAGTGGGCCGACGCGTTCCGTTGCTCTGTGCACAGCCTTCCCGTGACCCTCCTTCGCGTCTCCGCTCTCTAATCCTTCTGCACGTCTCCAACTCGTCGGAAACCAGTCTCTGGCCCTCCATCCTGCCGCAGCCATTGCGCGAAAGATCCTAGTCGCGCGCTAAGTCCCAGTCCCCAATCGCGCGCAAACCGCCGTTTGCGACTCACTGGTGGCCGCGCAGTGGCGGGGGATGTAAAGGTCGACAAGGACACCTGGCCGTTAGCGCCGTCTCATGCTCGTCGTCGCCGTCGTACGTACCGCGGTCGTTCTCCATTTTGGCTGTTTTGGTGAGGGTCAGAGAGTGCGCTCGCGACATCAACCACGACTTCGAACTAGTTTGGCGGGAATATCGCCCTCAACATTTTCGCCGGCTGTGTGGCACATACCCAACCACGTGGCAGGCAAACGACTTCCAGGCACCACCCGTGTTGTTGGGCAATCGAGCTTCGGACTTGAGCGCACAGCTACACATTTGTACATACACACTCTACAATTGGAATCAATCGAGGCTTCTCTTTACGTCTAGAGGCCGTCTCTTCTACTGCTTTCTCACACACGAATTCTCACCCATGACGATGGTTGCTACGCCTACACACTCACTCCTCTCCACTTCCAACCCTCTCGACTTCATCTACCAGCCTGTCCAGTCGTTGTTCTCAGCCGGCTCGTCCATCACGTGGGAGACCGGTGTGTGTGCTGTGGTTGGCGCGAATTCGCGTTGCTGATGCGCAACGCGCGGCTGCGGACCGAGGTGGCGCTGCGCGTCGTCCCACAGCCGTCCCTTCTGCCTCGGCGCGCGCGACTCGCGCTGCAGTGTGGAGCTCGACCCACGACGGCCATGAGACGGACCCGCTTCCGCAGAGAACGGGACTGGGATTGGTACGGCGCTATGATGCGTTGGGCCTGAGTGGACTTGGAAGCTCTGGCTGAGCTGGGCACGGATGTGCTCACGAGTATCAGGGTTGGCTGCCTGCCGCGCGGCTGCCTCGCTGAGGCGGACCGCGTCGCCGCTGAACGTGGAACGGCCGGAGCTGAACGACCTACGAGCGTACTCAGTGCAAGGCTTTTGGTGGGGGTGTTTCTTGGACGAGTCGGCGGGGGAAAGGGCGCACCCATCCGCTTTATCCGGCGTGTCTTTTTGCGGGGTTGGAAGAGTGGAGGCTGGATCGTGGCCGCCAGTGAAAATGGGGAGAAGCGGGAGGTATTCGCGATCCGCAGGCGCCACAGTCGAGCCCAGTTTGTTGTCCTCGATGCCTTGAGCCTCGCGCCATGTTTTGAGGTCATCGGCGTCATAGGTCGGGATGAACAAGCCGTCCTGGTACCGGGCACCGGTGACTCGCGCTCGCGGTACGGTCGACACCGCTGACTTGTCACTGGGCGGCGTCGGCGGGCCCGTAGTACCGTACGTCGCTTTGGTGTTGCTGGAGGGGGGAGTAAACCTCTTGCCATCAGGGGTCCTGGGTGGTGAGGAGCTGGGTTCGTTTGGGCGAGGCTGGTTTGGGGGAGACGAGGCTATATGCGGCATGAACAACCCGGACATCGGGCTCCCCTGCTGCATGCTCGAGATCGATGGCGCCATCATGCCCGGGTATGCCCCGAACCCCATTGGCCACATCACCTGGCGTGTCAGCGTTCTTCCACCGTTTGACTCACGGGCATCATCATGCCCTGCAACTCGCCGCCGTAGTTGCTGTGCGCCGGAACTACCATGGCGGTGCGCATCACTGCTGGCATTGTAGGCGGGCCGCCGGTGGCGTTCAACCACGGCGCGAGCTGCTCAAGGGGTGGTGAAGCAGCGGAGTGGGAGAACGAGAACTTGGGGAGCGCCGGTGGCGATGGAGGTGAGTACTGAGACACCATCGACGGGCTGATTGCACGTCCGACGCTGTCGATGAACATCTCGCGGGCCTGGACATCGTGCGGCAAAACGCGACGCTCCTCAACCCTCAGGGTAGAGCCGAACGACACAGCGCCGTTCTGGCAATTAGTGTCGCACTGACAAACATGACTTACCTCCTTCTCGATAGCGACCCTCGCGGACAGCGGGTCCTGGAACAGGATACGCGCATTGCCAAACGTGGCTTGCGTCAAACTCGGCCTGTGTGGGTTGTATTCAATTGCCGCCTGGGACGTGAGCTCGGGGACATCAATGACTCACAATGCGACCATAGCGCTCGAAGCGCTTCAGCAACGTGAGCTGTGTCTCCTGCTCCTTGGTGATGCGCCCGACGAAAATCGCCGCGTCGTCGACGAACCGCGACTGCCCGTTTATGATCTCTTCGCGGAGCAGACGCCCGCGGTACATCGGCACAAGCTTGCGGACCAGGCCGGGACAAGTCGACCCCGTCGAGGATGGGCGACTCGGTCCAGTGTCCTCTGCCGCCGTCGGTCCACACGTCGGTTCAGTCGTGTGGATCGCCACACCGAGATGCCCATTCTTTGGCCTGTCACTGGCCGACTGGCTGGCCTTGGTGCCTTTCGAGCTTATTCTGTCAGACGGAGCGACCTCCGAAGGGGCAGTGGAAGGGAGAGTCGAAGGGTTTTTAATTGGGATGACAGAAGCTGGAGTGGGGGCATGATCAGCAAGATTTTCCTCTGCCTTCGTGGTCGATTGAACCTCCACCTGGCCCACGGCATTGACTGTGACTAGGTGGGATGCCTCCGAACCTGGCTGAGTGGTGGCAGGGGAGGGACAAGGAGCATGCTCTTCGGGCTTTGTGATGCGGATAGTGATTCCCGGCATTTGGCGGACAGTCTGGCAGATTAGTATGGACTCGATCACTTCCCAACTCACCGTGAGGAGTTCTTCCAGGTCACGGTGACCAGCCCCGCACTCTAGAATCCAGCCGTGGTTTGTCCGCTCTGATGGCTTAGTGATTTTAATGATGTCCACGAAACAGTCCACAAGCTCGACGATAATCTGAAAACATGTCAGCAAGGCGACACAGGTGGAGTATTACCTCCTTCTCCGGGTTACGGCGTCTGAAGTTGATCTTTCGGATCTCGAGGCACGCTTCTCCCGTGTCCCTCTCAGCGTGCTCAAACCCGGGCGTTGGGTCAAAACCAGGACCGGCAACGAAGACTCGATAGAACAGGCGTTGGCCTCGGTGAACGAGATTCGGAACCGCCCACACAGAGACTTCCTCGGGGAGGACATTGGTGTCGAAGTCGCTTGCCTCCACCTGTGCAAACCTTCCAAAGCTTGGAGACGCTGATCGCGACCGAGCGTCTGGCCGTGGCCCGGTAAGTTTGATCCAAATGTGGTGAGTGTATACCGTGGATGGGACCCGATTGATCTTGATATCAAAAGGGATGCTAGTAGTGCGGCTCGCCGACTGGAATGTGCAGTGGATGCTTCTGGGGTCGTCCAGAAGCTCGTACACTGAATTCTCCTCCTACGAACGTCAGTGAATGCAGCGAGCTCTAACTCACCTTAAAGATGACGAAGACCGTGTCTGCAACATCGACCTCGTGAATCATCGGCTGCCTGGGCGGTCAGAGTCGGTCAGGCACCGTTCTTACACCAGACGGATGGGCCCGTACTTGCTGAAGTGTTGAAGCATGAGGTTCTTGAGATTGTCAGGGCGAAAGGGAAAAGGAGTCCTGGGGTCAGCCCGAGATGGACCAGAAGCTTACGTGATGCAGATGCGGCGTGAGGTGAACAGCGGGTTGTGCATGGGATGCAGCTCCTGCCGCCAGAACTTGGTCGGGTGCGGCCACCAGCGCTTCAATCCTCCCGGTTGAGAGCTCTGGCCATGTACGGGCCGGTGGGACGGTGTGACCGAGGCGGGCGGGAGAGGCGTACAGGTTATCGATGGAAGGTAACGAACTCTGGTAGGCTGCGCCGAGGGTGGGTTGGCCGTGACGTTAGCAGGGCTTTCACTGTCCTCCGGCTGCTCCCATTTCGGAGACAACGACGCCATCTTCGGAGACGAGCCAGAGTCATCCGAGTAATAAACAGTGGTCGGAGCGATTGCCTTTCGGGCACTGTCGGGGCGGGGAGGAAGGTCGTCATGGTCTTTGTCGTCATCCAGAGTTGGCGCCTTGAGCTCAAGCCCAGCAGCGAGTTCGGGTTCTGTAAAGGCGGTGGGCGAGACACTGGCGACCCAGTTCTTGCACCGGGTAACAGGAGACGACCAACCTCCGTCGTCCTTCCGCTGGTTGTCAGGCGGCAAGCGTGGCTCCTCGGCTACGGCCTGTGAGGAAGGTTGGGAAGGTGGGACGTGTCCGTGTCCCCACGTGCGTGGGTTGGGAACCTCAGTGCAGTTGGCATCGATGTTGCGATAATTCGGCACGACGCCAGGGTGAAACCTGCTCTTCTTAAACCTGTGGATCTCTCCCTCCCAAGTCGGGACCCCCGAGGTGCTGGACATGCTGTTCTGGTTGGTCGAGGCAAGGTGGGTTGGGATATTCTGCTGATCGCCGCAGGGTTCAGATGGCGAGAAAAGATCGTCTCGAGCGGCAGGGGTTATGTTGCCGTCGCTGTGGACGCCGCTCGCCATGCGCTGTGTCACGGTCGACTGCGGCTGGGTCGCATGGTCGCTTTCAGTTTGCATGCTGGACGTGACCTCCGTGGGGCCCTCATTATCAGGGGCCGGAGGCTGGGTTGTGGGTTGGTCACTGTTGCCGCCGGGAGTGTTGAGGCTGGGTTGCCTCGAGTGGCGTAGCTGGTGTTAGCGAGGAAGGTGTCCATACAGTACATACCTTGGAACTACGGCGCTTGGTCTTGGGTGTGGCATCCTCAACCTGGTACCAGCGGCCAAGAGACGTTGTGCTCACAGGTGCCGGCGTGTCCTCGCGGCTGTCGCTGAGGGAATGTGGGGTGCCTTGGCTGGTGGCAGGGTTAGGGCGACCGTGGCCGTAGCCTGTGCTGGCGCTGGCGGACCAAGATCCGTCGCGGTTGCGGAGGTGGCGAGTCTGGCTGGGCTAGAGTTAATAGGGAAGGCTGCAGTGCCGGGACGTACCTTGCCGTAGCCCTTTCCACCAAAGCATTCTGACATGGTGAAAGGTGGGGGTGGTGGAGAGGAAAGTAGCAGGAGGGGAGGAAGCCGCAATGGGAAGCGTAGAGGGAATGCGAGTGGGAAGAGCTGGTTCTCTATGGCGTGCTCTGCCAGAGAAGGTCACGATCGTCACGAGCGTGAAGGAGGTGGTGGAGAGTGAGAGACAGTGAGTGAGGCAGAGAGAGAGAGAGATGATAGATACGTGAGGGATGAGAGGAATCAGAGAGATGAGAAATGGGTGAAGTAGAGAAAGTATGAGAGTGATGGGGAAAGGACGACACCTTCCTCCTCCCCTCTAATACGCCCCATCGCCTGCGTGTGTGTGTGTGCCCTACGTAGCTATATGGCTGCGCACCTTTCTCGGCCGCGACCACTTGCCCCCCTGGCCCATCATCGTCGCGATTGTCGTCTCGCCACTTCCAAGTCTTCAGGTGCATGCTGCACCACTTGAGCAGCATCTATAGGCTTACCATTGCACACCTCGACAACGTTAATCACCATCTCCATACGCCATCAACACGGCCAGGACGCAGGACGCAGGACGCAGCCTGCTACGCCAACTTCTGGCTGCTGCAGCATTCAGTATAGGTGCCGTTAGGATGATCAGATCGACACGCGTTCTGGGCTGGGGCTCGGTTTATCTGGAGGTGTGATCTGCATCATACATCAGTTGGTCAGTCGAGTCGTATCCGAGCAGTTGAGCAAGATGGGTTACCCACATCGAGGCTAACGTCGGGATACACCGGCCTCATAACTCAATGCAATCTGGGCGCTCCGCACGTGACCGGCTTTCGTTGATCTCGAACCTCGACCTCTGGGACTGGAGGGAGCGGTTACCCACGGATCCCCTTGAGATGGCCAAAGTGGGCAGACGCTGAGGTTCATGCAGCCAGCACCAGCACACTGGGCCAGTGCCTCAGTGTAAGTGCCTGCAGTTTATTGTGACCCCAGAAAGCAGCGTGCCTGCCTCCGGCATGACGGCACTTGTCACCGAATCCCCCATTCTTCGCGACGGAGCATTCAAACCTCTCCAATGACGCCGCTGTTGGCGCAGAGATGGCTTCTCCGCATCAGAGTGAGTTGTGTCCCGAGGGTCCTGCGTGGTGCTCGGGGAACATGGGCATCCCAGGACACTTTGAGTGGGGTTCAGGCTCAGGCGATCACGGCCAACTCTAATCCCCCTGGGTTGGTTTGATTATGCGGCCCAATTAAGTAACTGAGGCACTGGGTGACTCAGGAGCCTTGGGCCTGTTCCGGATAACCCCAGAACCGAGCCGCTCATCCCTGTCCGGGATGGATGAGGGTTTGTGGCTAAACGTTTGCTCAGGTTTGAATGTCTTCCTCTCTCATCTCTCATGATCTCTCACTCTGCAGCCTGTTCATGGCCTTTCCAGGATCCTTGTAGCTCGAGCCCCTTTCCCAAGCTCCGAGCTCTTGCATGTACATAAGACCGTCTCCCGTCTTCCCGTTCCCATCTCTGTCTCCCGTCTTCCCGTTCCATTATCCGTGTCCGTCTCCCGCCCCTCCGCACTCACACTCATTCGCAATGTTCAGCCTCCTCCTCGTCCTTCTTCCCCTCATCTCGGCGTCGCCGGTCGAACTCGAGACCCGTGACCGAGCCACCGCTCCTGCTGGGTGGAAGTCGTACGGCTGCCACTTTGGTGAGTCCAGGCTTCTAGACATTGACCGGTTCTGGACCGCACGGCTTACACAGACTGTTACGACGGCATGAACCGCTACCTCCCCCACAAGGCCTACTCAAACGACCACAACTCGCCTCGCAAGTGCACAAAGGCCTGCGAGAAGGCCGGGTACAAGTTTGCTGGCGTGCAGTTCGGCAAGGAGTGCTGGTGCGGTAATGAGGTCGGCGGGCAGTTGACCGACGACAAGGAGTGTTTCATCCAGGTGAGTCGACGCAGGCGTCAACCTGCCGAGAAATGTAGGCTGCCGAGGAGGATACGGCTGAGGAGGGTAGATTGTAGACTTAGCTAACCCCAGTGCCCAAAGGCCGCCAAGGAGACATGCGGCGGCCCATGCCGCAACTTCATCTACGGCTTGGCATAATAGAGCGTTGCGATGTGCTGGGCAGTCGGCTCCGTACCACTTGGACAAGCAGTATCAGTTGCTCTTTTGTATGCATGGACATTCTGTGGCTGGGGGATGGGGGATGGGGATGAGGCAAATGTCGGAAGGGTTAGGGTTGGGAAGTGGGGGAGGGGTAGAGAGTGGATACGACAAGATAGGACTCTTGAAGACGTAATAATTGTTCTTGTTTCAAGTTTAGAGATTTATAAGCTAAGCATGAGCAAGGTTGTCCAGATTTGGCAAACTCCTTTTCCCTGTGGGCAGTAATCCCAGTATTGATAAGTCACATTCAATATGCCACGAATAAAAATTAAAAATACTCCCGCGTCCTCAACTTTCTGAACTCACTTCTTGTAGCCAGCAGTCACCACCACTACCAACGAGCAACCCAACCCGACAACCCCAACCGTCACCGCCACCATGCACCTCATGTACACCCTCGACCCCAGCGGCAACCGGTACGTACCCTCCCCCTCCCTCAGGAACAAGCTCACATCAGCGTCTACACCGTCAAGAAGGCAGTGGCTGGCAAGCCTAGCAAGAGCGCGCATCCCGCGCGCTTCTCGCCCGACGACAAGTTTTCCCGGCACCGCGTGACGATCAAGAAGCGGTGAGTTGGCGCGAGTGCGAACATGCGAAGCGTGTGAGGATATGGGCAGGGCGTCCAGACGTCGATGATATCGATGTCCACATGTCGAGAATGCGCGAGTACAACGCCAGGGAGGATAGCTGCTGCCGAGACGGTCGGGCCTGGCGCGGCAGTGGGGCAGCTCAATCGAGTCTGCAAGGAGCTGGCAGGCCACCCCTTCCCAGAACCCGCTGGACCAGCGCTGACCTTAGCTTCGGTATCCTCCCGACGCAGCTGCCTACCAAGCCCCTCTAAGCTGCTGTAGCGACTTGTTGTACGATATGGATACCATGGCTGGAATAGAGGGCGCGGGAGATATGAGGGGATGCCGCGTATGATGATATCTACTGATCTCCAAAGGGTTCCCAAACCGGGTCTAGAGTCTAGTGCTTGTTCTGACGCGTGACGTGGTACTCTGCCGGTTCGTCTAACCTCGTAGAGTGCTCGAGCCAAGATCAGGTGCGTCCTGACCTGCTCCGCTTGCCTCTGCTTCTAGTTGTCGTCTAGCTGCACGGCCTAATCAGGGTCCATGGAGACCTCCTGTCCGGCCTCGCCTCACAAGGTGCGTCTTCTAGATGGGGTTACGCCTTGCCGCGCCGCTCCACCCTTCGCGGGCCCTGGCGAATATAGTCTATCCATGCACTTCTACACCCACACGTCCGTGACGTTGTCCCTTTCCCTCTGATTCTCTACAGCCAACGGGTCCGGCTTCTTCTTACCGCCCTCGATACTAATGTGCCGCGCAATGCCGTTGTTCGCCTCGTAGGGCCGTCCCGCCTCCTTCCAGAGGTTGTGCATCCTCTCAGTCTGCTCCTCAACCCACTTGTCCTTCTTGAGCCAGTCTGGTATGAGCAATGATCGTCGCAGAGCCCCAATCTTCCGCCGCGTTTGAGGTGCGCCCGACACGCACTCCCTCGGCTGCCCGCGTTCCAACCCGCGTTCCAACCCGCACTCGCCCACGCCGACTCACGCAACGCAACCGTGTCCACTGTCACGAACAGCTGGTTCCAGTCGCCCATGTTCCAGCCATAGTCTAACGGGATCACGGGGTCCGTCGTATTGTCGAGAGTCGACAGCCACTGTCCTGTCCTCGCGTCCTCGGTCCTGGAGACATGCGCATGGGCGATGTCCGCATTCCCGAGCCAGCTGGCCACTGGCCACGACAACGCATACGCCAGTCCGCGGAAGTAGTAGCCGTAGTAGGAGGCGGACCCTTCCGACGTGCCCCAGTAGTAGTTGCGGCTGCAGTCGAGATCGATAAAGCTCGACACAACGTTGGGCATGATGAGGAACGTGTCGTCGTCGGCCTTCATCACGAACCGTGGCCTGCCCTTGACCTGACCTGCGCCGGCAAACTTGGCCGCGATCCACTTGAAGTACTCGTGCGTTTTTCCGTCGTCGATGTTGTCAACAGTCTGATGTCAGTCCGGCCTTTGCGCCTTGGCGTACATCGAGGATGACCATGTCCCCAAACTCGGCCATTTCTTCCTCGACGTCCTTGGCAAGTTTTGCTTTGGCGATGCGCCCTGCAGGTTGAAGCCCTTCAGTCGGCGCCTGCTGTCCGAGAATAAATTTGATGTTGAAGAGATCGGACGGGAAGTCTGGGAGCACGAGGCGCCGGAATCTGGGGTCAGCGGGAGATCGAGTGAGCCATAACGATGAAGGGTGGCGGAGGGACGGGAAGGCGGATGGGACGGGGAGGGCGGGGTCGAGGGGGACGATGGTGGACGTACAGATCGCGTCGTTTCCTCGCAGGAGCACTCGAGAAGATGCCAAGGAACACGAGGGTCCCAGCATTCTCACCATCGAGCGGCACATCGCATCCAATCTGATGCGGTGGGCGGCTGGAGAGGAGTGCGAAATCTGGTTCGTCCCATTTGCGCCACACGTCGAGAGGCTTCACATCCTCCTGTGGCATTTGTAAGTCCTCGGCTACTTTGGCTGCGAGTTCTGTTGCCGCGCGGACCGCTGGATGCCCATGGAACGCGTACAGTAGAAGAGTGATGACAGCGATCACGCCGACACCGAGGAGGGTCTTGAGGAGGCGTGATGTGCGGAATGTGCGGGTGGGGCTCGCTATGACGGGCAGCGGCATGTTGGAGAGGGGAAAGTTGCGCGGCGCTGCGCGGGGTGATCGGCGGCTCATTGGCGCGCCATGTGGTGGGGGCGGCGACGAGGAGGAGAGGGGGGGAGGCGAGCTGCGGATGAGAGAGGTGTGAGGGTGCCAGTCGCTGCAGTGGACGCCGGTGAAGGAAGGGTTCTGGGGTCGATAGGTTTGGGAGGGCGCTATTTCCGCGCTGTGAGGGTTGGCGAGGAAGGTACTACAAAGGTGCTGTTGTTAGATGGCGGAAATGGTCGTGAGGTCGTTGTCGAGGTGTATTATGCAATGGGAAGTTTGTCAAGTTGAGTTGTGGAGGATGGATTGCTGGATTGTTGATTTAGATGGGGCTTGTCTGGAGAGCTGGAGAAGAGAGAGACGCACGACCTGTGCGATGGCCACCTGCTATCAGCATGGCCAATATGACAACCCTTCTCAGCCAAAGCTCACATTGGTGCAAAAAGACAATGCGTCAGGAACATGGTTAATCAACCCAATCTTATTTGCTCCCGCTATTCCCTGTTGGCACGCACTGACATCACTAGACAGTTAGATAGACCACAAGGCTCTAGCCTACGCGACGCGTCAACAACTCTCACATAATCCAAACAACAATGGCAGACCCCCAGGCCCTCAGACAGCTCAAGATCAAGACTGGCGTCGTCAAGCGGTACGTAAGCTAGGGTGAGGAGTGGCTGATCCCAGCCTCCATAAGGAGGAGGGCATCTACGCGGACGAGGTGGCGGCCGCCCAGGCCAGCGTCGAGAAGCTCAAGGCGGCTGGCGCTGATGGTGCGGATGTGCGCCAGGCTGTGAGTCTCCCTCTTTACCGGGACCCAGACTGACGACAGGAACGCATCGTCGTCGACTCGCAGCAGATGATTCCCCGCACACGCAAGCAGCTCGAGGATGCCCTCGTTGCGCTCCAGGACCTCGTGGCTGCGCTGGCCGAGGACAAGGCCGTCGCCGGATCGCAGGAGTACCAGGACGCCGTGGCTGCGGTCGAGGCGGCCAGCAAATAGGCCCACGTATGCGGCAAGTAGATGTTATTAGACCTTCTGAAGTGCATGTGACTAGATACAATCTATCATTGACCTATTCCCCAGATCCCCGGCGCTTCTTGGCAATTTTCTTCTCGAGGCTCGCCCGCAGTCCGTGCGCACACACGACACAAAAATGGGGCTGGTTGACGTTACGCATCAGGCAGTCCTCGTTCGTTGGGCGTAATGTTACGCCGCCACTATCATCGTACGTCGGGAACGCGCCCACGAATCCCTCGTCGGCCTGGAAGTCGTCGCCATATTCGGCGATCTCGATGGACGAGAGCATCTTCCCGCCCTGTCCAGCCTCGGCCTTCTGCCCTTTGGGCGTGAGCGATACCTCGATCCTCACCTTGCCGTTAGGAATACCGAGTGGCAGGGGGAGGTGTACCCAACGGCGGTCGAGGACGCCGTCCCAATCTTCTGCAAACTGCGGGGAGAGGTCAACCTCGTCCTGGTTGAGGGTGAGGCGAATATGGGAGGCGTACGGGATCGAGGAGAGGGAGAGTCGCAGACTCGCTGTCGTATATTTCCTGTCGGCATTGTTGCTCCCCTCAAACTGGACCACATACTTGCTCTCGTCGAGGTCGTGCCATGGATACGCCTGCAAGGGTACCTTTGCGTCCTCGATCCGTACGTTGTCCGGGTCGCTGAGGAACTGCCTCCACTTGAGGTGGTGTACGTTCTCGACCGCATCGGCATTAACGCCCGAATACACGAAACCGCCCTCGTACTCCTCCCCGACAGGGATAAGGGAATGGCCCAGCTCGTGTCGGAGCACGAGGGGTCCGTTGCGCCGAGAAGCAGTGATGATGCTGTTGTCAGCGGCGTTCACCCTTTCTTGGGTGCGGTCTCCGTCTTGGCTATGGCCTCATGCTTGAGTGTCGTCTCCTTCGTGTAGGCGTACTCTCCTACATGCCTCCCTGCCACGCCCCGACTCACGTAAATGTCCCCCCAAGACCACCATACAACCCATCGTTCCCCAACAGGATAGGCTGGTCGCACTCGACCAACGTCGCACACGCAGCATGTGCCCTTCCAGAATGTGCGACATATACAGCCCGTAATTCCCGACCGGGCCGGTACAGTCCAAACGGTGCACCTGAGAGCGGCGCGTCGATTCCGATTCCCTTGTGGGTGGAGGGCACAAATACGCCCCATACGTTGACGAGGTCGGCGACGTGGGACATTGCGCTGTTGCCTGACACGATGTCTTCTGCGAGGGCGCGTGCGTCGGCAAGGAAGGCGGTGCGGTTCGAGAGTGTGTCTGGGTTAGCGGGGAGGTGGGGGTTCCGGTGGGAAGGCGGTGAGTGGGGAGGAAGGGGAGGAAGGGGAGGAAGGGGAGGAAGGGGAGGAAGGGGAGGAAGGGGAGGAAGGGGAGGAAGGGGAGGAAGGGGAGGAAGGGGAGGAAGGGGAGGAAGGGGAGGAAGGGGAGGAAGGGGAGGAAGGGGAGGAAGGGGAGGAAGGAGGGTGGTTTAGGAGGAGGAGGGAGGAGGAGGGATGGGGAGGGATGGGGAGGGAGAGGACCTGTCTGACGACCCAACTCACATCCATCAGCAAAGATCGCTAGGTTGACCCTCTCCCCCGCCTCCCCGCTCACCGCGAGGGGATACACCTCCATCCCCTCGGGCGGATCGAGCTGCTTATGCGAGCCATGGGAGAAGTATACCCTCGGCACGGGGCCGGCTGGCGCATCAAGCGTGATGTTGAAGGCGGGGTAAGAGGGTGGGTGGTAGGGGGAAGAAAGGGGAGGGGAGAGGGGGTGTTGGGTTGGACGCGCGAGTGCGACCGCGGCGAGAATGAGCACCGCTAGCATGATGAGTTAACTGCAAAGCGACATCTGGAGATAAGACGATGACACCTATAGTGTGGAAACGCGGAGATGACGGTAGAGAGGAGAGGTTCGGCATGGGGTGCCTGACGTCATGCTCACTCAATATGGACTGATGGACTAATCTCGGCTGCGCACTACGAACTACGCATTGTCCGCGCATCAGATTCCGCCGTTCCCTCCTTCTGTCTCTAGTCTATCGTGCATGCAAAACATACAACACGCCAGCGTGCTAGCTTTTGTCCGCTCTGCGGGGAAGGAATGTGTCACTTCATGCCTCATGCCTTGGCTTGCTCAACCTGGGGGAGCGCCTCGCCGACGCGCAGGAAGAAGCCGCGGATAGCGAGCCGCATCTCGGGCACACTGTCGCGCAGCAGGAGATCTGCGACTAGAGGGTAGAACGTGGGGAGGTGTGTCCTGAATGCGCCGTCCTCAAAGTCGGTGGCGCCGCGCACAATGTCGCTCACAACCGGCGACCAGGCTGCCACGTTGCGCGGCTGAGCGTCGGCATCGATCGCGATGAAGTCGCGCGTGATCTCGGTCGCGAGGGGCACGAGGCGGTCCAGCACACCCCCGCGAGTCGCCTGATGCGCCGCGCGCGGGTCGCGGTACATGCGCAAGAGAGCGTTGATGAGTGTCGCGGCGGCCGAGGATTCCTGCTTCAGGAGGTTCGGGAGCTGCTTCATGAAGCCGACCTTCCAGAGGCGCATCCGGAGGTCCTTGTTGGCGTTGAAGCGGCGGGCGAAGCGCCAGCTGTCATCTAGCACGCCCATGAAGCGTAGGAGGTGTTCCGCTGGGATTGTGTTGTACACGTCGTCGTTTTGGAGGAGTTCATGTGTGGTCTCGATTAGGAGGAGCTGGAGGACACACTTAACGATGATCGTCTTAAAGATCCGCCGCTGCTCCTTGTATGTGAGGCCCTGGAGCGGTGCCGGAGTCCCGGTCACAGTCTCGAGCGGCGCAGGCGCGACAAACTTGTGGAACGGCGCGTCCTCGTCGACATAGTCTTGCGGCGCGGTGACCTCAGCGTGCAGCTGGTCGTCGAAGAGATGGTACGCGGTCGTCGTTCGGAAGAGTGCGACAAACGCAGTGACAATAATCTCCCAGTTCTCCGCGCTCAGCTTGGTCACGTTGTTCTCGAGCAGCTGCTGGAAGCAGCTCGTGCCGATCCGCGCGAGCGTGTCGTTCTCCTGGCAGATGCATGCCACGAGAATGTCGAGCAGCCCGTCAAGGTAGCGCTGCAGAATGTCAAAGTAGAACGTGTACAGGTCGATAAGGTCGCGGAGAGCCGAGATGAGCGTCGTGCTCAGCCACACGCTCATGTCCTCGGGGCTCCTGAAGCGGACGTGGCTCTTGGCGCGCAGCACGGCAAAGATCGGGAACAGTGTCTGTTGGCAGACGATGTTCCAGAAGTCGACGCTAAAGTTCTTGCCGTGTTTCTTGAGCGTCTCGAAGAGACAGTCGAGCGCGACGCGGCGCACCTCGAGGTCCTCGCCCGTCATGATAATGTCGAAGAACGCGTTCAGCACTGGCAGCCAGTACTTGAGCATTGGGTCGTCGTTCGGCGCAATTGCAGCGGGCGTCTCGCCCTGCACCTGTGCTGGCAGGAGGCACTCGGGGTTCTCGAGCATCTTGGGCACGAGGCCGCGCACCATGTCGATCGCCTGCAGCGAGATCTTCTGGAACTTGGACACCTTGCAGAAGTCGGTAAGGCAGTTGGCGAGGTCGGCAAACGCGCCGTAACGCACAACGAGCGAGAAGTGCTCGCGGTACACGAGCGAGACTAACTCGAAGGCGTAGTTGGCGACACGCTCGGTGAGGACCTTGGACGCCGCCGAGAACACGGCAAACATGGTGCGCCAACCCGAACGCAGGTTCTGCACGCGGGCCTGGATCATCTGCTGTAGACACTGCAGGACCATCTCGCGCGCATCCGAGTTCATGTTGTGAACGATCGTGTACTCGAACGGGCGGAGGAAGTCCTTCTGGAAGCGGAAGTGAGACAGCTCCTCTTTCTGCAAGAAGTTCATCGAGAGCTGGCGCAGCGCGTCGAGCGCAAAGAACGACACGTTCGGGTTGTTGTGGCAGCACACCTGGTTGAAGTGCTCACCCAGGATGAGCCAGATATTCGACCACTCGAGACGAATACGGCCCATGTTGTAGTACGAGATCTCGACGAGCTTCTGCAGCGAGAACATGCGCGGGCGGTTCGACGCGCCAGTCGACTGGATCTCCTCCCACGACACCTCGCTGAGCGCCTTGACAAAGTCGACGATGGCGGACTGGTGTCAGTTTGATGATAAACACATGAACTCACTCCGGAGAGGTTCTTGCTCAGGGCAAACACGCGGTCGGCTGCCACAGTGACCTGCGACGAGAGCGATTCCTCGGCGAGCTCGTCAGCCGGGGCCGCGCCGCGGCGCTTGCCAGACGTCCTGCTGGTGGTGGAGCGGCGACTCGACGTCGACGCGCGGCGGTTCAGGTCAGGCACGTCCATGCCGCTCGAGATAAGCTGCATGCGCTCGAGCTGCGACACGCAAGTCAGCACGTCCTTCCAGCTCGCCTTCAAGTTGTTGCCGTCGGTGACGGCAATGTCGAGCAGAGTCTTGATCGCCTCCATGTTCTTCGGCTTCATCTCGGCGAGGTTGTTCAGGAACGTAAACTTGGCGAGCGTCGTCACGAATGCGTTGCGCTCGAGCTCCATGTCGAACAGACAGACGATGCGGATAGCGGCCCGCAGGCCATCGAGACACAGCTCGACCGAGTCCATGTCGTCCGTCTCCTGCAGTTGCGCCGAGATGCCCGCCAGGAAGGGCATCCACGCGACCTCGAACATGAAGCGAACGTGTTCGATGCGAGAAGCGGCGTAGTAATGGTCGCGCGCGCCGCGGCGGTTCGAGCGCGCCATATGCTTGAGCAACGCCTCGGTCTTGCTCGCCATGTTCTCAGACTGGGCCAGGAATGCCTCGCGCTGCAGGTCGCGCCCGAGCGTCGGCCCCGCGGGGCCCGCAAGCGTGGCCTCAACCTCGTCCTTCATCCGGATCTCGTTGTTCTGGATTTCGTCGTAGATCTTCTCCAAAAAGTCCTCGGGTAGGTCGCCGCCATCGTTGATCCCGCGGTTGTTCTTGACAAACTCGGGCTTGGTCATGCGCTTCTGCTTGTAGTTCTTGTTGTGCTGGTCCGTGTTCAGCATGATGACCGAGAACGAGAGGATGTACGCCGCGTCGGCGTTGGCAAACACCGAGTCCGGGTTCTGGTGCATATACCGCTCAGCAAACTTGAGCATGAAGCGGTCGATCTTCTGCGACTCGCCCGGCAGACGGAAAGTCTGGAGGTACATGCGCAGCGCGTCTGTGAAGAGCATGCCGGTAAAGTTCAGCATGTCAACGAACGCGTGCATGGTGGCCACGTGCTCATCGTCACCCTCGCCGAGGTACTCGCCGATCATGGCCTTGCTGAGGTGCTCGTTGGTAAGTAAGAACCGCGCAATGTCCAACGGCTGGCGGCTGCGGATGAACCCATGCTGGATGAGGTACTCGATGCCGCGCTTCGGTTTGAAGTTGAACTTCTTGACGCCGTCCATCAGCATCGTCTTGCGCTGCTTCTCGCTCTCGAGCTTGGACACGTCGTCATTCTCCACAAGCTCGGGGTTCGGGCTCCCAACCTCACGCGGTGTTGGGGTGGGCGCTGCAAGCTCGTTAGGCCCGCCCGACCGCGGCCGGTCGAGGTCTTCACTCGAGCGCGGGGCATTCGGGTCTTCTGGCCTGCCCGGGTTGCCACTCGACCATGTCGCGAGCGACTTGAGCGCAGCGACGAGACATTCGAGCGACTGGCGGCGGAGCTTGATCTCGGGTGACAGGCCAGCGTACTGGGGCGGCTCGTGGCCGAGTGCAGTCGTACTCAACGATGGCGGGATGGCGGGGCCGTGTCCACCAGACGCCTGCTTGGACGAACCGGCATGCAGCTCCTCCTTGCTGGGCGGCGCAAAGTGCGTCTGGCCGATCTTGGAGACCGTGTTCATGAGCTTCTCGTAAATGTTCTCCGGTGCTGCGCGGTCGCAATCGTAGTTGAGGTAGATTTCGACGAGGGCTTGAGGGTCGTTGAAGAGGCGGATGAAGACGCCGAGGATCAACGACTTCTGGCGGATAGTCGAGTGGCGCATCTCGAGGATGGGGATGAAGATTTCTCTCAACAGCACTTCGACCTCCTTCTTAAGCGGCGCGCGCATGTCCTTGAGGACGCACCAGAAGATCTCCGTGCTGAGCTCAAACACATAGACAACGGGGCTGACCGCGTTGCGCGACAGGCTCTGGCACAGGTACTGCTTGGTGGCTTGGAGGAAGGGAGTGTGCTCGGTTGTCGAGCTGGATGGGATCGTGATGGTGGGGTTGGTGAACAGGTCCGAGTGAGACTTGAGGATGGTGAGGATGAGGTGCAGCGAGAGGAGCTTGGAGCGCATCGCGTCTGACCGCAGGTCGAGCTCGCTGTCGATAACGAGCGCTTTCATGCTGAGCTTGCACAGAGCCCGGAACACGAGGAACGCGTCCTTGACGAAAAGCTCATCGGTGGGGATCGGCCGCCCCTCAGCGTCCAAGTTGTCTGCGTCGTCGCCGTTCGTGTGTGCGTTCTCGGGAATGTCGAGCTCATCGCCGTTCGGCACATGGATTGACACAGCGTTGTGAACGGCCGCTTGTGCACTCTCGCTGACGTTTGCGTCGCCAGCGAGATTCGCCGGCCCTGCCGCCACCGAGTCGTTGGGGTTGGGTGCCGAGAAGCTTTCGACCGTCATGCGCTGGCCCTCGGGGCGCGGTGACGCTGGCGTACTCCCCTCCATCGTAGGCGTGCGGATACCCATCCCGTTCACCGTCATGACACTATAGCGGTTGTTGCGATCGGGTCGCACAACGCGACTGAACACATGGTGAACCATCTGTGTGAGCCCGCCCTGCGCAATGACCTGGTTGTTCGTGTCGTTGCTCAACACGAAGACGTTGTACACGGTTCTGACAGCCTTTAAGAGGCTGCTCTGGTGGACGAGCATGCCGGGGTCGGTGCTGAGCACGATCGCCATGAGCGCCTTGACGACCTGGAGAGCGACATTGGCTGGCGAGGACTCGCTGTAGCACAGTGTGATCGTGTGAGTGATGAGGTCCGGGAGGGGTGACATGCCCTCAGGCGGGCCGTTGGGCTCGGAGAAGAACGAGTGCGAGATAAGCTTGGACAGGAGGTCGAGGCTGGTCACAAGCGTCGGCACACTCGTGTGCGTGGGGTTTGAGATCGCCAGACGGAGAGGCTCAAAGATCTCACGCGGGTGCAGGTATGCCGTGTCACTGTCCTGGCAGAGGTCCAGGGCGCGCTGGGCCGCCTTGAGGAAGTGCGGCGACTTCTTGGCCTCCTTGCTGGACACGAGTATTTTGAGCGGTGGCATGATGAGAATCGTCGAGAGCTGTGGCGCAGGACCGGAACCTGGACGCGTCGCGAGCGAGATCGAGGTGCCCGTCGACGTGCGTCTCGTGTGACCCAGGCCGCCCGAACTCGGCGCCGCAGAGGGTGGTCTCGACGGTGCCGACACGGACGGCGCGCGCGAGTGCGCGCTCGACACGCTGCCTGACGCCGCGTGCGTTGGCGTCCCATGCTCCGGACGAGAAGACACCGCGTCCTCGGTGATCGTGGCCAGCGGCGTGGCTGCTCCCGAACGAGACGGCATCCGTTCGAGCGCCGACTCTACTGGCGCGCTTCCGATCGACATACCCAGTGGGACAGAGGGCTTCTCGGGGCTCATTGCTTTAGGCGGTAGGGGCGGTGGTACGTCCATGTCTTCGGGCTCCGCGGTGTCTGCGGATTCCTCGGTAGATGGAGGAAGGTCGGAGGTGGAGTCCTCGGCGGGGGGAGGAGGGGCAGAGGACACCTCGGATGAGGGAGGTGGGGCGGGTTCGTTGTGGAGAGGAACAGGGGGAGGGTCGTCGTGAGGCGGGGGAGATGGAGGGATGTCTTCAGCTTCAGCCTCGACAGGCGACGCAGGCAACTGCTTGTTGTCTGAAGAGGATGGTGGTGCTGATCCGTTGACATCGGTTGAAGCGGCCACGTTGGGTTGCGCTCCCTCTACCTCATCGGCAGTCATAGGTTTTGGCGCTAGATCCGCGTCGGCCTCAGGAGCAGTGGGCGCAATGACCTCGTGCTCCGGTTGCTCGACCACTGGTTGTTTATCGGCCTCGTCTGCGGACATGGCTGTAAACTCTTTTAGTCAAGAGCCATGCGCCGACAGGCAAGCGTGATGTGTAATGGATTAAAGGATGAGGGTGAGGATGTAGAGTTGGTGATGGCGACGACGATACCGCAGCCGACGTCTTGATTACAGAGGTGGAAGCGTCGTGCTGTCATGAGGTAGAGCCAGGCTGCCCGTGCCCCCGCCGCCCGCGTACCCCCCCTGCGCGACGCGAAACCCCCCCCTCCTTTCACCCTCAGGTGATTAGGGTTGCTAGGTCCCACAGTCATTCCCACCACACAGCCCGGGAACAAACCCCCTAGAAATCATCTGATCCCGCTCAACCTCCACCCACGTCAGATCCAGATAACGCGCCCTAGCATGCTCATCTTCTGTACACTTGTCTCAATGGTCTATCTAGAACGCCTCTCATGGAACAAAGCCCTCAACGTTCGTCATCCACCCGCGCGTCGATTCCTTCGCCACCTTGTCTTTGATGATGCGTGACGACAACATTGTCAACGCGTTTGCCTGCTTCAATAGCTCGTCGTATTTGGCAGTCTTCTCCGCGTGGCTGTATGTGTAAGCGCTGTAATCTGAGATGGCTTCAGGACTTACAACCGGTCCAACACGATGTATCCCGCGACCTGGTCAATCTTGCCCTTAATGCGGCCGTCAAGAATCAGTGACACGACGAGGGTTTCCACCTCGCGCTTGGAGAGGCTTAACGTCTACTCGTCAGCAGCTACCTGCAGAATGGCTCACCTCTGCCAAGAAGTCAAGGTTCAACCGTGTGTACGGCTTGATCATGTCGACGATGTAGTTTGTCCGGAGTGTCCAGAGGAGGTCATCGATGAAGAAACGGATGAATGGGTCCGACGTGATAGTCGCGGCGTTGGCTACAGTCAGCTGGTGATCAATTTCCGAGCCTACCTTTCAGAATCCGCTCCGCCTGCTTAACGTCGCAGTCCTGATAAGCTGCCACAAGCGCCGTCATAGCCATGATTTGCTGGTCGTTCTTGTACCTGCTGTCAGCAAGCTGGATGTCAACACTCACGGTTTGGTCTCTTGGGAGTCAAAGGGGTTGATGTCACTTCCCATGAGCATGTAGGTCAAGACGAGGTACTTGAGCACCTGGATGCGCTGCGGAGAACCAGACTCGTCGTACTGTCGGAAGGACTCAAAGAGGTCCGTCGACGCCTTGTCCCAAGACTCTGTCCGGTCAGGGTCGTCAAGTACTGCACTCACTCTCCATCATCCACATCTTGCCGCCACACTCGCGGATGACACCCATGATGCGAGGGTGCGGGATGGCGTTGCGGACCTTCATCGAGGCGTTGTAGATCTCCTGAGAGCGTCAGCATCAGGCCTGCGAGAAGCGTACCTTGAGCTTCCGCGTCTCTTTCAGGTCGCTGTACATCTGGATCTCGATGGCGTAAAGTTCAAGCACTGGTGTTAGTTGCGGAGAGAGATGTAAGCTTACACAACGAGCCCTTCGTCTGGTCATCGGCGGAAGACGTCTCGCTCGGGTCGCACACCTCGTGCAACGCCTTCAGAATCTAGAAGTCAGAGGCGACTAAGCCGCGGCTCACAGGTTGGAGACGCGCGTACTCCTTGCGATCAAGCCAGAGCTTGGCGAGCTTGAGGTTCGACTTGGTCGAGAGGCGCTGGTTGTCAGCTGTCATTCGGCTGAGCAGACCCACCTCGTTCTTGGCCTCTTCACATGCCACGCGCGTCACTTCGTAGAACTCTTCGAGCGTATCCAGCGGGATCTTCGGCGAGATGGCCGCGTGCTACAGTTAGCGTGACCTTTGTGGCGACTCACTTTGCCTTCCCCGGCAACGTAGTCGAGGATGTTGTTGATCGACTTGTCTGCATAGTTTCGCGTCACGCTGTTCTGCACGTCAGCTCGCGGAAACCCAGAAAGCTAACCTTCGTGTACGTCAGGAGCTCGCGGTACGTCTTGAGGGACTCGTCGGGGCGATGTAGATGTAAGAAGTTCATTTTCGTCATCTGCTTTAGAGATTTGAAGCCCCTGCGGTCAGCTAAGACTTGCGGAGCGAAGCTAACCATTCCCCCTTCTGGTCCTGCCCATTGACTATAGCGCGGAACGCCTTAAGTGCCGCCTCCGAGTCATCGTCCTTCAGCGCTGCCATCAGCTCCTTGTCTGACTCTATTAGCTCACCCTTGGCCCTGTAGTATTGGTTCTCCTCGTCCCCGCCGTCATCATCCATGCCATCATCGTCGTCGTCGTAATCAAAGTCGTACTCCTGATTGTTAGTGAGGAAGGTAGTCGAAGCGCACCTCATCATCTGCAGCATCCTACGTGTCAGCTTGGTTCAGGAGCATGGAGTTGACTCACATCCATCATGAACTCGTCGTCGGACATGGTGAGTGGGTGCTACGTGGTGGAGAGCTCGGTGAGATGTAGTTTGAGAAAGGCGAGTGTGGTAGGTAGCACAGGAAGGTAAGGCCGGGATCACTCTTGACGTCGGTGATTGCCTGGAAAGGAAGCCTGGAAGCCTGGAATGACGGAAACGCATGTGTTGAGTTAAGCGGATCGTAAGCGGAGGATGGGGTATGCTTGTCACGTGGCTAGATTAGATGCCGTCTACGCTCATGTACAGTGGGTGGAGGTGGGCTAAGGTCGGTTGGCCACATTGTCTGGTTGATTACAGTTATGAGTTGCTAGTGGCTACTCTGGGTGACCATTTGACCATTTGACCATTTGACCATTTGACCATTCCCTTGTTCCTTACACCCACATTAAGAGTCGACTCTAGGTCTGGTCATAACCCAAGGCCGCCCACTCTAGCCACTTTAGCCACTATAGCCTCCCCCGCACCACCTGATCTGATCTCTCCTCCCTCCCTCTCCTTCTCCCTCTACCCCTCTTCGTCTCTTGAGTCTTATCCTCTTCCCAACTTTCCATCCATTACTACTATCTTCCCCGGCATCAATGGAGTAGTTCCATTGATTCGCCGTAATATCCCTCCTCCTCTCGACAAGCCCCTTACCCGTAACCATCAGCAATGGCCGCTCAGCCTCCTACGCTGCCTTACATCAGGGATGAGGCCTCCACCTCCCAACAGGTCTCCTACCCAGCCTATCCGCACGATGAGTACGATCACGACATGGAAATGGACGGCGAACTCGACGAGGATGATACCGAGAACGCGGCCATGTTCCAGTTCTGGACGGCTAAGCGGCACATGGCCCGCAAGGGCAAGAACAAGGCCGACGACGAAGTCGCCCTCCCCTGGAGGTTGCGTTCTAGGCTCAAGACGGTCAACGCCGGACTCTTCCTCTGCCTCAACATTGGCGTCGATCCACCCGACATTGTCAAGACCAACCCATGCGCCAAGACCGAGTGCTGGGTTGACCCGTCGACTCTACCGTCAACCAAGGCCATTGAGGCAATTGGGAGAAGTGAGCCGAACCTGACTCATTCTTGCCCTACGGCAGTGGCTGACCAATTCCAGACCTTCAGCAGCAGTTCGAGACGCTCAATCCCAAGGTCCGCTACAAAGTTGTGCGTATCATGCTTGCTGCACTGCGACTCGCGCTGACGCAAACAGTGTCTAGACCCGTCAATAGAGGAGACCAAGAAGGTCTGTTCCAACTTGAGGAAGAACTCGCGTGATGAGCGTTCTTTGTTCTACTACAATGGCCATGGTGTGCCGAAGCCAACTAATGGCGGCGAGATCTGGGTGTTCAATAAGAGTAAGCAAGGGCGCTGCAGACAAACAAGGGGACAGACACACTGACTCCAGGTTATACCCAGTACATCCCGGTCAGCCTGGTGGACCTGCAGGAGTGGCTTGGAAGGTGAGTGACTTTGATGACTGCCGCATCCTGACGTCAAGCCCCTGTATCTACGTCTGGGAGTGCTCAGGCGCCGGCAGCATCATCACCAACTTTAAGACGACAGCGCGGCGACGAGACGAGGAGATGAGGCAAGCCACCGCCGCGTCCGGTGCCAATGACCCCCCAGGGGCGTCCTTCATGGACTCAATTCATCTAGCACCGTGCGCATCAAACCAGGTGCTCCCCATGTCGCCCGACTTGCCTGCAGACCTCTTCACTTGCTGCTTGACGTCGCCCATCGAGACGGCCCTGCGCTTCTTCGTACAGCAAGATCCATTGAAGCGCAACATTACCAGCACGCCGGACAACCCTCGCAGCCGCCTCACTGTTGACATGGTCATGAAGATCCCTGGCGATCTCAAGGACCGCCGCACGCCCCTCGGTGAACTTCAATGGATCTTTACGGCCGTGACCGACACCATCGCATGGCTCTCGTTCCCCCGCGACGTGTTCATGCGGTTGTTCCGTCAGGACCTCCTCGTCGCCGCCCTCTTCCGCAACTTCCTGCTGGCACAGCGCATCATGACAACCTATCACTGCACGCCGGTCTCTCATCCAGAACTGCCATCGACGCACAACCACCCGCTCTGGGACTCGTGGGACCTCGCTGTTGACGGTTGTCTCGCTCAACTCCCCGAACTGCTCGACCTTCAGGCTGCTGCGGAGGCATCCGGATCAACGACCTCATCGCTCAGCACCTACAAACCGTCGCTCTTCTTCGCCCAGCACCTGCAGGCATTCGAAGTCTGGCTCCAGCACGGGGGGGGCCAGGCCAAGAACAAGTTCGCCGGACCGACGCCACGAAAGGAGCCCGAACAGCTCCCCATTGTCTTACAAGTGCTGCTGTCACAGGCGCACCGCTTACGAGCGTTAATCCTGCTATCGCAGTTTGTCGACCTCGGGCCATGGGCCGTCAATATGGCGCTGTCGATCGGCATCTTCCCCTATGTGCAGAAGCTGTTACAGTCGCCTGCAGCCGAGCTCAAGCCCGTCCTCATCTTCATCTGGGCGCGCATACTCGCAGTCGACAAGTCCTGCCAGATGGACCTCTTGAAGGAGAATGGGTACAACTACTTCGCCCAGATCCTCGCTCCCTACCCCGTCTCAGGGCAACCACTCGTCATTCCCAACGCCAACGAGCACAGAGCAATGTGTGCCTTCATCCTCGCGATGTTGTGCCGCAACTTCCGCGCAGGGCAGCAGGCTTGCTTGACCTACAATGTGTTCGATCATTGCTTGACTCGCCTCCAAGAGAACGACTGGCTCTTACGGACGTGGTGCCTCCTCTGCATCGCACAGATGTGGGCGGACAACGATGAGGGCAAGGCCATGTGTATGGACCAGGGGCGACAGGAGCTCCTCATGGCCGCGCTGCGTAACACGTCGGTCGAAGTTCGCGCCGCTGCGCTCTACGCCTTTGGGACATTCCTTGGCGCCTCGAGCGCGCCGATCGACGCGCCGGAACCCAAGGGCGGAGGCGGTATGGGCGCCCAGCTGGGGATCAAAGAGCACCAGCAACTCGAGGTAGAGGCGGGTCTGGCGTACGCGTGCATGATGACGGTCAAGGAAGACGCAAGTCCCATGGTCCGCAAGGAGCTGGTGGTGGTCATCTCCTGCGTTGTCCGCGAGTGGCGAGGATGGTTCGTTGCGGCTGCCTGGTGCTACTATGAGCAGGAGGCAGCTCTCGCTTGCTCCAACGCCGGGTCCGAGGACGACTCGGACATTGTCTCCGAGGCGCTCGCTGCTTGGGTTGCGTCGGACGAGATTGCGCCCGAGCAGCACCAGGTCAACCTGACGTTGCTGAGCTCGTTCAAGACGCTCTTCGAGACCCTACTTGACCTCTCTGTTGACCCTCACTCCGAGGTCGCGGGTATGGCCTCCACAGTCGTCGACTACATCGTTGCTTTGCTGCTCAGTTCCGCCTTCAACCGTGTCCCTGGTACGTCGCTCAACGGCCTGAACCGTCCCAAGGTCGGGCGGTTCCCCCAACACCACGCCATTCCACAAGTACCGCAGACTCCGTCGCGGCAGATCTCGCGGTCCGATGTAGTATCCGTAGCCAGCTCGCCGAGCTCGGGGACGCTGAAGCGGAACTCGTCTGTTGCGACTGCACTGCGCAGCTTGGCGTCGATGACGGGTTTAATCCAGCCTGAGACCGTGGATCCGGCGCCCGCGCCAGCCGAGCCCGTCACTCGCACCGACGTCGAGTCTCAACAGAACGGCGCGCATTTCTACAAGTCGCCGTACCCAGACGCCAGCCACCAGCGTGTCCTGCCGGAAGGGGTGGGTGGTGGACGGGGCATGCTCGGGGCCAGCGTCCACCACTCGCTCGATCCTACGCCAGTGCAGGCCGTGTCTGTTCTGGAAGCACTGGTGGAGGAGGACATGGAGCGGTTGCGGCAGCGCCGACTGCGGGGGACGCAGGCCGGCGGCGACGCTGACGGACGTTTCTCAAACAACGGCCTGGCCCGCGCCAACGACCTTGGGATCGGCATGGTGGCGGCCGAGGTCAAGGACGACGTCGTGCCGCTGCGTAGCGGCTTCTTCGACTGGGCAGTCGAGTACTTCCGCGAGCCGCAGATGAAGGCGCCAGACAACGAGGAGCCCGGTAGCGTGACGTTCAACCAGCAAGCATGGAGGCACTTGAGGAACGAGACGCAGATCGAGCGCTCGCGCATCAACGAGGACTACGCCGCGCGGCACAGGTGGGATTACGACGCCGGGACGCTGCAGAACGACGCGTGGCCACTGCAGCTCGCGTTCCACGCGCACGACCCCCACCTCGCTGTAACGGACGATGAGGACAAGATCTGGTGAGCTTTGATCTTCTACCGAAGCTGACAGCAGCATCTGGGACTGGACGACGCGCACTAAGTTGAACAGGTTCAGCAACCAAAATATCGCCGGAAGCAGCATCTCGAGCCTGCACTTTATCAACGAGACGGCGACGAGCTTAATGCTCACGGCGTCGACTGAGGGTTCGATCCGCATCTGGCGAGACTACGAGGTACCAGGCGAGACGTCACTTGCATCGGCCTTCCGTGCTGTCAGCGACATCTTCCCTGTTGGGCACCACTCGGGCGTGTTAACCGCTTGGGAGCAGCAGAAGGGCCACCTGCTCGTCGGTGGCGACATGCGCGTCGTGCGCTTATGGGACGCGACTTACGAGCGCCACCTGCGGGATATCAGCACGCAGGCGGGCGCGAATCTGACAGCGATTTCGGCCGACGAGCCCGACGGAAACGTGTTCGTTGCGGGTTTTGGCGACGGCGTCGTACGCTTATTCGACAAGCGTCTCGAGGATGCCAGCCAGGTCGTCCTCCGCACATGGCGCAAGCACCACACCTGGATCCAGAGCGTGCACCTCCAGCGCGGTGGCCATCGCGAGCTCGTGACGGGCAGCATGAATGGCGACGTAAGGATCTGGGACGTACGCGCCCCCGATACGCCGCTGTACGAGAGCAGCGTCCAACCGCAAGGCCTGCAGGCGCTGGCCGTGCATTCCGGCGCACCTGTCATGGCAACGACCAGCGCGCCGGCCGGCAACTCGCTACGCCAAAAGCTCATCGTACAGGGCTTCCCGAACCCCGAGAAGCCGAAGACGCTCAGCCGGATCGACATTGCCCTCGCACCAAACTACGGCGGGCCGAGCCGTGCGGGCTTCATGCCCTCGGCCGCTAGTCTCGTGTTCCACCCGACCGAGATGTTGCTCGCTGCGGGCGGATACGATTCGAGCGGCACTGTCAAGCTGTATAAGTGTCGCACGCCCAGTGGACCGCTGTATGACGAGGGCGCGAGCGCAGTGAGCCGCAACGGATACCACTAGATAGATCTGTAAGTTGTGGACATATACCCTTAAGCCATCATGCATTCTCTACAGAATCTCTATTTGCAGACATCGGTGAGGGCGGTCGCGATTCCGGTCGGGAAACGGAACGCGGTGAGGGTCGCGCTGAAGCGGTCGGCGATACGTCGGATCCCGTTCTCGGCGATGGCCGCGACCGCAGCGCAGTCCGCGCGGGCGGCATCTGCCGCCGAGGAAGATACCTTGGGTGCGGTGGTCGCCAGGTCAGCGCCGAGGGCAAGCGCGGCACCACGCACGCGCACGAGCGCCTCCAACGTGCTGGGCAGCACGGCCTGGACTGACCCGTACTCGTCTTCGTCGTAGGCTGCGACACAGAACGTGGCAAGGATGTCCACGATCCGGGCGAGGCGGTCAGGCTCGGGGACCGCGGCAGCAACAGCGCGGCGGCTCCACTCGCGTCCGGCCCACGCGCTGAAACCGCCGCGCGCGAGCTTGGCGCCCGCGAGCACGGGACCGAGGAACGGTGTGCCGCCCACCCAGCGCTCGAAGGCAGGCACGTCGGCCTCGACCTTCTTCGCAACGGCGACTTCGGCAGCATGTGCGCGGTCAAGTGCCGCACGCACCGGCGCAGGCGTCGGGGCAGGCTTACCCTCCAGCACGGTGGACGCGAAGCCCTGGAGCGCACCGGGCTTGGGCACGGGCCGGAAGATGTCGCCCGCCTTGACCGGCATGCTGAGACCGTCATGCACGGGTGGGACTGGAGCGGGGGTGGCGGACGAGGAGGTGGCGGACGAGGGCTTGCGGCCCTTCGCGGCGAGAGTGGAATATGAGTCACCGAGAACGAGGAGGAGCGCGCGGAAGAGCTCGTGAACCAGGGCTGGGCGCGAGGCGTCGGCGAAGATCTCCTTCCTGCGCTTGACAGAGTGCGCAGCGCGCTGCAGCTCCACCATGGTGTGCCCGAGGTAGAAGGCATTGGTGCTCTCAAGCGCGGTGAGGAGGTACTTGTCTGCGCTGAGGGGGCTCTTCCGCGTAAAGCTCGGGAAGGGGAGGGGCTGGCAGAGGTAGTCGTTCACGACCGCGAGGGCAGGCTTAAGCGCGAACAGGCCCGCGATCTGGAGGACGAGGAGATAGTACGCTAAGCCCCAGGAGAGAGAGCCCTTCTTCGCAAAGTTGAGGGCGAAGGGGCGCAGGAATGGGAGATACGTAACGGCCATGCGCCAAACCGAGCGGCGGAGAGTGAAGTAGACGAGAGTGTAAACGGCCGTGAACTGGGCAGCGTTCGCGAGTTCCGCAATGAGAGATGACGGACCAGCAGCGAAGAGTTGCCCGAGCGCGTGCTGGATCACAACGGGGAAGGCGGCCTGGTGTCAATGGAGCACAGCAGAGGAAGGTGTGTGCCTCCAGCGACAATGGTGGCTGGGAACGTGAGTACTCACCCTCGACTGGGGCCATTTGGGCCCAACATTGCCAACCAGCACATCTCTGAGTGCGAGCAGTCCAAAGAACACAGTGTTCCCGAATACGAGGAACCAGAGCCGCTCGTTCCAGTGCCATGGGTATCGGGGCGTCGACGCGCTGCTCCACCCCAATCCACTAGATGGGTAGAGGTGGTTCTGCACGCCAGCGAAGGCGAGAGCGAAGAAGATGGCAGCCGACGCCTGCGCTGCCAGGAAAGCGAGGACCCGGTGGGAGAAGGTGCCGAACCACACAGAGAGAGCACTGGGCGAGGTGGGGAGGAGGGGCGGCGACTCGATCCACGACCGCCTGGACCGGAGGACGATGTGCGTTGTGAGGAGGTAGATGATGGGAGTGATGAAGAGGAGGCTGGAGAAGGTAAGGAGAGACGGACGCCAGCCTGCTGTTAGACATGAAGTGAAGGAGAGGATAGAAGGGGAGTGAGGGAGGAGGAGGACACACCTAACAACACTCCTGGAACGAGCAAGAAGGACACCGCTGTCACAAAGAACGCGCGGATCACGAGCTCCTGCCAACGGAACGCTAACGCTTTCTGTCATCAGCTTGGCACCACAGAAGACCGTGGACGCACTCTGTAGTGGGCGTCGATGCGCACCAGTGGCTGCTGTGAGCTAACGAACAGCACGATCAAGCTAAGGTAGAGGGGAGCTCACCGACACGGGAGCCTTGGCAGGCTGCAGCTTTGTGGACATTGTGCCGCTGCTGGGACACTTGGAGGTGTGAGATGAGTAACGACAGTGCCATCTCAAACTTCGAGGTCTGGTTGTTGTGGATGCGGGAGTATTTTGCAGAGGCTGAGCTGGCCTGCAGAGTGGAGGTTGTTGGCCAGCTTGCCAGCGCAACAACCGAGTACGGAGTGGTTACCATAGCAATATAGCAAGCTGCCTACTCTGACCGATCCAAGCTGACCGCAAGGCCACTGCAAGCGGACTTCAACTGAGTTCTAGAGTGCTCGTCCTTGGCGCTCCTCCCACACACTTCGCTGCCGCTGCTATTCTGCATCACTCTATGATTCCTACACTATCTCCAACATCACCCGACTGATCACACCGCCCAAGAATTAGTGGGCGGTGGAGAGCATGGTGTCGTAGTCGATCGCCTTGTCGACGGGCGACCAGACCTTGTCGCCGCGCTTCTTGTAGAACTCGACGACCTTGGCGGCGCGCGAGGCGACACCGTTGGGGGTGAGGTCGAACTTCTCATAGACCTTGAGGTAGGGGCCCGAAGCACCCCAGCCCTTGAGGCCGAAGGTCTCGTGGGCGTACTCGTTCCAGCCGAAGGTCGAGTAGGCCTCAACCGACATGATGGGAGCGCCGTTGGGAAGGACCGAAAGGCGGTACTCCTTCGACTGCTGGTTGAAGACCTCGAAGCAGGGAAGCGACGAGATGCGGACCTTGAGGCCCTGCTCGCGGAGCTGCTTGGCGGCGTCGACGACAATGCACACCTCGGAGCCGGTCGAGACGAGGGTGATGTCGGCGTTCTCAGCCTCCTGGAGGACGTAGCCACCCTTCGAGGCCTTCTCGAGGGTCGAGCCCTCAAGCTGGGGCAGGTTCTGGCGCGAGAGCGCGAGGGTCGAGGGAGTCTCGGCCGAGGTAAGCGCGACGGCGTAGGCAGCCGAAGTCTCGTTGCCGTCGGCAGGGCGCCAGAACATCATGTTCGGGGTAGCACGGAGCCAGGCGGCGGTCTCGACCGGCTGGTGAGTGGGGCCGTCCTCGCCGAGACCGATCGAGTCGTGGGTGGCAATGTTGAGGACGCGGAGGTTCGAGAGCGCCGAGAGGCGGACGGCACCGGCAGCGTACGAGACGAAGTTGAGGAAGGTGGCGCCGAAGGGGATGAGACCACCGTAGGCGGCGATACCGTTACAGACGGCAGTCATGCCGTGCTCACGGACACCGAAGCGGAAGTAGCGGCCCGCGTAGTCGCCGAGGCCAGTCGAAGGAGGCTGGAAGTCGACGGCGCCCTTCCAGCGGGTGAGGTTGGAACCGGTAAGGTCAGCCGAGCCACCAACGAGCTCGGGGATATGGGGAGCGATGGCGTTGAGGACGTTCTCCGAGAGCTTGCGCGAAGCAACTGCAGCGTCACCGGCCTTGAAGGTGGGAAGGTGCTTCTCCCAGCCCTCGGGGAGGCGGCCCTCGAAGCGACGGATGATCTCCGAGTGCTCGGTGGCGTACTTGCCCTTGTAGGCATCGAGGGTCTGCATCCACTCGGCCTCCTTCTGGGCACCAGCCGCGCCGGCCTTGTGGTAAAGGTCGTAGACCTCATCGGGGACGACGAAGGTTTTCTCGGGGTCGAAGCCGAACTTGATCTTGAGCTGCTTGATATCGTCGGCCTTGAGAGGAGCACCGTGGACGTCGTGGCCACCCTCCTTGAGCGAGCCGTAACCGATGGTGGTGCGGAGGACGATCATGGTGGGCTTGGTGTTGTTGTCACGAGCCTCAGCAATGGCACCGGCAATGGCGGTGAGGTCAGCGTCACCGCCCGTGACGTGGATAACCTCCCAGCCGTACGAGCGGTAGCGGGCCTCAACGTCCTCGGTGAACGAGACGTCGGTGCTGCCGTCGATGGTGATCTTGTTGTCATCGTAGATGGCGATCAGGTTACCGAGCTGCAGGTGACCGGCAAGCGACGAGGCCTCGGACGAGACACCCTCCTGGAGGCAGCCGTCACCGAGGAAGCAGTAGGTCTTGTTGGTGAAGATGGGGAAGCCGTCCTTGTTGAAGGTGGCGCCCATGTGAGCCTGGGCGATGGCAAGACCAACGGCGTTCGAGATACCTGCCCGTCAGTCACCCATTGTTGACTCGAGCCTCTCGCCCAATTTCTCCCCCGCACAACTCACCCTGACCAAGAGGGCCGGTAGTGACCTCGATGCCATCAGTGTGGTCGTTCTCGGGGTGGCCGGGAGTCTTGGAGCCGACCTGACGGAAGCTCTTCAGGTCGTCCATCGAGAGCTTGTAGCCCGCGAGGTGGAGGAGGATGTACTGGAGCGCGCAGCTGGAAAAGGTCAGTGGCTCGTTCTGGTGAAGGCAGGGAATTCTAGAAAAAAACAGTGACGCTTGGACTCACGCGTGGCCGTTGGAGAGAACGAAGCGGTCGCGGTTGGCCCACTTCGAGTCCTTGGGGTTGAAGTTGAGGAACTTGCTGAAGAGGACGTGGGCGACGGGAGCCATGCCCTGGAACGTTAGCTGGGGTCCAACAAGAGGTCCCAAGCAAACTCACCATGGGGGCACCGGGGTGACCGGAGTTGGCCTATTGTCAGTGGGTTGCACATCGAGAGGGTGCCCGAGAGCGTACCTTGGCCACAACATCCGCCGCAAGGGTACGGATGGTGCTGGGCGTTAGCTATGCTCCAAGCTCGGGGTGTGTGCGGCATTGGCCCCGCATCTTCCGGTGCACTCACTTGACGGCAACCTGGTCAGCGTCGGTGAACTGGATAGCCATGTCTAGTGTGAGTATGGAAAGCGGTTAGGTGAGCGTACTTGATGATTTTGAAGGAAGGTGAGGATGAAGGAGAAGAAGATGGACGAAGAGAGAAGATGATTAATAGGACAAGGACGGTGAGCAGCTGGGTCAGCCTGGCCAGTCTGGGGGATCCGCTGGGTCAAAGTGCCGATTTGGTTTGACCGAGTCAAGTCAACGTGCTCAAACTCCTTTACTCCACTCAACGTGTGGGATTGTGGGACTTTGGGAAGGTGGGACAAGTCCATACAAATCCAGGGACAGAAAACTAATGACACTTCAAATCGGATCTTTCATCTCCGCCCCCCACCCTCCCACTCATATGCCCCGGTTGCTCGGACCGAAGGCTGCGGCAACTACGGGCCCCTTAGCGTAATCTTTCCCCATCCCTCTGTCATTGATGTACTACGCCCCACGTTCCCGCCCTCTCAAGGCCCAGACCCCTCACCATATCAACATCATCGGTGACGTCCGCGACCCCCGTTGGCCCGCTTGTTGTCATCATGATTCACATGCTGCCAGCTGCGAACGGTCCACCATATTCAAGATCGAGATCAGATCACCGGGGCCATGTGCTTTGCCCAGTTTCTGGGTGGTCGGTGCAAGGCCACTACTCAGCCCCTCAGCCCCTCATCTGTGTGTCAAAGGCCGATGAGTGACTGAACAAGTGACTGAGGCCTGAGCGGACCCCGAATCCCGCTAACCTCTATGCGTTTGTCACCCCCCATCGGCCTGGGCCGCTTACCGCTGGCTGCTGGCTGGGGCATAAACCCGGTCTCGCGTGCTCGCACTTGCACTGTTCACTTGTTCCCTGTACAGAGTGCATGAAGAGGGATGTGTGCTATTACCGGCGGCTCGCTATCTGCTGTGTATCCGCCGATTATGCACCGCCCTGGAGATAGCGATCTGCCTCGTGACGTCCACTCGCCCTGGGCGCGGCGCTCGGCAGATCGGCAAGTGGCTGTCACATTTGTTTGTGGCATGTCGCACCTAACGCGGTGCGGCAATCAACGACTGGCTGTACAGTATGTTGCGCCATGGGAGTCACGTCGTACGAAGCTGTGAATAGGGCGCAGGCCGCACAGCCCAGCGTCGCACAGCCCAGAGCCGCAGAGCCTCACTTTGCCACATAATCGCACACTCCCACTATCCCACCCGCGTTGACAGCGTACGGCAGTGACCCATGAGTCCATGGACCATGGCCGATGATCCAGGCATGGCCCAATGTAAGAAGTCCAGCGGGGCAATGTCCGCTCCGGCCCGGATTCCGGCGCGGAAATCGCTATTCAACCGCAGGAGACATCCACATTATCGGCAGCCTGACGCACTAATCATTTCCACGTTAATATCACGTGACCAACGCGAAGTCAGACTCACTCCTCCACTTTCCATCACTACACCAAATCAACATCACCCACTCCGCATCCACCATGGGCCGGTCACGTACGTCTCTTCCCCACTCAATCTAACTCCAGACGCGAAGAACACGACAACTCAAGCCAACCTCTCATACTATGAGCGCCTGAAACTCAAGCAATCGACCGCAGCCCGCCGGTTGGGGCAAGAGAGCTTCAAGCCCCTCGACGCGTGTAATCTGTGCCTCTCGCGCGCGACGGATCCGGTCGCCTGCGGGACGGCCCATATCTTCTGTCGGGAATGTGCTCTCTCGGATCTGCTGCAACAAAAGGCTTCGATTGAGGCACAAAAGTCCCAACTCCGGGCATGGGAGGATGACGACGCCCAGAAACGCCGTGATGCGAGGGATGCCGCGCGCGCGCGCGTCCTCGCTGACTTTGAACGCGGGATGGGACTTGCTGGTGGACGAGGTTCTAAAGTTTCTTCCTCGGCAACAGCGGCGGTCGGGGAGAAGTTCAGGTTGGACGAGGACGCCATCGAATCCGTCGCGCTGGAGGCCGAGGAACGCGCCACCGCCGCTATAGAGGCTGAGGCTGGCGAGGCGCGGAAGGCCAAGATCGCTGCATTTTGGTTGCCCGCCAACACACCATCCGCTCCTCTCGGCCCATTGAAGCAGGTCAAGCTCCAGACGCTGTGTCATGTCGGCGGGGAGGGGAAGGCACACCCCATCTCGCTCAAGGGCCTGCTACCCGTCATTCTCAAGTATCCGCCAGGGGGGAAGTTGCCGACTTGCCCGTCGTGTCAGCGCGATCTGAGCAATGCGTCAGGAGCTGTGTTGCTCACATCGCGCGAGCCGGCCTCCCCTCTGGGGGGTAAGGAGGAGAACGGCGATGGGCCGCGTAAGAAGGCACGGAAGGAGAAGAAGGAGAAGCTTGCGCCAGCTGTGTGCGGACACGTCGTGTGCAAGACTTGCGCGGATACGGTCGTCAAGCCCACCGGAAGGTGCTGCGTGTGTGAGGCCAAGGTCGGCACAGGGGATATGCTCCCCCTGGGGTCTGAGGGTGAGTTTGACGTCGTAGCACTCAACTGACAGCAGGGACGGGGTATGCCGCATCGGGAGGCGCTGAGGTCAAGGCGAGCCGCGCTGTCGTGTTCCGTGTGTAGAGTATGTATCCACTATGTTGTGGTCATTCTCTGGTGGAAGTGCGGGAACATCTTCGGAGAATCTGGGTGCGGTGGCCTCAGACTCGTAGAGGTGTGGCAGTTTCCGCCAAATGCTTGCGCGTGGCATCGTCATCATGAACCGCACCTCGGTAGACGCCGGCTGCACACAATGCCTTGAACTCCGGCCTCCTCCGCAGCAAGCGGAGATGAGTTGCTTCCCTGGAAAAAGGTCGCTCTCACACCTCCTCGCACCTCCTCGCCCACAGTCCCTGGCGGGGAAAAACAACTGCAAGATCGCCTCTGCTTTCTCTTATACACTAGGAGGGAGTCGAACCCCCGCCGAACGCATGGCAAGCGTCCATGATACCGTTTCACCACTAGTGTTCGCTGAAAATTGTTTTGAGAAGATGCAGAAGAAGTGTGGGGATTGGGTTTTTGGGCCGAACGGGGTTGTGTATGTATGTCGGATTCCATATATGCGTGGTACGCGTTGAGGAAGGTGAACAATGTGATTGTGGATGTCAGGTTGCTAACGGACATGGATGGTAATCGAGTATAGATATCAGGATCAGAAGGTATGCGCAGTCATAATCACCCATGGTCTTGTCCCAGATCGACGTTCTCGGTGGATCCGGAAGGGTGTCAATCCTGGACGGGTGCACACCTGTGGCTGGAAGCTGGCGATGAACGCTAGGCTCCAGTCCACGCAGAGTCATTAGCCTGTATGGGCTGGGATGTCTCGAGAGCAGTCAACCAATATCATCGAGCCGTGGCATTTATCTCGTCTTCGTCTTCCACCTCGCAACTCAAAGCCAGTCTACATGAACCAGATTCATCACACCGCCCACTCGCCATATACGATCCGTCCATCAAGAATCGTCGCCCGAACCTTCGTACGCAACATCTCATCCTCCTCAACCTCCATAAGGTCATCATCCCAAAGCACGGCGTCGAAGCGCATACCCTTCGTCAAGCTCCCCGTATCCTCTGAGAACGCAGCAAATGCCGCATCGGCCGTAAACCCACGCAGTGCCTCGACCCGGGTAAGCTTCTCGTTAGGGTACCATCCCCCGGATCCGTGCGGACTAGTTCCGTCCTCGGCCCGCCGGGTTACGGCTGCATAGAACCCCTTGAGCGGGTCGGGGGACTCGACGGGGAAGTCGGAGCCCAGAGCGATACGGCCGCCCGAGTCGAGGTACGTCCGCCAGGCGTAGGCTCCTTTTATGCGGTCCGGCCCGAGGCGGGATTCGGCGTACCACATCTGCTGTCAGTCGCGAAGGGAGCGCCAGCGAACTGGCGACAGGGCAACGCCGAGGCAGCCCACTCCAGAGAGGCGCTGCCGACCTGAGGCTATCCACTCACGTCACTCGTCGCATGCGTTGGCTGGTAGCTCCCGATCACGCCGAGGGCCGCCGCGCGCTTGATGTCATCCTGTGTGAAGATCTGGGCGTGCTCGATGCGCAGGCGGCGTGCGCGTCCCGCCTCCTTGTCGTCCCCAATCGCGGCCTCGATCGCATCGAGCACGACATGGTTCGCCTTGTCCCCGATGCAGTGGACGTTGACCTGCCATCCCTGGGGTTAGCTTATCCGTTCGCGTTAGCTACACCGTCTCCCTGCCTGCAGCTTGTCCAGGCTGCAGCCGCTCACCTCGTCATAGTACTTCTTGATGAGTGGCGCCCAAACATGGTCCTGGGTGAGGAGGAACCCTCGCCATCCCTCGGCGTCGGAGTAATCTTCCAACAGTGCCGCGCCGCGGCTCCCCAAAGCCCCATCACCAAACAGCTTGACCGACTGGAGCGTCCACCGTCCGTCCTGCAATCCCGTGACACGCTCGACTTGGTTGCCGCAATACACGTCGCGCGGTTCGGGACAAAGCAGCATAGTGTAGAACCGGAGGCGGAGCTTGTCCTCCTCCGCCATGCGCCTGAAGAATGCCAGGTCGTCGGGGACCAACCCAGCATCATGGATACCCGTCAATCCGAGCGAGAGGGCATCACGCATCGCAACCTCGAGGTTCGCCTCGCGTTGGGTGTCCGTCATGGGCGGCATAACGCGGCCGACGTATTCCCGAATCGCGTTGTCCAAGAATACTCCTGTTGGGCGGCCCTCACTGTCCCGAATAACTTGGCCGCCCTCAATGTCCTCCTGTGGAATCGGGCCGATCGCCTCAAGTACAGCGGAAGATACCCATGCCGCATGCAAGTCTGTCCGGTGGAGAACGATATGCAGTCCCTGAAGAGTGGGGGTATCAAGGTCGTTGGCGATCGCGTATTCCTTACCAGGCCAAAGTTCCTGGTCCCAAGCCTGTCCGACGACCCAATTCTGGTCATCGAAGCTCGCCCTCCCCCGACTCTGGACGTAGGCTTCGGTGCGTCTCACAACCTCTCCAACACTGCCGGAACCCAGGAGCTGGAGGTGTCGGCTAGCCCCATATTCGAGGGGGTGGGCGTGGGCATCAGTGAAGCCGGGTGTAAGACTATGCCCTGGGGGGAGGTAGAGGATCCGGATACCGCTGGTTTTGCGAACGGCCTCGGGAGCGGATTTGGGCACCGGCGTGCTGCTGGATCCTTTCTCGCCGTACGCGCGCCGCACGGCTTGCAGGCTACCAGTCTCGCGTACCCGCTTGCCCTCGACCACGACGCATTGTACAGCGCCGACACCGCCCTCGACTGGGACAGTGTACACTTTCTTGCCCTCGCGCGAGCACACCGCGTACCATCCGGGCAGGGGTTTGTCTCCACCGTCGGCCGTCCACGGGGCTTGGGACTTGGTGAGGCCGTTGCGTTTCGCGTACAGGACCAGGAAGGCTAGGAGGACGACACTGATCGCCCAGTGGGCGCTGCGGGTTGGACGCTTGGGCGGGCGTGCCGCGCGGTCGTACTTTGGTGCTTGTGCAGCAGCTGCTGCGGCTGCCGTCTTGCGCTGCCGGACCTCGGACATGATTGCTACTTGGAAGTGGGCAGCTAGAAGCAAGTTCCAGTTCTTGGAACGTAAGGCGCGTCGGTTGGAGCCACACTTTGCCGGACCCGTACACGTGACATACTCTCCCACGGAAGCATTATAAATGCTGTAGAGATTGAGCATTGTGCGCCACTGGAATTGGTTCCGCCGGTCGCTTGAACACATGCAAGCACCGCACCGTCACCCATTTCAAGCACTTCACCTCCCTTCCCTCATCTGATCCATCCATCCACCATGTCCGACTTTGACCACGACCTCTACGGTGACCTCGACCTCGAGGACCTCGACGCGACCCAGCTCGACGAGGAGCTCGTCGACCCGGACACGCTTGATGCTCCGGAGCCGCCCGCCCCCATGCCGGACTCTCGGGATGTCGCGTCCAGCTCTGGGGCGAGCGATGCTGTTCCGGCCTTTGACGCACATGCAGCTGCTCGCCCACACCATATTCCGCAGGGTATCGACCGCATGAAGCCCAGCGACATGCCTGACGAGGGGTTAGTTTTGTTTGGTATTGTTTAGAGCGCTAGGGCGCACGTAGGTTCCAACAACTGGTGTAGTTGCCAATTGGACAAGACGAGAGAAAACTAGAGGGCAAACAAAGCCCATAGCTAGAGCCAGAATGGCTAGAATGGCGCCGCGCTAGGCGTGAGCGTGATAGACCCTCCATACCCATACCCGTACCCATACCGCAGACCATATACTGATACTACTCCATGCACGCGGGTGCCGCCAACCCGTCCTCCTCCTCCTCCGTCCTCCTGACATGATCACCTACACTCTGCAGCAAGATGTTTATCGGCGGCCTCAACTGGGAGACGACAGATGGTAAGGCCTGGACAAGGCATCACATGACTGACTCGGCAGAGGGCCTGCGCGCGTACTTTATCCAGTTTGGCGAAATTGAGCAGTGCACCATTATGCGTGACCCGACAGGTCGGTCGCGCGGGTTTGCCTTCCTCACCTTCCGTGACACAGCCAGTGTGACCAAGGTTCTTGAGCAGAACCACCAACTCGATGGCAAGATGGTGGGCCTTGAATTTAGGGTATGCTGACGTAGATTGACCCGAAGCGTGCGATCCCTCGTGCGGAGCACGAGCGTACAGCCAAGGTGTTTGTCGGTGGTCTCGCTGCCTCCGTTACGAGCGAGAGTCTCAAGATCTTCCTCGGGCGGTTCGGCAAGGTCATGGACGCGACGGTCATGTTTGACCGCCTGAATGGGCGTAGCAAGGGCTTTGCATTTGCGACGTTTGCGGAAGAGGCGGGCGTCGATAACGCCATGCAGCACTCTGGAATTGAGCTCGAGGGCCGCGCTATCGAGATCAAGAAGGCGCAGCCCCGTGGCGCAGGTACCCAGGTCAAGGCCTTTACTGCGCCTGGTGGGGCGCGGACTTCGGGCTTCAACGCTACTTCCAACGTCGAGTTTGGCATGGGGTTCGACCCTAGCGCCATGGCTATGATGTACAACAACATGGCAAAGGGACAGACCATGGGGATGGGCGGGGGGTTTGACCCAAACGCCATGGCCATGATGTACACCAACATGATGAAGAGTGAGTAGAGTCCGCGCAGCGAACGAGCTAGCAGCAGGGAGAGATGGAGCTCACACCAGACATGGGCATGAATGGCGGCGCGCCCGCTATCAACCCCAACATGGCACGGGGGATGGGTGGGATGGGTGGCGGCATGGCCATGGGGAACATGATGGGAGGTATGGGGAACATGATGGGGGGGATGGGTGAGTAACGTCTACGAGGGATGAGCTGACATCAGGCATGGGAATGGGGATGGGCGGCATGGGTGGCGGCATGGGCGGAATGGCGATGGGCGCTGGAGCTGGTGCCATGGGCGGCAGCCGCGTGAGTGCTTTTGTCTTCTGATGTTCCCTCCGCCAGACACTAATCCCAGGGCGGCCGCCAGCCCCCGAACGCACCCCGCGGCCCCGCGGCCATGCGCAACACTGGCGTGCCGAGCGGCATGGCGCAGCCGATGGCACAGAGCGGCAGCGGAAACGGTAGCTCGCACGGCGGCACGGGCTCGGGTCCTCAGCGCTACTCGACGCAGGGCCAGCAACGCGCCAAGCCGTACTAGGCTCCCCATCGCCCGACGCATTGTTTCTTCCTTATGCTGTAGAGTAGCTGTACGATGAAGTGTCTCGAGAAGAAGTGCAGCAGCTTCCATATCACTAACAGGCGAGCACAAACAAACCACTCATCGAAACAATTATACCTCAAAAGATACAAAGCTATAGTGTCCACATGAACATGTACATAGAGGAGGGAGGGGTCCTTGCGTTCGCCACCTTGGCGGCATGAGCCAAAGTGACGCTCACAAGCGGTGCCCAGGGACGAGCGAGAAGATGATGGTGAAAATCGCAGTGAGGAGGATGGCAAGGGCCTCAATCCACAGGCCTCGTAAGAGGAGGAGCTTGCGCACATACCCCTCCCCGACCGTGATGAAGCGGAATGGCACCGTCTCTGACTGGGAGAAGAGGGCGAGCAACGGCGAGAGCGAGTAGTACGCCGCGACAAGGAGGTTGAATGCGAAAAAGTACGGGATGATGATGTAAAGCCGGCGCGCGTTGGGACTCCAGTCAAGGAAGACAAACGTGAACGAGAGCGTGAACGCACCCCAGAGGATGACTAAGCCGACGATCAGGCGGAGTAGGGCGGAGGTCGGCGTGAGGTTGCCAAAAGCCTTGGCGCGGAGGAAGCGGGGGAACGCGTCCTGCTCGAGTGCGCGGAAGATGTAGATCTTCTGCGCGTGGAAGAGGTCGGGAATGAGGGGCGAGATTTTGCCATCAGTCGACACGGGGACGTTGGTGAGCCGCAGAGCGGGGGGAAGGTAGATCTCGTGCTCGGCGCCAGGGAGAAGATAGCGAAGATATATACGCTCGGCGCTCTCTGCGAGCGCGTTCTTCTCTATAGCGCGGTCGCGAGAGAATATTGTCGGAGCGCGGAGCTGGCTGTGGCGGCCCTTACCCCAGTCTCTAATGCTGCCGCGGACGTTCTCGATTGCCGATCGCGTGCTGTGGATCGATCCAGCGCGGCCGCGCCCAGTCCCACGTAAGCTCGGCGTGCTCTGACGGTGCGCTTCGTGGTACGCGTGCTCGGCGTCCTTACTCGTCCCAACTCCCGGGTGCGACGACCGCTGCAGTTCCGAACTACGGCGGGCGGCGGGTAACGTCTCGCGGCTGGCAAGGTCGAGGAGCGGCGCCATGTACGAGCCGTTCTCACGAACATAGGTGGCAAACTCGGGCCAGTCGTCATCAACCGACCGCCCGCTCCGCTTCAGGTCCTTGAAGTACGCCTTGCACAGGTTCTCGTGCTGCTGGACGTCGAGCCAAAAGTCGAGCGCGTCCTCGGATGATTCGCGCTGGAGGAAGATCTGGGGTCAGCGGCGCGTGATGAAGGACTGACGTAGAAGCAGAAGAGGTCTAACGGGGCGCGGGTGCGGCGGTCCAGCACCTCTTGCAGCGTCGGCAGACGCTTGAGGTTGAGGTAACGAGACCCGCGCTTGCCCTTGCCCGTGCCCGACGGCTGGAGAGCGGTCGGAGTGAGGTCGTATTCTGGTCCGCCAGCAGCGGGAGCCTTCTCGTTGTGGTACTGCATTGTTCCGGAAGGCGGGTGGGGGTGATGGGGGGTGATGGAGGGTAGGAGAATGGGATGTTGGGTTCCGCCCTATGGTGAGGGGGGTTCGTTTAACAGGTAAAGACAGACGAGAGAGGGTGAATGGCGAGGAAGGCGATGTGGATGGCGAGGAGGCGAGAAGAATAGGTGGTTCGTGACACGATTGCTTTGCTTGTCTTACCTGACACCCATCCACCCCTGCCCTTTGGCCTTCCCGCAATTACCCTTCCCAACCTAACTGCAGATACCGCCAGCCTTCGTTGATACCGTCGCGTGGTCGACGAATCCCATTAATATTCCCACGTCATTCTTATACGGAGTTATATCCAATCTCCACCAAACCCTGCGACGGTTCCATGGATTGCTGCGTGCCCTGGCGATCCGCCAGCGATCTGGAGGCGCTAACTCGAGGTCTGAACCGACGCTAGCTTCCATGTGCGGCGCCGGGCACTAAGCACAAGCCCTCCAGTACACTGCACGTGCCCGCCACTTGTCTCTTGTGGCTGCGTGCTGCGGACTGCACACAGCGCGCAACGCAAGGTGCTATGCATGGATCATGTCTGTTCTCGACCCACGCCTCGACGCCACACAGTGTCGCGTCAAAGCCTTGCTGTGCACAGACGCGGGCCGGAAATCGGGAGACGTGGTTCAAGGATCCGAGGAAGTAAAGATGGCCAGATGGAAGGGGAAAGGCGCCCCTCTGTTTCAGCGCCTTGGCAATGTTTACGCGTCCACCATTCCTCGTTCTCTGCTCCCGCCCATGTCACTGCGTCATTCGCCATGTCCACTGGAATCCTTGGGAGGAAGAGAATAAGAACAAGGCCTTGACACAACCTTCGACGCGCAGAAGGCACGTCGCATTTGCCCCTCACACTTCCCAGATCACAGATTAGAGGCACGGTTTGGCTTATCCACGGCCGTGTGCGGGTTTGTTGGTGTGGGGGAATTGCTTGTCAGCAACCGCGTGTCAAAATGGTCAGCGCGCGGGCAATTACGACGGCGGAGCGGACGTGGTTCGGCTGGATGCTCAGGGTTCATTTAAACCTTAGGCATGCGGCCCGAGGCCAGGGGAAGGGTGACGTCGGTCAAGAGATTTTGGCTGGACACTTGCGCAACGGGGCGTAAATGATACCTTGCATTAGGGATACAGGGATAATCTAGCCACAAACATTCTAATGATTCCTAATGAATGACGCACCACTCTCATCACAGCGGGTCCGAATCAGAGACAGTCCAATATGACAACCACCAGCCGCAGAGACCGGGGTAACAGTGTCTGTTTCGGAAACATGTTGTGCCCAGCGCACTGTTTTTGTAGAAGCGGAGGCGGGGCAAGTGAGTCCCGCATCGTTACTGATTACCTGCTGTCATGCGGGATGATATGGTCGAGGAAGCTGAAGGGGACTGGTCGTGTCGTGCCCAAGAATTTATGGAGGGTATGTGGTTGAAGCTTTGAAGGGTCCCTCTTAGTTCAGGGTAAAGCTTTGTCAACTTGTTCATGCAATTGCAAAGGCAGGGGAGGGGAGGGGAGGGAGGGGTATATGCTCAAGCTAGCAAGGAAGGCCGGTGTTGAGCTGGCAGTCAAAAGTAAAGGAGGACCGAGGGCCGAGGTCCGAGGGAAGAAGTTTGGATTCAAACGCCCTCTTGACGCCTTTGAAGCCTCTGACGCCTATACGCCAATGACCCCTATACGTCAATGAATTCTCTCTCTCTCTCGGCCGCCGTCACTGCGTCCGGGTCCCGGGTCCTTCCTCAATTTCCCCTACCCCTAGACACCCCAGTCGGTCTGCAACACAAGCCGTCGGCCATGCATGCATACTTGCTCATCACTCCAAGTTGCTTTCTCATCGTCCGTCATCATTTCTCAAACACCTTACTCTGTCGCGTCCGACCGCACCAACCGCACCGATCGGGACTGTGGGGCATAGCACAGCACAGGAGCACACGTAATCACGGCTCTTCAGTTTGGTTCAACATTGTGGCTTAGGCTACATCGTCTTAGACCCGCCTCAAACCCACCACGCTCCACGACCAGACACCATACCATACCAACTGTGACGTCCACGAGTCTCCAGGTTTAGTTGGTTACTGCAATCGACAATCACCCATCAAACCCCTTACCATCATCGCCATTCCTTCTTCCTTTCTCACCTACCCATACTGTGACCACTCGCGTCCTTCGTTCTTGTCCATTAAATCATCACAAAGGAGGGCTCCGACAACCCCGCCCACATCACCTCGCGCCTCCTCACTCCATTCTCACCTCGCAACGACGCGTTCGCCCACTTACTTCTCAGCCTCGACTCTACGTTTTCCCGCCTCAAGTTCTTGTGCCCCACACGTTCAACCCGCTAGGCTGGTCGACGACGTAGGGGTTCGCCTCCCTTCTAACCATACCCACCACATCCCCCGCCCAACATATCTCCTCCCAAGGAACAACCGCTCGCCATGCCTGGCTCGGCGTCGGGCGCACCATTAGTGCCTCGCCGTCGGAAGCGGCGGTCAAACAAAGACTCGTGGTGGACGCGCCATATCGCCAAACCTCTGAGCGTGCTCAATCCCGCGACCCTCATGGCCAGGAGACGAAAGCCGTCTACGCCTCGCTCGATCTTTATCAACGAGAAGCTACCAGAGGACTACTTTGACAAGAAAGGACGGCCGCTCAAGAGCAAGGTCTTCACCACCAACCAGAACATTACGTCCAAGTACACGATCCTCACGTTCTTGCCACGCAACCTCCTCGAGCAGTTCCGCCGCGTTGCCAACATCTTCTTCCTCTTCATCAACGTCCTTCAGTTCTTCCCCAAGTTCTCAACCATCTCGCCGGGTCTCGTCATTTTGCCGCTGATCGTCGTCCTGCTCATCACCGCACTCAAGGATGGTTACGAGGACGTCAAACGCCACCAGGCCGACCGCAAGGTCAACCACTCGGTTGTACATGTGCTCGCCGGCGGCGACGGCCAATATGTCAATGTCAACCCCATGGAGGGCAAGGCCAAGACGTTTGTGCGTGGCATCCCGTTGCCGAAGCGCAAGAGCAAGAAGGCAAAGTCTGCAGAGATGAAAGCCAACGCCGATCTCCTCAAGAGCCACAACGAGAACGACCTCGAGCGCCAACACACCATCCGTTCCCACGTTTCGACCTGGGACAACGATCCCGAGGCCGGCGATAACCCCAAGGAGCTCGGTTGGCAGCGCACCGTCTGGGAAGACGTCAAGGTCGGCGACATTGTCAAGATTTACGACAATGAGCCTATCTGTGCCGGTGAGTTCACGCGGTGGCGAGGCGAGTCGAGGTGTGGGACCACTTCTGCCGCTGGGCGGTATGTGTATTTACCTCGATTTGCGGCCTTTGCTTGCGTCACTGTCCAGCTAAGCCCATACATTACAGCTAACGCCCCTCAGACATTATCGTCTGCGCCTCCTCCGAAGAGGAGGACGTATGTTACATCGAAACCAAGGGTCTGGACGGCGAAACCAACCTCAAGTCGCGCCACGCCGTTCCCGGCATCTCCCACCTCGATTCCGTCCAGGCATGCGCGACGACGCAGATGCGCATCGATATGGAGGCTGCTGAGGTGAACATGTACCGCCTAAACGGCGCGATCGTTCTTCCCGGCGAGGGAGGTGATGTCACGCACCCCGTGACGCTCGACACCTGTTTGCTTCGTGGATGCGCTCTCCGCAACACGGGCTGGGTTATCGGCATTGTTGCGTTTACCGGCGATGACACCAAGATCATTCAGAACTCGGGCAGCGCTCCCAGCAAGCGTTCCCGCGTGGAGCGCCAGATGAACCCTCAGGTCCTGTTCAACCTTCTCGTCCTTGGCATCATTGCGATGATCTGCTCTGTTATTGCCCACGTTCTTGAGCAGCAGTGGACGCCACAGGGCGCTTATTGGATGCTCTATAACGACACATCCCAGGACAACCCGAACATCAACGGCCTCTGGACGTTCTTCAACGCGCTGATTACGTTCCAGAACATCATCCCTATCTCACTTTACCTCTCGATCGAGTTTGTGCGCACTGTCCAAGCGTTATTCATCTTCTGGGACCACCAGATGCAGTACTTCAAGAACGGCCAGAAGATCCGCACCACGGCCCGCTCCTGGAACCTCTCCGATGATCTCGGCCAGGTCGAGTACATCTTCTCGGACAAGACTGGCACCCTTACACAGAACGTCATGGTCTTCCGCCAGTGCTCGGTTGGGGGCAAGATCTACTATGGTGACGAGCCGGAGGTCACTGCTCCGGCTAAGAAAGCCAAGCCTGTCGAGGACACCATGAGCAGCTCCGACGACAACTCGAACTCTACGGGTGACGCAGCGAGTATCAGGAGAGCTGAAGCCGTCGAGATCCCGCCATTCCACGACCGGACTTTAACCGCGGACTTGAACGATCTCGACTCTGAGCAGTCGCGCATTTTGCACGGCTTCTTTGTCGTCCTTGGTCTCTGCCACACGGCTCTCGCGTCCGAGTCCGAGAGCGGACAGATCACGTACAAGGCCCAGTCGCCGGACGAGGCGGCCCTTGTTCAGAGCGCTGCCGACGTCGGCTTCGTCTTCCTTGGTCGTGACCGCAACATCCTCCGCCTCAAGACTCCTTACGCAGAGCAGCCCGACGAGTACGAGCTGCTCAACGTGCTCGAGTTCAACTCGACTCGCAAGCGCATGTCAGTCATTGTGCGCAAGTGTGACGACCAGGGCATGATCCTCCTCCTTACAAAGGGCGCGGACAACATCATCTTCGACCTCCTCAGCAAGAACGTCGAGTCGCAGGTCGCGCTGCGCGAGAAGACGGACAAGGATCTCCAGGTGTTCGCCAGCGAGGGTCTCCGTACCCTCTGTCTCGCGTACCGCGTCCTTGAACCCGCCGAGTACGAGACATGGGCCAAGGAGTACCATGAGGCAGAGGTCGCCCTCACCGATCGTGAGGAGAAGATGGAGGATGTCATGGCCCACATTGAGACCAATTTGCAGTTGCTGGGTGCGACTGCCATCGAGGACAAGCTCCAGGACGGCGTTCCTGAGACCATTGCGGACCTCAAGCGCGCCGGCATCAACATCTGGGTTGCTACGGGTGACAAGCTCGAGACCGCGGTTGCCATCGGTTACACGACCAACCTTCTCACCGCCAACTCCAACCTCATTATTATCCGTGAGGGCACCCATTCCATCCATGACCAACTGCGCGACTCGTTAGGAGGGTTCTTCGGCGACGACCTGCGGCGCTCCACGTCCCTCACACATCTCGAGACCCGGCATTCGACCCAGCTCCGCCGCGTTAACACTGGCGTCCAGTCGCTCGTTGGCGATGACAACGGCTACCGGCCCGGCGGCTTCTCGCTTGTCATCGAGGGCTCGGCTCTGGCCCAGATCTTCAACGACGACGAGAACGAGGACTTGCTCATCCAGCTGGCTCTCAAGTGCAACACCGTCATCTGCTGTCGTGTCTCGCCTCTGCAAAAGGCCCAGATTGTCAGACTCATCAAGGACAGCCTCGGCGTCATGTGTCTCGCCGTTGGCGACGGTGCAAACGACGTCTCGATGATCCAGGCTGCTGACGTCGGTGTCGGTATCTCGGGCGAGGAGGGCCTGCAGGCTGTCAACTCGGCAGACTATGCGACCGGCCAGTTCCGCTTCCTCAAGCGGCTTCTCCTCGTTCACGGCCACTGGTCGTACTTCCGCAACGGCACCATGATTGTCAACTTCTTCTACAAGAACATTATCGGTATCGGCATCCTGTTCTGGTACATGTTCTTCTGTGGATGGTCCACCACCTTCGTCTACGCTTACGTCTACTTGCTGTTCTGGAACGTCTTCTGGACACTGTGTCCCGTCATTGCCATTGGTGTTTTCGACCGCAACGCAGACGACGTCGACCTCATGGCTCTCCCAGAACTCTACCGCTACTCGCGGGAGCACAAGTACTACAACTGGCCCCGTTTTCTGTACTACCTCTTCGAGGGTGTGTACCAGACGGCGGTCGGCTATTTCTTTATCCACTACGCATACGTGACGACAACGACCCGCGGTGATGGCTGGGAAGTTTACAAGGACGAGATGTCGACGACGATGGCTGTTGCGGCCGTCATGTACGCCAACCTGTTCTCTGGCCTGAACATCGATGCCTGGAGCTGGTGGGTCGTGTTCGCCGTGTGGGTCGGCCCCTTCCTCATTTGGGTCTTCACGCCCATCTACTCCGTCGTCCCGCCGACCACCTACTTTTCCGGCGTCTACGGCAACGACATCTTCTTATTCCGCTCCGCAGCTTTCTGGTTCGGGTGGCCGTTCGTCACGATCATGGCCCTGATGCCCCGGTACCTCATCAAGTTTGCAAAGCAGAACATCTTCCCAAACGACATCGACATCATGCGCCTTGTCCGCAAGTACCAGCCTAACGTCGACCCCTTCACAGACCCCATGCTTGGCGGCCTCCTCGACCGCTCGCGCGACAATGATAACATGTCAATCGGCCGTGTGCAGTCGAACGCCCACTTGGCGAGCAGGACCAGCATCGTGCTCGAGGAGCTCACTGCTCCCACCGAGTACGTTCCCGCTACGGAGTACCCCCCGCGCCAGAGCACCGAGTATATCGGTCGCCCAAGTATCGACTCGATCCACAGCCGACCCGGACGACCCAGTATCGACTCGAGCCGCGTACGGCCCAGCTTGGAGTCGCACGGTCGCCCAAGCTTCCAGAGCACGCGTCTGGGTATGGTCGGAGGCATCCGTGGATCGCAAGTCGACAGTGAGTACAGTCAACACCTTGTTGCAGCAGCTGACAGCAGTGGCTACGGGCCTCACTCGCGAGGCGTCGCGTGGCTTCGGTTTCGACGTGGAAGAGGGTGGCGTAGCCGTGAGTCAACTCCACTCAAACCCGCTGACTCCAGATTAAGCGCATGCAGTCGAGTCTCTCACAGCAGTCGGCCGGCAATCAGCGCTACACGCTGCGCCGACTGGCCGTCCATAACCGCCAGAACAACCCCACCGCGCCATCGCCAAACAGAGCGTTCAAGTCGCTGCGCAACCGCGCGGGCTCCATCCTGCGCGGCCGCAACCGCTCGTCAACCGTCAACACGAGTGCATCAACACAAGTGAGCGGAGACGATTTGCCACAACCCCTGGTAGCGTCCCCGCCGCGCTCGCCATAGAATTGTCACTGTACAGTTTAGTGTCCTTGGGATCGCTTAGATCATATGCATGCCTACGATATAATCTGCACTGTCTGTTGCCACCCGTCGCTCTAGAAAGATCTGGAAACGTGCGTTGATGTTGGATGTGTGAGAGTGCACTGTCGGAGAGCACGTTCGTGGCCACTCTACTGGATCAGATGAGCATTTGTGATGAACAGCGCTTTGAAGTAGATGATCTCACCGCGCTTTCCATATCCAGTTTTGAAAGCTGCTATCCATGTTGCGTACCGAAAATACGACATCTGGGATGGGATTGAACCTATGTTTCAAGTTCACCGACTACAGCATAGTCCATTCTTGAATAAGGACAATGCTGTGGGAGCCCATTCTAGATGCATCCTGACAGCGTAGTTCACCAAATTCCTTTAAGGGTTCTGCACCACCTTCACCACCGTATCACCCACAGTGCCGTATGCCCATGGATGCACCAGTTATCAACCAGGTCCAAGGCCAACCCATACATCCAATCCTATGACTCCTCGAGCTCAACCTCAGCCCGTCGAGCCCAAGCCAGCGCCTCCCACCCCTCCTCGTCCCACGGACGCAGCATAATCGCGCGCTGGAGATTCTGCATCCCGCTCTCGCCTTCGAGGGTAAGAGCAATGCCGCGCATAGAGTTGGCCCGGGCCGCCTCCAAAACCCGCCCATCGGAGGTACGTTGGAGCAGTGCAATCGCGGGCTCGGTCTTGCCCGCCGCGACGTACGCCGCTGCAAGGCGGTTACGGGATACAGGGTCCCAAGGCGTCGAGGCGGCCGAGGCTTCCAGGCTCGCGATGGCGCCGTCCTCGCTTCCATTCGCTAGGGCTGCTGCTGCGAGCACAGCGTCCGCTGTACGTTGAGGATCCTGTGCCCGTTGCTCGGGGGTTGGGTTGGCGAGCTCGGCCAGCGCAGCGTCTAGCAGGTCCGCGTCGGACGAGGCGAGGGCGGCTGCGCCAAGAGCTGCGATGACCTTGAGCGAAGGGCGCTCGTGTTCCAGCCTGCTGTCAGTTTACTGAAGAGAGAAAATAAACTCACGATTCCATGAGCTGCGTCTTGGTTGCCTCCGCGGCATCCTCTCCTCCAACCGACCACAGCGTACGCGCGAACAGCACGGCGATCTCGTCAGTGAGCGCATCATCGTTCTTCGCGGCGTCCAGGGCTGCCTGGAAGCCCTCGAGCGAAGCGTTGAGGTCGCCCAACCAGAAGTGGGCGAGAGCCGCGCCGAGGCGCGCCTGTGCGAGCTGGCGCGTCACACGCTCCTCGGAAGAGGCCGCCGCCAGTTCGGCCGCGTCGTTGAATGCGCTCAGGGCCGCGTCGTACTTGCCCGCCGCGAGGCGGACGCGAGCGAGGTTCAGCAGTGCAGTCGCGTAGTTCTCCTCAATTTGGGCACTTTCGGAGCGCTCAAATTCGTCCTCCAGCAGCTTGGTCGCGTCCTCGAGCACAGCGACGGCCTGGTCTGTAAGGCCCAGGCGCTCTGAGACGAGTGCCTGGAGGTGCTTTGCTTCCGCGTCATCGGGGTGCGCAGCGACGTAGCACGCGAGTGCGAACGCGGCTTGCTGGAGAGGCGTCGTGTCCCGCGCATGCGGGGTCAGGAACGGTCCGAAGGCGCCAAGCGCGAGCGCCAGGTCCGCTTCCAGCAGGCTGCCGGCTGAGAGTGTAGCCGAGTGCGCAAACAGGCCTGCCGAGGCGTGGTGCTGCCCGTCTCTCTGGGCGAGGATCGCCTGTCCGAACCACGCACGCGCACAGTCCGGGTCGAGCGTCTGTGCCTTGAGGAAGCACTGGTTTGCCAGCTCGCGGTCGTCGGCACGCATGTACAGGAAGCCGAGATTGGTCCACACTTCGGGGTCCTTGGCGTACAGCTCGAGCGAGACGACAAACGCATGCTGCGCGAGCTGCTGGCCCGCCGCCGAGCAGATCACCCCGAGAGCGTTCCACAGACGCTCGTCACTTGCGTCGCGCTCGAGCGCAAGGCGCACTGCCGAGATGGCCGCCTTGGTGGCGGGCGTGCGCACATCTTCGTCGCGGGTTGCGAGGGTGTGCAGCGCACAGCCCAGGTCGTACAGCGCCGAGTTGGCGCTGTGCTCGTTCTTAAGCAGGTGGGCACGGTACGCGAAGGCGAACACGGCGGCCTTGACCGCGTAGTGCGGTCCAGAAGCGACCTGGAGGAGGTTGGAGGCATGCCCAAGTCCAGTGACGGAGGAACGACGATCGCCGTCGTCGGCAATGAGGTGCTCGAGGACGGGTTGGAGGACAGCAGCCGTGGACTCGATGTCCTTCAAGTCGACTTCCCGCTCAGCGAGCTGGAGGGCGGCGTCGCCGATAAGCTTCCACGCCCAGGCCCGGTGCGACCTGCCAGAGGTGAGTACGCGCAGAGCATACCCAATGGCCGTATGGAAGGCGCTCCTCGAGCGCTCCCGGAACCCGCCAGCCGCCGAAAGGCGGCCAAGCGCTACAGTCGACTCGGCCAGCGCAGCAGTCACACCAACCTCGGCCGACTCGGTTGTGGAGTCAACCTCCTTGAAAGCCGCGATCGCGCCCGCGTAGTCACCGAGCTGCATGTACGTTTCGCCCATGTGGTAGTGCGCCATCCACATGGTCGGGTCGATCTCCAGCGCCTTCTGCAGCGCCTTGAGGCCCGCCATGTGCCGGCCACTCTTGACATACGCGTCGCCAAGCATGCGCCACATGCTTGCGTCCTCGGGGTGGGCACGCAGAGCCACCTGGAAAGACTGGATCGCCTTGGCGTAGTTCTTGTAGTACTGGTGTCAGCTCAATACCTAGATGGACTAGCTCACCATCTCGGTCGAGCCGAGCGCCTTCCACGCCCAGCCGTTGGTTGGCGCGAAGCGTCCTGCAGGGTTCATGACCTCGCCACCAGCGATTCCCTCAACACCACCTTCACCCTCCATGACACGCATGGCGATCGCGCGGACCTGCGCCCATTCGTCCACGTCGGCGTAACCGAATGCCAGGCGCCGCGCGGCATCAGCCTCAGTGGCGTCCAGCTCGAACGCCTTCTGGAAGCACTTGAGCGCGCGCTCCATGTCCGGAGGCGAGTGCGCCTCGGCGTAGCAGATGCCGAGGGCAGTGTATGACGCGGCGAAAGATGCGTCCGCGCGGAGTGAGGCCATAAACCACTCCTCGGCTTGAATCCGCGACTGGTCGTCCCCGATCATCCACTCGGTGCGGCCAAGGCGCCACCACGCACGTGCGCGGACTAACGCCTCGTCGTCCTTGCCCTCTTGCTCCTTGCGAGTGTCTCTAACCTCGACGACCTCCTCGAGCACATCGCGGCCCTCGGCCAGCTTGCCTTGGTTGACCAGACACCAGCCCAGCTCCTCCTTGGCAGCCGCCATCTCCTTGTCTTCGCCGCCTTGGTCCAGGAGGCGCTTGAACTCGTCCTGCGCTCCAGACCAGTCGCCGGCTACCTCGAGGATCTGGCCGATGCCGAAGCGAGCAGCGTAATTGGCAGGCTGGAGCTTGAGGACGCCGTTCAGCAGGCGTGAGGCACGCTGGTGGTGCTTGGGAGGATAGTAGGGCACAAGCGCCAGTCCGAGTTCCTCGTCCAAGGAAGACATGGTCTTCGGGAGTGTGATGCCCCGCTCAGTCTCGACCTCGTGCACGAGCTTACGGGCCTTCTCGGCGTAGGTGATCGCGTTCGCCCAGTCCTCCTCCTGGATAGCGACATGTGTCATGACCCGATGCGCAAAGATCGAACTCTTAAGGCTGTCGAGCGTTTTGGTCATGGCGGCAATCAGCTCCTCACGTTCCTCCTCGGTGAGGTTCTCGGCGAGCTCGCCATCACGTACCGCCTCACGGCGCGCTTTGCGGCGAGCGCGAGCGTTCTCGCGGTCCTTCCGGCCCTTCGTCGGCCTGCGGTATTTGACGTTCTTCTCCTTGTCACTTCCAGGATTTTCGGCCGGCGCGGGCTGCTCCTCGTCAGGCTCAGGGAGAGGAAGCTTGAGAAGGCGAGCGTAATCGTCGATGAAGTCGGTGAATGGAGAGTCTCGGAACACCTTGGCATACTTGAGGAGAAGGTTGTGGTCATACTCGATGGTCGGCTCGTCTCGCCCCTCGATGACCCATGCCCACGCCTCCTCCGCTCCGGGGACGCCAACCTCAAGGAGCACAAAGCCCTCCGCAAGCCCCTCAGTGCGCTTGCCCGCCTCGGCCTTGGTGATCTTTGGAGTCTCCGGCGTTCTGAACAGTGCAGGGGTATTGGGGTCCTCTGCTAGTGTCGGGGTTGGCTTGGGCGGCAGTGAAGCTGAGATCATCATCCCGCCCCTGGCTGAGGTCTTGGGTGCGGCCTTGGGTGCGGCCTTCTTGTCCTTGCCGTCGGCGATAACGGATACGAGGCGGCGCCAGTACCTGAACTCTTGTACCTCGACGAGGCGGCGCATGTCCTCGTCCACCGATGGGTGGGATGAGACGTCGCGGAGCAGATCGATCATCTGGGTGCCCAGCGGGCCACCGAGCACCTCGGCGTCGACGCGCCGCCTGAGATCGCGCTCAGTGCCGGCACCCAGGCGCTGACGACCAGCTTTGACTTGCGCCTCCGTCTTAGTATAGATCTCAGCCTGGACTCGAAGAAGGAGGTAGATCACGAGCGCGAGCGATCCAGCGAGATGGTGGACGTGGGGGAGCGGGCGAGGAATCTCGGGAGGGGCCGCGTCCTTGGCCGCAGGGTACTTTGGCGCCTGCAGAGGCAAGTAAGATCCCTGCGGAACCGGCGTAGTCTGGATGAGGGGGACGAGCGGGGACGAAGGCACAAGGAGGCGAAGCGCTCCATACAGCTAACGTTAGGGATGTCATGTGGCCGGCTCACCTCGTCCTTTGGACCGTGGGCCAGGCGGTGCTCCATCACCTCCTGCATCGCATCAGACGCCTTTTCAGCGTCACCCCTAAAGTCAGCCCATGTGAGTCTGGTCAAGCTCAACCTACGTGTCGTACGCTGCCTGAACCTGCAGCTCTAGTAGGCGCGCGAGGTCATCCCAGCGCTGATTCTTGATGTAGAGCTTCTTGAGGCCAGGGAGAGCTAAATGATGGCCAGGCGCGAGTCTCAACGCCGCGTGGTACGACTTCTCAGCCTCATCGAGGCGCTCGACGTGCGTGAGGGCTAATGCGCGGAAGGCAAGGCTGAGTGGGGTCAGCGTCATGAGAGATGTGAGGAATGTTAGCCCTTCTGAAACAGAGGCTACCTTCCTCCAGGCAGATGTCACCAACGCGCCCTCCACGCCTCGTTCGCAAAGCTAACTGTGCTCGCGACACTACGTGTATCTGCGCCCAACTCACACAGTGGGTGCTTCTCGATCCTTTTCGCCAATGCTGCGCAGGAGTTTCGTGGCCTCGTGCAGTGCACCTTCTGGCTCGTCATTTTGGAGCTTGAGGCGGATGGATTTCAAGGCGCTCTTTGTGCTCATGTTGGCCCGTCACACAAGTGTAGTGCGAATGTGGCCGATGAGTGTATTCTGGCGCTGAGGCGGAAAAGGAAGGTGTTTGGCAGGGAGGGAAGTTGATTGAATGAATGACGCGTTACAGTCCAAAGTCTCAAAAGTAGACGAATAGTGTAGTATACTGTGCCTGAGATCAAGTTGACTGGGTGACTGTTGGTTTGAAACCCTTTGAAACTGGGTCATTTGGTCACTAAGACTTAGTTCTCACTACTGTGGTGCTGTAACGTTGCCCCCACAATCAGGCCATCAGGTCCATCAGGTCCATCCGGTCCATCCGGTCCATCTAGCCCATCACTTATCCCCGTCTCTTTCAACTTCTGCCAACCCCATCTCGGCCAAGGCACTCACTCACTCACTCACTATCTCTATCTCTGCCTCCCCCCTCCACCTCAACATCTTGACCAACCAATTTATCACCCTCCTCAACAACCTCCTCGACATCGATCCATCTTCTAGACCCCGACCACCCTTCCTAGATCTACAGTAGACGACTACCAGTCCAGGATACCAAGTAAGTTGGTCGATCCCTCGCCAGTCCCTGGGGCCAAGTTGCAGTGTGGAGGTACAAGCTTTTGCTTTTCCACCTTGGCACGTTTACTCCCCATATCGGGACATCAACCGCGCATCTCCACCGCCGAGCGCTACTGTAGTGATACAGCCCAACGGCACGCGTAAGAGATAAAGCGATATAGTCATTTCAGTATCCCGCGGGTCATTCAAGGCGCGATCCTCGGCCATCCCCCACATCCCCGCGCCATACCTGTCGATCGCTCATACCAGGCCGTCGCTTCTTCTTCATCTCCATCTCATCGATAATCCCTTCCACCCCGGTCTTCGGCCATCGCCACCCGCTCTCCTCTGAGCGCAGACGTGTCTCGCGTCTAGACACGCTCTGCTGCAAATGACTCCAAATGCTGCGCTCGGCCTATCCTTTGGCTCCAGCAGTCGCGATGTTGGTACCTCGACCACCCCATCGAGCCCAGAGCGGCCATTAATCGCCGATAGGCCGCCCGCAGTGACCAATGCCAAGCAGGAGTTACACAGCGGCGACGGGCACAAAGCTGGTGCAGGGGTCCTGGCCCACCCTGCTATTCCCCCACCTCCCAGCCCGAGGCGGCATCGTAGTGGCGGGGTGTCACGCATGCGTGCAGTGTCAGGCGGCATCGCGCCCAGCAAAAGCTTTGGTGACTTGATACATGGGTTAGCCATGACGTCCGCACCTCAGCCCATAGAGGGCCAGGGCTCCGAGGCGCCTCCCAGCAGTTGGAGGAGCACGAGTGATGGTTCGCGGCTGGCTGACGAGCCGCAGGATAGTCCTCACGAAGGCGGCGACTACGATAATAGGTGAGGTCCTTTGTTTCAGCACCACACTCAGCTGACCATCAGCGCGCGGTTTTACCACCGCATGCACTCGTCATCACGCACGACGTCCCCAACGAGAACGGGGAGCGTATCACCAAGCGGGCGTACTGTGTCTGGAGGCGCCTCGCCGTTGATCCATCATCGCAACCTAGCCCTTCCTGCGGGTGGCCAAGCATATTCCCCAGGCGCCACCCTGTCAACATCATTGTCCCCCAACTCGCGTTTCCTCCAGCAGCACCTCCCTCCGACCTTTCCCCGCCCTCCCTCGGCACAGCCAAGTCCTGATGCCGCAGATGTCTCGGACCCATTCACACCTCCCTTGCCAGTACCGCCATTCGCCAATGCCCAGGTCATCCTCACCCCAACAACACAAGAGTGGCACGAGCTGAAGGAGATCGGGCGTCTTGAAGGCGAGCGTGTGCCGGATTCGGACAGCGACTGTGCGAGCCCCACGTCGCCTGTCAGCGGCAAGAGAGTCGAGGCCCGCGGCGATTACTTCTCCACCACGCGGGAGGACATGCCCGACCAGCCTGTGACACCAGCGCGGCCAGTCTTCCAGCCGGTTGTGACGGCCCCGAGTCCATTCCCTCAAAGCAAAGACGATGGCTCTACGGAAGTTCCCGCTGTCGTGCTGCAGGACATGGATGGCAACAATGTGGACGAAGACGCGACCCTCTCGATGGACCCCTCGCTTGGGTTCACCAGCTTTGGTAGGCACGACTCTCTCCGCCTCAAGTCTGGATTCAACTCGCAGGCTCCGAAGCAGAAGACTAAGCGCGAGCTGCAGCGCGAGCAACTCTTCAAGATGGTAGATCAGGAGATAGCAGACGCGGAGCCCGAGCCGGAGCGAGGCCACCGGACGTGGAACGTCCGCGGAATGGGCAGCGGTGTAGGTCGGATGAGTCTGGACGGCGCATCCGTGACGAATGGGCTGGGCAGTGAACCTGAGAAGAAGTGGCCAGAATCACCCGCCGAGCCTGGGTCCCCAAAAACAACAACGCCCGAGTCCGAGCGCTCACATTCCCGCTCGCCCGAGGTGGCCCGACCCCAGCACGCCTCATCCACCTCTCGCCCATCTCCTTTGCTATCCACATCCATCTTTGGAGCGACTGCGTCTGGGTCGGACGGGTCTCTTGGCTCGAATATTGACCTGGCCTCGCAACCAAACGAGGCTCCCCAGTCGCCGCCACCCGAAACGCAGACTGAGCGTTACGAGGCCATCAGGCACTACGCCCGCCAACTCTCCACCCGCAAGTCTATAGGCTCTGGCCCGTCTCGTCCGCCATCGCGTGCGCAGTCGCGGCGCGGGTCCTACGAGGACGAGGCGACGACGCCGAGATCGCCCAGGAGACGCGACACGCTCCGTGTCTCGTTGGTCGCGGGGCGTGTCGTCAAGCCTGCAGAATTTCCGGGTATTTCACCCTTAACGCCAGCGAACCCTGTGGCTGTCATGTCACCCAAGGCCACACTGCTCCAGAGCTTTTCACCATTCCTCCGGGCGAGCCCCACGGGGGTGCGCCCGCCGTTGTCGGCGCAAGGCTCGTCGTTTTCGGGTCCTGGGTCATACGCATCGAGCATCATCGCACCGAGCCTCCCCGTGACACCCGCCAACGAGCCTGGGTCGGGTGGGGTCGGGGGCCACGGCATTGACGATTACATCATCATCAAGGAGGCTGGAAAGGGCGCGTACGGCCTTGTCATGCGCGCAAGGGTCCGAGGTGCAAAGGGGGAGCCCGTCGGTGTAAGTTGATCACTCTTTCTCTGCGAGGTCTGTCTGACATTCAGGAGGAAGTGATCATCAAATACATCATCAAGTCGCGCATCTTGGCCGACTGCTGGAAGAAGCATAAGGCGCTGGGCCCGATTCCCGTGGAGAGTGAGTGAGCGGTCCAAGCTGTCTGACCCTAGTCCACGTGATGGACCAAGTGCGACATCTGATCTACTTGCGCCCACCCGTGCCGAATCCGTGGGACCCATTCAGACCAAGACGCGGTGCCGAGAGCAACGGCGACGCGGTTGGCGGCGGGACACCTGATGGGGTGGCCAACTCTGCCGCGGTCAGCCGATCAAGCACGCCGGCGTCGCAGGCGAACTCGACGTCGCGGTACATTTCGAGTGAACTCAAGCATGGGCCTGAGAGAGGGCACCCGAACGTGTGCAAGTTGCTCGACTTCTTCGAGGATCGCGAGTTCTACTACCTTGTGATGCCACGATACGGGACGGGCGTGGACCTGTTCGACTACGTCGAGTCGCATGCGGACGGGCTTGACCCGTTCGAGGTGCGCAGCTTCGTGGGGCAGCTCACGGATGCCGTACGGTTCTTGCACGCCAACGGCATCGTGCACCGCGACATCAAGGACGAGAACGTCATCCTCGACGGTGAGGGGAGATGCCAGCTGATCGACTTTGGCTCGGCGGCGCACTGGCGCCCGGGCAAGCGCTGGGACACGTTCAGCGGCACGCTGCACTATGCGTCTCCCGAGATCCTGCGAGGCGAGATGTACGGCGGCAAGGAGCAGGACGTGTGGGCACTGGGCACGGTCGCGTATGTGCTTCTCGTGGGCGAGACGCCCTTCTCTGAGCTGCCAGACGAGGTGTTTATGGGTCTCGTACCCGGTTCGCGAGCGGAGATGGCACTTGAGGCACGCTGCGGTTCGCCAGACGAGGGCCGCGAGCCCGACGGTGGCGGAGCGCTCTGCGATGCGGCAGACTTTGTCCGCCATTGCCTCCAGCCCGATGTCCATGACCGGCCCACAGCTGAGCAGCTCCTGCGGCACAGATACCTGGCAGGCGCGGAGAAATCGTGGACGGGTTTCCGTGGATGGGAGCGCAAGGCGTCCCATGTGCCGGCGCACATAACCGTTGCGTGAGATGTCAAGAGTAGTGTGAGTAGATAGGGAAGAAGGATAGAACAGCGGCAGTGAGAAGGTAGACTCGACATCTTGATCTGTCGTAATACCACCAAGCAGGCAATGCATATGTGCGGCGATGTGAGCAAGAAGGGCAATAGGGAGAACAACTGTACTTGGTATTCCAGCACTGCAGTTGAAGCAAAAAGGAGCAAAAAAGGAATGCCGCTTGAGCGAACATTCCACCCAAGCTGTTGAAGCTATGGGACCCATTATGGCTGGGGGAGATTATATAACCTATTCTGAATAGTATTAGGGACCCTTCCTGTCTTGAAGTTGACTTTTTGGTTTCCTGACTTTTGGTTTCCTAACTTTTGGTTTCCTAACTTTTGGTTTCCTGACTTTTTGGTTTCCTGACTAGAGATTCGAACCCACGACCGAAGAGTAATGCAGCCGCCAGGCGTGTTGGCACACTTTCAAACCTGCCCACCCGGGCTCCCCCGGATGGCGATAGAATGACTTGCGAGTTCCTTGATATACCCATCCGTACAGAGTGGGGCATCCACCACCCATCCAACACCACACAGTTCTACATCCAACCTCCAGAATCCAACATGCGATTCCTCATTTTCCAAGACGGTTGACTTTTATGTAAGTCGCTATCTATAAGAAATGGGATACAGGGTCCTGGTCCGAGCTTACTTTAACGGCATACCGTGCGCCCTTTGCTCACATTTGAGGCGTCAGAACTCGGCATATCTAGCATATGTAATCCAAAGTGAAGAGTCGACTGGTGCTGGATATCGTCCAGAGTGCGAGAGAACAAGGTCGAGGTGTGGGTGTGGGAGAGGAGGGTGGGTGTAGGGTGATAGTGAATTGCGCTGGAGATGAGGTCCATCTGTCCGCGTTGTTCAGTTGTGATTCTGGACCATGCTGTGGCTTTATGAACCAAATTATGAGCAGATTCATGGTGCATAGGGTGACGAAATGTAGTGATTGCTTCGATCCATGCTACGTAGCACTGTTCAAATCCAAATCTGAATGATACATAAGCGCATATCTATAAACAGTATTTCTGAAAGCGCTGTCCATCCCAAACCATAAACAGATTGTCCCAACCTTGTGCCAGGTACATGTACTACATTGCGGGATTGGGCCTACGGCCTGCGGGATACTTTTGACCAAAGCCTCAGAGACTAGGTCAAAAGTCCCAAGCAACCGATCATGTCTACCAAAGCAACGGTGCCAGGATCCCAAGATATGACGCGATAAGCGCTGCGCACGCTCCCGACTTGATTCTGATATTCTGAGACATTGTACAGTGGGAAGTAAGACTGCGCAATCGGGACCGATTAGCCCACAAGACTCGAGGTCTCAGCTAATCGAAGCAACGAGATCAGCAAGCGGGTCGGATTTTCATCCCCATCCCCACCATGTCAACACCAACAACCACTCAATCATGCTCTTGCTGGGGCTTGTACTGCCCCTCGCACTTGCGTGTGTCCCCAACACGGCCGACTTGCAGGCACTCCTCACCACTGGTGGGAAGGGGTATGTCCTCTCCCTGTGTCCTGAGACTGTATACTCGGTGTCCAAGTCGCTCAACTTGACCGCACCAGAGCAGGAGATTAGTACCGAGGGATATCCGACCGATGGGAGGAGGGCTACCCTCCGCGTGGTGGGGGGAACTTGTGCCGTTAGAGCTGCAGGGGACGGGCTGGATGGCGTGCGACTGAGATATGTCCAGGTGGATGGAAACCGGGTTGGGAACGCTGGTGCGCCGGGGGCCAACCAGGGGAATATTGAGGTTGGGGGGAATAACCGTGGACAGTTGGTCGAGTGGGTGCGGAGCTTCAATCCCCGCGGTTGGACTTGTTTGCATGTGTGAGTTGAAGATGACGAGTTTGGATAGGGACACAATGAGAGGCTGACCCCAGCACAGAGGGTACCCTCAAATGTACGGAAACCACAATACAGCATAACGATATCGGACCATGCGGACATGATACCTGGCAGGACGTGAGCTCTTGGTTGATGTAGTTGACGCAGTGGGCCGATGGTATTAGCCTCTCGTGCGCCAACAGCACGGTGTACAACAACACGATCGTGGACGCGACCGACGGCGGGATCGTCATCTTTGGCGCCCCATACTCAATCGTACACGAGAACAGGATTAGAGCCGAAACGAGAGTAATGCTGGGAGGGATTAATCGTGAGTCGGCGAGGTTGATGAGAGCAGCGCCGGTAGGGCAGACGCCAGCTCACACAGTCGTCGACATGCTTCCCTGGAAGCCTGGGAACTACTCTGGCACACGTGTCCTCTCGAACCTCATCCAAGGCGGCTACGCGACCTCCATGGGCAACGATACACGTGGCCCACATGAGCAACGCGCACTCATCAAGATCGGTATCGGCATCGGGCCGCGCGTGTGGTGGGAGTACGTCCTTGCTCCTCTTCTGCTGTTCACCGCGGTCGTTGACACCAGCGAAACGTATCAGAACACATCGCGAGGCGGCCAAGTCGCGGATAATGTCCTCTCTGGGGCGTTTACGTTTGGTGTGGCTGTCGGCGGGGCGCAGAACTTCCAGATCACGAATAACACGTTTGTGGGGAATACGACCTTTGTGAGTGAAGAGTGGAGGGACGACGGATGGGACGCAGAGCAAAGATGAGGTTGGACAACCGACTAAGACAGATCGGCCAGTATGGTGCAAACTGCACGCAGTGGGACAAGACGCCCAACCCACCCGTCCCACTTCTCCGGGAGCCCGACTCGCTCACCAGCGTCAACATTGCCAAGCGCTATACTTACGACTGGGTCGACGGACGTGTACAGGGCCTCACATGCTTTGTGCCGCCGGCCGCGAGCGAATGGGCGTGGCCGTACGGCGGTGGCGGGGTGAATGCCGATCCAACCACGTCGGTATCGCCAACACCGACCGCCGGTGTGGACAAGAAGGGCGCAGCAGCGAATAACGACGCACCGGCCGCTTGGCTGCTTGCGGTCGCTGGCCTTGTGATTGTTGTTATCTAGAGAAGGCTGAAATGTCGCACAGAACAGCAGACTATGCATCGTACATGCTTACAACTGGACACTGGAAACTACTGGAACTCTTCGAGGCGGCGTTGGTTGCGGATCGGGTCGGCTAAGCGGATCACCTTGTTGCCTCTGCCCACCGTGTTGACGCCGTTCATGTCGAGCGGCGAGATGAGCACGAACTGCCTACTCGTCGCGTCCCGCGATCCCTCCATCTGTGAGAGTTAGCGTGTGAGAAGAAGTTAACTCACAAGTAGGCCCGCTGCGATCCTACGGTTTGCCGAGTCAAGGAACACGTCCCACTCGTCAAGGCAGCGGAGGTTGGCCGGCGCCGAATCCCACATCGACAGCAAGAGGGAGACGGTCACGAACGACCGCTCACCACCACTCAGACTCTCTGGGCGCTTGTAAACCATCTCACGTTGCGTAGCGGCATCGCTACTCGTCGCCACCTCCAGACGGAGCTCTTCTCCGACCTCGTGGTCAAACTTCAGCCGGCCTTCGAAGCCACGTTGCCGGACGTTCTCGATGAAACGCAAGTGGATACGCAGACTAATATTCCGGCGCAGCATCTGCCAGCGATTCGTGCGGTCGTCGAAGCCGATCTTGAGCAGGCGCTCAATCTCGCGGAACTGGTCGATGGACCGAGTCGTCCTGTCGAGACGCTCGCTCTCGACCAGATGTTGATGCACAACCTGGTCCAAGTCAATGTTCGTCCGGCGCTTGGCCTCCTCAATCTGCTTGTCGACGGCCTTGCGCTGGGCTTCGAGTTCTTTCGCGTCGCCAAAGTCGTCGGGGCGCTCCATAAAGCCCAGAGCGGCCTGAATCCAGGTCTGTGTGTCAACGCTGTTCTACACGGGCTCAGGGCTCACCTTCAGAGTCTTCTCGGCATCGTCAATCGTGCTCTGCTCCTGTTGGAACTGCACCTTTGCCCGTCCAAGCGAACCCTTGTAGTGCACACGCTCTTTCTCGTACTGCCTTTCCTGGGCCTGGAGGTTCACCAGCATATCCTTCTTCGTGCTCAGCTGCTCTTGGAAAGAGTTCAGTAAGGTTTGAGCAGCCTCGCACTCGGCTTGCGCATCCTTGAAGTCCGTCTCCTTGACCTCGAAGTTCCCTTCGAGCGCACTGAGTTCCTCTTGCAGCTTGGTCTTTTCGCCGCGCACCTCTTCAAGCGAGATCTCGGTGGCGTTGCCGTCGATAGGCCGGAACGCCTGCAACTTGTCGTTGATGGCCTCAATTGTTCGCTTAATATGGGGAATGCCCTTATTGTTGCGATCGACGTCGGCCTGCTGGTCAGCATTGGTCCTGATCAGGAGCCACTCACTTGTGCCTTTTTAAGATTCTCGCGCGCCTTGGTGGCCTCCTGTCGACGAACTTGAAGCTCTGCTCTCTTGGTGCGCAGATCAGCCTCACGCTCGTCGAGGACAGGGCGCAGCCTCCTGGTCACGTCAGCTTGTAAGCGCAAACCCAGCCTTACTCAATCTCCGCAGCAACGTCGGTGACGAACATGTCTGGCCCTCGCCATTTGGTCTGAGGACCGGATTGACGTAGACTAAACATCAGCAAGTGTAAACGCAATGAAGAGACTCACCGGTTCTTGACGTGTCCGTTGTGGCGGAACTCGGAAGCGGAGAAGACAACAATGCTCTGGTTGTGGGCACCGAGAACTCTGTCCATGACTGCAAGAGCATCGTTGTCACTCGGGGCGACCAATGTCCTCTCGATCTGATGCGCAGTGATGAGAACACGAAGAACATCCTCATCGTCCACCTCATTGTCAGTCCATCATCCCAAAGCACTCAACCCACCTCGAGTTTGCTGAGAACCGTCTCGCCGACGCCCTGACGGTAAAGGTCGCCATTGGAGAAATCATACCGGTCGCCCTTGTACAGGGTAACTGAGGGAAAGTTGGGGGGACCTCCTTGACGAACGGGGCTGGCAGAGAAGTTGCTGCGGTCAGGACGATCACCCAGCTGGAACTCACTATTGCCGGCCGCATTGCTCGAAGATGCGCTGTAACGTGTTCTGGTCGGCAGGATCGCGGACCACAAATGAGCAAAGCGAGCTTCCCAGCATGTTCGAGAAACAGTGGCGGTACACAGGATCCATGAGCTTGACATGCAGGCCAATCGGCCCAATAGGCTTGGAGTGCTTCCACTGTGTCGACTCGATGGCCTGCATGACCGAGCGGAGGTTGCGACCGTAAGGGGCGAGTCGGTCTGTACGGCGAGCCTGGAGATTTTCCAAGCTGCGGCTGACCTCGTTCACGCTCCTCTCAGCCTCGCTGTACTCGCGCTCGGCTTCCTTGAGTGCATTCTGCGTTTCGTCAACCGCGGCCTTTGCGGTGGCGACAGCACGCTCATTCTGAGGAAGCATGCGCACCAGACCGCTCTTCTGTGCCTCGGCCGCTTCAAGCTGTTTCTGCAGCCGTACTTGCTCTGGGTTGGCCTCACCCTCCTCCTCCCGCCGCGCAGCCGCCAGTTTGTCCTCCATCGCGGCGATTTCCTCCTCGCGGGCTTGAATCTCTCCCTTGCATTCTGTGACGCTGGTCTGGCCTGTTAGGATAACAAGAGCTAACACCCACCTTGACAGCCGCGAGAGCTACACGAGCGTCGCCAAGCTTCTTCCTCTTGGCCGACATCTCTTGTTGGGTCTGGCGGTGATCGTCGAAAAACCTCGTGATACCGTCGCGGAGCATTTTGATGTCGTCCTTGACCTTTTCGTCGGCCGTGTCGATATCGCTGAGCTTCCCTTCAAGCATCTCGCTCTTGACGTTTAGCTCCTCAATGTACCCGCGAACGGTATCGATCTCGCCCTCCTTGTCGTTGACAAACGCCCAGGCTAACTGCGCCTTGAGGTCCTCCTGCTTCTTGCGAAGATTGCGAGCCTTCTCGGCGTACTGAATCAGGTTCTGGAGCTTCCTGACCTTGTCCTGCTGGTCGGGTAGGGCGTCTGTGGCATTGGCAAGGTCGCGCGACAACTTCTCCTGGGAGAACTTGGTCAATTTGTACTGGTCCATGATGTCGGCGAGTCCACTGCCCTTGAGGAAGAACTGGTGTCAGCTCCGTCGAGAAGCGAAGAGCATTGCCGAATCGAGCTCCTCCAGAACACTCACCGAGTACATGATCTTGGGGTCTGTCTTTGCGAGGAAGGTCTTTGCGTTGTCTTGTGTGAGCATGCAGAGCGGCGAGTCGATGTTGATGTGCCAGTGGTTGCACATCTTGGTAAGCGTGTCGCGCTTGTCCGAGAGGATTTTGCCGTCCTTGGTCGCGCGAAACTTGAAGTTGGATGAGCCAGATTGGTCAAAGTTGCGCTCAATGACAACCTGGTCACCGAACAGGTCGTGCATGAACGCATCCTCGCCAACGTTGCGCATGGTCACGGTGACCTTGGCACGGCTGGCGTTAGCTTGACGGCAACCGATGAGGAGAAAGCTGGAGAAGAGGATGGGGTTGCGGGACGTGGCGAGTAGAGCTATCGACTCACTCCTTCCCCGTCATGATCATGCTCTTGAGGCCCGCGCCGCGGCCAGTGATGGTGGCCTTGGCGCCGAGGGCAACGGCGAGGCCGGAAAGAATCGCCGACTTGCCGCTCCCATTGTGCCCGACGACAAAGTTCATCTTCTCCGCCAGCGACACGGTCAGGTTCTCGTGACACATGAAGTTGATGAGGCTGATCTCCTTGACCACACCGGCAGTGGCAAGCTCCTCGGGGTTGCGGCGCTTGCGCTCGATTTCGCGTTGGCGCCGTAGTTCCTCAAGGTTTGCCTCGACATCGTCGTCATCCATCTCGTCATCAGAGTCGAGGTAGTCGCTGTCTTCCTCGATGGTGTCGGCGTGCTCCGGATGCTCACGCTTGACGCGCTTTGCCTGGTGCGAGCTGCTACCCGATCCGGAGCCCACCGTCTGCACCCGCTCGTCATCACTTCCTGGGTCTAAGGACTGCGACGTCCGCTTTGCGGGGGACGCCGAGGTCGACATTGTTGATTAAGGTGGGAGAGGAAGGTGATGACATAGAGAGGGGGTGCGTTCTTTGGATTTCAGGGGTGACTGGACCGACGCGCTTCACCTGCCCCACTCTGAGATCTACCAGAACCAAACACACAATATTCATCCTTGTTTACGCCATTTTGTCCCATCTACCTACGCCCCATGAGCTTGTCGACGTGCTGGCGCACGCCGGCCTCCCACTCCTGCCATACTGTGCTCGCCATCCATGTGTCGCGCTGCATGCGGTCTGCGCCGCGCACGCCGGGGCGACCATCTGTCGTCAGCTCAAGGGCGGGTCTTTGCTCACTCTCAGCGCCTTCGCGGTTTGGGGGGAGGACGACGAATGCGCGTAACGTGCCCTCGTACTTGTAGCCCATGCGCAGAGCGGCAGCTTGGGACGGCATATTGAAGCTATTCGTCTTCCACTGGCAGCGGCGGAGACCCCAGCCGCCCTTCTCGGACAGGTCGAGGATCTGGTGCATCATGAGCCCGACCATGTGCGTGTTGACGTGCGTTCGCTGGTGTGAGCGGGTGAGTGGCGTGGGCGAAGCCAAGGCCTGTGAATAAAGGGAGGATCAGAAGGTGGAGAGGTCAGGAGGGGGGGGCGGGGGAGAAGGGCGGGGGGATGATGCAGCATGCAGCTAGCCGAGGCACATCGAAGCTGCGATCGTTGCGACCCACCTGGAACGGCTTGAGGATACAGATCCATCCAATCTCGCTCATCATGTTCTCATAGTTTGACTCGAGGAACGACGCCGTTCCGGCAAACACGTAGTCCTCTACCGGCGCGTCGAGTCGGTCCAGAGGGGCCGAGTAGATGGCCATGCGGAGCATGGCGGGGTTGCGACGTCCATTAGACTCGCACCAGCGACAGATGTCGTCGAGGGTAGTCCAGTCGGCGGGGAGGCCGAGCCAGTGCACGATCTCGGGGTTGGCCTTTACGCCGTCGAGAAGGGGTTGGGCGTGCAGTGAGGGCTGGGTTAGTGAGGAAGGGCGAGACGCGGATTGAGCCTAGGAGACCAGGTAAGGAGTGTGATAGCTCAACATCGTATCGCCTGGTCTGGTATCATAGGCCACAATGCCATCACAGCACCCACCACAAACGGCCGGAGCTCGACCCGGTCCGAGCGAAGCTGCTTGACGTCGAACATGAAGTTGAAATCATAGTCCTCGGGCTTGGTCTCGAGATGGCAGTTGGTCTCGACCTCGCCCGACGGCGCCTTGTAGTTGTTAGTGTAGGCCATTATGTCAGTATCTGTGGATGTGGACGTTGAGATGCCGAGTATGTATGGTCAAGCGCAATCGAGTCGAGTGGGCAAGTGGAGGTGGAGGTGGAGGTAGTTGGCCGAACGGGCCGAGCCGGCTCAAGCCGATCCAACCGGCCTAATGGATAAATTGCGGATAAGCTCGCAAACAGGTTACATGCACAACAAATACGGAGGTGATGATTAGGATGGGCGCGCAAGTGACTTCTTGGACTTTTCGTACCTCTTGATCCACGGGTGCTGCAGCACATCGGCAAGCGGTAGGCGATCGTCGGGGTGGTACCGTAAGAGCTAGGGTCAACGATGCTTGTCGGACAACTTACGCGCTTGATGAGATCGGTGGCCTCTGGCGAGACGTGCGACGGCACATGCAAGTCAATGTTTCTAATACGACGGTACGTCGCTTGGCTCCCATTCAAATCCTCAAAGGGCGGTGTACCAACGAGGAACTCGTACGCCAGCACGCCGAGAGCCCAGAGGTCAACCTTGGCGTTGTGCTCCTTGCCCTCGACCATCTCTGGTGGGAGGTAGTCGAGCGTGCCGCACAGCGTCCGCCGCCGGTCACCGGGTGCGTGCACGCTCCATCCAAAGTCGCCGATCTTGAGCTCGCCCTTGAGACCAATCAACAGGTTCTCCGGCTTGATGTCGCGGTGGATGACGTGCTTCTTGTGCAAGTATGCGAGCGCGTCTGCCATCTGCGCAATGTAGCGCGACGAACGTTTCTCGTCAAAGCGGCCGTGCTTGCTCAGCTGCTTGTACAGTTCCCCTCTAGCCGCAAACTCGATGATGAGGAAGATGCGCTTAGAGTCGTGAAAGTAGCCGTACAGTCGGAGGATGTTGGGATGGCGCAGGTTCTGCTGGATCTCAATTTCGCGGCGCACCTGCTTCTCGACGCGCCCGTTGACGATCTCTCCTTTGTTCAAGCACTTGAGAGCAACGATGAACTGCGGAGGCGCCTTGGTGCGGGCAAGGTAAACTCGCCCAAACTTGCCCTTGCCGAGCGGTCGGCCGATCTGGAATGCGGCTAGCGACAGGGGGATGGTACTGGTGTCAGCGTCGAGCACCACGAGTACAGCAGAGGGGAGAGGGGAGAAGTTTGGACAGAAACAAAACTCACCCGCCAGCCGATTGCATCTCAAGCAACTTGGCCGCCTCGCCGGTAACAGTCTCGACGTCCGCGACGTCCCTCTCAAACCCGCCATCATACGTTCCCAGGTCCATCTTGCGTCCGCCATCCCTTGAGCCCGGGTTGATAGCGCTAGCTTGGGAGCGCGCAGAAGTGGCGTGCGCCGGCCCGTGGATCCCATGGGCGGTGTGCTGTGTTGGCTTGCGCGGTGACTTTTTCGGGATCGAGCTGGCGGTTGCGTTATCGGCCAATGCCTGGAGCGCGGTGCGACTGTGGCTCTCGAGACCCGCGTTGGGTGGCCGCACAAGTTGAGGGTTCATGTACTTCTTCATCAAGGGTGGGAGACGGTTGGAAGCCGAGGGCTGGGAGCGGGGACTGGACGGCGCTGCCCGCGGGTTGAGGGAGAGGTTCTCCATTAGGTGTGGGAGTTGGGACATGGTGGCAGGAATAGAGGATGAGGAGAGTAGGGAGGGGGGAGAGGAGAAAGGGGTAGGAGAGGAGATGTGGGGTGAGAGCTGGTTGTTCGTGAAAGGTAATGAATGGGACAAGGTTGAGCAATGTTTGTTGACCAGGGCCAAGAGAAAGCAGGCGCGGAGTATTGGTGATATTGGATCGGGTGGCAGACACGTCATTTTCGTGCCTGAAACTATTTGAAACCGAGAGGCCATTTGCTTGTTGCCATTATAAACTGAAGTTGTAAGCCTTTAACCCTAATTAGTAGAAACCTATATTGATCAAACTCCAACTTGTTTGCCTCATGGTCGGTCCATCTGATTCAGGTTTGTTCTGTTAGTTGGATTGACCCCTTGCTATAACGATTCATGGCTCATCTCATTCAATACTCTCAACGTCTTTCTACACGCAATGTCTCTCAGAGTGTAGTATTGATATGAATATCAACGCGGTCATTCATCTCCATCTTGCCATGCGATGCGAGATCCAACGGAAGCAAAGAGGTACCCGAGGAAGCGCGACGCGGTCGCGTCCGATGCGCTGGGTGATCATCGACCCTGAAATACCCAGTCTTCCCTTGTGTTCGGGATGGAACTTAACTTTGTCTAAGAGCACCCGCAATAGGGCCATTTTCCTTTTGGGGTAGACGACGAGGACATGGTGCAGCACGAGCGTCTTTGGGAAACGACTCTCAGTGCGATGAGGAGGTTGATTGTGTTGACGACCGATTGGTGAAATTGATGAAAGTGTGAGCTTGGTGAAATGTCCACTGACGCCGATACGAGGTTGCACGGACCTCTGACCTCAGGTTGGTATAGTCGGACTGAGCGGTCTCGCCCGCTTTGGCTTCTCCATCTATATTCTTCATTCTTCCGGAAGCTCAAAGTAACAAGGACCAAGGACCAAGGACCAAGGACCTTATTTTCAAAGCTCACAGAGTCGGCATGTCCCGATTATCTCTCGGGAGGCTTTAAATGGTCAAATGAAGAGGATAGAGAATAATGTGGAGTAGTGTTAGGGTAAAAGACCATATATAAGGGAGGAGAGATACCCAAATTGGGACAACAACGTCTAGTTCAGGGTTTGAAAGGGTCAAATGTTCCCCATCATGGCCCATCATGTAATTGTTACTCGCATCGCCATTATCATTTCACTTTTTATTACTGTACAGTGGCTTGAAACCTAAACACTTTTCCTTCATCATCACTTGTTCTTATTCTCCTCATTCTATACTCATCAACAGCTAGACTGATTGCTACACATTCTCTCTCTCTCTCTCTCTTCACCTGTTCAGTCATCTTCCTTAATCGGACAAGGACGACGACGACGACGACGACGACGACAACGACAACGCGCACAGACCCTCATCTCAGCATTCCTTTTCCCCTTTAGGATTCCGACTCCCTCTCTCTAGAGCCCTCTTGTTCCCTCTTTCACCACTTGACTCACAAATCACCTCTCTCTCTCTCTCTCTCTCTCTCTCTACCCTTCCCCCTCCCTCTTTTCTCTCCAAGACCTAACTTCAACCCCCCCGTACTCTGCACAACGACTCGTCACTCACTCACACACTCCACTCACTCCGCCCGGCGCGAACACATTCGTTACCATGCGCATCGCGCTCTTCCTCCTTCCCCTGGCGCTCGCCAGCATCCCGCCCAACCACCCCGCTAGGCGTCACCACGCCAAGCTCATCGCACGCCAGAATGGCACCGAAACGGACACGGGCGCGGGCCCCAGCAGCGTCACTCCTTCCCCCTCGGCTACGCCCACCTCCTCTGCGGCCCCTACCTCTTCTGAGACTCCCTCGGCGTCGATCCGGACGAGCAATGCGGTCGCGTCTTCTTCCGAGCGCCCTACCCCGACTTCTGCCGTCGCTGACACGTCGAGCGCTGACGCCTCATCCGTTGTTGCTTCCTCCTCGCTCACTTGTGAGTCGTGCATTGACCCCTCCCCTCTGCACACCCTGGTTGCCCGCTGACATCGTAGCTGAACCCAACCCCTCGGCCGCTTCGTCCGCCAAAACTTCGGCCACTTTGGTCACTGAGTCCGACATTGGTACCTCCCAGACTGGAACGCTTGCCCCCTCTTCCAAGGGCCAAACCGCCGCTAGCAGGACCGTCGTCAAGACGTCGACAGCGAAGGCCTCTACGACTTCCGGTGCGGCCAAGGAGGGGGAGGAGTCTGGGGGCTTGCCAAAGGGCGCACTGATCGCTATCATCGTCTGTTCAGTCGTCATCGGTGTTGGTGGTATCGCCTGGACTCTGTTCCGGAAGTGGAAGCTCAAGCCCAGCAAGGGCTTCGACCAGCGCATGCAGCCCATCGACTTTAGACCCGGCACGGACATGGGCGACGACTTTTTCGAGAAGACCATGGCGCGCGACGCCGATGCCGAGCGTCAACGCCAGCAGTTCTGCATCGAGCTCGACAATGATTCGCAAAAGGACGCGACGCTCGTCGGTGACATTCAGCACGACTTTACTGCTGGCCCCGCCACCAACGGCTACGGCTACCAGCCAAGCGCCTACGGACAGGACTATGACTTCTCTGCGCCGCGCAATGACTGGGACGCGGGTGCGACGGGATACCCGCCCCAGCCGGGTGCGTACTATAGCGAGTACCCGACGCAGGACAGCCCTGACCAGCACTCTGCGCTCGGGCACGGCAGCTACGCCGACCACAGCCAGCATGGTCATGCCGGAGGATACGCGGACCTGCAACGTGGTTCAAGCGTCGGTCACGCACCCGCACCTGCGCCCGCGGCCGTCGACTTTGGTGCCGACTTTGCAGTTTCTGGCCGCCCCACCGACTCGTCTGCTGGAGCCGCAAGCCCGTACGCTCAGGCGGCGACGTACCGGTACTGAGCAGCGCCGGCGCGCTCACGCCGTCGCGTCAGCAGGGACGCGGCCTGTACCCGCCTTATAAGTTGTGAACAGTCGTAGAGGTATACCCTTCCGTGTTTTTCGTAGTGCTCAAGGATGATGAGTTTGTACAACGCCCGGTGGCGGCGCTACAAGAGGGAGGGAGCGAGCGAGCTAGCGTGCGAGTGGGGTGTGAATGACGGTTCTCTAATTCTATTCATCCTAGGTGACAAGGTTTGTGGAACCAGGAACGGGCGTGACGATCAAAGTCAGACATTTATTGGTAAAGAACAGAGCTTTGCTCTCTGTCTCTCTGCTCTCTTTGCTCTCTGTCTCTGTCTAGCTCTCTCTCTCTGGACCTGGCTCATCTAGCTCCCATGGCCAGAAACCAATCGAGTATAAACTAGTCGAGCCTGATCACCGTTGCACACCTTGCCTAGGCCTCAACCCCCTTGGCGGCTAATGACGGCTGCCCTTTGGTGGAGGTAAATAGACGCAGACTAACATGAGAAACATGAGGCTTTCGTAATACATTTCCATCTACTCAACATCAAACAACGAGGGCGTAGACGGTGACCACAAGTTGAGAGCTGGAACCGAGCGTGCCGGTGCTGCTTGACCGCTCTTCTGTGTCCGCCACTACATCCTCCATCACATCCGCGAACGACAGGCATCAACGACCAACACGGTCGTGGCTCCTTCCCTACCCCCCTCTCCTCCCCTCCTTCCCCATCCGCTGTCCTCTGAATCCCCTCTTCTACATCCCCTCTTCCCATTTCGTCCACCACTCCTCTCGATGAACTCGCCACCGACCAGGGCGGGCCGCACGCGCTCCAACACGGATTCGCAGCGCGTTGCGCCGGGCTTGATCCTCTCCCATCCACCAGAGAAGGCGGCGGACGAAAGGCAAAAGAAACGACCTCCCAGCTTAAGCTTCTCACTTTCGACACGCTCGTCACTGTCGACAAGTACGAGCTCGCCAACCCCTAAACGCGCCAGCTTTGGGGCCGCACCGCGACATATACTTGGTCGACTAACTCGAGCTCGGCGGCTGGTACTGGTCCCGCTCCTCCTCGTCTCCCTCCTGTATTTCTACCTCTACAACTACGAATGGCATCAGCCATACGACTACGACCCATCATACCTCAGCTCCTACGACTACGTCGCATCGCTCTTTCGGCGTCCCGAACCGACATGCGCCTTCATGTCGACGGTAGACGCGTTCGCGCGCGACCTCGCCCGTATGCGTGAAGAGATCGGCGATGTACCTCTATCACACACGCGGACCCGCTCAAAAAGACACACGTTCTCCGATACGGGCCACCTCCTTCTCTCGGATGACCCGAGTGCGCCACATCCCATCCCGACGCTACTCACCCTCGGCGAGGAGAAGTGGGCGTCTCTACTCGCTGCGCAGAGCCAGACTCTACCCGAAGCTGTGGACGAGTATCAGCGCCGCTACGGCCGCGCTCCACCACGAGGCTTTGACAAGTGGTGGGACTTTGCGCGGGCTCACGACGTCGTACTGCCTGACGAGTACGATGGGATCCACCGGGATCTGGCACCGTTCTGGGCTCTCCCGAAAGACGAACTGCGGAGGAGACTAAAGGCCGTCGAGGCGATGGACGAGGTGTTTGTCCTCGAACTCCGGAACGGGACTGTGTTTGTCGATATCGAGGAAGGTGGACTCGGGTGGGACGGTACCGAAGGCCGCGCGAATCAGACGACCGAGTATGTCCCCGCCAGGAGGTGCTGACGACAGGATGCTCGCCAGCATAGCGGAATACCTCCCAGATCTGCGCGCGACGTTTAGTATCTTCGACCAGCCGCAGATCTACCTATCCTGGGCACGGCGCGACTCGCTCGTCTCCCTCGGCCTACAGGGAAAACATACGAGCCACCTCGAAGAGGTTGACGATGGCTATGTGCGGCTCACGCGCAGCTGTGCACCCGACTCTGCATTCCGCATGACGCTGAATGCTACATCTGGCAGATCGCTGATATACGACCACACTGCTGCCAGCGACATCTGCGCCAATCCCTACCTCGCGCCCCTCCACGGGCTGACAATAGAGCCGCACGAGCCGGACTCCCATCCCCGTCCCCACACACAGCTCTTACCCCTCTTCTCCCTCGCGAAAACCAGCCTCAACTCAGATATCCTCATCACGCCACTCGACCAGTTCGCGCGTCCCAAAAAAGACTGGGCATGGGAGAAGAAGCGTGATCCGCGCCTGTATTGGCGTGGCTCGCAGACCGGCATCTCGATGATGCACAAGGGTGTCCCGTGGCGCGACTCGCACCGCTGGCGGCTGCACCTCTTCGCCAACAATGCGACGGGAGAGCGCGACGTGCTGGTTCCTCGGCTTACTGCCGGGTCCAGTGTCGGGTTAGACACGGAGCGCATGGACGCGATCGCCGCGTCCAAGTGGTTCTTCAACATGAAGCTTGCTGGCGAGCCGATACAGTGCGACCAGGCCGACGGGACGTGCGATCAGATGCAGTGAGCTTCCCGGATTAATTGCAGCTGACAACAGGGAGGAAATCTCGTGGGCCATGTTTGATCCTCCAAAGGCGGCACGCGCATCCAAGTTCCTCCTCGACATTGATGGGAACGGGTGGAGCGGGCGCTTTCGGCGCCTCATGGCCAGCAACGCGGTCGTGATCAAGACGGGCATCTTCACCGAGTGGTTTGCGCCCCATCTCGTCCCGTGGTTTCACTACGTACCGTCCAAGCTCGACTTTTCCGACCTCGACACAATCATGGCTTTCTTCACGGGCACACCGGACCAGCGACTCGCGTTTGACGAGACGGCGCGGGCGTTAGGCCATAATGGCAAGTGTTTCGTCCAGCGCATGTTCCGCTACGCCGACATGCAGGCGTACATGCTCCGCCTCCTTCTCGAGTATGCTCGCGTGGTCGCCCCCGATGGTGTGGACATGGACTTGCACTTGCATCTCGCAGATCAAGCGAGGGATGGGGATGCCGACATGGACACTTCGGGAGAGGCGATCGAGAATCCCGCAGCATAGATGACGGTCCAGCGGGCCGAGTGAGTTGGGCCGAGTGAGTTGGGCCTCGGCTTCGACTTTGGTCTCATCCCCTCCCGTCATCACATGACACCGAAATCACGGTCCATGACAACCAGACCGTGGAGCGAGCTTGAGAGCCGAAGGACCTCGGCCAAAAGCTTAATGTACTTGTACTGTATTAATAGGATGAGCCACCTCGGGAGGCGAATGTCAACCGACTGCCTGCCAACCGTTCCTCAGGTTGGGGTATGCATCAACTCGACAAACCATCACCTGACCCTTGCTTCATTGCCATTCCGTGATCTGTAAGCTTGCAGGAGCCTCATATCCTAGGCATGTTGGAGCTGTGTGGTGACATGGTGTATGGGAATCAGGCACGGCACGTGCCGCCACATTCCGCGTTTCCGGACTATAACATAGACAGTCATGGACGGCCGAGAAGAAGAGCTACGTCGCCCCGGGATACTATAATAGCTTGATTGGCAGGGAATGCGTCACCGTGTCGTAAACAATTTGGCTGACATTCTGAGGGCAACAGTGCAGACGGGAGAGGAGGGGGAAAGATGGAAAAGGGTACTTTGTAACCTGTCACAAGCCTGGTGACCAAGGACTCTTCGGTATGTGGCTTGTGAATTAACGCCATACCCATCCTATAGTGACTGACCACAACATTGTGTTTCTGACTAGCTCATCGCTTGCAAATGCAATGCAGATTATAGATATATATAATGTACCGACGCGGTGAGAGCTAGCTAGTATCCTCAAACGTGGGAAAATTGAAGGGGGGGAAGTTTGTTTAATGGTGGTGTTCGGTCTCGGACTCCTCGTCCTTGATCTTGGCAGGAGGTTCCCAAGGAGCGTAGATCGAGGTATGGTTACGAACGCAGCTGAAGCCATCTGCAACGAGGAAGAACAGTGCGAGGGTGTTTAGGCCAAACATTGTCCAAGCGAGAGCGGTGATAGCCATAATCTTACGACACTCGCCAATGAATGGCTGGTACTTTGCCGGGAAGGAGTCGACGGGGTTACTGCACTGAAGACCGTGACCGAAGGGTGTGGCCGTGAATAGACCAGCGACAATACCAGACATGACGGCGCCGGCAAAGTGGCAGAACATGAGGAGAGGGTGGTTGAGGAAAGCGTGGCCCATGCCGACCATGGTGAAGAAGATACCGATGAATAGACCCAGGCCAAGAGAGTGGTACCATCGCCCGTCGGGGTAGTTTGTCCATACGTTGCCGTACTTGTGGAGCTGGTCCGAGATCATGCCGAGGAACGCAATGTTGGCGGCCAAGTAGAAGATGTAGAAGCTAAAAATGAAGATCTGGCGGCCGGTCGAAAAGGTCGACTGCAGGCGCGTCTTGGGCAGCTCGGGTGCGTTGGGGTCTGTCGTCAGTAGTCGTCCCGTCTACTAGTAGAGGGTTACTCACCAACGGCCATTGTGTTGGTTATTAGAGGTGGTGTGGGGTGGTAGTCTAGTTAGGAGGTGTTGGGAGGAAATTCAACTGATGAAAGTGATGCTGAGATGGACTCTCACGCGCTCTTAAGTGTGTGTCGACTATGCTGACTCTGTCACACTCTCCCACACTCTCTGTTACGTCCTCCTTTCACGGCCGTGGCAATGGCTGGAAAAGCGACGTCCGCCCTATGTCCTCTTGAGTGGGCGGGTTGATTACCCTGCTTCCCCCTATCAAGCCTCGAGCCTGCGTCACCGATGGGGAGTGCGTACGGTGAGTCCCGAGGCCGAGGCTGACCTTGACGTCTCCGTGTCGGGACACCACTGCCTACCGCGGCCGTCATTCCCACCCAATCTTAGTTAACGGTCCGTGCCTGAAACCCGGCCAATGTCATCAAATTCTTCAGCCACAAACATGTGCTCAGGGTCCATGACGTCGCTTGGAGGCGACGCGGCCGCAAGCAACGGTTCCTCCCGAAAGCGTCATCTAGACCGCGTTGTGTTTGTGGTCGGTTTTCGAGCAGTTGGTATGCTCTTGTCAGCGTCACCGTTCGAGCGGTCGCGGTCGGAGAGAAGAAGGGGACCGGATTCTCCGCGCCTCCCACCCCACAATTGGACCAACCTGGCCGTGCTCCTATCGCGATCCTATCGCGACGCCTGATGCGGCGCCCCCACCCCTGCAGCCGAATGAGAAAATTATGCTACACCAGCGATAGAGTTTCGAGGTTGTCTAGTCTGACACCTCCGTCACCGGCATCGACTCAGTGGGCCTCACTTCGTTTCGGAACCATGTTCGGGCCGGACGTGGGAGGTACAGAGATGACGCGAGGGTAGGAGGTCGGCATATGGCCGACAGGCGGGTTCAGTTGGGTCTGGGTTACTTGCCATTGGGCGGCGGCACGACATTCGGAGGCAGCCAGAGGTGGCGAGACGTGTAGCCCCCAGGGGGGAAAGCCGTAGCAGGTAACTTTGCCGGATACGGCGGCTCCAAGCGATTATGCGCACCAAGCTCACCACTCGCCAGTCAAATCTGGCACCAACTGGGTGACATCTGTTGGGATCATCCATCGTCCTTGATGCAGGATCATTTCCTGATTCACACTTCCCTGCATCATCATCGTCATCGAGTCATCACTGGCAGACGTCCCTGTAACTTCTACTCACCAACTATCTCCACCCAGACTCCACTGCGCTAATCGGGGTGGACAGCGAGGGGTGAAAATATTAGCAGAGCAACCCTGCCTCTCGCTGTGATGTTTGATTCCGTGCACGGACATCGCTCTGGTCCCAGAACGACCAAATTACCTTCAGAGGTGTCCAAAGCCGAGACCTGCCTCGGCCTGTCGATTGACAGACGCAATATCTAGCCGGGCGCGTCCGCAACGTGCCGGTTCGATCTAGTTCGCGCACAGGAGCGTACGCCCTTGCGGTCTGGGACGCTCGGGAATCATCACGCACGAGTGGGGTGATGCTGTACAAGTGTTGATGGAGGAACGAACAGGGCGATTGCAGGGTTTGCGTGCCTGATCATATCTAACAGGCACTGCGGCGACCATCGGTGGCAACCTGGACAAAACACACCGACGTGTTAAGGCGCCTGCTCACCGATCTCGTGTTACCAGATGGAGTGCCCACAGTCTCTCACTGATTTGGCTTATTGGAGCGCTTTTTGGCGCGTCTCCCACACCTCCTCGAGCAGCTCGCCGAGACGAGGAATGTCGACCGGCTTGTTTAGGACGGCGAAGAAGCCCGCCTCCGTGCAGCGATTCTGTGTCGCCTTGTCGACGTTGGCACTGAGGGACGCGACGCACGGCTCGCCCGCCAGTGGACTGTCGCGGATGCGTTTGAGCGCGCCAAAGCCGTCGAGGACTGATATCAGTCTATGGGTTCGAGGGTTGACTCACTGGGCATTTGAAGGTCCAGCAGGATCAGGTCGTATCGGCGCTTCTCGGCCATCTCGACCGCTTGCATACCGTCACTCGCCGCGTCAGCCTCCTTGTATCCGTAGAGCTCAAGGATGCGGCGGCACACCGCGACGTTGACCGGCGAGTCGTCGACCACGAGCACGTCGAGCGGCTTTTCCTTCGCAAGGCTGCGGTTGATCTTCTGCTTGGACCGCGGTATGTGCCTCTTGTTCTTGTCCTCTGGCGCCGGGATTATCATCTTGTACAGGCTGTTGAACTTGAGCGGGCGTGCGAGGATCTCGTCACGCCCAAAGTTCAGACGCTCCATCTCGCGCGAGATCGTTGTCGCCTTGGCCACATAGATGATCTGGAGTTAGACGGCTTGACTATTACTCGCTAACCTTGGCGTTGGGCTGCAGTCTCTTGATCTCGCTGATCGCCTTAGGCTCGATCAAGCTCGTGTCGAGAATGATGCTCTGGTAATACCTTCCGCTGTTGAACCCGATGGGATGGTCGGGCGTCAAGGCCGCAGGTAACGGCTCAGTGAACCACGTCGGGCGACAGTTGAACTCCTTCAGGTCCTCCTCAAGCACGTGTCCCCACATCATGTCACCACCTGAGAGAATGAAGACATCCTGGGTCGTGTCGAAACGCCGCAACTTAGTTGGCTGCCACGACGGGTCTCGCTGGGTCACGAAGGTGAAGGTGAACGTTGATCCTTTACCGAACTCGGACTCGACCGTGCAGTCACCACCAAGGAGACGTGCCAGGTCGCGCGAGATGACGAGGCCCAGCCCCGAACCACCGTAAGACCTGGTGATCGACTCGTCGACCTGTGAAAAGCTTTTAAAGAGCTTGTGCAGTTTGGAAGATGGGATACCCACGCCAGTGTCGGCAACAGTGAGAGCGACCTTGATACGCCCGTCACCCAGGTCCTCCCACGTCCGCTCAACGGTGACGCGCGCGGTGCGACGGCCCGCTTGACCTGGCGGCGTGAATTTGACGGAGTTGGAAAGCAGGTTCAACAGAACCTGCTTTACACGGAACGGATCACCAATCACGCCCGGGGGATCCGACTTGAGCGTCGTTAGCACCGTAAGCTCGACGTTCTTGCTCTGGGCCACCGGCGCAATGATGTCGAGCGCACTTTCAACTACCTCACGCACGGAGAACGGAATGCTCTCGAGCTGCACCGAGTTCGACTCGAGCTTGGAGTGATCGAGAATGTTCGAGATGAGAGCGAGTAGGTCCTGGCCACTGGCAATAATAGTCTGCAGGTGCTCTTGCTGGACAGCCGTCAGACCCGAACTCGTTTCCAGCACGCTTGCTAGTCCCATAATCGCCGCTAACGGCGAGCGGAGCTCGTGAGAGCATTGTGACAGGAATTGTGTCTTCGCCTGAAGGGCATTGCTTAGGTCACGTGTCCGCATCGTGACTTCGGTCTTGAGACGCGATGTGTAGACGTGATGCGTGTGAATGATGTGCGCAAAGGTCGCAAGGGTGGAGACGACCTCGCGAGTGGACTCGGACTGCACGGCAGCACTCGTTGACGACATCGACAGGAGCAAGATTACGCCAGATTGGCCGCCCTGGTTGATGATTGGGAGGCACAATAGAGTGCGCGGCTGGCGACCGTTGTAGAAGGGGTCATTGCGCAGACGCGATGCTTTGGCGGGTTTAGTGATGGGGATGCCTGTGCGCGCGACATGTAACATGATGGACGTAGGACACACTGTCTGGGCGGCATCGTCACTGGCGTCTAGGTCGTATGACGTTATGCGCTGGAATGGGCCCGCTGCCTTGAGGCGGAGTGTGGACTTGTCGTCCTCGTCGCTCAGCGCGATGGCGGCATAGTCGCAGCGGGCAAACTGGCATAGGATGCGCAGCAGGGTGCAGAGAAGCACCAGCGAGTCCTTTTCTTGCGCCAGTGCCAGCGACGACCGCATTAGTGCAAGTGTGTCCAGGTTGTTGTCTGTAAACGCAGTCGACGCCTCTACGGTGGTAGGGTCGTCGTTGGTCCGTGAGACCACAGTCGAGTCGCTGTTCGTCAACGCCGAGACGGACACGGCCAGTGACTCTCGCCTCAGCGGAGGTGGGACCACATCGACAACCAAAAAGTCGGAGGGACCTCGTGGAGTGACCGGTGTCGGCGGGCAGTGTATTGGGTAACGGTCGCGCAGCATCTCACACAGTCCTGCCGCCTGGTAATGCTTGTACGCCCTGAACGCAGCACCGATGAACCCAGCTGCGAGTTTGGGTGAGCCTGTACATTTGATCAACAAGTCGGCCGTGTAGAAGTTGAGCAGGCCAGAAAGGAGCATCTGGTCGTCGTCTTCAAAGCGCTCGATCGTCGATTCAGCATCTTTCAGCGCCTCGAAAGGGTCTTGGCTCAGTCGTTCATACATGTTGAGGAGCTCCAGTCGAGCTTTGAGGTCCGGCGAGTAGGGCGCATATGTCGCGAGGAACTCACGCCCCGTCTCCAGCAGGTCCAGGTTGGTGCCCGTCCGCAGTGCCGCCAAAGCGAGGAGCCAGTGCATCTCACTTCCGGTCGTGAGACCCTCGTTCGAAGGGATGGTCCTTCGACCCCGGTTGAGCATTTGTAGCAGGAGCTTGGGCGGGGCGTCGTACAGCAGATGGAGTCGTAACGCCAGGACATCGTATGTGCCGACATGCATTCTCAGGTTCTGCACGGAGCTGAAGTCACCGCGGCTGAAGAAATCGCCGTCCATTTCCCACGGAGCGTCACGTTGGGGTCGCGCCAGACACTCTGCGTACTGGTGAGGCAGGTTGACTAGGAGATGGTGCGAAGTCGTGGCGTACGGCTTGACCAGCTCCCAGCGTCTTGTCACCACCTCCCACATGACGGGAATCTTTGAGAACAGCCGTGCAAGGAGGTCAAGCGAGACGACATACGCCGCCACCTCGTAGTCTGCGAGGGCAACGGAGCCGTCGAACGCGATGTTCATGATATCCTGGACTCTCTCGAAGTCCATGAAGCAATGCGACTGTGCACCAAGTGCTATGAGGGTCGAGTTCGTGAGAAGGCTGTTGGAACGCATCTCCGTGATTCGCAGGGATAATGCTCTGAGAGCGTTCTGGATCGGTGCCTGTGATATGCAGATTGAGTGGATGGCGAGAACATAGGCGGTCGAGTCGTGGAGCTTGCCCAGCGCTTTTGCAACGCTTACGCCGAGACGGAACACTGAGAAGCGGCGCTCGGGCTGGGTTATGTAAATAGTCGGGCCGGCGTATCCAATGAGCGACATTATAAGGACATGGTCGTCGTCGTGGTCGTCATCGTGGTCGTCCCCACCAATAGTGGGCGCGTTCTTGAGCTCTCTCTCGAACTCCTCCACGTCGGCTACCGACTCAGGCTGCCACAGACTGACCACGTGTGGGTGGTCTGGGTTGTACCCAAACTCGTCGAAGGTTTCGAACAATACGTCCATCGCGTCTTGAGTTCGGTTGGCGGCGATCAACTGTCTGACGAGAAGTGTGGCGACGGAGATGCTCTCAGTCGGCGTCTCGCAGAGCGGCTTGAGGGTGTCGAGCGCCGCAAACGTCGCGTCGTGGTCGTGGAAGACGGTCGATACCTCTGCCGATAGTCGGACGTATCGGAAGCAGAGCTCGCGGTGCGTCTTGAGCCACGATGCGAGGCCTTCGGTGCCCTCGACAATGTCTGCCGCAGTGGTCACAAAGTGGCGAGCGGCGGTGAAGTTGGCGTGCTGCGTCGCGCGCGCAGTTGCGTCCAAGAGAAGAGACACAAGGGCGTCCGACTTCGCGATGTCTGAGCCACGAGAGTGGGCAGAGACAGCGAGCTCAACAGCATCGTACAGATATTCATTGACAAGGTCCTCCTGAGTGAGGAACTCGAACACGCGTCGCTGCATCGCCGCACCCTCGGTGCAGAGGACGAGGCGCTGAGCCGCTTGCTGGACGTCAGCACTAACAGTCTAGAGTGACTCACCCTTTGCCGCTCATGTGTGAAGCGGAAGTGGTCTGGTTGCAGAGCCAGTACCCCTATTGCCGCACACACTTGCATGAGGCTCTCCAGATCTGGCACGGGTTTGCCCAAGCCTTTGGACAACTTTTTGAGAGGGAAGCCAGCCGAAGGCAGATATGACAAGATCTGCGTCAGCGATTTGCTCAAAAACTCCCAGCATACCTTCAACAGCTCCTGCACCTCTGAAGGCAATCTGCGCATAACGTTCTCAAGGTATGAGTCGAAGCTGGCGTCCGACAGGTGCGACTGCAACGTCACGAGGTCGAAGCGCCACTGCAAGCTGTCAAAGTCAAAAGCTACGACTTGCTCCTTGAGAAGCGTCGTCATGAGCGTTCGCAGGAACAGCGGGCTCCCTGCCGTCTCCCCGTATAGGAAGCTAGCTATAGCCAGCCCCGATGTCGCAACCCGACCGTTTAGACACATGTCGATGTAGGCCACAACGCCTTCTTCTGTGAGGCGCTTGACTTCAAGGCTTGAGCTGGCCGAAAAAAGTACGCTGGCTGGAGGAGCCACTGGCGTCGCGCTTCTAGTCATAGACACGACTATGACGTGATTGAGCGGATACGGGCCGTCGATGACCTGTCGCCAGCTACCATCAGCTATGCTCCTCATGCGACGGCCCACATGTCCACCTCGTTCTGGGGGAGCCACTGGGTGTCGTCGATAACCAGCACCAGTGGTCGCAACTTGGTTGCAAACACCTGCAAGAACTGCCTCGACCACGATTTGAATGCCGAGATAAACTTCTCTCCCTGACGTCAACAACGCCACGCGTGTGAGGGGCACTAACCTCGATCTTTGGGGCTATTGGAACAGAATCGTCCTCTTTAAGAAGCCGGTGAGACTCCACAGATAGCAGGGAAACGAAGAACGCCCACCTTCCCGCGAGCGCCGACTTGATCCGATCTAACCATACTTTGCCGTTCTCCCGCGGGTCCGTCAACACCCGATCCAGGAGGGACTGGAAGATCTGCACGAAGCTCGTGAGAGGTTTCCGGATGTGTTCGTCGGGCTTGGCGTGCCCAACGAGACACTTGGCTCCCAAGTTATCCGCTTCGAGCTTAGCTGACCACTCGTCAACCAGCCGCGACTTGCCGTTCCCACTTTGGCCCCAGATGTTAATCACACGGCTCGACGCACTGCCGTTCGCGACGGCGGCAAACGCGACGTCGAGGGCCTCCAACTCGGCCCCTCGCTCGATGACAGTCAGCGGCAGACTAAAGCGACTCATATGGTCGACTTCGCCGACAGCAAACTTGGTAAGGTCGCCGTTGGTGCGACAGATCTGCGAGAGCTTGCGCAGGTCGTAAGCGAGCGTGTCCAGGTTCTGGTAGCGGTCCTCAGGGTCCTTGGCGAGCGACAGCATGATGATGTCGGACAGCTGCTTTGGTGGCATCTCAACAGTCGCGCCCAACGCAATGACGCGCTGGAGGTAGTCGTGTGGAGTTATGATATCGGTCGTGATGTGTCTGTGGACGTCGGCGAGGAAGTCTATGTCGGTGAGGTCAGGCGAGTCTGGCCTGCCATCGACAGTCGTGCCAGCGAGAAGTTCGTATGCGAGGACGCCCCAGCTGTATATGTCATTGCTAGCAGATACCCGTCGTGAGATCGCTGCTTCGGGCGCAAGGTAACGCAGGTGGCGGAATATGTACCCTTCGCTCAGGTATGTCGAGTTGTGGTGGATAGGGTCACGGGTGAAGAGAGAGCACTGGGAGAGGATCTGCGTAAGTTGCATGCCGACCTGCAGCCCTGGTAACGCCGTCGCCTCCCATAGCCGATTCACGACGACGGTCCCATCGTGGCTGATGCCAAATACGTTGGGATGACACCAGTTCAGCGAGATATGTCGGTCGTGTAGAGCTTGAAGGCAGATAACAGTCTGGAGGAGAAGGTCGCACGCGTCCGCCCACCGCAGCATCGAAGGCTCTGATGTAGACGAGGCTGAACCGTTGCAATTGCCCTTGCTGACCTCGGCGAATTGCGGCCAATCAGCACCGACGATCATGCTCCAAGAATCAGTAAACGAAGTGTTGGTCGTTCCTGGGCTCTCTTCGACCAGCCAGTACCCCAGATCGTCTTCCCACCACGCGATCACGTGGCTTGGCGGGCGATAGCGGCGCGGAAAGCCTTCCTCGTGAGTCGGCGACAGAGTCGGCGACGAGGCGACACCAGGGCGATCGAGCGTGTAGGGGACGGTGTCGAGAGCCTTGATCTGCGATTGGCGTCGAAAGGATGATAGCACTATCATGTAAGCAACGGCCAACCATTGCGCGCAGTCATCCAACTCGAAGACACTCACCGGACGCGTCATCGTTTGGACAAAAGCTGATCTGTCAGCGCCGGTATCTCGCAAGCATGCAGGAGTATCGTACCTGAACCGGATGCGACCATCTAGTTTTCTGTCGTCGAGGAGCGGATACTCGTACGTGGGGTCCAGACTAGCCCACCCCGTCACCCACTCGTCCTGGACCTGTTTCCGGGGGTTGGATGAGACGCTACGGTGGATGGCCTCGAATGGCCTCGAGCTCTTGGGCGGAGAGTTGTCGACAACGACATTGACGAGACCGCGGGCTCGGAATTCGCTTTCTGTAGGTATGTTCATGAGCGGTCGTGAGGGATTGACAATGAGGTGGTGCCACCTCGCTAGTCAGCACCAAAGATGGAGGAAGGTGTATCGGTTACGAGCTCATTGCCGGTGAGGTGAGAAGAATGAGTAGAACCGGTAGATAGAGAGCGTCGTCCACAAGGGGATAGCTGACGGCGCCAAAGACTGAGAGATGGAGAGATTGGGAAATACCAAAGTCATTGACGAGGAGTGGGGGTCTGCAATATGAGATGGGTTGGGTCATCATCATGACGAAAGAAGACCATTGCGCGGAATCAGATTTAAAGGGCGTGGGCGGCTCCCTCCCGTTACTTCCCCTTCCTAGATGGAAGAAGTGCCTGCTTGAGCCATTTGTCAAGTCTGCTTGAAATCTGAAATGGCTCCCCGTCCATGCCGTCACCCGTGCTGGGCACCTGGGCCCACAGCCATTGTTACGTAGGTGCCCATTCGGTTTATCTTCTGTGGCTCAGATGACAAATATCAAGTCTCGCTTGCAGTTGACAGCCTCTGGCGATGGTAGTTCTTATGTGTTTCAAGTACCGTGAATGTTTATGTAGTATATCTTCACCCACATGTACCAACAGACACTATCATTAAATTTATTATACTAGGTTAAATATCCCGCTAATACAATAATCAACTCGGTAACCTTAGATAACTCCGGCCATCCGGTCTCCGGAGAGGCCGGTCCGCGCGGCCCGGCCAACCTTACTCACTCGACGTTCTAACGTGACGCGCCTTCCCTCCTGCTAAAAGGCGTTGCTTCCCACTTTTGAACTCTATGCTCCCCATCTTGTCATGGTCCTTCTCTCCCCCACCACATTCACAGAAAACCCATTCCGCACGCGCCATGACGTTGCGCAAGGCCTCAAAGGCCGTGAGTGCAAACCGTGGCCGTACTGACCCCAGTCCTCGATCCCCTGGAACCACACACGTCACTAGGCGGGGCGTGTATCAACATCGGTTCAACAGCCGCACATTACGACACCCGCGCCGTCGCGCTTGAGACCTTTGCCCGTCCCCTCTGGGGTCTCGCTGCGCTACTTGCCGGTGGTGGCGAGTATGAGGGCACGGCACGTTGGGTGCGGGGGTTAGCAAATGGGACGGATCCACGAGGGGAAGAATATTGGGGCGCTTCAAAGGCCAAGGATCAACGCATGGTTGAGATGAGTCCCCTGAGTTTTGCCATTGCACTAGCCCCCGACGTGTTCTACACCGTGAGCTGTGTTGGCCTAAATAAGCTGACGATTAGAGCCAGACGTTAGAGGCGCAGAGGAACATTGCGGCCTTCCTCGCGTCCTGCATGACGCAGCCCATGCCTGATAGTAAGATCACTCACAATTAATCTCACACTCTGTGGCTAATCCCAGCCAACTGGTTATGGTTCCGTGTCTTCGCCAATCTCGCGCTCCGCTCCATTGGCTCGCCACACCATAGCCCAGACCGCATGGCGGCCGACCTCGAACGCCTTGACTCGTTCCAGCTCCCACCGCATCCCCCGATGGGAGACGACCTCATCGGGTCCGCAGGCTGGAGTCGCGACGGCCCCGAGGACGTTAAGCAGCTGGACTACTACTCGTCGAGCTTTGCTATCCAAGTCGCCCAGATGGTCTACGCTAAGGTGGGTTGACGCGATACTGCAAGAGTGGCAGCGTCTGACGTTTGGTTACCGACAAATTAGTGCTGACAGTAGCTGTGTGCCGAGGAGGATCCCAGGCGTGCTCAGGCTTACAAGCAACGGGCCAAGGACTTTGTTAAGGATTTTGTGTTCTACTTCGACGACGATGGTGAGGTTACCGCTACTGGGCAGCTCTATAGCCTCCGTTGTTTAGCTGACAGCAGGAAACGCCATTCCGTTTGGTCGATCGATGGTGTACCGTTTCGCGGTCATCGCGACATTCTCCGCTATGGCACTCGGCGACGTCGAGCCCCCAGCCCCTCTGACATGGGGACACTTGAAGGGCCTCGTGCTGCGCCACCTCCGCACCTGGTCTGGCAACCGTGACATCTTCCGGTCGGACGGAACCCTTAACATTGGATACGCGTACGACAACATGTACGCGACAGAGAACTACAATGCGTGGGTCATCGTTGTCTCAGCTCGAGTTGGTTCGGAAGCTGACGCCAGTCCGGGTTCCCCGTACTGGGCGTGCAAAGCGTTCCTCTGTCTCGGAGCTCCTCCAGACCACCCATTCTGGACCTCTGACGAGCTGCCGTGGCCCAGCACGATGCCGCGGATCAAGGCCCTCCCCGATCCCGGGCACATCATGGTGCGCTCTGGCGGCCACGTCTTCCTCCTCTCATCAGGGCAGACGGCACATTACACCATGCGCAATGGTAACGCAAAGTACTCCAAGTTCTCGTACTCTTCTACCTTCGGCTTCTGCTATTCCACGGGGTCCTTGGACTTGGAACAGCTCGCAGCAGATGGCATGCTCGCTCTGCGCGACGCGTCGCCAGGCGTCGAAGCGTCTGACTCGGACATGTGGCGGGTGAGGCGGGTGGCTCTTGATGCGCGGATCGTCGGTCGGGGCACAGAGAGGATGCACCTTCGCAGCGGCTGGCGTCCGTTCCCGGACGTGTATGTCGAGACATGGGTTGTCCCGCCCGCTGAAGAGAGTCGGAATTACTATGTCCGAGTGCACAAGATTACGACGGGGCGGACGCTCGACACCGCCGAGGCAGGTTGGGCGACATACGGCCAGGGTGAGGATGGCAGGGCACTGGTCCAGGCCTTCTCGGGTGAGACGTCATCCGGAGGCGTGGAGGCCGACGGCCAAGCTCGCGCGACGACGCGCGGCGGATCTGTCGGGGTGGTCGACCTCGACGTCACTGGGCTTAGTGCCGGATGCAACGGTGTTAGACGCCGCGGCAAGCTGGTCCAGTCTGACCCTAATTCGAACGCCATCTTCTCCCGGTCCGTCCTCCCAACCCTCCTGGGCCGCCTCGAACCGGGGACGCATTACCTCGCGACCGGCGTGTTTGGAGCGCCTCCTTCGGAAGCGGAACTCTGGGACGCGGAGTGGGCGCACGTTCCACGTGTTCCATCTGATTTGACAATCTACAACTAGTGTTAATGATGAGTGAGCGCTGCTGGCGCAGCGCTATAGTCGGACTTGGATGACGATGATGACCGCACCTGTTCGAATCTGCGGCCAGGTATAAATACAATATGCATCGTCCACATCTACTTCTTGAACAGCGTGAGGACACTGGGGTCAGTTGGGTTCTCGTCTTCTCAAGCTACACTCACTCCTGGTCCTCGAGCACGTGGTCCAACCCAACCTTCTGCCCACGCGAGTGCTTCGCACTGGTGCCGTACACAATGGCGTACTTGAATTGCCGCTTGATTTCCTTGTGGATGGCGTCACAGAAGTTGGAGACTGTGCAGCGGCCGCGGCGGAGGACGACAGGCTGCTCATAGTCGGGTACCTTACCCTTAGGCTTGGTGTAGACGCGGACGAGGTCGAGCTTCTCCCACATGATCTCGAGCAGCTCATCGATGTTGAGCCAGTTCTGGGAGCTGATCGGCACCGAGTTGGGAATCTTGTAAAGGAGGTCCAGCTCCTCAATCGAGATGGCGTCGATCTTGTTGAGAACGAAGAGACACGGCACATACATGCGGTTGCCCTCGACGACGTCGATGAAGTCCTCGATCGTGCAGTCAGGCTCGTGGATCATGACCTGGCACGAGGTCATGCGGTACTCGGACAACACAGCACGGATCTCGTTTGGGTCGATCTTGGTGAGGGGGACAGTGTTGGTGATCTGGATACCACCGGTTTCCTTCCGCTTGACACTGATGTTGGGAGGCTTCTTGTTGAGCCGGATACCGAAGCCCTCGAGCTCGTCCACGAGAACCGTGAGGTCGTTGAGGGGCTTGAGCACGTCGAGGATGATGAAAATGAGGTTGCACGTCCGCGCGACGGCAATGACCTGCTTACCACGACCCTTGCCATCCTTAGCACCCTGGATAATACCGGGAAGGTCAAGCACCTGCAGCCTCGCGCCGTTGTACGTCATCGTGCCCGGCACAGTCGTGAGCGTCGTGAACTCGTACGACGCCGCCTCCGAGTGCGTGCCCGTGAGCTTGGACATGAGAGTGGATTTTCCAACCGACGCTGGGGTGAGCCTGTGCACAGCGACCGTGGTGAAGGCGCGCTATAACTCACGGAAGCCTGGAGTCAGCGATGCGAAGATAGTGGAAGGTCTAACATACCGACGAAACCGATTGTTGCTTGTCCCGTGCGCGCAACGTCGAAGCCGATGCCCGGACCGCCGCCGCCACCCCCAGCTGGCGTGATCAGCTCGCGGCGCAGCTTTGCGAGCTTGGCCTTGAGCTGGCCCAAGTGGTACCTATGGTCAGACCTTGTCTGTGTGATATCGCCAGGTCACTCACTCGGTCGCCTTGTTGCGCTGCGTGCGCGACATCTCCTCCTCAATGTCCTTGATCTATATGGTGGAGCATTACGCCACGATTAAGTGTGGGCAAAGGACATGATGGAGATGGAGAGGGAAGGTGTGCGGAGGAGGGAGCCGAGGATGCGAGGAAGGTCGAGGAAAGGTCGAGTAGGTGGCGAGTGGGGTCAGCTCTGATCGCGTGATTAAGCGGCAGACGCACCTTCTGAGCTGTGGTCATGGTTTCGTGTACTGTCTTGTGTAGGTAATGCTAAGTGTGCCGATGAATGTGGCTTTTGAGTGTAGGCGTCCTCGCGATCGGTACGTCTGAGCTTGCTCGTTGAGACTTTGTGATGTTAGCAAGAGAAGAAGGGAGGTGTCAAGAAGGTTAGAAAATGTGGTGGAATAATCCACGTGCTTCAGATTTGAGTGATACGGGACCAACACCCTACGACGAGCCAGCTCAATCTAAGTGAGGGAAGGTGTCTGAGGTGTAGTATGATCATGTGGACCTAGTGGGTTGAATACCAAGCTAAAGATCGAGGTATTACTAGTAATAGTGAATCCAATACATCACCATTCCAGCCACCAGGCCATCCAGTTGACTCCATCACGCTCGAGGTAGATTCCTATCCCTCGCTCCCCTTCGCTCAGTCATCCTCTCCCCTCCCCTCCCCTCCCCTCCCCTCCCCTCCCCTCCCCTCCCCTCCCCTCCCCTCCCCTCCCCTCCCCTCCCCTCCCCTCCCCTCCCCTCCCCTCCCCTCCCCTCCCTTCCCCTCCCCTCCCCTCCCTTCCCCTCCCCTCCCCTCCCCTCCCCTCCCCTCCCACCATCCCCTTCCCCCTTTTCCCCATCTTCCCCCTCTCATTTCTCTTCATCATCTTCATCCATCACACCCCCCCTTCTTCGCTCAATACTTCATCCAACCCCCTCAACTCTAGTCGCAACTTCAACTCTCACACCTTTAACGCCCAGTCGCCACCCAACAACCCATCCACCCCTCACACCTCTCATCACCCAACCATCCTCAAAGCACCATGGCTCACCCTCTCACTCAGCACCCCCCGACCGTGCTCCCGTTCGGCGCACCCGCGTCGATGCACCCCCTCGGCTTTGGCTTTGGGCAGCCTCCTCGGCAGAACTTGGGCTTTGGCTTCGGGTCGCCCATCCACTCCCCCATCCACTCTGGCGCATCGACGCCTTATAAGCGCCCGGCCGTGCGTACGTCCCCAACTCCAACCCCCACGCCCAACAACAAACGTTCTCGGCGACGAAGCGCGAGCCCCACTCCGTCACCCACTGGCTCGCCGACACTCTCACGTACCGATGAACGCAAGATTCCGGGCAAGCCACCAAAGCGCGTGCGCAAGGAGGTCGGCCCTGCAGAGCAGGCCGCCGATGGGCCTGATGTGGGCCTTCTTCTCGGTAAGTCGTGTTGTTCTTGTTTAGGGATTTTGCTGACGCCAGCGTCCATGCCCCCGACCTCGCACCTCCCAATCTTAATGGAGCTACTCAACGGTAACCCTGCCCTGAGCGAGCGGGTGCTCAAGAGCCTCCCCGCACCGCCGCTCTCCAATGTGCTGGAGACGCTCGAGCGCAACGTCGGTAAGATTGGCAAGGCGGCCGGAACTTGGGAGCCGCAGGAGGGTGTCGTCGCTCAGCGCCGCTGGCACCGCACCGAAGAAGACGTCAGCGCCTTCGTGAAGAGCGCCAACACCTATCTCAAGTTCTTCACCTCGGGCTCGACTGGCCCAGCCGAGCCAAACACCATCTTCCATCTCCTGCACGCGATCACGGCCAACGTGCAACAGCTGCTCGCGCTCGTGCCGTCCCCGAACTCGCCCCCTCCAGCGGCTCGCCCGCTCCTAAACTTCGCCAACGCCCTCCTAACTGCGTGGAACCAGTGGCTTGGCGGCCTCAGCGACGAGGTCAACAACCGCGGCGGCATGTACCCGCACGGCATGGTATCGAGTTGGGCTGATGGCTTGGCTGGCCTTACCCGCGCGCCGCCTGCACCTGTCGCCCAGCCTACGCTTGTGTCCTGGTCAATGGCCATTAGCGCGCCCGTACATGTACCCGAAAGCACGCTTGTCAGTGGGTTCCGCGACGCCCTTGTGCCAGTGCGCGTCGGGTTTGCCAACAGCCTCGGGTGGATGATCCGGTAAACTCCGCCTTGTACAACGGAATACACCAAGTCCAAGACCTCAATTCCTCAATTCCTCAAAGCATGTCCAGAACAGACACTGGCCCAAAGCATCCGTAACCTTCAATTTCTCACCAATTCACCAACCCTTCCACATCACGCTCTGTCTCATAGCAACCTTAGACTCACTTCCACTTCACGGGGCAACGCCAGCCGACCCCCACCAATGTTGTGCCATCACCAGAGCGTCTTCATATTATGTGCAATCTATGCAGCTCAGACGTTTCGTATCTGCCTCTATTGTCCGTAGCCCCGGAAATCCAATGTACCGAGAGTCACTTTTGCTAACGGGCCTCGTACACGCGGTATCCCCATCGTATAGCCAGGACGGCCGCCGCACAAGACCCGGCAAAGATGTAAAAAATGTTGCCTGGGTGGTCCCGGCCCCCCAACTTGGCCTGGAGGGGGAGAAACGCCGCCCCGACCACAAAGTTGGTGCTCCAGTTGACTGCAAGCCCGACCGCACTGGCTGCAGGTCGTGCGTACGGTGGCATAACCTCTCCCAGTACCACCCAGGTGACGGGCCCCAATCCAACACTGAACGCAGCCACGAACGCGACCATGCCGGCCACCGCCAGCGTACCGCCCTCAGAATTGAGCCCAAACGCCAGCGCGAACATCGCCCCGACCATGAAGCAGGTGGGGAAGATCAGGAGGGGCCGCGTGCCGACGCGCTCGATCAGGAACGCGGGCGAGATAGTGATGGGCACCTTGAGGATGACGATGGCGAGTGCGATAGCCTTGGCGCTCCCTGGGAGAACGGCAGACAAGATGGCCGTGGAGAAGTACATGACCACTGAGGGGCCGGTGGTCTGCTGGAAGAACTGGGTGGCGAGGACGAGCGGTACTGTTCGTCAGCGGGATCCAAGTCAAGCTCACAGCCGCGGGTCACCTCCGGATCGCTGCTGCTGAGCAACTCGGATATCGTGAGCGGTACCTCGGGTCTTGATTGTGGCGCATCGCCCAAGAGCGGCTCCTCCACTTGGTCAGGCGAAGAAGGCAAGTCACCAGGCAGGCGCACAAGTAGACTTGCCAGAAGCTGTACCAAGGCTACGGCCGCCGCGGTGGCGGGCACGACGCGCCACACGCCTGCTCGCCCGAAGGGAAAGCTGAGGGTTTGGGCGACGAGGATACCAAGGACGATGAAGAGCTGATTAGCGATACCGAGGGCCTTTTTCGACCCAGGCGGGGCGAGGTCGGCAAGCACAAGTGGCACAGTAGTAGTCGCCAGACCGCATCCCAGCCCAACCACCACACTGGGATAAGCCTAACCCTCTCCAAGATATACCGAGCGAGCACCATCAGGGGGACGTTGTTGGCCACCGCCAGAGCGGTCGAGCCGAGGAGGATAGCGAAGGCCGATGCGCGGAGGGCCCCCAGCTGGCCCTGGCTGGCGACAACCGAGCGAGAAACGAGCGAGCCTGCCAGTCCTCCGAGAGTGAATACCGCCACTACTAGGCCGAACTCTGCCGCCAGCATTAGCTTATCCTGCAGTTACTCACTGTCATGTGAATACATGGCGCTAGACCCCGCGTTGAGGGAGGTTGGGATGGACACACTACCACGGACTGGATGCCGTTCATCGCTGAGATCGCGAAGCCGTACTGGAAGGTGTGGAGGGCCGCCCAGGCGGCCATGAGAGCTGTCTTTGTGCTCATTGCGGTGATGGGGGAGGTGGGCTGGTTGTCGGCTTGTTGTTCCCACCTATCGGTACCGCCTGAGCCTGGCATCGCTCTGGTTAGACGGAGCCCACACTGATACAGGAAATGCCTCGGACCCGCAGCGGATAATCTTGAGGTCTTGAGGTCTTGAGTTCTTTAAGCGCAGAGAGGGATAGTCTGGAGTAAATTCATACATGACTTGTCTAGTATGTATTCGAGGACTCGTGGATGCGAGATCTCATTGCAATATAGGTTTACGTGACACAACGTGGCCCACCAACGATCTTGACCGGTCCGCCGGCGCCGATCGCCGGATAGCCATGTGCTACAAGAAGTATTCCCACCTCCAACGCTTACGTCTTACGTCGCTACGCAACATGAAGCTTCCTCTCACCCTCCTACCACTACTCGCTACACCACTCGCTGCAGCACCGCTCGATATCTTCGACGCGGGAGCTGTTGCGCTCTCGGCTGTTGAGCAGTGGTTCGCCCCGCATGATGACCTGGTCGACCCCGTCCGCGCACACCTCCTGGTGGCGGACGGCGATGAAGATGCTCCCGTCCCCGAGCTCACTATCTCGCAAGGCTTCAGTGCACACCATGATGACATGGCGGGGATTTGTAACCTCCGCGCGCGTGGAGGTGGGGCCGACGACACGGACAACTTTGTCAACACAATGAAGCGGTGTGGGAAGAACAGCGTGATCTTTATGAACTCGCCGGTGTAGTGAGTCTTCCCTCCTTCCCTTCTTCCCTGGTCTCCAAACCAGCTAGCACCTGCACGTCGTTATCATAGCCGACATGCACTGTCACCGCGCCACTCCCGAAGCCCCACTGACCCTAGCAACATCCGTCGTCCCATCAAGATCCGCCTCGAGAACAGCGTCCTCTCACTTAGTGGCCGGCTCAAGTTCTCCGACGACATCGAGTACTGGGTACAGAATGCGTTCGACCTCGGCTTCCAGAACCAGAAGCTCGCGATGATTGTGAGCGGCTCCAACTTTGTCCTGAACGGCGAGGACAGCGGCGGCATCGACGGTTCGGGCCAGGCGTGGTACGACTATGCGCGCGGCGTCGGCAACATGCACGGGCGGCCGATGAGTCTGGCCCTCGTTGGTGCGCGCAACGCAGTCGTCACAAACTGGAGTATTTGGCAGCCGCAGTTTTGGGCGCACATCGCCGTTGACTCTGACAACGTCTTGTACGAGAGTTGCTACGTCAACGCGACGTCTACCAGCGGCAGCTTTGAGGAGAAGAGTTGGCTACAGAACACAGACGGGATCGACACGTACCGCTCCAACGACGTGGTCATCAGCAACTTTGTATATCAGGGCGGCGACGACTGCATCGCCTTCAAGCCCAACAGCACCAATATCGCCGTGCAGAACGTCACGTGCGTTGGAGGCACGGGGATTGCGTTTGGTAGTATTGCGCAGTACGACGGCGTCAAGGACGTGATTGAGAATGTCGTACTCCGTGACATCAAGTTGTACGCTTCGGACCAGTGCCGCGGATACCAAGGCGTATACTTCAAGAGCTGGATCGGGGAGGAAGTTGGCCACCCGCCGAATGGAGGCGGGGGTGGATACGGGTACTGCCGTAACGTCTCGGTTAAAGGCGTGTACATGGAGGACATTGACCGCCCCATTGCGCTCACGGCCGGCCTCACGTACTTGGACGAGGAGCACGGCAAGCACAAGTACGGCACGTTTGAATGGAGTCACATCAATATTACGCAGGTGCGGGCGACGAGCAGTGCTAACCGGGCTGTGTGGCTTGACTGCTCGCCGGACCAGCCGTGTCATGACATCCGCTTCAAGGATGTCTTGGTGACCCCAGGCAAGACGGACCATCCCGAGATCCACCAGGTGTGCAACTACGTCATGCACAGCGACGGTGATGGTCTTGAGGGATGCAAGCCGAACAACAGCACGCTCGAGTCGGACACTGGGGGCACGATGTAGATTGGACAAGTAGGTATATAGCCAAGAAGTACATAGCTTTGAGCATGAGTTGATTGATGTGGGGCGTATAACGTCATACGTCATAATCATCTTGGATCTGGGTTAGAGTTGACTACTGGCTGGCCTGGCTGGGCCCATATCTTTGGAACGTGTGATTGCTTAATTCAGGAACCTTTGAGGGTAATAAATCAAAACCTAACCAAACCCCAACCAGATCACCAGATCCAATCATAAAGTAGGGTAACTTCAGGCACCCACCTTCCCGCGCATTCCGCAGTCAGTCAGCCACCACTCTGCTATAATTCCCATCAATTAACCTAGGTTGTACAGTTTTACACTACGATTCCGCGATCCTACGAGTACCTGCGCACGTTCAACTAAACGGCGCCGCAAATAGATAGATGTACAAATATTGGCTTGATTTGATGTTTCCGACATTGTCTCCCCGGATCCCCGTCACACTCTCTTCATTCCTTTCTCCCATCACACAAACTGACTTTTCCCTCAACAAACATCGACTGGCCATGAAGCTCGGCCCACTTCTTCTCCCACTCCTTCTCTCGGCGTCAGTGTCGGCTAGGCCAGTCCCACAAGAACCAGGTAACATTCTGAAGCAGACGCATGTAGGCATCGGCCAACTGCTAGGCAAGCTGCTCGAATTTCGGCCACACCACCCACATGACCACCCACCACACCACCAAGGCCATCACCACGGCCATCACCCACCCCACGATCCGCACCACCCGCCTCACCACCCGCCCCACCATCCACCTCCTCCAGGGCCACCGCGGCAGAGGCCCGGAAAGGCCCTGAAAGGACAGAGACTGTCGCCGAAGGAGATTGAGTGGATGAGGACATGACATGGTGAGAAATCTGGCGAGCGCCGCTGACTCCAGATCGATAGTGTGAGAACTGGGACGTTGCTATAGTTGTACAATCTGGTAGTGGTGAGATGTGGCTTGAGTGGATGTAATCGATCTAGATGGGCTGCGGCGTAGTTCCGATGCTCACGCAGCAGAAAGGGGGTATGGATCCACGATGAAACGCAATAATCATGCATTTTGTTCATCTGAGTTTTAAGAAGGCAGCCTTTCCATACTCTTCGGAAGTATTGATGGGCTCCTCGAAACGGGATAGTCAATCCCATTTCCTTCATTAGTCGATCAGTTGAGGGTTCACCCACCAAGAACGACCAGAGGCAACCTGACATCGAAAGAGTCCATGCGCCGAACCTCCTACGCCTCAATAATTCTTTTTTTGACTCGACGGCGAGAGGGGAGCCCATCAAGTACCTAGTCCAGAGTGCTGTACAGTAGACCTGACATCCAAATCGTCACGTCGTCGTCCCGCAGTACCTTAAGCCTGTGTATAACGTACTATTATATCCCTTACTGCGCGGGGGATGAGGCTCCATCATTATCAGGATCATCTGTTGGATGATTCGTACGCTCATGGGCCGCAGTACCGCATGCGGTTGAGCTTAAGTTCTTGCCCTAGTACTTTGTCCAACAATGAGGAGGGGGAGCTGGATGAAGGGACAGGGTTACTTTCCAGCTTTTCTGGCGATGCTTGATAACCATCCCCTCTGGCCAAAAAGGGAGCATCCCTTTGTTGAGCTTCAACTACACGTACAGCTACGAGCCAAGGGTTTGTATTCGTCGCCCGCCACAACGACCCCGCAGCAGACTTGGGACTGGAGTGCGTGATGCTGTACCCCTCCCTAACAGGCGCAGCCACTGCATCCAGGGCCCTTTGATAAGAACATTGCACGAAACCTCCAATCTTATTGAGCGGATCTCGTCAATGCTGGACGTAATGGTCATTGCGTGTTGGAGTACTCTGGGAATCAAGATGGGGCGACGGTGGTGGAGTATGGTATGGTCAGGCAGTAGAGGAGTGGGGCAGACTTTACCCCTCGATACCTAAAATGACGGGGGAGTGGGGCAGGGACTCAACTTGATTAGAAAACATATGTTATGTAGGATTAGTGGCCAATTCTAGACTAATGGGCTGTTAAGCCGCTAACCAAGGCACTTTGTTCCCATTTCAATCCAGGTTGGCAGATGGCCAGGACGAGTTAGTACATACCAAGCCTCTGTCCTCCAGATTCCTCAACTTGACCATACTTGCTAACAATATGAGCCAAAGCGTTAGATCCTAACTTGTCTGCGTGCCCAGCCTCTTGCCTCAACGCGCCACCCAACGGAGTGCAAGGAGTGCACAGACCGCCTTGGCGTTGACTCCTTTACATACCTGTGGAGCTCCTCACTCGTGCTCACATCTTACCAGTTGACGCGGACCGGGCCGGAACGGGAGGCGATCATCCCACAGGGCGCGGCCGGTGAGTGCTCCGCGGGCGGTGAGTGCTGTGTGTTTCAGCGATGAAGTGGTGAGTGTCGGTCGACGAACTGGCGTCGGAAAGCTAGGCGACCTCTTATGTCAACGCGCTAATGCCAAGAAGGGCGTGCCAGCGAATGGAGAAGAAGGAAGAAGAACTCGAAGCATACGTGAGGGCGAGGTGCGCGCCAAAGGAGAAGGGAAGCGAGTAAGGTAGAGGCCGACCAGCCGAGTGGAGGGCATGGAGGGGAGGCCCAAGCTGATCAAGATGCTTCTTACTACGCCACCTACCTTCACCGCCCTCACTACCCTCGCCGACCCCCGCCACTCACCACCCACCGCCCACCCCCGTCGTCGCGTCGCTGCGTTTCCGCAGATGACCGAGGACAAACGAAACAATCAAGTAGAGGTATAGAGGGAATAAGACTGTATAACAACCGAATCCTACCACACAAACAACGCACCTTCCTTCACCCATTCACCCACCCTCACCTTGTATCGGCACCGCATCACACAGGACAGTAGGCTTGATCGCCTCTGTGTCCCACACCTCTGATCCAATCATCACTCACTCATAGCCACCATTACCCCATCTATACACATCCACGTTCCTTCACTTTCTACATCCCTCTCTCTCACTCTCTCAATCTCACTCTCTTTACCAACAACCACTTAACACATGTCTCAAGACATGCCCTCAGAGGGGCCTAACGATAGGCCCAATGGCACTCGCATAGTCAATGGTCACTCACACACTAGTTCCCTTGGTGAGTACCTCTGGTCTGCTCGAGTCAACCAAACAACCGAAACCCTCCTCACGCGACCTCTCTGCCTTCCTTGACTCATTACCTGTCGGACAGGCCCACAGCCAACGAGTCCCTTCGTCTACAGCCAGTGTCAAGGCCAGCTAACACCAGACGTGTTGGCACACGTCCTCCGTGTCCACCCAGGCGTCGCGCTGGACGTGCTCACCCTCTCCAAGGCGGCCCACAAGATCGCCGCCGCTCATCTCTACCACGACCTCGACGTCGAAATTGCCCTCGCTGGGACCCTGGGCCAAGCCTCTGGTGGCAGCGACGCGCTGCAACGCGCCTGCTGCCCCGCTCCCCGCCAGCGGCTCAAAGTGTTCAGCGCCCTCCGGTACGGCTCCACTGACCCTTCCCCGCTGACTCCACAGCAGTTTCAAGTACGCCTCATACGTCCGGGTCCTTCGGTTCCGCCACCCGTGCCCAAAACACGCTCCCTCCGCGGCAATCAACGACGTCACTCGGGAAAGTGACCGTATCGAAGCTTGGGCGCTGGCCAGTCCCCTGATTGCGCACTGTCCACTGGCTGAACAGGTCACCTGGGAAACTGGGTTTGGTGTCAACGATGAGCTCTGGACTGTAAACTTCGATATAAGCCTGGGGTTAACCTCAGACAATCTCCGAGCTGAAGCACTTGCGGCGACTTCACCTCACCTACCCTCCCACACACCCCGCAAACGCCACTCCTTCACAGTACCCGCGTCTGACGCCCGTGCTTCAGCAGCTTGGTCCCAGGGGTGGTGAGAATGGGTTCCCAGTCGAGAACCTAGGAGCGCGGGCCATCGGCCGCGAAGGTCTCGCCTTGGGAACAGCATGGGAGGACCTCGAGGAACTCCGTCTCGAGGGCCTCAGCATGCAGGGCGTGAGTCCGCTTGTTTCCATGTGGCATGGGACTGACGACAGGCGTGGACCATTGCAAGCCATCTCGAGCTTCTTGCTGAGTTACACGACTCGCACCAGCCTCCCCGGCTGCACACCCTGTCACTGTCCACCCACTTCCTCGACTTGCGTCTGTGCCGGGCGGTAGCCAACTTCGGTTCCCTCCGCAGTCTCAAGCATATCACGTTGTCAACAACCGGCACCAAGCTCAACGCCGAGTGTCTCAAGGACCTTCTCAACGAATGCAGTGCTCTCCAGTCACTGAAGCTGACCGATATCGAGGGTGGGTCAGAGCTTGGTTCCAACAGCTCACCCAAGGCCGCTTGGACAAGAACACGTGGGTCATGATCGGGAGCTGGCCATCTACATTCAACTCGCTCGAGCTTGAGATCCCGGAGAACGGATCGCGCCACTCCTGGGTGGTGAACCATCTCTTGTCAATCGCCGAAGTACCAGTCGGGCAGTTGAAGCGCTTCGTCGTTCGGCGTGTTGTCCACCCAATCGCAACACTACCCTTCCCTCCAATGGGCGTTCTGGTGCCACAGCCAGACGCCACCCACAAGAAGGATCCCATCCCGTCGGACCTTCTGGACCTCGTCCGCAACGAAGGTGACCTCTTGGAGGACCTGTGCTTGGACTGGTGGGACATCAGCGGTCCCGCCATGGAGGCGATCCTGCTCGAGTGCCCGCGCCTTCGCAAGCTCCAGGTTTCTGTTAGGGCAACCGTCCTGGATATTGTAAGCAACTTGGTAATCATTCAACTGACAGCAGATCGGGATGACCACAGCGTTCGGCAATGTTCCAGACCTTGCTGAGCTGAACATTACCACCGACCCAAAGCTGGCCATACATGCAGCCATCAAGGTCAAGGCACCCAAGAAGAAGGCTTCCGTCGACTCAGAACTCCCGCCATTCTTGTCAGAGAAGGTTGCAGAGTCGGACCCTACCCTCGTCGAGGTCCGCGACCTTCGCAAGTTTGCTCGGCGGCTGCCAGAGTTCCGAGTCCTCCGATGGATCGGTCGCCATGGCAAGGGCGAGTGGCGCTTCATCGCCAGCTCGAAGAAGACGACATTGTCGCCGGTCGACTTTGTCCACTCTGCCGTTTTAACCAAGGACATCTGGGCGCAGTGCCAGCTCGAACCAGCGTCTTTCCAGTTTGCTGACGACATTTCCGGCAGCCCACAGCAGCTCCATATGCCAGTATCGCCGGAGCGTCCTCCGTCATCAGAGTTCCCCGCTCTGTCGCGCTCGACCACGGCTAGTTCGCTCCTGCAATCACCGACGACGCCTGTCGCGCCCATCCCGATACCAACGATGCGGCGCTCATCGAGCTCAACATCTGCCAACACCAACCCTCTGGGTCTCGAGTGGGATCCCCTTCCGCCCACCGCCAAGACGTCGCCGCCAACGAACTCGACGCGCAAGCTGTCATCGGCTGCCCCACCGCCCGCACGTGTCGACTCCTCACCGCCGAAGGCGAATGAGAACCGACACCGTCTCCGGAATCGTCGCGAGTCGAAGCCGAGCCTCTGCATTGGGCCGCCGAGTCCCAACAAGGAACCACGTCATGTCCCCGGTTCCGCCCCAAAGAAGCAGGTCACGCTCTCCAACAGTAACAAGGCGGAGCGTGATGCCAAGCGGGATAAGGAGGCCAAGGCGCGGCGCGGCCAGATGGATGAGGGGTGGACGACTGTTGGAAATGACCGCGGCCGTAAGAAGTAGAACGCACACTCACTAAAGCAAAAAGACGGGCAGGACGCCAGATTGTATACAACCACAACCGCGAACAGACAGACAAAACAGAAGCCATCTGCAGTAGGTAGCATGAGACGGACTTGTACATGCATTTAGTGGTGTAATCGCTTGTCAGTGAGGGGTGCATTGCCCAAGCGGGAGCGAGTGGGGTGGTCACGCGGTTGTCGACGTCTCTCAGGCTCAACCTTCCGAAGTCTCTTCCTTTCAGCCTTGAGAGGAGGGCCAGTCAGTCTGTGGCACTGTCAACGCAGAGCATCCATCCTTTTTGGGTACGGTACTTCGAACTGTACCTCTCCCCAGTTCCATTGACAGCTGCCAAACTCCGGCGTGCTCAATGGGACTGGCTCCCTTGGGCCTCCTCGGACGACAACATGGGCATGCATTGATTGCTCCATGCCTCCGCTGTGATAACCAGCACCCTTCTTCCCTGAGGCCGCCTTTCTGCCACTCAAAAAATATGGAGGAGTGGAGGATTGAACTCCAGGCCTTCTCAAGGTCAAGTTGCAGATCCACTGCAAATGAGACGCTCTACCACTGAGCTACACCCCCTGAATTGCGATGAAAACTGACTCCCGCTGGGACAGTTATGTGTGAGTCCGATACATTAAAACATTCTGAACGCTCGATCGCGCCACCGCGAGGCCACAGTGGCCGGTATGCATGAGCTTGATGGCATAGAATCGCTTCTTGGAAAGGCGAAGGTGTCAGTCCTTGTCAGGATCGTCTTGCCGAAGCCTGCCGGGCAGATGCGGCGGTTGGAATAAGAGGTGAACAAGGTGGTCGTAGTTATGCCATGACAGTAACCGTCCTCGGCTCTGTGCTGTGCATGAAAGATGAACTCGCGGGGTTTCGCGTCACCCAACCAGAGATCAAGTATATACATTCCACTTTACAAGTCGCGCGGGTCGAGGCGGAGAACCTCACCGGCCCCTGCACCCATGACGCACTCTGCCTCGATCTCGAGCAGCGCATCCTCGCCAACGACGTATGTGAGTCCGCCCACCATAGTGTTGGTGGGAAGCACGCCGTGGCGCGCCATAATCTCGCGCTCCTGCACGCGTCCGACCATGAGCCAATCCCGCTCAACGTTAGCATACAGGATACGAGTGCGCACGACGTCTGCAAGGGATCCGCCGACCGCAGCGATCGCGCCGCGGATAATGTCGAACACGAACGTTGCCTGGTCCTCAGCGTCTACGCCGATCACCCCCCTTCCGCTGGGGTGCGGCTTGGTCGTCGTCCCAGACACGACGATGCGGTCAAGGTGCCGCACAGAGCGGCAGTAGCCGATCACAGGCTCCCACGGCGACCCAGACATGTACTCTACCCGGCCGCCCTTGTCGATCGTCGCCTGGACCTGTGCGCGCTTGGCGGGTTGCTCCCATGGTGTCAGAGCATTGGTGGGCATCTCGCCGGAGGAGGTGAGGAATGGCGCAAACCGCAACTCATCCCCGCATCCGCCAGGGAGTCTCGCCAGATGCTCAGTCGAACACGCGAGCATGCACCTATCGTCGGCATCGAGGGGGAGCTCAAACACCCCCTCAACGGGCTTGGAGAGAGATACAGCGTCAACCCCGCTGTCGAGCACGTGTCGCACCGCCACGGCTGCGCACGACGTGTTATGTTTCTTGGCAACGGATGCGACAACGGAAAGGACGCGCTGGAACGCGCCCCATCCACCGGCAGCGTCAATGACGCGCTTCCACTTCTTCATCCCATCCTCGAGGCTAGAGAGTTGGGGCTCAGGCTTGCCGACCCATTCCTCCCCAATGAAACCGCCCAACGTCACGCCGTACCCGATAATAGCAATCTCGTTCACGCGGCAGTAGTCGGCCATCTCGGCATACCGTCCATCCAGCAGAGAAGCGGAGACGGTATTCGCAATGATCGGGTATCCGCACCCCACAAGCAGTCGGAGGTGGGCCAAGTCAAAGTCCGCGACGCCCACGTGCGCACCCCCCTCGCCAGACAGGAGAAGCCGGCACAGGTGGTAAAGGTTGTCCATGTAGGTTGTCGAGTCATACCGCCATGCCGTGTAAGTCAGGAGGTTGACCTGACCGAGATCGGCGATGGCGGTTGCGCATGCGTCCGATCCTACCACGGATGAAGGCGGGCGCCAGTGCCCAAGCTTGACGCCTGGCGTCAGATAGAAAAGAACGGCGCTCACCGCCAACAGTATATGTCTCGATGGCATTGTCAGTAAGCGGATGCGCGAGGACGCGCGGGAGACGTAGTGGGGTCGGCGTGTCTGCACCGAGCGTCGTGTATTCGGACTGGGTCATCGTGTTGGGTGTGTTTGTGGGATGAACGGGGCGCACGGTCGTGGGATATATTTGTGCTGCGCCTCGGTCATGGTCACACTCCGGCTATACCACTTTAGCCGGTGCCACTGATGCCATGGCGCCTCGGTTGCGCGGGGAGCGGCACAGCCCGCGGCACAGTCCGCAAATGAGTATAGTAGGGGTGTAGATGCTGTATGAGTTTGACGTTTCTTTTGCCGTTGGGAGCTGGGTATTATTAGTACTGAAGGCAGTGGAGAGGCTGCCAAGACGCAAAGTACATTGGACAGACTGGGGCAGGGGCGGAACCAAACAACCCACCTTGAGGGAAACAAACAGCGTGACTGATTTTGCTGTTCACTATCAATCCATTTACATCACAAACATGGCCGACACACTTGAACCAGGACGCATCACGAGTCTGCGCGACTTTGATATCGGCCGGCCGCTCGGCAAGGGTACGTCATCCCCCTTCTCCGCTGACACCAGGCCGCTTTGGCAAGGTATATCTCGCTCGCGTAAGGTCCACCGACTTCATCCTCGCACTCAAAGTACTCGACCGGGAGGAGATCATGTCGAACTCCAAGGCCGAAACCCAAGCTCTCCGTGAGATCGAAGTGATGCGCTCGCTGCGCCACCCCAACGTTGTGCGCATGTACGACTTCTTCGCCGAGGACGACCGCCTTGTCCTCATGCTCGAGTACGCAGCGCATGGTGAGATGTTCATCCAGCTCCGAAAGAGAAAGCGTTTCAGCGAGCGCAGGAGCGCAAAGGTAAGCTCTCTTCCGCCGCTCTACCAACCTCTTATTAAACTTCCCACCACTTGATCCCAGCCCACCCCGACTCATTCCAGTACATCTGCGAGGTCGCGGATGGCCTCGCATATCTCCACACAAAGGACATTATCCACCGCGACATCAAGCCCGAGAACTTATTTCTTGGCCTGCAAGGCCAAGTCAAGATCGGCGATTTCGGGTGGAGCGTCCACTCGCCCACGGAGGGACAGCGCACGCTGTGCGGGACATTGAGTTACCTCTCTCCAGAGATGGTGCTGGGACTGCCACATGGCAAGGCCATAGATATCTGGGTGAGTCTTGTCGTGGAGCAAGGAGGACATCCGCGCACAGACTGGAGGCGACACCTGACGGTGCTCATACAAGGCCCTTGGCGTGCTGGCGTACGAGTTTATAGTTGGCAAGGAGCCCTTTGAGGCTGACGATTCGGCCGGTCCGCGGCTCGTGCACAAGCGTATCTGCAATTGTGACGTGCAGTTCCCCTCGTTCGTCTCGGATGGCGCCAAGGACTTTATCCTCAGCGTGAGTGAGTATTTGGAATGGGCTGACCAAAGCTACTTCGGCTCAAACCCGAAGACAGGATGCCGCTGGAGCAGGTGCCCGAACATCCGTGGATCGTGGCGATGCGGAGCAAATCCCGCTAACTTTCTGTACGCACTCTTCATCGTACTACTTGTTGTATGGCATTATTCTTGTTCACCAGTGGGGTTGAAGGAGGTGGTTTCAACTCTTCTTGGATGTTCCTGTGTGTTCGATGCCCGCCGATCTGGCATGCTGCATGCTGCATACTGCATACTGCTTGCTGCATGCTGCCAGGTGCCAGGTGCCAGCTCACGTCCTCCAAGGACGGCCAATGTGCCGTCGGACGCTCGGCCCGATCTTATCGCTCACGTCATGGCATGCCCGACGGCCAGCTGGGACCATCCCAAGTCAAGGCGTGTCCACCAACGCGAGTTGTTAACTCCCTTTCACATTCACCCACACCATGTCGTTCGACGTCGCAGCAGCTGTCGCCTCGGCACACCTCACATCCGCCAAAACAGCTGTCCTCGTCGGCGCAACGACGGGCATCGGCGCAGCCGCCGCGCGCACCTTGGCTTCAGTCGGGGTTGCGCGCATAATCGTGGTCGGACGTGATGTCCAGCGGGGCGAGCAAGTCCTGGCGGCATGTCGGGCTGCCTCAACCGCAGCCGACCGAGTGCAGGGTGGCCTGGCACTGGTGACGCGATTCATCCCAGCTGACCTGAGCACACGCGCCGGTGCGCTGCAATGTGCGCGCGACCTGGCCACCCAGAGTCCAATCCATTATCTGGTAAGATTTAGAATGGGTCTGCTGACCCGACCCAGATTATGTGCCAGAACGGTGTGCCCCGCATTCCCGTCCAGTTTAACGAGGACGGCGACGCGTCATCGTTCGCCGTACAGGCCCTCTCGCGCTTCATCCTCCCCCAAGCCCTCATCTCTGCCGGCGCACTTGGCGCAGATACTGTCGTGATTAATGTCGCGAATGTCGGACAAACCCTTGCCGGGCTGAGTGTCGACGACCTCTCCCTCAAATCCATGCCTGCGAGGACGAACATTGGCGCTTGGGCTGCCCAGAGCGCACGCGACTCGAGCGTCCGCGACGCGTTTATTACCGAACAGATAAAACGGTATCCTGACATCAAGTGGTTCCACGTGTTTCCCGGTCTTGTGGCCAGCGAACGGTTCCAGTACGACGCATTCCCATTCCCGATCAACTGGATGATATGGGCGCTCATGTACACCCCTTTGGCAAAGAGCACGCAGGCACTCGCAGACCTAGTCGTATACGTATGTCTCAACTGAGCCGTGAGGCGGCTGACACCAGATTGCGCTCGAGCCAGATAACGCCGCCCAAGTCGCGGGCAACTTTGTCGGGCCCACAATGAACCGCCTCAAGCCCGGAGCGTGGGCTGCTGATCCGGCCAACCGCGCCGCTCTGTGGACCAAACTCGAGTCAATGTCATAAATGGCTACTTTGGCTACTTGTTTTCGCGCGTGTTGTCGTCGTACCAGCTCTTGACGTCGTCGGCGAACTCGCGGTCCTGGATGAACCGGGCCGCGACACACGCCATACCAGCCGCAAACTTCCAGATATAGTCGTGCGCCTCCTCGGTGCGGCAGGCGTTGCGGAATGCGACGGTGTGGTTTCCCCCATCCGGAGACGAGACGCCATAGTGCGGGTGCACGGCGGGAAGAGCATACGTGACCTGTCGTCAGCAAGTAGGCCAGGCGTAAACGTACATTACCAAAGTCGGTGCTGCCGCCAGCGAGGCTCCAGTCGTCAATCCCAACATAAGTCGGGAGGTGGTATTCCTCGCCCATGGCCGCAGCATACTCCTCGGCAATGATGAGGTTATTGCGCAGATCCGTCATCATCCGCTCAGAATTGTACTTTACAGTACAACCCGTCGCCTTTGCCGCACCCTCGAAACATGCAATTACGCGCTTGGTGAGGTCGGCGACGCCAGCGGCGGACCGCGCACGGACGTAGTACTTCATAGCCGTGTGGTCTGGGATGACTGGGGTGAGTTTTCCCAATCTCATTCAACTTACTGTTCGGTGCTTCTCCACCCTTGACGATGATCCCGTGAATACGGTCGCTCGTGTGGATCTGCTGCCGAAGAGCCGAGATACTAGAATACGCAATATTGACCGCATCCAGAGCGTTGATACCGTCCCAAGGCGCGCCGCCGGCATGCGCAGTTCGGCCAAAGAACTCAACGTTGACGGTATTGACTGCCAATGTGGGGGTGACAGCAGCATGGCCAGGCTTGACACCCAACTCGCCAACGGGGTGGATCATCATACACGCCTCGACGTCCTTGTCTTCGGTCAGCCATTATCCCCATCAACAGCTTGGGGAGCTCGCCTAATACAACGGTTAGTGTACTCACATCCACCTCGCTCGAGGAGCACGCCTTTGCCCACACCGCCCTCCTCAGCCGGCGTGCCAATAAGAAAAAACCTCGCCATCTATGTTGGCTTTCTTCAGTCCGGCTCTAGTTCCAATCGCCGCAGCGACTCCAGACACAGCGATGAGGTTATGCCCACAAGCATGTCCTATACCGGGCAGAGCGTCGTACTCAGAATTAAAGCCAAACACCCGCCCACCCTTGCCGTGTTTGTACGAGGCGCGAAAAGCCGTCTCGAGTCCCTTGTATCCTCGCTCAACCTCGAATCCAGCATCCTCGAGGTATGCGGTGATATGCTTGTGCGCCTGTACCTCGTGGAAGCCTAGTTCAGGATGGTCGCTGATGAACATTGAGAGTTTTGTGAGACTCGGTACGGCACCGTTGATGGCGACTTTGATGGCATCGCGCGCCTGGTGTCAGTATACTGTATCAGTAGAGGAGACTTACGTCGGAAGAGAATGGCGCGCGGGCGGTGTAGGCTGGTAACTCGACGTCGAGTGATTTGTCCCAGGTTCCGGAACATTGGTAGCAGGTGTCAAAGTGCTCGTGAGCGGCTGGCAGGCGGGGCTCAGTGTGCGTGGGCGCGGCGGGCTTCTCCAGAGCCCGAGCCTGGATGATCGGGGTATTGGCGGCCTTGGCCTTCTTGAAGAATGAGAAGCAGCCCGTCGACATTGTTAGTGATGGGCAAGAGGTCAGGGGGATGAGATGCCCGATATTAGTTGACTCGGTCATATATCACGGGGCTTGCGGATATGCGGCTGTCAGGGGTGGGCAACAAATGCGGTAATGTCAACGTGGGGAAGATAGCTTCGTCTCGGCTCTGGCCGAAAGAGCTACTTGTAGTCATCTTTAGAGTTATTCATAGAGCATACGTCAGATGGTTGGGATGCAGACAAGTGAGACATTCGGATGAGCCGATGGAGCGCCCAGAACCCATGTCCTGGCTGCGCGCAGTTGCAACCTTCAAGTGACCCGCATCGCAGCTGTAATTGAATCTGCAGCTCATACTTCCTATAAATACTTGCTATGCATTATGGTACAAGTGTAGTGTAGTCTATTTATCTGCTGTATATGCTACGCAAGTGCTGAGTGCTGTTTGTACTAGACAATATGTATCCTCAAAGTATTGTCAAGATAAGATGGAATTCTAGACCAGACGTGCCGCCTCGTCCTCACGAGACAGCGCCTGGCGCTAGAGAGCCTTCTCGACCAGGCGAGCAGCTGCAAACCCGAGGGTAATGTTGACGATGTAACTCGCCCACCCGATGGCGGCGCGGCTAACATCCTCACCACGCAAAGCGTCAACGGCGAGCTGGCCGCCAGTGACAATGCCAGGGCCGGGGCAGATACCGCCCAATCCCCAGCCCATACCGAAAATGAGGGCGCCGATCACGAGGCGTGGGGTGATGTCGCGACGGGTAGGAACCTGCCACTTCTCCCAGGAGAGGATGGGCTTCGGGGAGTCGCCAGAGGCCTTTTTCAGCGAGAACCAGTGGATCATGTTGGGGATGACGGCGCCAGCGACGATCAGGGTCAGAGACGGGTCCCAAGTCTCAAGAGGGGGAGGGACGCGGAGGAAGCCCATGACCTTGAGTGGCGAGACCATGCCGGACGCGATGAGACCGAACGAGAAAGTCAGGCCCGACATGAAGTAGGGCAGTAGCTGGGCCGGAGTGTACTTGCATTCTCCGGCTTGACCGTTTCCATTCTGGACGCCGTTTGAATCACCGTTGGTGGTTGCCGGCTTGCATGCCTGGGGGAGGATGGCGTTGATGGCGTTACGAGCCAAGATGGCGGCGAGGACGAGTCCGCCGAGAGCTGGGAGCGCCCAAGTGGGAGGATAGACAGGGTTGATGGCGGGCAGAGGGTCGACGAGATACTTTGCAGGTACGAGTTTTGCGGTTGCGATGGCCGACATCATAAATGTCATGACGGCGACGAGGGAACGTGGGGCGAGGCGGCTAGAACCGCACAGAAAGTGGCCAGAAGTGCATCCTGACCCGAGCTGGATTGTTAGCGCAATTCAGAATTATTCCATTGAGCCAACGGCCAACGGTCAACGGCACCTGTCGCCATCATCTCATTCAGATGACGTCGATGAGCTGGTTTGCATTAATTGCATTTCGGCAATTTACCACTTGCGACCAACCGAGTGCCTCCAATTTTCATTCATTAACTCACCTTTGCTCCGAAACCGACCAATGCTCCGGAAAGGGCCAGGCGCGCGAGTGGCGCAGCGGCATATAACTCAGCTCCGTTGCCGGGCAATATGGATTCTAATCCAGTCACCGCGACAACGGTTGGTGCCAAGACCATGCCTGTCAAGAACGCCCATCGCCACTTGGCATGGTCGCCAAGAATGGCGCCGTCCATGATACCCGAAGCACCCATGACGCGTCCGGTGCCCATTAACAGCCCGACTGACGAGACGTGCATGAGCAGACCGCCGAAGAAGGTTTGGATTGGGGTAAATGGCATATTGTTGTTGTTGTTGAAATTTAAGGAACGAGTGTGGGATTGTGCGATGTGGCGCGATCGACACCTGGGTTGGGTTGGCGCGAGTTGGCGGCTGATGTAAGATGGGTAAGAGAGATAGAGAGAGTTTGTGATGGGGCCTTGTCGACTAAGATGGAGGAGTATGAGATGTAGAGGTAAGAGGAGGAGATGGTGGTGTATATATACGTCAGTTGATGTGATGGAAGTCCAGCGGCCTTTGAGAACAGGACAAAGGCATTGCGCCCTCCGGCTTCTGAATCTATGAGATTGACGTAGACGCTAGAAAAAGCAAAGGCCGAAATCAAGGTAGGTAGGTAGGTAGGTAGGTTTGGGTTAGCTTTGTATCCAAGGTTGTATTAAGAAATGGAAATGTTTTGTAAGATTAATGATTAGGTCATCCTTTTTTAATTTCAATCACCGTTAAATTAACGCCTTGACCCCAACTCTGAATAATAATCAGGGAATTTAAACCCCTATTACTCAATCATTCAGGGTAATAAACCCAAACGCCGAAACACTCTCGGTACTCGGCAACTCTTTTTTGTGGAGTAAATGGAACTTCCATTAGGAAACTAAACAATTTGCTTCCGAAGTCATCAAAATGCTTCTAACCCATCCGGTCATCGGTCGTTTCATACCACTACCACTACTTATGCCAAGTATTACGGTCTTTGACATTCACTCTGCTTACAAATCTAGTCACTTACTGATCCAGCACGCGCACAAGTAGCGGCATTTGAAGTCCAGCATCCTCCTCACCAACAACACGGGGCCGCATCACAATGCTGCCGTCAGCCCACTCCTCCCATCGTACACTCACGCAGACTTGGCCTCGTATTCCGGCTTGCTTGGGAGCTGGTCAAACTCAAACGATCGCATCAGTACAAAGAGCATCATCTTGATCTCAACCAGGGCAAACCGGTATCCACTGCAAGTCAGCTGTTGAAACAGGCACAACAAGTTTCGTGATTGGGACCTAGCTCCAGCCAGACGCCGGTGCCTTTGGCCCCATCGGATTCCGGCTTCATCTCCCAAACTCACATGCAGTTGCGCGCGCCGCCAAGGAATGTGAGAAGGTTGCCAAACACGCCTGGAACGTGCTTATGCGGGACACCACCAACACCGAAGCGGTCTGGGTTAAACTTGTCCGCGTCCTCGCCCCAGATTTCCTTGCTGCGGTTCACGTTCATGATGGCTGACGTTAGCGATGCGGTCTGGGAGCTAACACACGGAGGAAAATCGTCGTCCCAGCCTTGACGTGGATCTCGCTCATCAACTTGCCGTCGCGACCCATAACCGGCTCTGACAGGGGGATCACCTGGTCGCTGACTGCCTCGCGAATTGTGTTCGCAACAGGGTTGTCAAAGCGCAGTGACTCGTGCACACACTTGTCGAGGAACGGGAGTGCGTTGATTTCCTCCATGCTCGGCCGGTCCGTTGGTACTGCCTGGCACTCGGCACGCAGTCGGTCCTGGACATCCTTGTGGATGGCGAGGCGATAGAGGAGCCACGTAAGTGCAGTCGACGACGTCTCGTTGCCAGCAAGCATCTGGCGTAAGCGGTGCCTGTAGACTCACGCGTATCGACGCGTACGACTACTCACAAAGGTGGTAATCTGCGCGAGCACCTCGTCATCAGTCAACTGCTGGTCCGGACGAAGGTCAGAAGCCATGTTCGCCTTGATCACGAGCGAGAGGAGGTCCTTGCCAATGTCCGAGCCCTTCTCCACCTCGCCAGCGAACAGGGCCCGAACAGCCTTCTTCTTGTTGTCCATGAGTTCCTATGGTCAGCTCAGATTGGGCAGGTCATCTTACCTTGCCAATGCGCACGGTGATGGCACGGCTGCGACGCGTCGCCTCCCTAGACTTGGTGGGCTGTTGGTTAGCAACGTGTGCTTAAGAGTGAAGCTTACGATCAGCTGCATGGCTGGAATAAAGTTCTGCAGCACATTCATCGGCGACACACCCATGCCAGCCGAGAACATGGTGCGGAAGGCTTCGGCAAGCTCGTTCTTGTTGTCGTGGAGCGCATTAAAGTCGTAGTCGAACCCGGCCAGGCCAATGACATCGAGCGTCGCGGCACCCATGTAGCGCATGACGTCTATCTTGCGCGCGCCTTTGACGACATCCTCGGGCTTGGCTGGCGTGGGTGAAGCATGGTCGTCCTGCGACGGCTCGTCGATGAGCTCGATGAGCTTGCGCTGTAACTCGTAGCTCTTGTCGTAGAAGATTGGGACCATGTCGCGGATTGCAGCGACTGAGAACGCGGGGTTGAGCACGCGGCGCTGGCGACGGTGAGCCGCGTGCTCGGCGATGAGAACGCCGTTACCCAGCAGGCGTTCGAGCATCTGCTGAGCGCGGATGGGCTTGATAAAGTCATCATTGTGCTGCAAGACGTGTCCGATGAATCCCATATCGACCGACGACAAGCGCTGCCCGCCCATGAGGAAATTGTAGCGGACAACATTGCCGTACTGTTGGAACCACTCCTCGTGCTTTGCGTTGGGCGGGGCATCTATGACCTCTCTGAGGTTTCCCCAGAATGCGCTCGGGTTACGCGGACCGGGGATGTTGTAAATTCCATACCGCCGCTCCGTGTACGGGAAGAGGTAGAGATATCCTACGACTAGGGCGACGAGCGCGGCGGTGATGTAAGGATGGGCAGCGAGGGTTGACACGAGCGGGATGTCGGCAAGTTTGGCCACGATAGGAATTTCTGTGAGTGACGCCATTGTGGGGGCGGGGTTGGGTGTCAAGAAGGGGATGATGTATGCGTTTTAAAGTGGACGAATGCGCAGTTGGAAAGCGATGGCGCAGACGAGCGATGTGAACTCGTTCGTGGACACCAGGGCTAAGTTTGTGTGAGAAGCGAGGGATAGCGAGTGATAGAAGAATGACCCATGCAAACCCATGCAAGCCCACGCCGTAGATCGTTGTGCGATGTGTCAGAAGACGGGTAGGATAATCAAGTTGACCGTCGGCCTTGACCGCTTTCAACGTCAGTCACATGATCACATGAGTAAGTTGAGAGATTTAGAACTAAGGAATTATAGAAGCACGTGGATTGACACCTTCCTTCGGCGCGGTCTGGTTCATCATCACCGGGAACCGCTCTACTACCACTAAACTATCCTTACGGCCTACGAGGGCACGCTCATCCTCTAACCGCCACGGACTTACATGACCGTGTCAAGGTCCAATTTCCCTTAGTCACGTGCAACGACGTCATTCTTGACTTTTGATAATAGGCCCACCACCAGCAATTTGTGATTATTAGAAGCCTATTTCTTCACGTGGTATTACGAAACCAAACACAAAAGGGGTGGGTTAATTATTGATTCTGATGTCGGGAGCGAATGGTTACCCATGAGAGCTCCACTGTTTGATGGCCCCACAACGTACAACGTCACACTATAAGGTCCCTGACTCTTTGGATAACACGTTACGTGTTGGGTTTGGGTACGTTGGGTACGTGGGTTCACCTTCCCTCTCTTCCTACACGCCCCATCACCCCCAAGAGTCCAAAGTCCCAAGAGGGTGATACAATGGACTAATACAATGACCACCTACTTAGTCATCTAGGTCAACACCACTCCCCAATGTAATGCCAATACTAGTATACTAGTCAGACCTTGATTGTTGATCGTTGAGGGTAAACTGGTAGAAACACAACATACTTGATACTTGATCCTAACTCACATCATCTCAGTTCTTTCATCTCATCTACTTTACTCAACTACAGCTGAGTTCACTCTTTTAATCCCATCTCCCAGCCCGTAACAACGGCCTATAGCATCACCTGTTTCCCATCGTCTCCAAGGCAAGCACCACATTTCGGCACTCGTCGTCATCACCTATACCTCTCTTCATACCTGGCAACCCAACTCGCCAATCTAATCACCTATAATGTCTATGACTCCAAAGGAAGAAGGTACGCTCAGACACTAGCCCTAACCCTCCAAGCCCTCCACCTCGGTCGCTCGTTAGTCGGTCCATGTGTTCTAAAACACTGTCTACATCCATCCTCCTGCGCCTCTGCTACCCAGCCCTTGCCTTGCCCCGAGCAACATCCACTGACACTTGCGATACCCTTGCTACACCCCACGGTCCTCGTCATTATTGTTATCCCGATTTGCATCTGATCCTGTCAACAACAACATCTACATATCTCTTGGCCACATCGCCACGTCGCTCCGCGTACCCCCGCAACTATTACACTCCTACCCTTTCGATCCAAACACACCCGCCGCCATTCCGCGATGGGGTCACAAGGCGCCGACGTCCCCCAGGACCAGAAGGCGGGATGGGCCAGCTTCATCAAGAGTCTCGCCCACATGACCGGCGACCTCAGCTCGATGACCGCGCCGCCGTGTAAGTTGCGCGGCTGCGCTGCACCGCCCCGATGCCAAGACTGACACGCGCTCTCGCTTTTGTTGTTGGTCCACGTCCGCGTTCCACGTACTCTCGCACGACCCGCGCAATGTTTTGTTCCGGGGTCCGATCGTGCCATTATTCCACTCATTGCGTCTGTGCACCGCCCCCACAACACTTGGCTGCGCCGCTCCATCCCGCAGTCATCCTCTCGCCCACGTCGCTCACCGAGTTCCCTGCGTACTGGGCTGAGCACCCCGAGCTCTTCGCCGACATCTCAGAGGGCGAGACCGAGGAGGACCGCATGGAGCGCGTCTTCCTCTGGTTCATTGCGACCCTCAAGGGCCAGTACACCGTGAGTGGTTGCATGTGCGCAGCCTCATGCCCCGCTAACACCAGACCCGTAACGAGAAGATGGGCTCGGAGAAGAAGCCTCTCAACCCCGTCCTCGGCGAGCTCTTCTACGGTACCTGGCCCGACGTTGAGGGCCGCGGCGAGACCGTCCTCATCTCGGAGCAGGTGTCGCACCACCCTCCCATCACTGCCTAGTGCGTCACACCGCTCAGCTCCAGCTGACCACAGCTACGTCGAGAACAAGAAGGCTGGCGTTGCGCTTCAGGGCCATTCAGGCCAGAAGACATCGTTCTCCGGCACGTCGATCCTCGTCAAGCAGTCTGGTCATGCGATGCTGTTTGTGACGCCCAAGAAGACGGGCAAGCAGGAGACGTACCTCATCACGCTCCCGAAGCTCCGCATCGACGGCATCATCTGGGGTTCTCCGTACATCGAGCTCACCGACTCTTCGGCCATCCAGGCCAGCACTGGCTATGGTGTGCAGATCGACTACAAGGGCAAGGGGTACTTCTCTGGCAAGGCTCACATGTTTAAGGCCAAGATGACCAAGGGGTCGAAGACGATCCAGACCTTCGAGGGCGAGTGGACTGGCGTGTCCAATGTCGGCTCCTCCAAGGGCCCAGTGTTTTACGACGCCGACACGCCCAAGGAGGAGATCACCGTCAAGCCCATTAGCGAGCAGGGCCAGTGGGAGAGCCGCAACCTGTGGCAGAAGGTGGCCAACGGTATCCGCGGCGGCGACTTCGAGACCGCAGGCCGTGAGAAAAGCAGCATCGAGAACGAGCAGCGGCAACGCCGTCGGGATGAGGTCGCGGAGGGTACATCCTGGAAGCTGTGGAACTTTGAGCACGTTGATTCGGATCCCGAGTTCCAGAAGCTCGTTGCGATGATGAACGACAAGACGCAGCCAACGACCGAGGACGCATACGTATACAGCGGGGAGCACTACAAGCAGCTCCTGGCTGGTGCGTCGGGTGAGTCGGCTGCTGCGGCACCGGCAGCGTAGAGTAGTAGACATGTACAAGTTTGTTTTGACGTTCGGCTTCGACTGGGGACACTGTCTTGTAACGTTGTATGGTTTGAGCAGGTGGTGGGTGTCAGTATGTTGACACCTCCACCACGATTGCCGATCCGGTCGGCTTCAACCGGCCTCACAGTTTGCCGGCAAGACAGGCCTCTCTTGCATTCTTGCATTCTTGCATTCTTGCTTTCTTGCTTCTTGCTTTCATATTCAGCACACAATGTTTACCGAAATCCCTCCTCATGCCGAGTACTTTATGACTGCGCCGCAGTTCGCAGTTGTCGGCCGCGTACTTGAGGATACTTCGCGCTTCGACTACAAGGTCCTGGAATGGTACACCGATCGTAACCTGCCCGTGACGGGGGTTAGGGCGCCGCGTGCCGGCTTCGACAACGCCAAGCCCGTACTGGGCCACAAGGTGGTTGACGATGTGGTGAGTCTGTGAACGTGAGCAATGCGAGTCTGTGGCAAGACGAGGCGACGTGAGAAGAGGATGGAGTGGGCATACGTCACTTGCGTCGCACACACCCGCTTCACATACTCCGACGCTGAGCTCTTGACGCAGTCTGCTCGCGACTGATGAGTAACGAGCCCGTCCTCGCCCATAGCTTACATTAGACCCAACTCCCCAACCTCGCCAAGACGTCGATCAGCGTCATCCTCAACCCGGCACTTGGCATCAAGATGATGCAGTCGCTCTTCCCCGAACAGCGGCGGCCTGAAGCTGAGCCGCATGCCGTGTGGTTCCAGCCGGGTGCGGAGAGTGCCGAGATCTTCGACTTTGTCAAGGCCAGGGGTATTGGCGACAAGGTCGTGATTGGCGACCACCCGTGCATCCTCGTGTCGGGAGACGATGCACGGAAGAAGGTGCCCAAGTCTGCGCTGTGAGGCTAGGCTGTGCCGGCTAATGGTAGAGCGTAGAAGAGCACAAGTTGGAAGATTTGTGGATGAGATGCATGCTGCTTGATGAGGACTTTGAGGCGTATACGGACAGAGGCGTTGTACTTTCCAGGATGTTGTTCATCGAGATCTCGCATTCACTCACAATGGGAATCGCTGGTGGAGGTCAGCCGGTGGCAACTCGCACGTCACTTTCTAACCATCCATCATGGCCCTCCCACCATTCATCCTCTCTGGAGCCAACAGTCGCGCCCACTATACCCTGCTGGCACGGCTCGACGCGGCCGAGTCGCCGCAGGCGGCCACCGCGGTCGTCGCTGCCGAGGTGGTGCGGTGTCGCGGTGTTTTGGAAGGCAATGCGGGCAATGTGCGTGTGTCGTTCCACCTTCCCTCACTTCCCCTCCTCGCCAGGTCACTTCTACCTCATGTCATCTAGCTTCTCTGAACCCTCACCGGTTTGCTAATGTCAGTCCAAAACCGCTGAGACGCTCATCATCCTCCTCACCTGCACCACTGTCAGCCCCATCCCACTAGACACCGACTTCGCCCTCGTGCCGGCCCTCAAGCTCGCCGAGAGCGGCAAGTCACACCGCCGCACAGGGTATCGATTCCTCATCGAGCGCTTACCGGAGGGACACGAGCTCGCCTTGATGCTCATCAACACGGTGCGGAAGGACTTGGCGAGCTCCAACCCAGCCCACATCCTTATGGCGCTCGGCGCAATCTGCCATCTCCCTAGCGACGAGCTCGCACCAGCCGTGCTCCCACTCCTGGGTGAGAGGAGGCTGGTGGAACATGAACTGTGATCTATGATTCGACTCTCTTCAGCTGACATCAGGCCGGCCGTCCGACAACGAACGATCCAGGCACTCTGCGCACTTAATGGACAGATGGGCCTACGCGAGCTCGCACGACGTATCAGGAAGGAAGACGACGACAGTGTCCTGTCATCGGCCGTCAAGAGCTTTGGAGAAGCGCTTCATGTGAGCTGTGGAGATCCTGCAAGCTGACATCAGGCGGGCGCACGTGAAGAGAACCCCGAGAAGCGGCGGAGGCAGTTCGACACGCTCTTCGCTGCTGCCGCTCGGCATCTCGAGCCTTCCCCGCTACTCGTGCAGCTTATGCGTGCAGTCGCTTGTGTGCTGGTTGCCGTCGGGCGCGGGGAAGATCTCACGGACCATGTCCTCGATCGCGCTCACGCGCTGACTGACGAGATTGTCGAGGTGACGACCACCCCGGGGCCGTGGGCCCAAGGTGAGCTCCAAAGTGACCGCCTAGTTGACACCAGCCTGTTTGGTGGAAGTATGCGCACTCGCTGCCGCGATCTGGGCTGCGGACGAGAAGCCCGTCTCCGAGCCATTGTTAGAGCATGTCCGCAACTTGCTTCTCCCTAAGAAGGAGAAGGGGAAGGAACGAACTCCGGTCCATTCCGCCCAGTCAAGTCCACGCAGGCCCGAAAGACAGAGCTCCAAACCTGATCCTAACAGACGGGTACTAGCGCTACGCTGTCTCGCCACTCTTCCGTTCGTGTGGCAGGATGGCCTGACGGAGACGCACATGGGCGCTCTCATGGCCGGCGTCGACTCGGGCGACAGCACGGTCCGGCTGGAAGTGAGCTCCTGCCCCACCTGATTCCGCTGATATCAGACTCTCCGCCTCCTGGCCAAGGTCGACGCCAACCTTCCCCGCCTGACAGCAGACAGCCACCTTGACTCTCTCTCCCGAGGAGTGGAAGGAAAGGAAGAGGCCGCCTCGCGCGCGCTCGAGGCTCTCGAGATCGCTTTGGAAGGCGAGGAACCTGGGACACGCGCGCAAGGTCTGGCAGAGAGCCTGGCTCGGATTACACCTCACTTCACACACGTGTGGATGAAGGGTGTCCACGCCGCCATCGGATATACCCAGACCCTCCTACCGACGCCGTTCATCGACCCGGCCGCGGACGCACTCCTCGCTGCCCCCGCTGACCCCACCCTCGCGGTCGCAGTGGCCACGCTGGCCGTCGAGCACGACCGGCCTGCTGTGCCCGCGCTGCTCGCGGCCCTCCCCCGTGTCGACCCCGAGGTTCAAGAGCTCTGCATCCTGGCGCTGGTGCCCCTACATGGTGGGCAGGAGGCCGTTCGCACCCTCCGCAAAGTCGCCGAAGGGGCGATCCCGCATATCCGGCGGCGTTGCGAGCAGGTCGCGCTCGTGCTGGAGCAGGGTCACGCGTGGGATGTCGTGGGCCGGGCCAAGTCGCGTGCTGTGAGTCGCCTCTTTTAGCTCATGTACGATACCTGGGTTAGCTGACATCAGCTCACGGACGTCCTCGACGCGCTTCTTGCTGTGCATGCCGAGCTGGTCATTCCGTCGCGCCCATCGCTCGAGGAGCGCGACTCGACCCCGACGGCGAGCACCATTCGTTCTAGGCCCACCGCGCTCAAGTATAATTACGGCACTGGCAGCCCGCTCGACCGCGCGGCGGAGCTCGCGATGGGCCGAAGCGCCCTCGTAGAGCCCGACGACGACGTTGCGCTGGATGAGCTAACAGCCGACACTGGGCATGTGCGTATCTAATCCTTAGTCGCCCTCCAAACCATACCTCTCATGTGAGACGGCATAAGCTACTACGAGAGGCAAGATGCATGTCGTGTGTCTATAATTCTATGGCGGCGAGCCACTCACACACCGGCCGCGTACCCACACGGCCCCAATGTCCCGGTCATCCCCCGCAAACAACCACTTCTCGAAGAGAGCGCGGGTATCCCCACCACCCCAGAACCCCGGACTCCTCGGCCTGATCCAGAGCGCGTCAAACTCCCGCCCCGGCTCGAACGACCCCGCGTCGACACCGGCAATGTCGGCACCTCCCCGCGTGGCGAGGAACCACAGTTCGGCTATCGACAGTCCTCGGGCAGTCAGTCCCTCAAAGGCGAGAATGCGGGACATTGCATCCGCAGAACGGATGGCAGCGAGAACCCCGGTCGCCGGCCCGCCGGAACAGTCGCTACCCAGCCCAACCCGTACCCCGGCATCAAGTAGGCCGAGTACCCGGGCGGTCCCAGAGTTGAGGTTGACATTACTCGTCGGGCAATGTGATACGCCTGCTCCCCGTTCGGCAATGAGGGATACTTCGTCCGGGGTGAGATGTACGCCGTGCGCCAGGATCGTGCGCGGCGTCAACAACCCAAAGTGGTCATATACGCCGGCGTAGCTCGGGAGATCGGGGAAGGCCTTGCACACAGCCTCGATCTCGGCGTGGTTCTCCGAGATGTGGGTTTGGATTGGGAGGTCGTTCTCTTTCGCCAGGTTGCCCAGGGCAGATAGGAGTGGCGGGGAACAGGAGAGCGCGAAGCGTGGAGTCAGGATTGGCCGCACGAGGGGCTGGTTGGCGTATGCAGAGCCGTTGGAGAGGATGGAGGGCGTGTTCGCGAAAAAGTGGGGGAAGGCATCCAAAAATTCGTGTGTAGAGGTCATGCTGGCGACGCAGCTCTCCTCCACATAGTCTGGAGGACTGTTGCGGTCCATACTGCATCTGCCGACGAGGGCGCGCTGGCCGGCTTCGAGCGCGACTTCGGCCAGCGTGAGCGAGGCGGGGACGTGGAGTGTGCTGTAGTAGCAAGCGGTTGTTGTCTGGCGTCAGCCGGGAGGGCTTGGAAGGCGGGGGGAAGGGGAGGGGATGGCGGCGGGGGGGGGGGGAGGGGGGGGGGGGGAGGTGAGGGGAAAGGACTCACTCCAGCTGCCAGAGTACGCCACACGACCTCTCCGTAAACTTGACGCGCGTAATCGTCATCACTAAACTTCCTCTCTAGCGGAAAAGTGAGCGCATCAAGCCACTCGAGGAGCTGCAATGAATGCCCTAGCCCATTGTTCGGATACTGCGGCGCGTGCTTTCGTCAGCCAGCTCACTCCCGACACTCCCGACATACCGTATGCGTATCGACCATTCCGGGACAGAGGAATCCTTCGTCTACCACCACGAGATTGTCCAGATCTGTCCCACGCCGCGCGGCGGCTGTATCTGCTGCCTGGTGGGAGAGAGAGGGAAGGCGTTCGACCCATGCTACCCGGCCACTGCGGATGCATATGAGGGCAGCGTGGATTTCTAGATGCGCACGCGTGGGCGCGTGGACTATTGGCGCCAGGTAGAGGGCTGTGTGAGCTTGCTTTGAGGGGAGGAGGGGGATAGGCTCAGAGATATTGTTGATTAGCATGGCTGGCGTTTCGGCATGCCCCTCGGAGAGGAGGGTGTGCGAGCCCCAGCGTCCTCATCATTGCCTAGAGAAGGTGGATACTTACTCTGATGTGAGTGGGACATTGGGGACATTGGGTGGTTAAGGGAGAGAGAAAGAGAAAGAGAGAGAGAGAGAGAGAGAGAAAGACAAGTACCCGCCTCTAAGGGGCGTGACGTGTGAGGTCATTGGCCATGGTGCCTGTTTCCAGATAGGTGGCAAGAGGTGGGTGTCAGAGCGCGGCTGACGTAGGGTCGTAGGGTCATATTGGCGTAGCGTATCTTACCCGTGTTGATTCAAGGCTACTGTAGATAACAAGCCGTTGAGCCGACCTTGTGCCTCTCTCACAAGTCCCGATTGCAGATAGCCTGATAGCAGATACGATCTTGCCCGGTCATCACGTCACCACCACTTTGTATCACGTCGCCCCAGCTCATGCAGGGCCATGCATTCTATACCCAACAACCAAAAGTCCCAGACAGCGTGAACTATTATCTAAATCTACGTCGCCTGCTCCTGCTGACTTGCGACCCGCCCCGGCCCCAGCCCCGGCCATGCAATGATGTGTGCACCACTCTGCCAGCTCCCCACGCCTTCCGCCGTCTCGTCCGCTTAGCCGCTGAACGACCTCGGGTACGCCCCGAACGCCTTGGCCGCAACGTCCGCATTGTGGATGCCGAAGCGGCTCGAGCAGTCGAGCAGAATACGCAGGCCGTTGCGCGCGCGGATACGCGAAATGTCCGTGTGCGACTCGTGCGTGGGCCGCACAACTTCGACCGCCTTCTCGCCTCCAGGGTACGGGAACCTCTTGGACAGAACCTCGTATACCGCAAGAGTGACACCGAACTGGGGCGACGAGCGGATAACACGCGCAATACCACCCTTGAACAGCGCGCGTGGCCCTTCCTCGCGAGCAATGGTGAAAAAGCCGTCGACGAAACCCTTGTACACCGTCTGTCCAGCACGCGATTGGGATTGCAGGCGCGTCTTGACGACATCGGCGGGTGTGGTAAAGTATGCCGCGGGCATGCCCGAGACACCCGCCGCAATGAGGAGCTCGCCGAACGAGAGCACCTTGCCGCGCTTGCCCTCTCCGAACCAATCCTTCTTCATGTGGGCGTACGCAGTGAAGTAGATCATGGACTGAGGTCAGCTGGAACACAAGGGAAAGTAGCTCGCGCCGCACTCACAAAGGGAATGTCACGCCACAGACAAGCTGAGGCACCCTTGTACAGACCAACGATACCGAGCTGCTTGACAACGTGGATGGCTCCACGTGGCGCCGCTGCGCCCTCCATCCGCGCCATCTCGCCAGCCATCTGGAGACGAATCTTGACAATCTCAAGAGGGTTGGTGACAGCAACCTGACAACCACCAGCGGAACCACCGGCAACGAGCTCGGCCCACAGAGGGATGCGACCAGTCTCAGGGTCCGTGAGCTTTTTCCTCACGAGCTCGTTGACGGTAATCTTGATGGCCTTCTCGGGTGCTACGCCAACGAGCTGAGGGAGCACACCACGATAGAACGCACGGACGCCGCCCTCGTTGTGGTACACCTTCTTGACACAGTCGAACGCGTTGCGGTACATGACCTCGCCAACAACGTTCGAGCGCTGGTTCTGCAGACGAGTCTTGACGAGGTCAATGGGGTAGACGGTGAAGGCGCCGATACCGCCAGCAATACCGCCCATCACAAAGTTCCACGCGTTCTCGCCAACCTCGTGAACGAAGCCGCGCGAGCCCTTGAGTTCGGCGACAACGTCTGTTGGTGGGTTCCACTTTGCGTCGAGGAGCTGCTCAAAGTCGGCCATGGTCAGACGCTGACTGCCAGCCGGCAAGCCACCGCCACGCGACGCAAAGTGCCAGATGATGTTGGCCTCCATGGGAGTGAAGCCGCCGTAGCGGAGGTTGGCAGCGCATTGATCGAGGAAATCGGATACGCTGATGCGGCCGTCCTTGGACTTGCGCACGGCGCGGTTGAGGAGGCGCTCCACCACGTCCATGTCGCGGATGACTGGGAGGCATTAGCATGGATATCGCGGATGGCTACAGTGCCGAACTGCCGCTAGGGTCTTCCGACTCACTGTTGCTGAACGCGATCACCTCCGAGTAGCTGATCTTCCGGCCGGGGTTCATCGTGCACAGTGTGGGCAGTCGTGTAAGGACAGACTCGGACAGCTTATGCCCAGCGACCTCGGTGATGATGTGCTGGAACTCATCGGGGCTGATATACCCGTCACCGTCCTTGTCGAAGAAGTGGAAGGCCTGGCGGAGACGCTCGCCTTGGAAGCCCTTGATGAGCTGGGTGAACTGCGAGTAGTCGAGCGTGTGTGTCTTTCCGCGCTTGCCAAGGTACAACTTGCTCCAGTCGCACTCGAAGTTGAACGCTGTTGAGTCAGTGCAGTTCTTCCGAGTGGACTGGACTAATGTCGGTCGGTGTTCGTAATACTCACGGATACCGCTGTCCTTGATGTTGTTGTCCATCACATGCTTGAACTCCTCGTAGTCGATCGTTCCCGACGCGTCCCTGCTGTCAGCTGGTCATCTCCGCAGTAAGACCTACACGTCGAAAACCGAGAATGCGAGCTGGTAGTCGGCATCGGGCTGAGGTTAGGGGGTGTCCAGGCACTCATTCCATATCGGACGTACACGTTTCAGCACTGCCGTTAGTCATAGCCCAAGCGTCAAGTATGCATTGCTTCTCGCGCCAAACTCACGAGTCTCAAAGAGCACAAAGTCGTTGAAGGACACGAGCCCGCGCTTCTTGATGTCGGCGACCTGGAAAACTGGGACGGGTTAGCGCGTCGGCAGAGAGGGTTCAAGGGCAGGGCCGGTAGTCACTGGTAGCCGCTAGCCAAAATAGTCGTCATACTCACGGACGCTGTACTGCTGGCGCTTAATGCGGTTGAAGCCCTCATCGGTGGGTGCAATTGCGTTGATAAACTGGTCGACATTCAGGAACCTGTAGCGTGTTAGATGCGTTCATTCAGTGCTTGTGTTGGTTCTTGGCGGTATGGCGGAGGGATCGCGTTGACGCCATACGCCATGCGCCACCGGATGGTTTGTTACCGCCGGGTGACGACTCGTAAACGAATTTTCGGGCTGCCACCGCCCGGACGCGCCCAGGGGACCGGCTTTGCCTTCCTTCCCCGCATGCGTCCGCCATAAAACGGGAAGCATCACCACCACCACACTGCATGGTCTGCAGAACCCTTGGGGTGTGCTCGTACGCTGGCCACATGATCACGAATGCCTGCCCGTGCACAGCACCCCAAACCATGGCACGGCACGCACCACGACACGTAGCCAGGGACGCGCCTCGGACCTCGCGAGCGGCAACTGCAACGTCACCGTGACGGCGTTGTTGAAACCGCTGCAACCAGTGATGGATCCAAAATCGCTCGCCGCAGCCATAGCGTCCAGGCTAATGCAATTGATGTTGTACGCCATTACCGGACACGCTCGCATCGCGGTTTACTGAACAGGCGTTTGGCAGCTGACTGGCTTTTCTTCCCGCCTTGGCAGCCTGCACCCAACCAACTCACTTGTCACCGTCGACGTCGACGCCAGCGTTTTCGTCAAAGGTGCGCCTCCACCTGTGGAGCTCGGACTCTCCAGGCTTGATGAGCGCTCCAGCGGTCGAAGTGATCGCGCCGATGGCGGAGGATGATCCCTTGTCCGTCGACATGAGGGACGGTGAGGTTTTGGGGATAGGGATGGAAAAGAGGGATGGAGAGGACGTCTAGAGGACAGACGAAAGAGTCGGAGGAGAGAAGGTAGAGTTAGGAGGGAAAAGAGTAAAGATGAAGAGGGGAAAGAGAAAGAGAAAGAGGAGCAAGGTGATTGTTGTTGCTTTGAAAGTAGTAAACCACCTCTTTAGCTAGCTCTTAATCGTCTTATATTCAGGGTAAACTTTGAAGAGAGTCATAGAAATATGACACGGACCGGACTTCCGGCATCCAAAAAATCAACTCGATGGCTACTCTAGGCACGGACCTTTGTTTAAACTCAAATTGTTTACAAGTCAGTAATTCAGTAAAAAGGTAGTTAACAGAGTGCAACAACCCGAAGCGGGTAGACCGTGCAACAACACGCCCACTTGACCGCTTGTCTTAATATCGCATGCCTCCGGCCACCTGCCACCCAATTATTTGACTACCAACCTTTGCACCGGGCAGGCTGGCCCGGCAACCCAGACCCCTTCAGTATCCCCCCTCATGCCCTCCTCTCATGCCCCTCAACCCCTTGCGCTTGACCCCTCGGTCCTCTCCGAGTAGAGCTCCAACGAACAGCGAGCCAAGGCATTTATCCCGAGGATCGGGCAGTGCCGCACATTCCATTCCGACGCGCAGCTATCCTATGGCCGTTTCCTGACCCTCCTAGCTACATCCTGAGCTCTCCGAAAATGAATCCCTTGTCCTTGCTTGTCTACCGATTAGTCCAAGACCCATCATCCAAGCATCCTCCATCAACTTTTTATTAAGACGTCAGTTTTAGTGCTTGCCGCTGAGTTATAGAGTGTGTAGCAGAGTTGCTGCGCGTGTTAATGCTAGGCACCGGGTGATTATTGACACAGCTCTACCTACCCAAAATATCAGAACTCCCCGTAATATCCAGAATCCAGCTCGAGCCGCTTATCTTTTCCGACCATTATAATTTATCCAGTCCCCACCTTCATCCCTTGTAAATATCCGGTCATCCTAGAATCCTCCACCTCTACCTCCGCCTCTAACTTGGGCCAATCCCTCAATACCTCCAATACATTGTCAACTCCGACCGCGACTGCTTTGGCCACCCACACCCCTAACAAACTCTTATCATGGACGGCTTCGACCTTCCCATGTCTTTTGGAAAGAAGGGCAAGCAACCGGCGCCCCAACAACAACAACGAGCACAGCCTGGCTCGGGTTCGGGCTCGGGCTCGGGCTCGCGTGGAGCGCGCGGAGTCGTAGGTGGCGGGCGCAGGCGAGGACGAGGACGCGCAGAGGTCAGTGGACTCGACACGGTGGCGGGTACCAAGGTGAGTGATAGCGAGTCTAGCGAAGGCGCTATTTACTCTTCCCTCCTTACCTCTTCTCTTCTCTCGTTGGTCTCTCTTCGTAGCCCGCTCGGGCCCCGAGGGGTTACTTCAGGGAGTTTAGGCAAAGGTCGAATCACTCTAAATGGGGGCCAACGGCCGCGAATTGCCGGCGGGAGTCCTCTAGTCACCAATCGTGGACGTGCGGTATTTCTGGTGATTTGGTTTGGTTTCTGTCCACGTTTGGTTTCGCTTGGTTTCGTTTGGGTGTGGCGGTGGCGCTGACATTCCAGAGGCCATGTCCGACTTCGCCCACGAGCGACCCAGCAGCCCTGCGTGCCGGCCCAAGTGGCCCAAGCGGTGAGCGAGGGGAGAGGGGAGACTGGCGCGGCGGACGCGGAGGGAAGGGGAGGGGACGGGGACGTGGACGTGGCGGCGGCGGCGGCGGCGGCGGGTTTGGTGGCCACGGCGGCCAAGGGAGACATGGTGGTCATGGTGGTGGTGGCCATGGAGGCGCACAAGGTGGAGAAGGCGGCGCGCTCTGGCGCGACTCCTTCTGCGAGAATCCCTGGAGCGAGCTTGAGCGCGCGCGGGCCAGGTGATTGTCGTGCATCGTGCATCGTGTATCGTGCACCGACGAGACGAGAGGGGTCGTGTTGTATGTATGGGTAACCTGTCGTCCGGAGATCTACGGCCCGATAGCGCCCTGACGCGCTGACTCTCTCATTGCACGCTCTGCGCTTCATGCGATATTTATAACGCCTAACATGATATCAACTCGCTCGGAGAGTACCTGAGTACTGGGGAACAGGGGCGCTAGAAGTTGCAAGTTGGGCTGAGCCTTGCTCGACGCGTCGACCGTCGCCAGCAGCCGTGTCAGCATGGTGGAAGAATTCTCTTACGTTCCGCCTTGTCTACACGTCTTTGATGGTGGAAGGATTGATGGGGGAAGGAGGGTCGTGGCGTTAGTTCCCAAGCCTGGTCGTGAGAGCGCATTGTGCCAGCAACTGCCTGTGATAGATGAGGTCGTACTTGGGAGGGCATAGTCTGCTGAAGGGGAAGTTGGTCGCCTGCGGCCTCCACATCTTAACCAGCAAAATACTGCCTCTGCGCCTCCATCATCCCGCAACCGTTTGGCATCCCATTACTGGCAGTGACGCACACAGAACTCGAGCGCTGGTACTGCCACATCGTCCCACCATTCCTTCCCCTGCTCCGGCGCGCCCATCTCCGGCTCCATAGCACCATGAGGCATGTCCTTGCCCACTAGCAAGAGGCTCTCGACACCAAGCTCCTCAAGACGGTCATGGAGCACGCTCGTCGTCACCGGATCAAGGAGAGTGTCGGCCTCGGCGAGCACGAGGACTGTCGGCGGGAACTTGTCATGCAGGTGTTGCATGGGCGAGTGTTCGGTCGGGTACGGCCACTGAGACGAGGTGAGGCACTCGAGGAGCGTGCCGCTCAGCATGGCCTGCTGTCAGCGGCTTCAGATGGGGCCTACCATGTGTCCCCAAACCATACGGCCGGATAGGTCAGCCGGGTCTTCTTTCCTGCTGTCAGCGAAGATGAGGAGGAACCCACATCCGGTCATGCCTGGTAGTGATGGGCTCTGCGAAGAGTGCGTCGACTTTGACCCTATCCTCGTCTGAGAGCAAGGCCAAGGCTTGGGCGTGAGTCACGCGCTCGCTGGGACGTTTGAGGGTCGACGTCAGGTCCGCGAGGGGGTAGACGGCGTAATTGGCTTTGGGGAGGGGTAGGCCAAGGCGGTGCGCGTCAATCGACTATCATCAGCTTGTCAGAACCAGAATAGAAGCTTACAAGAGAGAGCGTGGCGTATCCGCCCGCACTGGCGCCCATCACACATACACGCGACGGATCGAGGGGCGCAAGTGTAGGCAAAACATCGAGGACCCACTTGTACCCGTCGACGATATCCTCTCTGATCTCTGGGAAGCGGACGCTTGTGTCAGCTTGGAATTGAAGAGGACATACTGCGGGGCCATACGGTACTCAAGGCCCACGACGGCGAATCCTTTCGAGAGGAGATAACCCACGTGTCGGGTGAGAATGTGCTGAGAGTCGCAGATGACAAACCCACCGCCGTGGTATGTGATTGCGATCGGAGCCTTCTCCCCCTTCTCAAGGGTCGGGAGGAAGACGTCAGCATGACATCCGCCCGTGACCGTGTCGGGAAGGGGCTTGAAGAGGTAGCGGTTGTAGGTGTGTCCTTCGCGGGAGACTGGCATCGCTCTCTAGTTGGAGAAGAAGCTACTTTATCGAGATGAGGCTGCGAGATGGTGGGGTACGTAGCCGGCGGCATCGGCCCAGGGAACCGGCCCCTACGATCGTCATATCCGGAGCGCCGCATGAGACAAGTCTGTCATCTAACCATCGTACACTTCATCACCATGCCGACATCGAGAGAAGGATTCGAGTACATTCGATACCTGTTCAAGGAGGTGGTACCGTCCATGACTGGCGGGTGTCATGCTGACGTGTGGATACCGCTAAAGGACAAGGTTAAAGGCGGGAGGGTGCCGGTTGGTGAGTCTTCCATCTCAATCTGCCTTCCCTCCATGTCTCTTTCCCTATCTCTCTTCCCTCCATCCCCCAGCCTAATGCTGCGGAAGAAGTTGGGCTTGTCAACTTTGATTGAATTCACGAGCTGACACCAGGCATCACATACCACGGCGGTGGGTTCACGACGGCCGACTCGCAACACGTCTTCACCGGCCACATCGAGTACCTCCTCGAGCGGGGCTTTGCAATCGTCTCCTTAGAGTATCGAATGTGCCCCCAGTGAGCCTCCCCTAAACTTGGCTTTCGTCTTTGTAGTTGTATTCTGACGCCAGCGTCCGCCTTCCCGAGATCCGCGAGGACCTGCTCGACGGCTACCGCTGGGTCCTCCAAGACCTTCCCAAGATCCATCCCGAGCTCGAGCCCGAGCGTAACTTCGTCTTTGGTGGAAGCGCAGGCGGAACATCAGCAATGTTGGTGGTACGTCAGCTAGTAATCTCTTGAACGAGCTGACCGCAGTCGATCGACGCCGCAGCGGCTGGCTTGCCTCTCCCGAAGGCGAACTATATCGCGTACCCGCTGTCCGACATGAACGGGCGCTATTTCAGGGAATACAAGCCGTACGAAGATGCGATGGCGGCCCTGTCTGAATATGACAAGAGGAAGGTCGACGACCTGCTCTTCGAGCCCGTCAGCACGGCGCATGATGTTTGGTGAGCTAAGGGGTCTTGCTTAGCTGACGGCAGGACGGAGGACGGGTCCTCGCCTCGCGCGACTTGGGCGAGCATGGTGCGTGCGCGTCGAGCATTAGGATTCAGCTAGAAATCGTGCCGGGGGCTGACAACAGGCCATAGACTCGGCCTCGCTCAACGAGTTCCTAACGCGCCATGCACCGCCGTACCCCGACGCCCAGAATCCCATCAAGCTCATGTCCGCCTCCTTCCCACCTAGTGTGTGGGTGCTCGCGGCAGATGACTCGCTGCTTGACCCGCAGCAGACTCGTGATGGCCACGCCCGATTGCTGGAACTAGAGGTTGAGAGCAAGCTCATCGAGGCGCAAGGGATGCCACATGGCGCTCTAGAGCCAGGACCAGGTAAGGACGGGTGGAAGGAGCGGTTCTGGCCTTTCGCGCAGCCTGCACTCGAGTTCTGCGTCGGTAAGTGCGCGAAGCGCGGGTGGTGCTGGATCCAGTAGTTGGGTAGGATGTAGGAAGTGCTCGCGCTTCGTGGGTGGCAGGTAGGAAGACGAGGTTGTTTCACGCTAGCTCAAGGTCGCGACTCGCCAGAGTAGCAAACGGGATTACAATGCTGCATACATATATTACAGATGCTCGATACGTTGCTCACAACTGCAGCCCACCTCAGGCGAGCAGCGCCGCTCCTCGCTACGACCCAAAGTCATCCACGTGTCGGCTCGCCTTACGCCCCGCGCCCGACGCGCCGACCCCCAGCCCACTGACCATCTCGCGTTCCCGCCGGAACTCGTGCGCCGAATACACTTTACCAGCGTAGTCGCTAGCACTCCCATGAGCAGCTCGGGAGGCAGGTATACCGAGCGGTGGCGCCTTTGCAGACGACAAGGCGCCCAAAAGACCAGGCGCGATGGCAGCAAGGAGCTCGGCCGGCGTCGGGTTCAGTGAGATAGAGCTGGACCGCGCATCGAGGCTGCGCTGTATCCTCCCCACCTCAGTTGGAGAGATACGCGCCTCCTGCGGCGGCTCGATCTGGACTGTGGGGAGTGGCGAGGCGCGGGGCATCGGCGACGCAGAAGCCGACGGCGCGTATACGGGGGCGGAGGGATCCCAAGCGCGGCGGAGGGGGTCGTTCCGCGGTAATTGACGGAGGAATGGGGTTGCGAGAACGCGCGCTGAAGGAGCACACGACTTTCCGGCCGCTACGGCGGCGGTGGATGGGAGGAGGGCGCGCAGGACCGTGCGTGCGTCCAGCGACGGGAGAGTGGTGGATGCGCCACGCGTCATCGCATTCGCTGCTAGCGGGGGAAGCGCGCGGGCCAGCCGCGTGGCTGTGGGGCCTGAGGCTTCGAGGGCAGCGAGGCAGGCAATTGTAGTGGCCAGAGCCTCACCCGCACGTGGATGGGATGAAGATGCCTGTGCGTCCGCGAGGCGGAGGACGCGCGCCAGCGGCGCCTCCGTATGTGGATATTCTGTGGCCCACGGATCAGAGTTCAACGCTAGGAGGGCAGCGAGGGACGTTTGTGCCCCGTCGGTGTCTTCGATGCCGAGGATGGACGCTGCGGCGACAGAAGCGCCCTCGTCCAGCAGCCTTTCGATGTGGGGTGACGCGAGGGCGGATTCCAACGTCCAGTCGCGCCTGGCGAGGAGTGCAAGTGCGGCCAGCGCGCGTCGCTTCCCATCCGCCTCCAAGGTCGAGAGGGAGGCGAGGAGAGTTTCAGGCGTTCCCAGGCGGAGGGCCGTTGGTCGAGAAGTAGGAATAGTTGTGGCTGGTACCGGCGTCATACCGTCTGCGTGGGCGTATAGACTTAGGGTGATCTGTCGCGCTGGTGCTCGGATGACTACCAGGCGCGTCGTTGTCTAGTGTCAGAATGGCCTGGGGAGACGTACGCCTTCGGGCATATCGATGGCAAAGTCAAGTGCGTGCGGGGCGGACGTGACGCGAGCTGAGGTGCGTGCTAGTGCGTTGACGGGATCTGATGGCGCGACATTGAGCAAGATCTCAAGAGTGAAATCGCTAGGAGAGGTTTGGCTGTTATCAGTCCCGCAGAAACGGAAACCCGAGACTCACCCCACACCGTCTGGACACGCAACGCCTTCGGGGATCACGCGGAGGCTGGAGAGGCGTATGGGAGCCGAGAAGCGTATGGCGCCCATTCGCCCACTACCGTCGGGGTAGAGGGTCGGCGTGCCGTGATATACGAGCTCGGCCATGAGAGTGTGAGAGAGTGGGTGGTCGAAACGCGAAACAGTAAAGGTCATACAGGTCACGTCATGCCCTGGAGCTAAGAGGAGACTGCCCTGCCCCACTCTGCAAATGTCGCCTAAAGGGAGTCATTTTACACCCCCTACCCTACCCTCCGCTTACTTCGTCATTGTATCTAGATCTAGTTGGAGCATTCCCTAGTAATCCGGAAACATAATGCTAAAGCTCTAATCAATAAATGACATTTACGTTAAGCCCTTAATGATATAATAATTGGCCATTTGCTTGGGTTAAAGCTAGAATAGTAGTAAAGAGTTGGGTGAGGTACTTTGCCCTTTAAGGGAGGGGGGGGGGGGGGGGGTTCAGGCTTACGGGAGTCACCGGATCTCATTTGCCGCTCTGAGTGGCTGTCATTGCGTATGATAGGAAGGGTGGAGGTCCCGACAAAGGCGCCGCGCCTCATACGACCACAAATGACATTGCCTCATTGCCCCCCATTACCTCTTTGCTTCATCGCCGCCTTCTCCTTGTCGTCACTATAAACCCCTTCCCGTCATGGCGTCAGATAGTGACCAAGGTCCATCAAAGCGACCTCGTCCAGAGGTAAAGTCTAGTCGCCGAGCACTTAGCTGCACAGAGTGCAAGCGACGCAAGACCAAGTGTTCAGCGCTAGGCAAGACACCGTGCGACTCGTGCATCAAACGCGGCCGTCCAGCCGACTGTTACTGGGAAGATGCGCCTGAGCGGTAAGTTGATTACTTATATGCGCTGATACGGACCATCATATGCCCTTGCGTCGGACCTGGACGCTCTGAGAGTGGAACTACGTGATCTCCGTACCCAGGTACATAGCCTGTCTGCGCCTCCATCCGTCCTCCCAAGTTATTCAAGCAATGGCGGCTCGTCGGTCCAGAGTCCGTATGTGCCCGCTGCACCAAAGTCCGCACGCCGTAAGGATGGGATCGAGGTCACGGTTAC